>CP139509.1:188686850-190131561 GCA_021014915.2 Artemisia tridentata subsp. tridentata | reverse complement strand
AAAAATCATTTTCATATATTATCCCAAAAATATTTTCACCATTAGTCCTCAACGAATCGCATGGTTATTCCCTAAATTAACTAGTGTTAATTCCTTATATATCTTAAAATCCAATCCAGCACAACACTAAAACCAACCCAGCCCACTTATCCCTTTTAATATTCGGGTTTAAAATAACCCGACCTTTTCCCATATCCAACCCAGGTCAACCAAATTAATACCCGGGTCAAACATTAAAAAAGGCGGGTAAAGAAAGAAAGTACTGTTCACCTTTCTTTTTCCCTTTTACCCCTGCTCCATTTCACCCAACTTAAGTACAATTAACCCTTTCTAGAAGGCTGACTAGGCTGAGATGAGCTCATATATTGTCCAACATGGCAAATCCCAAGCATCCTATTGGAGAAAGCTATGTGGCACACGATCCAAGGGCTGTGATTGATGGAAAGATGTCGACATCATGGATTCAAGGGCTGGGATTTGTTGATAGAAACCCTAGAAGGCTCCCTGGACTCCTATAAATACAAGGCTCTTCACCAAGCATTGGGAGTTTTAGTTTTTGTCTTAATTTTTAGTTATTGTAGCCTTTTACTACTTATATCTTGTCTTTTAATTCAGTATTGTATTAAGTTTTTCATTATTAATAAAAGTCATTTTAAATTATTTCTTTGTCTCCTTTACTTTTGTGTTAAAATGCTCTTTAATGGTTAAAATACGCTATAATAAGCTCTTAATAAGCACTTTACTTAATTTACTATTTAGATCTCAAATATGTTGTTCCATAGCTTGTTTTGAGCTTCTATAATCATTACTTGAATTATCCTACATTGTGTTTCAAATTACATTGACTTAAAGAGGAATAAGCACTTGGATGATAAGCCGGATTGGAAGGGCTTATTGGACTATACCAGCTTGTTTTTAACAAGCTGGAGCTTGTAGAGCAGCTCTTGAAGCAATTATAAGTCCTTGTTTAAGCAAAGGACAATGTGAGTTCCAGTTTTCCCATTTTTGCTTATTAAATTGCTTATTATTGATTTTTGCTTATTTTTATGCTTATGTGTGTTCATTTGTCTTATATATTCTTATTTGAAGTAGATTTAATGAATTGTTGGCTTATTTCATAGTATAACATCATTTTGTGCTTTATAGTGATTTTGAGGTCAAAATAGCCAATAAGCCTAACTTATTGGTTAAGTGCTTATTTCATACTACTTTTTGCTTAAAAATATTTAATTAGACTTGTTAGCATTGATTTAAAGTGATGGTCATTTCGCACTTCACAACTTTGTAATGTGTCGTGTATGTTGTATTAGTTATAGGATAGTCAAGGGCTTCATGAACTTAATATAATATGTTGTATGTTAAGTATTAAAAGTCCAATCCATGTTAATCCCAAACGAAGCCCAACATAAAGCCCTTTAGGGCGTCTCTTATTGTGTATAAATACACACTCCCACCTCATATGTAAGTGTGCATTAGAGGTGTAATAGGTGAGAGTGTGTGTTCTTGTATTGTTCTTCCTCTCTTATTTATCTAATACATTCGACACATATTATATCATACTCTCTTCTCTTAATCTCTCTTGTGTACCATTTGAATACATATTGTTTAAGGTGTGATAAAGATTGTTTCTAGGTTCATACAAGACTTAATATTGATTTGTTTTTAAGAAAATTTGAGTTTACATTCCAATTAAGCTTAAAAAATCAGTTTGGATTATTTAAAGGAGTGTTTGGATTAAGGATTTAGATTAAATAATAAGTTATTTTCAACAGTTTTAGCCCTTGGTCCAACTTGATTTAGGTATATTAGAGTCTTAAAAGTTGAATTTAAGTTGTTTTAAGCTTTTATAAGTAGATTTATAGGTTTTGGAGTAGTTTTCTAGTTTTTAAGGTTTAACTAATAGTTTTTAGCTTATTTTGTTTAAATTAGTAATAAGACCTTTTTAGTGTTAGTTTTTGAGTCTAGATAAGTGATATAAGTTGTTTCTAATGTGTTGGTTAAGTTGCATATAGATTTGAGTCTTATTGCTCATTTTTTTGTTCAATCCTATCACAATTTCTAAAAAGCCAAAAACAGTCTGAGTAAGCATTTAATTAGGTCTTGATTAGTGCTTATTTGTAGTTCATAGTGTCTGAAAATCATTCTAATAGTTGTTCAGTTGATGTTAAATGCTGTTTTCAAATTTCTAGCTTAATTCTCAGCTTTATAGTTGCATTTTAGTAGCTTTAAAAAGTGGTACATCAGCTTTCAAAACTGGTTCATCAGATTTCATCAGTGTCTGATCAGCCTCCATATTTGCTTATTTTTAAGCACTAAATAAGCTCTATAGGGTCTGAATTTCATTTTATAAGCTCTTTAGTGTATGATCTTGATCTGTTTTCAGTTATTTGTGGAACATCTTATTGTATAGTGCTTATTTTATGGCTTGATAGTTGCCTAGTCAGGCTGTTTGCTAGTTCATTTTAGCCTTACTAGCTTATTCTTGTGATCTGAGCTTATTCTTGTCTAGAACTGCTTATTTAGGATTGCATTTGCTTTTTAAGATTGATTTTAGTAGTTAGAAGCTTATTTTAGTACACACAAGCTTTTAGAAGCTTGTGTGTGTGTTCATCAGTTAGTGTCTTAGCTTTTTAGCCTCTTATTAACGGTTTGCTTATTTCTGCTTGTTCTGGCTTATTTCTTGAGTTCTAAAATTTTTGTTTTCACAAAAGTTATCTATTTTTAGCTTATTTATATGTTCCAAAAAGAATTTTTGCCAGAAAATAAAATAAAAAGGGAAGTTGGGAAGCCCAGGGTGAGCCTAGGCTCGAACCCTAGACCTTTACAAACCTCAACCTTAACACACACACACACACCATAACCATCTGCGCCCTTGGGTCTTTTCCGACCAAGGTTGCAGTGGTTATTTATTTAATCACTTTTTTAAATTTTAGCTTATTTTCTAATTTGCATATTAACTGCTTATCCTAATAAGCTGTGAACCTGTTTTTATTTTTCTTAGGATCTTTATGACTTTAAGTAGTTTTCTGAAAATTTTCATAATTTTTCACTTAAATTTAGTATTTTTTATATTTTTTTAATCCAAAAGTGTTTTTAATTCATAAAAAATAAAATAAAAAGCAAAAAAATACAAATCATTTTTCTAATTTTTTTTTTTATCATTTAGGACTTTTAGGAACAAAATTTGCACGTCTAGAGTAGATTTTTGAGTTTTAGGTTTTCTTAGCCCATTTTTAGACCCGTAAGAGCCCGTTTTCTAGTTTTAATTGCATTTTTGATTATTCGTGCTTTGTTTACTCATTTTATATGCTTTTTAATAACTTTTTAGTTTATGTTTTTAGATATAATCTCAAAATTCCTCACTTAATCAAATCATTCGATCACAAATGAAATTCACCGTTCCATTCACACTTCATCGGAACCTCACGACCCGGGAAAAATCAATACTTCCGGAATTATATTTTGTTTGAAATTCTTTGACCTCTCGGTTTATTCAATCTTGGATTAGAGATAGAATTTACCCTTTGGTCGAGTTTTTCCTACACTAATATATATATATATATATATATATATATATATATATATATATATATATATATATATATATATACTTGTGCACATACATCAAGTTTTTGGCACCGCTACCGGGGAAGTTGTGAAGTGAATATCGAGTTACGTTTGAAGCTTAGTGATTTGAAGATCCTTCCCCGTGAAGTTACCGTTTTATTTTGTAAATATTTTATTTTCTTATATTATTATAAAAACCAAAAAAGTAAAAAAATCACGAATACTTTTCCTAAAGTATTCAAAATACCAATATATATATATTATATATATACACTAGATCCGAGGCCCGCCCCGATGGGGCGGCTAGCTTTAAGAATTTGATTATATAATAAAATTAATAGTAATATAAGTATGAACGCGTAGCAACATAAATGAAATAAAATAAACATGCTATTATTAATAAAATAATAAAGTTGAAAAAAACCTAAGGTTGAAAATAACAAAATAACATATAGTTTATAATCTATGAAGAACTTCTCTATATAAGAATTTGATTATACGATAAAATTAATAGTAAAATATGTATGACGTGTAGTCACATCCATGAGACGAAAATGAATAAAATAAACATGTCATTATTAAGAAAATAATAACGTTAAACAAAACCTAATGTTCAAAATAACCGAATTACATATAGTTTATAATCTATGAAGAACTTTTCTATATACAACGTTGGTTGTAGAGTTGGTGTAGTTGCCGTCTTTGTCACAACACAACACTTTTAGACCTCTCTTGCTTTTTACTCTTGAGATGGCTACATAAAGTTTCCGTGGGAAAAAACAGACCGTTCCAAATATAGCCCAACCTTAGACAAAGTTTGGCCTTGACCGAATGTTTATAGTCATGGCAAAACAAACGAAAATATGGAATTGTCTCCTATTAAGTTGAAAAGGCATCTTCTTGTCGGATGGGCTTATAATCCCATATTTGAGAGATATATCATGTGAATTTCACATGTTTCTTCTTCTTATATGATAATTTCATGTCACTTGGTTCAACTTCTATCGACATTCTCTTTGTTTGTCCTATAGCAAAGAAAGCAATGTATATTAGAAAAGAAAAAATAAGTATTAAAGGGGATGAGAACATTCTTAAGAAAACAATCATGTACCTTTTAAAAAGCTCTTAGGCTCTGAATATCAGTACCATGAGACATTAGAACATTGAGAAATACTTGAACACTATCAAATAACACTTCAAGAATAATACCGAACGATGCTTAAACAGTAGCCGGATATTTCCACCCGTTTACTCAAGGGTCAAATGATCTGGGTTATAATCTCTAATTGGTCAAATCGAAAACCAAAGAAACAACCATGAAACTGGTTGGTGGGAGACTTGTTTTTTAATGCTTACAACATCTAATATCATTTTATTTAGAAACATTTGATGTTTACTTTAATATTATAGTTGTTGTGCTTATATTTAACACATCAAGTCTTTTAAAAATGGAAAAATGTATTTGTTTGTGGGTTAACCTCAACCACTCGTCCCGACACACACTAAAAACAACATATTTCAACCAAAAAACCGTATTAACCGTTACCCGACCATCAGTTCGCTAATCTCTATAGTAATCCATGTGCACCAAATATAAATTTGAAGACCGTTACTTTGGACTACTTTCTGTTAAATTATACGGTACCTCAAAATTGATATACTGAAATAGTAATATACCTTATTCATTAGCATCATCATTTTCTGGATCTTTGTCTGATTCTGAAAGAGAAACCCAATAATCTTTACCATCATCATAATCCCACCGATCTTCTGCATGTGGTATCCAGATATCGACTTCCTCTATGTCAAAGGCTAATAGTTTTCCTTCTTTTTTACATGTGCGCTTCTGCAAACCATAAAAAGTTGCTAATTGTTGTAAAAATAATGTTCTTTTGGTTTTTATTTTAGTAGACTACAACATATAAATAATATTGACTAATATTACCTGCGCAAATAGTTTGGTTATTATACGTATGCGGCTCAAGTATTCAGAATCCTAAGAATCTTGGTTATAGCTACATCAACCTATAATATATTCCAAAGACATGTGATTATTATCTTGTGAAACAATTTAAAGTTACCATATTAAACAACATCAATAAGAATTTGTCATCATAATGACCTATACATGTCCTAAAAAAAGCCGTATATACTAAAGTTGATGAACAACTTTAATAATTCTAATAAGCAATCCCAATTATATCAAACACACATAATTTCTAAAACATGATATTAATAGTTAGATTTAAACAACATTAACATCAACACCATCTCAGTTAAACAAAATCAAATATTTTGTCCAACAAAAATATAAACAAAATATTACAGTAATCGATATTAATATATAATGAAAAATTTATGTAAAAACTCGTGCATACACGAGTATTATTATTATATAAGTTTAAAAAAAATTACATAATTTTATAAATAAAATTTTATTTAACAGCGTCGTGTATGCACAAAGTTAAAAGGTAAACAATTTAATCCATCAAGAATTCGTGGGTAAATTATATGCTTTTTGGAGGTTGATATAATAATGTAAGTATACGCCAATGCAATATGTATGAAAGGAATTGAGTTGACATTTATTGTACGGGTAGGAGGATAGGTAGGAACAAATTTTAGGAACACGTAGCAATCCTCTTACTCAAATAATCATTAGATCAATTATACATAGAATTAATTTATTGTGAACACTGATAAAACATAATATATCTGTACAGCTTATTTTTTGAAGTGAGGATACAAAAAGATACAAAATTGTTGAAATGCATAATTTGCTAAAATGCATGATGCAAGGCCACAAAGAAAGGATGAAAGCTTGACAAAGATTCTTCGGCTGATGTTGATCATGTGTTCGGAGACTATTGTAGTGATGACAAAGTTTGATCTCATTTCTGAAAAAGTGAAAAATAAATATACAAAACATCATGATAAACGCTCTATAACAGTTGACAACCATCATGAACCTTAAAAAATTAAATCACAAACGTAGCAAGTCACATATTAATCAAAAACTATATGCAAAACATAGTATATGAAGATGTAAATCGTTAAAATGTTTCAGTGGTATATGTCTTATAAGTAAAGAATTTATTGAAACTTAATTCATTGAAATATTAGCCAATAACCTATTTGTTCATATAAATAAAAAAGATGCTCATATCAGAAAAATATATTCTTATAAAAAAAAATATCACTTAAAAGTATCATATGCGAGCATTTACCTTCCCTGGAGTATCTGGCATTGACCTGTAACTCCTCTCCCATTTTTGAGATATATAATACTACTAATGATTAAGAGGACCATCGTTATTTTTTTCTTTTTACAATTAGATCAGTGATTTAAACCCATGAGCTTCTGTTCACAAATGAATGAGCTAAGCAACTACTTCTGACCATACCCTCAGGGTCAATCGTTTCTTTTAAATTGCCTATCAAATGCGGGTATATATACAAAGTGACAAATTAACAAAATCAAAGGCAAATTTCCATTGCAAATAAAGCATTAAGTTTCAATATTAATGTGATAAACAGTAGGAGTGTACCACAAAGTAGGAGAGATGCCACCTCAGCATAATCATCAAGATCATCTGATGATTTTCGTTGCTATTCCACAACAGAATTTAGGTGGTAGCATTATAATTCTGAAGACTACCTCTACTAGCTATTTTAGAACACGCCAAATGAGTAATGAAAAGAGACAAAACTTTGGTAGGAATTTCATCAATTTCAAAAATGATCATATGAAGAGCTATCAGTAGCAATCAGCACTTTTATGATAGCTTTCCTGGCTGAGAATATGATGCGAGGGTGATTTTTCCTATATTTCATCAAAAAAGATAAATGTAGATCATTTAAATAAAATTTAAGTCACATAAGCTATCTTATGATCTTTAAACAAATTCATTTGTCACAAGTCCGCCATAAAGGATTTATCTATGATGTAAATAAGTAGTATATTTTCTAAGACAGCTCTTGATATATACACTAATAACGTGAGCAACTACCAGATAAAGCTTGCTTTGGGGGAACACTCTACACTTTTGAACATGTATTGATCCTAATTAAAAGGACATAGTTGAAGTGAAAGAGGAACATACCCGATCATCAAAATATGAAAATTCAACAGCTTAGTGGTTTGTTTAAAAAAGATATCAGTAAAAAAAAGTTACAAAATCTATAGTATGTAAAAATGATTAATTGTGAAGTATTGAAATGGATATGCAACGGCAACTAAATGTATAATTAAAAGCATGTTGACGCGAAGTAAATAGTTATTTATTTTTAGTTCTCAGACAACGTTGCAGCATAGCATATTAGTATGTACCTCATTAAACTTCTCTGATCTCCTCAATTGACCTTATCGGATATCTACTCAAGCACTCCTTGTGTCTAGAACACCTTGTTAGAATTCGAATAAGAAACCTATTAGAAGCTTCATTGGCGTTGCTCAACATTAGCCTATATAAAAATTTAGCACAATTTCTCGATATTAGATAGTTGGAAACCAATTATACAAACAAACTATGAAAAGTCTAAATATTAGATGGTTAGACAAACGGTTATACAACCAAACTATAAAAAATTCAAATACGCCACGGGCTTTTAAAAAAATAGCCAATTAATTTAACATCTATAATTTAGCATAAAGTACTACTCTTTGCACACAATGTTTATGTGTGTGTCTCAACCAACTTTCAAATAGCATAGACTTAATTTACATATAAAAAACATGAACCATTTAAAATCACAATAGCTCATTGCACACAATGATAAACATCGAAATTCGGCGTTCTCTTCGGTATATAAAGGTTATGTACCTATTCTTATATACACTATCATTTAACTAAAGACCTCATCACATGAGTCCTATTTCGCCAAGTCCTAGACTGAAAACCAATAAATTAGAACACATCAATAGTCCTAATTTCACCAAAGATCACTGCTTATTATAATAATTCAATTTTAATTTGGACCGCAATTGCAATTGCAGTTGCAATTATTCTGATATGGACAATATAGTCCGCAATTTGAGAATATTTAAATTGTGATTTTTTTATCCAACTATATACTTCTTTACCTATTTGTTTAGCACCAAGACTTTAAAACATTACATGTTCATAAGTTGGACTATTTAGATTGTAAATGACATCTACCTGAAACGCATCATATAAGTAAACCTTAAAACAGGGGCTTCACAGATTTTTAACTCTAAATTAATGGTGATAACTAAAATAGTGAGAAAGGTATACTTGCATGGTTGTATCTATATATAAAGGTGCCTTTTACAATGGGTGTCTATAATAACTTTTCAGCTGCCACCATTAACCTACTGCAAAAAGGATGCAAACATTAAGAACGTAATGACCTTAACCGCAACATATATAGTACAAAAGGTTAAAATTTCTTACTATAAAAAAAAAGCATATATGAACTCTACTAATCTACATACACATAACCATTATTTCCCAAAAAGAGCCTAGAAATAATGGTTCAGTACAAAAGGTTAAAATTTCTTACTTGTGAAGTGCAGCAAGGCGGATAAGCTCCTTGTAATGAGTAGGATAAAACTTTGTCTTTCTCCATTCAAACCAGACAGAAGCAAATTCATGGGTTGGCATGTTTTCCTGGATCAATGGTTGGCGGAATCGCGGGTGGTGGACTCACAGTAGGGATTGTTATCAGAATAGGGGCTACAAAACCAACATATGTGACCTGCATTACGCAATTGAAATGAGAACTCACTTAACTTGCAACAAATTTTATTATATAGAGCAACATAAAAAAAGGAGTATAAACTAACAGATTTATAAAATTATCCCTTGCTGATCTTTTGTATGCTATTAGTCTAGATAGGCAATCAAATATTGACCTTTTAATGACATATTGCAATAGAAAAGTTAATTGTAATTAAAGATGCCTCATGCAATGAAGCTTAATAAAACTTATGTGATGAAAAATGTAAATCACATAGCAGAAGCTTTCAGTAATGCGCGAGTTCAACCATCATGCAGCGACAGTCTTCTATTGTGAGTTAGACATAACATTTTACTAATTTTTTGAAAAACAAACGACCAACTACTTATAATAAAAAGCAAACGGTACCCAACACCCTAGACCTGGACCAAACAATAACAGGATGAAAATTGGTCATTTTTAAATGAGGTCAAAAGAGGTTGGGTTGATCGACAAATATACTTTGTCCAATCTTTGGGTAACTTTCAACTTGTTTGACCATTTTATATTTAGGTACAATTTTTAAAATTCACCTGCTGGAGATAAAATATACTCAAAATTCGACCCATAATCAAATAACAGCTTAAAAGTTTTTCAACATGTTTTCAAAAAAGTAGCAGTTTTGGACTTACCAATTAAGTCTCGTTGTACCTTTACAAACCTTGATCTATTCCCATGTATTTGAGATGTATATACATTATAAGCAATGCCTAAAATATTAACACCGAGAGCAAAATCATAACAAACCTTCTTTTATCATTTCAAAGACAGTGAAAGAGACTCCTAAACCAAATCCTTTTGACATCACTCATGCTCTTTTCACCAACTATTAACTACATCTTTCTAAGATCCTGTCATGGGAACAACCAATGGTAGGTTTTCTAAGATCCTCTCAATAAATAGAAAGTCAAACCAAAAGTGCAAAACCGCAAATCAAAACACCCCTGTATAGTATCATAATAATTTCTCATGATGCTTGCCTTTGTATATTATTTAGCAATCTTGAATATACCTTACCTCAAGATAATCCATCTTCCAAACAAATCGCTAACAACCAATAAAAACTCAAGAAGTATAAATTTTGCTAACCTAGTCCAAGTTAGAAAAAGTTTAATAACATACCTGATGGTCATGTTAAGCACCTCGTAGAGGCGTCGATTTGGACTTAACCCGCTGCCATGTTTGTGAGAATGCACTCGAGACCGAATCCTACCTCTTTGTGGACTGTTGCATAGCAAGAGATGCATTGTCCAAGGTTCTTGGTTGTTGGAATATATGTAATTCAAACATCTCCACTCTTCCTCAAGCCAACAGCCTTGTCGACCTCTCTGACGTACCTGCAAGTCTCTCTAAGTTCTTCGATGTCATGGTTCAAGCCACTGTTTGGGCCCTTTGGAAATTTAGAAACGAAGTTTTCTTTGCTTTGAAACAGCCAAACAAAGACCTCATATTTAATAAATCAAGCTGCTTTCCCACAACTGGAATTAAAAAGAACAATAACACGGAGTAAACAGTTTAGAACTGTGATTGATACATTTAATTCCTTTGTATACTTATATTAACTAATGTTCTTATATTGACATCTAACTTTGTAATCCAGATGAGTAATCTACCATGAAGGAAGGATCGACTTAAGGAAGATTTTAAAACATTCTGCTTACTTCTTTACATCTTCTTATATTGACATCCTGCTTCCGCCTTCATAAGGACCTGTACCAACAAAAAATGGTGGATAAGGAGATTAAGATTTATGTTTGATTAGATTGAAAATACTAACAGGACGTTACAAACTCTATGCCAGCACTAACATAAAGAGGCTACTACAAATGAACGAAAATAAGCCTAATTAAAACCATATAATTTTATTATACATATTAAGTACTAATTTCAATTCCCTGAATGCATATCCATTTAACTATCAAGCTGATCATCAATAACATACATAAAACATATTTCGATAAGTAACATAGAAATCCAATAGTTTCTTTGTAGGTTCTATTGGAGTTCACCACAAAAGTTTAATAACCAAATTTCTATAAGCTTAACCAAACACCTTCAAAGTGTTTAATAGCTCTTCTATACATTAACCTATTAAGCACTTCCAAGATTACATATAGATATCAGGGAAAGCTTCTGGTCATATTATAAGAAATCATTCTAGAAATTGAATTAATCGGGGCTAATAACCTTTTAATCGCTTATATACCTCATAGAAAACAGATCATTTTAGAAAAGCATTAGCTTCATCATCAACTCTCAAGATGCTTCCCTTGGAGATGCACAGAGGTAGTTTGACTTTAAAACGGTTTAAACCTTTTATATTCTTCTCTTAGACATTTCATCAAACACTTGGTAAACACCTTCATCAAACACCTATTACCAAAAGATAAAATTGTTTAGACATAACATACAACCATAGCTTGGAGTATAATAGATCAAGACCTTGTTCAAAATTATTTATAACTCGGATTAACACAATTTTAAAAAATTATACATAAAACTATAAATCAGCAACAAAAATTGTACCTTTATGTCATCATCAGAACATTGTTGTTGTATGTTTTTAGTTCCTTCCCAGATCCGTTTTTTTGGGGCGGGGGGTTTTCTTTCTAGGGTTTTGATCCAGTTTTAGTTAGGGTTTTGTGATTGGGATGATAATCCATTCATTCGATTGAATATGGTTTGAGATTGGGATGATAAAGATTGAAGCTCCATGGATCTAATATAATCGGTTAAGGTTTGTGGGAGATGGTTTGAGAGGATCGAAGTGTGTGTGTGTGTTTTTTTTTTTTTTGAGATGGAAAGAATGGAATGGATAGTTTGTGAGTTGTTCCGCCCAAAACATGTTTCATAAAATCGACGGTCATAGAATATTTGTGATTTTACATGTGGCAATTGATTAGTATTTTTCAAGGAGAAATTGTAGGGCAACACTCCTTTATATAGGATATATATATATATATATAGTGTATCTTTATTTTGAGAACCCTGTTAAGTGCGGGAACTGCGAGAACTCCAATTTTGCATTAGAAAACATGCATGTTCATATAAAACATGTATATTTTCTTACATACACCTTAATACACATATTTGAGTAACACACATGTTCATATAAAACCTGTTAAGTGCAACAGATCAATGCAAAATGGTTTTTATTTTCAGAACCTTGTTAAGTGCGGGAACTGCGAGAACTCCAATTTTGCATTAGAAAACATGCATGTTCATATAAAACATGTATATTTTCTTACATACACCTTAATACGCAGGTATGTGTATTAAGGTGTATGTAAGAAAACATACATGTTTTATATGAACATGCACGTTTTCTAATGCAAATTTGGAGTTCTCGCAGTTCCCGCACTTAACAGGGTTCTGAAAATAAAGCTCCCCTATATATATATATATATATATATATATATATATATATATATATATATTAAAAAAAAACCAACAAAAGAAATAGTGAAGTCAATTGTTACGTCGGCTCACCTTTAGATTAGGGGTTTAAGGAGGATTGACATTAAATTGTCGAACCGAAAGAAACGGGTTTTTAATTAGCATTTATTGCAGACTTTTGTTTCTCCGCCACTTTGCGAGTAATTCTAGAGAGCTACCGAGCACCGATTGACGGATCGATTGCCAAAAATATTTGTTTTTCATTTTTATAAATATAAAAAACCCAAAAATATTTTCTTTTTCAAAATTTAGTTTTTCTTTAAATTTTGTGTTTTTAGTGTATGCTTACTCGTTCTAAATCAAACTTAATTGATAAATCTCCTACAATACCGACTCAACGTTATCGTCGACGCAACAAACGAGTGAACGTACCCGAGATACGTACTCTTGTTGATATTCCCATTACCGAAATGGCGGATACACGAACTATGTCGGAGTTGCTCCAAGCACCCACCGAGGGTTACGGAGATGCAATTGTTTTGCCACCAATTTTATCCAAGAATTTTGAGCTTAAAACTGGTTTAATTCAACTAATAACGTCAAACCAATTTCATGGTTTTGAGAGGGACGATCCCCACGCTCACATCCGATGGTTCAACAAGTTGACTTCTACTATGAAATATTGGGATGTCCCTCATAGCGCGATCAAGTTGATGTTATTCCCATTTTCTCTTGAGGGGGCAGTCCGGATTTGGCTTGAAAAAGAACCCCTCGGTCGATTACAACTTGGGAAGACCTCGTCTCCAAATTCGTGAATCATTTTGTTAGGAACACGTTTTGTTAATATTGCAAGTCTTTTTCATTTCGTTTAATAGTTGCTCAATATGGACTCTAAGTTAGCTAGTAAGGGACGGTCCATTAGGAGTCCATGGGCCGGCCTCTTTAGTGTTATTCCTTCTAGAAGAATTCATGTAAGAGTTGCCCTAGCTAGTAGCCTATAAATAGAAGGCTAGGGTACTCATTCTTAGTGTTGGTTATTCATGTATGTTGCGGAAGCCTTGACCCTTTATCGTATGAAATGAATTACCTTCCAAATCTCTCTTCTTCATCTCTTATTCTCTTCTCTTATTAGCTTATTCTCTTTACTCCATATTGTAGCTTATTAGATAAGTAGTAGTACGTGTTTTACTTTGTTATACGTGTGTGTGTTGTTGAGATATACACGACCTACAAGTGGTATCATTCGCCAAAGGGATAGTTAGGATCGTGTTTTGAGTAGATCTAATAGTTTTCTAGGTTGGTTTTATTGATTACGTAAGGTTTTTTTTGTTCAAGTTCATCAAAACTCTCTTTTGTTGGAACGTAGCTTTCATCTCGTTAAAACTTCAACAAATCTCATCAAATTTCCATTTATAAAGCTCTTGATCGTAAATTTCATCATACTTTGTGGTTTCTAATCGTTAACAATCAAAACAATCGGTTTGTTATTGGTTTTCTAGACGATTTAGTGAAATCCGGGAAAGTCGCGTATTGGTAAAGTTGGTGAAAAGTGCATTTTGGCTTCTGGGTGAATTCCGACAAGTTAGGGTTTAACGCGATTCGAATAGCGACAAGTTAGGGTTTCATCGCAATTGGCAGATCTTCAGATTATCGGCATTGGGACTCAGTATTTTACTTCCTTGTATAAGAAAGTGAAAATACTTCGACTTGGTTGCTTCTCTTCTCTTGTATAAGAGTTGAGAATTATTGAAATTGGAATTTAGATAAAATTATCGAAATTGCCATAAAATATCGCAATTCTGATAAATTATCGCAAATTGCCTTTTCTATCGCAATTTAAGATAACTTATTCAAATTGTCATTTTTATCGCAATTTTAAGTTTTATCGCAATTTCTATTTTCCTTATCGCTATTTGGAGTTTATCGCAATTGGGTGAACAGTACTTATCGCAATTGGGTGAACAACAGCAATTTCATCCTCAGTATCAACAACAACAAGCATTCGTGCAACAGCATCAATTTCTCTCTCCACCACAAGTATCCCCACAACAAATCATGCAACAGAATCAAATGCTGAACAATCCATCCTACTCCAGAGAACCACATTGGTTTAATAAGATGTGTGAGGCAATCAGCAGTCAGCAATCCCGACATGAGGCTGGGAATCAGGACACTCCACCTATGCTGACACCTGGTAACTATGTGCAATGGGCTAGTAGATTCCTCAGATTCATTGAACTCCGAAAACCCCATGGGAAATATCTTAAGCAAGCCATTGAAGAAGGACCCTTTCCACTTCCAGTAACTGTTGTTCCAGGAACTTCAGAAAGAGAAGAAACATCAACTCCCATTGCTGTCACTAACTACACAACTGAACAAACACTGCAACAAGAGGCAAATCAATTGGCAATGTCTTACATACTTCAGGGAATTCCCAATCCCATTTACCGAAGTATTGATGCTCAAAAGACTGCCAAAGACATGTGGGAACATGTGCATCTTCTAATGGAAGGGACAGAGTTAAATCAAGAAGATCTTGAGTCAAAGTTGTACATGGAGTACACTCACTTTATCATGGAACCAGGGGAAACTATTGAATCATACTACCACCGTTTCACAAACATTGTCAATGACCTCGATCGTCATAATATCAAGTTACCAAGGATTGCTATCAATTCCAAATTCCTAGGATGCCTTGGACCAGAATGGCAGAAATATGCAACATTTGTCAGGCAAACAAAGAAGATTGGTGAAGTTAAGTATGGACTAATGTATGACTATCTGAGACAACATCAATCTGAGGTAGATAAGGAAGTTGCAGCACGAGGCGGTCTCATATCAGCACCAACACCTAACTCACTTGCTCTTGTTGCTCAATCCAACTTTCCACTACCAAACCAGGAATTTGGTCAATCATCTTTCCAACCAAGTTTTCAACCACAACCTTCCAACCAAATCGTTCCATATGAAGCACCATCACAATACTCTGACAACCAAATGGTCCCGTATAACAACTCAGATTCCATGATGTACTCAAATGTTGATTATGATGAAGAAGAGGATGCATTCAACTCTCTCAATGAAGCATTTGGATTAATTGCTAAGGCATTTGGAAAGTTCACCAACAAATCCAACAACCGTCTTCGTTCATCATCCAATACCAGGAATCAAGCTGTTATTAACGATGGTAGAGTGGAAATTCAGAATCGGTCTTCGGGCAGATATGGTTCAGGAAATACTGGAAACTATGGGTCTCAGAGGTTTCAGTCAGGAGGGAACAGGTTCAATTCTGCAGGGGGTAACAGGAACAGTATGGGAACTACTCAGAGAAGAAATCAGATGGCTGGGAATGCACAGAAAGGCATTGCAAATACTTCAATCACATGCTACAACTGTGGTGGGAATGGTCATATGGCAAATGCTTGCTCTAAGCCTAGGACTCAGGGTAGTGCATATCACAAGGAAGCTCTTCTGATGGCTCTCAAAGATGAAAAAGCTGCAGGAATGTTGACTCAGAATGAGCAAAGCTTTATGGCCAATGCTGCATCTGATGATGAGATGGAAGATCTTGAAGCAAATGCTGCAGTAATGCTCATGGCAAACATGCAGGAGATGAACATGTCCGAGACAGGTCCGGTTTATGATACCGATGGTCTATCTCAGGTACCTGATCCACAATGTCTTATACATGAAATTGCTTCACCATCTGCATCTTCATCTACAAATGAAAATTCTGTTCAACATAATTCATCATTCTCATCTCCATCAGATGATTAAATAAACACTGTTGTATCATTTGATGATGATAAAACCGTCGTTTCATTTGATGATTCTATTGACGATGAAAATAATGATCATCTTGAACAAAATGATCCTTTGCCTGATCAAGATTCAGAGCTTCAGGCCTTGTTAATGACCACCCAATCACAAATTGAGAAATGCAATGAAATCAATCAAAATCTAAAAGCAAAAATTGCATTGTTAACGAAGGACAATGAGTGCTATAAACTACAACTTTCAGGATATCAAAAACAAGAAAAACGTGAAAAAGGTTTTGAGATTGCTTTCCAAAAAGAGTACGTCAAAGTTCAAGAATTAGAAAGTCAAGTTCGTGAGCTAACCGTTTCCAAGGCTGAGCTTCTCTCTCAAAAAGAAAAGGATCAATTTGAATTCAAAAAACAAATTGATACTTTAAATTCTGAGTTGTTAAAAACTCAATCTGAGCTTTCAACATCTCAAAATAATCTTCTTGAAGAAAGGCAAGCCTCAAGTAAACGCGTTAACTCATATCTTGAAGAAATTGTCACTTTGGAATCCAAACTTAAAGAGTTTCAAACTATTGTCTACAAAAATGGTGAATCAATAACTCAAATTCAAAGGCTAACGGTAAAACCAGTTCCGAAAGGATTTGGATTTGCTATTGGTTGTGGCCAACCACGTTTTCTTTCTAAAGCACTCAGCAAAAATCCCAAGTTATACAATGCAGAATAATTACTTGATGATACCTTTCAAAGAGTTGTTGTGCTTAGTAATGATGAAGAACTTGCACATCTTGAACGTCAAAAAGAACTTGAGAGTCGACCAAAAACAGACAAAGATTTTTCCAGAGCTCATTATGATTATAACGCAAGACCTCATCTAAGTAAATCATTTGTCCCTCCAAAGGACAAACCAGAACAAACGTTGTTAAACACCTACATACATACTTCTTCCTCAGTAATTCCTGTGTCCAAGACTGTTACACATCTCAAGGATGCTTTGACAGAGGATGAAGTTGATCCACAAATACCTCAAGAATGTCGAATTCTTCGATATTTTAAGACATTTATGGAAGACATATTTCTTTTGGAGAATGAAATTGAGTTTAATTCTCAAATCGAAGTCTCTACTTTTCTTTCCCCAGTCGCGAAAGAAAAGCGAGATATTCTTCGAAAGAAAATTCTGCCTCATGTCAAACATCTGAAGAAATGTGCAACACAATGGGAACAAGAATTACAAACGGAAGTAGCATCTATGAAGAGCATTTTCAAAGCTAAAGACGACAAAGTTCAAAGACAAAAACTTCAAAAGAAAACTTTAGCAAAAGAAAATGATCGACTCTTAGAAAAAGTTCTGTGTTATGACGTTGTTTCTGTGATAATGAATTCGCTTTATGAGTCATGCAATGAGTTACTTGTGAATGATCATGTTGTAAATGTTGAGATGTTGCAAATGGAGATAGAAAATTTGGTAAAAGAGAATGAGGATCTTCGTCAAATCAACCATGATGTGGAAAACAAAGTTTTCAATCTTCAAAAGAGGCTTGACTGGTGTCAACATCAAAGTGTCATATTTGAATTAAATTTCCAACATCTAAAAACATCTTTGTCATTTCAAAACAGTCATACTTCTTAAAGTGAGAATCAAAATGAAAATGATGTCTTAAGACATAAACTGTTTGAATATGAAAAGGAATTGGATGAAATTATTCAAAACAGAAATGACACAGTCCGCCTCAACAGAAAATTAGATTAAAAAAAATCAAGAATACCAACACATCATTGTTGATCTGAAGAAGAAAATCGGAGGTTTAGACAAAGGCAAAGAAAAAATTTATAAGATTGCCCCAGGGATGTATGCAGTAGACAAGGCAATTACCCAAGCATCAGACTTAACCACTAATGAAACTACTTCAATTTCCACAGGATTAGATACCATGTCTAAGGCTAGCAACTCCAAGACCTACAAGAAACAACAGAAGCGTAGAGTCCGAAAACCTAAGAATGGATCATCTAAGTCTGCAGAAGTTAAAGCAAGTAGTTCGAATAAAACGCATGTAATATCAGGAATATAATCAAACTTATCTAAGTCTAATTCTAGTAATGATGTAACAGACGTGCAATCTATGACTGTTAATGATAATGTTATGATTGATGCTAGTTGTATTGTTTGTCGTGCTAGTATATTATCTGGTGATCATCAAAACTGCATTGCTAAAACTCTGTTGAAACGAAAAAAGAAACGAACTAGTGGCTCTTCCTCTAGGCTCAATACTGTTGCCAAGTCCATTTTAGGGAAACCACCACTAGTTGTTTCTGAGCAAACCATAGATGCTCCCATAGCCACACCTAAGACAACCAAATCACCTAGTGCATTCATTAGGAAAAAGGCTGAGACTAGTTGGACATGGAAACGTTGGTTACAAAACACAGCAAGCTTTAAATGGATCCCAAAGATAATTAAATCTTGTGTTTCTAACCCAACGAGTCCAACCGTTACCAATTTTCCACCTGTTTCCAATATTTGTGATGCAGGTGATACAAATTGTCCTCTGGATTGTTGATAGCGGGTGATCCCGACACATGACCGGCAACCTCAAGCTTCTCACAAACTTTATCGCAAAGTTCATCGGAACGGTCAGGTTCGGGAATGATCACTTCGCAGCAATAATGGGCTATGAAGATTATGTTAATGGGAACATCGAGATCAGTCGTGTATACTATGTTGAAGGCCTTGGTCACAATTTATTCTCAGTGGGACAATTCTGTGACGGAGACTTAGAAGTAGCATTTAGGGAAAAAAACTTGCTTCATTCGTGATCTTCAAGGAAATGATTTGATGAAAGGAAAACGGGGAACCAGTCTATACACCATTTCCTTTGAAGGCATGACAGCTTCATCTCCTATTTGTTTACTCTCCAAGGCTAATCCCACAAAGGCTTGGTTATGGCATAAAAGATTGTCTCATCTCAATTTTAAAACCATGACTGAGCTTGCAAGGAATAAATTGGTTGACGGATTACCCAAATTCAGATATGCCAAAGATCATTTGTGTTCTGCATGTGAACAAGGGAAAAGTCACCGTGCTCACTTTCCTCCCAAAACAGAACACAGCACAGATCATGTCCTACAGCTGCTACATATGGATTTGTGTGGTCCAATGCGGGTTCAAACTATAAACGGGAAAAGGTATATTTTGGTAATAGTGGATGATTACTCACGATGGACATGGGTCTACTTTCTTCGTACAAAAGATCAAGTTCCTTCAATGGTCATCACGTTTCTCACAAAGATTCAAGTTCAAGTCCGTAACACCGTCAGGATTATTCGAACAGACAACGACACTGAATTTAAGAATCAAACCCTTCGAGAATACACTGAGAAACATGGGATTGTTCATCAATATTCAATTGCTCGCACTCCCGAACAGAATGGTGTAGTTGAAAGACGAAACCGTACGCTTGTGGAAGCAGCTAGAACAATGTTGATCAATGCTCAATTGCCAGACTACCTTTGGGCTGAAGCTGTTAATACTGCATGTTATACCCAAAACCGCGGCATGATCAACAGACGACACAACAAAACTCCATATGAGCTTATTCAAGGCAGAAAACCAAACATCAACTACTTTCATGTCTTTGGAGAATTGTGTTACCCGAAGAATGATAGAGATGATCTTGGTAAACTTAAGGCTAAAGCAGACATTGGGATATTCGTTGGCTACTGTAAGAACTCTAAGGGATATAGAATTTGGAATCGTCGGACCGGGGAAATTCAAGAAACTATACATGCCAATTTTGATGAACTCACGAAGATGGCTTCTGAGCAAGACCGCTTAGAACCTGAACATAACCGTCTAAAACTTCCCTGAATCTTCGGCTACACCCTTACCCTTTAACAGGAAAGATCTGGAAGATTTGTTTGCACCAATGTTTGATGAAGTTTGTGTTAGTAGTGCATCAGATGCTTCCACCAGTTTCGCTGCTCAACATGTCCCAAATCAAGCACCTGATCAATCTGCAACTACTTCTACAGCAGATGATAACGATGCACCTCAACCTGAACCCTCATCACCCATGGAACAAACACCTCCACCTGCAGTTGAAGATTCTTCCCCCACTTCTAACCAAGTTCCCACACCTTCAGGGTATGACGGGAATGCATTTTTTAATCCATTTGCTCCACCACCAACCATTCCAGAAACAGGAGAATCATCCTCGAGCAATATGGACCCGTCATATCACCATAACAACATTCAACATTTTCCATCCACCCACAAATGGACAAGAGATCATCCCTTGGTAAATATAATTGGAAATCCTGACAATCCAGTCATGACAAGACAAAAACTTCACTCAGATAGTGAACACTGCATGTATGCACTCACTGTCTGTCAATCTGAACCTAAAAACATCAAAGAAGCCCTTACATATGACAACTGGATTGAATCCATGCAAGAAGAGCTGGAACAATTCAAACGTTTGGAAGTTTGGGAATTAGTGGAAAGACCAGATGGAGTTTATGTTGTTGGATTGAAATGGATTTGGAAGAACAAGCTAGATGCAGATGGTACAGTGATTCGTAACAAGTCCCGACTGGTAGCAAAAGGGTATAGCCAAGAAGAGGGTATTGACTTCGAGGAATCGTTTGCTCCAGTGGCTCGGATTGAGGCAGTTCGAATGTTTCTGGCATATGCAGCCCACAAGAACATCACGGTCTATCAGATGGATGTGAAGACGGCATTTCTCAATGGACAACTCCGAGAAGAGGTGTACGTGTCACAACCAGAAGGCTTCGTGGACCCAGATCATCCAAACCATGTATATCGGCTTAAGAAAGCCCTATACGGCCTTAAACAAGCCCCAAGGGCGTGGTACGATAAACTTTCTGCATTTCTCCTTGCTAATCATTTTACCATAGGAACTGTTGACCCGACTTTATTTATACAGACACACGGGGAAGACATTCTCATTGTTCAAATTTATGTGGATGATATTATTTTTGGTTCAACCAATAAAAAAATATTCAAACGCTTTTTCTAAACTGATGAAACAAAACTTTGAGATGTCTATGATGGGTGAACTTAAATTCTTTCTAGGATTTCAAGTTCATCAGTCACCCCGTGGTATATTTCTAAGTCAGTCAAAGTATGCTCAGGAAATCCTGAAAAAGCATGGTATGACCAGCTGTGACACCTATAATACCCCAATGTCCACCTCATCCCCGAAGCTAGATGCTGACATACATGGGACACCCATTGATCCTACGAAGTATCAGAGTATGATTGGGTCGATCATGTATCTCACAGCTAGCAGACCGGATGTTGTATTTGCCACACATCTTTGCTCCTGATATCAGTCTAGACCGACTGAACGGCATTTGTCAGTCGTTAAAAGAATCCTTCGATACATAAAGGGAACCATTAATTTGGGGATCTGGTATCCAAAGGATTCTGGGTTTGAACTTGTTGCATTTTCAGACGCTGACCATGCAGGGTGCTTAGACACACGCAAAAGTACATCAGGGGGAGTACAATTCTTGGGTGACAAGCTCGTCTCTTGGCAATCAAAGAAACAAGACTGCACCTCACTGTCGTCAACAGAATCTGAATATGTGGCCATGTCTGCCTGCTGTGCTCAAGTCATCTGGATGCGATCACAACTGATGGACTACGGATACGTATTCAACAAGATTCCTATGTACTGTGATTCCAAGAGTGCCATCGCTATTTCATGCAACACCGTGCAGCATTCCAAGTCAAAACATATTGATCTCCGGTACCATTTCATCAAGGAACATGTGGAAAAGGGTACTGTTGAATTGTATTTTGTGGGAACTGAACACCAATTGGCGGATCTGTTCACAAAAGCCTTGCCTCATGCAAGATTTGTGGATCTGGTTCACCGGATTGGTATGAGATGTTTGACGCCAAATGATTTGGAAAAATTTCTTAAAAACAATTAACCAAGTCAAACATCTCCAAACTATCTTTGTAAATATATATAAAAAAAAATGCAAGTAAAAACCCTTATCCAACACGTTGTTCATTTTAAAATGTCACTAATTATTTTTGAACACGTGTTGAGGGGGAGACATAATTTTTTCCACAATTTTTTTTAAAAAAAAACTTGTACTTGCATGCTTTCATAAATTTGTTGCTTCACAAAGTTTTGGTGATAAGATTTCAAGATGAAAAAGTTGTGTGCCTTAAATGTAATATATGAGACTTAGAGTTAGTATGATGGTGGTTTAGGACTTAGAATTCCAAGTCGTTAAGGTTAGGGGACTAAAGTTGGTAATATTGCAAAAGTAGTTAAAAGATATAAAATGTCAAAAATTAAATCTACCGCAGTTATTACTCTGACTAAACTTCACCTACCGTATTAAAAACCACCACCCACCATCATCTATGGCCGTCCTTCAATCTGTCAATCCATTCACGATCATAATATTTTGTGAGTATTTTTGTGCCTAACATGTCATTATAACAGATGGTTTTTAATTTTATCATGATCCAACGGTTAGAACTATCGCAATTGCTAAGTTTAGTTCTAGGGTTTGCGTAAAAATTGGGGATCTTCGAATGAGAATGTTTTAGTTGAGAAAAATTGTACGATCATGCTTAGATATAGACAATAAACCAAGATTGTATGCTTAATCACTCCCAGAAACTTCAAATCGTTAGAATTATGTTATAGGGTTTAAGCGACAAATTTGGGGAAATCTGTATATAAGTGTTATTGTGTAATTTGTATGTTGGGATATTGTTGTTTTGAGTTTAATTGAATGTTTGCATGCTTTGATTATGCCCAGAAACACGTTAAGTGGATTAATTGAGTTTAAGGGTTTATGAAGAACAACGAACACTAGCAGTTTGATTATTGGGTTTTTATGGATAAATGTTGTTATAACTTGGACAGATTGTTTAGTTTAGTCATTAAAACTGATTAAGATAATCTGTGGTTGTAAAATCTAAGTTATAATGAATTTCGATAAAAATCTACGTGGCTATTCATCTTCAAAGTTATCGGAAACTCTTGTACAAGAGTTTATCGAGATTGCCAAAATTATCGCAATTGGATAATTAACGCTATTGCATAAATATCGCTATTGCATAATTATCGCTATTGCATAATTATCGCTATTGCCTAATTATCGCTTTTGCATAATTATCGCTATTGCCTAATTATCGCTATTGCATAATTATCGCTATTGCCTAATTATCGCTATTGCCTAATTATCGCTTTTGCATAATTATCGCTATTGCCTAATTATCGCTATTGCATAATTATCACTATTGCCTAATTATCGCTATTGCTTAATTATCGCTATTGCCTAATTATCGCTATTGCATAATTATCGATATTTGCATAATTATCGCAATTGCATAATTATCGCAATTGCCATAATTATCGCAATTGTGATCTTTTATAGAATTTGATCTATTTCCTTAGATATATCTTTTATACTTATCGAAATGAATCAAATTTTATAGAATTTGGTAATATCTTGATAAATTCTTTGATCAAGCATGTAACAACCAATCATAAATGCAAATGGATGCCATGTGTTGTATCTAGTTTTAACATATGCTAACAATCATGTATATTGCATATTTGTACTTGATTGTTGCTTCAGATAACATCAAATGGCTGCACCAGAACAACAACCTCTTCCAACACTCACTAAAGAAGAAGTTTTTCCTCATGGGTATTCTTTGGAGATTGGGAAAAACAATGCACGAGTAGAGCTTGATAAGATAAAGTGTTCTGACCCAAGCTCCCAGATTGCTGTAGAAATTCTCAAAGCTCATAAGTGCAGAAACCTTCTTGACAGCTCTGACACCATTCCAGAACTGTACATACATCAATTCTGGGATACTTTCACACTGAGCAGTGATGACAAGTATTTCACATGCCAACTGGATCGTAAAAGGATCAGAGTCACACCTTATCACCTCCGCAAAGCCTTAGACCTTCCAGATGCACCTGAATCTTCCAACCAATTCTACCCGACACCTCCGGAATCTAAAATCATGCAATTCCCTGTAGACATTGGTTATGATGTTCAACCCGATACACCATTAACCAAGATCTCTAAATTCAATGCTAAATACATACCTCAGCCCTGGAGAACTATCTTCTACATTATAACCCGTTCAATATCCGGTAGAGATAGTGGCTTTGAGCACCCAAGGACTACTTCATCTTCAAGTCTTTTGGGGGTTCGTGAACCAGGAAAAGATTGACTTTGCAGCACTTATTTGTGAAGATATACTATTCCAGATGCGAAAAGCTTTCAAACAAATCCCTTTTGTCCGTTACACCAAAGTTCTCATAAGTTATCTGCTAGACTTACATAAGGACATTGATCGACGACCTACCGATCGAGAGGTTCATCCATACATGCTGGATAAAACTTTCCGCAAAGTCTACTTTCCCAAAGGGAGCAAGCACAAACAAGGGACAAGACTGCCAGAGTTTCTAATGACCGATGAAATAAAAGAAACTCAAGCATATCTGGCATATGATAAGGCATTCCATGAACGTCGAGTGGGACTTTCTAACTTGGTTGAAGGGTCAGGATCTACAAAGACCCGTTCTCGAAGCAGGTCTAAGACTGGCAGTGCATCAAGTACCTCACTACCAAAGAAACCACATCCAAGATCTTTCAAGAGAACAGTACCTAGTAAACCCCAACCAAAATCTGAACCATCTGGAATTATTGATGAAGATTCTGACTCTGAAGCAACTGAATCAGAAGAGGAGACTCCTGTTGTTATGACTGTTGAAGAAGCTGAACTTCAAAATCAGATCAACTTTGAAAATGTACAAAATTTAAGTCGAAATTCAACTAAGGAGGATGAAGAAAGAAGGGCACAATTGGCTGTTGAGAAACAAAGGGAGTATGAAATGAAGCAAGGAGCAGGAGGATCAGGCACCGTTCAAGAAGCAGCTTCGATCCACACTAATCCGGTTAATCAACCCGGAGGATCTGGAGTTGCTACATCCATGATTCAGCCTGATATGGTTATTCAACCCGATAAGGCTGAATCTGTCATTCCTCAACAACCAAGTTCGGTTAATCAACCCGACTTGGAAGCACAAGCTCAGAATGAGAAGGAGAATGATCAGGAGAGCAATATCGTCTTAACTGATAAAGAAATATCAGACTCCATGTTTGATGATAACCAGGGGGAGGAACTACACCATCAGGACAATATGGACTGGAATCCTGAAGATGAAAAGGAAATTCTTGGCAATAAGACAACTGAAGCTGCTAAGGAACTTGAGGAAGCAATGGCAAGACAACAGGAATTAGAAAGGAAACTTAAGGAGGATGCTCAAGCTAACTTGGAAGCCGATAGCTACATCCGTTCTCCATCAGTTCCTCCACCAGAACTTGCTATGGTTGTTCATAACCCTCAACAAGAGCAGAAATCACCACCAGTTCAACCTTCTCCTGTGTCATCACCCAAACCGAATACACCTCCTGAATCACCTCCTCACACTCCAACACCTCTATCTTCCCCTCCAAAGGACTCAAAACCTAACTCTAAAGAACCAATTCCCTCACTTACTCCATCACCGAAGAAATCACCATCACCTAAAGAAAAAGCAACAATTTCTGATCGTATCAAATCGGCCTTGAAAGGTAAGCATGTGAAAAGAATTGCCCGTGTTACCAAAGTGGAAGTTGTATCTCCTGCTGCAAGAAAACTTAAGAAAGCAGTGAAGCGTGCACAAGTCAAGAAGGACAAACAAACAAGTGTAAAATTGGCTGAGATGGAAATCTTAGTCAAGAACTTGTCTCAACAAATGGAAGATATGCAGCAAACTAAGCTAAAGATGGATGAGTTTCTAGAATCTGATATTGATGCTAAAATGAAAGCAAATACAAGGCATTACATCAAGAAGTACATTCCTGATCTTCAGAAAATCATTGAAGCTTATGTTGATTCTACATTTGAAGAAAAGATCAAAGTTTTGAAGATTCAGCAACAACATCTTCTGGAATATTCTGTTGAAGATCTTCAAGACGCTCTCCACACCAAGTTGCTTGCAAAATCTTCTCTCAATTACACTGAACTGTCCATCTTGAATGCTATTCGAGAAAATATGGAATCTTGTAAGGCTTCAGCAGATAAGGACAAGAGGAAACGTGATGATGATGAACAAGATCCAGACCCTACTACAAAGAAACAAAAGACTGGTAGCGGATCTGGAATTCACATTGCTGAGCCTACAGGAACCACAACTTCTTCTCCACCTCAACCAAATCCGGAATCTGGTCCTACAGCAACTGAACATCATTCTGAGCATATTCATGAAGAAAATGTGGAATTTCAAACACAAGAAGATCAACCACAATCACCAGCACCATCTCCACCAATGTCATTACATGGCTTGATGAAGACAAAGATGAGCATGGAAACGATTGGTTCGATCAGCTTGCAAGTGCTCAAATCCAAAATGATGAAGCTTCCAAGGTTGAAGACAGCACATTTGCTGTTGCTCAGCAGATCAAAAGCAGTTTCAACATCAAAAGGATGACAAAACGGGAACTTCGTCGGATTAAGAATGATGCGTTCAATCTCCTTAAAGACAAATCCAACAGTGCTGCTGAACTTGAGTATCACCTTGAGAACATTGCAAGAGCAATGTCAAGTGCCTTCGACTGGACTAACCCAGACGTAGTCAGGGAAAATGGCCAAGATAGCCAAAACCGTCCTTACATCACCAATTGGACCAAGCCACTTCCCGTGATACGCAAACATCACCTCTCAGTAATTCCATTTCAATTCTTCTTCAACAACGATCTGAAACTTCTCAAGCATGGAGCATCAGGGAAAACAAAGTATGCAACTTCTATAACCTTCACTCCAGCCGCTCACTACACACAATCAGCCATTGAGGAAGAAGCCTTTCTCCGACATCACTTTGTTAAGGAATTCGTGGTATATGATCGTGATGCCGAGTTAGGAATCCACCACTGGTATGACAAACGAAAGACCTGGTATAAATATAAACTTTGCCAAAAGTCTCGGGATTCAGTCTACAGTGACCTCCGAATCTTGGCAGTAGTTAGTGTCAGAGGATCCAGGAAGTATGATTACACCTTTCTTGAAGAAATCACAGTCAGAAGACATGACAACAACATCTACTCATTCTCTGAGGCTGACTTTCCAGATCTGAACCTGAATGATATTGAAGATATGTACTTGATGAAAGTACAAGGCAAATTACAGCATCTGTCCAACGAACTTCGATATGCATTCAGTACCGCACTCTGTCACTTCATCAGGAGAACAATCATAAGAGAACGGGTAGAGGATCTTCAGCTGGGAGTGGAGAGTTATCAGACAAAGTTGAACCTTGTTGAACCGGTATTTCTTCTTGACAACAACCGTGACCCTCAATATACTTTGAAACGACATCCTAGCTACCTTCGGGTTTGTCTACAGAAGCACAACGAATTTCAATCGCTTCATGTCTTTCAATGAGATCCATAAGTTCTGTGACGATACCTTGAAGAATGTTCGTGATGGGTTAGTTAATCGAGTTCGAGATAAAGAGTTGGGGAAATCAAGAAGATGGAATTCTGATGAGGTCAGACAAGTAAAGGAGTTCATATGGAAGCTTGAGAGGAGATTGTATCTTCGGGACCAGATGAGGAGATTAGAGAGTTACGTTGGGGGTCGTCCATCCTTTGCCATTAGACTATTTCAAAGGACAGACTCGGA
The DNA here is from genome assembly GCA_021014915.2 of Artemisia tridentata subsp. tridentata. Taxonomy (NCBI): domain Eukaryota; kingdom Viridiplantae; phylum Streptophyta; class Magnoliopsida; order Asterales; family Asteraceae; genus Artemisia; species Artemisia tridentata. The sequence goes on along the minus strand of CP139509.1, from coordinate 190,103,358 downwards.
ATTCTCAACGTTTACCAACAGGGCTTGATGTGAGCATTTGAATTCATATTTCATAATTCTTATATCATTATTCTTACCATTGGCCTGTGACATTACGGCTTGTGCACACATAACAGTGTACAACCCGGACCCCAAAGAAAGGACCCTGAGGTACGCTTCAGTGCCTCAATCTTGAAAAATGAGCGAAAGCTTCTTACTTATGAGCAGAATTAAACCAGAGTGTTTTCTAAAGTTTTTCAAACATTCTGCTCATAAGGACAAGTATTCCCTTGTTAAGGGGGAGTATTTGAAAATATAATCTTTGTTCTGAAATATAAATGTTCTTGAAATTCTTCCCTAAAAACTCAAAAACAGCATATTTTAATCATAAACGTTTTTCAAAAACATCATGAGTATGCTATTTTTGAGGGGGAGAAGTAAAAGATGATTAAAATATGATGTCTCATTGCTAGAATCTCACTAGTGCTCAAACTCAGAATTGACCCTCGAATTAACGATAGGAAAAGTCAGTAGTCGAAAGGACATGTCCCGGACGGGTAATAATTTCAAGCCAGTTTATCTGGTGATGTAAGCGTGTCTCGCAAAGGATGTGTCTGAGTAGAATGTACCGATTTCGAGCGATTTTCTTTGAATGTGATCTGGACGGGTAATAATTTCAAGCTAGTTCTACTAGTGATGTAAGCGTGTCTCGCAATGATCATATTCATTGAAAATCTATCAATTCAATAGTGCCAACTCTTTCCGGCATGTGCAAATTTCAAATTTATTACTTATGCGCACATGTTAAGGGGGAGTCTTTCTGAAAATCATCAAACTCTCAAGGTGTCAACAAAATATCTTTATTATCATCGACACTTTGAGAGATTTTCAATGGTTTGGTTTATGGCATCATTAGGATAGTCATGGAGTTATAAGGTGACTAAGGTTAGGGAAAACCGTCCTATGATCTGCCAGAGCCGGAGGGATCTACCCAAGGACAATACCAATAGTTTAGAACTAGAAAGTCCTAGGTATGATATAAAAAGGAGAAAATGAATGAAAGGAGAAAGAAGGGGTTGAAGAATTAAAAAGAAAAGCAAAGAAAAGGGTGAAAAGAAATAGCCCTCCATTTGTTCAACCTTAGGGCAGACACCGGGTTCAATTCATAATCTACTGGTTGATGAGCATCACCGGTATTGAAGACTAAAGACGTCATGGACCCAGTGACGCACTGCACTAAACCTTCTAAGCCACTCAAGTGTCTCTCAAAAGACATTTGTTTCATTCACACGGAGAACCCTTCATAATCTATCGACCTCTCATTACGAGAGTGTTGATATTGAAAAGGAGGCAATCTGCTCCACGCCTCCGACGACCAAACAAATGTGCACTAATTGAGTCTAGAGCCATGAGATTCATCAAAGATCTCTTAGGTACACTTAGAATTACTCTGGTGTTCTACATCATGGGCATCAGTTGTAAATTAGGAAAGTGTCCTTCGCAGATCTTAGCAATCTGCCAAGAACATTCATGAGAGAAGTCACAATTGTGATTATCAATGATTGAATGGAAATCCTGCCAGAGTCAACATCAAACAACTCTGACAGCAGGTCACTTCGGTAACTCCTTGTGGGTTACGCTTAGTGTTTGCTCCAAACGGTCTACAGTCGTGGGGTGATCTCCAGCGACTCACTGAATCGTGGGTGCACTTCGGTGTGTCCGTGTTATCCCTTTCGGGGGAATCCGGTTCAGAACGGCCTGGGTTAGGATTTGAGAAAATCTTCACACTATGCTGTTGACGATCTCAAGTCTGAGCCTGTAAGTACCGGTTGGTTCGTGCTGATGTTGCTGCTGCTGCTGAGGATCTGGAGTTCGACCATCAAGACTCCATCATGCTCATATCTTGAAGTAATGTTCTCTCAAAGACTCGGTTAACAACAAAAGTTCAACATATGATATAGTAAAGTCAAAAGTTCAAGCACCTCAACCTTTCTCAAGTTTAAGATTGAAAAGTAAGAACATGTTGCAGAAAACAAGTCAAAGACATATGAGCATGATGGAGAAGACAAGAAGACGTTAGAGATTGGCAGATCGAGACAACATCATGTCATCCTAGAACAAGAACAAAGAATCAAAGATTATAAAGACGTCGGAAGCCAAAGAAGCAAAGAAGACGTCGAGCAACATTGATGATCAAGACTTAGGGGGAGATTGTTAGGAACACGTTTTGTTAATATTGCAAGTCTTGTTCATTTCGTTTAATAGTTGCTCAATATGGACTCTAAGTTAGCTAGTAAAGGACGGTCCATTAGGAGTCCATGGGCCGGCCTCTTTAGTGTTATTCCTTCTAGAAGAGTTCATGTAAGAGTTGCCCTAGCTAGTAGCCTATAAATAGAAGGCTAGGGTACTCATTCTTAGTGTTGGTTATTCATGTATGTTGCGGAAGCTTTGTTCCTTAATCGTATGAATTGAATTCCCTTCCAAATCTCTCTTATTCATCTCTTATTCTCTTCTCTTATTAGCTTATTCTCTTTTCTCCTTATTTTAGCTTATTAGATAAGTAGTAGTACGTGTTTTACTTTGTTATACGTGTGTGTGTTGTTGAGATATACACGACCTACACATTTCTTTCCTCCTTCCAAAACGACTAATCTTAAGAATGATATCACAAATTTTCAGCAATGTTTTGACGAAAATGTGGGTGAGGCATGGGAACGATTCAAGGATCTCCTACAAAAATGCCCACATCACGGATTTTTTGAATTGCACTAAATCAACACGTTCTACAATGCTTTAACGCAAACCGATCAAGATTCGCTAAATGCAGCCGCCGGTGGCAATATCTTGAATCGAACTCCAAGAGATATCATGACTATTATCAAGAACAAATCAAAAGTCCCCACTTCACGAAACAAACCGATTGTTTCAAAAGTGAGTACCAATACTTCTAGCACGGATGCTAAGATCAATAAACTCATGGATGCTATCCAAGCTTTGATTCTCACTAATCAAAAGAACCTTTCTACACCAAAAACTTCTCCACCCGCTCAAGTCAAAGCGGTGGAAGAAACTTGTGTCACTTGTGGGGGTCCTCATGCTTACTACAATTGTACTGCCACCGATAGTCGTCCTTTTGAAATAAATGCCGTAGCCGGGTCTTACAACCAAGGAGGTAACCAATACCGTCCTCAAGTTGACCCGAGCTATCGTACTAGCAATCAAATGGGACCACCTGGATTTTCTCAATCTAACAATCAAAATAGGTTCAATCAAAATCAAGGAAGAGGGCAAAATGTGCAAAACCAATTTCAAGCCCCGATCAATCAATACCCGACCCAAGGGGTCAATTTCAATCAAGGGTATCAAGCTCCTAATTACCAATCCCCGATTGTTCCCTCCAATGAACTTGCTAATTACATTAAGACAAATGAGCCTAACATGAGGGCAATGCAAAATCAAATAACAACTTTGAAGAATGATTTCCAAAATTCAATGTCTAAGCAGGGTAATGAGCTTAAGAACAAAATTGATCAATCTCAAAGCAAAATCGAGAACATGTTTGATAGTCTCATCAGTCAATTCCATCAAGCTTCAGCTTCGGGATCTCTCCCGGGCAATACCATTCCCAACCCAAAGGGTGAATTGAAAGCTATCACCACCCGAAGTGGTGTAGCTTATGAAGGACCCACGGTTCCTACTACTTCTTCTTCTCCTAAAGTAGTGGACCGTGAGACCGAGGTGACAAAGGACACGGTGCATCCTACTAATAAGGGAAGTACCAAAGACGTCCAACCTTCGGTTGTCCAAGTGTCTGAGCCAAAAGTTGCTCCCATTAATCCTCAAAAGTCTAATCCTAAACCGTCAATTCCGTACCCATCAAGACTTAACGATCAGAAGCTCCGTGAAAAAGCTAACAACCAAATTGAGAAGTTTTTCCAAATCTTCCAAGATTTTCACTTCGACATTAACTTTGCGGATGCTCTTCTTCTCATGTCAAAATTTGCTTCGACAATCAAGAATTTGCTAAGTAACAAAGAAAAATTATTTGAATTAGCTAAAACGCCGTTGAATGAGCATTGCTCGACGGTTCTCCTAAAAAATTACCAGAAAAACTTGGAGACCCCAACAAGTTTCTCATCCCATGTAATTTTCCGAGAATGATTGAATGTTTAGCCTTGGCCGATCTTGGCACAAGCATCAATCTTATGCCATTTTCTGTTTGGAAAAAGCTTTCCCTTCCAGAACTTACTCCTACACGTATGACTCTTGAGCTAGCAGACCGATCGATTACTCGTCCTATCGGTATCGCCGAAGATATCTTCGTGAAAGTAGGAAAGTTCCATTTTCCGGTCGACTTTGTCGTTGTAGATTTTGATGCCGATCCTCGGGTTCCCCTCATTCTAGGGAGATCCTTCTTAAGGACGGGGCGTGCTTTGATTGACGTTTATGGTGAAGAACTTACCCTCCGTGTTGATGATCAGGCTGTGACTTTTAAACTCGATCAAACTTCGAGATACTCCTCCAATTACGATAAATTATCGGTTAACAGGATCGATGTAATAGATGTTGAGGAGTATGCTCAAAAAGTTCCTGGATTTTTGGATAATTCCCCAAGTGGCAATCCCACTCTATTTTCAGAACCTATCGTTGCCGACTCTTCCCCTTCTCTCACTCCATTTGAGGGAAGTGAGTTCACTTTGGAAGAGATCGAGGCTTTTCTTACAAATGATTCAATTTCATCAGAAATTGATCCGGAGGGAGATACTCTTTTACTCGAGAAAATGATTAACGATGACCCGTCACCTTCACTCCCTCCGAAGGAAATTGATATTGAAGAAATTAAGGAAATTAAGGCGTCAAATCCTCAGAAATTCGAGCTTAAGGATTTACTTTCTCATCCTAATGATTCTTTACCGGATTATGAAAATTTTGTCTTTGATATCGAAGAGAAGAGTAGTGGCAGTACCACTTCTCATTCCGATTATTCTCTTCCGGATTATGAAGCATTCTGTTTTGGTATCGATCATACTGAAGAGAAGAGTAGTGGCAATACCACTTCTCATTCTCACCTTTCTCTTCCTAATTATGAATCGTTTCACTTTGATCAGCTTCCTCCTGCCGATAGGAGTGATCTTTATCATGAGAAGTTCGCCAATGAACTCGCTCACATCATATCTCCACCGGAGTATGATCATTTTTACTTTAATCCTAAGGACGATTATTCTAACTCAGAGGGAGACGTAATTTATCTTGAGAGTTTGCTTAAAAATGACACTATCACTAATCTCCCTCCTGAGGTGTTTTTAGACCACGACTTAAAGAGCTTTAATGATGGTTTACAAGTTAAGGAAATGTGAGGTTTACTTTTGAGGATCGCCATTATCTTTCCCTCACATTTGTTATCAAAATCTTTCTTCCTTTTCTTACCTATCGTGTGAATTCTCCTCTTCTTCACTCCTTCGGGAGTGAGGATACCATTTTTGACCCCGGCATCTCCGCTTATAGTTTCTTTTATTTAGAGCCGGTGGCGTCTCATCGGAGTGGAACTTTCATGTGTTTCAATGTTTATCCAAACATCTTGAATGGAAGTCCAATGGAGATTTTCTCTTCCACTAGTTTCTTCCCCATGGACAATTAAATTCGGGGCGAGTCAAGCTTAGCGACTTGATAATAAACAAGCGCTTCACGGGAGACAACCCGTGTCTATCTTCTTTCTATTTTCTAATAAATGTAACGTGAAGAGGCCCTCCTCTTCCATTTCTCGTGTTTCGTGTTTGCTTGTTTTATGTCCAGGATTTGCCCGAATTATGAAGACTCTCGTACTCGTGGTTTTGTATTTTCTCCACTCGAGTTTCATCCTTCAGTGCTTATTGGGAAATCCAATATCCTACATCTTATCGATTAATGTTTATCTATTAGCATAATTAATAAACGGTTTTAGATTTTCATAAGAGGACCCTTATCTTAAAACATTGAGGACAATGTCTCGTTTTAGTCTTGGGGGGGGGGGTAATCTTTCGATTTGATTTTACCTTGCATTTTGCCTTTTACTCTCACAACCCCGTTTTTCCTCCAAAAATGAAAAAAATTAGAAAATTTAAAAAATTTTGTAAAAATATTATAAGTGTTTTGACACATTGTTGACTTTCCGTTGGTGAGAGTAGGAATAAAATTTTGACTTGATTGAGCGTGTTGAGCTCTATCTTGTTCCCTTAACCTTTATAATTGAAAGTTGTGCTAGTCTCTTACACAAGAAACTATAAAACACGAATTCTAGCAAGAGTTTGCAAGTTTCCATAATTGACTTTAAATATGCGCATCTTGATTTTATTATACTAAGTATTCGTGGATCTTATTATTTAAGATTTTAAATTTGCGAAGAATGAAAAATGATAGAGTTAAATATAAGTTAGATGCTAAGCGTGGAGTAGTTGGATCTCTTTAGAGCTCATTGAGGTTAATTGTGGCTTTTTGCTCCCATCAGCTAAATAAACCCAAAAATATAAAATTTTCAAAATAATTAAAGGTGCACGGTTTTGGCGATAATTAGTTTTTACTCCTTATTTAGAGAATTCTTGCTTATAAGAGTTGGGTACACATCAAGGTACTGCCAGTGTTGCGGGGAAATAAACTACGGATTCCTGCTAGTACGTGCTATTGTTTCGGTTGTCGAAAGACCGCAGGACTCGGAATTTGGCAAAATAAGTAATAATAAATTAAATAATAATAATCCAAAGCCGATAAAAGTTTTCTGTTTCCAGACGGTTCGCTCCCGTTGAATCAGACTTCAAAAAGGCAGAGGAAAAATATCCAAGGTCAAAATAAGACTCCCAATTCCTGCCGGTTAGTTGCCGTTGTCTAGGTTGTTTAAAAGGCCGAGGACTAATATGTGCTTAATAATGTTAAAAATGCCAAATTTTGACTCCGGGGATATCTTAATAAAGCTTCTGTCTATGGACTCGTAGATGAGTTGTTTCGGTCGAAATAAAAAGGATATCCCTTAAATCATATTAAATTAGGACCTTGATGTGGACCTCATTTTTATGGGCAAAGATTTTCGAGGGAAGGATTTTAAACTAGTTAGCGTCTAAACTTAGTGCCTTTATCGGACTAAAAATCTATGAAAACCAGAAAAAACTCATTTTTCATAAAATGCTTAGAGGAAATAGGAATAAGGGAGCAAGAAGTAGCTATGCGTACACAATTAGCATTTATGGGTAGTGTTGGCATCTAACTTATGTTTAACAATGATTTCGTTTTTAAGCTTGGTTTGGGGACTCGTGAAAAATCAAGGACGATGAATTTTATCCATATGGACGCTTTTTCATGAAAAGTGCTTCTTACTCCATGATCCTAAAAGTTATTGTGAAATAATGAAAGTTAACATCCCGTTATATCAGAAAAGTACAAAAAGATAGTATATTTAATAAAATGGTCAAACGGGGCATTTTTGAAACTATTGATTTCTTAATCTCTTTTGAGGAACATTTTGCTACTTTTCAAAATTTTTAGTAGAAAGAGGTTGAAATTTTTTGTTTTAAAAGCGTGATGTGATTACATTGCCTGAGGACACGACAATACCTTAGTCTGGGGGATTTTGGTATGTGTTAAATCACATACCTTTTCTTTATAAAAAACGGACTTAAAAGACCAAAAAACCGACCATAAATGCCAAATATATGCTTGTTTTTGTGTTTATGTATGTGCAGGTAAAGGATGTTAGAAAATGACAAAAAGAAAGACAAAACAGACGAAAATGAGCACGAGAATAAAAAGAGTGAGAAAAGCCGAGGTCGGGGATGTGATTCTACATTTTTTATCAGCTAAAAACCCAAAACCTCAAAATCAAAGCCTTGATGAAAAATTATTTTCATATATTATCCCAAAAACATTTTCACCATTAGTCCTTAACGAATCGTATGGTTAGTCCCTAAACTAACTAGTGTTAATTCCTTATATATCTTAAAATCCAATTCAGCCCAACACTAAAACCAACCCAGCCCACTTATCCCTTTTAATATTCGGGTTTAAAATAACCCGACCTTTTCCCATATCCAACCCAGGTCAACCAAATTAATACCCGGGTCAAACATTAAAAAAGGCGGGTAAAGAAAGAAAGTACTGTTCACCTTTCTTCTTCCCTTTTACCCCTGCTCCATTTCACCCAACTTAAGTACAACTAACCCTTTCTAGAAGGCTTACTAGGCTGAGATGAGCTCATATATTGTCCAACATGGCAAATCCCAAGCATCCTATTGGAGAAAGCTATGTGGCACATGATCCAAGGGCTGTGATTGATGGAAAGATGTCGACATCATGGATTCAAGGGCTAAGATTTGTTGATAGAAACCCTAGAAGGCTCCCTGGACTCCTATAAATACAAGGCTCTTCACCAAGCATTGGGAGTTTTAGTTTTTGTCTTAATTTTCAGTCATTGTAGCCTTTTACTGCTTATATCTTGTCTTTTAATTCAGTATTGTATTAAGTTTTTCATTATTAATAAAAGTCATTTTACATTATTGCTTTTCTCCTTTACTTTTGTGTTAAAATGCTCTTTAATGGTTAAAATAAGCTATAATAAGCTCTTAATAAGCGCTTTACTTAATTTACTATTTAGATCTCAAATAAGCTGTTCCGTAGCTTGTTTTGAGCTTTTATAATCATTACTTGAATTGTCCTACATTGTGTTTCAAATTACCTTGACTTAAAGAGGAATAAGCACTTGGATGATAAGCCGGATTGGGAAGGGCGTATTGGACTATACCAACTTGTTTTTAACAAGCTGGAGCTTGTAGAGCAGCTCTTGGAGCAATTATAAGTCCTTGTTTAAGCAAAGTACAATGTGAGTTCCATTTTTCCCATTTTTGCTTATTAAATTGCTTATTATTGATTTTCGCTTATTTTTATGCTTATGTGTGTTCATTTGTCTTATATGTGCTTATTTGAAGTAGATTTAATGAATTGTTTGCTTATTTCATAGTATAACATCATTTTGTGCTTTATAGTGATTTTGAGGTCAAATTAGCCAATAAGCCTAGCTTATTGGTTAAGTTCTTATTTCATACAACTTTTTGCTTAAAAATCTTTAATTAGACTTAATATTGATCTGTTTTTAAGAAAATTTGAGTTTGTATTCCAATTAAGCTTTAAAAATCACTTTGGATTATTTAAAGGGGTGTTTGGATTAAGGAATTAGATTAAGTATTAAGTTGTTTTCAATAGTTTTAGCCCTTGGTCCAACTTGATTTAGGTATATTAGAGTCTTAAAAGTAGAATTTAAGTTGTTTAAAGCTTTTATAAGTAGATTTATAGGTTTTGGAGTAGTTTTCTAGTTTTTAAGGTTTAACTAATAGTTTTTAGCTTATTTTGCTTAAATCAGTAATAAGACCTTTTTAGTGTTAGTTTTTGAGTCTAGATAAGTGATATAAGTTGTTTCTAATGTGTTGGTTAAGTTGCATATAGATTTGAGTCTTACTGCTCATTTTTTCGTTCAATCCTGTCACAATTTCTGAAAAGCCAAAAACAGTCTGAGTAAGCATTTAATTAGGTCTTGATTAGTGCTTATTTGTAGTTCATAGTGTCTGAAAATCATTCTAATAGTTGGTCAGTTGATGTTAAATGTTGTTTTCAAATTTATAGCTTAATTCTCAGCTTTATAGTTGCTTTTTAGTAGCTTTAAAAAGTGGTACATCAGCTTTCATAATTGGTTCATCAGATTTCATCAGTGTCTGATCAGCCTCCATATCTGCTTATTTTTAAGCACTAAATAAGCTCTATAGGGTCTGAATTTCATTTTATAAGCTTTTTAGTGTATGATCTTGATCTATTTTCAGTTATTTGTGGAATAGCTTATTGTATAGTGCTTATTTTATGGCTTGATAGTTGCCTAGTCAGGCTGTTTGCTAGTTCATTTTAGCCTTATTAGCTTATTCTTGTGATCTGAGCTTATTTTAGTCTAGAACTGCTTATTTAGGATTGCATTTGCTTTTTAGGATTGATTATAGTAGTTAGAAGCTTATTTTAGTACACACAAGCTTTTAGAAGCTTGTGTGTGTGTTCATCAGTTAGTGTCTTAGGTTTTTAGCCTCTTATTAACTCTTTGCTTATTTCTGCCTCTTCTGGCTTATTTCTTGAGTTCTAAAATTTTTGTTTTCACAAAAGTTATCTATTTTTAGCTTATTTATAACTTCTAAAAAGAATTTTTGCAAAAAATTAAAAATAAAAAGGGAAGTTGGGAAGCCCAGAGTGAGCCTAGGCTCGAACCCTAGACCTCTACCAACCTCAACCTTAACACACACATACACCATAACCATCTGCGCCCTTGGGTCTTTTCCGACCAAGGTTGCAGTGGTTATTTATTTAACCACTTTTTTTAAATTTTAGCTTATTTTCTTATTTGCTTATTAAGTGCTTATCCTAATAAGCTGTGAACTTGCTTTTATTTCTCCTAGGATCTTTATGACTTTAAGTAGTTTTCTGAAACTTTTCATAATTTTTCACTTTAATTTAGTATTTTATATATATTTTTTAATCCAAAAGTGTTTTTAATTCATAAAAATAAAATAAAAAGCAAAAAAATACAAATCTTTTTTCTAAAATTCTTTTTTATCATTTAGGACTTTTAGGAATAAAATTTGCACATCTAGAGTAGATTTTTGAGTTTTAGGTTTTCTTAGCCCGTTTTTAGACTCGTAAGAGCCCGTTTTCTAGTTTTAATTGCATTTTTGATTATTCGTGCTTTGTTTACTCATTTTATACGCTTTTTAGTATTTTTTTAGTTTATGTTTTATATTTTTAGATATAATCCTAAAATTCCTCACTTAATCAAATCATTCGATCACAAACGAAATTCGCCGTTCCATTCACACTTCATCGGAACCTCACGACCCGGGAAAAATCAATACTTCCGGAATTATATTTTGTTTGAAATTCTTTGACCTCTCGGTTTATTCAATCTTGGTTAGAGATAGAATTTACCCTTTGGTCGGAATTTTCCTACACTAATATATATATATATATATATATATATATATTATATATATATATATATATATATATATATATATATATATATATATATATTGTTACACCCCGTGCCCGCTTAGACCAAAAATTAAAACTTTATACGCGGAAACGTTTAACTTTTACAGACATATAGTCACTCTTTTGAAAACTGACAAAAATCCATACACATTTAGGACTTGAGACTATTTTTAAATGAAAGTACATTCAATTACCTTCGTAACGATAGGTGGCACGACCCGTTTTGACTTACGGATTAAAAGATATGATTTTTCGAAAATCGACTAAAACCGACAAAATCTGGAAAGGTACCATACGGCTGTATGGGAAAATACCATACGGCCGTATGGCCACCTGAGCCTTATGAGGAAACCACCATACGGCTGTATGGTAAAAACACCATACGGCCGTGTACCCCTTCTGTCCCAAAAATCCATTTGCGCTATCTCCGCTTGGAAACCCGACCTCCCGAACTCATTATCCAACCAAACTTTCCAGATTTACTTAGCCTATCAATGAGCTCATTTTCATACAAAAATATTTACCAAATGACTTCCGGAAATAGTACTTTACAATTTAGACGGGTTATGCAAATAACCCGTTTTGACCCGTTTTCACCACAAACAACCCATACGACTTCCGTTTTACACCAAACTTGACCAACTTCATTTATTTAACATATCAAACATGTTCCAACAATACTTGACCCGTTTACTACCCAAAATGGGTATATTTACAACCAAACCAAATGCCCCTTTAAACATTTACCATAAACCATTTAACACACTTAGGTGTCGTTTGTTTTTTTCCCAATAAGCACTTATTCCCTCTTTTCACTTCTTTTGTCTGCGGGAGGGCAGAGGTTTATGTTTGTTTTTTTGTAGACATAAGTGCTTCTTTTCACTTCTTTCCTCTTCTAAATTGCAGACATCATCTTTCACTTTTTACCTCTTCTTTCACAAATCCTACATCTCTTTCTCAATATCATTTTTTATACGTTTTCGTTTTTTTTACGTTTTCGTCCATTTTTTTACGTTTTCGTCCATTTTTTTACGTTTTTGACCGTTTTTTACGTTTTCGTCGGTTTTTTTCGTTTTCGTCCGTTTTTTTACGTTTTTAACCGTTTTTTACGTTTTCATATGTTTATTTACGTTTTAGACCGTTTTCTTACGTTTTCGTCCATTTTATTTACGTTTTCGATCGTTTTTTACGTTTTCGACCATTTTTTTTTTACGTTTTCGTCGGTTTTTTTTACGTTTTCGTCTGTTTATTTTACGTTTTCGTCTATTTTATTACGTTTTAGACCGTTTTCTTACGTTTTCGTCCCGTTTTTTTACGTTTTAGTCCGTTTTCATCCCTTTTTTACATTCTCGTATGTTTTTTTTACGTTTTCATCCATATTTTTACGTTTTTGTCTGTTTTTTTACATTATCGCCTGTTTTATTACGTTTTCATCCGTTTCATACGTTTTCGTTTGTTTTTTTACGTTTTTGTCATTTTTTTTACGTTTTAGTCCGTTTTCTTACGTTTTCGTCTATTTTTTATTTACGTTTTTGTCTCTTTCCTTACATTTTCGACCGTTTTCATCTATTTTTTACGTTTTCGACCATTATTTTATGTTTTCGTTGGTTTTTTACAGTTTTGTCCATTTTTTAACGTTTTCGACCGTTTTTTTACATTTTCGTCAGTTTTCATCCGTTTTTTTACATTGTCTTCTGTTTTATTACGTTTTCATCCGTTTTTTATGTTTTTGTCTGTATTTTTACGTTTTTGTCTTTTTTTTACGTTTTCGTCTATTTTATTGCGTTTTAGACCGTTTTCGACTGCTTTTTTTACGTTTTGGTATTTTTTAAACGTTTTCGACCCTTTTTTACTTTTTTGACCTTTTTTTTACGTTTTCATTCGTTTTCTTACGTTTTCGTTTGTTTTCTTTTTACGTTTTTGTCCGTTTTCTTACGTAATATAACGTACAAAAACTTACGAAATCATATGAAAACGGACGAAAACGTAAAAAAACAGACGAAAACATAAAAAAGACGAAAACGTACAAAAACGGACTTAACGTAAAAAAACGTACCAAAACGTAAGAGAACGGAAAAAACGTGAAAAAACATACGAAAACATAAATACAAACGAAAACGTAAAAAACGTAAAAACAGACGAAAAACGTAAAAAAATGTCGAAAATGTAAAAAAAAAGTAGCAAAATGTAAAAAACGGACGAAAACGTTAAAAAGTAATACGAAAACATAAAAAATGGATGAAAACTTAAAAAAACAAACGAAAACGTAAAAAAAAAGATAAAAACGTAAAAAAGCAGAAGATGACGTAAAAAAACAGACGAAAACTTAAAAAAATGGTCGAAAACGTACCAAAACGGATGAAAACGTAAAAAGACAGACGAAAACGTAAAAAAACCGATGAAAACGTTAAAACATAGACGAAAAAGTAAAAAAGAAGACGAAAACGTAAAAAAAGAGTCGAAAACGTTAAAAAAAATACCAAAACATAAAAAAAAAATATATATATAAAAATAAAAAAGGACTAAAACATGAAAAACGTACCAAAATGTAAAGAAACGGAGGAAAACGTAAAAAATAACAAAAATGTAAAAAGTTGTCGAAAACTTAAAAACAGACGAAAACGTAAAAAAAAATGTCGAAAACGTTAAAAAAAAACATACCAAAACGTTAAAAAAAAAAGATGAAAACATAAAAAACAGAGAAAACGTAAAAGAACGGTCAAAAATGTAAAAAAAACGTAAAAAACGAAGGAAAACGAAATAAAACGGACGAAAACTTGTCTTTGATACTCCGTATCACAAAACATTTGTTAAAAAAATGGAAAAAAAAAGGAAAAAAAAGGAAAAAAAAAAAAGAAAGAAGTACTTCAATAGCACAAAAAAAAAAAACGGTCTTCTTCTTGCAGATGAAGAGCTTCAAATGTACCTCTTCTTCTGCAGACATGGTTTGCAGATGAAGAGATAAAAGCTCTGAAAAAACAAACGACACCTTAGACGCACCGTTGACTATCCAAACTTTACGACGACCTCGACACACATTATACAAACCAAAAGAAAGACTCTCGGGGGTTCAACCTTGTCTCGAGCTCGGTATTCTACCTAGCTCTTAATACTTATTATCTTCCAATTCCACTTCCAAATCCTTATGCTATAACACATAAACCTTCCTTCCGCCGCACCTGAACCTACAAAACATTGACAACTAAAGGAATAAGCTTACGCTTAGTAAGTAACCCGACATAAAACACATATCATATACATATTAGCACATAAGCATCAAACCGTTATAAAGGCTTCTAATCTACAACAATCAACCATATCACGCATATCCTCATAACATAACTAACATCAATCCACAACCAACTACATACCTTACTTAGTCCAAAGCCGATAACTAACATACTCCTATCCAAGATCACTAGCCATCCATCCTTAGCTTACAACCATACTAATCCAACTCTTATCCACTTATACAACCACAATACATACATGATAAATACACACATAACACATGTTTTAGGGAGAGTTACTTACCTTGGTCCAAGCTAACAACATCAAAGTCATCATCATCACCACTATCATCCATCATCATCATCAATCTTCTACAACATATCAAACCCTAATAACATAACAATCAATTACATAAACAAGGGTTAACCTAACCCAAAAACATACCCATCTTTCTTCCTACATCATTGATTCGCTAAAATCAATGTGTAATTTATTTCCAAGGAAACACAAGTGAAGTATGTGTAACCCGGGTCGTTATCCCCAACGAAGGTTTGAATGGAATTTCGTGATTCGGTTCGTGATTGTGTGATGAATAGTGAAAATATGAGATTTTTGGTTTTAAAGTAAAAGATTAAAAGCTATTTTAAGTGATAAAAAAATTGATTAATTAAGCAAAACTACAAAGATAATAACGAGCTCTAGAAAATAAAATAATAAAAAGACATGCTTGCTAAATAATAATTAAACTAATAACAATTAATTCTACAATAATAAACATAATCTTAAACTAGATATTTAAACTAAAAAAAATAAAAAAATAAATAATAATAAAAAGGAATGAGATTAAGACCTGGTGATTTATACGAGGGAATAACCACCCGACCTTATAAACCAAAGAAATTATTAAAGTTGTCAATTTTAATGATTTTTAAGTTTATAAGACCCTTAAGCTCCACGCCTTATGTCGCAAAAGATAAGAAATCAAAGAAAAACAAAAACTTTATTAAAGGTTAGCAATAAAAAATAATAAATAAACAATAATATATAAAGCTAAATTACTAGGACTAGTATTAAAACTAGAATAGATCGGACTCTGATTAAGTCTGGTCTTCCAATATTTAAGTCTGGTGGTTAAGTCTGCTTGATTAATTCTGGTGAGTGTCAAGATTAAGTCTGCTCTTCGAATGTTAAGTCTGCTGGATGGATAAGTATACTAAAGTCAAATATACACGGTAGATAATATCTTACCCCATGTGATCAGTCATTATGTTATATTCTCAGAACAAGTTGTAAACATAGATACATGTTGTATCTTAGTTACTGACTTACATAAGCTAGCAAGTAGTTCGACAAGACTTGACAAGAATTAAACAATATTGTAAAGATCTCCTTGGACTATAAAAGGAGATCTTAGCTTAGTCATATGTGTGACTAATTCAAGAACTTTCATATCTGTTAAGAACATAGAACAAACACATATATCACAAGTTATAGAAACATAAGATTCAAGGTTTTGTAACCCTAGTGATAGTGAAGATCACTCGTATTATCTTGAATAATATTGAATCGTTTGGTGTTAACATTGCATGTTCATTGTTCGTTACTAAAGCATTACTTTCCATTTCCATAACCAAAATAACCTTCTAAGTGTGGTTAAGTAGATTCCGCATACTTAATCATATTAATTCAACATATCATATACACAAAAGCAACAAAGGTCTAACCACCTTATAGTGTATCGATTCTTCTCAATTGGTATCAGAGCAAGGCTGATATAGTTGTTTTAGAAGAAGAAGAAGAAATGGACGTTCAAGATACTCAGGCTACAAATATTGTTGCAAAGTTGCCCATGATCAAACAGAATGAGTTTGAGTTGTGGAGGTTAAGGATTGAGCAATACTTTATGGTTCAGGATTATGCTCTTTGGGATATCATTATGAATGGTGATTCTTTTACACTAGGTTATACAGATGTTATTCTTGAAGGCAAAACAGATAGGAGAAGAAATACTGGACCAGTTACTGGTGAAGAAAAGATGCAGAAAAGAAATTATCTAAAAGCAAGAAATTTGTTGCTTATGACCATTCCTGGTGAGCAGATGCTATTCTTTAGCAAGTATCCTGATGCAAAAACTCTTTTTGAAGAGATTTGTGTATGGTTTGGTGGTAATGAAACTACCAAGAAAACACAGAAGACATTGCTGAGACAACAATTTGAAAACTTTAATTCAAATAGCAATGAATCACTTGATAAGTTGTTCTCTAGATTACATAAGTTTGTCAGTCAGTTAGCTGTGTTGGGTGTTGAGATAGCCAAGGAAGATCTCAACATGAAGTTTTTGAGAAGCCTACCTGATGATTTCCATACTCATGTGGTTGTCTGGATGAGCAAGCCAGACATTGAAACCATGAAACTTAATGATTTGTACAACAACTTCAAAATTGTTGAACAAAGTCTAAAAAGGCCTGGAAACTATAGTACTAGTTATGGGAATGTGGCACTTCTGTCATCTCCTAGTATTAGTAAGTCAGATGAGGTAGATAAAGATGCAGGTGTTTCTACTACTAACTATAGTGGTCCTACTACTAGTTCACAGAAGAATGTTGCTGGACTTGGAGATCCATCATACTATGTATTCATGTCTAGTCAAACTAGTGGTTTCCCCCTAACTCATGAAGATCTTGATCAGTTGAATGATGATGATTTAGAAGAAATGGACATCAAATGGCAGGTTGCTTTACTTAGCATGAGGGCTAAGAAGTTCTGGCAGAGAACTGGTAAGCAGATTACCATTGATGGTAATGAAACTGCTGGGTTTGATAAGAAGAAAGTAGAGTGTTTCAACTGTCACAGGTTAGGACACTTTGCTAAAGAATGTAGAAACCCAAGGAAGCAGGATAATAGAAGCACATGGTATAGGCAAGAGAAGAAGAAGGAAGTCACAGTGGAAGAGCCAAGGGCTATGCTAGCCATAGATGGTGTTAACTATGATTGGAGCTTCTTGGCTGATGAAGAGGAAGCACCAACGAATGCTGCTCTTGTGGCCACTGAGACTGCACTAATGGCCTTTTCTGATTCAGAGGTAAATTCCATAATTAAATGTACTGAATCATGCTCTGCTCTTAAATATTATGAAGATCTTAAAAAGAGATTTGATGATCAACTAGAACAGTTATATGATGCATTAGCTAATTTAGGTAATCATAAAAGAGGTCTAGCTGTTCTTGAAAAACAAATCTTACATTTTCAAGGAAATGAATCTAAGTTTACTGAAGACATGAATGCTCTAAAAAGAAACATAGAATTCAAAGATGAGTGTATTACTAAACTGAATAAATCCTTAGCAGATCACAAAAATAAAAGTGAAAATGTTAAGATAATAGTAGATGCTTTAGCTTATGCCTCAGAGGGAATTAATAAAATTTGGGAAGCTCAAGTAATCAATAAAGCTAAGTTTGGTTTAGGATACAAGTCTGTTCCTCCACCATACAGAGGTGTTCCTTCACCTCCAGGTATTGACCTAGCACACACAGGATTTGCTGAGTTTCAAGAACCAATAATGGAATATGGTTCTAAGTCTACTGTGAGTCCTAAGGTAGAAAAAGTAAGTGAGAGTTTGTCTAAAACTTCACTTTCTGAGGACAAGGTGTCCTCTAATAGGAAACCAGATACTATAGTTGTTGAGGAATGTACAACTGATAGTGATGATGAACAGGTTATGTCTAAACCTGAAGTAGTTAAGAAAGCAGGAACAAGGGTTCCTAAAGTGATAAAAAAGGATACTGTTAAGCCTAGAACACACATTAAACATGTTAGGCAACCAGTTAAATATTGTGAACAATATAGATCCTCTAGCAAGCCCAGAGGTAACCAAAGAAATTGGAATGGCCTCAAGTCTAACCAATTAGGTGATGACTTTTTCTTTTATAATAAAGCTTGTTACACATGTGGTAGTTTTGATCATCTTGCAGCTTTCTGTAACAAATGGGTATCTGGGTATGAAAACAATAGAGTGAATTTTAAAAGGCAAACTCCTCAAACTCACTTTCACTCTAGTTCTAATTTTAATAGAACAAAACCCAAAACAGTTTCAGTTAAGTCTGGCTTAAAACAAGTTAATTCTGCTAGACCATTTCAGACTGTTAACCCAAGACCAACAGTTAAATATGCAAAATCATTTTACAAAAATGCATCAACAACTGTTAATAGACCCATTCAGACAAAAGCAGTGGTCCAAAAACAAGTTTGGAAAATTAAGGGTACAACTGCAAAGCCAGCAGTTAATACTGCTAGGTAAGTAGTTAATTCTGCTGCTTGGAAAAACAGGGCAAATGCTGTTAAGGCCTCAGCTTGTTGGGTTTGGAATCCAACTAAACCCAATGGTGCATCAACCATTCTTAAGAGATTAAATTACATTGATGCACGAGGCAGATCCAAGTCAGTAATGGCTTGGATCCCCAAAGAAAACTAATTTCTTTATTTGTGTGCAGGGACATTCACCTCCAGATGCTAAAGATCAATGAAATTCTCAGATAATGGATGTTCAAAGGCACATAAACTGGCAACATGTCACATCTTTAAATCATTGGATATGTTACCATCATAGAAGGAATAGGATTCAGAATTACTAGTAAAGATACTGGTAAATGGCAAAATTTGTTCAATAAATACAAATTTTGTTTGTTTCATGTTCATCTGTTAGTCATATAATAATGATGTTGTAAGACATATGCTTTGCATTTTGTTTCTTGGTTTTAGACTAACAATTTCAGGTATGAACATGTGAACACAAAGGATGTTTCAAGTGAAATGGAAGCAGCAGAATGATAATATCAGTTGCTGTCATAATAGGTTTATGATAGAAAAAGTTTGGGAATTTCAAACCTCCTTAAAACTTATTTCTTGAAGCTTGATTATGATGTTTCACATTGAATTGATGACTTAGTTGATCAGAAAGTAACTGATACAACTCACTTTCTATCATTTTATACTTTTAAGTATAATGAGCAAGTCTAAGGACATCTGATAGAAAGAACAGCTAGTGAAAGTGAATCTAACACTTGTGTTAGAGACACAATTACTATGAGCTGGAAACCCTGTCATGAAAGCCTTTTGAATAGGTTTATCTTTACACAGGCAGTTATTTATAACTGAAAAATATTGGTTCTCACACAACCAGAGGTTACTTTAAACCGAAATTTTGATTAAGTGTCTGTAACTACACTTGATCCCTTCAAAAATGGTTGGAAGCAGTATGATTTTTAATAACAAAATCATATGCATACTGCTAAAAGTCAAAAGTTTTCTTAAAAAGGATTTTTGGAATAAAAATGACTCAGAAAACCATCAAATGATGGATTATGAGTTATTGCCCCATGATTCACCACTCATAGGAGGTTACACACCTAGAAGTGATGAGGGCAGCAAACTAACTTTTAAGGAATTGATGGCTTCATGTACAACATTGTCTGACAACAAGTTCTAATTGATAGCTCAGATGATGGGGAGAGAAATATTTTGGTACATTGTGAGAAATCTTCCAAACAGGGGAGGAAATGTTATTTGCTATCCAGGGGAGGAAATATCTCAGGGGAGGAAATAAACCCAAAAGAAGGAAGATTAACCAATGAAAGGGAGAAAAAGACAAGAGCATACAAGATGATGACATAGAGGTTGAAAATGACAAGAACAGAGCTGATTCTGGAGTATTATATATATTCAGAAGGGATGAAGCATTCCAAAGGAGAAAGTTCTATCTAGGTCAAACGGAGAAAAGTTTCAATTTCAGTTCACCACGTTTGTTCATCACTTGCAAAGGCATGCTGATAGATGATTTCACTTGTTGAAACAAGCATCCAAGATACACAACACCATTGCCTCTTATAATTCCTCCATCCAAGGAAATTGCACCATCTTTTAGGTCAATGTTTGAAGCCTGAAGATGTGTATTGATATTGTTAAAGTCAAAGAACAGAAAGCAGATGAGTTACTGAGATAGATATTAATCTTTCAGAATAGAAGAAAGTTCAGATCAAGGGTCTGACTATGAAGTGTTTGAAAGATCTTCACAATTCCTCATTTAATTCAGAAAACATGTTGAAAAGGGTTCACATGTTTAGGGGAGGATTGTTGGGAATTAAATATTCTGAAGACTAAGTATCGGGAATTTCTCTCAAGTGATTAATTCTGGTAGCTTTAGTGTTAAGTCTGGTGAGTTCCAAAGTTAAGTCTGCTGGTTAAATCTGGTTAAGTCTGGTCTTCCAATATTAAGTCTGGTGGTTAAGTCTGCTTGATTAATTCTGGTGAGTATCAAGATTAAGTCTGCTCTTCGAATGTTAAGTCTGCTGGATGGATAAGTATTCTAAAGTCAAATATACACGGTAGATAATATCTTACCCCATGTGATCAGTCATTATGTTATATTCTCAGAACAAGTTGTAAACATAGATACATGTTGTATCTTAGTTACTGACTCACATAAGCTAGCAAGTAGTTCGACAAGACTTGACAAGACTTAACAATATTGTAAAGATCTCCTTGGATTATAAAAGGAGATCTTAGCTTAGTCATATGTGTGACTAATTTAAGAACTTTCATATCTGTTAAGAACATAGAACAAACACATATATCACAAGTTATAAAAACATAAGATTCAAGGTTTTGTAACCCTAGTGATAGTGAAGATCACTCGTATTATCTTGAATAATATTGAATCGTTTGGTGTTAACATTACATGTTCATTGTTCGTTACTAAAGCATTACTTTCCATTTCCATAACCAAAATAACCTTCTAAGTGTGGTTAAGTAGATTCTGCATACTTAATCATATTAACTCAACATATCATATACACAAAAGCAACAAAGGTCTAACCACCTTATAGTGTATCGATTCTTCTCATGATAAATGGAAAAAAAGATTTTAACTTACTTCCATTATGATGAATAATGTTGGATTGTTGATAATGATATTATTAGTATTTGAAGAATTAATAGTTTGATGTTATTTGAAATAAATTAAGTGCGTGTTTGTTACATGGATTTTGGTTTAAACTAATGGAATGATATCCTTGATTTATTGTTTTGTAGGAATGAATAGCAAATAGTACAACATGATCCCACATAATTCATTCCAAGCGAGTAAGGTGGGTTTTATGAATTATGTCAGTGTCTTTCTCTATCTTTAATTTATAGCCACGTGATTTTTTAACCGTTTCATCACTTCGATTTTTTTGCATTTTTTATTAAAACATTAAACATAATAAAATTCTATATTAATTTATAAAACAAAATTATGTTATATTTTCTTTCTCCAAATCAAAATATAAATCCAAATTCAAATCCAAATCCTAATTCAAACCCACTTAAAAACCAAACGCACCGTAAATGTCAGGGTTTCATAGGAGGGATGTGCACTCTTTTTATTTCATATTCTTAAGTTGCATGTATAAAAAGTCCAAAACAACCATTTAAAAATTTCATACTTTCAAAAGAGTCGGTTCATTTCGGAAGAATATCGGAACCGTCCCGAAAACTTAAATTTTGAAATTCTAAGAATACTCCGAGAACCGGACCATAGTTCTAATACTCAGGGCCCGCTTGGTAAGTATAGGGGAAAGGGAAAGGGAAAGGGTAAGGGAATGCAAAGGAATGGGTGAGGTGGGTAATCATTACCTTACCCTCCAATTTACTCTATAATGGTTGATTACCCGGATAATCAATACCTTTGAACACAATAACCAAGCACCATTTAACAAGGGTGGTGGGCCTTTTCAATTCCATTCTTTTGGTTTCTCGTTTTTTTACAACCGAAATAATTAGAAAAATGATGGTAATAGTGATGAAATGGAGGGGTGGTTTATGCAAATGAAAGAAAGAACAGAACCCCTGACAAACAAAACATTTGGCTTTCCTTTCTTTCATCCTTGCAGAACGAAACAAGCAATTAAGGAAGGAAGCTGCTCACCACTACTACTCACATAGATATTGAGCAGCTAGCTCAACTGGCCTATCAACGTACTGTTTCTTTCCTTCTTGTTATTTACTGTTGGTTGATTAGAACTAGTATTGTTATTATTAAATGCAAACTTTCATTTGAAATTACCCGCCCACCACCTGTTTGATAAAATGCCTTCCTACATTTCTTATTCTTATATTTGTGCCAGTGTCTATATAATGTAATTAGTATTACTTTGCTCACTACACTTGATGTCAGGTGCTCCTCCTTCATAATACTTTTCTATACGGCGAGGCCGAGTACATCTGAGTCAAAACTTTTATATGGAGAAGGCTCATGGCAGCATCAAACCATTTGATGCTCACAGGATATGATGATGAAGTTCAAGACTTCTTTCATATGCCTTCTCTCGTCGTTTCACGCAACACATTCTCTTAAACGCAACTTCTCCTCGTCAATTGGTCCCCGGCACTTTCCAGACTATTCACCTAAAAAACCCACTATCAAAGATTCTCAATTTGTCCACAACATCTGCACCACCATTAAGCAACACCCTTTTGACCCCATACAACGAATTCTCAAACCGTTCGAATCTAGGTTTAAATCCGACCACTTTATTTGGGTTCTCATGGACATAAAGGATCAGTACAACTTGGTTTTGAATTTCTTTCACTGGTTGTGCTTGCGTAGATCTCCCTCACTCGAGGCTCGTTGCATTATCATTCAAATCTCTGTTGCTGCAAAGGATCCTAAAATGGCGCATGGACTTATTCACGACTTTTGGACTAAGCCTAATGTCGATGCTAGTCTACCGTTCACCCTCTTCATGGAGAAGTTGATTTATACGTACAAGGATTGGGGCTCTAATCCTCACGTCTTTGATATCTTCTTTCAAGTCCTTGTCCAAGTTGGAATACTTGATGGAGCCAAAAAGTTATTCTATAAGATGTTGAATTATGGGGTTGTAATATCGGTTGATTCATGCAACATGTATCTCTCGCAGCTATCAAAGAATATTGATGGGTGTAAAACAACACCACGTGTTTTTTCTGAATTTTCTGAAGAGGGTGTTAAGTGGAACACCATGTCACATAATATAATGATTCACTCCCTTTGTCGAATGGGGAAAGTGAAAGAGGCTCATAACTTACTCCTTCAAATGGAGTTGAGAGGCTATATGTCTGATGCTGTTAGTTATAGCACTATGATTAATGGCTACTGTCAGATCGGAGAATATAACGTAGTTCTGAAACTTATTGACGAAATGCAAATAAAAGGGTTAAAGCCAAACACGTTCACTCTTAACAGCGTAATTTTCCTTTTGTGTAAGATTGGAAAAGTTGTGGATGCAGAGAAGGTGCTTAGGGAGATGATATACCAGAAAATAGTTCCTGATAAGGTTGTATATACAACACTGATTGACGGTTTCTGCAAAGCTGGGAACGTCACTGCTGCATATGGGTTGCTAGAGGAGATGCGTAGAAAGAACATTTTTCCTGATCCGGTAACATATACTGCTCTTATATCTGGTAATTGTCAAAAGGGGAATATATCGGAAGCATACAATCTCTTTCTTGAAATGCGTAATAGAGATATGGAAGTAGATGAAGTCACTTACACAGTACTTATTGATGGTTACTGCAAGGACGGTCAGATAAAGGAGGCATTTTCACTTCATAACCAGATGGTTCGGATGGGCCTCACTCCGAATATTGTCACTTATACTGCACTGGTTGATGGGCTTTGTAAACAAGGAGAGATGGATACAGCAAATGAACTTCTTCTTGAAATCTGTGCCAAAGGTCTGAAACTGAATATTTGCACTTATAATTCACTCGTTAATGGTCTTTGTAAACTTGGAAATATCGTACAAGCAATAAAGCTAGTTGAAGATATGGAGGTGGCAGGCATTTATCCTGATACTTATACATACACAACTCTAATGGATGCTTATTGCAAGGCGGGAGACATGGATAAGGCCCATGAGCTTCTCCGCCGAATGCTGGATAAAGGGCTTCAGCCTACAGTTGTTACCTTCAATGTTTTAATGAATGGATTCTGTATGGCGGGGATGCTTGAAGATGGCAAGAGGTTGCTCAAATGGATGCTGGAAAAAGGCATCATGCCAAATGCCACCACGTACAATTCACTTATGAAGCAGTACTCTATCCGAAATGATATGCATACAACAACTGAAATCTACAGGGGGTTGTTAGGTGAAGGTCTTTCCCCAAATGCCAACACTTATGACATACTAATAAGAGGCCACTGCAAGGCAAGAAATATGAAAGAGGCATGGTTTTTGCATAAAGAAATGGTAGAGAAGGGGTATGACCTCACAGTAAGTGCTTATAATGCTCTCATTAAGGGTTTTATTAAGAGGAAAAGAATAATGGAAGCCAAAACATTGTTTGACGAAATGAGGAAAAAAGGTTTAGCCGCGGACAGAGAATTATACAGTATTTTTATGGACATGAATTATCATGAAGGGAACCTGGATTTGACTCTTGAGTTGTGTGATGAAGCGTTAGAGAAAAGTATTGTGGATAAGACTGGAAAATGAAATCTTTGCTTGACATGCAAGATAAATAGTTTCGTGTTGCTGGGCAAGAAGTCAAGATTGTTGATCTTTTTAACAAATGAATCCCAAATCTGGTATATTCTTTTTTATATTATATGCTTTTTACAATCTTACTGAGTACATCTTTGTGGTAATCGTGTTTTGTTGCCTACTCAAAGCTAAATCACGTGGTCAACTGAGACACACTTGAATTGATACATGCTCCTTAGTTCAAGTATTATGTATCATTATTCAAATATGTTTTTTTTTTGCCAATATAAATTATTGATCTTACTGAGTACATCTTTGTGGTAATCGTGTTTTGTTGCCTACTCAAAGCTAAATCACGTGGTCAACTGAGACACACTTGAATTGATACATGCTCCTTAGTTCAAGTATTATGTATCATTATTCAAATATGTTTTTTTTTTGCCAATATAAATTATTGATACCCTTAGGCTGATGCATGTTCAATTAAATTTTATCAAATTAGTTACCTATTTTTGGTTTTTGCTAAATGTGATTAATCCATCTTTCTGATGCATCGCATCATAAGAATTATATTAACCCTCCCCTTTGTTTTGCACCTGATTGGGTGTGGGGGTGGGGGGCGCCCCCCCCCTTAAGAAAGGCTTCACATGCTCACTATATTCCTTTAGGAGATGCCATAGCGAACAATGAGTATAATTTGAGTGTATCTTTGGCAGCAGAATATAGGATACCTTAGCGGAGGGTGTAGGCAGACAATAAGCAAATGCCACATTTTCATCGTATTTGAACCATAAACTCGTATAAATTGACAACACATTTCACTATTCTTGTTCAAAACTTGAGTTTGGCTCACTGAGGTTCAACCGTCTCACAACTCACAATATGTGGAATCTACATCATTATGCTTGCTTAATTAACTCAAAATACAGAACAAAGGAACCTATTTCATTTTCGCATCCAAGCTAAATGAAATGACACATCGATAAAAGCGTGGTCCCTGATACTCTTTAATTTTACACTTACAGCATATAGCCTACAAAGATCAATATCCAACAGATATAGAGCAAAAAGTTCATACATTGGGCGGTGAGGTGATTACCACTTGAAGAAGGTGCAGGAGTACGAGGAGTTTCAACTTGTGTTTTGTTTTCCTTTGTGCAACTGTAATTACAGCGACTTGGACGAACTACTCTGTAGACTCCTGTACTTGCCAAAATATACAAGTCTTTCTTGTTATCTTCTCCGAACGAATATATGTATCCCAGAGCAGCCAAGTTAGTGTTTGGTACAGAGTTGCACTCTAATGGAGAATCACGAGCACAGCTAAAGGGGATTGAAGAGGTGGTAAAGTTTCCGCTATTTGTTGGAATTTCAGCAGCTGCCCATAAAGCAGTGGCGTACAGATCTGCATAAAGGTAACTGAACATCCTTTTACAGTTAGAATCGTAGCCTTTTATCTTCACTATTTAGAAGTCAATTCTTCGTTATAATTTAAAAACTTTAACTATAGAAAGAATTGTAACATTTTTCTCAAGTGTAACTGGGAATTATTTAAGAGGTGGTGAAAAGTATGATGTTGCATTTATATTGTTATTAAACAAGGTAGAAAATTGTTCATAGGCTCTTGATGCTTTACCTGCCATACATGCATGGATCAGTAGTAGAACGATAAAAATAGCCACCAGATATTGCTGCAGAACCCTCTTTTTTGTTTACATCATAGTGGTTATATCCCATTGCCGGAAAGATAAGATCTGTAGAATCAGACTTATTTCCTTTAGTAGGCTGTGGAGAGTTAACAGGAAGATGGCCTTCATATGTACTCCAGCCATAGTTGCCACCCTTGGTAATAACGTCAATCTCCTCATACCGATCCTGATCAATCAAAATTGATGTGAGCTTTATGCTGAAAATAATTCAAATAAAGCTTTAGATGTATCTTTGTAGCAATGAGCGGAAATTAGAATGCCTTTTTATGTTTATGAGGAACATAAGACCAATGTAACAAGATAAAGCAAGTGAACTGAGAGGTCATACGAACCTGGCCAATGTCTGCACAGAGGAAGTAAGAAGGCCTTTCAGCATCAAAGCTACAACGCCAAGGATTTCTGAATCCTAAGGCCCATATTTCAGGCAGCAGTTCTTTATCTTCAGCGTAAGGATTGTCACGTGGGATTGAATAATTTCCCCACAGATTCAGATCATCTGCATCTTCTGGATTATCATTTATAAGGTTAAACTCTGGAAATGGAGTAACCGGTGCTCATACTTCACCAATAAAACGAAATACTTACTAGGTATTGTGTCTACATCCACCCTCATAATCTTTCCGAGTAAAGACTTCTTATTTTGAGCAAATCCAAAAGGACCATTTTTGCCTCCACCGTCTCCCAACATTAAATACAGATACCCGTCATCAGGCCCGAAAAGAATCTGACCACCATGATTATTTGTAAATGGAAGTCCCATCGTAAATATCCTTCTCACTTCTGTAGGTTTCCCTTTTGTTGCCTATAAACATAAACAATCTTATATATTGGTAAGAAATATTGTCGACCTTTTATGGAACCGGTCTTATGTTTTTTTTCTCTGTCGTTCAGTATGTTTGATTGGTATACTATGTTAAGACTACATGTACTAAGTAAGTGTGTTACCTTTGCAGGCTCTGATGCTGTCCCATTAACAGTGTATTCTGCCACAACATTGTGATACTGACATGGGTGATCTGCACCGCCAGAAGTACCTAACTTTGAAGGGTCACAACCCACATCCGAGTTACAACCACATCTCCCTGAACACGCTGAAGATATTTCTTTGTCACAGTTAAATGAAGCAAAGAAACGACCGTTTTTAGAAAAATTCGGATGAAATGCGATCCCCATTAACCCAAACACGGTGTCAAATTTGACTTGGTCTGTTAAATCAACAAAAGGGCTAGATTCATCTAATCCCAGTGGTTCTCTAGAATCATGTGACGGAATTGTTGTGAGCCATATTTTTCCAGGTTGGTCTGAGAAGAACGCACGGTTTGAACCGTCTGGATGGGCAGCCATATTGATATACCCTTTATCTCCAAGTCTCTCAAGACATAGGCCTTTTGGAGGGACCGGGGTTTGCGTCGAGTTAAGCAGTATTGGGCTCCCGTTGAAACACTGATTGCTATCATCTGGTCTGCCACCAAATGCAGTACAGAAGTCGCTTCTTGATTGCCAGAGATCAGTTAGCTTAGATGAGGTGTTCTGTGGTAATCCACTTGCACCTTGTAGTGAAGGGGCAAATGGGGAATTACGCATGGAGATGTTTTGGCATGTGTCCCAAACATTCGTACAGAAACTAGTTTCAGACTGTTTCGACAGCGATGAATCTGGTGAATTAGGAGAGTCACACAGAACTGGAACTGAGCGGATCTGTGATTCAACCTTGAATAGGTTTGCTGAGAATTGATCGCATGCCTGCACATTAAACAAGTCACCATGACATGATATTTGATTAGCTTTGTGGTTTGTAATCTATTGAAGCTCTTGGTCTGTAATATTATAAAACACAAAAGCTCCTAATTTAATTTGCATCATAGGGCTTTCTTTCAATGGTACAAGTTCATCTGCAATTGACTCTTGAAATCAGTGTTTCTGTGGCTTGTCGCATCCTTTTTAAAATTTGAGGTGTTATGATGCGTAGTTTTAAATGTTGAATTTGACAAAGGACGCCTGGTCGACATGATTGTATCTCCAGGTGTACTTTAGTTGAGGCAAGCCTGATTGTTCCTGCTTAATGCTTGGTGCCTTGGCTTAAAGGATAGCAAGTAGGTTCCATTCATATAGATTGGTTTATATGTAGGGGCGGGAAAAAGTCTCTGGATCTACATAATTGGAAAACCAAACCGGACCTAGCTATATATAGTTTGGTTCGTGGCTCTGGAATTTTTGAAAACTGGTTTTTGGTTCCAGACTTCCAGTCTTTTGATTTACAATCTTAAAAGTTGATTATTGGTCATATTTGGTCCAAACCAGAACAAAACTGGCTCTTGTATTATTAATTAGTTTTTTGAACTTGAAAAATGACCTGATTTAGGTATTTATTCTTGAAATCATAAAGCGCAAGTTTGTATTTATGTACGAGTTAGTTTGGAGTCTGGACTGATTTGATTTCAGTCTCGTCCTTTTATTTTGCGGTTTTGGTTTTTGTGTAGTTTGTTTAGGCATGATGAACAGCCTTGTTTGTACAAACTCTTATAAAAATAAACGATTTGTTTAGCGTGTGCAAATTTACACGATAAAAATTCTACAGGACTAGCGGTTAAAATATTATAAGTATATTGTGGCAAGTAGCTTATAGAGGTTTTAATCATGAGCTCGAGCTCGAACTCTCACCATTTTCTTCTATAACCAGACTCACCTCCCTTTGCCAGTGGAGTGTAGAGCACAAAGCACTTTGCTAAGCAGGAATTGATTATTTATGAGATTTAAAGCTGGTGATTCAGCACATATGAAAGGTAAACTTACAGCACAAAGAATTGATTTGATAGCAGAAGCACAGTCAGGATCTTTGATGTTCATAGCTTCAAATTGCTTCTGCAGTTGTGAGTCTTTGGTTGAATCACAGCACACTCTCCCCTTATAGCTGGGACAAAATGCCAGAGGTTCATTTGCAGTCACAGGTGCCCCTATTTACCACCATACATGATCAGTCAACTATATATAGATAGTGTATGTTTGTGTGCACATGATATTGCACATATTTGTATATATGTGTGATATAGAGACTCACTGAAGTTGGTACACATGGGCAGTGAAGAAGAAGGATGAGGAGAATACATGACTAAGAGACAAAGCAGCAGCAGGGGAACAAAAGCTTCCATTTTTTTTTTTCAGATGCAAAGTGATAATCTTTCTCTACATGAGTGTGTATGTATATATAATATAACTAGTGTATGTGTATGTATGGGTCAATAGTGTTTATCTCCAGCATGTTGTTCAAAGTCTAAGTTGTGACAGCTTAAAGGGTAGAGTGTGGGTAATCATGGACATGAAAACAGACAAAAACTGCCATCCCATTCCCATGCATTTAGTGCCCCTCTGCTATTTAAGGGGGTGCTTGGTTGGGGGTAAAGGGGGTGGGTAATGAGAAAAGAAATGAATAATGATGCTTGGTATGGAGGGGGTAATATAATGATTACCCAGTACTGGGTAATCAACCATTATAGAGTAAATTGGGGGGTAAGGTAATGATTACCCACCCTTTCCCTTTCCCTTTGCATCCCTTACCCTTTCCCTTTCCCTTTGCATTCCCCTCTACTGAACCAAGCGGGCCCCTCTGCTATTTAAGTTGTATTTTGAAACAAGTATTCTTTTGTCTTTCTCTCATTTGACAATCAAGGTACCATAAAGTTTAATGAATGATATTTATTCAACAACAAACCATCCCATTGATCAAGACACCACTTAACTCAGATATTATGACCCCACCTCACTAATTTAATTAATCAATGTTTAGAAAATCTCAGTGGATTGCTAACGGTGGATAGAAATGCACTACAAAAGTTGTGTGTAATACTTTTTGTTTCTGATATTTTTATCAAACAAGAACCTTCTAATATGCAAAATTCCGCGATAAGGTTTAGTAAGGTCGACACAGAGAAAATATGTATCAACTAAAAGGTAAAGTGCTTAGATATAAATAAGAATTCGTTCACAGTCTAAAAAGTTAAGGCGGGAGTGAATTTTTTTGAAAGACATTTTTTTCACCATGTATACCACTTATATCACAAATGTGACTGGCTATACTTGAACCCATAACTTTTAGATTGATAGACACACTCACGTATCACTAGGCCAAAAGCGTTGAGAAATACTTTGAGTAATTTAGAAATTACACTTATAGAAGTAAATTTTAAAGTATGACCACCTAAAGTTTGGAACATGTCTTGCTCATTCAAGTAATCCTGAATAAGAGAGATCATAGTGAGACTATGAGTTCTAAACAGTTTTGTCAAGAAAAAGTTATAAAGTAAATTTGAAGCTGAAAATGAGTTGGGGTTGGTATTGATTATTGCAAAGACCACAAGTTTTTCATACCGAATTGAATTGAGTGCTTGTGTTTCACAAACACTTTATTGACTCTAGGGGAAAAGCTAGCTAGGGACCTATGGCATAAATTCTCAACCACTTGGATTTTAAATGTCTCCAAGTTGAGCTTTTCATCGAGTATAGAGAGAGAGAGGCTAGTATATTATGAAATGCAAACAATATACATAAACATGATATTTGGCTTTCAAACTTGGACTCATTCTAGAATGCATGTACAAAAATGATTCATTTGCTTACTTCCTAGCAAGTCTTTTTGTAAAGCTTATTAGCATTAGAGTTAACTTAAGTAAATGACTTTTTGATGAATAGATGATACTAGTAAAACATTGAGTCATCAAACGTGCAGTCTCTTGTGATTTTAGGTTGATATTTCATTATTTCTCCAAGGTCAAAGATATCGTAATGTTAATTATAGTAACATAAGAAAAGTAAACATATAGGCACCAGTGGTCTAGTGGTAGAATAGTACCCTGCCACGGTACAGACCCGGGTTCGATTCCCGGCTGGTGCATTCAACTTTTTTTTTGTTTGTTTGTGTTTTGTGTAAGATTATTCAGGTGTTTAAAACAGATGAAAAGGTAAAACAAACAGAAACTGGTTCTATGGTGTAGTGGTTAGCACTCTGGACTTTGAATCCAGCGACCTGGGTTCGACTCCCGGTAGGACCTTTTTTTATTCTTTTATTTTGGCAACGACCTGGGTTCGACTTCCGGTAGGAGTGTAGGACTTTCTTTTATTTTTACTCTTTTATCTTTAATATCTACACCACATATTTCTTGCATTTATTGACTAACACATTTTATACATAGAAAATTAAGCATTAAAATAAATAAAACACAAATTATAAACCAATTTAACACAATCCACCAACACGTTAATCTATTAATTTTTCTAACTCTTTTAATTATTGTTATTTTTAAAAACACACACCTTAAATAAAAAATACATGTAATTATACATATTGTACAAACTAATAAAACACATAAAATTTAATACAATTTATATGCAAACAAGCTGACGGTACATATGGTTTTAAAAACTGGACTTGACCAGCGGGTTCAAATTGTTTAACCGGGAATCGGAGTCGCCACTGGTTCGGTCCGAAAACGCACCAGAGAGAACCGGTCAAAACTAGTAAACACTGATGAACTGGCACGAATCATGATCATTTTTTTCTTTCTCATCATTGTTATTTTGTTGATTCCTAAATTTTAAAGTTTAATCACAAAATACCCGTCTCACAACACGCGGATAATCGTGCTAGTAACTCTCATCCATTTGTATACTTCATTATCGTATTATTTTCTTCTTTCTCATCATTGTTATTTTGGGTTTTCCATAAAGAAAATGCTATCAGTAGCCGGCTATGTATAAGAACATTTAAGGGTTTTTGCATATATATCATTCCGAAAATGCATAATTGCATATATATCCAAAGCATGCATAAAAATAATTGTACTATGTGCATAAAAAACTTGTACAAAAGATATATATGTAATTATTCACTTTGGAAAGGATATATACGCAATTCTGCCACTTTAAAGAATATCTACCCTACATGAAAGGATCACATTTCTTGCATTTATTGATTATGATACTTCATAAATAGAAAATTAAATATTACAACAAACAAAACAAATTTTTTTTTAATTAATGTTATTTTTAAAAAACAACTTAAATGAAAAATACATGTTATTATACTTATTGTACAAACGAATAAAACACATAAAACTTTATACATTTATATGTACAAGTGGCGGAGTTATATAAAAACCGACCAAACCAGCGGGTTCAAGCGGTTTAACCGATAACTAGAGCCGTCACCGGTTGAGCTAGCGTATAAAAGCTGTTCGAAAACGAATCAGAGAGAATCGGTTGGAACCAATAAAAATGAACCAACCTAGATCGGGATTAGTTTCTTCTTTCTCGTTATTATTATTTTATTAATGTCTGAACTTTAACCATAAGATGCCCGATGTCGCAACACACTGTACCGGTTACGACTATCTTTCCATCTTTTTAATTTCTTAAAACATAGGCCTATGTTTGGCGTATTCCTTTTGACAAAACCGACACATAGACATAGATAGAGATTGATTGAATTTATCCAAAATCTGCCGCGGGTCCAGATTCCTTAGTTGATTTCATCATAATAATTATCTCCTTATTTCTATTTACTGATTAATTGATTGTAAGGAAGAAACAAAGTACTAGTAAGAAACCCAACAACCTTCCTTAAAGATACTAGTACTATAGTACAAACACAGACACAAGCAAAGGAAAGGTCGATGATGGGAAAAGAGAAAGAATCAGAAATAAAGTGGGGTTATTGGGTGAAGAGCTCTTCATCGGAATGCATATCTAAAATAAATTCTTATTTTAACGAGGTACTTAGTTATGGAAGACATAGGAATGTGATAATGGAAGCAGTTGCTCTTGATCCAAACTGTGTTTTAGCCAACTCTTTGGCTGCTCATTTCTGCTCAGACAACGCTCGTACCCCGGACCTTCT
This sequence comes from Artemisia tridentata subsp. tridentata, assembly GCA_021014915.2. Classification (NCBI taxonomy): domain Eukaryota; kingdom Viridiplantae; phylum Streptophyta; class Magnoliopsida; order Asterales; family Asteraceae; genus Artemisia; species Artemisia tridentata. The sequence goes on along the minus strand of CP139509.1, from coordinate 190,070,002 downwards.
TCATGCTGCCAAATCCAATCTCGTACTTCTACTTTTCTTTCTTTACTCATTCATTGCTTGATTCATTTTACGTAAATATATGTTTCTTTAGTTGATTAGAAACAAATTCGTGATTCCAAGTTATAAAAATCTAACCGTTTATTCATATTATTTGCAAAATATCATATAAATGTCCAAGTTTTGAATCAGCTTATAAATTTAAGTGAATTTACTCTAGAATGACTATTGTGAACCACCCGTTTATAGTAAATTAAAAAAAGAAGATATATAAAAACTATGAATCAACGCGACTAAATGCATTTCTCACGTTAAGGATTTCCAATTTGATCCTCATTCTCATTACCTTACCTCCCTTTATATAATGCAGGAGTGTGCAAGTCCTTATGAAAAGGCAGTCTATGAAACTATCACTTGTCTCCTTTCACCAAACAGAGATGATGATCTTGCTATCCAATTGCACTCCAAGGTCTCTCTCAACATTTCCCGGCCACTAAATAAATAAATCAATCATTTCTATGTCTCGACTAATCAGCGATTTTCCCTTGGTTGATAGCTTTTGAAAGATTTTCCAAAAGATTTGGTGTGTTTGAAAAGAGCTCAGATTCTTGCCTTTTACATGGGTCGACCCGATCTTTCTCTACAACTTGTCCAGCAAGTACTTCCGTCAAACGAACAACAAGATTTTGTATACGGGATGCTTGCGTTTCCTTTGTTAGAGCTTGGAAATATGGAAGATGCTGAGAAAGCTGCAAAAAAGGGGTTTGAGATCAACAAGGAGGATCCGTGGTCGCAACACGCTGTGAGATAATCATCTTATTATTAAAACCAACATTTTATATAAGGACGTGCATTGTGTTTTGGTATTCATAGTATTACTCGCTACTATTTGCAGTTGTGCCACGTATTACAATACGAGTGTCGTTTTAAGGAGGCAGTAGAATTTATGGAACAATGCTCAAACACTTGGGCTCCTTTATCATCATTCATGTAACCAACCACTTATGCTTCACCGTTTTGGATATTATATTTTTGGAATTTATTATGAACGAAAGGGTTCTCGGGACCATTATCTATTTGACTTTTAACCCAACAACTCCTTGTGATCAACATGACCGTGTTATACTTGGTAGTTGAATGAACATTTAATGTGTAGGAACACTCATAATTGGTGGCATGTTGCTCTTTGCTACTTGGAAGGTAACGCCCCCTTTGAGAAAGTCAGAGAAATTTATGATCATCGTATCTGGAAAGAGTTGGATAGAAGTGATGCTACTCCTGTTGAGGTTTTCACTCTTTTACTTTCTGATCGACATGTCAAAGGGGTCTAGTTTTTCACCGTTTTGCTTTACGCCAGTTATATTTCTACTTTTTGGTGTGTGCATTTAGGTATACTTGAATGCAGTTGGTTTGTTATTGAGGGTTCATGTAAGAGGAAAGATCCATATCTTTGAGGACCATTTAAAGATTTTATCAGACTATCTATCAGATCGAGTGAGTTGGTCAACATGCTGAATTTTCATCTCTTTAATAAGTCTTTCAAAACAATATGTCTGCAGAATGTTTAATAATTTATTTGGTATGAAATCATAGCTTTTCTTACTTACAGTTTGTTCACTTTTAATATGTGTTATGGTTTCACTTTGTCAGAGCTTTTGGTATCTTGAGTGGCACCTTGACTTGTTGATATTATGGGCCTTAGCTTGTACTGGGAAGTCATCCGAGGCTCAAGAGTTACTCAATGGCCTAAAATCAAAGTAAGCCCCCCTGTTTGTTTTGACAAAAGAATCTTTGTTTATCTTAGTCTAGATGATTTGATTGTTCCCCTGTAGGGTTACTTCAATGAATTCAAAGAAGGGAAAGATAATGCAGAAAGGACTTGTGGTTTGTTTTCTTGACATCCCTTTTAAACTTTTTGATATGGTTTTGCATTTTATTGATCTCTTCTGCACTGTAAAATTTGTTTGTGAGGTGTTATTAAGTAAAAAAGACACAATCAAAAGCAAACACCCAAAACATTATAACTTACCTGATTAACCAAGTAGAGGCATGTTTGTCCGATCCGGAAAATTACTATATTGTAAACTCAGCACATAAGCAAATGGTGTATTTTTAGTTTACAATACGGATGTAACCCCCCTATGATAACAAAATTATATTTATTACAATTTTTGACTGGTATGAACTTTCAAATTGGACTGCAAAGTTTCTCAAGGATGTTATCAGCCTTTTTAATTTGGTGTTGTAGCTTGCAGAAGCTGCATACGAGTATGGGAGAGGTGATTTCACTAGAGCATTAGAGCTGCTTGGTCCAGACTTTGATGCCAACAACTGTAAGGTGTTAGCGAATTCCTTCTTGCGGGACGTTGTGAAGAGCAAGTTTTCTAGCATTGAATGATTTCTTATATGTAGCATGGACAATTGTATTTTGCAGATGGTTGGTGCCTCTGGTGAACAGCTTGATGTCTTTAATGAAGTTTGGTACATTATGTTACTTGATGCAGGACATGCTGAAAAAGGTATGGCCACCACTTGCTCTTGATGGGTGTTTTTGCCGTGTCTTTTTAATTTAAGCTAAATGAAACTTGATTGTGGCTATGGGGTTGCATCTGCAGCGATTGAAGTGATTGAGAAGCAGCTAAAGATGAGAGACGGAACCCCATTTTTATGGCGCTTGTTGGTATGTCTGTCTTGTTTCTTTTTTGTGTTTTTGGTCTAAGACATCTAACTTCTTACTAGCCATTATTGTTTAAACCTTTCAATATTTTCATGAAATATGTATCATATGATCTTGTCATCATGTCACACTTATCGTTAAGACTTGTGCTTTCTCAGCAGTAAACCTATAAATCTTCTGCAACTGTTACTCAAACTCATGAATTAAAAAGTTTTGTAGTTTGAAAGATGTGTTCTATAATGTGTTTGCTGATAAAAGAACATTTAGTTAGTGATACTAGTAAGTACCAAAAGTACTAGCAAATAATGGTATGTTGTTTCCAGGAGAGGGGTTATTCAACATTGGGGAAGCAAGAAGCGGAAAGTATAGGTGCCAAAGCCAAGGCTTTAGAGAATGCCTACTTCTAAGTTGTAACCTGCACTTGTCCTTGTTGTCGCCATGTATAATTTATTGTTGTACTGTAACATAATAACATGCGTGTATTTCAGTTCCTAGAAATAATACTATCCATGCTAGTGTTTAACCGGAGATGGATAATTGTAGAAAGTCTTTTTAATGTAAAAAGGTCAAAACACTCTTTTAGATTGAAGTAGACATGGGGAAGATAGTGAAATAATAGAACGTTGAAGTATATATGGGGAAGGGTCAAGGTGGAGTGTAGATTGGGCACAATGCAATTGACCTTTGTAAGAGGTGACTTTGAACACCTCCTTCATTCATTTAGTCTGTCCTAGTCTAGTCTTTCTACTTGGGCGTGTTTTTGGGTTATGTTTTTATTTTTGACCGATTGACTAGTATGACCAACTATTATGAGTAATTGTATGCTTATTAATATGTGATAACATTCTGTTGGTGACAACAAAATGAGTAACTTTTTTACAAATTAATAAATCATTGTCACGTCAATTTAATCTAAGGCATACCGATAAAATACTAATCAAAATTTTTTTTTTTTTTAAATTTCTTCTGTTGGTGACAACTAATTCAGCGTGTGAATTTTTTTGTGTAATTCTTATGTGGGTCTAACATTCCTCATCTTTTAATTAATATTTTAATTGGAATTTACATATGAATGGAAAACTCTCATCCATTTGCACATTTACCACGCACGCGTTGATATTTTTTTTATAACAAAGTCTTGTGCATGCCGTATTATATCAAACTCATTTCATTAGTCTTCCTCATTAATGGATGTATTGACAGAGATGTCTACTCTCAAGTTTCTAACTATTGTATACACAATACAAAAATGATATTATCTTGTTTTTTTCACTTGCATAAAAAGAGAGCAACATTAGGTACTAGCTTAATTTTTGGGGACATTTGGTTCATATAATAACAAATACTAGATGAGAATCTGAAATACCATAAGAAAATAATACGATAATGAAGTATACAAATGCAGATTCATATGGTATTTCTTATGGTATTATTTTCTTATCGTAATATTTTCTTATGTATGTATAGTAAAAAAATATCAATTAAAAAGATAGCGATATGAAGGTATAAGGTTTGTTTGGAAAATGAGTATTTCGAAAAAATAGATAAAACTAATTGCTGCATTAAAAGTCACAACGCTCATGACTCACCGCTCACAAATTTCCAACGCCAAATACACCCATGGTAAAAAAAAATTGCCTCTAGGAGGGATCGTAGGGTCAAAAAATAGAACCCAAAAAGACGCGTAGACTGAACACAAGGATGAGAGCATCCATCTAGAAGGGTAACTAAACTTGTGATGTTGTGTTGTGCTCTAAGCAATAGGTTGAGTTTGTTGTATTATTTGACGTTTTTATCTTTCAACTAGGCCCCCACCTTGTACTAATCCGACGGTTGAAAACCATCAAGACAAATACGTACAAACACTTTACTTCTTTTTCTCATTTTATTAATATTTACACCACCTCATGGGAACTATTTATAAACTCATATTTTGAAACAAGGCCCCCACCTTGTATATAGTTGATCCAAATTTGTTTTTTCACACATATTTTGAAACTATATATATATTAGGATTGTTTATTACTAATAGTGTACCTCTTGTTAATTCAGTCTTATTAATTAGTAATAAAATGGAATTCTTTGATAAAGCTGTGGCGGTAAGACTGAAGAGTCACACGGACAAGTATCTAGTGGCGGACGACGACCAAGTGAGCGTCCGCCAAAGCAATAGCGCAAGGGAAACACGTCGTGCGCGGTGGCTGATCGAGCACGTTGACTCAAACAGCCACGTGATCCGTCTGAAAAGCTGTTATGGTCGTTACTTAACAGCCTCGAAGACTCCTTTCCTGATGGGCATGACAGGAAAGAAAGTCATCCAGACCGAAAAAGACGCAAAGAATAATAACGAGTTAGCAATCGAATGGCAGCCAGTGAGGGATGGGTTTCAAGTGAAGCTAAAAGCTTGTTGTGATGGGACTTATTTAAGAGCCAACGGAGCCATGCCACCTTGGAGGAACACAATCACACATGATCATAGCAGTAGTAATAATACGTCGTATAATAATAATTGGATATTGTTTGACGTTGAAGCAGTGGATGTTCCAGATGATGAAGAGTTTAATGATTATGTGTCCATGGTCTCAAGCTTCTCTTCGGTCTCTGATGAGCTTTCGGTCCTCGAATTCGGCGTTGCTGCTTCTCCAACGAAGATATCATCGTCACCAGCTAAACAATTTTCTTCATATAGCTTCTCGCCTCGTTGGAGTCCCATGTTTTCATTCAACAAGCAGGTAACTATTCTTTTTTCATATTCTTTTACAAGTTATACAGTAATATACGAGTAACAAGTATACTTTATATGTTTTTAATGTTACTTTTATAAGATATATATAACATTATTTTTAGTCTTTTACCATACATCTACTACTAATGATTTTGAACTTATTCACTAATGATTAATAGCTATGATTAATATAATTAGCATTAGCTTAATATTTGAAAGTGGCAAAGCAATTTAATTAGTTTTGAAAAATGTAAATAAACTACAACTTACAACAATGTAAACACATATTCTTTTCTGTATATCTTAAATTTATTTTTTAGAATTCATATATAAGTGCTCGACTTACTTTCTAAACCATCATATATTCTTTATTGAATATCTTACATTTATTTTTTAGAATTCATATATAGTATATAACTAATTGGTCTAACTGTGGTGGTGTTATTGATTGTGGTTGTGGGTTTTTAAAGTGTGCACTTGCTTATTGTTGGCCACTAGGTTTTCCTTTTACATGATTGGGGTATAGTCGTATAGAAGTAATTCTCACTAATCTAGTGTAATCTAATCCAATTCTTATATATATATATAATAGAGCGTGGGAAACGACAACAGTGGCGTCGTTTTGGTTTCTCCCGTTTTGGGCCCAGTCCAGCTGCTATGTCCAGCCCACCTTAGTTTTTTTTAACCTACTGCCTCACATAATACTCCTCGTACATGTTTCAACGAGACTTGAATCCATAATTTATTGATCGATGGGCTATTCTTTACCGTTGAGTTAAATGCCCTTTGATAGTCTAATTTAAGGCTGGTTTTTATTGGGTGATAGATCACCTTTTATGGTAATCATCACGCATGATCCCTCGTAAAAGAGCCCTTTATCATCTCTTTTTTGCCAATAATAGTGACCATAATAAATTTTTTTTTAATTTATTATTATTATTATTTTGTGAGTGTGTAAGGTGTATTTTGTAGGGTATGTTTGTATAAAGTGAATATTTTTAATGGCGGTAACCATAAAAGGTAAAAGATGATGAGTTTGGTGATGCGACGCTGACGTGAAGATGATGATAATTGTCACAATAAAAACTACTCCTTGCGTCTCAATTTATTTGTCATGTTTTGACTTTTTATAGTCTTTTTTTTTCCAACTTTATTCTTAAGTTTTTTGTTTCGTACTTGATGAAAATTATACCATTGAAAATACATTTAAAACCCAATCCATTTATATATTTTGAATAAAGTTTATATAACACAAAAGAAATTAGTTAAGGTTAAAATTAAAAAACAAATAATTCAGAAATTCAAAACTAAACAAATAAATTAAAACTGAAGGAGGCATATAAATTATGAACATAAACTAGCTACCAAGTATTTTTAGCCAACAAGATTTTTATTAGAGTACTTGAAGAAGAGATACTTCACTCAAAAGTACAAAATTTTTATTAAATGGTCATTTACGTATATCTTTAAAGAAACTTTAATATTTACATATTTCCTTCCTAAAAGTATGCTTTAATATTAGCATTTTACATCATGCATTAAAAACTTGTGTTTAAAAAAAATACGTATATTTTAAAGTTTCATTGGATATATACGTAATTCCCCCAATGACAAAACCGTTTTGCATTAATTTTGAGAAATCCTTTACTTTTATTTCTTTTCTTTCCGCAAGGGTGCTTTTAGTTTTAATTTATTTGGTAACTGTAACAAGGGTACGGAATAATAGGCAAGCAATTTGAGATCGACTCACAAAATATTTGAATTTGATTTGATTTAAATGAGATGAACTTGAGCAGCTAGTAAAATTTGAATTAAAAATCAAGCTCCAAAATATCCAGCTTAAACTTTATTGACCTTAGGTCAAACTACAATTTTCCTCTTTTATATAAACATAATTATACTTATTTTGAGATCATTACTCCGTACTATATAAAGTAATATATATGAAACAAATCGAGTTGAGTTTATATTACAATTATTTAGAGAGTTCGAGCTTGAAAATGTAGGCATGATTGAGTTCAAGTCGAGTTTGAAAATGTAGGCCTGATTGAGTTCAAGTCGAGTTTTGATATCGAGTTTTAGAGGCAATGCTGAGCTCGAACATGAAATATAAAGCTTAGATCGAGTCAAGTTTCGAGAGAGTTTGGAAGTATGTTGCTCGATTACACCCCTACTCATCTGCCATGCAAATGTGAGAACTTGAAGGGCTATAGGGTGATGGCAGTCGTAGATTTGGAATCATGAGAGGATTCTCACCGACCAATCACAGACTGCCATATGGCAGGCAAAAAAAAGAGGATTCTGAAGTCTAAAGTGTTGGCAGTGGGAGGATTCGGAATCATGCCTCATTTTATTTATTTATTATTTATATATAATATTATAAATAATAAAAATTATATTTAAACAATTTATTATTTATGCATAAAAGATAAATAAATAAATAATGTTATTTACTTTAAATTAAAAAAAAAGAAAAAAAAAAAAAAAAGACACCTACAAATATCAAAGGGACTAAACTGCAAAAGCCACAAGGACTAAATTGCAAAAACCATTTAATATGTATCATCTTCCTCAAAGACAACCCTTTCAATCATTCTATGTATACTGTATATTATCACAGGGAATTAAAAATATATATATATATATATATATATATATATATATATATATATATATATCACAGGGAATTAAAAAAAAAAAAAAAAAAAAAAAAAAAAAAAAAAACAAAAAATCAAAAAAAGAGCCGTTGGGTTGTCTTTTTCTTCCCTTCATTCTTCATAACTCGTCGGCTTGATCTTGCTTCTAAATCACTCGCCGCTGGTGGCAAGGGGGTTGGCGACGGTGTTTGCCGGCGGCCTCCCCAAGCCGCTGGCGGCAAACGCACCATTGCCATCACGCTAATGAACCACCAAGTGAATTAGTGGGGTCTATTTTAGATACGATTATATATAAATAAAACTAGCAGGGTACCCGCGCGTTGCGGCGGCGGGTACCCTAAAATAATATTTTTCGGTGAATCATGTATTTTAGTTTATTATGTTATTTTTTTATAATAAATTTACGGATATCAAGAATTTCATGTGACGTATTTCAACTCCTTAACTAAGGAATTTATGTCGTCTTTTTGGGTCTTTTTTAAAGTCATTCGTATAACATGAGCCCGTTTGACCAGTGCCCGGTTGGTCCGTGCCCGTTCGGGCTCGAGCCCATTTGGCCCGTTGACCGTTCGTGCTTGAATATTTGTATAACGTGTTTTATTATTTGTATTAGTAACATTTAATGCAGGAATTGTGTTTAAGTTGATTGTACAATATGCTTGATAATTTGTATTTCTTATGTAATGGGTGTTTTAATAACTACATTAATTTTATTTATTGACCAGTTAATTAATTGACTACATTAAATATCTTGACCAAATTAATAGTGCTTTGTATTTTGTACATTAAGCTTTAACACTTGTAAGTCTTAAAATTAAGATTGATGAGAAAGTTCATTAATAGTGCTTTGTGTATTGTACAATAAGCATTATATCTTGTAAGTCTTAATTTTAAGACCAAGAGGAGAGAGATTCATCCATGCATTATATGTAGTATAGATAAAATAATAATAATAGTCAGAATGTTTGCAAGTGTTATTTGAAGGAAGGAAAACCGTATGCCTAACGCGACACGTAACGTGTCCCGTGACAATTGACTATTTCCAAATAACACTACGTGGATTGATATATACTACTAGTTAAGTTACAACATCATATGTAATTTTGCCTTATCCCTAACATGGTGGTTATAACAGACTTGGTACAAATATAGTACTGTATGTGATTTATCAACTTTTTTATACTCCACACGCTTGCTTATTTTATAATTTATATGGTCACATTTAGAAGGGATTTCGAGTAAATTATAAATAGTTATACTTTCTCGTTGAAGGAATTTTTAATAGCAAAACATAGGGCAATTGAACTTTCCTTTTATTAGTGTTTTGAACGCATATTTTTTGATAAATTATGTAGTATAAATGTCGTATTTTATAAGTTATAAGTGACGTGTACGTATATTTTTAAGTCAAGTGACCCAAATGATACGTTTTTATAAGTTCGTTATCTTATGCAAATTCTTTTAAAAAGTTTATACATAGCAGCTTTTATTTGTATATATAACGTGTCTTGGACAAAAGTGTTTGTCATCTGATAATTTATTAATGAATTAATTAAATTGTAAAGTATATACTCCTTAATAGTACGTGAAGGTTCCTTATTATGTGAAACAAATGATATTTTTATGATAATTAATGATCCATCCTGGCTGGCTGGCTGGCTTGCTTGCTAGCTTTGACTAGCTAGCTGTCAAAGACCGCGTACTTAACCTCTATATAAAATGATACACGCCAACTAAACATTTAAATAATTTCATACAAACCATTTACTAGTAATTTTCTTTCCAGATTTTTGACTTTATTTCATTTACTAAAAAAATAACAGAGGGTTCGTTCATTTCAACAAGAAACAACAACAGCAACAACAACAATAACAAGAGGAGTAATGGATCTTTTTCGCAACGCGAAAGCAGTTCGTCTTAAGAACCATCACAACAAATACCTCAACGCCGAAGATGACGAAGAATCTGTCTCCCAAGACCGCAACGGTTCTTCCAAAAACAACCGCTGGACAGTCGAGTTCGTTACAAACCATCAAGACGACGACATTAAAATCATTCGTCTCAAGTCATGCTACAACAAGTACTTGACTGCTTCTAACCAGCCTTTCCTCCTTGGCATGACTGGTCGTAAAGTCATGCAGACTGTTCCACGTAGGCTAGACTCTTCTGTCGAGTGGGAGCCCATCAGGGAAGGTAATCAGGTGAAGCTCAGGACTAGGTATGGTCAGTATTTACGTGCTAATGGTGGTCTCCCTCCTTGGAGAAACTCTGTCACGCATGATGTTCCTCATCGTACTGCAACTCAGGAATGGGTCTTGTGGGATGTTGATGTTGTTGATATTGTCACACAGTCACCCGCACCTGGACCTCCTCCACCGTTGGTTTATCATTCTACAAATGATCATAATAATGATGATTCTTTTACTTCTTCCGAAACTAGCTCATCCCCAAGACCTGATTTCTCGCGTCAAGAGGTATATATCTGTCCATCACTTTTTTACGTTTTAAGGTTTTTTCAACTTCTTATTGATTTACTTATATGTTTCGTATTATATTTTGCAGTCTAGCGATTCTCATCATCATAGCAGCACCGGCTCACCTCCGAAGTTTGAGGACGGGAGGGCTATATATTACCATGTTATTTCTGAGGATTTTGGGGAAATGGATGAAAATGCACAAGGGTTTTGTATTACGTTCAAGGGAAACAATGTCAATGACTTGACCCGCAAGCTTGAGGAAGAAACAGGACTAAATGACATCACAGTATGCACACGTAGTCCACTCAATGGGAAGCTTTACCCTCTTCGATTGCAGCTTCCTCCAAACAACGTCAACATGAAAGTTGTCGTTGTTCAGAATAGTATGGAAGATGCAATCGATGGTTTCTAAAAGGCTTGTTACAAGAAGATTAAGGCTTGTTGTTTTTAAATGCTGTTTTCTTGTGTACATATATAAGGAGAGGAATTTTGGAGATTTATTTATTTATAGTATGAATCGTAGAGTGGCATATGAGCAGTTCTGTGCAAGTTATTTAGTAGATGCAGAATCGTCCTAGTTTATACGTTGATGCAAGAATATCAGATTGTGAGAATCATAATATTCACTTCTTGAAATTATTCTGTTTGCCTCTTTGTTGTTTGCATATGTTAACTCAAATGGATTTGCTTTATACAGAATAGTTTATGATGAGATTTCTTATGCTTATAGATATCTGGCGTGTTTCTACCCATTCATTAAAACCATAACTTGGATCAATTCAATCACTTACTTCTACTGTATGTGCTCTTCAATAAACTTGATCCAAACGCCCTATATTGTACAAAGCTGTATTTTTTTTCATTTGACACAAGGTTTGGATGAATCAAACAAGAATTTATTTATTATATACAAGATGTCAATACTCGATAGATAAATTGAGTGGTAGCAATTCAGAAACATTATGTACGTGATTGAAATGATGACAACATGTAAACAAGTGAAATTTTCGTAATGCACCCTAAAACATATGAAAACTAATTTCAAATGATACTACAGCAGAACTCGTATCAAAATCACGTGTCACCATAAAACATTTAAAAGACATTGGCGTGCACTCTCCGAGTCTCTGCGTTAGGTATATGACAAAGACGCGCCTTTAATATCCATGCCAGTGAATATCCGGCATTATATGCCAATTGGCCATTTGGGTTTTGGCCATAATTAAAGTTGACATTTACACCTTGTTGGGACCCAAAAAAGTTTCTTTATCAAAAGATTATGTATATAATACAGCTGAATTGAATTCATTAACATTAGAAGAATTCAACTAACAAAGGATTAACAACAGAAATCAGTACAATGATTGTTTCATTTATAAACTTCATTGTTTATCCTTTAACCAGAAGACCTTACGGACATTGATTCTGTTTTACAAGGCTCCTTTAGTTTATATTTGTGAAGAAACTTTTTAGATGTCTGACCCCCACTGTCATACTATTTTTTTAAGATTTACTGTATGACTTACCATGGATGTAATCGATATGCTAAAACACGCAAACACAATGGTTCACGCCTTTCATTTCATTTAACGGTAACAATGCTTCTGAACATTAAAGTCTAACAAAAGAATCTTCTGATGGCCAGCAAAGGTTGTATATGTATTTATGTAGACCTTAAACTTATAACAACTGAAGGAGTCAATCTTAAGGTAAAGTTTAACAGGGGACACAGTCTCTTCCAAGTGAAAGACAATATGGCATACGATGTGAGTAGATCATAAAGCTATAATACTCATTGCTGTGCACATAAAGTTGATAAAGTTGTTGTTTTGAATCAAATAATTCTTTCAAGTTCTTTACAGTAGTCTGTAGCTCAATATGTGGTATAAAGATTTCATGCATACATATGTAAATGCTATGTTAGATGTAGTTTAGCTCTTAAGATTACTATATATCAGTAAATTTGAGAAAGAGATGTGTCACCTGCAAAAAATTCATGAGCCACGCCGTCTATTTCAATTGTGCTACAACCAGGCTCCTTGGCTACACCCTTATCAGTCATTAGCTTTCTAACTGAACCAACCTCGTCCCACATACGAGCCACAGCATAAACCCTGGATAAAAGCACATACACACCGCTGAAGTTACTCCCTTCTTCTGACTCCATAATCTTTTTGGCCATCTCTTCGCTAACCTCTATACCCCCGCTTCTTTTCGAGCAAGCATCAAGTATGCTCCTCCATATTACTGCATCAGGTTTTATAGTCATTTTGGAGACAACATCTAGTGCCTCAGCAATGAGACCGGCTCTAGCCAGTAGGTCAACCAGGCACCCATAATGCTCCAACACGGGTTCAATGCCATAGTCTGCTGTCATAATGGTGAAATAGTTGCGGCCCTCATCCACCAGGCCACTGTGCCTACAAGCACTTAGAACCCCACTGAATGTAATGGAAGTGGGCATTAAACTTCCTTCATCAGTCATTCTTGTGAAGTATTCTAGAGCTTCGACAGCATCCCCATGCATTGCGAATCCAAGAATCATTGTGTTCCATGATGTCACATCACGTTTCACCATTCTTTCAAACACCAATCTAGCAGTCTCTAATGATCCGCATTTACAATACATATCTAGCAGACAGTTATTGACCAAAACATCATGAGCCACTTGCGGGTTGCACCTTTTCAATACATAGGCATGAGCCCACATTCCCAATGACAAAGCCCCCAAGCCAGCACAAGCACGTAAGATGCTCTGAATTGCAAAACTATCTGGTTCAAAGCTTTGTTGCATTTCACGAAAACACATTAACGCCTCATCAAACTGATTCAATTGAACAAGGGTGTCAATCATAACGTTCCACGAAACCACACTTCTTTCAGGCATCTCAAGAAACACGTCTCGTGCATCCTCCAAGCTCCCACACGAGCCATAGAAATGTATCAAACTGTTATTAATATACACATCTGAAGCAAGCCCAAGCTTGATGATATGTGCATGTAACTGCCTTCCCTCAGACATGGCAAACAGATAGGCGCACGCCTTCAGCACAAATGGAAAGGTGTGCTTATCAGGGGTAATTATAACATCCCCTTGATGACATAACATCTCAAGATAGAGTAAAATAGCTACTTGCTTCTGGTTAGTGGAGTGAGAAAAAGCTCTGATAATGGTGTTCCAAGAGAAGGAATTGGGATTGTGGATATTATAAGTTTGGAAGAAGCGGAAAGCATAGTGTGGGTCGTGTAGAGATGCAAAATGGAGAATACGAGTGTGAAGGAAAAGCGTATGAGGATGAGCAGTGGAGGTGGTGCGGAGTGTGTGGGCGTGGATTTGTTTAAGGTGAGACATGGACCTGCATTGGTTGTTAACTAAGTCAAGGAGACGCCCGTGATGGTTGCTGCTACTTGTTGTTGCTTCCATGTAGTTCTTGATGATTGCGACAACCATATTCAAAGGAAATTTAGTTTTCTACTAGTATAGTAGTTACTAGTAGTTTTTTTTTTTTTTGAACGGCAAAACAAATTTAGCTTAATTTGTTTGTAACCTTATCCGCGCAAAACAATTCCAAAGTAGAAGATTATTCCTGTGTGGTGTGAAGATTTACTAATATCATTAAAACAGTAGTAGTAATTTGTAATATGAAAACTAGTTTTTGGTACTGGTAAGTAAGTAAGTAAGAAATGATGAGCTAGCTGATGGTTGTTTGTTGAATAACTAACTAACTAAGAAACAACATTATTAATCAAGTGAAACTGATGATACTTACTAATTACTTATGTGATAATCCCAACTGAGAGATAGAGACTGAGAGGAGAGCCGGAGAGGTCAGTTATAATTTGAAGATGATGATAAATTGATAATGTTCATTTCATAGACTTGAACCAAACACTTCACACTTCCAATCCAATCCATTTTTTTATGTTATATTTGGGCTGGGCTGGGCTGGGCTCATTGACTTACACATTCAAGGCTTTCAGCATCTTTTACAATTTACACAATAGTTATTCTCAAGTTACAATAACTTAGTACCCACTAGGTGCAAACCGGAACCGGTTTTTTTAAAACCGAACGGTTAGACCTGTTTTCGGTTTTGATAGTCGACCGGTTTTTTACTGGTTATAAATCCGGTTTTATCCTGTTTTTTCAAATAACCGGTTATATATATATATATATATATATATATATAGTGGGACTTTCATTTCAGAACCATCTTATCTGCGAGAACTGACAGAACCACTAAAAACATACATGCACGCCTTTTAAAATAAAATAAAATACATGCAAATCATCAATAATCGTAAGTATCCACCTATGTTCTTCAATATCATCATGAACTCATCATCTTTTTTCACAAATACCTTACACACGGCCGCAATATTGTCATTGCACGCCTTATAAGAACATACATGCACACCTTCAAAGAAATTTTTTGTATTTCCATTTTCTTATCAAATTCTTTAGAACAACCATGTTTTTTTTAAAACATATGTGTTGTTTTTGGAACATATGTGCAAAAATACAATTATTGAAGGCGTGCATGTATGTTTTTGGTGGTTCTGTCAGTTCTCGCAGATAAGATGGTTCTGAAATGAAAGTGCCCCTATATATATATATATATATCTATATATATATATATATATATATATATATATATATATATATATATATATATATATATATATTACTAGCCGTTGGAAAATAACCGGTTAAAAAAACCGGTCAAACCTTGAGTCAAACTAGCCGTTTAGAATATAACCGGTTTTTTTCGGTTTTTTTAAAAAAAAAAAAGAACAACGGCTATATGACCCTTTTTTTTTGTGTTTTTTTGATGATTTTAAGCCATGGATTGGTAGTATAAATACATGTAATGAGTTGTGGTTGAAAAGACAAAAAACACTCTCATATATCTCTTTAATCTCTCTAATCTTTATATATCTACTCTAATCTATCAAATATCTCTCTAATCCCTCTATAATGGAAAACTCACAATCACAACAAGCTTCCACTACTCCCTACGTTTCTACTAGCAATGCACGAAAAGTTTACACAAATGAAGATGTTGTGAAAATTAAACCAACTAACCGAAAATATGATGTTTGGTCTAATTACGATTTGTGTATTATGATTGATAATTTGGAAATGGCGCGTTGCAAGAAATGTGGGAGATTTTATAACCCCTCGTCTAACACTACACTTAGGACTCATAAGAACTCATAAGAACGGTCGTAATGCGGTCAAAAATGATACGTCACAAGGTACTATTGGTGCGGATGGTCAAGTTTTTATATATATGATAATGATGCGCTTCAACTTGATTTTACGAAATTTGTCATTCAACAAGCGCTTCCATTCAACCACTTCGACAACGTCAAGCTTACGGAGATCATCAAAAGGAGGCTACAACCGCGGTATCAACATGTAAGTCGTACTACTCTTAGAAGTGATGCTTTTAAATTATGGGAAACGGCTAAAAAAAATATTATCGATGGTTTTCGTGAATATAAATATGATGTTTCTATAACTACGGATACTTGGACCGCACCACATGGTACGACAAATTCTTATCTCACCGTTACGGCTCATTGGTTTAATCCCAAATCTTGGTTATTAATGAAACGGACAATTGTTTTTAAACTATTTGGTTATCCTCATACGGGATCTAATTTAAGAAAAATTTTACATGACACTTTAATTGAATATAATTTAGATGATAAAGTTTTTACGATTTCACTAGATAATGCATCCAATAATACTAGAGCTATGAAATTGTTAAAATTACGTATAAAACCCGTTTTATATGGTGCTTTTTTTCATTCTCATTGTGTTGCTCATGTTATAAATTTATCCGTGCAAGCGGCATTAAAAATATGTGATAGTTTAAAAATGAAATTTAGGAGTTTATTAACAACTATATATAGTGCGAGCAACGAACGATAAATGAACTATCGCCGTTTTCGTAAACAATGTGGTGAAATACCCCTAGGACCTTGCTTTGATAATAATACTAGGTGGAATTCTACTTGCATGATGTTTGAAAATATATTACGACAACGTGTGACTTTAAACGCTTTTAATGATATACTTGTTAGTAGAAATAAGTCCGTTTCGATAGACGACCAAGATTGGGATCGACTAAATGATTTAACTATTTTTTTACAAGTTTTTAAAGCGGCAACAACTATATTATCGGGTGTTTATTACCCAACTAGCTCATTAGTTTTAAAGCAAATTTATACTATAACAGAAAAATTAGACGAATTAAAAAACTCACCTGCTCAAATGTTTAGAAGAATGGTTAAAGTTATAAAAAAGAAATTTATAAAATATTTTGGTAGTTTACCATTGGTTTTTACTTGTTCCGCCGCACTTAATCCATGTTTAAATGTTGGAGGCGTAGAACTTTTAATCCATGTTACCTTTCTACTGTGAGAACATTTGAAGTTATTCGACATCTGTCCCTTTATAAGATCAAAACAACTATAGTCTACATATTGTGTGTTTTGTCACTTGTTCCGCTCCCATGCATCCTACTATCTCACACCACTTTCTACCTAAGAATAGGTATATATAAAGCAAAACTGAAATGAAAAGATTTAACTCATGGGTTGAAACATGTGGATAATTGTATTTTCTTTTTCATTATTTAAAGATTTAGAAGACCAAGACTGATAAACATTTGGTCACATAGACAAGACGGTCATTTGTGTAAAAATGCAGAAAGAGAATGAAACTTTAGAACAAGATTGATACAAATGAATAAGTTGTGCTGTGTGACAAAACTAATGTCAGACAAAGAACCAAGAGTATATGATTGTGGTTAGAAAAATAGACCTGTACACATGGGTTTTAATGGTTACCAGATGAAGAAGCTATGCACAGATCATTCACGAACGACAAGACTATTGTTCTCATACCCATTGATGTGAACGACAGGGTGCATGGGATCAACTCTCCAAATCCCATCAACAATGAATTTAATCTACAAAAGATGTGAAAAGTTTGTTGGATATATACTCGGATGCATTATAACATGGTTGCTCCAAACACACCTTTTTTTGCTATTTAAAAATTAGTTAAACCACATAAACAGTTTTATATTTGTTAAGCAGATTACTTGCCTCATATCTTCCTGGATACAACTTCAGGGATGACGAGAAAATACCAATCTGTGTTTTCTCCATTTTTATCTGCATTGCAATTGACATTGTTGCAATTGGTTAAAAAGAAGTAAATTTACTAGTTGTTACAAGGATCGTCACTAATAAGCCTGATAATTTAATAGCATCAAGGATACAGACTTTTCAAAATCCAACCTATGATAAAAATACGTTCTAAAACATGCGTATCAAGTGTTTGCCACTGAAAATTTGTGACGCCATTGTTTGCTATCCTTTCCGTTTTTACAGTAGGAGTAATCCAAAAAGTTAAGTTTCATCACTTAATCATAACTTACAGTCGCATATATAAAGCACAAACAATCAGTTGTGGTTGCTTATATCATGCATCAAACAAAAGTACCAATGCAAAAGCCTATTATACAAGATGCAACAGGGCTGGAAACATTTGCATGAGAATAATGATGCATTTTTGGCAGGATTATACTGTAAAAGCTGTAAAGAAATATCTCAAGTGTACCGCTTATTGAAAGATATAGAAAAGAGAACCTGAGAGGTCCAACCGTCGAACGATCCAACTAATAGAACTTCTGAAGCTGAATGAGTCCAAAATATGCAGGTGGTCCGAAGTCTACGAGCACTATCGATTCTCCTTTGCTTCTCCTCCACTAATTTCTGTGTATCACTGTAAACCAGATACTGTGAACATCTTGTATTATATAACACGAAAAGGCAAATGGACAAAGGGAATGCATACATTACTGATAGTGCTATCTTTCCTTCAAACACTGCTAGCTTTGAGCGTATTGATCTCAACTTATCCTCGGCCTTCATAATCTCATTTTCCTGGAATTCCCACACATCAGAAAGCTGCTGCAACTCACTGGCACTGCTATCGTGAACCTGGTTAAGATTTGATGAGAAAACTTTGGTTACAAGTGTTGCACAAAACTCAAACCTATGCATATGGCCAGTATGCATGCCTGAACAGGCCCCAACGCACATAGAGGCCGAAATCCCAAAAGAAGGGACATCCTGAATAGATACCTAAATGGTTCCACCTTGTCGAAAGATGCATTTGAAAAAATGTGCAAATAGCATGGTCAATGGTAACATTCTCCCTTTCTCTTCTACACAGCTAATAACATCTACTTAAAGCTGGCAAACCTGACCCAAGATAATTTTAAGGGATAATTCAGGTGTAGATTTTATTTTTTATTTTCTCTCCGGTTGATTTGGGAACCCCTGATGTCCACAACGGATCAGAGATTCTCGCCAAATGAGAGACATCACAGTTGGGCTCAAGCAAGGTTGAATGTTGTTAAGTGTTTACCACCACCGGCGAACATAAATCCATCATTTTAAGATCATTGTCACCTGCAGATGTAACCTGCCATCGCCAGAGACGCAGATCTTTGGAAGAATGACACCACCTTGTCTGGCGGACTAAAAAACCGTGGAGTAAATTATAAATAACTGAAATCTTATTACAGTAATTTATGATATACATGGATCTTGATTTGGTCTACACTGGAGCACCACTTACGTGTATAGGGCGGTTAGAAAGACAATTTGTCAGTTATTATTATCTTACTGTATCCAAAATTTCTATTATTGTAAGGATTAGGACGAGGATGTTTGCCTTTTTAATTACTACCAAATCCATGAAGTATGTAGTAGATTTTTAGTAGCGACCATGGAAATGAGTAAACCGCTGAGCCCTGTGCATAATGCAATGGATCCTCATATCCTACAACTAAAGTAGTATGTTTAAATTATTGATGTTAACAGTTCTACCTGCTCACTCTTATAGGTATACTTGAGGTGGTAAATCCCTTTGTATCGTATCTCGCAGAGCACTAGAAAAAATCAATACAGATGATGACAAGAATCGGAAACAACATATCAGTGATTTTCATTACCCAACATGTTTGTATTTGGTTGGTTAATATGATCTTCATTCTTTAAGGTTATAAATGTGGCCATTATAAAGGCTCAATTATTTTCATACTTGGCCATTTCAGGTTTTAAGTTGCCCACTAAGTATCATATCTGGTTCTGGCCCTTGCCGAGAAGTAATAGCTTGATGAAATTGCTGTAATAATATAATTGATATACAAATGGAGCAAAAAATTGGACTGGGTCATTTGAAGCTACATCACAAAAAAATGATCACAACTGCTAGATAACAGGAAACAATTGCTGACCTCTGAGTTAATTGTGAGGCTGCTTTTAGATCTCAAAGAGTGAAGGGCAGAGGAAAGCTCAAGTTCCATGTGCTGAAGACGAGATCTTATATGATCTGGTCTTATCTCGTGGAGTTGCTGCGTTTTATCTTGCGAGTCCTCCTTTCCATAATCGATCTCAGCAGCTGCATGCGGACAAATGAATGGCAAAGATAGATAGATGTATTCTATAATAAAATGATCAGGACGAGAAAATCACAAACCTTGAAAATCCGAAAAGTAGGTGGTTGAAACTCCCCATGGGGTGGATTTATCTGCATAACAACAAGGAGCAACATAAGATGTTGGTTGAACACTTGAACTGAGTAGGACTAGTAACATAAAACAACAACTGACCCGCCAATAGTTTTTTTTGGTGAGTCCTGATTCTATGATTGTGCAATCTAGTAAGTATGCCGTCCACTCCTCCTCCTCCTCCTGTATCTTGTTGTTGTTCAGCATCATCACTGCTCAAATGCAAAAACTATTATTAGTATTTGTTTAAACTGAAAGTGGAGTGTTGTATAATGAAATGTAATTACAGACAGTGATGAGGTGGTGTCGAAATGAGGGTCCTGGTCATCGTCCCAGCCGAAAGCGAGCCAACCGCCAGTATTCGAAATGGCAGTGACTAAATCAAGCCTGCCAGCATCCAAAAGCTGTTTCTTAGTTGGGAAATCATTTGGGGTGTTTGAATTCTTCATGAACTCATAAATTTGTCTTTCTAATTCCTCTTCTTCTTTACTTAAAGAAAACCCACTTCCACTTCTACTTGTTCTTCTATTAGTATTAGTTACTACTAGTAGTATATTAGGGGTGGTTTGTTTAAAACCCAAAAAGGAAATCGGTGCAATGTTGTTTAAACCAAGCGGTGGTTTTGGGTAAATGAAATGATGATAGGAGGAGCAGGCAGCAGTTGAAATTAAAGACACCATGATGATGATTATTATTCACTTCAGTCATTTCATCAAACACCTTCGACAGCAACAAACTACAGTAACTAGTTCCTCCTTATTCTTTCTTATTAAGTACTGACACGCCCCCACCCACCGTGGAGTAAACGTCCCGTCCGCCAATAACCAACTCAAAATCCAATTCCTCCTTTTTATTATGTCGACTAGTTCTTTATTTATTCATTTATTTACTGAATGTCGACTAGTTTACCCTTTCCACATTTTATTTAAGGGAGGGGTTATCCGAACAGTACTTATATTTGTTAGTCCAACCCTCTCTATTTTGAGGCTTACTTTTTTTTTTTTTTTTTTTTTGCTTGTTTTGTCGTTTAAGTTTTTTTTTTTTTTTTTTTTTTTTTTTTTTTTTTTTTTTTTTTTTTTTGTAATGTTTTGTGTATTTCTATTTTATTTTGTATAGTATATTTTTTGTAATGTTTTTTTTTGTGTTTATTTGTTACGTTTATATAATTAACGTCTAATGCGTTTTTATTTAATTAACAACAACAACAATAGCACGTTAAACGTTATCACATTAAACGACTATAACAACAAATGTTATTATTCAATTAAACAACAACGTTAACACATTATTTAAAAACAACAACATCTACGACATACGAAGATTATTCATTTCATTTAAAAGATCATGGAGCCTTGCACCCGACTGACAAGCGTGATCCTCAGGATTCCTTGCCAATTCGATGCCTTTTTAATGTGTAAAATGGAGATTACCTCTCGTGTGTAAAATTGTGATTGAGACATTGCGGCTTGTGTTTCACTTGGCTACTTTATGTTAACCAGTTGGCTTCTTTGTGGTATGCTTTGTTGTTACTTGCGGCTTGTGTTACTTGCGGCTTGTGTTTCACTTGGCTTCTTTATGTTCACTTGGCTTCTTTGTGGTCTGCTTTGTTGTGAAATCTGCTTCTTTGAAGTTTTGCTTTGTTTGTGATTGAAAGTTAATGGGGACCGTGAGTATAACCCCTCCCTTATATAATTGGGCAAAGCTGCCTTTGTGATAATCTCATTGTTGAGCTTGTGACCTTGTGAGAATCTAACTGTTGAACTTTGTGTCCAATCTTCTTGTGTGCAATTGGCACTTTTGCAGACCATGTTACCTGCGGAGAATCTTACTGTTGATTATGTTAAGCTTTGTGTCCAATCTTCTTTTGTGCAATCTGCACTTTTGAGATTGTGACCTTGTTACCTTGTGAGAATCTTACTGTTGATGATTATGTGACCTTGTTACCTTTTGAGCCTGAGACTATAAGGCGATGATGATTACGTGTTAATCTGAGCCTTTGTGTGGAATATGCACTTGGGTAGTAAACCTGCTTGTGTTTGCACTTGGACAAAAAAAATGCTTGTGTTTGCACTTGGACAAAAACCTGCTTGTGTGCAACCAGCTTGTGTATCTGCAGTTGGCAGTTGTGTAAAAACCTGCTTGTGTTTGCACTTGTGTATCTGCAGTTGGCACTTGGACAAAAAAATTGCTTAGTGTGCAACCAGCTTGTGTATCTGCAGTTGGCACTTGGACAAATGGTTTACTAATAGGCGATGACGAATGGTTTTCTAAAAACCGAAAGGATGGCAAAGTGATATTTTTCTCACTTTGCAACCTTCATATCCGAGCCTAACATATTTTGTGAGTTCATTATTTTGAGAAAATAAGGCGATGACGATTACGTGTTAATCCGAGCCTTTGTGTGGAATAACCTGCTTGTGTTTGCACTTGGACAAAAAAAATTGCTTGTATTTGTACTTGGACCTGCTTGTGTTGTGTTTGCACTTGGACAAAAAAATTGCTTAGTGTTTGCACTTGGACTAGCTTGTGTGTGCACTGGAAAAAAAAAATTCTTGTGCACTTGGACAAAAATAAAAATGAGGACAAAAAAAAAAAAAAAAAAAAAAAGACAGCTAAGGACAAAAATGCTCCCTAGCCACTAGGGAGGGTTTGTCAGGTTGGCTCTAGAGCCCGTCCGGTTAACACAACCCTTTATTTAATTCGTTTTCTAGTTTTTTGTGTACAATTTTATTATTGTGAGGTGATATGATTTGCATATCACAATCATGCATATATCGATATTGTATTATGTGCATCACTAGTGTGATTTTATGATATGTACATCACTTTCAATGGTGTACAAATTATTTTTCTTATGTCTTATTTTATATAGTATAAGTGCAAACCTTACCTTTTGTACTTTTGTTATTTAAAATACTTAATCTTTTATATAATAAAATAATTACATTATTTTAGAAGTATTTTGCTAAAACGATATTATTGAGAAAAAAAATTGAATTAATTAGGTTGCTCTATATTGACATGTGACAAAATCGAGCATTCTTATTAGGCTACTCACAGTCGCAACCTATATTGCATCATCTTTCCGGCTGCCACCTCAGCTTTCTCTCTCCTCAACCTATATTCATCTCTTTCATCACAGTGGCAACCCATATTGCATCATCCATTTTTTTTTATTTTTTTTTTTTTAAACATTATTTAACACAAACACAAATTTTATTAATAAAACGTAAATATTACATAAACGAAACGATACGAAATTACAATTAAATAAAAAACTTAAACAACTAAAAATTAAACACGCAAACACTTATTTAAAAACTAATAATCTAGATTATGGCGTTCCTTGATTTCCGCTTTAATTCGCATAAGTTCCTCTCGTTGTCGTTCAGGAAAATTGGGGTCGATTGCCGAGTTGTAGAAAATCAATTCTTGATCCCGTTTGGTAATTTTCAAGAGTTCCTTTTGTTCCTCCTGGCATTGCAAGAGCTTTCGTTGATATTCCAATTTTTGTTCTTTGAGTGCTAGCTCTCGTTCCTTCATTTGTCTCCACGACTCATCACGCTCTTTACCTTTTTCCTTCTTTGACGGTCTTGATTTCCACAAATCCGCTATTAGGCCACTCACGAATGATTTTGATGTTTCACGAGAGGAGGAGGTGGATGATTTCCTCCTTGCTTGGTCACGACCTTGTGGTCGTGATTCTCTAGTATCATCCTCCGTTTCATCATCGTCATCATCCAAGTCTTGATAATTCAGGGGGCCTTGTGTTGACCCCGAAGTAGTTGTTGAACCCTTCAGTTTCTTTCGAACGCCCGATTGAAAAAGGGGTACCTCTTGCTTCCAAGCATCGTGCCCCCTCAAAATTTTCCAACACTCCACCATAGTGAAATTTTGACCGTAACGCGAACGATACTCCATATGAGCTTTGGACATATCGTCAAGGTCATTCTCACCACTTCCATGCGTCTTGTTGATATTATCAACAATAGCACCAAAATTCGCAACTTGACAACGAATTCTAGTCTTCCATTTGGAAATGATCGAATTCGATGTCCGGTCTGTTGAACCAGTTTCTTTATAAAAGTAGCCTACCACTTTCTCCCAAAATTTGTGTCTGTTCATAGCGTTTCCTTTTTTTTCATTTTCAGAAACAAAGACGAAAGCTTTACAAAGAATGACCTCTTCTCTGGTAGTCCATGGTTCAATTTTTTTGGCCGGTGCGGGTTCTTTGCCTTTGCCTTTGCCTTTCGCCTTTGTAGCACGCCGCGAAGGCTTCTTTGGCTTGACGGGTGATGTCTCTTCGACTTCGACATCGTCATCGTCATTAACGGGCATAGAACCATGGAAAGAACCGTGGTAAGAACCGTGACCCGAACCTTGCCCCATCGAAGCATCTTGACTCGAGTAGTCTTGGCTCGGATAGGGTTGGGTCGAATACCCATAGTTATGATAGTCTGCCCAATCATCCAAATTCATATCAATATTAGTAGACCGAATCGGAGAATGTTCTTGATACGGTTGGGAAGAATGCAAAAAATCCATGTTAGGCCGATAAGGTGCCTCACTTGGTTCTTGATTGTAATCAACACGTTGCGGTGGGACAAAAGGACGACGAACGGAAAACAAGTTTTCTCTTTGATTGACTTCTGGTAATTGTGTTGGATATTCAAAAGATTGTGGACGAAAGCGTATGTTCCCTTGTTGTGGTGGTGTTATGCCGGTTAGTTCAAAGTTGTTTTGCGGAGAGAAATTTATGTCTGGTGCATTTTGAGGTAGTCGGGATCGTCGATTTTTTGATTGTGGAGTGTTTTTCTTTGACATTGTGTGTTTTTTGATGTGAATTTGGATGAATTATTTTTGAAATTGTGTGTTTGAAAGTGGGTTTGATGTGGGTATTTATAGAATGGAAAGTGGTAAATATTTTGGAAAAAAAGTTTTTTTTTTTTTTTTTTTGCAACAAACGGTTACATTTTATATTTGAAAGCTACATTCAATATCGAGCGGATAAGCGAACGATTTGGGAAAACAAGAGGCCGGCGACCGATTTCCATTTTGTTCTCACAGTGGCTCGACCGATTTCCAATATCGGTCGACCGACCTTGCCGATCGATTTTTCCCGAGCCACTGCGTATAGCCTTAACTAATTGAAAGTCAAAATTAAAAAAACTTAAATCTTTCATCCAATAAAAATCTTTAGAAAATATTAATCGATATTAATACATAATGAAAAAGTTTATGTAAAAATCCGTCATAATTATTAGTTGTATTTATATCACAATTACAAAACATTAAACACATGGATATTCTTATATATCCGTATATTAAGCTAAAATTTTAAAATAAATTTGATTTATGTGTAATATATATCCGTATATTAAGCTAAAATTTTAAAATAAATTTGATTTATGTGTAAATCTTGTGCATACACTGGACTTGTACCTACTTGGTATAAGTATATGTATTGCTTAAATTATTCCTCAAATGAATATAAAAACATTAAGTTAGTGACATTAGTTTTTATTTTTTTTTACTTCCATGAGAAAAAGCTATTTAACAATTTTTTTAGGCAAAACAAATATTTGCTTTATCTTCTGTTATAGATGCCCTACTGTTAGGAGAAAAAAAACAACAAGAAAACCGAACCAAAATTAAAAAACCCAAAATGAACATCACATAATAACCGAACCAACTCTAAAACCGATGGTGTAGTTTTGATTTTAAAAAAAAAGAAAAAAAAAAGAAAAAAAAAAAAACCCGAAAGTTTTGGTTCAGTTTTTTTTGTTTTCTATAAAATCCAAACCGAAAAAACTAAACCTCTCGTACTAACATTCATAAAACTAATAAAAAATATACATATTACTTTTGATACAATTAATTCTCAAAGTCCAAAAATTAAGAAACACGTGTATTAGATATTCGTAATAGATGTTTATTTAGCTAACACTACAATAAATTTATAAAATTAGTTTTCGTGATTTCATATGAGTTTGCACATCTCATCTTTATATACATGTTATGTAATCTTATTATTTTGGGTAAACTGCAAAAATGTTCCAGTGGTTTTCCATTTTTGCGAAAAATGTCCTTGAACAAACTAAATAGCGAAAAATGTACCTGTGGTTTGCCATTTTTGAAAAGAATGTTGTTGGGTCCTTCAGTACCCAAGAGTCGTTAAAACAAGATTTGAATACAAATTAAGCTAAGTGTAAATTAAACCGAAAACATTCTAAGTCACTGAGTGAACAGTCACTCAGTGAGTTACCTTCAAGATGCTCAGGATGAGTCTAAGAAGAAAGATTCACCACACAGTGAGGCGGTACTCACTGAAGTGTTACTTGAGACGAAGAAGAAGGTAATGGATCAGTGAGCTTTAGACAAGAGCTCACTGAACCCAATCTCCTCAACAACAACAACTGAAGATTGAAGACAAATGCCTAAAGAACCTAATGCCTGAATAAAAGGCGGGAAAAGAGGGATGGTTTTAAGAAGATAAGAACAAGTCTTATATGGGTCAGACAAACCATCCCTCAAGTGGCTAAAAGTCGAAGAAGTGTAAGGTCTGACACTCGAAGACTTATTGGCGCAATCCTATTGGTTCTT
This sequence comes from Artemisia tridentata subsp. tridentata, assembly GCA_021014915.2. Classification (NCBI taxonomy): domain Eukaryota; kingdom Viridiplantae; phylum Streptophyta; class Magnoliopsida; order Asterales; family Asteraceae; genus Artemisia; species Artemisia tridentata. Next base: position 190,043,267 of record CP139509.1, on the reverse strand, counting down.
GGAAATGACAACTACTGTTGTACTTGTCAGACACGCTTCCTATTTGTTTATCTAGTTTTATTCTTCAGTACTCTTGATCTGTTTTATCTATAAATAGCAAACAGATAGAGAAAAGTGGGTAAGGTATTCTTGTGCAATTAAAGCTTAGACTTTCACAAATACCTCTTTTCTTCTACAAAGAGTAACGTATCCCTGAGATAGCTCAGTGGGTCAAATTGTTACCACTTAAGCATAGCTTGAGTTTAGATAGGAGACACCATACCTTGTCTATTCAATCCCAAGTGTTTGCTCCGCAAAACACTTGGGTAATAGATTCTTTGATTCATTTCTAATAAGAATTTAAACGTTGAAAATACTGTGTGATTTTATATTAACGTTTCATTAACTGTTAGAATTAATCAATACATTGTATTAGTCATAAACACAAATAGATTAACTTTCTAGTTAACTCTAAGCGTGTTAAGGGAACAACAAGTGGTATCAGAGCCTCTGGTTTATAAAATCTTTCAAAATTAACCAAGAGTGCTCAAGGTTTTTAAAACCAATATCCTACTATGACTGATGCAAATGTGCCCCAGCTAGTCGACAAAAAGGGTGGAAGCTTTTCAGCTGTTGCCCCACGACTTGAAGCTGGTAAATTTAGCAAGTGGAAAAAGCGAATGCTTTGCTACTTGACTGGTCTGGAACCATACTACATCACTTGTGTCAAAGATGGTCCTTATGTCCCAAAGACTGCTGAAGGGCTAAACAAGCCTGAGGCTCAATAGACCATTGATGAGAGGAGGGTGGTCAATCAAGACCAACGCCTGAAAAGCATCATTATATCATGTCTTCCTGACGATATAATGGAATCAGTCATCAACTGTTCAACAGCCAAGCAAACTTGGGATGACTTGGTCAATAGCTTTGAGGGTCCCTCAGATACCAAGGAAAATAGGGTCATGGACCTGAAACTTGAGTATAATACTTTCAGGGCAAAAGACTCTGAAAGTCTCTCTCAGACTTATACTAGATACAAGACTTTTATAAACGAACTATCAAATGATGGTGTAGTTTTGTCTAAGCATGAGACAAATGTTGGCTTTGTCAACAGTCTCCCTGAGAAGTGGCTAAACTTCTGACAAGGCCTGAGGAATGCTAATCACATTCAGACCCTTGAGCTCCCAGAGATCTATGGGAAGTTTGTCTATGAAGACAACTTAATCTCAAGGAGATACCCTGACTCAAAAGCTCTTGAGTCCAAAAAGACCTTGACCTCCACACCCATATCAACTGCTTTTTATACTAATGGTGTTGTGCAGGACTTTCAAGAGGATTCTGAGGATGAAATTGTTGAAAGGACTAGTGATGAGTACCTAAAAGATTTGAACTTGGAATTCCAAGAGAGGGCACTCCTTGCTAGTTCAAAACGTTTCATCAAAAGAAACCAGTCCAACTTTTCAAAAGGAAAAGCAAATGAAACCACTAAATGCTTTAATTGTGGTAAAAAGGGTCATTTTGCTAGGGACTGTTATTCTAAAACCATCTCAGAACCCTCTTACAAATTTTCAGGAAATAGTTCCTCAGGAACTAACAAGTTTCTACCTAGAATGTTTCAGTCGACCCAACAATTTCAAAACAAGGGTCAAAAAGACTTTGAAGCAAAATATAGGAAAGCTAAGGCTAAACTTGCAATTCTTGAAACTAATCCCTCTATGTCTCAGGCTGCTCAAACATCCAAACCTGTTCAGGCAAAGAACAAGGTTTTAGTAGCTGAAGCTTATGATTGGGATGAAGAAGAGGTCTCCTCAGATGAGGAAATTATAGTGAGTGCACTGATGGCACTCTCTGAAGGTGATCAGGTGGTTGTTGGGAAAAGTCATGCAAGGAATGAAGAGTGGGTAAACATCACCATGAAGAAGGTAAACACTTTACTTTCTATGGATGATGACTCTGGTTGGCAGTCTTACATGAATTATATTTGTGTAGATCTTAAATTTGTTGAGGAACAAAGGCTTAACATGTTTTCAAAATATAATAACATAGTGTCAGAATTGAATAAATGTAGAGATGAATTGCTTGTACTGAAGCAAGCCAAATTAGAAACAATTACTCTACAAATTCAGAACACTGAAATTTTGAAACAAAACCAAGCCCTACAAACTGAACTTAACAAAGAAAAGGCTGTCATCCAAGGCTGGACCAAAAAGAACCCCAAGGTCTTTGATACTGTAGGTTTAATCCCTAGGAAAACAATAGGAATTGACCATCACATGGTTAACCCCTATGTAAGTCCCAGTGAATTGACCTTTGTTCCAGCTGGCATATCATTTGAGCAAGAAATGCTTCCCAAGTCAAATGACTGGATTGTCAGGGACAACCCAGTCAGTAAGTTACCAAACTTTGAGACTGGAAAGATCTTGCTTCCTGAAAGTCAGGCTTTGAAAAATATGCTTGGACTTACTGAACAAATCAGTAAGCTTGAACTCACTGAACAACTCAGTAATACTGAGTCAGTGAATAAGTCTGAATCAGACTCATATCCACTACTCCCACCACTGAATACCCTTCAGGGTGCTGCACCCAACTTAGGCCTCCCACCAATGGTCTACTCTCAACACTCTCCAAAGGAGAGGTCAGGAATGGGAAAAACAATCCTGAAAAGACCAACACTTGAAGTCACAGCAAATACTGATGACTCATCATCTTCAGTCCCTTCTGAAGTAATAACCCAAAGCCCTGACTCAAAATTTGATCAGTTGGCTGAAATGGTCAGAAAGCTGGGTGAGAAGATTGCATCTTCTGAGAAACCTTCTCAATCCAAGAAGGAACAAAAACCAGCTTCCTCAAGAACCTAACCCAAACTCTCAAAACCCCTGAAAAGATGTGAACTGTGTAACTATACCAATTATATCACTGATGATTGCTATAGAATTCTTTACTGCATGATTTGCAAAAATGATGATCATAGGACCTCTGATCATAAAACACACTCAGTCACATCAAAGATGGCAAGCCTTAAAGCTCAGCCTTTAAACTACCCTTCTGATTCTAAACAGAAACAGAAAAAAAAGGCAAAACCTTTTGCACCTTGCCCTTACTGTGGGTTCAATGATCACCATCCTAAGGATTGTCAAATTGACAATTGTTGTGAAAATAGTGGAAGTTCCACTCATGACACCTCAGGATGTGATAAGGCCATTCAGGCCAGAAGAGGTATGACAAAGTCAGCCTCTCAGTCTACTGAGTCTACATCTGCAATCAAATGCATAATTTGTGGTAGCTCAGTCCACTCCACCACTGACCATAAATCAATTGTAAATATTAAAAAGACCCCCAAAGCTAAGCCCTCCAAGAAGTGGAGTCCTAGAAAGAACTAACCCAGTTTACTTGATGAGTGTCTAAATACTCATCATTTTTATCTAATCTGAGCTGCCAAAACTCTCAAAAACACTCAGAAATGCATCATAATACTGAAATTATCCCAGAATTGTGTTTTATATGTTTCAGATGCAAAATGTTTAAAAACAGATGAAAAACAGACAAAGTTTGCATAATTGGCAGTTTCAGTCCCTCAACTTTCCAAAATTGTCAAAACTAGTCCCTGGTTATTCTAAAAACATGAGAAAATCAATTTTGGTCCTTGTGTTACTCATATATGGCAGGATTGGTCCTTGGTGGAAAAGTTTGGCGAAATTACACATTTGGTCCCTGGAGTTTGAAAGTTTGGCAGAAATAGTCCTTGGGAAAATTAAAATGGAAAAAATCATATTAAGTCCTTGAACTATTCATCATTGGCAGGATTTACCCTTGTGACAAACTTTGGAAAAGTGCCAAAACACACCCCCAAACTTTCGGCTAAATTACACATTTGGTCCTTGTGTTATACAAAACCAAACCGGATCACTAATAAATAACAAAAGCCCAAACACAACAAAAATCCAATCCATTCCTTATCCTAATCCACCAGCCCACTCCTTCACACCCCTGGCCCAAGCAATAAGCCCACCTAGCCAATAACCGTTCTAAATAATGAAAAGTCAAACAATCCCATCTCCACCGCCCCAACTTGGACCTGCAAGCCATCCCATCTCCACCGCCCCAACTTGAAACTTCATCATCACCATCCTCCCACTACCCTCACCCCATACCACAGCATTTAATGCTACCTCTCCCCTCAACTCAGAAGCTAGTTGATACCCGTTTTGGCGCCAGAACACGTGGCGACTCAATATTGGACCAAAATGCAAATTGCGAGGTGGGATTTGACCACAGAGGTGCAAGGAACCATATTTTGAAGCTATAAATAGAGAAGGAGCACAATGGAGCAAGAGAGTAGTGAGATAATTTAGCATAGCTTATGTCGTTTTTATGCAATTTCAAATTCTAGTTTAAGTTTTAGCTATCAAGCAGTGTAGTAATTCTCTTTTATGTATTGTAATACTTTTTCAGCAATAAATCTCAAGTTTACTCAACATTTTCATCATTTGCCATTTTACTTAAGAGTTTCAATATTCTGTTAAGTGTAATGGTTATTATTGTGTAATAACTTGGACTTTTAGGCCACATAAGCTCCCATATAGCTAATTTGAAGCTATTAGTAATACTTAAAATCAGTTCAGAAATCAAAAAACTCAAAAGTACCAAAAAGTCAATAAAAGTCAAACTGAAGGTTCAAGAGATTCAAGCTTGGAGCAGGGTATTGATTGGGATAGAAATGATTCCATTGGTGTAGTGACAAGCTAATGGAAGTGATTTTGGTCCTTGGGTTCTTTTGTTTCAGCTTGTCTTCATTTGTAAGCAATTTTTCAATTTTAGCTTAATTAGTTTTTTATTGTTTTTGTAGTATAAATTTAATTCAAATAGCCTTAATATAGTTTAATTAATCTGTTTTAAGCTTTAAATTAGTAGTTGTAGTTTAAATATTAAAAGTTTTAGTGTAAAATTAGTTTTAAAGGAGTGTTTGGGATTAGTATTAATCCTGGTGTTCTTGTTGTGATTTTATTGTTGTTTCAGCATGGTTAGATTGTTTTAAGTAATATTAGCATAAGTAAATCATCAAACCTTAGGTTAATACACTTAAAAGTCAAAAGTTGGTCTAAATCTTTCTTATTTGCATACTGTTGGAATATTAGAATAGCATAGGCTCACATTAGGCTTTAAACTTGTCTAGGTTGCAAGTTTTAACTTCATTTAGGCTAAATATACATAATTCAATCCTCTCATCTCAGTACAAAGTCACCAAAGTCAGTTTGGTTCTAGTTTTTAATATCTTTGAGTCCCTTTTAGCCTATCTAGTCCACTTCCAGTAGTTGACCAAGCTAATTAAAGCTTTGGGTCAAAAAGGTGCAAAAATAACTGAATGCTCACAGTTAGTAGTCTGCATAATTTTCCTTCTTAATTGCTAGCTCAGCCCTTTTTCAATCCGACTTTTAAGTTAGTTATAGTAGTTTATAAGTTCCAATTTTTGTTTTGCTAAATAGCTTGCAAGTTAAACTCCATCTGTTTCAACTTAATTTGGTTTTCAGAGCTTATTCATGAGCTTATCTTAGGCCTACAAGTTGCCCCAGTTGACTGATAACTCCACTGCACTTAGCCTACTGCGGTCCCAATCACCCATTTTCTCAGCTTAGTTTCTGCTTATGATCTTATGTTGACTGCCTGATTCTTGGTGATTTGGATAGCTTATAGTACTAGCAAGCTTTTGCCCCCATAAATTCCCACTTTTCAGCTTATTACAGTGCTTAAAAATAAGCTAGAAATAGGGCTTTTAGCTTTCTTTTAGTAAACTGTAATATTACTCGAATCGGCTGACGGCCAGGGCATATCTGAGGTTTTTCAGTTGAATTAGGTTTGTTTTAGTATATTACACTGTACCTGAGCTTTTGGTGCATTCTAGTGCTTATTTGCTTATTTTTGTGCTTATTTTCAAACTGCTTATTAGCCCATTCAGCTTATTAGTGGGCTTATTTAACTTTTTATATTTTTTCTAGTATTCTGCTATCATATAGTATTTACCTTGAATTTTTCAGATTTTTCCTAAGTCGTTTGCTATTTTTAAACCCTTTTATTAGTTTTAATAGTTTTTAATTCATAATAAAAAATATAAAAGTCAGAAAAATATAAATCTTTTTTCTAAAATTTTCTTTTATTATTTAGGATTTAAGAAAAATAATTTTGCTCCTGTAAGATTAGATTTCCTAATATCTTAGTTTTTAGCCCGTTTTCGTAAGCGGCTGCTTTAATCTGCTTTTTTTCTGTGCTTATTTCAAGTTTTCAAAAATATTGTCTTTTATAAAAAGTGCTTATAATTAAGTACTTTATCAAAATAAAGTGAAATGGAATAATAAAAAATATATATATATACGGCTCGTTTTCTTAATTCCCGATTCGCGTTTTTAGCGTAAAATATAATCGTTTTAGTGAACCTTTAGATTAAACGATACAGAAAAATAGTGATAGCTTCTATTTAATAGATTTTATCTTGTTAAATCATCAAAAAGCAATCTAAATCATCAATCACTCTAATCCTAGCTTTTCACAGTTTTCCATTCACACCTCGTTGGGAAACGATCCGGGTGATCACTTGCCTGGTTTCACACACTACACACGAGCATTCGTTCTGAGACCGTTTGCCTTTTATCATTTATTACGGTTGACCATTCACAAGTGGTTGACTTGTGTGATAGAGAAATAAAAGATAGCCGGTTCGGGACGAATCAAATTTTGGCGCCGCTGCCGGGGAGGTTGTGCTGCGACAGTTGTGTAAGTTATAGCGATTAGTGATTCGAGATCCTTCTATCAGAAGTTCCTATTTCCCAAAAACCATATAAAATACAAAAATATTTTTCTTTTCTTTTCTATATATATTATTATTAATATTATCATATAAAAAATAAAAACACCAAAAATAATTTCCGTTTTCTTTGTTAATAATAAATAACAATAAAAAAAATTACCATCGAGAACCAAGACAGAGTACTACCTAACTGGGGGTACGACCATAATAAGTTCCCAAACCAAAGATTTAAAACTTTACCTTTGTATCACTTGCGAATATCGGCTCACCTTTGATTGATAAACAAACTCTAACGGAGGTTCTAGGATATTCTGACATTAAATTGTCGGACTGAAAGAAGCGGGTTTTTAAGGAGCGTAATTGCCCACCTTTGCTTCTCCGCCACTCTGTGCGTTTATCATTTAGAGAGCTACCGTACGCTTGCTGATTGTTGGTATAAGTTAACTTGTGTTTTGCTTCTGTCTTGTTTTAATTGGAATATTTTACTTAGTGCATGCGCACTCGTTCTTCCACGTCATCAAGCCCTTTACGTGAACTCGTAGAAATTCCGAGAAGACGTAATCGTAGACGTGCTGCCCAAATAGTCGAACCCGAGATTCGTACTGTTCTCACTGAAAATATGGCAGACGAACGCACCATGGCTGAAATGCTCCAGGCACCCACCGAGGGTTATGGAGATGCCATTGTTTTACCAGCCATTGATTCTGATCATTTTGAACTGAAAACACATCTGATTCAGCTCGTGTCCACAAACCAATTCCACGGGTTTGAACGAGAGGATCCTTATGCACACATCCGTTGGTTTAACAAACTGACTTCTACAATCAATTACAAAAATGTGCCGCAAACAGTGATCAAATTGATGCTATTTCCATTCTCACTTGAGGGGGCAGCCCGGATTTGGCTGGATAAAGAACCCCCTCGTTCCATTGAAACCTGGGAAGATCTCGTTAAGAAATTTGTAAACTATTTCTTCCCTCCATCAAAGACGACTAACCTAAAAAATGAAATTGCTGGTTTTCGTCAAGGTTTTGATGAAAATTTCGGAGAGGCATGGGACAGATTTAAAGATCTCCTAAGAAAATGCCCACATCACGATTTCAATGTGTTACAACAGATAAATACGTTTTATAACGGGTTGACCCAAAACGATCAAGATGCACTTAACGCAGCCTCCGGTGGCAATATCTTGAATCGTAAACCCAGAGAGGTGGTTGAAATTTGTGAAAATAAATCCAAAGTTCCTATTTCTAGAAACAAAGTGAATGTTCCTGTCACTCCTACTGCTTCTTCATCCGGTAACTCATCAGAGTTAGCCTTCCTTACGGATTCAATGCGTTGCATGATGAAGGAAATGAAAGAACTGAAGAGTGAAATTCATAAGCCGGAACAAATCAAAGCAATAAACAAAGTGTGTGAAACTTGTGGTGGCCCACATGCGTATTATGATTGTCAAGCAACCGATGCTTCTCTTTACCCAGCTCCCGTAGCTGCTGTAAACCAAAATCAATACCGTCCGCATGCTGAGACTCAGTACCGAGCACCGAATGCTATGGTCCCACCTGGTTTTGCACCCGTGCCAAATCAGAATAATCAAAATCGCTTTGTTCAAAATCAGGGACAAAATTTTAACAATTCTCAAAATTTCAATCAATACCGAGGTCAGAATCAGGGTAATTTTAACCAAAACCGTGGTCTAAATTTTAATCAAAACCAAGGTTCAAACCGAAATCAGACGTCCTCAGATGAGTTGCTTATGCAATTCATGAAAACCCAAGAGGAAACAAATAAGACACAACGTGAGACAAACCAGTTATTGGTTGCCCAATTAAACCAGATCAAAAAGTCTTTAACTGATATACCTTCTACCTCGGGAGGTCTCCCAAGTAACACTGTTGTCAACCCAAGGGGTGAACTCAAAGCTGTCACTACACGTAGTGGTAAAGCTCATAAGGGACCCTCTGGTCCTATTCCTCCTCCGTTGTTTGAAATGGAAAAAGAGACGGAGAATACCACGGACAAAGTGCAAATTCCAAGCTCACAAAGTACAGCACAAGTCCATCCTCCGGTTTCCAAATCAGGAGTTGTCTTTAAATCTGATGAGACTCCTGAAGTCAGTACCCCTAAATCCAAACCTTATATTCCGGAACCCGATGTTCCGAAGTCAAATACTAAGCCTTACCTCCCATATCCTCAAAGGCTTAATGATCAAAGGCTCCAAGAGAAAACTAACAACCAAATGATGAAATTTTTGGAAATTTTCCAGAAATTACACTTCGATATTAGTTTTGTTGATGCCTTGCTGTATATGCCGAAATTCGCTTCTCAATTCAAAAGTCTTTTAAGCAACAAAGAGAAGTTAGTTGAATTGGCAAAAACTCCGTTAAATGAGACTTGCTCAGCTGTGCTCCTTAAAAAACTTCCAGAAAAGTTAGGAGACCCTGGTAAATTTCTCATTCCTTGTGAATTCCCGGGAATGGTTAAATGCTATGCCTTGGCCGATCTCGGTGCAAGCATTAACCTGATGCCACTTTCCGTGTGGAAAAAACTTTCACTCCCGGCTCTGACTCCCACAAGGATGACTCTTGAATTAGCAGATCGCACTGAAACTATTCCTAAGGGCGTTGCTGAAGACGTTTTTGTCAAAGTAGGAAAGTTTCATTTCCCGGCCGATTTCGTGGTTGTGGATTTCGAATGCGATTCCCGTGTACCTCTCATTCTCGGGAGATCCTTTTTAAGGACCGGGCGAGCTTTAATTGATGTCTATGGCGAAGAAATAACCCTTCGGGTAGACAATGACCAAGTCACGTTTGACATTAATGCAAATTTTAAACCTCTAACCGCTAAACGCAATATTGCTATGGTTGAAAAATCTGAAAGATTTGATCCAAAACTTACTAGGTTCACGGTTAAGAGTGTTTCTGATAAACGTGCTGAACTTCAAGCAAAGAAAATTGCTCCTGGTTCAAACAAATGGTTTGAGAGTTGTACCACAGAAGTTAAGAGCGTCTTTGACTACGATGAACTAGACTCGGAGACTGAATCGAAAGTGGAAAACATTGCTAGCTCTAAGAGCACGCCACTTATCCCATCTCTGGAAACAGTTTATCGAATTGAAATAGTTAATTCTGTGGATGATCCAAACATTGCTATCTCTTCCTCCCCTTCTCTCAATGCGGTTGAGGAAAGTGATCCCTTTTGGGATGAGGTCGATGATTTTCTTGCTCTAGATAGTTCGCCTCCGCATGAGGTTGATGATGACTATCTTGATCCTGAGGGGGATATTCTTTTTCTGAAAAATTTGTTAAACGAAGATTCATTTTCCCCTCTTCCACCAAAACAACTTCATAAAGAGGAAACCAAGTCAGTTGAAAAAACTGATAAATTTCCTGAGATCAAGTTTAAAGACTTGCCTCCTCCACTTGCAATTCTTGAGGAGGAAGTTCTTATCTTAATTGTTGTTCAGATCTCTCTTCTTCCCTTCACCTACCCGGTGATTTCCCCTATCTTTCACTCATTCGGGAGTGAGGATATTACCTTTGACCCCGGCATTGTCCATATAACATTGGTTTAATGCCAGATATATCTCTCTTGGTGTGGAACTTTCATGTACTTCAATGTGTATACAAACATCTTGAATGAAAATCCAATGGAGATGGTCTCTTCCACTTACTTCCCCATAGACTTTTAAATTGTTTTTCTCCCGGGCTGTTCAGGAACCCTTTGTTACAGTTAACCGTTCACAAGCGGTTAGCTTGCGTGATAAACCTGACTGTTCGGGAGGAATCAACTCAATTCGGGGTCGAGTCAAGCTAGCGACTCGGTTATCAAAAACAGTAGCAAAATATGGGTTTTCACCCATGTCTCACCTTAGTGTGGGGGAGATGCCCCACATGTTGTAAATATGTACAGTAAAAAAAAAAAAAAAAAAAAAGAAAAAAAAAGAGGGAATTTGCATGCCTTAACGGCTTAAATGCAAATTAAATAAAAATAAAATAAATAACTATATGAAATAAAAGGCTATTAGTATTTCCCTTTCACGTTCTAAGTGTTGGTTAACAACCGGTTCTTTGAATATTGAGGGCAATATTCAGTTCTAAGTGTGGGGGGGAATTCTTGCGAATTTGATCAAATGTACCATCTAGTACCCCCATTTTAGCCAAAAATTTTAAAATTTTTTCTCACTTAGAACTCAATAAATGGTTATCAGTCCGCCATGTCTAACCCACATAAGGATTGGCTAATCCGAGAGCAAACGGCTCTTGGTAAAGATGTCTCAAATCCGTTGATGGCTTACAATTTGCCGAAAATTGTATGGTATTCGACTCACCATATCTTCATAAGTGAAGAGTTGGCTAGCCCGCGAGGTTATGGCTCGTGGTTAAGGCAGTGAAAATCCATGATTGGTAATCAGCTCACCAAAGATAATATTGATAATTTATCTAAGAGTTGGCTAGTCCAGAAGCAAACGGCTTCTGGTAAAGACAAATCAAAACCGTTGACAGCTTGTGGTTTGCTCAAAATCACTTGGTTATCATTGTACCAAAGTTCTTACTTGAACTGAAACAATTGGCTACTCCAGAAGTAATGGCTTTTGGTAAAGAGTCTTTCAAATCCATTAAATCTTCATAAAATATTGCTAGGGACTAGCAATAGTTTAGTGTGGGGGATTGATGAGTGTCTAAATACTCATCATTTTTACCTAATCTGAGCTGCCAAAACTCTCAGAAATGCATCATAATACTGAAATTATCCCAGAATTGTGTTTTATATGTTTCAGATGCAAAATGTTTAAAAACAGATGAAAAACAGACAAAGTTTGCATAATTGGCAGTTTCAGTCCCTCAACTTTCCAAAATTGTCAAAACTAGTCCCTGGTTATTCTAAAAACATGAGAAAATCAATTTTGGTCCTTGTGTTACTCATATATGGCAGGATTGGTCCTTGGTGGAAAAGTTTGGCGAAATTACACATTTGGTCCCTGGAGTTTGAAAGTTTGGCAGAAATAGTCCTTGGGAAAATTAAAATGGAAAAAATCATATTAAGTCCTTGAACTATTCATCATTGGCAGGATTTACCCTTGTGACAAACTTTGGAAAAGTGCCAAAACACACCCCCAAACTTTCGGCTAAATTACACATTTGGTCCTTGTGTTATACAAAACCAAACCGGATCACTAATAAATAACAAAAGCCCAAACACAACAAAAATCCAATCCATTCCTTATCCTAATCCACTAGCCCACTCCTTCACACCCCTGGCCCAAGCAATAAGCCCACCTAGCCAATAACCGTTCTAAATAATGAAAAGTCAAACAATCCCATCTCCACCGCCCCAACTTGGACCTGCAAGCCATCCCATCTCCACCGCCCCAACTTGAAACTTCATCATCACCATCCTCCCACTACCCTCACCCCATACCACAGCATTTAATGCTACCTCTCCCCTCAACTCAGAAGCTTGTTGATACCCGTTTTGGCGCCAGAACACGTGGCGACTCAATATTGGACCAAAATGCAAATTGCGAGGTGGGATTTGACCACAGAGGTGCAAGGAACCATATTTTGAAGCTATAAATAGAGAAGGAGCACAATGGAGCAAGAGAGTAGTGAGATAATTTAGCATAGCTTATGTCGTTTTTATGCAATTTCAAATTCTAGTTTAAGTTTTAGCTATCAAGCAGTGTAGTAATTCTCTTTTATGTATTGTAATACTTTTTCAGCAATAAATCTCAAGTTTACTCAACATTTTCATCATTTGCCATTTTACTTAAGAGTTTCAATATTCTGTTAAGTGTAATGGTTATTATTGTGTAATAACTTGGACTTTTAGGCCACATAAGCTCCCATATAGCTAATTTGAAGCTATTAGTAATACTTAAAATCAGTTCAGAAATCAAAAAACTCAAAAGTACCAAAAAGTCAATAAAAGTCAAACTGAAGGTTCAAGAGATTCAAGCTTGGAGCAGGGTATTGATTGGGATAGAAATGATTCCATTGGTGTAGTGACAAGCTAATGGAAGTGATTTTGGTCCTTGGGTTCTTTTGTTTCAGCTTGTCTTCATTTGTAAGCAATTTTTCAATTTTAGCTTAATTAGTTTTTTATTGTTTTTGTAGTATAAATTTAATTCAAATAGCCTTAATATAGTTTAATTAATCTGTTTTAAGCTTTAAATTAGTAGTTGTAGTTTAAATATTAAAAGTTTTAGTGTAAAATTAGTTTTAAAGGAGTGTTTGGGATTAGTATTAATCCTGGTGTTCTTGTTGTGATTTTATTGTTGTTTCAGCATGGTTAGATTGTTTTAAGTAATATTAGCATAAGTAAATCATCAAACCTTAGGTTAATACACTTAAAAGTCAAAAGTTGGTCTAAATCTTTCTTATTTGCATACTGTTGGAATATTAGAATAGTATAGGCTCACATTAGGCTTTAAACTTGTCTAGGTTGCAAGTTTTAACTTCATTTAGGCTAAATATACATAATTCAATCCTCTCATCTCAGTACAAAGTCACCAAAGTCAGTTTGGTTCTAGTTTTTAATATCTTTGAGTCCCTTTTAGCCTATCTAGTCCACTTCCAGTAGTTGACCAAGCTAATTAAAGCTTTGGTTCAAAAAGGTGCAAAAATAACTGAATGCTCACAGTTAGTAGTCTGCATAATTTTCCTTCTTAATTGCTAGCTCAGCCCTTTTTCAATCCGACTTTTAAGTTAGTTATAGTAGTTTATAAGTTCCAATTTTTGTTTTGCTAAATAGCTTGCAAGTTAAACTCCATCTGTTTCAACTTAATTTGGTTTTCAGAGCTTATTCATGAGCTTATCTTAGGCCTACAAGTTGCCCCAGTTGACTGATAACTCCACTGCACTTAGCCTACTGCGGTCCCAATCACCCATTTTCTCAGCTTAGTTTCTGCTTATGATCTTATGTTGACTGCCTGATTCTTGGTGATTTGGATAGCTTATAGTACTAGCAAGCTTTTGCCCCCATAAATTCCCACTTTTCAGCTTATTACAGTGCTTAAAAATAAGCTAGAAATAGGGCTTTTAGCTTTCTTTTAGTAAACTGTAATATTACTCGAATCGGCTGACGGCCAGGGCATATCTGAGGTTTTTCAGTTGAATTAGGTTTGTTTTAGTATATTACACTGTACCTGAGCTTTTGGTGCATTCTAGTGCTTATTTGCTTATTTTTGTGCTTATTTTCAAACTGCTTATTAGCCCATTCAGCTTATTAGTGGGCTTATTTAACTTTTTATATTTTTTCTAGTATTCTGCTATCATATAGTATTTACCTTGAATTTTTCAGATTTTTCCTAAGTCGTTTGCTATTTTTAAACCCTTTTATTAGTTTTAATAGTTTTTAATTCATAATAAAAAATATAAAAGTCAGAAAAATATAAATCTTTTTTCTAAAATTTTCTTTTATTATTTAGGATTTAAGAAAAATAATTTTGCTCCTGTAAGATTAGATTTCCTAATATCTTAGTTTTTAGCCCGTTTTCGTAAGCGGCTGCTTTAATCTGCTTTTTTTCTGTGCTTATTTCAAGTTTTCAAAAATATTGTCTTTTATAAAAAGTGCTTATAATTAAGTACTTTATCAAAATAAAGTGAAATGGAATAATAAAAAATATATATATATACGGCTCGTTTTCTTAATTCCCGATTCGCGTTTTTAGCGTAAAATATAATCGTTTTAGTGAACCTTTAGATTAAACGATACAGAAAAATAGTGATAGCTTCTATTTAATAGATTTTATCTTGTTAAATCATCAAAAAGCAATCTAAATCATCAATCACTCTAATCCTAGCTTTTCACAGTTTTCCATTCACACCTCGTTGGGAAACGATCCGGGTGATCACTTGCCTGGTTTCACACACTACACACGAGCATTCGTTCTGAGACCGTTTGCCTTTTATCATTTATTACGGTTGACCATTCACAAGTGGTTGACTTGTGTGATAGAGAAATAAAAGATAGCCGGTTCGGGACGAATCAAATTTTGGCGCCGCTGCCGGGGAGGTTGTGCTGCGACAGTTGTGTAAGTTATAGCGATTAGTGATTCGAGATCCTTCTATCAGAAGTTCCTATTTCCCAAAAACCATATAAAATACAAAAATATTTTTCTTTTCTTTTCTATATATATTATTATTAATATTATCATATAAAAAATAAAAACACCAAAAATAATTTCCGTTTTCTTTGTTAATAATAAATAACAATAAAAAAAATTACCATCGAGAACCAAGACAGAGTACTACCTAACTGGGGGTACGACCATAATAAGTTCCCAAACCAAAGATTTAAAACTTTACCTTTGTATCACTTGCGAATATCGGCTCACCTTTGATTGATAAACAAACTCTAACGGAGGTTCTAGGATATTCTGACATTAAATTGTCGGACTGAAAGAAGCGGGTTTTTAAGGAGCGTAATTGCCCACCTTTGCTTCTCCGCCACTCTGTGCGTTTATCATTTAGAGAGCTACCGTACGCTTGCTGATTGTTGGTATAAGTTAACTTGTGTTTTGCTTCTGTCTTGTTTTAATTGGAATATTTTACTTAGTGCATGCGCACTCGTTCTTCCACGTCATCAAGCCCTTTACGTGAACTCGTAGAAATTCCGAGAAGACGTAATCGTAGACGTGCTGCCCAAATAGTCGAACCCGAGATTCGTACTGTTCTCACTGAAAATATGGCAGACGAACGCACCATGGCTGAAATGCTCCAGGCACCCACCGAGGGTTATGGAGATGCCATTGTTTTACCAGCCATTGATTCTGATCATTTTGAACTGAAAACACATCTGATTCAGCTCGTGTCCACAAACCAATTCCACGGGTTTGAACGAGAGGATCCTTATGCACACATCCGTTGGTTTAACAAACTGACTTCTACAATCAATTACAAAAATGTGCCGCAAACAGTGATCAAATTGATGCTATTTCCATTCTCACTTGAGGGGGCAGCCCGGATTTGGCTGGATAAAGAACCCCCTCGTTCCATTGAAACCTGGGAAGATCTCGTTAAGAAATTTGTAAACTATTTCTTCCCTCCATCAAAGACGACTAACCTAAAAAATGAAATTGCTGGTTTTCGTCAAGGTTTTGATGAAAATTTCGGAGAGGCATGGGACAGATTTAAAGATCTCCTAAGAAAATGCCCACATCACGATTTCAATGTGTTACAACAGATAAATACGTTTTATAACGGGTTGACCCAAAACGATCAAGATGCACTTAACGCAGCCTCCGGTGGCAATATCTTGAATCGTAAACCCAGAGAGGTGGTTGAAATTTGTGAAAATAAATCCAAAGTTCCTATTTCTAGAAACAAAGTGAATGTTCCTGTCACTCCTACTGCTTCTTCATCCGGTAACTCATCAGAGTTAGCCTTCCTTACGGATTCAATGCGTTGCATGATGAAGGAAATGAAAGAACTGAAGAGTGAAATTCATAAGCCGGAACAAATCAAAGCAATAAACAAAGTGTGTGAAACTTGTGGTGGCCCACATGCGTATTATGATTGTCAAGCAACCGATGCTTCTCTTTACCCAGCTCCCGTAGCTGCTGTAAACCAAAATCAATACCGTCCGCATGCTGAGACTCAGTACCGAGCACCGAATGCTATGGTCCCACCTGGTTTTGCACCCGTGCCAAATCAGAATAATCAAAATCGCTTTGTTCAAAATCAGGGACAAAATTTTAACAATTCTCAAAATTTCAATCAATACCGAGGTCAGAATCAGGGTAATTTTAACCAAAACCGTGGTCTAAATTTTAATCAAAACCAAGGTTCAAACCGAAATCAGACGTCCTCAGATGAGTTGCTTATGCAATTCATGAAAACCCAAGAGGAAACAAATAAGACACAACGTGAGACAAACCAGTTATTGGTTGCCCAATTAAACCAGATCAAAAAGTCTTTAACTGATATACCTTCTACCTCGGGAGGTCTCCCAAGTAACACTGTTGTCAACCCAAGGGGTGAACTCAAAGCTGTCACTACACGTAGTGGTAAAGCTCATAAGGGACCCTCTGGTCCTATTCCTCCTCCGTTGTTTGAAATGGAAAAAGAGACGGAGAATACCACGGACAAAGTGCAAATTCCAAGCTCACAAAGTACAGCACAAGTCCATCCTCCGGTTTCCAAATCAGGAGTTGTCTTTAAATCTGATGAGACTCCTGAAGTCAGTACCCCTAAATCCAAACCTTATATTCCGGAACCCGATGTTCCGAAGTCAAATACTAAGCCTTACCTCCCATATCCTCAAAGGCTTAATGATCAAAGGCTCCAAGAGAAAACTAACAACCAAATGATGAAATTTTTGGAAATTTTCCAGAAATTACACTTCGATATTAGTTTTGTTGATGCCTTGCTGTATATGCCGAAATTCGCTTCTCAATTCAAAAGTCTTTTAAGCAACAAAGAGAAGTTAGTTGAATTGGCAAAAACTCCGTTAAATGAGACTTGCTCAGCTGTGCTCCTTAAAAAACTTCCAGAAAAGTTAGGAGACCCTGGTAAATTTCTCATTCCTTGTGAATTCCCGGGAATGGTTAAATGCTATGCCTTGGCCGATCTCGGTGCAAGCATTAACCTGATGCCACTTTCCGTGTGGAAAAAACTTTCACTCCCGGCTCTGACTCCCACAAGGATGACTCTTGAATTAGCAGATCGCACTGAAACTATTCCTAAGGGCGTTGCTGAAGACGTTTTTGTCAAAGTAGGAAAGTTTCATTTCCCGGCCGATTTCGTGGTTGTGGATTTCGAATGCGATTCCCGTGTACCTCTCATTCTCGGGAGATCCTTTTTAAGGACCGGGCGAGCTTTAATTGATGTCTATGGCGAAGAAATAACCCTTCGGGTAGACAATGACCAAGTCACGTTTGACATTAATGCAAATTCTAAACCTCTAACCGCTGAATGCAATATTGCTATGGTTGAAAAATCTGAAAGATTTGATCCAAAACTTACTAGGTTCACGGTTAAGAGTGTTTCTGATAAACGTGCTGAACTTCAAGCAAAGAAAATTGCTCCTGGTTCAAACAAGTGGTTTGAGAGTTGTACCACAGAAGTTAAGAGCGTCTTTGACTACGATGAACTAGACTCGGAGACTGAATCGGAAGTGGAAAACATTGCTAGCTCTAAGAGCACGCCACTTATCCCATCTCTGGAAACAGTTTATCGAATTGAAATAGTTAATTCTGTGGATGATCCAAACATTGCTATCTCTTCCTCCCCTTCTCTCAATGCGGTTGAGGAAAGTGATCCCTTTTGGGATGAGGTCGATGATTTTCTTGCTCTAGATAGTTCGCCTCCGCATGAGGTTGATGATGACTATCTTGATCCTGAGGGGGACATTCTTTTTCTGGAAAATTTGTTAAACGAAGATTCATCTTCCCCTCTTCCACCAAAACAACTTCATAATAAGGAAACCAAGTCAGTTGAAAAAACTGATAAATTTCCTGAGATCAAGTTTAAGGACTTGCCTCCTCCACTTGCAATTCTTGAGGAGGAAGTTCTTATCTTAATTGCTGTTCAGATCTCTCTTCTTCCCTTCACCTACCCGGTGATTTCCCCTATCTTTCACTCATTCGGGAGTGAGGATATTACCTTTGACCCCGGCATTGTCCATATAACATTGGTTTAATGCCAGATATATCTCTCTTGGTGTGGAACTTTCATGTACTTCAATGTGTATACAAACATCTTGAATGAAAATCCAATGGAGATGGTCTCTTCCACTTACTTCCCCATAGACTTTTAAATTGTTTTTCTCCCGGGCTGTTCAGGAACCCTTTGTTACAGTTAACCGTTCACAAGCGGTTAGCTTGCGTGATAAACCTGACTGTTCGGGAGGAATCAACTCAATTCGGGGTCGAGTCAAGCTAGCGACTCGGTTATCAAAAACAGTAGCAAAATATGGGTTTTCACCCATGTCTCACCTTAGTGTGGGGAGATGCCTCACATGTTGTAAATATGTACAGTCAAAAAAAAAAAAAAAAAAAGAAAAAAAAAAAAAAAAAAGAAAAAAAAAGAGGGAATTTGCATGCCTTAACGGCTTAAATGCAAATTAAATAAAAATAAAATAAATAACTATATGAAATAAAAGGCTATTAGTATTTCCCTTTCACGTTCTAAGTGTTGGTTAACAACCGGTTCTTTAAATATTGAGGGCAATATTCAGTTCTAAGTGTGGGGGGGAATTCTTGCGAATTTGATCAAATGTACCATCTAGTACCCCCATTTTAGCCAAAAATTTTAAAATTTTTTCTCACTTAGAACTCAATAAATGGTTATCAGTCCGCCATGTCTAACCCACATAAGGATTGGCTAATCCGAGAGCAAACGGCTCTTGGTAAAGATGTCTCAAATCCGTTGATGGCTTACAATTTGCCGAAAATTGTATGGTATTCGACTCACCATATCTTCATAAGTGAAGAGTTGGCTAGCCCGCGAGGTTATGGCTCGTGGTTAAGGCAGTGAAAATCCATGATTGGTAATCAGCTCACCAAAGATAATATTGATAATTTATCTAAGAGTTGGCTAGTCCAGAAGCAAACGGCTTCTGGTAAAGACAAATCAAAACCGTTGACAGCTTGTGGTTTGCTCAAAATCACTTGGTTATCATTGTACCAAAGTTCTTACTTGAACTGAAACAATTGGCTACTCCAGAAGTAATGGCTTTTGGTAAAGAGTCTTTCAAATCCATTAAATCTTCATAAAATATTGCTAGGGACTAGCAATAGTTTAGTGTGGGGGATTGATGAGTGTCTAAATACTCATCATTTTTACCTAATCTGAGCTGCCAAAACTCTCAAAAACACTCAGAAATGCATCATAATACTGAAATTATCCCAGAATTGTGTTTTATATGTTTCAGATGCAAAATGTTTAAAAACAGATGAAAAACAGACAAAGTTTGCATAATTGGCAGTTTCAGTCCCTCAACTTTCCAAAATTGTCAAAACTAGTCCCTGGTTATTCTAAAAACATGAGAAAATCAATTTTGGTCCTTGTGTTACTCATATATGGCAGGATTGGTCCTTGGTGGAAAAGTTTGGTGAAATTACACATTTGGTCCCTGGAGTTTGAAAGTTTGGCAGAAATAGTCCTTGGGAAAATTAAAATGGAAAAAATCATATTAAGTCCTTGAACTATTCATCATTGGCAGGATTTACCCTTGTGACAAACTTTGGAAAAGTGCCAAAACACACCCCCAAACTTTCGGCTAAATTACACATTTGGTCCTTGTGTTATACAAAACCAAACCGGATCACTAATAAATAACAAAAGCCCAAACACAACAAAAATCCAATCCATTCCTTATCCTAATCCACCAGCCCACTCCTTCACACCCCTGGCCCAAGCAATAAGCCCACCTAGCCAATAACCGTTCTAAATAATGAAAAGTCAAACAATCCCATCTCCACCGCCCCAACTTGGACCTGCAAGCCATCCCATCTCCACCGCCCCAACTTGAAACTTCATCATCACCATCCTCCCACTAACCTCACCCCATACCACAGCATTTAATGCTACCTCTCCCTCAACTCAGAAGCTAGTTGATACCCGTTTTGGCGCCAGAACACGTGGCGACTCAATATTGGACCAAAATGCAAATTGCGAGGTGGGATTTGACCACAGAGGTGCAAGGAACCATATTTTGAAGCTATAAATAGAGAAGGAGCACAATGGAGCAAGAGAGTAGTGAGATAATTTAGCATAGCTTATGTCGTTTTTATGCAATTTCAAATTCTAGTTTAAGTTTTAGCTATCAAGCAGTGTAGTAATTCTCTTTTATGTATTGTAATACTTTTTCAGCAATAAATCTCAAGTTTACTCAACATTTTCATCATTTGCCATTTTACTTAAGAGTTTCAATATTCTGTTAAGTGTAATGGTTATTATTGTGTAATAACTTGGACTTTTAGGCCACATAAGCTCCCATATAGCTAATTTGAAGCTATTAGTAATACTTAAAATCAGTTCAGAAATCAAAAAACTCAAAAGTACCAAAAAGTCAATAAAAGTCAAACTGAAGGTTCAAGAGATTCAAGCTTGGAGCAGGGTATTGATTGGGATAGAAATGATTCCATTGGTGTAGTGACAAGCTAATGGAAGTGATTTTGGTCCTTGGGTTCTTTTGTTTCAGCTTGTCTTCATTTGTAAGCAATTTTTCAATTTTAGCTTAATTAGTTTTTTATTGTTTTTGTAGTATAAATTTAATTCAAATAGCCTTAATATAGTTTAATTAATCTGTTTTAAGCTTTAAATTAGTAGTTGTAGTTTAAATATTAAAAGTTTTAGTGTAAAATTAGTTTTAAAGGAGTGTTTGGGATTAGTATTAATCCTGGTGTTCTTGTTGTGATTTTATTGTTGTTTCAGCATGGTTAGATTGTTTTAAGTAATATTAGCATAAGTAAATCATCAAACCTTAGGTTAATACACTTAAAAGTCAAAAGTTGGTCTAAATCTTTCTTATTTGCATACTGTTGGAATATTAGAATAGCATAGGCTCACATTAGGCTTTAAACTTGTCTAGGTTGCAAGTTTTAACTTCATTTAGGCTAAATATACATAATTCAATCCTCTCATCTCAGTACAAAGTCACCAAAGTCAGTTTGGTTCTAGTTTTTAATATCTTTGAGTCCCTTTTAGCCTATCTAGTCCACTTCCAGTAGTTGACCAAGCTAATTAAAGCTTTGGGTCAAAAAGGTGCAAAAATAACTGAATGCTCACAGTTAGTAGTCTGCATAATTTTCCTTCTTAATTGCTAGCTCAGCCCTTTTTCAATCCGACTTTTAAGTTAGTTATAGTAGTTTATAAGTTCCAATTTTTGTTTTGCTAAATAGCTTGCAAGTTAAACTCCATCTGTTTCAACTTAATTTGGTTTTCAGAGCTTATTCATGAGCTTATCTTAGGCCTACAAGTTGCCCCAGTTGACTGATAACTCCACTGCACTTAGCCTACTGCGGTCCCAATCACCCATTTTCTCAGCTTAGTTTCTGCTTATGATCTTATGTTGACTGCCTGATTCTTGGTGATTTGGATAGCTTATAGTACTAGCAAGCTTTTGCCCCCATAAATTCCCACTTTTCAGCTTATTACAGTGCTTAAAAATAAGCTAGAAATAGGGCTTTTAGCTTTCTTTTAGTAAACTGTAATATTACTCAAATCGGCTGACGGCCAGGGCATATCTGAGGTTTTTCAGTTGAATTAGGTTTGTTTTAGTATATTACACTGTACCTGAGCTTTTGGTGCATTCTAGTGCTTATTTGCTTATTTTTGTGCTTATTTTCAAATTGCTTATTAGCCCATTCAGCTTATTAGTGGGCTTATTTAACTTTTTATATTTTTTCTAGTATTCTGCTATCATATAGTATTTACCTTGAATTTTTCAGATTTTTCCTAAGTCGTTTGCTATTTTTAAACCCTTTTATTAGTTTTAATAGTTTTTAATTCATAATAAAAAATATAAAAGTCAGAAAAATATAAATCTTTTTTCTAAAATTTTCTTTTATTATTTAGGATTTAAGAAAAATAATTTTGCTCCTGTAAGATTAGATTTCCTAATATCTTAGTTTTTAGCCCGTTTTCGTAAGCGGCTGCTTTAATCTGCTTTTTTCTGTGCTTATTTCAAGTTTTCAAAAATATTGTCTTTTATAAAAAGTGCTTATAATTAAGTACTTTATCAAAATAAAGTGAAATGGAATAATAAAAAATATATATATATACGGCTCGTTTTCTTAATTCCCGATTCGCGTTTTTAGCGTAAAATATAATCGTTTTAGTGAACCTTTAGATTAAACGATACAGAAAAATAGTGATAGCTTCTATTTAATAGATTTTATCTTGTTAAATCATCAAAAAGCAATCTAAATCATCAATCACTCTAATCCTAGCTTTTCACAGTTTTCCATTCACACCTCGTTGGGAAACGATCCGGGTGATCACTTGCCTGGTTTCACACACTACACACGAGCATTCGTTCTGAGACCGTTTGCCTTTTATCATTTATTACGGTTGACCATTCACAAGTGGTTGACTTGTGTGATAGAGAAATAAAAGATAGCCGGTTCGGGACGAATCATTACTATTTGTGCAGAAACATGCCAGGGATCCTGTTTGGCATCTAAATAGTGGATGTTCAAGGAGCATGACTGGTGTGAAGGAGTATCTGCACAAGTATGTTGATGAATCAGGACCCAAAGTGATATTTGCTGATAACTCATCATGTCTCACTGAAGGTTATGGTTCAGTAAACTGCAATGGTATTGTCTTTACTAGGATAGCTTATGTAAATGGTCTGAAATACAATTTGATCAGTGTCAGTCAACTATGTGATGCTAAATACATAGTTCAGTTTGATGATAAACAAGGAATCATCTTCAATGCTAATAAGGAAGTTGTCCTTATTGCACCAAGAAGACATGATGTTTATGTGTTGGACATGTCCAGTCTGACTCAGAATAGAACTTGTCTCTTTGCCAAGGCCACTGATACTCTTAATTGGCTTTGGCATAAGAGACTCTACCACCTGAACTTCAAAAACATAAACAACCTTGTTAAACAAAACAAGGTCCTTGGCTTACCATCTCTTGTGTTTTCAAAGGATAAACCATGCCCAGCTTGTGAAAAAGGTAAACATCACAGAGCATCCTTTAAAACCAAAACCAACTTTTCCATCAGGAACTGCCTACATCTTCTCCATATGGATCTATTTGGACCAATTAGTCCTAGATCCATTAACCATGAGAAATATACTCTGGTCATTGTGGATGAATACTCAAGATACACTTGGGTATACTTCCTGATAAAAAAGAGTCAGGCAGCTGAAACAATAATGTCCTTTGTCAGAAACATTGAAAATCAAAATGACATCAAGGTTAAACAGATTAAGACTGACAATGGAACAGAGTTCAAAAATTATGAACTTGAATGTTTCTGTGATGAGAAAGGAATTTCTCAAAAAATTTCCTCACCATACACACCTGAACAAAATGGTGTCGCTGAAAGGAAAAATAGAACACTCATTGAAGCAGCCAGGACAATGCTAAATGGATCAGTCCTTTCCAAATACTTTTGGACTGAAGCAGTAAAGACTGCCTGTTACACACAAAACAGATCCATCATTGTCAAAAGACATAGCAAAACTCCTTATGAGTTATTCAAGGGAAGGATCCCTGACATCAGCTACTTTCATGTCTTTGGGTGTCATGTGTTTATTCATAATCACAAGGATCACTTAGGAAAATTTGATGCCAAAGCTGATGATGGATACTTCCTTGGATACTCCCTTGTCTCAAAGGCCTTCAGGGTGTTCAACACTAGGAGACAGCATACTGAGGAAACATTTCATGTTACCTTTGATGAGAGCACTGATGCTATCAGTGTCTCTAACAACTCAGTGGAAGAGATAGGTATTGATGAATCATCAATATATCCTCCTGATGAACATCATCCTGAAAATGATCCTTCCACTCAGTACCAAGCAAATGCTGACATCTCCTATTACATCATTCCCCAAAACCTTCCTTACCCAACCATCACTGAGTTTGTTGAAATACAAAGTACTGATGAAATCATTCAGTCAGTACAAAATTCTCAGGAAACAAACAATCACAATGATAAGTCAACCCACTCAGACACTCAAGATACTGAAGATCATCATGTGTCTGATCCTGATCCTACCCATCAGGCCTCAACAAGCTCTAATCAGTTTCCAAGACCTCATGACAGTTGGACTAGGTCTCAGGATATAGAACTTGTTAATATAATTGGTGAGCCTACTGAAGGCATGCTCACAAGAAGCATGGCTGCTGAACTGAGAGCAGCCTCAGCCAATGAAGGCCTATTTGTGGACTTTATTTCCACAATAGAACCCAAAAGTGTCAAGGAAGCACTTAATCACCCAAGTTGGGTTCAGGCCATGCATGATGAACTAGAACAATGTGGTAGGAAACTTTGCCTATCCTCAAAAGTTCTATGCGTACAAGAATGTAGTGAAGTATCTTCAAAACTGCTTTCTTGCTACGACATTCACCAAGACCCCCTCAGTCATCTACCATGACTATTTGAGGGAATTCTGGTGTATTTCAGTGGCAACCAACCCTGAGGACACCAAAGAATCCATCATCACATTCACAGTGATGAATGGGAGAAGGACCCTCTCCCTGGATTACAAAACCTTCATCAAGGCCACTGGTCTTGATTTCGCTGAGGCCTTTGAGCCCAACCCTACTGACCAAGAGGTTAAAGCAGAATTGCTTTTTCTAGGACCTCATGACCCTAAGCGTCCTGAAATGGCCGCAGGAGCCTTATTGGAGAAGGCTCCAATAGTTAAAACCTGGTTCCACCCTATCTGGAGGATCCTGATGACCTTCATCATTCAGGTCCTTGGAGGGAATAAATCCTCCACGGAGCAGTTGAACTCATCACAACAATTGATGTTGTTCAGTCTCCTGGAGGGTAGAAAAATAGATATCGGAGGAATAATCTTCCGTGACCTTGTTGCCAAGCTCTCAGGCCTGACTATGTTAGGTCTGACGTTGAAGGTACAAAACCTGACGTCCTACATAAGACCAATTATACGAGTGGCATTACTGAGGTACAACCCATTGCCCTGACCAACTACATGCTGGTGGTTAATCAGGGGGAGAACGCTGTTTCTCCAGTACCTTCACCTACAAAGAAGGTGAAGAAGACAAAGAAGGGTCAGTCCAGTAAGGTGGTTAGACCCAAACCACTCGCCACTGAGACTGATGCCTCAAACAACCCTAAACAAGGGTTAAATATGGCCGAGACCTCTGAGACACCCGTCACTGAGACCCTCTTGACCCAAAAATAAACGCCAACGGAGGACACTGAGAAATCATCCTCAGTGTCCTCGGGCAAACCCTTTCCTCATGATTCCACTGACAAAAACAAGTCATTTGAGTCAGGAACCTCCACCCATTCACATCCCGATGAAGGCACTGAAAAATCACAATCAGGGCCTGAGGGAGAAAAGGGTCCTGAATCCTCGGTTGAGCAGCACTACTCAACTGGGAAGGGGACCCACACCCAATCACATCCCGCTAACGTCCCTGAGAAATCATACTCAGGGTCTCAGGGAGTCAAGGACCCTGAATCCCCAAAAGGGCAGAACAACCCTGATGGGAAGGGGGTCCATCAATCATCACAAACAGTGCCTCATGATAGTTCTAAAAAACACCCATCAGGACTTGAAGGCGCTAAGGGGGACAAAGACTCAGAGGGATATAAACCACCCGCTGTTACGGAACCCATAACCCCCTTAGGCGGATCCATTCTCTTGGGAACTGACCCCAAACACCAGGCTGAGAAATCAGTTATTATGGTTAGCCAGGCTGAGCAAACCCACTCAGTTTTTATGGCGGGTTCAGGACCTGGCCAAAACCAAGGCAAGTCTTCTTATGAAGAGGAGCCGGGTAACTTTTTGGAGATTGAGTCTATGGGGGATATTCAGGCTCTTCTTGATTCAGAAGATGATCTCAAGGAAGAGAGTGAGGAGGAAGTTTTTGAGGCAGGTGATGACATGGAGACTGATGCCCAACCTACTGAACAATCGCATCAGTCTTCTCCTCATGGTGAAGAATCTGAATCTCAGGCTGATCATTCTTCAGATTCTGAATCATCCTGCCCTCCTGAACTCAAGAAGTATGACAACATTCTTCCTCTTACTGAAAGGCAATTGGTCAGGTTCCTACAGAAGGCCAACAATGCTCTCTTTACTGGGCTAACTGAAGAATTGTTTGATCAACACACTGAAGCTGCTGTTCATTATGTCGATCTGAAGGAATCAGTGGAATCCTATCATGATGATGTTAATGAGCACAAGTCATCTATCTCCTTCTCCCTGACGAATCTTGATCATAATCTTAAGTTGTTCAACGAGTCTCTCACCGAAATACAAAAGAGCGTTGAAACTATTCAAGCGTCAGTGAAAGATGACCCTGAGCTTAACAAGACAATTCTTCAGGCTTCTGAGATCTACCAGCAACAATCTACTCAGTTGGCTGAGCTGGTAAATATGCTGACCTCCTCAAATCTTCAGGGACTCAGCTCTATAGTGGACTCCATCAGGTCTTCCCTGGGTCTTATGGAGTCCCACATGGCATCTTTGGCAAATTCTTTTTCTTCTCTGGCTTGGACTCTTGGGCCAAGGATGACAGCACTAGAGGCTTCTCAGGCTTCTCTTGAGGCTAAGGTCTCAACTCTTCAGAAGGACACCTCAGACATCAAATCAATGATGACTGAGATCTATCAGGCCTTCAAAGGTCAGGCTCCCTCAACTTCAGTGAGCACACCAACTTTTGCTCTCACCGAGGGTCAAGCAACAGTTGAGGGGGAGAGAGTCACTGAAGAACAACCTGAACAACCTCCTTCTCACACTGAGGGGGAGGTTCCTGAGACAAACCCATCTTCATCCCACCAAGACAAAGGCAAAGGCATTCTCACAACCACTGAGCCTGAGTCTACAATCTTGGTGCCTGCTTCCTCTGAATGGAAAAATACAACTTCTCACAAATGAGGAAATTCAGGCTCATATGGAGAAAGAGGAGGCAATGAAGAAGGCAGCTGAAGAAGAAAGGGCGAACAAGCTTGCTCTCATTCAGGTTGCCAGAGAAGAGGCTGAGAAGATTGGGATTGAGCCAAAAGACCTTGCAAAAAGGGAAGGTGGTAAGAGCTTTGTGAAAGCTCAGGATGCTGAGATATCTGCTCTCAGGCAGAAAAGGGAGGAAAGAATGAAAAGGGCTGAAGAGATTAGGCAGAACATGATTGAGAGATATCAGTGGGTCATGACAAGCAGGTTGAAACCAGAACCAATCACTGATGTCAAGATTCATCGAAACACCAAGCCTGCCATTGTTACTGTCTACAGAAGTGCTGACAAGAGAAACTTTGAGGTTCATAACCCCTTCAGATTCGCTGACTTCGGGATCACTGAATTGGATGAATTGGGTCCAATAATAGCGAAAAAATCAAATGTTGTGGTCCCTGGTCTGTTGAAGTCCCTGAGTCTGAGGTATGAAAGATTGGCAGCAACACCTCAGGAACTTGGTATTCCATCTCTTCTTCCTGCTTCAGCAGAACAGCCTGCTCCCTCTCAGTCTTCCTCAAGAAAGAGAAAGAAGATTGAAGCTGAGCCTGAGATTAAGGTCCCTAGTCTGGATTGCAACAGAGCCCTCCCAGAAGGAGTTCCATTCAGGAACAACTTGGTCATCGAACAACCTGAAAGAGGTTTGTTCTTCACTGATGAGTTTGGAGACCCAGCCTTCCAAAGATGGAGTGATATTGACCAATCAGGAATCAAGGCAATGCTGGGTTTCCTCATGATGGCCTCACCAATCAAGACTCCTGAGAATGTGAGGTTCTGCCAAGACCTGAGAACAAAGATTCAAGAGCATCCTGACCAGCATGAGCTAGAGTCCAAGAAGCCAAAGCTTGAAGCCCTAGGTTATAAGATCGACTGAATGAATCTGCGAACACCACCACTATCCTTGTACTATGTATAGTTTTGTTAGGACTTGTAATAATATTAATAAGATGATGTTTTTATTATTTCAGTGTCCTTATTTACTTTCTAGTACATTCAGTATGAGCAGAAGTCATTAGCTCACTCATAACTGATAAAAAACACTTAAGCATAATTTATGTCCAAATAGGGGGAGATTGTTGGGTCCTTCAGTACCCAAGAGTCGTTAAAACAAGATTTGAATTCAAATTAAGCTAAGTGTAAATTAAACCGAAAACATTCTAAGTCACTGAGTGAACAGTCACTCAGTGAGTTACCTTCAAGATGCTCAGGACGAGTCTAAGAAGAAAGATTCACCACACAGTGAGGCGGTACTCACTGAAGTGTTACTTGAGACGAAGGAGAAGGTAATGGATCAGTGAGCTTTAGACAAGAGCTCACTGAACCCAGTCTCCTAAACAACAACAACTGAAGATTGAAGACAAATGCCTGAAGAACCTAATGCCTGAATAAAAGGCGGGAAAAGAGGGATGGTTTTAAGAAGATAAGAACAAGTCTTATCTGGGTCAGACAAACCATCCCTCAAGTGGCTAAAAGTCGAAGAAGTGTAAGGTATGACACTCGAAGACTTATTGGCGCAATCCTATTGGTTCTTGGAAATGACAACTACTGTTGTACTTGTCAGACACGCTTCCTATTTGTTTATCCTGTTTTATTCTTCAGTACTCTTGATCTGTTTTATCTATAAATAGCAAACAGATAGAGAAAAGTGGGTAAGTTATTCTTGTGCAATTAAAGCTTATACTTTCACAAATACCCCTTTTTTTCTACAAAGAGTAACGTATCCCTGAGATAGCTCAGTGGGTCGAATTGTTACCACTTAAGCATAGCTTAAGTTTAGATAGGAGACACCATACCTTGTCTATTCAATCCCAAGTGTTTGTTCCACAAAACACTTGGGTAATAGATTCTTTGATTCATTTCTAATAAGAATTTAAACGTTGAAAATATTGTGTGATTTTATATTAACGTTTCATTAACTGTTAGAATTAATCAATACATTGTATTAGTCATAAACACAAATAGATTAACTTTCTAGTTAACTCTAAACGTGTTAAGGGAACAACAAATGTCCTTATGGTTTCACTTTGTTGCAATTCGTGTATTTTGGCTAACGAGCGTTACAAAATCTCGTTAGTCATGGTTAAAGGGTATGTGAAATAACTAATTTAGCATTGCCTACTACAGGGAAATTTTTTGCGAGGATATTTTTGCAGTTTACTATTGATTTTATTTTAAGTTCCCATCACCACCACCCTCTACCACCACACAACCATCACCACCACACAACCACCACCACCACCAATAAGTTAATAGATACATCACAACAACAGCTATCAGCCTTTTGGGCAATACAGCGGGTGTATGTCACATACTAAATGTCACTAAGAAAAAATACTGATACCATCAATTAAACAAGTGCAAATAAAATATCCATCTCAGATTTAACTTTTGGAACATAATCTAAGACCTTACCGGAAGTACACAAGAAATAACATTTGACCTCAATGACCATAGGCTTATCAAGTAATGATGTGTTGGCTACATGTTTCTTTTACGGAACTCAACAGCTTCTTCTACGTTAACATTTTCAACATCATCACGAAAACCAATATCAGTTACACATCGGTTCCAACCATATTTTACAGCTGCTGCAACTCCTCCAGGAACCACAACCATGTTAGACACAATATTTGTAGTGGCCGCCGTATAAAAAAATTATATTCCATAGTTCTGCATTACATACAACATTCACTTGACCACTGCTTCCAGTAGTAGGCTTGCCACGAATCATGAGACCAATCTTGCAATACAAAGCAAAATCCTCATAGTTGTTAAGAACCACATGATATCTACTAAACCCATGTTGCAACAAATAGATTGCTCTGTAGATCACTTCTGCAGGTGGGTCCGACTTAGCCGTAGTGCATGTCATACCATGAAGTTTTGATACATACGTACTTTCCATACACCATATTGAAAGCTGTTTTTGAGTGTCTACGTGCACCACATGCCCAAGATTTTCTACTAGCTATCCTCATAGACGGGCTGGGTCAACATATGTCACCGGTGGAATATCATACTATCCTTAAGTATTGCCTTATGATTCCATTATTTCCAGTTGATGAGATATGCCCTGTTTGTCGCAAGGCATGTTTGGATTCCTTTGGGGAACATGCGGTTCATTGTAAAGAGCTCCCGGGCTTCAAATACAGACATGATTTTTTTAGAGACGTCCTTTTTGATGTATGTAGGCGTGCCAGGATCTCCGCCAAGGAAGAAGCGCCTGTGAACTTTTTGACGGACCCGTCGGATGTAGGATCTACATTGGGATCGACTGACATTTTGGTTTTTGGATGGGTTGGGGGAAACATGCTTGTGTGGATCTGACCGGGGTTTCTCCTCTCGTGGGGTTGAGTAGTCGGGTTTTTACAGCTGGACATGCCGCTTTGAAAGCCGCCTTGTGCAAAGTGACAAAACACGAGAAAGCATGCATTGAAAATCAACACGTGTTTATTCCTTTCGCGTTTGATACATTTGGTTTTCTTGCACCTGAGGCGGTGGAACTACTCAACAGAGTCCAAGAAGTTATGAACAATAATATTATGACACATAGATCCACGAATGTAGTTTTCAAAAGAGTTAGCTTTGCAATCCAAAAAGGGCTAGCGACGCAGCTTGTTGCTCGTTTGCCTTCAACCACTATGTAAATTCTATTTTGATGAAATATAAAATGGTATACCCATTGAAAGCGATGTAATGATCCAGTGTCAATAAAACAGTTCAAACAAGAGATTAACACGCCAGTTCCTGGTTGTAGAAAACCACATTCCGAAAAGCCTAAGCATGAAGCCCGTCGACTCAAATTTGAAGATGAGTAAGATGAACACAAGCTCGTACCAGAACTGACGCTAGTATTTTTTTCAACACTTTTGGACAATGAACATCCATAGTTAGAGTTTTAAGCTTGAAGCCGAAAGATTTGAACGTGAAGATGAAAAACCGGAAGATAAGTTCCAACCAAAACCCGAACCAAAACTAGCTTTATCTTGTCCAATGGAGTGAACAACCTTTTGTTCACCAACATAAATGCCTGTATCAATATATGTTTTATCATAAATTAAGAGCTACTATGAAATTTGGATTTTCTTAACAAAAAGCCATGTATCAAAATATTGAAAATGCATGTGTGAATAATATAAATACGATACATACCATGATGAGAATATAGAAAGCCATATCTCCATGTGTAAATATGGTCGCCTGCCTTGATATCACTTCGATCAACTCGGTGAGAGAAATAGCCCATTTTTGCTTGATTTCAAAACACACTGGTTTATTTCTATTCAAAATGGTGTAACGGTATTTATAGTCTCTTTCCTGCCTTTAGCCTCTTCGATACACACAAAATCCATTATGATGTGTTTTTAATTATCGATGTCCTAAATATAAATTTGATTCAGAGAAGATCAAGCGTTAAGAAGAGAGAGCAAGACTAGTCTTATTTTTATTTTTATTTTTTATTTTTTATTTTTTTATTTTTGGAGTTTTGGATAATCAGAATTATTAATATAGATTACTGGATACTTTTAGCTCGATCGTTGGAAAGTTATTATGGTTTTGTACTTTTGTTCGACATTAAAAAAAAAAAAAAAAAAAAAAAAGTTATCCAGAGACCTTCAGTGTGTTATTGTGTTATATAGTATCTATATATCGAGTAAACTCCATCTCCTAAATGGCTGTGATCACATCTTCTAAATTGATTTTAATGATTTTAATGAGTGCTATGTCAGCGGCTTCAATTGCTACATTAGTTCCTGCACCAATCGCCATCCTGACGTTCGCTGCAACGAGTGATGGTGAATCGTTTATCCCATCTCCAACAATTTTTTAGGCTAACAAGCTTATTAACTTGAGCTTATATATTGTTGTGTTTTTTGTGTGGTGGTGGAGGGTGGTGGTGGTGGTAGAGGTTGGTGGCGGTGGCGGTGGAGGGTGGTGGTGATGGTTGTGTGGTGGTGATGGGAACTAAAAATAAAATCAAGAGTAAACTGCAAAAAATGTCTTTATAAAAAATGTCCATGCAGTAGGCGAGGATAAATTAGTCATTTCACATGCCCTTTGACCATGACTAACGGGGATTTGTAACGACCATTAGCGAAAATATACGAATTGCAACAAAATGGAAACCACATGGACATTCTTTTCAGAAGTGGCAAACCACATGTACATTTTTTCGCAATTAAGTTTGTTCAATGACATTTTTCAAATGTCAAACCACAAGGACATTTTTTGCAGTTTACCCTATTATTTTATAGGATTTTTTGATTTATGTTGTGGGTGTTCAAAAAATATCTGTATTCGGATATCCGAAAAGTTCATAATTTATTAAAAAGCTTGGTTTTATGAAATGTCAGTTTTGGAACTCATATATAAGTTTTTCAAAAATTACAGATATTTTTGGATATTCGGATATATAAAACTACTATCCGAAATTTCGAATATCTGAATCGAAAAAACTTTGTTGAAATAATGAGTTTAACATAAAACTATCATCGCAAATTTCGAATATCCAAATTTGTGATATAACTAGTTATTGACAAATCCCTTAATTTATTTAAATTAACAACAAAAAATTATTGTCGAAAATATCTCATTTCATATTTTCGCTTTATGCCCAAAAAAATGAGACGACTCTGATAGCATCATACTTTCGCACTACTCCATGCCAAGTTTGCTGACTCTTTGAATTCTAAGGGGTGCTTGTTTCATTTTAGGTAATGGAAATAGGAATAGGCGAATAGCAATGGAAATACTAAGGAATATAATGGGTATTCCCATTATGATTGATTGTGTTTGGTTAATAATGTGCAAACTCTAACCCACTTCTTATAAATAAACTACTTTGAGTTTTTTTAAGCCACCTTAACCATGATACTTTGTACATTTGATTTTAGTTGATATCATGAGCACCTTCAAATTATTGTACACACTACAAAATAAAGGACCTTTGCTTACTAAAGGAAGAGTGATAAAAAAGTGTAGATTTAGTCACAAAAAGCCTTTTACTCTACTCCCACTAAAAAGAAAAGAGTAAGTAACAAAGGGATCACTAAATGTCTATAATCACTAAAAAAACAGTAAGGTGGTGTTTGTTTATTCAGAGGCTCTGAATCTGAATCGAAAATCTTGTTAAAGTAATGTGTTGTGTCATTTGCTTGCTCGTACTAATTTTTTTTGGTTATTTTGTGTCAACAAGAGGCAACAAGAGGCATTAAGACACCCCTCTCAAGTCTAGACCATTAAGATCTAACTGTCTCTGACTGCATCTGAACGGGAAAAAAAAAAACAAACGGTCTGAACGCTCAAAATGTCTGACCGATTAAGAGGTTAGGCTCGTTAAGAGGCATTAAGAGGCTGTTAAGACATTCAAAAAAAAAAAAAACAAACAAACAAACAAACACCACCTAAGTAATGGTCCAAAAGATTTGCTGATTAAACGTTTTTAGTCAGCAAAAGGTTCTTAAAGCTCTTCCTATCATAGGGATGTGTTAGTTCAATACTGGCAGTTATTTAAGATATTTTAGTCAGTAAAAGGCTTAATATATTTATCTAATTTTTATCTATATTAGTTCAATAGCTATATAAATCGTGACATACGTTGTTTACGTGCACATTGTAATTAACGTCATAATAGATCCGAGATTAATATATCAAGAAAAGTATCTTAAATATCTGCCAATTATTTAAGCTCTTCCTGTCATATGTTGTTTACACGCACATTGTAATTAACGAGGTGGTGCACCTGCGCGTTGCGGCGGGATTTTTTTGATTCAAGTTTCGTAAAAAAAAAAAAAAAACACTGTAGCTACAGTACTGTTCATGTCCAGTACTGTAGCACGGACGGTACTGTTCATGTGGCCTGCTACTGTTCATACTGTTCATTGATCTACGGCTTTTGTAATATATATATAATATATTTTTTTCTAATTTTTATCTATATTAATCTACCCACTGGAGTGGTGTGTGATAGTGGTGCGTGAGGTGTTCATTTTTTATTTTTTATTTTTATATAGCGATTTATATTTTTTGTTTTTTGTTTTTTGTTTTTTTTATTATTTGATTTGGTGACTTTTACATGTTTTAGTGGGTAAAACTTTTAGTAAGTGAATGTTATATATCTTGTAGTGACAACTATTTTTGAGTGTTAACATTAAACAATAGAAAAATAACAATATTATACATAAAAAAAGAGTCATTATATATCAAACAAATAATCTGTTTCTAAAATATATATGACCAGTGACCACAAAGGTTGGTTTTGCAACAAATAAGCACAAATAATCAATACCAGAATATACGATGTTTATTTTTTTGGAAGTAAAAAAGCAATGTTATTATTGAAACATAATAATTACTCGAGTAATATATAAATAAAGAAACGTGGGAGTAGACATGGGAGAGAAAAAGAAGGAAGGAAGAAAGAAAAATAAGCATAAAAATGATTACTTGGTTCATTACCATCAAATTAGAGGGGAATGGTGAATTGACTAATAGTGAGTAATTGTTCATTGTATTGTTGCAAACCAACCATTTTTAATAATTACTAGAAAAAATTACACGTTTGGTCCCTGTGGTTTGCTCAGATTTCATGTTTAGTCTACAAGTCGTTTTAATTACACTAGAGATACCTATTTTTGAAACATTGCACTCACTTAGTCCCTATTTTGGATGGGCCGTTAGTTTGACCGTTAAGTGTTTAAATAGTATTTGCCTGTTAGTCCCCCCCCCCCCCCCCCCCCCGTTAATATTTTTTGCACCGTTAGTCATCATTTTTTAGAATGAATTAAAAAGGGCAGCATAGGCTCGAACTCGGGTCTTGTTACCCAAAAACCAACGCCACAACCACTGGACTAAGCGTCCAGTGGTGTAATTATATCAAAATAAATTCTATTTAACCTTTATTTACATTTTTGTCCATTTTTTACGTGCTTGATACGTTGTATTTTTATCTTTTTCGTCCGTTTTTTTACGTTTTGTCCTTTTTTTACGTTTTTGTACAATTTTTATCGTTTTCTTTTTTTTACGTTTCCCGTTTTTACATGTTTTCGTCTGTTTTTTTACGTTTTCGTCCATTTTTATAGGGGTGGCAATTTTCGACACGACACGAAACCCGACCTGAGACCGACACGAAAATTAGCAGGTTAGGGTTGAGGCAAAATTAGTTTCGGGTCATTTTTGGGTCGACCTGATTGACCCGTTTATTAAACGGGTCAGGTTCAGGTCAAGTATAATTAAATTGGGTCGACCTGATAACCCGTTTAACTTTTTAGAAAATATAAAAAAAGTAAATACACTTGCATTGAAAGTCGAATTCCTTCACTGAAAAGGTGCATTTCATACTTTAATATTATCTTCCATACTTTAATACTTTATCATATCTTCCATGCTTTAATAGTTTTAGTGAATACTAGTTTATCAGTTTATCTCTTCTAACTATATAAGATGAAGATCCATTGAACTATTGAAGTATGTGTTTTTCAACCAGTTTTGTTTATTCTACTTCTGTTTTGTAATATTTCAGTTTTGTAGATTACTTGATTTGAAACCCTATGTAATTGTTTTAGTTAGGGCTTTATTAAGTTATGTCGGCCCGCCTATTGAGCTGACAATTTTTGTGATTTGTTGAACAGGAAGATTATTGTTTAGATCATGGGTGATAGTCAGTACTCTTTCTCTCTAACTACTTTCAGGTATTACTCTGATTTTATTTCGATTGATTGAAACTGTAATCCCGAATGTTTAGTCTTATGGCTGTTTGTTGTTGTTGTTGACAGTCCTTCTGGGAAGCTTGTTCAGATTGAACACGCCTTAACTGTTGTTGGCTCTGGTCAAACGTCTTTAGGAATTAAACGGGTTATATGGGTCGGTTCAGGTTGACCCTAATCAGGTTAGGGTCGAGATTACTGACCCGTTTATATAATCAGGTCGGGTTTGGGTTGAAGGTTTCTGACCCGCGAACCCGGACCCGACCCGAATTGCCACCCCTACGTTTTTATATGTTTTTGTAGTTTTTTTTTTTAATGTTTCGTTCATTTTTATACGCTTAGATTAAACGTTTTCGTTTATTTTTTTACGTATAGAACGAACGAAAATGTATAAAAATGGACAAAAATGTATAAAAATGAACGAAACCATAAAAAAACAGACGAAAAAGTATAAAAACAGACGAAAACATAAAAAAACAGACAAAAATGTAAAAAAACGGACGAAAACGTAAAAAAAGAATAAAAACGTATAAGAACGGACAAAAACGTATAAAAACGGACGAAAATATAAAGAAACGGACAAAAACATATAAAAATGGACGAAAACGTAAAAAAATGAACAAAAACGTATAAAAATGGACAAAAACGTATAAAAACGGGCGAAAACATAAAAAACGGACAAAAACGTATAAAAAAGGTTGAAAACGTAAAAAGACAGACGAAAACGTAAAAAAAAGACAAAAACGTATAAAAACAGATGAAAACGAACAAAAACGTATAAAACAGACAAAAACGGAAAAAAAGGACGAGAACGTAAAATACGGAAAAAATGTAAAAAAACGGACGAAAACGTAAAAAAACGGACGAAATCGTATAAAAACAGACGAAAACGGATAAAAACGAGTTTGAGCCAAGAAAATGTTGAATATAATTTATTTTGATATAATTACACAACAGTCCAGTGGTTGGGGCATTGGTTTTGGGGCAACAAGACCCGAGTACGAGCCTATTTAAACACTTAACGGTCAAACTAATTGCCTATCCAAAATAGGGACTAAATGAGTGCAAGGTTTTAAAAATAGGTATCTCTTGTGGAATTAAAACGACTTAGGGACTAAACATGAAATCTGAGCAAACCACAAGGACCAAACGTGTAATTTTTTCTAATTACTATTATCATTCCTTACCCCTTAATAGCTCTAACCAACCACACCCTAAGAGAGCATATGATCTTACTTTGTGAAAAATGACGAGGCGAAGGCAACAATCAAGACAAACGATTTCGATCTGCTGTTTGATCACATTCATCTCGATATGATTAAAGATCGTAAATCCAATTTATTATAACATATAAATGATCACAACACGTACACACTCATGCATGCTTACACTTAAATCAATTGAGCACACACCAGTGACTAAAAAACTTATAAGCATTACTTAGCAATAATTTGTAGTTTAATTGAATAAAGAGTTAGCTAGGAATTTTAAGCCCATTTGGCCATGATGGACATCCCGCCAGCACCAACCAATACTGCCACGTAGGATTTTATTTGAAGCTTAATGCTCCCTTGAAGTTTTGGACCCATGAAATCAGAGGCTAAAAGATCTACCAAAGCCATGTAGATTAGAAGACCAGCCGATGAAGCGTTAAGTAATCCAACCGTGATCAATGCGCTTGGACTATTCTCTTTGTAGGCCTTCGACAACGCGATCCCTAAAGCTATCCCGAAAGGAGTTGTTATTGAGAAGAAAAACACCATCGTAACTTTCTTCATCTTCTTGTATTCAGCCTGCTACCAATAGACATTGACTTAATTATTGATTGTATATATGTGGCGGAGCCAGGAGCGAAGTTAAGGGGTAGCGAAATCCGAAAATTTGTTTAGGGGTAGCGAAAATTTGTTTCGGGGGTAGCGAAATCGCAAAAAAATGGCCAAAAATGGCCAAAAATCGCCAAAATTTCCACTACCGGGTAAAAGTTCAGGGGTAGCGACCGCTACCCCTCGGCTATACATGGCTCCGCCAGTGATTGATTGTATATATGTACGGTTAATTAATTGAGATTTTCTAAGATAGTACAAGATATATAAAGATATTTTTGATACGTAGATCGACCTGCTGGATGTAACCACCAAGGCCCATGCCTTCAAACATTTGGTGGAAACAAAGGGCTGCAACCAAAGGTTTGATGGTGCTCGTATCATTTGATGCTCCAACACCCAACCCAATTACAATCGAGTGAACCACAATTCCAAGCTCCAAAACCTATATATGCATGTCCAACAGCCTATAGTTTGTTATATATCTATACAAAGATAGATTAAATGATATTACTAACCATGGCAACAACACGATAACGTATCAGTTGTGCTCCTATAGTAGGCCCATGTTGATGGTGTCCATGAAAATGTGTAGCACCACTAGCCACTTCCATCATCTCATGATCTCCGGAAACCTTATCACCAGACACAGAGTTGTTCCATTTTGTATACATGCTAGTAGCCATGGAGTCAACCATGAGTGTGAAGATAGCAGACAACATAGCCACAAATCCTGTAA
Source organism: Artemisia tridentata subsp. tridentata (assembly GCA_021014915.2). Classification (NCBI taxonomy): domain Eukaryota; kingdom Viridiplantae; phylum Streptophyta; class Magnoliopsida; order Asterales; family Asteraceae; genus Artemisia; species Artemisia tridentata. Next base: position 190,004,606 of record CP139509.1, on the reverse strand, counting down.
AGGGGAACTTGTGCCAAGGGTTATTAGGCAAGCAACTGGACCTCAACATGTCAAAAGAATCTGGCAAGACGTGCATGAATCCAGTTGCAAGAATGATGCCTGAGGCAAAGGCTTTGATGATGATGAAGAGGCTGCGGTCAGGGCTGAGTGCTGGGACGGAACGTGTAACGAGAGGGAGAGAGACACCAATGATGCTGGTAATGAGGATTGAAGCAATGCCGATGAGTTTTAATGTCAGAGCTTCCGACTTATTGTTGCATGAGTTGGTGCTTTTTTGCTGGCATTTAGCTCCTGCTGCAAGGGTGGTTTTGAGAAACAACAAGTATAAGATGAATACCATCAAAAGCTTATTAATGTTGTAAGCTGCCATGGCAACTGGATATTTGTGTTTGTGATCACCTTGAGCTAGCTTGATTACAATATATAGACGCGCGCTACCTTAGCACCGTATACTCAAATAAAATTTAAATGGGTCAAAATTAATACAACTTAAATACTAGTACAAATATAACATCATCATCATCATCATATATAAACATGCAAGTGTTTTTTCCTTTATGACAAAAATGGTGTGAGTGTATGACCCACAATAGAATTGAGACGTTCGAAACCTGAAACATTTTGCATTTTAAGTCCATACATGAGCCAATAATTGGTGACAGAACAATCCAAAAAGTTGGGATTACGTCTTCTCCAACATCATTGGTAATTTGGTAGTATGCTTCTAAAACCATTCTAGCATATATGTACCTTAAAAGCAGATTTTATAAAATTAATTAGTGATCGAGTAATTTAACAAATTAGATTATAGACAAGTGTTTAACCCAATACTCGTTCATTATAAGGTAGATGACTTTCTCGTTAAATTTAGTAAAATTGAAGTATTTTCATCTTTCATCACGTAATTGCTGGTTTGTTACAACTAATAAGTCTAAATCTACCAAAGCTCAAGATTTACTCGTTTAAAATAGTAAAGCTAGAGTTCAAACTCGCTTATTAAGTGAGCCCTAAACTATACTCGCTTAATCTATTTCCATATCAATACTAAAATGACTAGTTTACACCATATTGACATATTAACCAACACCTTTAGAAGTTGCAACATCTTTTGTCGTGAATGCTCCATCAACAAAATTATCATCATTACCTAAAGAGTAAATTATATAAATGGTCCATGTGGTTTGTCAAAAATTTTACCTATCGTCCCTCAAACTTAAAAGTTGCATATATCTTCCCTATCACCTCCAAAGAATAACACTCGTGGTCCTTTTAGGGACGATAGGTGAAATTTTTTTAAGTTCCAAAGAATAACACTCATGGTCCTTTTAAGGACCACGAGTGTTATTCTTTAGAGGCGATAGGGACGGTGTATGCAACTTTTAAGTTTGAGGGACATAGGTGACATTTTTTACAAACCACATGACCATTTATGTAATTTACTCTTAGGTGAATATGCTTTCAAAAGAGTAGCTATTTTAGCATTTTTAGTGCCTTTACCTATCCAACAAATACAAAAGATGTGAAACAGTTTAAAAAATATGATTAACAAAAAACTGATGAACAAATTCTCTATATCATTTTTCTTTGATGAACAACAAATTCCTTTTTTTTTTTTTTTTTTTTTTTTTGATTAACAAAAACATGATGAGCATATTATTTTCGAGGAACAAACAAATACTGATAAACATACTTCTTAAATTGTTTTTGATGGACACAAATATTGATAAACATGAAATAAAATTATTAAACATTTATACCTTTCAATGACGGACGTTCTGCATTTTTTTCGACCTTCTTTGTGCATCCGCATTATTTTCAAGCTCATTATTTACTATGTTATTTCTTCTGCTTCTAGAATCTAAAAATGTATATTTTATTATTTTATATTAGTTAAAATCATATTATACAAGTATAAACTATAATAAACTGGATTTTTTAACCTTAAATGATGAATTTACGCATTAAATCTACTTTTTCGCCTTCATTAATTTCGGGCTCGACAGTCAAATCTATTTCTCCAGGTTATAAATTTTCATTAGTTGGTCGGAATAAAGCTATTAATCAATTACTTTTTCTTCTAGGTTATAAAAAGTAAAAAAAAAATTGTTAGTTGAACTCTGATTATACATGCATAAACTAAATTAACTCAAATTTACGGATGAATTGAATATATATCCCTTCAAAGGTAAATTATTGCATATATATCTTTAGTACAAGTTTTTGATGCACATGATATAATGGTTTTTATGCATACTTTGGATATATATGCAATTTTGCATCTTTGCAGAGGTCTATATACAAATGCCCTCAAATTTAAACAGTAAATGATGAACTTACGATTTGGATTCATCGATTCCATAACAAATTTTGTGTTTTTTTTTACTTTAACCGCAAAGAAATCGGAAATTAACCTCAAATTAACCATTGAAACCTTAGAAAAATCCCAAAATTTTAGAAAGAGAATTTGAGAGAATTTTGAGACAGATTTTGTGTGAAATTATGAGTTGTAAGACGTTTTTGGTTTTTGAAATTATATTTTTAACCCTTTTATTTGCTTGACACGTGTCCCAAGTTATTACGAATTGGCCATTGATGGTTTCGACCGTCGGATATCTATAGGATGAAATGTATGGCTTGGATTACTTTTTATTATTTTGATACTTTGCATAGGATCGCAACTCAAAGATAAAAATGAGAAACTAGTCGAAGTACGTGGCGATTAATGTAATTTAATCAAAGTATAGAGGACATTGTCGAACTTATTTCTCAATAATGACGTCACTGTCCAGTTTCCCCTCCCAAGTAAGTCAAAATAAGTGATCAAACCAAAAACAAAGACCGGAAAAGAAAAGATGACGTCAGCGCCTGTAATCGAGGTAGAAGTCCTTGTGGTAAAGGAAAATAAAATACTTCTGGGTCGTCGCAAAACTTCAATCGGTCACAACACTTATGCGCTGCCTGGTGGTCACCTTGAGTTCGGTCAGTCATTTGAATATATATTGTTCTCCATTATTTAGTTTTTACTGTTTCGAATATTATAAAAAAATTTATAATGCTGCTTTAATAAGAAGTTAGGTAATAAGCTTTTTTTGAGTATCGAGACAGCTTAAGGTTAAAAAGGTTTTTTAGAAGCCATTGTGAAGGAGTTTATCTAAAAGAGAGTTTTAGGGTGTTTGGAATTGTGGTGTATTGCATTTTTAAACGTGATAAGTACTTTTGAGTGTTTCGATATAGAAACAGGAAGTGTTTCTTTTGCAAATTTTGTATTCAACTAATCAATTAAGCACTTATTTATAAGAACCTATGTATGTGAAAATTTTGAAGTGCTTAAAAATAAGCATGTGTTACAAAGTTTTGTTGATTATAAGCCCGCATTACAAGATTAGAAATGCATTTTATAGCATTTGACTATGTATAATTGAAGGATTTAGCCTCACACTTGACGATAACTAATAAAGAATCAGTTTTATTGCATATTTTGACCATTTAATAGCTAGATATCAAAATCAGTTTCACGATACCTAAATACAGATAACTGATTATTTGCAAACTAACCACTTCATGTAATAATTGTTCCTTAGATAACCATGTTGTCATGTACCAGTTAGGTTAATCGCTTCCTATCGGTATCTTCTACATCAAATCTTTGATTTAGCTATCGATAAACTGCCAATAGCTTAATGTCCTTGAAGTTAAAAAAAAAATACTGATAAATTAAAAGGATGTATCTTGTAAATACTGATTTATCTATTCAGCGGATAAAAAAGGTTGGGAAATGTTTAGCATAACATGATTAAAGTAATTTCCATGGATGGTGACATATTGATTTTTGTTGAAACTCGCAAACAATAAAACTTGATTACTAACATATCTTGCAATCTCTGTCACAACTACACACGCATTCATTGTTGCAACATGTTGGTACACCTATTCTGCAAAATATTTGACAAACATCAACATTAGGATCACAATGTGCACCCTCCGTAATTATGTTGGGGAAATTGCCACCTTCCTTCTTAGATAGAGCTTGCTGATTCACTATCAATCCATTGTCCCCCAAATGACACGATACTTGCCAACCTGCAAAAGATATTTTATTAACTAAAATTTAAAACATCAAAATTTAAGAAGGGATAGAAATGAAGAGAGTACCAGAGATGAAAAACATCAATGTGACCAAGAACACCAACTTCAATGAAGCTTGCACCATCTTTTAAAACAACTACAAACCAAAAACCAAAAACCAAAAGCGTTATATTTTTTCTGCACCAAGAGAACCTTTGTTGCGTTGATATAAATAGAGTTATAGAGGTATGACATAATTGGGTTAAGAGAATAATTAATGGTCATAAATATATTAACTCTTTAAAATATTCTATAATTAATGGCCATAAATATATTAACTCTTTAAAATATTCTAAATTAATGGTCCTAAATATATTAACTTTTTAAAAATTCTATAATTAATGGTTATATATAGAGATAATGTTTATTGTTTGTAATTATGTTTTGTTTACCATTATTACTTTGATATAGTTTTGTAATAGGATTATATCAATAGGAAAGTGAATATGGGGTTGTCTCACATCTAAGCTTACATACGAAACCATCAAAAATTACATCTTTTTAACAAGAAAAACATCAAATCTACCTCATTTGTATCATGTCCTTCACAATATTAGTGTTTTCTTTTGATTTCATCACAACATCACTTAAGTTGGGTTCACGTTGATACATGCATTTTTTACATCATATTGTTAGGTGATTTCATTAACTAACAAATTAGTTATAGATTCAATAATGGTTTAATTTAATTCACCATTAAAATGCGTTTCACTATGCATATATTAGTTTCATTACCCAAATTTTGAAAAAATAAGAACCAATATGATGTATTTTTAAGTGATTTTTAATGGTTTCGCATGTAAGCTTAGATGTGAGATAGCCCCATATTCACTTTTCCCTTATATAAATTATGTTAGCCTGTAAATGTAGGTTCTTGTAATATCTTTTTATAAGTAATAATATTTATTCATTTTTTTACATGGTATTTGGACAAGTTTCTTCGTTACTTTACATGGTGATTTGGATTGCCTTTTTGTAAGTGTTTGTTGGCTTATTGCGTTTTGTAAACGCGATACATATTTTGAGTGTTTGGATGTAAAAATAGAAAATGCTTCTTTTCTTATTTTGTGCTATAATAAGCACTTATTAGTATGCACCTATCGAGGTGCTTATTTTGAAAGTGCTTAAAAGTAAGCATAACCAAAAGATATGCAGTCCCAAACATCCCTTTAGCTCATTAGCATAAACTATTAAACTGAAAACATTCTAAGTCACTGAGTGAACTGTCACTCAGTGAGTTACCTTCAAATTAAGCTAAGTGTTGGGCCCGTCATTACCCAAGGATCCTTAAAACAGGATTTGAATACAAATTAAGCTAAGTGTTAATTAAACCGAAAACATTCTAAGTCACTGAGTGAACTGTCACTCAGTGAGTTACCTTCAAGATGCTCAGGCCGAATCTAAGAAGAAAGATTCACCACACAGTGAGGCGGAACTCCCTGAAGTGTTACTTGAGCCAAAGAAGAAGGTAATGGGTTCAGTGGGTGTTGGACAAGAATTCACTAAACCCCAGTCTCCTCAACAACAATAAGAGATTGAAGACTGAAGAACCTGAAGCCTGAAAGAAAGGCGGGATTGAGCGGGAAGAGTTTGAAGAGATAAGGACAAGTCTTATCGGGCCAGAAACAAACCATCCCTAAAGCGGCTAAAAGTCAAGAAGTGTCAGAACTGACACTCGAAGACTTTTTGGCGCATTCCTATTTGGTTCTTGGAAATGACAAATACTGTTGCAGTTGTCAGACACGCCTTCTTATTGTTTATGTATTTTAATCTTCAGGACTCTTAGATGTTTGCCTATAAATAGCAAACAGATGGAGAAAAGTGGGTTAGGTTTTTGTGCATTAAAAGCTTAGACTTTCACAAAACCCCTTTTCTCCTACAAAGAGTAACCAATCCCTGAGATAGCTCAGTGGGTCGATATTGTTACCACTTAAGCATAGCTTGAGTTTAGATAGGAGACACACCATACCTTGTCTATTCAATCCCAAGTGTTTGTTCCGCAAAACACTTAGGTAATAGATTCTTTGATTGATTTCTAATAAGAATTTAAACGTGTTAAGGGAACAACAAGTGGTATCAGAGCCTCTAGTTTATAAAATCTTTCAAAAACTAAGAGTGCTCAAGGTTTTTAAAACCAAAATCCTACTATGGCTAATATTAATGTGCCCCAGCTAGTCGATAAAAAGTGTTAGGAATATAAATATTCATATGAAGACTCGGTCACCCCGAGTAGCTATTTAGCATTTATGTAGCTCGTAGGCTTATTATTATCATTATTATTATTAGTTTAGTTATATCAATATTGGTGGAGTTGGGTCGGGTCTTTACCCACTGTCAGCTCACTCCACAGCCCACTAGGGGCAACTTAGCTAGAACTATAAATACCCCTTCCCAAGTGTGGGAAGGGTTGGACCTTTTCATTCTCTTAATCTAATCTCTTCTACTTTCTCTCACTAAAAAGGCTCCCACTCTCATCTCTTTCTCTCTCTATAAATCAGATCTAAACAACAAGAACCATATGAATTATGTGTTAGTATTGCTTACAATTGGTATAAAGAGCCAGGGCTAGGTTCAAGTGATTGTATGTGTTCGGATTTGTGGTTCATCTTTTAAGTTTTTTTGTGTTTTGTTTTGTTCGACCTAAAACGCAAGAAAACATAAAGTTCGACCATTGTTAGTGTTTAGATTTGCTAAAACTTTGTACTTTTGAATTCACAAATAGCACTAGGTTCGATTATTGCTTTGCTACAGCCTTGGAGGTTAATTTCTTGGAAGATTGAAGAATTGTTTCATACTTGCGGTTTGCTTCTCGGAAAAGTGTTATTGACTGCGGTTTGGTGAAGTTTTGGATATTGTGTTGCTTTTTGGAGTGTAACTAAAAGGTGGAAAAGGAAAAAAAGCAGTGAAAGCGTCCCTTCGTTTTTTTGCTCCTACGGTTTGACCAGACTTGCGGTTTGATCAAGGTTGCGTTGTCTTTTTGCTCCTGCGGTTTGACCAGTCTTGCGGTTTGACCAAGGTTGCGGTTTGACATTTATGCGTTTTGGTTTCTGCGGTTTGTGGATTTCTGCGGTTTGTGGTACCCTGCGGTTTGAGTTTTATGCGGTTTGTGGTATTATGGTTTGAGTCTTCTGCGGTTTGTGATATTCTGCGATTTGTGTCTTCTGCGGTTTGTGGTACTGCGGTTTGAGGTCTATGCGTTTTGTGGTTTCTGCGGTTTAACCAAGTTGCGTTTAGAGGTTTCAGCGGTTTGACCAAGTTGCGTTTTAAGGTTTCTGCGTTTTGACCAAGGTTAACTTTTTACGTCAAAACTTCAAACGACCATAACTTTTGAACCGTAACTCCGTTTTCAGCGAATTACCTGTCAAAACGACCGTGAGATCGAGGAGAAGGACAAGCTGAAAAAACTTATTCATTCAACCCAACTTTCAAAGCCTGAAATCGCTCCAAAATGAAGTTATTGAGGTTTTAAGTTTTCAGACCATAATTTCACCGTAACAACTTGCATCAACCAAACCAAATCACAACTATACAACAAATCACCAAGTCTACCAAAATTTCATCATAACACATTCAAGTAATCAAATCATAGTTTATTCTTGACTTCTGTAAAATCCCGCGAAAGAATCTATTTCTCGGTTTAAATCATAGAATTGTAAAATCCCGTGCACGTTTACATCATGTCTACTACGTCAGATTCTTTCATATCTGAGATACTCAAGTTGTACGACACGAATGATAAACATAAGACTTCCAATCCTGTACAACAAATAAACGTGTGTGATTCTGATAATGCTAGTATGGAATCTTTGTGCTCGAATTCTCAAGAGAGAGAGATTCATCAGTCACTAATGTTGCCTAATGCAAAGGAAAGTTGCATTGAGTGTTTTCGATCACTTCATTCACATCTCAAGGTTCTCTTTGAAAAACCTGGATACTTGGGAGGATACACACGGGCTTTCGCAACACTCTTTGGTCAAGATGTTCAGGATTTCACAGTCAAAATGATTTTGTATTTAGATCAACTTGAACAACAACTTGACAAAGGAGAATTTTCTGAAGTTAGATCCATGGCTGCCTTTTGTGTGATCAACAACAAACTCCAAGTGTTCATTGATTCGCAATTCACTGCGGATTATGATTATGACAGTGAAATGACGAAAAAGTGCTTTGCTAACTACACTGGAATCGAGGTTGATGTGTTCAGGGTTACCTTACTCCAACTTATGGGTAATGTAAAGGGGTTCATTAATGAAAGAGTACAACATATGGGGAACAGGACAGAGTCAGATAAACATGTTGATGGCAACAACTCAGGAACTGATATCACACATGGGATGGACACAGATCTCAAACAAGTAAATTACCAAGTTCCATTTGCTGAGGTACATCTGTCTGAGCAACATAATGTTTTCTCTAATGAACCACAACATACTGATCAAGTTAACCCTACTTATGACACATATCTGATGGAAAAGACTGATAGCAATATCACCTCTAATTCAACAAATATGAGTCATAAGGGGGGAGAAATTGATCAGGATGCTGAACATGATGATGCGTCAAGTTCTTTGCCCACGGCTGAGTTTCTCAAATCAAATGATATGGTTGAAAAAGAAGTTTATAATGAACTTTCAAACAGATTTTTACAACTTGAAAAACATTGTATTTCACTTGAAATCTCAATGCAACAAAAGGAAGAAAGTCTTTAAACTAACCAACCATGTAAAAATCCGGAACTCCCTGAATTCCGTGAATTCTTTATGATAAATGATTTGAAAGCTCAGCTAGAAGCAAAAAACTTAACGATCAAAAACCTGAAACACTGTTTGGCTGAGATGCGTGACATGTGCAATGAAGTTAAGACTAAACATGACAATAAAGTGGCTGAATTACTTAATGAAAATGAGACTTTGAAAATTCATTGCAAAGAAATGTGTGATACAATCAAAGAAACGAAAACTAAGACTGTAGAGCAAACAACCTCTTTGATTGCCAAAAATGATGAATTCAAAGCTCAACTTCAGGAAAAGGGTTTTGCAATTGCAGCGTTGAAAAACGAGTTAAGAAAATTGACAGGAAATTGTGTGAACACTAAGTTTGCAAAACCATCAATCTTGGGGAAACCACCACTTAGAAACCAATCAGATGTTAGACAACCGACTGCGTTTAGATCTGAACGACCAAAATCCTCAAAACCACGGTTTGCCTCCCAAGTTGATTCGAAACAAGTTTTGTCGAAACCAGTCACTTCACAGTCTAGACCTAAGGAAAAGGAATATACGTTTGCAAAACCTCATCATATGAGTGCCTCTAGCTCTTCTAGGATTAGTTCAACGTGTGTGTCATTTGTGACACTAAAGGAACATGTTAGACATAAAAACAGTGTTCAGAATCACAACCTAGAGGATGCTAAGAAAAACACACATGAAAAGACTAGGAATTTGCCTGTTTCTAAGAGTAGTTGCATATCGATTAATGCGATTCCCGTAGCTGATCACTCTAAGAATACTAGATCTTTCTCTGAATCCAAACACTTTGTTTGCTCAACTTGTCAGAAATGTGTTTTTAAGGCGAATCATGATAATTGTGTAACTAAATTCCTGAAGGAAGTGAATGCTCGTGCTAAGGTTCAATCCTATAAGACTAGAAACAACAACAAGCCCATAGAACCAAAGACTTATACTCAGAAACCTGGTAGGCAGATTGCTGTAGGGCAAAGGTCTTCTCTAAACAAGTATTCCACTGTACATGAGAAACCAAACACTCCTAGATCTTGTCTTAGGTGGATACCGACGGGTAGAATTTTGAAGATTGTTGGTCTTAGATGGATACCTATTAGAAAGATGTTCACTAAGTGCAAAACCAAGGTTGACAATGAAACCCCAAATGGTCGAGATGCTGATATCACTAACCCATATAAATGCAAACAAGCTCTTAATGTCAATGCAAGTAGTCTTTACTTAAGTGCAGGTACATCGTTCACTCATATTAAGGAAAGACTCAGGGTTTGGGTGCCGAAAAGATTGATATCTCATGAAGTAGGGGTTCAAGCAATTCAAGCTTGATGAACATCAATGACAATGACGTTTGAACACATCAGTTCAAGCATCGTTCTTCAACGACAATGACATTTGAACACATCAGTTCAAGCCTCGTTCTTCATCGACAATGATAGTTGAACACTGCAGTTCAAGCCTCAGGCCTCAATGTCAACATAATGACGTCTGTTCACATCAGTTCAGGCCTCGTTCTTCAACGACAATGACGTCTATTCACATCAGTTCAAGCCTCGTTCTTCATCGACTATGACGTTTGAACATAGCAGTTCAAGCCTCGGGCCTCAATGTCAACATAATGTCGTCTGCTGACAACTCTTCAGGCCCCGTTCATCAAAGAAAAGAGAAGTGTACGCTTAAGTGCGCTTTATCTTCGGAAGAAGAGAAACCTTCTTGTTTATGACCATTCTCATCAACAAGCTTCATGCTCTTCCCATGCTCATTCTGTCATCAAGTGGATCAACATACATTGGAGTATATTCTTATTCACTTGTTCTATCAAAAATTGCAACCTACAATGCAATTTTTGAGGGGGAGAAGTGTGAATAAACTAAATGTCAGTCATCAAGTGGAGTTACTTACCGTTGATGGTATTCTTATTCACTCGCTCAATCAAAAATGGCAGTCATATGCAATTTTTGAGGGGGAGAAGGGTGAATAAACAGATTGTCAGCTATCAAGTGGATCTACTTACCGGTGATGGTACTCTTATTCACTCGCTCAATCAAAAATGGCAGTCATATGCAATTTTTGAGGGGGAGAAGGGTGAATAAACTGCATGTTGATTGAGATTTGAGAAATGGTCATACGAATCTCCTTCAACACCTAATGTTCCACTTATTCCTCAAAGGTGTTGATAATGACTATCATGATATTGAAGCTACACACTTGAATAATGATCCGCTCTTGGGTATTCCTTTCCCGGAACCAGGTTCTGAAGAATCTACTTATTCAAGGATTGTTGTTCCTTCTAATGTGCACTCTGTAAATCAACCACAAGAACATAAAGGAAAATGTAGGCTAAAACGTCAAAATGGCTAAGAGTTTGGACCTGGAATGTCAAGTCATCACGGAGTTTATTTGATATCACTTATTTGAGATTGAAGTCGACTTTCTCAAAGGCGTGATCTTATTCCATCTTGAAGTCGGGGTTGGTTGGATGCACGACTTTCAATGATAACTTGCTCGTGCTTAAGAGTTAAGTTGAAGACTTGGTTTATCTAGTTACCAGCAGTCATGGTGGATGGTTGAAGACCTGGTTAACTATCACCTAAAGGAGTTATGGTATAATACTCATTGTCACACGCCGATGACGTTGTGGATAATCGCAAGAGGTGTTAATGTCTCATACTTTGGTTGGGTATTGAGTACTTAGAGATTTGCTTGGAGCATAAATTCTCTACACCGTTCTTCCAATATTAGTGCAAGCTTAAGTCACGTGAACGGGGAATTCTACTTCAGTTTCAAGTTTGGTATATCGGGTTTGCTCCATCAGTTATCACTTCAAATAGCCTACTTAAGGGTTGGTAAAGATAGTCAGAGAGTGTTTCGGTAGCGGTTGATTTTCACTTGATACATTTGAGCCAATTTTTGTCTTCTCACAAAATCTCAAGTATATGTGCGTAAAATGTGTTGCTGATTTTGAGGTATCAAAACCAGCAAGGGGGAAGGAGACATGCATCTGAACGCACAACGAGTACACGTGATGAACTTTATACCTCTTCTGAGTTGAGGTTATTCCGGGAAGACAAATGTCATAACCGCAGAGAAAATCAGTGTTTTAACTCGTTCCTTATGGTGTATCATTCCAACTACGTGGGGGAAGAGATGTAAGAAACAGTTTCTGATGATAAAAGAGGTACACAATGGTATGATGATTCCTCTAGTTAGTCTGTATCATTTCGACTACATACGGGATAAATTGCCTACACTCGGGACTTAGTTGACTTTGGTGTAGCAATTCTCATCTGCGATTTCCTGAAAGGAGAAAAGTGTATCTCCGAGTCTTAATTGATTTTGATGTTACGTTTTCGACTTCGTTTATGGGATTGAGTGTGTACTTCGGGTTTTTGAGCTTCATACAATGAGACTGATTGCATCACGTCAACTACTTGGGGGAAGTGGTCTCTGGATACTTTCGGTATGCATTATTTTAGACTTCAGCGGGAAGAAATGTGAGAAGAATTATTCAAGTGTGAGATGATACGTTGCTGATCTATTTGATGATCCCCCGAACGAAGTATCACGATGATTATTCTTAAAATGAGCAGCAATATTTGATGTGATTTGCTACGGATTCCGCTGTACACTTACCTTATGTAAGCTTGAAAGAGAGCTTTGAATCTGCTCAAAAAGAAGTTTGTCGGTTTAGGAGGAAGCTATCAAAGCTTCACATTGTGAAGGCTCAAGTTCAGGCGATTATTCAGGAGCCTTGAAAGCTTTGGTGGTGAAAGTTTAAGAGATGTTGACTACAGACTTCCACAACGTACAAGAACGATATCCTTATTTTGGTATTCATGTCATTATCTTCTTAAACTGAATAATATATTTTTACATATCTTAAACCAAACTCTATATAGAAAAATATAAAACCAAATTGTAAATAGAAAAATATAAAACCAAGAAAAACCATAAAAATAGAAAATACAAAAAATAGTTTTTCAAGGCATGTCTTCTGGTATCGATAACATTTACATTCCTAGAAATGTCATTCAATAATGACACGGGTCTTTAAATGAAGTTCAAGCAGAAGTTCAAAAAGTTTTTCAAAACATGCCTAAATGGCTTGCTATTACTTTAGATAGCAACCCGCGTTTCAAAATGGGCAAAGCACGTCGCCAAAAAGACGGTTGTTCCTCCCGCTGGGTGAAGTTCACCCGGGCATGGATTACTTTATATCCATGTTTTTCCTAATTTGATGTACGCCTCAGTGCATTATTTCTTGTGAAAGAAGAGAAATCTTCTCTGTATACAAATAATTTTCATTCTATGACTCTTCTGAAAGTTATTTGTGTGACACATGGTGGTAAAGTATTGTTTGAAATTTTTTCAGACTTGGAATGTGCATAAAATTTGTCACTCAATCAATGACTACAACTCTTTAACTAGAATACGGGTCACTAATTGAGGGGGAGAGTGGTTTCAAATTTTATATCATCAAACGGGTTTCTTGGTTATCTCATAATTATTAGAAAAGGTTTTGTAGTTAATAGGGTATTAGTTGAAGAGGAACTTACTAAGCTTTATCTCAAATGGCCAAATGTGTTAGTTGTTAGAAAGATTAGGGCATTATGTGCAATTTGCGTATAGTTTCCTAGCTTTATGTAACTAGAAGGTTCATTTGTGTCACTTTGGAATCCTCGTTTAATCCCTTAAATACTTTAAAACTCAAAATCTAAAAGAAGTTAGAAAACCCATTGTGTTTGATGTTCTTGAATACTCCACAGGCATTTGTATGATCTGAATGAATGAGTTTCAAATGTTGATTGACTTTTGTTAGTCGATAGCTGCTTAATTGTTGTTGATTTAGTGCATGTGCTCTCAGAATATGCTTAGGTATGTAGCTATCATGTTAGAATCTTGTACCTAAGATCCTGAGTTGAATGTTGAAATATGAGTGAATTGCCATGTTCATGATTGCTGACTGCTCTTCATGGTAGATAGCGGTTTGATGTATTTTCTTGACTGTGGTTTGATTATGAGATGAATATGGTATTATGAGTAGGCAAGCTGCTACGTGGTAGCTGTTAATGAAAAGTGAATCTGTATGTATGTATGTATGTATATATGTGTTGATATTCTTATGCAGATTCAATGGCCAATATGAATGTGCCAGTTCCAGCTCTAACCATTTGATCAGATGTTCAAACTCTATTGACTGGCTTTGATTTCACCACAACAACAACATCGGCAACAACAACATTGTTTTCACCACCACCACCTTCATTTCAAAAAAGCTTTACTTATTCTGGTCTCGCCAAGTGGGGATCTACAATATTTGGGAAATTTTTGTTGGTGGATGGATAATTGATGTTGACTACTGACTCCCTCAGAGAAGCGGATGATCACATCGTCTGCGCAAAAAGGTCAAATATCATTTGTGTCATAACAGTTATCTTGTACATAACAAGTAGGGAATCTCCCTCATAAATTGAGGGGGAGCAGTTGCATGTTCCATTATCAGCACATATTAAACCAGACCACATTTTCTCCCACATTTTCTAACTTATTTAAATCAATTGGGATCACAAATCTCAAAAGGTTTGAAATTTTTCATTGGGGGAGAGAATGTGATTTAAATATGAAACCTGATAAAAATGTGATTCTTTGGACTTAAGTGTAAGCTCTCCCATATGTGCTAAACTCTTTCGTATATCGATGCACATATTGAGGGGGAGCAAATGGTGTGTGATAGCAAAATGGATATGGCATATCATGTGAGCGTGACTCAGACTTCACCAATGAATTGACGAAACAAAACTGTCATTAATCGAAAGGACTTGTCCTGGCCGGGTAATAATTTCAAGCTGGTCTAACCAGTGATGTAAGCGTGTCTCAAAGAGGACTTGTCTGAGTAGAGTGTACCGTTTCGAGAAACTTTCTATGGACTTTACCAGGCCGGGTAATAATTTCAAGCTAGTCTAACTAGTGATGTAAGCGTGTCTCGAATCGGTCATGTTCACTGAAAGTGGATCAATTCAAAAAGTGAAAACTTCACCCAACATGTGCAAATTTATAATATAATCATCCGAGCACATGTTAAGGGGGAGCACTTGAAAAGTATAAAACTCTCAAAGTGTTAGCAAAATGTGTTTAATAATCATAAACACTTTGAGAGATTTTTCAAGGATTTGGTCAATGGCAACATAGGATAGTCATGAAGTTATAAGGTGGCTAAGGTTAGGAAAACCGTCCTATGATCCGCCAGAGCCGGAGGGATCTACCCAAGGACAATACCAAATAGTTAGTATTAGAAAGTCCTTAGGTATGATTATGAAAAAGGAGTAATATGAGAAAGGAGAAAGAAGGGGTTGAAGAATTAAAAAGAAAAGTAATGTGAAAGGGTGAAAAGAAATAGCCCTCCAATTATTCAACCTTAGGGCAGAAACCGGGTTCAATTCATATGCTACTGGTTGTTACTAAGGTGACACCGGTATTGAAGACAAGACGTCATGGACCCAGTGACGCACTGCACTAAACCTTCTAAGCCACTCAAGTTCTCTTAAAAGGACTTGTTTCATTCTCACGGGGAACCCTGCATAATCTATCGACCGCTCATTAAGAGTTATGTTGATATTGAAACAGGAGACACCGCTCTAGTCTCCGACTACCAAAAATGCACTTATTGAGTCTAGAGCCACGAGATGCATCATAAGATCTCAAAGGAACACGTGTTACCTCTACACTGGTTGTTCAACATTAAAGACACCAGTTGTAAACTTATGAGTCCTATGCAGATCTTAGCAATCTGCCAAAACATTTATGAGGGAAGTTACAAATGTAATTCTCAGTGATTGAATGGAAATTCCTGCCAGGGTCAACATCAAACAGCCCTGAAAGCAGGTCACTTCGGTAATTCCTTGTGGATTACGCTTAGTGGTCGCGGCGGTTTCAAACGGTCTACAGTCGTGGAGTGAACTCCAGCTACTCACCTAATCGTTGATTTACTACGGTAGATCTTGTAAGCCCTCTAGGGGTTTTCGATTTAGGAACGGCCTTGGTAAGGATTAAAGAGAGTTTTCACACTATGCTGTTAACAATCTCGAAGTCCAAACCTGTAAGTACCGGACGTTTTATTGCTAACTGTCGTATGCAGGAATACCTGGCGGTTGCAGCTGATTGCCGAAAAGATGTCGGTCCATCACCCCATGCTCACACTTCACCATCATCATAATCAAAGAAATCATGATAATTGAAAGGCCCTCAACACTGCTTTCGCATTTCTGATGCTGAAAATCATGATCCAGAAAAGTGTGAGCATGTCGGTTCAAAGAGCACAACACCACATGGAAACAATACTGCAACAAGATGGCTTGAAGACGTATGTTGGATGATAACCTCAAAGAATCCACAAAGATCATCCAAGACAGAAGATCAGCCATCAAAAGTTCACTACTGAAAGTACAAAGTGTGTTGAACTTGAAGAATCAAAGGACTACGAGCTAGGAATTCACATCTATGTTATAGAATGCTAGAATTCAATATGTAATTTCCGGGGTGACCTCCCTTAGGGGGAGATTGTTAGGAATATAAATATTCATATGAAGACTCGGTCACCCCGAGTAGCTATTTAGCATTTATGTAGCTCGTAGGCTTATTATTATCATTATTATTATTAGTTTAGTTATATCAGTATTGGTGGAGTTAGGTCGGGTCTTTACCCACTGTCAACTCACTCCACAGCCCACTAGGGGCAACTTAGCTTGAACTATAAATACCCCTTCCCAAGTGTGGGAAGGGTTGGACCTTTTCATTCTCTTAATCTAATCTCTTCTACTTTCTCTCACTAAAAAGGCTCCTACTCTCATCTCTTTCTCTCTCTATAAATCGAATCTAAACCACAAGAACCATACAAATTATGTGTTAGTATTGCTTACAAAAAGGGTGGAAGATTTTCAGCTGTTACCCCCAGACTTGAAGCTGGAAAATTCAGCAAATGAAAAAAGTGAATGCTTTGCTACTTGACTGGTATAGAACCATACTACATCACTTGTGTCAAAGAAGGTCCTTATGTCCTAAAGACTGCTGAGGGGCTAAACAAGCTTGAAGCTCAGTGGACCATTGATGAGAGAAGGGTGGTCAATCAAGACCAACGCCTGAAAAGCATCATTATATCTTGTCTTCCTAATGATATAATGGAATCAGTCATCAACTGTTCAACAGCCAAGCAAACTTGGGATGACTTGATCAATAGCTTTGAAGGTCCCTCAGATACCAAGGAAAACAGGATCATGGACCTGAAACTTGAGTACAACACTTTCAGAGCAAAGGACTCTGAAAGTCTCTCTCAGACATATACCAGATACAAGACCCTGATAAACGAACTATCAAATGATGGTGTAGTTTTGTCTAAGCATGAGACAAATGTTGGCTTTGTCAACAGTCTCCCTGGGAAGTGGCTAAACTTCTCACAAGGCCTCAGGAATGCTAACCACATTCAGACCCTTGAGCTCCCTGAGATCTATGGGAAGTTTGTCTATGAAGATAACTTAATCTCTAGGAGATACCCAGACTCAAAAGCTCTTGAGACCAAAAAGGCCTTGACCTCCTCACCCATATCAACTGCCTTTTATTCTAATGGTGTTGTGCAGGATTTTCAAGAGGATTCTGAAGATGAGATTGATGAAAGAACTGGTGATGAGTACCTAAATGATTTAAACTTGGAATTTCAAGAAAGGGCACTCCTTGCTAATTCAAAACGTTTCATCAAAAGAAATCAGTCCAACTTTTCAAAAGCTAAAGCAAATGAAACCACTGAATGTTTTAATTGTGGTAAAAAGGGTCATTTTGCTAGAGACTGTTATTCAAAAACCATCTCAGAACCCTCTTACAAATTTTCTGGAAACAGTTCCTCAGGAACTCGCAAGTTTCAACCTAGAATGCTTCAGTCGACCCAACATTTTCAAAACAATAATGTTCAAAATGGTCAAAAAGACTTTGAAGCTAAATATAGGAAAACTAAGGCTAAACTTGCACTTCTTGAAACTAATCCCTCAATGTCTCAGGCTGCTCAAACTTCCAAACCTGTTCAGACAAAGAACAAGGTTCTTGTAGTAGAAGCTTATGACTGGGATGAAGAAGAGGTCTCCTCAGAAGATGAGGAAATTAGAGTGAGTGCACTGATGGCACTTTCTGAAGGTGATCAGGTGGCTGTTGGAAAAAGCCATGCAAGGAATGGAGAGTGGGTGAACATAACCATGAAGAAGGTAAACACTTTACTTTCTATGAATGATGATTCTGACTGGCAGTCCTATATGAATTATATTTGTGTAGATCTTAAGTTTGTTGAAGAACAAAGGCTTAACCTGCTTTCAAAATATAACAATCTTGTGTTAGAATTGAATAAGTGTAGAGATGAATTGCTTGTACTAAAACAAGCCAAGTTAGAAAATATTACACTACAAATTCAAAACACTGAGATTTTAAAGCAAAATAAAGATCTTCAAAATGAACTTAACAAAGAAAAGGCTGTCATTAAAGGCTGGACTAAAAAGAACCCAAAGGTTTTTGATACTGTGGGTTTAATTCCTAAGAAAACTATAGGAATTGACCAACTCACTGAAACCCCCAGTGAGAGTCACAGTGAAATGGCCTTTGTTCCAGCTGGCATATCTTTTGAGCAAGAAATGCAACCCAAGTCAAATGACTGGATTGTCAGGGACAACCCAGTCAGTAAGTTACCAAACTTTGAGACTGGAAAAATCTTGCTTCCTGAAAGTCAGGCTCTGAAAAATATGCTTGGACTCTCTGACCAACCCAGTAGTACTGAGTCAGTAAATGAGTCTGAATCAAAATCATATCCACCACTCCCACCTCTGAATATCCTTCAGGGTGCTGCACCAAGCTCAGACCTCCCACCATTGGTCTACTCTCAGTATTCTCCAAAGGAGAATCCAGGAATGGGAAAAACCCTCCTAAAAAGGCAAACCCCTGAAGTCTCAGTACATACTGATGACTCATCAACTTCAGTCCCTTCTGAAGTAAATACTGAAAGCCCTGACTCAAAAATTGATTAGTTGGCTGAGCTTGTCAGAAAGCTGAGTGAGAAGATTGAATCTTCTGAGAAACCTTCTCAATCCAAGAAGAAGGAACCCAAATCAGCTTCCTCAAGCACCAAACCAAAACCCTCCAAACCCCTGAAAAGATGTGAGCTGTGTCACTTTACCAATCATTTCACTGATGATTGTTATAGAATCCTTTATTGCATGATTTGCAAAAAGGAAGATCACAGGACCTCTGATCATAAATCTTACACAGCCACATCAAATATGGCAGGCTTTAAAGCTCAGGCTTTAAAATACCCTTCTGATTCTAAACAGAAACAGAAACAAAAGGCCAAGCCTTTTGCACCTTTCCCTCACTGTGGATTCAATGACCACCTACCTAAGGATTGTCTGATGAACAATAGTTGTGAAATTTGTGGTGATCCCACTCATGACACCTCAGGACATGAAAAGGTCATTTAGACCAGAAGAGGTATGACCAAGTCATCCTCTCAGTCTACTAAGTCTACCTCTGCAATCAAATGCAAAACCTGTGGTAGCTCAGTCCACTCAACCACTGACCATGAATCAAGTGTCACTTTTAGTAAGACCTCCAAATTCAAGCCCTCCAAGATGTGGAGTCCTAGAAAGAACTAACTCAGTTTACCATTTGTGCAGAGGCATGCCAGAGAGCCTGTTTGGCATCTAGATAGTGGATGTTCAAGGAGCATGACTGGTGTGAAAGATTATCTGCACAAATATGTGGATGAATCAGGACCCAAAGTGATATTTGCTGATAACTCATCATGTCTCACTGAACGGGTTATCGCTCAGTAAACTGCAATGGAATTGTTTTCCGTTGTCTGAAATGATTTCCCCAGGTAATCCAAAGCGGCATGCAATATTTTCCCAAACAAATCGTTTTACTTGATTACCTGTGATTGTCGCCACTGCTTTTTCCTCAATCCACTTAGTGAAGTAGTCTATAGCCACAATAAGAAATTTCAGTCCCCCTGCTGCTACAGGGAAGGGACCCGCAATGTCGATACCCCACTTATAGAATGGCCATGGAGAGGTGATAGGCATTAGCTCTTGTTGTGGTCTACGCGGGATGGGTCTTTGAACTTGGCAGTCGCTACATTTCTTTATCACATCACGCGTATCACGATGCATAGTGGGCCAGTAGTATCCTGACCGCAATGCTCGTGCTACGACGGACCGTGGTCCTGAATGCATACTGCATGAACCGGCGTGGATCTCTCGGAGTACGTAATCTGCCTGAAGAGGTTCAACGCACCGAAGCCATGGTTGTAGAAATGAGCGCCGATATAGGATACCATCTCGAAGTTCGAACCTCTGCGCTGTGCGCCGTATCCGTCGAGCGTCCTTCTGCTCATGGGGCAATATGCCTTTGCTTATAAATTCGACAATAGGGGTCATCCACGTAGGATTCTCCTACTCTATTTCCGTGGATATCTCCATCTCCGAGATGGATTTATTTTTTAGGATCTCCACCAACACTTGTTTTGACAGGTGCGCAAAGCTTGTAGATGCGATCTTGCTTAGCGCATCCGCTTTTTTGTTTTCACCTCTAGGAACTTGTTTAATGGTAAACCTGTCAAAACCTTGGATTAGTGACTTGGTCTTGTCGAGGTATTGAACCATGTTATCCTCTTTAGCCACATATTCGCCCAACACATGGTTGGTTACTAATCGGGAATCCACATTTGCTTCTAGGTTGCGTACACCCATTCGAGTTGCAATACGTAATCCAGCGATTAGGGCTTCATACTCTGCCTCGTTATTCGTAGCTGTGAATTCAAAGCACAGTGCGTAAGTGAATTCCATTCCTTCTGGATTGGTGAGGATAAGGCCTGCGCCCGACCCATCCACGCATGAAGATCCATCCGTGAACAGGACCCATGGTTCTTGTAATTCTACCTCGCTCTGTGGAGGTGCAGCATCGGTGTCTGGTTTTTCGATGATGAAGTTTGCTAGTATTTGCCCCTTAACCGCAGTGCGTGGTCTATAAGAGATGTTATACTCGCCTAGCAATACACTCCACTTTTGTAATCGCCCTGATGCGTCGGGTTTGGAGATAACTTGCTTGATTGGTTGGTCTGTGATCACCGCTATTGGGTGCGCTTGAAAGTACCTGCGCAATCTTTTGGCTGCGAATACTAATGCCAAGACCAACTTTTCCATTGGGCTATAGTTAATCTCTGTCTTCTTGAGCGCTTTACTTACAAAATATACCGGTGTTTGTACGGAATTCCTATCTGTCAGTAGCACCGCGCTAACTGCTCCATGAGTCGCAGACAAATACACAATTAACTCCTCTCCTGGTCGGGGTGCGACTAGCTTAGGAAGCGCTGCTATATGTTGCTTAAGCTATGTGAAAGCTTCTTCCGCTTTTGTAGTCCAACAAAAGTCTCCCTTTTTTGTACACTTCTTGAGTGTTTTAAAGAGGGGGAGTGACTTATCTGCTGATTTGGACAGGAATCTGTTCAACCCGGCTAGTTTTCCATTCAGGGACTGGACTTCTTTCAACGTGCGTGGTGAAGGGAGTTGGATGACAGCCTCTGTTTTCTTTGGGCATGGTTTAATTCCATCAGGTTCTATCAAGTATCCAAGGAACATGCCTTCTGTAGCGCCAAAAGTGCATTTCTTAGGATTTAATTTCATGTTGATCTTTCGTAGTGTTCTAAATGTTTCTTCAATGTCGAGGACCAATTCGTCTTCGGTATGGCTTTTTATGACAAGGTCGTCAACATAGACCTCTAGGTTGCGGCCCACTTGCTTTTCAAATGCATTATCTACCAATCGCTGGTAGGTGGCGCCCGCATTCTTTAGGCCAAAAGGCATCTTTGTATAATGATTGGCCTCAAACAGTCAACTTAAATCAACCACGGATGTGGTCAAATAAAGTCAAACCAATTGAAGACAACTAACCAAGGAGTACAGTGTATCCCCGGGTCGTTAAGTCCCAACGAGGTGTGTAAACTGAAATAAAACGAATTTGTGATCGGGCGATAATTGAACGGAAAAGGTTGTGAGAGATTAAACTAAGGAAATAGCTTAAAAAAGCTATATGAACAAGTACGTGAAGGCAAAATACTTAGAAACGTCTAAAATCTAAAAACGCGTACGTTTAATTTAAATTTACGTAAACGTACGAAATAAAACGTGAGATTTGATAAATAAAAGGCCTACGGATATGAAAATTATATTTTTACAATCCTAATAATAAAAGAAAATTATTGGAAAAATAAAATTATTTATTTAACTTATTAATTAATTATTATTAATTAAAAACTATTTAATAATTATTTAAACTAATTAAAATTCTAATAAATACTAAAAGATCAAAGAAAAATCTGAAAATTTTTATATAAATACTCTAAGGTGACAAGAAGATAAGAAAATTATAAAAATGAAAAATGCTTAATTAATATTTAAAAAGATAAATTCTATTAAATAGAAGCTATCACTTATTTTCTATTTTTATTTTTCTTAAGGTCTAAAAATGATATTATATTTTTCCTAGATTAAAAATGACAAAAGAAAATTATGAAAATTAAAATTATATTTTTCTGATTATTTTTCTATTTATTATGATTTAATTACTATTTTAAACTAATTAAAAGATTAAAAATATTAAAACTATTAATAAAAATCTGAAACTTTTTTCTAAATTACTTTGTATGATTACAAAGCTAAGAAAAATAAAAAGGTGGAAACAGCTTATCAGGATAAGCTGCTAATAAGCTGAACAGATTATATAAGCTTAAAATGAAAAAAAACAAGAAAGGGTTAATTAGAACTAGGAAATAGAAATAAACAAAGAAAACCCTGGGGCGCAGTGGTAGAGTATGTTGTGTTGTATGCTGGGCAACCCAGGTTCGAATCCCAGCTATGCTACTTTTTTAGAACTATTTTTTTTTTTTTTTTTTTTTACTTTTTTTCTTTTACAACTTATTAAAAAGCTAATTTTAGACAAATTTAAAAAAGGAAGTTATACCAGAACTAAGTGAATAAGCTAAAACAAGCTGAAACAGCTTATCAGTTTACTCTTTAAACTAAATAGAACTAGGACTTAATTAAAATAAGCAATAAGCTATACAAAAGCTATAATACAATGGAATAAGCTAAAAAGGACAGTAGTATACCTGAATAAGCTGAATTGACAGGAAAAAGCTAGGCTACTGAGCCAAAAAGCTCAAAATAAGCTAAGTCACAGGGACTGCTGATGTTGCATGCCTGCAGTTGAATGGGGCTATTTTGCAAGCTTATTTAAAGCTATCTAATAAGCTAAAACACTAAATACCAGATACTAGGCTTGAAGCTTGCTAGGTGAACTTAACAAAAAACCAAAAAGCAGGACTTGAAACTTGCTAGATAGCTTAAAATTAAGCTGAGATCAGCAGTGTTAAACCTGCAGGCCTAAAAAGTACACTGAGGTGTACAGAAATTATGCGGAAGGCGCAAAGGCAATAGAAAAACTACCTAGGCTATTCTAGTATCACTATATGCATTATGGAGAACTCAGATAGACCAAAGAAAAGGCCAAAATAAGCTTTTGGCTTATTTTGGCTTATTTGGATTATTTAGTGGCTGAAATGAACACAACACATAAAAAACTAGATTGTCTAGCTATCAGGCTATCTAGAACTTAAAAACAGCTAATTATTGCTAATAAAAACTTGATCAAAGTTTGGCTTATGGTAAGTGTACAGTTTGAGCTTATTTTGACCCTTAAACCACTAATGCCAAACAGTCCTTAAAAAGGACTGTTTTGAGCTTTTCAAAGCAAGAGACCAGTTTAAGCTGAACTATTGGTACAATCTCATTAAATAACTACATTTAAGTATGAAAAAGCAAGTAAAACAGAATAAGCCGAAAAATAAGCTAATGAACAGTGCACATTGACCAAGTTTGACTTTTTGGCAAAACTTAATATTTTGACTAATTAAGCATGACTGGAACCAATTTAAGCTTAAACAAGCTTTACTGAGCTTATTGGATTACTTGAAACAGCTGAGAATGTAATTTGCAATTAAAAGAAAAATGGCGGGAAAAACTGTTTAGCTTGAAACATGAATTAAACTTAAATTAAAAGGTTCAATTACAACTAAAATTACATGAATTATTCAAAGACTACTAAACCCAGAAAGAAATTATAACTAAAAATTAAACTACAACATTATTTTAACTACATTACACTAAACTAACACCTACTAACTTTTCCTCTCTGCTTCTTTGCCTTTTTAAGCTTCCAAAATATCTCTCTGAATATCTTGAACATATCCCAGCCATTCAATTAAATTGAATCAATCTCAATCGTCCACATGTAATTTTTAGCGCCAAAGTCTTGTGAGCAGGTTTATATCAATTAATGAATTTTGGGAGGTTATGGAGGTAGAGGGGAGTTGGTAGCCAGCTGGGGGTTGAGGTGGAAAGGTGGTGGTGGTTTTGGAGGTGGTTTTGGCGGGGATGGTTGTGAGGGAAGGAGGTGTTTGACCTGGGTTTGACTGGTATTTAACTAAAGGTGGGTCGGGTTGGTAAATGGGATTGGGCTTGGGTTGTGTGGGGTGATGGGCTGGGTTTGGTTTGTTTATATTGGGTCCGGATTGGTTTAAATAAGCACAAGGACCATTTGTGCAATTTTGGATTTTTAGGGACTGAAAATGAAAACTTTCCAAAGTTTGTTATAAGGACCAATTTTGACAATTTTAATTTACCAAAGGACCAAAAATGTTAATTTTCCAATTTAAAATGTCCAGGGTAAATTCTGTCAATCATTGAAATTTTAGGGACTAAAGTTGCCATTTTGCAAAACTGAAATTTATAAGGCTAATTTTGACAACTTGAAAATCCCTGAGGGCCTTTTATGAAAAATTTCCATGTTTTGAATAACTAGGGACTAGATTTGACAATTTATGAATAAAACACAGTCTAAATATTTTTCTGTCTTTTTGAGACTTTTCAAAGTGTTTTTGACTGTTTATGTGGGTTTAAACAAGGTAAATATATGTGTATTTAGACACATATCATATAACAGTAGACACCTTGGCTTGTGTGGAAGGCTGTTTTTTCCTCGTCTTCTTTAGCCATTTCGATTTGGTGGTACCCTTTGTATGCGTCTAAGAAACATTTAAAGGGGTATCCGCATAAAGATTCTACCTTCCAGTCTATCTCTGGTAGTGGGTAGCAGTCTTGTGGGCATGCTTTGTTGAGATCAGTGAAATACACGCACATCCGCCAACTACCATCACTCTTCTTGACCATCACTGGATTGGAGAGCCAGTCATGGTAATAGACCTCTCGCATGATACCTGCGTCAACAAGTTTGTGTACTTCCTCTAGAATGGCTTTTGCGCGCTCTAGAGCCTGGCCGCGCTTTTTCTGCCGTACTGGGGAGTATCCTTGTCGGATTTTCAACTTGTGTTCTGCAATCGAGCGTGGCACACCAGTCATGTGCTTTGGTTTCCATGCGAAGATATCCAGATTCTTTTGCAAGAGTGCGCATACGGCAGCTCTGCCTTTATCAGACAGCGATCCCCCGATCGATACTTCTTGCTCCGGGTAATCAGGATGAATTGCGACCTTCAGGTTTGATACTTTAGCTGCGCTCTGTTCTGGGGTGTGCGTCATCTCACATGCAATCGTGTTACACTCTCTAGGTGGCGCGGCGTTATTGTAGATGGTGACAATGCCGCCTTCTACCGGGAATTTGAGCATCCCATGTGCTGTGGACGGTAGTGCGCGTATTGCCGAAATTCCTGGTCTTCCAATAATGCCATTGTATGGCGAAGGAGATCTGATCACCATAAAATTCATCCAGGCTGTCGTGGAGTGTTCCTTATTACCAACAACGACTAGTAGTCGTAGTTGCCCCATGGGCCATATCTTTTCTCCCGTGAAGCCAGTCAACGACGTCGTGGCCGGGCTTAACTGTCTTTGTATCTCAGGTCGCAATTTTTTGAAACAATGCTCATACATTATGTCTGCTGATGCCCCTCCATCAACATACATGCGGTGGATATCGTGACCCCCCACATTTATCTCAATGGTGAGTGATTCCGCCACTGCGTTGTCCGCAGCCAAGGTGGGGAAAGAGATTTCGCTTCCATGAGAAAATTTATGGCTGACCTTTTGCCTAGTCTTTCGCTGCCATGATTGTATCATGTAGATTGTGTCAGCCTTGTCCTTAGATGCTTCTTTCTTGCCCCCGGTCTTCTGTTTGTCTTTCCCATCCTTGATGTTCTTAACTAGATGGTCCAATCTGCCTTCTTTTACTAGCTTATCAATTAGTTGGCGCAATTGGACACACTCATTGGTGGTGTGGCCCTTCTGTCCATGATACTCGCAGTATCCGTTCCCTACGCGCCGATCTTCTGGGGTGCGCATCGGTAGGGGTCTCGGAAAGTTCGCACCTTCCGTCGCAAATATCTCCTTTGGAGTCTTCGTTAGTGGGGTATACTTGTCATTCTCTCGTCCGCCCCCTGACTGCGGTAGCTTTTGTTACGATTGCTACTCTGGTCATTGGATTGTCTCCTTTGCAGTTCTTGTGACCTATAGTTTGAGTAGCCTTTCTTACTATTCGCAGCGGCGGCTTCTCCTTGGATGAAGGACCTCGTGCGCTTCATAAGTTCGTCAAAGGTTTGGGGAACCCTATCATTTAACTTTTTGATAAGTTCTGGGTTATTGATTCCGTTCATAAACCCTGAGATCTTTAGTATTTCGGGGCATGCCTTGACATGTATGCATTCGTCTTTATAGCGCTCCATAAAAGCGCTTGTGGATTCCCCTTGGCACTGTTTTACCCTAGCGAGTTCGACAGGGTTCTTGGCGCACTTCTTCCTCTGAGTAAAGTTCAAACGAAACGCCTTCCGCAACTCTTCAAACCCATCAATGCTTCTACGTGGAAGCTTACTGAACCAGTTTCGCGCATTCCCTACTAACGTAGAATTAAACATGTGGCACCACACAGGTTGTGGCCAATTTTCGATGGTTGCTGTTGATTCGAAAATTTTTAGGTGGTCGTCAGATTCACCTGTCCCATCATAAGTTTTAACATTAGCGGGCATGCGCCTTCTCTTATCTTCTGAAAAATCACTGATGCGCCGAGTGAATGCGTCAACTTTTTGGCGGCGCCAGGGACGAGACATATCTTCGTCCTCCTGGTCGCGGTATCTTCTCCTGGACTTCCAGTGTCCTGTTTCTTCGTCCTCGTTGTCCGAGGAGTCACTTGAGGATGAGCTTACTCTTTTGCGGCGTTTGCGCCGACTATTCTCGGAATCCGAGCTTGAAGGGCTTTCGCTTGGGGAGACCCGTCGCCCAAGTCTATCGTGAATCCTGCGACTGCCAAGCCTAGTGTGGACGTTGGTGCGCTGATGAACTCAAATAAGTACATTTTATTACTATCATTTATCCTATTAATTTGACTTGTTTTACTATATTATGTATGAGAATTGATACTTAATCGTTTACTTTTGTAATTCTCAGGTAAAAACAAGCATTTGGTGAAACTTAGCGATTTTGGACTAATAACGGAGCAAAACGTGCATAAAGTGAAAGTCTACTGACATGGACAAGATCAAGTCAATTCTGCTCCAGATGCGCCGCATCTCACTATCAACATGCGCCGCATCTCTATCAAGATATCACCAGATACGATCCAAGATACAAGAGGACATGCGCCGCATCTAATCAAGGTTACGCCGCATCTTCTGGCGGTGTACGAATATTCCTGAATATTATAATCTTGGACCCCACGCGAAGTTAAGTACATACGCCGCATCTACTTAGTAGATGCGCCGCATCTTCCCTCAGACAGAAACTATAAATACCCCGTAGACCAGACGAATTTAAGAGTTCGAGTTCGAAACCCTAAAAACCGAAGTTCGGACAGCAGAGCAAAAGGACGAATTCAGTCAAGGAGGCAGCACAAGACACACCCAAATCGAAGATACAAGAGCTGTAAGAAGGTGCTGCATGTATTTAATTCATTAAGTAGTTTTGTTTTATTGTTCTAGCAAACTTTAATTCATCAGGATTGGTGGCTTGTGTAATGTGACAACGGAAAGATTGCACTCCCTTTAATACTTGCTTTCCCATCAATTAAAGTTTATATGTTGATGTCTTTGGTTACTACTTATTAGTGCATTGATAACCTCTGTGTTTATTAGTGGCTTGCGGGCATTTGACTGTGGGACATAATGTGGCTCCCACGGTTGTTTCTAAATTGATCACTTAGGAATAACTTTTAGACATAAGTAATCATTAAGGGTTTACTCGCCGATAAGAATAGGACCAACGAGAAAGGGTTAATTACATACACTTCATATAAAGCTATCAATAAAACAAGTGACAATCTACTTAATCATAAGGACAGCCCTCTTATTGTCTCTAGTATCTATCTGTGTACGTGTGTGCTACTTGCTGATTCGTGCCTATTGGTTTATTTTATTATTTAAATTGCAACAAATCGTGCCAGCCTCTCAGGCTGAAACCCCCTTGCGTTAGGATATTAAAATACTGATTAGAATAACTAGATAATACGTTCCACTCTTAGTGATCGACACTCTACTTACCATTATCTTCATACTGACCGGGTACACTGCTCGTTAAGTGTGTGTGTTATTGATAAGTCGGCTAAATATAAATTTAAAACTTGAGTAGGCATTAAAACTGCTAAACCGCAACGACACATCACGCGCATCAAGTTTTTGGCGCCGCTGCCGGGGAGTGAATTGTTATTATCTGTTAATTTGATTAGTATTTTAATTAGGTTTTTTTTTCTTTTTATTAGATTAATTGCATCATTGTACTAATTTGCATATTTGTTGTATTGTGTGTTATTTGTTTTGTGTTATTTGTTTGCTTTATTTGTGTTTATTTTTGTTTGTGTGTTTAATTTTTTGTTTTTATTTTATTTTTGTTTTAATTTTTTTTCGTATTTTCTGTTCTGCAATCGTTGTACTGTGCTAAATCAAACGATACGGCGCATCTGATCTCTCAGATACGGCGTATTGCGTTTAATTTTTTTAATACAACGCGTTTAATTAATTCGATACGACGCATCTTTTCCCCAAGATACAGCGTATCTGTTTTTAATAAGAAAATTTTTTCTAAGCGATAAAGTAATACGACGCATCTGCTTTTGCAGATACGGCGTATCTGTTTTTGATAAAAAAAATTTTCTAAACATTCACGCCATACGACGCATCTGCTTTCGTAGATACGGCGTATCTATTATTTTGATTAAAAACAGTTTGCGAATTATTAAACAGATACGACGTATCGATCTCTGTCGATACGGCGCATCTTACTGAATCAAAAATCTTTTATTTTTAATACGTAACGAAAATACGGCGCATTAACTTTCGTTAATACGACGCATTTAATTTTAATTAGATAAGTTGATTTTTGATTGATTAATTCGATACGGCGCATTCTTAAATTCTAATGCGGCGTATCTATTTTCTGAATAAAGTCTGATTAAATTTTTAACGATTATAAGATACGGCGTATCCAACTTTTTGGATACGGCGCATCGTCTGCAGATATCAGCTATTTTTATTCTTATATCCGTTTCTATATTCATTAATTTCTCTTCTAGCGAACAAATCCTACTGATGCTTTTCGTGATTGTTTCAGAAGGATAATGGAAGGATACGGAGAACTAATTGACTTCGACTTCGAAGCCAATTTTATGAATGAAGTATTAGTACATGAAAAAACACCCGAACATCACGATGGGGATTACATTGAACTTAATGACCTTAATGGACCGTTGGAATCCAATGACCTGTTCATGGTTGATGCTGAATCTGAGTTAGAAGAAGGAGAAATTGTGGATAGTCCAAGAGTCAACGTTATTACTACTAGAAATTACGATGAATTTGAGGGATATGATGGTTCCTGGGATTACGGTAGTAGGATCAACACCAATTGTGCTTACAATTTACAATTCCCATGCATGATTGGGTACAAGTGTATTGACGCCAATTTCTTTCCTATTTTATCAATCAATGTCATGTCTAGAAGCTTTTACAATTCTATTATGAGAAGTAAAAAGGAGTATAAAGGAAAGAATGTAGTTGGAGCCTTCATTAATGTCCCGATCTTCGTTGGACGCTTCACTATTGTTACTGAGTTCGTAGTTATTGAAGACATGAATGCCTATTGTGACAGCAATATGGGTGACGTGATTGTTGGAAAACCATTTTGTAGGGAGATCACTATTAATGCAAAACGATTTGAAGGAAAGATCACCTTTCAATGTGGAAGCGACGTTATCACTTATATGATGCCCCGAACTCACCCTGGATTTAAACATGCTACTAATAGGGTCTGCTACAAATTCTCTCCATTCCTTTTTATTAGTAATGATGACATGAAGAGAGGAATTGAGTACCCATATCAATTGATGGGAGGATTCTACAAAGGAGTTTTGAATTTGGGACCTGAATATATACGAGACGATTCGGTTGCTAGATGGATCCTACGTGGACATGTAGGAATAAATGATCGATACTAAGGAGCTGAACGTGAGTCTAACTTGAAGACTCTGGAATAAAGACAAGTGCTTACCGGGAGACAACCAGGATTTATCTTTTATTATTCTGTTTTCTGTGTCGAGTCAGTCCAGGCCGCACGAAGATACGGCGCATCTCAGTCCTGAGATGCGACGCATCCTCTGCAATGGTCATATCTTATTTTATTTTTCTGCATTTTTATTTTCGACTTTAAAACTATTTATCAGTTTATTTTAATGCGGCGCATCCCTGGTTAAGGATGCGGCGCATCTTTATTCTGATCCGTATTTATTCCAGGCTCGATACGGCGTATCTTCTTCAATAAGATACGGCGCATCGACTGACCTGATGATTTTCAGTTTTAATTTTTAAGTTTTATTTTTCCTAACTACTAATGTATTATGCAAGTTGAACCTTTCTTATCTTAGGTGTGTTTTAAAGTGTTGGTGGTATTATAGTTTCCTGGATTTCCTGTGGATACATCAAGTATGAAGCTTTAACGTTCTAATCCACAAGAAGTTGATTTTTGCTCTTATACTAATGGAGGATCATACCGAGCAAATCTCAGGGGAGTTTTTCCGTTCTAATTCTTTTATTTCCAGTTTTTAACCTTTTATACAAACAACGAGGACGTTGTTTAACTTAAGTGGGGGGATTGGAGAATTAGAACACTTAACAATTACTTGTCCTACTTTTTCAAAAATTATGCTTAAAATGTGCTTAATATATCAAACTTAAAAATTTTTTAGCATGTTTTTGTTTAAGATCTAAGTTACATAACTGCACACAAGACGTTATTTTCAAAAATTGTGATTTTTCAAAATTCACAAATCTATGAGTGTGCCGGTGACTTGTAAACTTTAGAACTTGGCTTGTATACTATTCGAGACCACCATAATGAGTATTATTTATATAATTGGAATGACTTGTCTAAATTGGTAAAATTCTAGGATTACACCAAATAGCCTTTATATGTTATGTGTTATTAACTAACTACACTGGTTAGTTAACCCCCGTATAAAACCTTTTGTTACTCTCATTTTTAGAGTAAGATACCCCTAGAAAAACACTCAGAGCCATTCCTTTCGTTTCTTACACCTATGTTTAAAATGTTTCGTTACACCTTAAACCTTAGCCTACCCTGTAGATTAGAATCCGTGGTTGGTTAATTGCTATAGGCAGAGTGTGTTTCCTTACATTACCTGTGTTCGCGTGCGTAATTCATTATCTATGGTTAGGTCGGGAAATTGCATAATGCAAATTGGAGTGAAAGTAAATATTGTATATTTTTGAGTTTATTTTTCGTGTGTTTACTACTTTCACTATTACCGTTATTTCTGAAAGTATGAAAAGTATAAAAAAAATTATCCGGAAAGAAAGTTGTAGTGATGTGGTGAAATTTTACACATCTATGTTTATGTTTCAAAAAAAAAAAAAAAAAAAAAAAAATGAGAAAAGAAAAAGAAAGAAAAAAAGAGAGTTGGATGTTTAATTTAAGCCAACTTATGTAAAGTTATGTAAGTGGTCGATATCACCACTATTTGTTGTATTATATCTATGGATTGAATGGGAATTGGCAGTTATGGGAACGCCAATTAAGGTTTATTCTTTGATTAAGATCTTGTTGAGTATAATTCGTGTCTACCTAAAGCGTGTGTTTCAAGTGTTAAAGCGTGAGTTATTCAATGATATGAGTCTTATTCATGGGATGGTTGGGATAGTGATTAACCACACTTAGGATTTTAATTTATTTGTTTTGTTTTGTTTATTTTTATTTTTACACCAATTTATATCCCAAATGTTATCCATACCCTGTATTGTTCTTTATCCAACCGAACCTTTGATTTATTGAGATTAGGGATTTGAGCAATCTTAAGTATCGTAGTCGTGGATTCGGCTATGTATTTATGATTTTGTCGCCCTTTTTGATATATTATTATTGGTGAAGTTTGGACCTATCTTTAGCCTATTCGAGTTAAGGATTTGAGCAATTGCAAGTATCGTGTTCGTGGATTCGATCATGTATTTGTGATTTTGTCGCCTTTTCTGGAATTTGAGATCGATAGTGATTAAGAATAATTAACCCTTTAGCCTAAAAACCCTTTTTACCGCTTTAGACTTGTTATTCCTTAGCTTTAGTGGTGGAGATGTGTATACTTGCCAAGCTTATGATAGAATATTCGTCGCGACTGGACAGTTAAACGATTAGATTTGCTTTTATCGACTTATTTTATTTTACTTCTAATTCGTTAAGTGTTTAGTTGTGTGATTATGAAATAAACGAATACATGCTTAAATATAAAAATAAATCCTAAACATCTTTTGGGATACATTTTCATAAATGAAATTCTAAGGTTTACTTGGGGACAAGTAAAGTTCAAGTGGGGGGATATTTGATGAACTCAAATAAGTACATTTTATTACTATCATTTATCCTATTAATTTGACTTGTTTTACTATATTATGTATGAGGATTGATACTTAATCGTTTACTTTTGTAATTCTCAGGTAAAAACAAGCATTTGGTGAAACTTAGCGATTTTGGACTAATAACGGAGCAAAACGTGCATAAAGTGAAAGTCTACTGACATGGACAAGATCAAGTCAATTCTGCTCCAGATGCGCCGCATCTCACTATCAACATGCGCCGCATCTCTATCAAGATATCACCAGATACGATCCAAGATACAAGAGGACATGCGCCGCATCTAATCAAGGGTTACGCCGCATCTTCTGGCGGTGTACGAATATTCCTGAATATTATAATCTTGGACCCCACGCGAAGTTAAGTACATACGCCGCATCTACTTAGTAGATGCGCCGCATCTTCCCTCAGACAGAAACTATAAATACCCCGTAGACCAGACGAATTTAAGAGTTCGAGTTCGAAACCCTAAAAACCGAAGTTCGGACAGCAGAGCAAAAGGACGAATTCAGTCAAGGAGGCAGCACAAGACACACCCAAATCGAAGATACAAGAGCTGTAAGAAGGTGCTGCATGTATTTAATTCATTAAGTAGTTTTGTTTTATTGTTCTAGCAAACTTTAATTCATCAGGATTGGTGGCTTGTGTAATGTGACAACGGAAAGATTGCACTCCCTTTAATACTTGCTTTCCCATCAATTAAAGTTTATATGTTGATGTCTTTGGTTACTACTTATTAGTGCATTGATAACCTCTGTGTTTATTAGTGGCTTGCGGGCATTTGACTGCGGGACATAATGTGGCTCCCACGGTTGTTTCTAAATTGATCACTTAGGAATAACTTTTAGACATAAGTAATCATTAAGGGTTTACTCGCCGATAAGAATAGGACCAACGAGAAAGGGTTAATTACATACACTTCATATAAAGCTATCAATAAAACAAGTGACAATCTACTTAATCATAAGGACAGCCCTCTTATTGTCTCTAGTATCTATCTGTGTACGTGTGTGCTACTTGCTGATTCGTGCCTATTGGTTTATTTTATTATTTAAATTGCAACAAATCGTGCCAGCCTCTCAGGCTGAAACCCCCTTGCGTTAGGATATTAAAATACTGATTAGAATAACTAGATAATACGTTCCACTCTTAGTGATCGACACTCTACTTACCATTATCTTCATACTGACCGGGTACACTGCTCGTTAAGTGTGTGTGTTATTGATAAGTCGGCTAAATATAAATTTAAAACTTGAGTAGGCATTAAAACTGCTAAACCGCAACGACACATCACGCGCATCATGCGCCGTCCATCGTCTTCATGCTCCTCCGGATGCTGTAAGTCGACTGCTTCATCATCCACAACTTTCCTTCCGATCCTAGTAAACACTGGGTGTCGGCGGCTATTCTTCTCGCGCTTTTCCTTTCGGTAGCGCGGTGGGGATGTTTCATGCTCAGGGTCGAAGTTGAGCCGGGCTTGCAGACTCTGGCTTGACCTCTTTTTCGCTTCCTCTCGCATAAGCGCAGCCAAGGTTTCATAGTTTTGAGATACGAAATCTCTTGGCGCTAGTTCAGGCGTGACTCCTTCTAGCGCGAGGATGTCTGTTTCCAAATCAGGACCCTTGTTTCGGATAGGCGCATTTGGCGGCTCAGTGAGGTCTAATTCTGGCATGGTGAAAGGAGTGCGCTGTAGATCTTCCGCGCTAGTGGTTGTTGTAGTAGCATAGGTAGTCCTTGTGAGCGGTTCTACTGTAGTAAAGGCCAGATCTGAGTATGATCCTAGGCTTTTGGGCGCACTGGTTGTTCCAGAGGCCTGCTTAGGGGCTGAATCAATTTGCTGCTTCTGCCCCTGTAGGTCACCATGCGTTTTCTTCGCTTGCGGAGTCCGCTGACTTAGGTTTCCATGCTTTGTCATTCTAGTTCCTCGTAGAGTTCTTAGTGTCTGGTCCCACGAATGGCGCCACTTGTTGATACAAAAGTTGGGCGTTCTTTGTTTGGATTCCTGTTCCCGTATCAATTGGATCTTAATGCTTGAGACCTGCGCACTAAGAGAACAAAAAAACACCGTTAGGCTTATCGTGGGATTGTCTCCCACGATTATCCTCCGGCGTGAGAGTAAGTAATCGGTTTTAGGGTTTTAGTGAAGAGTTAGGGATATTATATCGTACCTTTAATGAGAGCCGAGATGCCCTATATATACATGATAACGTAGATTGCTTTTAATTTTCCATATTTTTAGTTTAAACAATACCAAAATAATCACTTTCACTTATTCACTTCACATTTTCACGACTCCGAATCAATTCAAACGCCGTCAAACCTTCGTTGGGAGAACGACCCGGGGAAATATTTTCGCAAGTATTCCTTTGGAAAACGAACTTAATCAAAATGGCGCCGCTGCCGGGGAAGGCTTGAAACGTTGTCATTGATTCATATCGTATTTTGTGTTTTGAAGATCCTTCCTCGGAAGTTATCGTTTTATAAAAAATAAAAATACAAAAATATAATAAATAAAACACTTTTCCTAAAGTGTTTTCATAAATACATCTTAATAAACATCCTCGGTCTTCCGTTGAAGGAGGGCGGTTGTAAACCATTCCGAATAAACAACAAAAGAGATCGTGAAGTTAAACGTTTCTCGGATTATTTCTTTACTACAACCTATACACGGGGTTTAAGGAGGTCTTGACATTAAATTGCAGACCGAAGAGAGATCCATTCTTCTCTCCCGCCACGCTGCGCGTAGTTTTGAAAGAAACGAGTACGGTTGATCAACGATCACCAAAAAGAATATAATTTTAATTTTTTATAAATAAAAATCCAAAAATATTTTATTTTCAAATTTGGTTTTCCTTTTTAATTTTTTATTTCTTTTTGGTGTATGCACACCCGTTCTTCTTCTCAACCTCTTCTTTCACCACTTTCAAATCCCGAGAGGATTATCCGTCACAACAACCGTGTTCATTTCTCAACCGTTGAGGAAATGGCCCACAACCAACACGATCAACACCCTCCGGTGGGTGTTAATCCGGCTCCCGATCTCCGTCCAATGGAGGAACGTCTCCAAACACCTTTCAATGGTGTTAGACGAGCCATCGTGATACCAAATATTCAAGCAAATCACTTTGAAATCAATCACGGGTTACTCAATCTTATCACGGGTATCTCATTTCACGGACTTGATCATGAAGACCCTTATGTTCATATCCGAAATTTCACCGATATTGCTGAAACAATTAAGATTAACCAAGTTGATTACGATGTCATCAAAATGAAATTGTTTCCCTTTTCTTTGAAAGGAGCGGCTCGAACTTGGCTAGAGAAAGAACCCCCTAATTCCATTTTAACTTGGGGAGATCTAGCTACAAAGTTCATCAATCATTTCTACCCTCCTTCCAAAACTTCTAGTCTCCGAACTCAAATCTTTCGATTTCAACAAGCTTTCGATGAATCGTTCAGCGAAGCTTGGGATAGATTTAAGGAGTTATTAGAGAAGTGTCCTAATCATGGCTTCTCTGACTTGCACCAAATTGACACGTTTTACAATGGGTTGAGTCTGGCCGATCAAGACTCCCTAAATTCTGCTGCGGGTGGAAACTTGTTAACAAGAACTAGTCAAGATGCTTTCACGATTATTGAGAATAAAGCAAAAGTGAGGAGTTCGAGAAACAAGATTCCCACTTCGAGTGCAAATAACAAAGCTAATGATGAAGTTTTAGGGGCTATTGCAATACTTGCTAAACAAGTTGAATCATTAACCAAGGCACAATCCTCTACTCATCAAGTTAATGTTGTCAATCAAAGTTGTGAAATATGCGGTGGTCCTCACAAATATTTTGAGTGCCCAGCCTCCGGTGGCTATACTCAAGAGAATGTGTATGCTGCTTCTGGAAATTTCAATCAAGGTGGTAATGGTTACCAGCCTCAGGGAGACCGTAATCTCCTCAGCTACCGTTCTAACAATTTTCTCGGACCACCCGGTTTCACACAAAATCAAAATCAAATTCAAAATCGAGCTAATCAAGGGAATTTTAACCAAGGGAAAAGCTTTCAAAATCAGGGAAATTTTCAAAAAGGCCCGAATCAAGGGAATTTTCAAAACCAAAATCAAGGGAATTATAATCAAGGTTTTGTTCAAAACAACCGAGGACAAAATTTGAATAATCAAAATCAAGCTTTGATTCAAAACCAACCGTCCTCAGATGAGCTTATCAAGCAATTTATGAAAAATCAAGAGGAAATGAATAGAATGATGATTAATCAGATAACCGAATTGAACAAACGTTTAAATGATCGACCCTCGGGTTCAGGGACTACTTCTCTCCCAAGCAACACGATCGCTAACCCGAGGGGCGATGCTAAGGCGATCACGACTAGGAGCGGTGTTTCATATGATGGACCCACGGCTCCGGCTACCAATTCTTCTCTACCTCCCAAGGTAGTCGACCGTGAACCCGAGGCGACCAAGGACATGGAACCTCCTACTAACAACGGAGGAACCAAAGACGTCCAACCTCGGGTCATCCATCCATCTGAACCAAAGGTTGTGCTGGAGCCCGAAGAAATTCCCGAAAAAGCTCCCGTCAAAGCAAACCTCCCGTATCCTTCGAGAATGAATGATCAAAAGCTCCGCGATAAAGCTTCAAATCAAATGGAAAAATTTTTCCAAATTTTTCAAGAGTTACATTTCGATATAAGCTTCGCGGATGCTTTGCTTTTGATGCCTAAATTCATTTCTACCCTCAAAAGTGTGTTGAGCAATAAGGAAAAATTATCGGAACTAGCAAAAACTCCAGTGAACGAAAACTGCTCAGCGGCAATTCTCAAAAAGCTTCCGGAAAAGCTTGGAGATCCCGGAAAATTTCTCATACCATGTGAATTTCCGGGAATGGTTGAATGCCACGCCTTGGCCGATCTTGGTGCGAGCATCAACCTAATGCCGTTATCCGTCTGGAAGAAACTTTCTTTGCCCGAACTTACCCCCACTTGTATGACCCTCGAGCTTGCGGATCGTTTCGTAACCCGTCCCGAAGGTATAGCCGAGGATGTCTTCGTTAAAGTGGGGAAGTTCCATTTTCCTGCAGATTTTGTGGTTGTTAATTTTGACGCCGACCCCCGGGTTCCTCTCATTCTCGGAAGATCATTCTTGAGGACCGGGCGTGCTTTGATTGACGTCTATGGTGAAGAGATTACTTTGCGGGTTGATGAGGATAAAGTCACGTTCAATATTAATCCTAACTCGAAACCTCAAACCGACAAATGCAATGTCGCTACGGTTGATCAAAAGTCCAATCCCGTAATTGCTCCTAAAAGAGTTGATCCAAACCTTTCAAGATTCACGGTCAAGAGTATGTCAGAAAAACGTGCTGAGCTCAAGGCTATGAAAATCAATCCTGGATCGAGCAAATGGTTTAAGTGTTGTGCTGCAAATACTAAGAGTATTCTTG
The DNA here is from genome assembly GCA_021014915.2 of Artemisia tridentata subsp. tridentata. NCBI lineage: Eukaryota > Viridiplantae > Streptophyta > Magnoliopsida > Asterales > Asteraceae > Artemisia > Artemisia tridentata. The sequence goes on along the minus strand of CP139509.1, from coordinate 189,966,308 downwards.
ATGATGATGAATCTGATTCGGAGACCACAACGGAAGAGGTGGAAATTGCTAGCTCTAAGAGCACACCTCTTGTCCCACCTCCGGAGCCGGTTTATCGTGTCGATTTTATCCTTTCCGACTCTTCCCATCCTTCTCCTCCGATTGAGGGAAGTGAAATCTCGAGGGAAGAGCTTGAGGTGTTGTCTGATAATGCTCCAATTTCGCCGGAAATTGTTGAGACCAATAGTGATCCAGGGGAAGATGTCTCGTTATTAATGAAATTTGATGAACCTTTATTTTCCCTTCCCCCGGATGATGTAAATGAAAAGCTGCCTAAATCCGTTCAAGTTGTTGATTCAAAATCAGAAGAGCAAAGTAGTGGCAGTACCACTTCTTATATTGATTCTCTTCTTGAGGAGTTCGCCGATGAACTCACTCACATCGATCCGATCCCACCGGGGGATGAGGACGATGAGTTTGATTTTGAATCTGACTTAAGAGAATTGGAATTTTTACTGAACAGTGATCCGTCGAAATGTGATTCTTATCACGAGGAGTTCGCCAATGAACTCGCTCACGACAATACACTTCCATCATATGATGATGATCTCTTTGACTTTCATGCTAATCTTGAGGAAGTTGAAAATCTTTTATACCATGCTCCATCATCTGATTCTTACTCAGAGCTTAATAATTTACAAGATGATGATGATCTCTTCGATTTTAGGGCCGATCAAACCAAATGGAGAAATCTTTTATATGGCAAACCTACTGAAAAAGGCCCTAAAATTGAAACCATAACCGAGGATGCTTCAATAGTTTCTCATGACTTAGCTCCTCATTCTCCCAAGGATGATTTCTTTATTGAGTCCTCCATCGAGTACCCTGCTGAGTTTTCTTGTGAGGATAAAGTTTTTAAGCCAGGCATACTCGATGATGGTGAAATTCATCCTTTGATGAAATCGACTCTTGATGAGAATTTAAAGTTTCCCGCCTCATCTAAGGAACTTTTAATTCTGGAGAAAAGTGATTTTCCTCTGCTGCTCATTTCTGATCAAGAACTCCCATTCTGTCCGGAGTCATCTCTGCTTGAAACTTTACTATCGTTTCCAGCCGGAAACGAAGACAAAGTTTTTGACCCCGGCATCACCGTTTTCATCTTCTAAAGCCGTGGGTATCTCAATCGAAGTGGAACTTTCGTATGCTTCAATGTTTATCCAAACATCTTGAACGAAAGTCCGATTGAGATTATTTCTTCCACATGCTCCCCCAAGGACAATTAAATTCGGGGTCGAGTCAAGCTCATGTGACTCGGTTAACAAAAACAAGCGCTTCGTGGGAGGCACCCCATGCTTATCCATCTATCCTCTTATCTTATTTCTAATAAAACATGAGGAGGGATCCCTCTTCCGTATATTGTGTTTCGTGTTTTCTGTGGTATGTCCAGGAATGCCCGATGATGAAGACTCTCGTGCTCGTAGTTTCCTTCACGCTACTCGAGTTTCATCATCCGCTGCTTACCCGATATCCTAAAATCTTATCATTTTACATCTATCTTTTGGCATAATTAATAAACGGCCTTAGATTTTTGTAGGAGAACCCTTACCTTTAAGACATTGAGGACAATGTCTCGTTTTAGTCTGGGGGGGGGGGGGGGGTAATCTTGCGATTTGATTTTTGCCTTGCATTTTTGCCTTGTTCTCATGCAACCCCGTTTTTCCTCCAAAAATTGAAAAAATCCAAAAAAAAAAATGAGAAAAATTTAAATTTTTTTGCAAAAATATAATAAATTTTGACATTTTTGTTGACTTTCCGCTGGTGAGAGTAGGAATAAAATTCTGACTTGACCGGGCGTGTTGAGCCCTAGCTTGTCTCCTTAACCATTTATAATCTATAAGCTCGTGCTAGTCTTTTACACAAGGAGCTATAAAATGCGAATTCTTTTTAAGAATTTGCAAGTTCCCGTATTTGACTTTAAATATGCATGGCTTGATTATATGGCTAAGCATTCGCGGATCTTATTATTTAAGATTTTAAATTTGCGAAGAACGAGAAATGATAGAGTTGTTTATAAGTTAGATTGCTAAACGTGGAGTAGTTGGATCTCTTTAAAGCTCATCGAAGTTACTTGTGGCTTTTTGTTCCCATAAACTTGTTTCACTCAATAATAGTAATTTAGGAATAATTAAAGGTATTTTGGTTTTGGCGATAATTAGTTTTTATTTCTTCCTTAGAGAATCCTTGCTTATGAAAGTTGGGTACACATCAAGGTACTGTCAGTGTTACGGTGTAATAGACTATTCCATCTTGCCGGCTCGCAACCGATGTTGGGATTGTTATAAAAGCCGTAGGACTCGGGATTTGGCAAAATATATAATGAATAATGAATAATAATAATAATCCAAAGCCATAAAAAGTTTTCTACATCTTGCCGGTTCGCAGCCGATGTTGTAGACTTCTAATAAAGGCAGAGGAAAAATTCCAAGGTCATAATAGACTATCACATCTTGCCGGTTCGCAGCCGATGTTGTGATTGTTATAAAGGGCCAAGGACTAATACGTTAATGTGCTTAATAATGTTTAAAAAAAAATGCCAAATTTTGACTCCGAGGTTTCCTAATAAAGGCTTCTGTCTCTGGACTCGTAGATGAGTTGTTTCGGTCGCAAATAAAAGGGATATCCTCAAAATCGTGTTAAATCAGAGACCTTGATGTGGACCTCATGTTTGTATGCAACGGTTTTCGAGGGAAGATTTGGAAACTACTTAGCGTCTAAACTAGGTATCTTTATCGGATTAAAAATTATCAAAACGAGAATATGAAGAAATTCATTTCTCACCAAAAATAAAATAAATAGAGGAAAATAGGAATTTGGGAACAAGAGGTAATTACACAATTAACTTTCATGAGTAGTGTCGGCAATCTAACTTGTAAATGACAATGATTTCGTTTTTAAGCTTAGTTTGGGGACTCGTGAAAAATCAGGGACGACGAATTTTATCCGTATGGTCACTTCTTTATGAGTCGTGTTTCCTGCTTAATGACCCTAAAAATTATCGTTAGATAATGATTGTCGACAAAGCCGTCACATGAATAATGAGAAAAATACAAAAATAGAATAAAAAGGAAAATGGGTAGTTTTTAGAACTTAAGGTTTCTTGATCTCTTTTGAAAATTTTGCTACTTCTCAAAATTAGTAAAAAGAGATTGGAAATTTTCGGTTTTAAAAACGTGTTTTTATAACATTGCATGAGGACATTGCAATAGCTTAGTCTGGGGGAATTTGGTATGTGCTTAAACACATACCTTTTCTTGACCAAAACCAGACCAAAATAACCAAAAACCCGACCAAAATGCCAAAAGATATTGTGTTTTTGTGTTTTTGTATGTGCAGGGACGGATATCACGAAAAACCGACAAAAAGACAAGGAAATCGAAAAAACGAGCACGAGATACGGAAAAGACTCAGAGCCGAACCGGGAAAGACATACTTAGTCAAAAAGTCAAGAATCCACCCTTAGATCAACTTTGAAGGAATAGCAATATCAGTCCCTATATTTTCGGAAGTTACATTTATGGTCCCTAGACTTAAAAACCCTTAATCCTTTTTAACTATAAAAACCGGACCAACCCACCACATTTACATAAACCCAGCCCACACACACTTAAACACAACCCAACCCAAACCTCCTTTAGCCCACGACCTGAGCCCACCTTCTAACCCGGTCAATCTATTACTAGTATAATAAAGAAAATTCAAACAAAAAAATAAAAAAACACACACCCTCACACACACGCGCCCAAACATTCACCCCCAAATTATCCCAACCCAGAAAATTACTGTACCCGACGAACCCTAGATTTTACTGCACCAAATTAACCTCGTACTAGAATAATTACCAATGATTAAAAGCTTCTGGAAGCACCTGACAACTGCCAGGGACACGTGGGTGCCGCTTATTGGTCGAGCCACCTCACACCTTTGATCGTACGGTCAAGATCAAGCGTGGGAAGAAAGAAATGATCTAAGGGTGGATTGGAGCTCAAGCACACACGGATTGCCAAGGTGGCATGACCTAGAAGGTTCAAGGGAGCTCTATAAATAGGAGGGTTTCTCTTCACTAGAGGGAGTTTTTAGTTTTTCGTATTTTTTTTCTGTTTTTTTTTATTGTTTTCAGTTTTTAATCTTCTAGTTTGTAATAGGTTTTAAGTGTTTTTCTGAGTTTCAGTTTCAAGTGCTTTGTAATTTTGTCTTATTAACGAGAATTTTGATTTAAGTTCCATCTTGATTCCAATTGCTTTGGTAATAGAATTTTGATTTCAGTTTTTATATAATTAGTTGATAAGCTTATTCAGGATTCATCAGTAGTGTACTTTCAATAAAAAGTCATTTATAAAAATAAAAAATATATATATATATATATTTATATAAGCTTCAATAAGCTTTAGTTTCTTCTTATAACAAGCTCATACTAGCTGTTTAGCTTTTGTGAGTGTTGTTTGTAGCTCACTTAATTCATTTTACTCAAAAATACAAAAGGTCAACGAAAGTCAAACTGAATGAAGAAGATGTTGAATCATAGTTTGATTTGATAGTCTATCTGAAAAAGGGAAGCAGTTAGCCTATCCAAAGATAGGCCTCATGGGAAAACTCTATGTTCTTGCTGAGAGTAATTTGTAAGTTCTTATTCAATTTTAAATTCCACTTAATAAGTAGCTTAATCTGTTCATCTGATATAGATCCATGTTCTATTGATTGTTACTGTTTCATTAGTATAACTTTATCATAATATAGCTTTATAATAGTAGTTTGCATCATTATCATTTAGTTTGCATCGTAATTGATTATCACTGTTACATTATCTGTCTTTGCATTTTGATAATCTGAGTTGCATTAAGTTGTTAGATAATCAGGTTATGCTTGTGAATTAAGTGCTTATTTAGTTTAAATACAAGTGGTTTAATAGATTTAAGGTGCTGAAATTCACTTTAGTCAACTATAAATAGCATATAATTGGTCAACTTGTTCTGCGACTCAGTATATGCTGAATTTAGCTGCTGTGTTCTTGCTCGAATTTGATTGATCACTTGTGTTTGTTTTGGCTTGATAATGTGTTTCTGAGTAGCTTTCCTGGTGTAGTTTTGAAGTTTTCAATCTCAAGTAGTAGCAATAACATCTGGTCACCTAATTTTGCTCTCAAAATTTGTTCAAAGTCTGCTATATGAAAGTCTGCTGCATGATCATTCTTTTGTCATATGTTCATGGTCCTAATTGAACCAGCAATTGAGATCTAGGCATAGGGCTTTTTGAGTTTTTAGAATCTCTGGTTGATAAGCTTTCCAAAACAGTTTTCGTTTTCAAAATTGGTTAAGAATCGAGTTTTTTATAAGCTTTTGAAAAGTGCTAGTTGAGATTACTTTCTGTGTTGAACTGAGTGTTCATAAGTTTTTGGGTGTGCCACTTTTGGTCCCTAGACTTACTGCCTTAGTTTAAATCGTGCCTGTAGTGTTTAGTATTAAAATAGTTTGGTTATTGGCAATCTTAGTCCCTTTCTTTGTTAAGTATTTTTAAAGTTTCAGTTTTTTCCACTTTTAGTCCCTAAACTTTTATAAACTTTTGTTTTCTTTATTTTTTTGTATAAAATTAGTTTTTATAAATTATATTTTCAGACCTTTAGGTTTTTACTATTGCATTTTAGTTTAATAATTTCACTATTAGTTTTATAAGTCTCGGGAATAGCCCGGGATTTGCATTGTTTGATTTCTTTTCGTGTGCATTTATTTGATAACTTAGATTGCTTTTAATTTTCCATATTTTTAGTTTAAACAATACCAAAATAATCACTTTCACTTATTCACTTCACATTTTCACGACTCCGAATCAATTCAAACGGCGTCAAACCTTCGTTGGGAGAACGACCCGGGGAAATATTTTCGCAAGTATTCCTTTGGAAAACGAACTTAATCAAAATGCAATAAATGCACACGAAAAGAAATCAAACAATGCAAATCCCGGGCTATTCCCGAGACTTATAAAACTAATAGTGAAATTATTAAACTAAAATGCAATAGTAAAAACCTAAAGGTCTGAAAATGTAATTTATAAAAACTAATTTTATACAAGAAAATAAAGAAAACAAAAGTTTATAAAAGTTTAGGGACTAAAAGTGGAAAAAACTGAAACTTTAAAAATACTTAACAAAGAAAGGGACTAAGATTGCCAATAACCAAACTATTTTAATACTAAACACTACAGGCACGATTTAAACTAAGGCAGTAAGTCTAGGGACCAAAAGTGGCACACCCAAAAACTTATGAACACTCAGTTCAACACAGAAAGTAATCTCAACTAGCACTTTTCAAAAGCTTATAAAAAACTCGATTCTTAACCAATTTTGAAAACGAAAACTGTTTTGGAAAGCTTATCAACCAGAGATTCTAAAAACTCAAAAAGCCCTATGCCTAGATCTCAATTGCTGGTTCAATTAGGACCATGAACATATGACAAAAGAATGATCATGCAGCAGACTTTCATATAGCAGACTTTGAACAAATTTTGAGAGCAAAATTAGGTGACCAGATGTTATTGCTACTACTTGAGATTGAAAACTTCAAAACTACACCAGGAAAGCTACTCAGAAACACATTATCAAGCCAAAACAAACACAAGTGATCAATCAAATTCGAGCAAGAACACAGCAGCTAAATTCAGCATATACTGAGTCGCAGAACAAGTTGACCAATTATATGCTATTTATAGTTGACTAAAGTGAATTTCAGCACCTTAAATCTATTAAACCACTTGTATTTAAACTAAATAAGCACTTAATTCACAAGCATAATCTGATTATCTAACAACTTAATGCAACTCAGATTATCAAAATGCAAAGACAGATAATGTAACAGTGATAATCAATTACGATGCAAACTAAATGATAATGATGCAAACTACTATTATAAAGCTATATTATGATAAAGTTATACTAATGAAACAGTAACAATCAATAGAACATGGATCTATATCAGATGAACATATTAAGCTACTTATTAAGTGGAATTTAAAATTGAATAAGAACTTACAAATTACTCTCAGCAAGAACAGAGAGTTTTCCCATGAGGCCTATCTTTGGATAGGCTAACTGTTTCCCTTTTTCCGATAGACTATCAAATCAAACTATGATTCAACATCTTCTTCATTCAGTTTGACTTTCGTTGACCTTTTGTATTTTTGAGTAAAATGAATTAAGTGAGCTACAAACAACACTCACAAAAGCTAAACAGCTAGTATGAGCTTGTTATAAGAAGAAACTAAAGCTTATTGAAGCTTATATAAAATATATATATATATATATATATATATATATATATATATATATATATATATATATATATATATATATATATATATTTTTATAAATGACTTTTTATTGAAAGTACTCTACTGATGAATCCTGAATAAGCTTATCAACTAATTATATAAAAACTGAAATCAAAATTCTATTACCAAAGCAATTGGAATCAAGATGGAACTTAAATCAAAATTCTCATTAATAAGACAAAATTACAAAGCACTTGAAACTGAAACTCAGAAAAACACTTAAAACCTATTACAAACTAGAAGATTAAAAACTGAAAACAATAAAAAAAAACAGAAAAAAAATACGAAAAACTAAAAAACTCCCTCTAGTGAAGAGAAACCCTCCTATTTATAGAGCTCCCTTGAACCTTCTAGGTCATGCCACCTTGGCAATCCGTGTGTGCTTGAGCTCCAATCCACCCTTAGATCATTTCTTTCTTCCCACGCTTGATCTTGACCGTACGATCAAAGGTGTGAGGTGGCTCGACCAATAAGCGGCACCCACGTGTCCCTGGCAGTTGTCAGGTGCTTCCAGAAGCTTTTAATCATTGGTAATTATTCTAGTACGAGGTTAATTTGGTGCAGTAAAATCTAGGGTTCGTCGGGTACAGTAATTTTCTGGGTTGGGATAATTTGGGGGTGAATGTTTGGGCGCGTGTGTGTGAGGGTGTGTGTTTTTTTATTTTTTTGTTTGACTTTTCTTTATTATACTAGTAATAGATTGACCGGGTTAGAAGGTGGGCTCGGGTCGTGGGCTAAAGGAGGTTTGGGCTGGGTTGTGTTTAAGTGTGTGTGGGCTGGGTTTATGTAAATGTGGTGGGTTGGTCCGGTTTTTATAGTTAAAAAGGATTAAGGGTTTTTAAGTCTAGGGACCATAAATATAACTTCCGAAAATATAGGGACTGATATTGCTATTCCTTCAAAGTTGATCTAAGGGTGGATTCTTGACTTTTTGACTAAGTATGTCTTTCCCGGTTCGGCTCTGAGTCTTTTCCGTATCTCGTGCTCGTTTTTCCGATTTTCTTGTCTTTTTGTCGGTTTTTCGTGATATCCGTCCCTGCACATACAAAAACACAAAAACACAATATCTTTTGGCATTTTGGTCGGGTTTTTGGTTATTTTGGTCCGGTTTTGGTCAAGAAAAGGTATGTGTTTAAGCAAATACCAATACACACGAAATCCTTGTTGGTTTCGTGTTCCTTACCCTTCGGCGTATCCCTCTTATTCGGTCCATTGATCCTTATCCCATAAATAAAAGATCAAGGCCAATAATAGGTTTCGGATTTGGGCCGTTGTAAGCCCAAATCTTTATCGTGATAGACCACGCGTGATGGGCTTAAGTATTGGTCGGGTTCGTGACCCGAATGCGGACTATACGTCATTTGTATAGCCATTACTAGGATAGCTTATGTTAATGGTCTTAAATACAATTTGATCAGTGTCAGTCAACTATGTGATGCAAAATACATAGTTCAGTTTGATGATAAGCAAGGAACCATCTTCAATGCAAATAAGGAAGTTGTCCTTATTGCACCAAGAAGACAAGATGTTTATGTGTTAGACATGTCCAGTCTAACTCAGAATAGAACTTGTCTCTTTACTAAGGCCACTGAAACCCTCAACTGGCTTTGGCATAAGAGACTCTCCCATCTGAACTTCAAAAACATAAACAATCTTGTGAAACAAAATAAGGTCCTTGGCTTACCATCACTTGTGTTTTCAAAGGATAAACCATGCTCTGCCTGTGAAAAAGGTAAACATCATAGAGCATCCTTTAAAACCAAAACAAACTTTTCCATCAGGAACTGCCTTCATCTTCTCCATATGGATCTCTTTGGGCCCATCAGTCCTAGATCCATTAACCATGAGAAGTATACTCTGGTCATTGTGGATGAATACTCAAGATACACTTGGGTTTACTTCCTGATCAAAAAGAGTCAGGCAGCTGAAACAATCATGTCCTTTGTTAGGAACATTGAAAATCAAAATGACATCAAAGTCAAACAGATTAGGACTGACAATGGAACAGAGTTCAAAAACTATGAACTTGAATGTTTCTGTGATGAGAAAGGAATTTCCCAAAATTTTTCCTCTCCTTACACACCTGAACAAAATGGTGTGGCAGAAAGGAAAAATAGAATACTCATTGAAGCAGCTAGGACAATGCTAAATAGATCAGTCCTTTCCAAACACTTCTGGACTGAAGCAGTAAAGACTGCCTGTTACACACAAAACAGATCCATCATTGTCAAGAGACATAGCAAAACCCCTTATGAGTTATTCAAAGGAAGGATCCCTAACATCAGCTACTTTCATGTCTTTGGGTGTCCTGTGTTTATTCATAACCACAAGGATCACTTAGGGAAATTTGATGCCAAAGCTGATGATGGATACTTCCTAGGATACTCTCTTGTCTCAAAGGCCTTCAGGGTGTTAGACACTAGGAGACAAAAAATTGAGGAAACATTCCATGTTACCTTTGATGAAAGCACTGATGCAATCAGTGTCTCTAACACCTCAGTGGAAGAGATAGGCATTGATGATTCATCAAAATACCCTCCTGATGAACATCATCCTGACAATGGTCCTTCCACTCAGTACCAAGCAAATGCTGACATCTCCTATTACATCATCCCTCACAACCTTCCTTACCCAACCATCACTGAGTTTATTAAAGCACAAAGAAGTACTGATGCAATCATTCAGTCTGTACACAGTGATCAGGAACCAAACAATCACAGTGATGAGTCAACCCACTTAGACACTCAAGATGCTGAAGATCATCATGTGTCTGATCCTGACCCTACCCATCAGGCCTTCTCAAGCTCTAATCAGTTCCCAAGACCTCAGGACAGTTGGACTAGGTCTCAGGATATAGAACTTGTGAATATAATTGGAGAGCCTACTGAAGGCATGCTCACTAGAAGCATGGCTACACAACTAAGAGCAGCCTCAGCCAATGAATGCCTATTTGTGGACTTCATCTCCACAATTGAACCCAAAAGTGTCAAGGAAGCACTTAATCATCCAAGTTGGGTTCAGGCCATGCATGATGAACTAGAACAATTTGACAGAAACAAGGTAATGACCTTGGTCAAATGTCCTAAAGATGTTTCAGTCATTGGCATGAAATGGGTGTTCAAAAACAAATCTGATGAAAATGGCATAGTCATTAAAAACAAAGCCAGACTTGTATCCAAAGGCTATAACCAACAAGAAGGCATTGACTATGAAGAAACATTTGCACCAGTGGAAAGGATGGAAGCCATCAGGATCTTCCTTGCCTTTGCAACCTACATGAACTTCAAGGTGTACCAAATGGATGTTAAAAGTGCATTCTTAAATGGGTCACTGAAAGAAGAAGTTTATGTTCAGCAACTTCCTGGATTTGAAAGCCATGAGTTTCCTGACTATGTCTGCAAGCTTAAAAAAGCCCTATATGGACTGAAACAAGCTCCCAGGGCATGGTATGAAACTCTCTCAGCCTTCCTGATCCAAAATAAATTTGTCAGAGGCAAGATAGACAACACATTGTTTATCTATAGGACAAATAATGATGTCATACTTGTACAAGTATATGTTGATGACATCATCTTTGGCTCAACAAGTTATAAACTTTGCAAACAGTTTGAAAAACTGATGGCAAAGAAATTTGAAATGAGCATAATGAGAGAACTGACTTACTTCCTTGGACTGCAAATCAAGCAGACTGTTAAAGGAACCTCTATCAGTCAAGAGAAGTATGTCAGGAGCCTACTAAAGAAGTACGAGCTCAGTGACTGTGCCTCAGTCAAAACTCCCATGGTTCCACCAAACAAACTTGGTCCTGACCTTACTGAAAAACCAGTGAATCAAACTCTTTTTAGAGGAATGATTGGGTCACTGATGTATCTACTTGCATCAAGGCCTGACATCCAATTCTCAGTGTGCTTATATGCCAGATATCAATCTGACCCAAGAGAATCTCATCTCACAGCTGTGAAAAGGATACTCAGGTACCTGAAAGGTACTCCAAACCTTGGATTATACTATCCAAAATGTTCAGGCTTTGATCTCAAAGGATACTCAGACTCTGACTATGTTGGATGCAACATGGACAGAAAAAGCACCTCAGGCTCCTGCCAAATCCTTGGTGGGAAAGTAGTCTGTTGGAGTGCTAAGAAGCAACAATCAGTTGCCATGTCCTCAGCTGAAGCTGAATATGTTGCAGCAGCCAGTTGTTGTGCAAATGTACTCTGGATGAAAAGTCAACTCAGTGACTATGGAATTCAGTACAAGATGGTTCCCATCTTTTTTGATAACACAAGTGCAATTGCCATCTCTAACAACCCTGTTCTTCATCAGAGAACAAAACACATTGATATTAGATATCACTTCATCAGGGACCATGTCATGAATGGTGACATTGAATTACACTTCATTCCTACTGAATATTAGCTAGCTGATATATTCACCAAACCATTGGATGAACCAACTTTCACAAGACTGAAAGCTGAATTAGGAATGTTGGATATTGAGATTCAGTCCACTGATTGAATCCATCCAACTAAGTGTAAATTCTGAAAACCCAGGTCCCTGACTCAATGTGTTCCTCAGTGAAAAAGATCACTGAATCACCTACCCTGAACCCTTGAACCTCAGTAACTAAACCCAAGTCCTGAACAAGCAGGTTCACTGAATGAAGAGTCATTCAGGGCCCTCAGAAGACATTCAATGCTAACTTAAATGCTCTAAGTATCTAGTTAATAAATGTCCGAGGTTGGTAACTGAATTCTTATTTAATATAAGAATATTTGTTTTTTTTGCCTTTCTGGCATGCACCTCATGGGCCCCCACTTTCTCACTTGGCATTTATTGCCTCTCCAATCACATAACAGATATGTGATGACTCAACCCTGCAAATCACACTTTTTGCAGACGGCACAACTGTTCACCTCGACAGTTACGCAAAACAGGGAAAGTGGAGTGGTTAAGCATTAAATGCGGATCTCAAACATTTTTATACAAAACAGTTTTCAAAAATCTTTTTTGAGAAATTAAAAACTGCTTAATGCCCAAAACACCCTCCACTCCACTTCCCTATAAATACCCCAAACCAAATAACACACACACGTTTTTTTTAGAAAATCTTAAGCAAATTATTGCCCTTTTTTCTTTCAAAAAAACAATCGTGTGTGTGTTCTTAGTCTTTAGAAACCCAGACCATCTTTGTAACCCAGACTTACCAAACAAAAATGGCTACTTCTAAAGCTATCACATACGCCCCAAATGTGGAATTCCTCATCGAGGGCGTAGACATGACCAAGAACAACGTGGTAGGAAACTTTGCCTACCCCCAAAAGTTTTGGGCGTACAAGAATGTAGTTAAATACCTTCAAAACTGCTTTCTTGCTACGGCGTTCACGAAGACCCCCTCAGTCATATACAATGACTATTTGAGGGAATTCTGGTGTACAGTAGTGGCAACTAGCCCTGAAGACACCAAAGACTCAATTATCACGTTCTCAGTGATGAATGGGAGAAGGACCCTCTCCTTAGATTACCCAACCTTCATCAAGGCCACAGGTTTTGATTTCACTGAGAACTATGAGTCCAACCCCACTGACCAAGAAGTAAAGGCCGAATTGCTTTTACTAGGGCCACATGACCCAAAACAACCTGATGTGGCCTCAGGATCCCTTTTGGCCAAAGCGCCTATCGTCAAAATCTGGTTCCATCCTGTCTGGAGGATCCTGATGACTTTTGTCTTTCAGGTCCTTGGGGGAAATAAATCCTCCACGGAGCAATTGAACTCATCACAACAATTGATGTTGTTCAGTCTCCTGGAGGGTAGAAAAATTGACATCGGAGGAATAATCTTCCGTGACCTCGTGGCCAAGCTCTCAGGAAAATCTAGGCAAAAACACATGTCTTACCCTAGGTTCATTTCCTGTGTGCTTCAGGATTTACTTGGCTCTGATTATATTAGGCCTGACGCTCAAGGATCTAAACCTGACGTCCTACACAAGGCCAATTATACGAGTGGCATTACTGAGGTACAACCAGTCGCCCTGACCGACTACATGTTGGTAATCATTCAGGGTGCAAACGCTATCTCACCCATTCCTTCTCCTACAAAGGAGAAGAAAAAGAAGGCAGGGTCCAAGAAGGTGGTTAAACCCAAATCACTCGTCCTTGAGACCTCTGCCTCAGAACCCAAAGAAAGGGAAACAATGGCCAAGACCTCAGAGACACCCATCATTGAGACCCTCTTGACCTTGAAACAAATGCCAACGGAGGGTACTGAGAAATCATCCTCAGTATCCTCGGGCAAAACCCTTTCTCATGGCTCTACTGACATACACAAGTCAGTGGGGTCAGGAACCTCCACCCAATCACATCCCGATGAAGGTACTGATAAATCACAATATGTGCCTGAGGGAGTAAAGGGTCCTGAATCCTCGGTAGGGCATCACTACTCTACTGAGAAAGGGACCCACACCCAATCACATCCTGTTCACGGCTCTGAGAAATCACACTCAGAGTCTCAGGGAGTCAAGGACCCTAAATCCCCAAAAGGGCAGTACAACCCTGATGGGAAGGGGGTCCATCAACAATCACAAACTGTGTCTAGTGATAGTACTGGAAAACACCCACCAGTGCTTGAGGGCGCACATGGGGAAAAAGACTCAGGGGGCATGCAACCACCCACTGATATGGAACCACAACCCTCTCAAGGTGGATCCATTCCCTTGGGAACTGACTCCAAAAGCCAGGCTGAGCAAACCCTCTCAGTTATTATGGCAGGGTCAGGACCTGGCCACACCCAGTTGCAGATTCAGTCCATGGCAGATTTTCAGGCTGTTCTCTTTTCTGATGATGAGCTCAGCAATGACAGTGAGGAAGAAATTTTTTAGGCAGGTGATGATCTGGACACTGATGCTCAACCCACTGAACAATCGCATCAGTCTTCTCCACCACAGGCTGAAGAATCAGCATCTCAGGCTGATCATTCATCGGACTCTGAATCATCCTGCCCAGCCAACCTCAGGAAGTATGACAATATTCTTCCTCTCACTGAAAGACAGTTGGTCAAGTTCTTGCAGAAATCCAACAATGCTCTTTTTCAAGGGCTTACTAAAGAAATCTTTGATCAACATTGTGAAGCTGCAGTTCATTATGTCAACCTGAAGGAATCCGTTGAAGCTTATCATGATGACATTAATGAGCAACAATCAAGGATTTCCTACTCCTTGACAACTCTTGATCAAAACCTTAAAATGTTCAACGCTACTCTTTCCAACATTACGAAGAGTGTTGCAACTATTCAAGAGTCAGTAAAAGATGACCCTGAGCTCAACAAGAAGATTCTTCAGGCTTCTGAGACCTATCAGCAACAGTCAGCTCAGTTCACTGAGCTTGTCAACATGCTGACATCCTCTAACCTTCAGAGTCTCAGCTCTTCAGTGGACTCCATCAAGTCTTCCCTGGTTCTTATGGAGGCACATTTAGCATCTTGGGCTAAGTCTTTGAATTCCTTGGCCTGGAATCTTGGCCCTCGAATGACTGCTATAGAGACCTCTCAGGCATCTCTTGAGGCAAAAGTGACCACTCTTCAGCAAGACACCTCAGAAATCAAAACCATGATGACTGAGATCTATCAGGCTTTTAAAGGTCATGCTGCTCCCTCAACTTCAGTGAGCACTCCAACTCTTGCTCTCATGATGGCTCAAGCAACAGTTGAGGGGGAGAAAGTCACTGAAGCATCTTCCAGCCAACCTCCTTCTCACACTGAGGGGGAGATACCACCAACTCAAGCTCCTGAAACAACCCCATCATCTACTCACCAAGATAAAGGCAAAGGCATCCTCACAACAACAGAGCCTGAACCTACACCAAAATTGGTGCCTGCTTTCTTGGAGAGAAGGCCTGACCCTGATGAACCAGTCAAGGTCCCTTATGAAATAAATGGAGTGTTGTATCATCTCACTGAGGCTGAAATTCAGGCTCATATGGAGAAAGAAGAGGGGTTAAAGAAAGCAGCTGAAGAAGAAAGGCTGAACAAGTCAGCTCTCATCCAAGTGGTCAGTGAAGAGGCTGAAAAGCTTGGAATACAACCAAAAGCCCTTGCTGGAAGAAAAGGTGGTGAGAGCTTTATAAAAGCTCAGGATGCTGAGATGATTGCTCTCAGGCAGAAAAGGGATGAAAGATTGAAAAAGGCTGAAGAGATAAGGAAAAAGAGAATTGCGACCTGAACCAATCACTGATGTCAAGATTCATCAAAATACCAAGCCTGCTGTCATCAGTGTCTTCAGAGGTCCAGACAAGAGACACTTTGAGGTTCATGATCCCTTTAGATTCTCTGACTTTGGGATCACTGAATTGGATGAATTGGGTCCAATCATACTGAAAAAGCAGAACATTGTTGTCAAAGATCTGATGAAATCCCTGAAGCTAAGATATGACAAACTGACAGCAACACCTGATGAACTTGGTATTCCCTCTCTTCTCCCAGCTCCAGCCAATCAGCCTGCTCCCTCTCAGTCCTCTAGAAGAAAGAGGAAGCAAATTGAATCTGAGCCTGAGATCAAAGTTCCTGGCCTTGAATGCAACAGAGCCCTCCCTGAAGGAGTTAGATTTGTGAACAACATGATCATTGAACAACCTGAGAGAGGTCTCTTCTTCACTGATGCGTTTGGTGATCCAGCCTTCCAAAGATGGAACGACATTGATAAGGCAGGAATTAAAACTATGCTTGGTTACCTCATGATGGCCTCCCCAATACAGAGTCCTGAAAATGTGAGGTTCTGTCATGACCTGAGAACCAAGATCCAAGAACATCCTGACCAACATGAGTTGGAATCTAAGAGACCAAAGCTTGAAACCCTTGGTTACAAACTTGACTGATGAATCTGCAACACCACCACTATCCTGTACTTTGTTTAATTGTTAGGACCTTTGTAAATGATAAATAAAATTGATGGCCCATGTTTTTATTATTTCAGTGTCCTTAATAGCTTCCTAGTATATTCAGTATGAGAAGAAGTCATTAGCTCACTCATAACTAATCAAAACACTTAAGCATAATTTAAATCCATATAGGGGGAGATTGTTGGGTCCGTCATTGCCCAAGGATCCTTAAAAAAGGATTTGAATACAAATTAAGCTAAGTGTTAATTAAACCGAAAACATTCTAAGTCACTGAGTGAACAATCACTCAGTGAGTTACTTTCAAGATGCTCAGGGCGAATCTAAGAAGAAAGATTCACCACACAATGATGCAGAACTCCCTGAAGTGTTACGTGAGCCAAAGAAGAAGGTAATGGGTTCAGTGAGTGTTGGACAAGAACTCACTGAACCCCAGTCTCCTCAACAACAATAAGAGATTAAAGATTGAAGAACCTGAAGCCTGAAAGAAAGGTGGGATTGAGCGGGAAGAGTTTGAAGAGATAAGGACAAGTCTTATCGGGCCAGAAACAAACCATCCCTAAAGCGGCTAAAAGTCAAGTGTCAGAACTGACACTCGAAGACTTTTTGGCGCATTTCTATTTGGTTCTTGGAAATGACAAATACTGTTGTAGTTGTCAGACACGCCTTCTTATTGTTTATGTATTTTAATCTTCAGGACTCTTAGATGTTTGCCTATAAATAGCAAACAGATGGAGAAAAGTGGGTTAGGTTTTTGTGCATTAAAAGCTTAAACTTTCACAAAACCCCTTTTCTCCTACAAAGAGTAACCAATCCCTTAGATAGCTCAGTGGGTCGATATTGTTACCACTTAAGCATAGCTTGAGTTTAGATAGGAGACACACCATACCTTGTCTATTCAATCCCAAGTGTTTGTTCCGCAAAACACTTGGGTAATAGATTCTTTGATTGATTTCTAATAAGAATTTAAACGTTGAAAAACTATGTGTTTTTATATTTACGTTTTACTTATCAGTTGTAATTAATCAAATATATTGTATCAGTCATAAACAAAATTAGATTAACTCGTTAGATATCTCTAAGCGTGTTAAGGGAACAACAAATAGCCTCGTAAAAGTGTTTTGATTTATACATATATTTTTTTTCTTTACTCACATATATGCAACCTATAAGTACTATAAATATTAAATAAAGTTAAAACTAATGCATATTCAATGTTTAGTTAGAGAGTAAAATGTGGCCAGTTGCTATTCGATGTTAGCTAGTACTTAGTAACCACTAGCTTCTTAGTCTTTAAATATTCAACTCAAAAAGGTATTCAATTATAGTTTATAGAACACCATTTAGTTACGGCTATGTTCCGGTCACCACCTTTCTGTTAGACCGTATTGTATTGTTGTAACAGGCTTTAGCCCGATTCTAGAATCTTTTCTATATTACTCTGTATTGTACAATGTAACCGATAATCAATCAAGGAAATCAAACAATCATTACCATTCTACATGGTATCAGAGAACTAAACGATCCTATCCCTAAACTCTAAAACAGCCGCTCCTCACCCTAAATAGCCGCCACTTTAATTTTTCTTTTCCGGCCATCGGCTTCGGCCAGAGCACGTATATCCTTATCTCCATTGTGTGTTACCAGTCGATGTTTTCATGCTTGTTTTGCTGATTGGTTTGCATGCTTTAATATTGCTTTATTGATGTGATGAATAATATCATCCGGCATGTTGCTTATTTTATCTTCTTCCCCGTCATTAATCGAACCCATTTGATCCTCTGAAGTTTGCAACCTTATGATGTGGTTTGAATAATAAAGTTTGACTTTTGATCTTTTGTTGATTTAAAGCGCTGCTTAAAAAAAGATCAGTTAAAGATGAAAAATAATTGTGACATGGGTGGTTGCATAAATTAATGCAAGTGTCTCCGCTGTTTCTTTTAATAATGTTAAAAAAAAAAAAAAAAAAAAAAAAAAAAAAAAAAAAAAAAAAAAGGATTGGGTATTGTGGTAATGAGGTGGATATTTATATTTTTATAGAGAAAAACCACTTCGTTTGTTTGAAAGGTTCTTTGGGGGTTGAAGTTTTAGAACCAACTTTCGTTGTTTTTGGGTTTTTTTTTTTTTTTTTAATGTTAGTGCATGAGTTTTAGTTGTAATTTCCTTTGTTTTAGTGTAGGGGATGCTTTGGATTATCCCGTTTATTTTAGTTGTAGGGGATACTTTTGGTTATCCCGTTTGTTTTAGTTGTAGGGGATACTTTGGGTTATCCCATTTGGTCAGGATACCTTGGTTTATCCTATTTGGTTAGGGATACTTTGGTTTATCTCATTTGGTCACGATACTTTGGTTTATCCTATTTAGTACTGATACATTGTTTTTTCCGGTTTGTTGTGACATTTTACACTAACCGACAATTGTCGTCGACATTTTACACTTACCGACAAAAAAAAGGCTTGACCGAGCCAAACGTTCGTTGAATTTTTTGTTTGTTAAAATCCCGTCGACATGTCGTCGGGACCATATTGGTCAAATTTGACTACTCCAATAATAGTGAAAAATTGGACGGGAATTTGCCCCGCCAAGATGTTACCTGCGACATAAACTAAAAAAATTATTGTAATTAGCTTTTGATTAGCATTTATTTTTGTCATTAGTTTTATTGTCCCAACGACATGTCGTCGGGACTTATTTAGACCAATTTTTGGCTTGCCCCGCTTGTGAATAATAGCGAATAATTGGGCGGGATTTTTTCCCGCCTGTTTTGTACCAACGAAATCTCGCCGTGATTTTCTTCCCACCTCATTTTACCTTTGTCCCGCTAATTTTTTACTTATATATAACGAATCATCCTCAACTCGGCAAAACGCACATAACCCAATCGTCAATTCTCACAAAACACACATAACAATGGCTGGTTACACGCCGGAAGAGGAGTGGTCAAAGGTTTTACCGTCGGAGGGTCTCTTTAATGAAGTTCTTAATACATATGGCTACGAAATTTATGATGAATATGATTCTTATAAGAACATTAGCCCGTGGATGAGAGACCAGATTATGGAATTGTTGAGGAAAAAGCCGTACTACAGAGAGATGTTGGAAGCTCAAGCTGATGATGTTGGAAGAGAAAGTACGTTGGAAACCAAAATTGATGATATGGGAAATAGGATAACAAATCTTGAAGCTATGTTTGAACATTTCATCAAGCAAAGGAAAGCAAGGAAGGGAAAAGATGGTGCAGGTTCTAGCAAAGTGGGAAGTAGCAGCAAAAAAAATGAGTGGGCGATGTTTGTTATGGTCTATGTCGAGTTGTTTCGTTTGAGTTGTTTCGTTTGCTTGTCGAGTTGTTTCGTTTAAGTTGTTTCGTTTGCTTGTCGAGTTGTTTCGTTTGAGTATGTATGAAATGTATGTAGTTGAGAACTCTTGCGTGTTTTAAATAAAAGGTTTGCCTTCGTGTTTGAAAATTGTGATATTGTTCCTTCAGTTCCATTCTTTATGCATATATGTAATTTAGTGTTGGAAAATTGTATATTTGAAATACCCTGATGTATAAAGGGGTGTTTGGACACCATAATTTGGTTAACTCAGAACCTGGTCAACAAAAGATAGGTAGATCACCGCCGCTAACAAAGGTGCACGACAGTTGTTAAAGAAGCCTCGTGAAATACTTAAGTTTTCACAACAACAACATATATATGCATAACTAAACATAGTTGATAACGTACGTACAATATCACATTAGAACACTAGAAAGACATCTTCATTAACTAATACAGATCTAGGTCAAAAGAAAACCAAGAAGAACTTACTTTTTATGAGACCTGGAGTACAAAATCAGTAGGCACCTGATAGAAATCCGCAGGCATCTTCATTAACTAACTCTGAAACTTTTATACGTCGAACCCATGACTCCAACTCTTCATCTAAACAATCACCAACAACATCAACCAACCTTCCCTTTTCTTGATAAACATTACCATACGGCTGCCAACAAAAATCTTCATTGTGTTTGTGAGGATAGAGCAGATATTTTACACAAACGTTTTGGTGGGAAATTTTTGTGGGAAGTGTTTTAGCGGGAAGTGTTTGGTGGGAAGTTTTGGCAGGAAGTGTTTGATGGGAAGCATTGGGAATGTTTTGAGAGTGGTAAGATTCAGGTTTTTCTTCAACTTTTTTACTCTAATTTGAACCCTGTGGTTTATCAGATTTCACAGCACCCCATTTACCAGATGTTTTGTTTAACATCTCGTGTACAACCATATCATCTCGGCCAAGTTGATTTGCCACCATTCCGATCAACATCCATTTCATCAATATTCAGATCTAAACCGTCTTCAAATACAGGTTTAGAACCGGATTCGAGCTCAGGAGATCCCGCTTCCATGTAATTATCCTCTTGTTCATAATAGTCGAGATCACCACCTAGACACTCATTATCAGCTTCCTCTTCAGATACTCCTCTAACCAAGTTAAGGAAGTTGTACACATCTATTCCATCTTTCTAATTCAATCGTTTAACATCTCGTGTACAACCATATCATATCGGCCAAGTTGATTTGCCACCAGTCCGATCAACATCCATTTCATCAATATTCAGATCTAAACCATCTTCAAATACAGGTTTAGAACCGGATTCGAGCTCAGGAGATCCCGCTTCCATGTAATTATCCTCTAGTTCATAATAGTCGAGATCACCACCTAGACACTCATTATCAGCTTCCTCTTCAGATACTCCTCTAACCAAGTTAAGGAAGTTGTACACATCTATTCCATCTTTCTGATTCATTCGTTTAACATCTCGTGTACAACTATATCATCTCGGCCAATTTGATTTGCCATCAGTCCGATCAACATCCATTTCAATAATATTCAGATCTAAACCGTCTTCAAATACAGGTTTAGAACCGGATTCGAGCTCAGGAGATCCCACTTCCATGTAATTATCCTCTAGTTCATAATAGTCGAGATCACCACCTAGACAATCATTATCAGCTTCCTCTTCAGATACTCCTTTAACAAAGTTAAGAAAGTTGTACACATTTATTCCATTTTTCTGATTCAATTCTACCTAAAACCGGGAAACTTAAAAATTTGACTAGTTATTTTATTTTATAAAAGTATTTAATTTTAAATATAAAATATTTAATTTTAATTATATATTAAATAAAAGTATTTATAATAAATAAAAATAATTAATTATATAAAAGTAATATATTTTAATTTTATAATTTAATTATATATTTGAATTTTATAAAAGATCAGTTAAAGATGAAAAATAATTGTGACATAGGTGGTTGCATAAATTAATGCAAGTGTCTCCGCTCCTTCTTTTAATATTGTTAATAAAAATAATAAATAAAATTAAAAAAAAAAAGATCGGGTATTGTGGTAATGAGGTGGATTTTTATGTTTTTTTAGAGAAAAACACGTCTCGTTTGTTTGGAAGGTTGTTAGTGCATGAGTTTTAGCTGTAATTTCCTTTGTTTTAGTGTATGGGATACTTTGGGTTATCCCGTTTATTTTAGTTGTAGGAGATATTTTGGGTTTTCCCGTTTGTTTTAGTTGTAGGGGATACTTTGGATTATCCCGTTTGGTCAAGATACATTGGTTTATCATATTTGGTAAAGAATACTTTGGTTTATCCCATTTGGTCACGATACTTTGGTTTATCCCATTTGGTCACAATACTTTGGTTTATCCGGTTTGTTGCGTGTTTATATCTGCTGCTGCCTGAAAATGTGCTTCCGCTTGCTGTCGAATATCTTCATCAATTATTTATTAGTTTTACTTTATAGTTTATTAGCTCTTAATCTCCAGTCCGAGCTTTCGCGATTTCGCCGCTTGGACTGCGGGGGAGTGTTAGCCCGTATTGTATTGTTGTAATGGGCTCAAGCCCGAGTCTAGAATCTTTTCTATATTACTTTGTATATGTACAATGTAACCGAGCATCAATCGAGGAAATCAACACAATCATTACCATTCTACACTTTCAAGCTTAATGACCGCAACAATATTTAATCTAGTCTCCAATCTTTCAACAATATAAGCTTCTACTTTTAAGATAACTAGATTAATACTCGTGCTTAGCGACAGTGTATTACGACAAACAATTATACTTACAAACTTCTTGTTGTGGTGTCAGGTGTGTGACACTTGATGCAACAATTAAATGTTCACTTTGTAGTTATTGCAAGTAAAAACTCCTATGAGTTCAAAACAAAAAATGATAAATGTTTGAGAATTAAAAAATATGAGTAAACTAAAGAAAATGTTTTTAAACTTTTCGAAAAATGCAAAAAAATGTCCGAAAAAAAAACTGCAAAAATTGTCCCTAACGTTTCATTTTTCAGCAAGTTTTTTGGCTAACGCTCGTTAGTTTTGGCCGTGTGAAATGACTATTTTACCCTCGCCTACTACATAAACATTTTTTGCAAAAACATTTTTTGCAGTTTACTATTCATTTTCTTTTTGACTTCCCATCACCACCACCCTCTACTACCACACAACCATCACCACCACCCTCCACCACCACCACCAACCTCTACCACCACACAACCATAACCACCACATGCTGCAACGAGCGGGGCAGAAATACTATTTACGTGTTGGATCTGGTGGGCGGCATGGGGTGTACATGCTGGATCTCGAGAGCTCCACCTGGACGAACGTGGAGGTGCCGGAGGAATATTCTGGCCATGTTCAGTCCGGTTGCTGTTTGGAAATATGAATGTATGCAAACAATGGAAATGTTAAAGACGGAGGTCCTAAAAGTAACCATGGCGTTAAACCAACACAGTGTGATATTAACGAGTGTAACTAGAAGAACATGACACTCTTATTTTACAATAAGATAACGCAATCAGGATATGTTTCCAGAATGCCATCCACATACTATTTACAATTAGAAAGTAGATGCAAACTATGATTTTGATTATCGGATCATTTAACGCTCATCTTTAAACATAATCCTTCAATAGTCAAAATTTATCAAACACAAAAATGACCAACTGTCGCAACTACAAGGCAAAAAATACATTAATCACTATCTCTTGCAACTTGTGTTTAATTAACAGTAGTAATCACTACTACAAAAAAGACCTTTTAGACCGGTTAAAAACGGCTTTTAAACCGGTTACACGGGGGGTCTAAATGGGGGGAGGTCTAAAAGGTGTTGAACAAAAAGACCGGTTTACGCACCGGTCTAAAAGATGGGTTTTGCACATAAAGACCGGTTCACTTGCACATAAAGACCGGTTCACGCACCGGTCTAAAAAAGGTCTTTAAGACCGGTTGTTATGATATAAACCGGTCTTTATGTGGCTTTTTTAAAATAAAAAAAATGGGTTGTTTGGGATTGCTCATAAACTTTTTAAGCAGTTTTAATAAGCAATCCCAAACAAACCCACTACATGCAGTAATCTAGTCTCAACAGATAATCCCAACCTGTCTCGACAGGTACCAAAATATACCATTTTAGACCCGTTACCCAACCAGCTCAACATATGGTAGTAAGCTCCGTACAAAGCCCATATATGAAACATAACTTGATATGAATTATCGTCAAATATTGGTGTACAATTTTATTCGAGCTCGAAATGACCTTGTTTGATCAAAAGTAATTGTAATACATACTTTGAGCTTTCAATACTAATCATTACGTGCTCAAGCCTGCGTCAACAAGACTAGTGAAGCTATCAAATTGAGTTCTATATTAGGCAAAAACAGCTGAGTCAGGCTAAAGCTCATCTTGTTATGCAGCCCTAACTAAAATCCATAATAAAGCAAAATCAGAGATTATTTTCAAAATTACATAGTGTACCTCGTCGGTTTGTGTTTCCAAAGTAGAATCTGTAAGCTGAGAATTGGTGGAGCGTGATATTATGTCAGTTAGATATGCAGACAGATTATCAGCTTGTGTAGTAGCAGGATGGGACCCGGTGTTGACCAACTCTTCATTGCCATATTCTATAGGCCAAACTAAAGGAAGATTTGGCATATTGGCCATTACTACTTGAGCAAGTAAATCAGCAGATGTACTGCTAATGAGAATTTCTAACATTCCAGCAGATTGTTCACCTTGTGCAACCAACGAACTAAACATAGAAACAAGCTGCTGTACCCGTCCATTGTCTGCATTTACTTTTTGGCTTGAAGAATTCCCAACTACATTGCCCTTTGAGTCCTCATTCAGATTAGGTGTTGGTTTGGCACGCTTTCCAGGTACACCATCATCTTTATTCAAATCGCTAACATCCTGCACTTGAGACCTTTTCCTTATACCAGGAGAATTACTCGCTTCTACTGAGGGTTTTACATCCTGTAAGAGGACCGACCACTTGTCACTATTCCACATAAATACTTTTGACTGTACACAAGCAAAACGGGTAACTCAAAACAAACAACTTACTTGTGCAATTGACGAATTACCCCGAGAAACTTCACGAAGGGCTTCTTCAGCCAACCCACCAGCTTTCATATCTCTAAGTGATCCAACTAGACGATCCCGCCACTATTAAGAGAATATAACATAGTTTAAGGACAGTATGAAAGCCAAAAACACTCCACAATATAAACACAATATTTTCTTGTTGATTTATAATGTCTTTGAATTAAGTTCTTATGCCAAAGAACAACAAACAAGGATAAGCATATATGGGTAGAAACTTGATCTAAGTCCAGTTTTGTGATAAAGGAAATAGTTACCGGAACAGCACCCGGGTGTGTGCATCTCAAACAGGAAAGGAAAGCATTCTTTAAAGTATGATGCACTCCAGAAACATGACCCGATTTCACAGCAGAACTTGATGGATCCAAACCAAGTAAAACTGGAAGTATGTGTAATACCTAAAATTCCATAACATGTAAAATGACCAAAATGCCCCTGGGAATTTAAAACCTAAATAAAACATTTGTAAAGCACAAATAAAATCCCAAACTTCTAGCAATGAACAAATTATGATCCCAAGTAATTTTAACAACAACATGTAACATTTATGCAAGCCATGAAATTACCAAATTGCCCTTGGGCGCTTAATATAAAATTTAAATTCAAAAGTTGGAAATTCATAAAAGGAAAATAAATGAAATTAAATGGGAAATTAAGGGAGATAATTAGGCCATTAATTCTTTGACCATAACCCCCCGAAATATTGGCTATTCCTCCCCCCTCCTCGGCAGATTTCACTTATACCACCCACACATCCTTTTCTTCTCCTAAAAGTTGCACCGAAACCCTACTATCACCAAGAATAATTCGCATAGCCTTCATACGATTTTTCCCAGCCTTCACACTAATTTTCCCACATTCTTTGGCCTCCTTAGAAGCCACGAAAAATACCCTTTTGAGCCTTGGAAGCACGGATCGAACCATAGGAAATTAATCCAAGTCGTAGGTCTCGGTAAGAACTTTTATCCCATGCGATCGATTTAATCTTTGTGCACTCGTTTTGATATTTTTCCCATGATCCTCACGACCCTCTTAATCCATGAAAATAGTTGGAGTCGTGGTAGAAGCTTGGATCGATCGTGAGAATTAAGTCAAGCCGCTCGATATACAATATAAGGTATCACTCGAATAAATTCATACGTGCTCTAATAAATTCATCTATCATTTTTATTACGTTCCTCATGTCCTTCATGGTCCACGAAAATTGTTTACAAGGTCGGAGGAGTGCTCACGAATTCGTTCGGATTTTGGATCAAGTCGTGGCTCCATAATTCATTTCGCTCATTCCCTACGTTCGAATCTTGGTTTGGCAATTTTCCCTTACTCTATGATCATTATGAACACCATATAAAATATGTAATTCGACTCATGCATGATCTTTCAATCGTTTGTGAATTAATCTATAAATCGACCCATAATTATAAAATACATGTAATCGATTGAACTAAACCTTATGAGTAATTTTTACGGACACAATATGATTATGTTAACATGAGAAAAATATGTATTTGATTTATCATGGCCCCAAAGATTTGTTTTCGAATTAATTTTAAAACCGGATTTATAAGAATTATTTGGGAAAATATAGCACCGATTGAATTAGGGTTTGAAATTGTGAATTAGGGTTTGTTTTTAGTGTAATAATTGATATGTAATCATGACCTAATTATTGGGATTGTCTAGGGCTTGTTTCAAAACAAAATAAAGAGTATACGATTTTACTTTTAAACTATAAGGATCGAAATTGTCATTTATAAAACTTGTGGGTCACTTTTGGAACTTTATAAACATTGTGGCATGTCGTATAAAAAGTATTAGAAGGACCTTTTATGTAAAATAAATGTTTAAGGGTTTATTTGAAATATATATCAAAGTTTATAAATCGATTTGTAATTAAATAAACTAGAGGGATTAAACTTGTAATTTTGGGAAACTTATGGGTCATTCATGTATTTAATCATATTTAAGATGCCATGTGTCATTTTAGAAATTTAAGGGACTATTGTGAAATTAGTACTAATTAAAGGTTGATTATATAAAATAAGGACTAATATTGAAATTGTTATAACATGAGGGACTAAAGTTGTAAAATCTATTTTCTTAGGGTTATGAATCGTACATCATTTAAAATAAGGATATAATATGTAAATTGATAAAGCTAAGGACTAAACATGTTAACATGAATAATTAAGGGCTTAATATGTAAATTTATTAACTAAGGGACCAAACATGTAAAATTATGAAACCTCAAGGGTATAAAGTGTAAACTTGAATAAAACTAATATTAATTTAACCTAATTTATAATTATGGAAATATTATTAAATATAGAAACTTACTAAATAAGGAAACTTTCTAAAAATGGAAATCTGCTAAAAATAGAAAGTTACTTAATATGGAAATGGGATCTTTAGTAATCATGTCTTTACTCCTCTAGGTGTGAAGAGGGAGTAATCATGTGCTCGTTATCATCTTTTCAGTGTGATCTTTGTCAAGCAATAAGGTACAGATATTCTGCTTCTTTGATAAGAGGCCTTCATTCTCTTATTATGACTTCGATTATTGAACCATTATGATTATGAACCTTTCATTCATGAACCTTTGCTTATGAACCTTGACCATGAACCTTTGCTTATGAACCTTTGCTTATGAACCATGATTATGAACCATGATTATGAACTTATGAAACATGATATTGACCTATGCAAGTAACTAAAACATGATTCATGATACTTGACCTTTACCCTCAGTTTGATACTACGAGCCACTCACTAGGCATGAGGGTTTCATGTCCATGTCAGTCGATGCACCGATGGCATGACTCTAGGGCAGGAGAGTGATGACCTGTCCCGTCCCTGCATGTTATGTTTACGTAGAGGCAGATTATGGCCACCTGGGGCGTATGGATGCATCCTAGATTTGTTCATGTACATGTTATGTTATGTTATGTTATGATATTCATGGTGACTGATGGTGTGTGCGATACACGTCTTTCACACTCCGGGAGCTAGCTACTCCAACCCATGATGAGGTCACCCCTCATATATATACAGGATACTAAGAGGTCTCCCCTCTACATGTTTATGGCTATGATTATGATTATGTTTATGATTTCATGTTATGGGCTCGTAGTGGATTACTGACCTTACTTTACCATACACCTTTATCCTTTACCTTATGACACCATGTATTCTTACCATGTACTCATGTTTCCTTTCTCATTTACTCATGTATTATTCATTATGCTACTGCTTGTTACGTTATATCTGTTCACTGAGCTCTAGTAGCTCAGCCGCGTTTTCTTTTCCCGCGGCAGGTAATTAAGCTAGGATTTGGGCAAGGCTTTGGGGTTGAGTGCACTTGAGTGGAGCTTGTTCTTTATAGCTTATCTACCATTTGATTTCTTTGGACTTTATGTTGCCATTGTTTGGGCATTGAACTTATGTACTTCTTTTATTTCCTTTCATTTTGGATATAAGTCATGTTGACTTATTATTGGATTATGTATTGACTTCCGCTATTTTGATTTATGGATACTGTGTTGTTCTGATATGAAACCATATATTTGTGATATCTTTACCCTTGTCGGGTTGGGGTGTTACAATTTATGGTGTCAGAGACAGGTTTTCCGAAAACCCGTTGGCTTAGGCCTTTGACCTGTGAGGATTGGGTAGACATTAGGTTTTCCTTTCGCGTACTCTTTTCCGTATTCTGCTCTGTCATATTTTGCTTCACCTTGCTAATCGTTTTCATAATTCTATAGATGGTTAACACTCGTCACCAGGAGTATAACAGTGGAGGAGATGCTGAAACCCCCAATCTGGAGGAAATGATAGCTAATGCTGTAGCCCGTCTGCTACCGGGCCTTAACACTGAGGCGGTGGTCAACCGGCTTATCAGTGGTGGAGCTGGTCCATCTGGGGGTGCTGGCAGTTCTTCTGGTGGTGGGGGCCGACCCACTACTATTAATGGGTGGCTGGAGAGTTTTAATAAGCTCAAGCCGTTGTCCTTCTCTTCTGCTGCTACTCCTCAGGCAGCAGAAGATTGGATCACCCACATGGAGAAACTGTTCGAGGTGTTAGGTTGTGAGGACGGGTTCAAGACTCGTCTGGCTGTGTTCAAACTAGAAGGTGACGCGCTCAACTGGTGGAAAGCGCATAAAGAAGCTAAAGGTGGTGATGCATATGTTCTCGGTTGTTCATGGGCTGATTTCCGTACCACGTTCTATAATCGGTACTTCCCTGCTTCCGAGCAGCAGAGGTTCATTAGGGAGTACAACACTATCTCTCAGCTTGAGTCTGAGCATGCTGGGCAGTATCTGGAGCGGTTTTAGCGATTAGTGAGTTTTGTGGGTCCGCTTGCTGGAGATTCTAAGCAGCAGGCTAGGCAATACAAATGGGGACTCAAGAGGTTAGTAACCTATTTAAGTTGATGGTTGGTACCAACAGACATTAATACATTTTTCTTTTGCTATTGTATTAGGTGGGTACTAGACCGCATACTTAATGATGAGTTTAAAGATCCGGCAGAATGTTGCGACGCTGCTCGCAATATCGAGATATTTCATCAGGGATCTGGGTATAAGAGAAACAGAGATGGGAATAGGATTCAGACTCAGGGTCAGAACAGGGATTTTAAGGGCCGGAATGACAGGAGTTATGATTCTCGTGGACAGGGGGATCGACGATACGACCATCAGGGTCAGGCTGGCAGGAACTATGATCAGAAGAGGTCAGATACTAGAGGGCAGGATTCCAGGTTCACTCCTAGGCAGGGAGATGATCGCTCGGGACGCAACACCAGTCAGAAACAGTGGAGAGACCAGACTGCTAAGGGTAGTCAGCAGAACAGGGCTCCGGGTTCTAGTTCTCAGGGAGGTGCATCTGGGAGTTCATATACTTATCCTATTTGTACTACGTGTGGCAAGCGCCACAATGGACCATGTCGTCGGGCTTCTGGGACTTGTTTTGGATGTGGCTCGACAGAGCATCGTGTGAAAGATTGTCCCAAGCAAAACCCGGAGAAAACCGGGAACTATCTACCTCCCCCTCCACCCAACACTGGCCGTGTATATTCTATGACTCGGGATCAGGCGGCTCAGTCTTCAGGTACGATTACGGGCGTTTTATATATTGGTGATCACGCTATTTTCACACTTTTTGATACTGGAGCTACGCACTCGATTATATCTTTAAATCTGGTTAAGAAACTTAAAATATTACCAACACCACTAAGTAATCAAGTATCCCTCTCTACTCCCATGAAACTCAGTACTCTTATTGCTCATGAATACGTAAATTGTCCTATACGATTCGATGACCGGATTCGTTCGGCAAATCTACTCCCTTTGGACATGGTTGATTTCGATGTTATTCTCGGCATGGATTGGTTATCTTTTCATAGAGCCACCATTGACTGTCATGCTCGAAAAGTAATTTTTGGTGATCTAACTCAGCCTGAATTTGTTTTTCATGAAACACGCTCTCTAAAATCTGTGAAAATTATTTCTGCTTTGAAAGCAAGGACTCTAATATCTCATGGTTGCCAAGGTTATTTGGCCTCTATTAAAGATTCTTCTGCGGAAGGTCCTGATATTAATACTGTTCATGTTGTTCGGGAATTTTCTGATGTTTTCCCTGAAAAACTTCCTGGTCTTGCTCCGGCCAGAGAGGTTGAATTTACTATCGATCTGATTCCCGGCGCTGAGCCTATCTCTAAGGCTCCGTACCGGATGGCACCGGTGGAACTCAAGGAGTTAAAGGAACAGTTGGAAGAATTATTGGACTGTGGTTTTATTCGTCCAAGTGTGTCACCATGGGGTGCTCCTGTACTTTTTGTAAAGAAGAAAGATGGATCTATGCGGTTGTGTATCGATTACCGGGAGTTAAACCGCATCACTATTCGGAACCGTTATCCGCTACCACGCATCGATGATTTATTTGATCAGTTGCAGGGTGCTAAAGTATTCTCCAAGATTGACTTGCGATCTGGTTATCACCAGTTGCAGGTTAAAGAGCAGGACATCTCTAAGACTGCTTTCCGTACCCGGTATGGACATTATGAGTTTTTAGTTATGCCTTTTGGGTTAACAAATGCTCCTGCGGTATTTATGGACTTAATGAATCGAGTCTTCCATGAATTCCTTGATAAATTCGTTATCGTGTTCATCGATGATATTCTGGTATATTCTAAGTCGGCGGAAGAGCACGAGCAGCATTTACGTACTGTTTTGGGTATTCTGAGGCAGCAGAAATTATACGCTAAATTTTCCAAGTGTGAATTCTGGTTGGACCGAGTTGCTTTCCTTGGTCACGTCGTGTCTGCAGATGGGATTACCATGGATCCAGCTAAGGTCGAGGCTATCACAAAATGGCCAAGACCTACCACGGTAACCGAAGTCAGGAGTTTTCTGGGTTTAGCTGGCTATTATCGACGCTTTGTCGAGGGGTTTTCGAAGTTGGCTTTACCGTTGACTCAATTGATGAGAAAAGGTGAAAAGTTTGTGTGGACGGATGAGCGTGAGCAGAGTTTTGAGGAGTTGAAACGACGGCTAGTTTCTGCACCTATTTTGACCTTACCGTCGGGTTCGGGAGGATTTCAGATTTATAGTGACGCTTCCAAGAAGGGTTTAGGTTGTGTTCTCATGCAGAACGGGAAAGTAATTGCCTATGCCTCAAGGCAGTTAAAACCCTATGAGGAAAATTATCCGACCCATGATCTAGAATTGGCAGCTGTGGTATTTGCGTTGAAAATATGGAGACATTACTTATACGGTGAATCATGTGATATCTTCACGGATCATAAGAGTCTCAAATACATATTTACCCAGAAAGAGCTCAACATGAGGCAGAGAAGATGGTTGGAGCTTCTGAAAGATTACGACACTAATATCCAGTATCATCCCGGCAAGGCGAATGTTGTTGCCGATGCACTCAGCAGGAAATCGGGTATGATTGCTAGTTTGAATGTCGAGCCTCGTATTCTTCAGGACTTAGAGCGGTTAGAGGTTGAGATATGTGTAAAGGGCGTTAGTGGTTATTGGGCGAGTTTGAAGGTGGAATCGAACTTGATGCTGTGGATTAAGGAAGCCCAGAAGGACGATGGTGAACTCTGGGCTATTGTGCAGAATGTCGAGGAAGGTAAGCAGTCTGAGTTTCGGGTAGATGGTAGTGGTATTGTATGGTGTGGAGATCGATTATGTGTGCCTGATGATTCTGATCTACGTGAGGCCTTGTTGACTGAGGCTCATAGTTCTCCTTTTTCTATACATCCTGGTTCAACCAAGATGTATCGGGATCTAAAGCAACAATTCTGGTGGAGCGGCATGAAGCAGGATGTGGCATCGTTTGTAGCTAGATGTATGACCTGTCAGCAGGTCAAGATTGAACACCAGAGAGCTAGTGGGTTATTACAGCCTTTGGAGATTCCAGTTTGGAAGTGGGATGAAATTTCTATGGATTTTGTTTGTGGTTTACCGTTGACTCGTAGGAAACATGATGCGATTTGGGTGGTCGTTGATCGGCTAACTAAATCCGCTCATTTCTTACCCATCCGTATGAGCTACAGTGTTAGTAAGTTGTCCGAGATTTTCACGCAGGAGATTGTTAGATTGCATGGCACTCCTTCTTCTATCGTTTCTGATCGTGATCCTCGTTTTACTTCGCGCTTCTGGAAGGGATTACATAAAGTTTGGGGTGTTCGTCTTAAGTTCAGTACCGCTTTTCATCCCCAAACTGATGGTCAGTCGGAGAGGACCATCCAGACATTAGAGGATATGTTACGAGCGTGTGCATTGGAATGGACGGGTAGTTGGGACGACTACCTGTGTTTGGTAGAGTTCGCTTACAATAACAGTTGGCACGCGAGCATCGATATGGCACCTTTTGAGATGTTATATGGGCGAAAGTGCAGAGCACCGGTATGTTGGAATGAAGTAGGGGAACGTATTCTTGAAGGACCTGAGATGATTGAGGTCACAAATGAAAAGGTTGCCACGGCTAAGGAGAAATTGAAAGAGGCACGGGCACGTCAAAAGAGTTATGCGGATAAGCACCGTCGGGATCTAGAGTTTAATGTTGGTGACCGAGTATTTCTTAAAGTATCTCCGTTCCGAGGCGTCAAACGTTTTGGTATTAAGGGCAAGCTCAGCCCTCGGTTTATTGGACCCTTTGAAATTCTGGAGCGTATCGGAGAAGTCTCGTATCGTCTAGCTTTGCCACCTCAGTTGGCTCATGTTCATAATGTATTTCATGTATCTCTTTTGAGGGGATACAACTATCATCCTCTACATGTGGCTTCTTATCCGTTTGATCAGATTCGTCCCGATATGACCTTATCTGAAGAACCGGAAGCGGTTCTAGAGCGTCAGGAACGCGTGATGAGAAATAAAGTCATTCCTTTTGTAAAGATTCTTTGGCGGAATCACCCAGCACGTGAAGCAACCTGGGAGACCGAAGAATCAATACGATCGAGTTATCCTCATTTCATGTTTTGACCTGGTATGTTCAGTTTCGTTTCTGTCATGTTTCCTTTCTTATGTCCTTGCAAATTTCGAGGACGAAATTTTTCTGTTAGAGGGGAAGAAGTTGTAATACCTAAAATTCCATAACATGTAAAATGACCAAAATGCCCCTGGGAATTTAAAACCTAAATAAAACATTTGTAAAGCACAAATAAAATCCCAAACTTCTAGCAATGAACAAATTATGATCCCAAGTAATTTTAACAACACCATGTAACATTTATGCAAGCCATGAAATTACCAAATTGCCCTTGGGCGCTTAATATAAAATTTAAATTCAAAAGTTGGAAATTCATAAAAGGAAAATAAATGAAATTAAATGGGAAATTAAGGGAGATAATTAGGCCATTAATTCTTTGACCATAACCCCCCGAAATATTGGCTATTCCTCCCCCCTCCTTGGCAGATTTCACTTATACCACCCACACATCCTTTTCTTCTCCCAAAAGTTGCACCGAAACCCTACTATCACCAAGAATAATTCGCATAGCCTTCATACGATTTTTCCCAGCCTTCACACTAATTTTCCCACATTCTTTGGCCTCCTTAGAAGCCACGAAAAATACCCTTTTGAGCCTTGGAAGCACGGATCGAACCATAGGAAATTAATCCAAGTCGTAGGTCTCGGTAAGAACTTTTATCCCATGCGATCGATTTAATCTTTGTGCACTCGTTTTGATATTTTTCCCATGATCCTCACGACCTTCTTAATCCATGAAAATAGTTGGAGTCGTGGTAGAAGCTTGGATCGATCGTGAGAATTAAGTCAAGCCGCTCGATATACAATATAAGGTATCACTCGAATAAATTCATACGTGCTCTAATAAATTCATCTATCATTTTTATTACGTTCCTCATGTCCTTCATGGTCCACGAAAATTGTTTACAAGGTCGGAGGAGTGCTCACGAATTCGTTCGGATTTTGGATCAAGTCGTGGCTCCATAATTCATTTCGCTCATTCCCTACGTTCGAATCTTGGTTTGGCAATTTTCCCTTACTCTATGATCATTATGAACACCATATAAAATATGTAATTCGACTCATGCATGATCTTTCAATCGTTTGTGAATTAATCTATAAATCGACCCATAATTATAAAATACATGTAATCGATTGAACTAAACCTTATGAGTAATTTTTACGGACACAATATGATTATGTTAACATGAGAAAAATATGTATTTGATTTATCATGGCCCCAAAGATTTGTTTTCGAATTAATTTTAAAACCGGATTTATAAGAATTATTTGGGAAAATATAGCACCGATTGAATTAGGGTTTGAAATTGTGAATTAGGGTTTGTTTTTAGTGTAATAATTGATATGTAATCATGACCTAATTATTGGGATTGTCTAGGGCTTGTTTCAAAACAAAATAAAGAGTATACGATTTTACTTTTAAACTATAAGGATCGAAATTGTCATTTATAAAACTTGTGGGTCACTTTTGGAACTTTATAAACATTGTGGCATGTCGTATAAAAAGTATTAGAAGGACCTTTTATGTAAAATAAATGTTTAAGGGTTTATTTGAAATATATATCAAAGTTTATAAATCGATTTGTAATTAAATAAACTAGAGGGATTAAACTTGTAATTTTGGGAAACTTATGGGTCATTCATGTATTTAATCATATTTAAGATGCCATGTGTCATTTTAGAAATTTAAGGGACTATTGTGAAATTAGTACTAATTAAAGGTTGATTATATAAAATAAGGACTAATATTGAAATTGTTATAACATGAGGGACTAAAGTTGTAAAATCTATTTTCTTAGGGTTATGAATCGTACATCATTTAAAATAAGGATATAATATGTAAATTGATAAAGCTAAGGACTAAACATGTTAACATGAATAATTAAGGGCTTAATATGTAAATTTATTAACTAAGGGACCAAACATGTAAAATTATGAAACCTCAAGGGTATAAAGTGTAAACTTGAATAAAACTAATATTAATTTAACCTAATTTATAATTATGGAAATATTACTAAATATAGAAACTTACTAAATAAGGAAACTTTCTAAAAATGGAAACCTGCTAAAAATAGAAAGTTACTTAATATGGAAATGGGATCTTTAGTAATCATGTCTTTACTCCTCTAGGTGTGAAGAGGGAGTAATCCTGTGCTCGTTATCATCTTTTCAGTGTGATCTTTGTCAAGCAATAAGGTACAGATATTCTGCTTCTTTGATAAGAGGCCTTCATTCTCTTATTATGACTTCGATTATTGAACCATTATGATTATGAACCTTTCATTCATGAACCTTTGCTTATGAACCTTGACCATGAACCTTTGCTTATGAACCTTTGCTTATGAACCATGATTATGAACTTATGAAACATGATATTGACCTATGCAAGTAACTAAAACATGATTCATGATACTTGACCTTTACCCTCAGTTTGATACTACGAGCCACTCACTAGGCATGAGGGTTTCATGTCCATGTCAGTCGATGCACCGATGGCATGACTCTAGGGCAGGAGAGTGATGACCTGTCCCGTCCCTGCATGTTATGTTTACGTAGAGGCAGATTATGGCCACCTGGGGCGTATGGATGCATCCTAGATTTGTTCATGTACATGTTATGTTATGTTATGTTATGATATTCATGGTGACTGATGGTGTGTGCGATACACGTCTTTCACACTCCGGGAGCTAGCTACTCCAACCCATGATGAGGTCACCCCTCATATATATACAGGATACTAAGAGGTCTCCCCTCTACATGTTTATGGCTATGATTATGATTATGTTTATGATTTCATGTTATGGGCTCGTAGTGGATTACTGACCTTACTTTACCATACACCTTTATCCTTTACCTTATGACACCATGTATTCTTACCATGTACTCATGTTTCCTTTCTCATTTACTCATGTATTATTCATTATGCTACTGCTTGTTACGTTATATCTGTTCACTGAGCTCTAGTAGCTCAGCCGCGTTTTCTTTTCCCGCGGCAGGTAATTAAGCTAGGATTTGGGCAAGGCTTTGGGGTTGAGTGCACTTGAGTGGAGCTTGTTCTTTATAGCTTATCTACCATTTGATTTCTTTGGACTTTATGTTGCCATTGTTTGGGCATTGAACTTATGTACTTCTTTTATTTCCTTTCATTTTGGATATAAGTCATGTTGACTTATTATTGGATTATGTATTGACTTCCGCTATTTTGATTTATGGATACTGTGTTGTTCTGATATGAAACCATATATTTGTGATATCTTTACCCTTGTCGGGTTGGGGTGTTACAGTATGCGCCCATAAAATGCAGGCCTTTTCTTTGCAATTGCTGAAAGACTGTAAAGCATGATTAAGGAATTAGTGAACATGTTTTTTAAGAAGCATAAGCAATGGTAAAGAGTAAGAAATTTATAGGAAAGACAAGTCTGCTCATTCCTGGACTGTTCAACTTCTGGATTTGGGAAGTCGTAAGAAATTTCACTTCCCAAAATCATTAGTTGCTTAAAAAGAACGATTTTCTAAGTGGTGTGTGAATATACTGAAAAAATATATATTATAAGGAGTTAACTCATTTACAATTATCGCTTTTCAACATAACTTAGTATTTTATAACTACCAAATCACAGTTTGGTAGCTTCCGTGTATTGAATAAAAGGATGTGCAGATTTAAAGGATGTGCAGATTTAAACCTAAAGTATCTAGGTTGGTAGCTTCCGTGTATTGAATAAAATGCCAAAGAATGAACTAGTCTACCTGTATGTCATTGTCGTTCGAGATGCTGACTAGAAAACCTTTGTTGGATAGAAACTGCAAGAAATAAACACTAAAAATCAACCAGCATTCTAACAGTACTATAAAATATGACAGCCGACATCATAAGCTTATACACGGCTATATAAGTATAGCAAGCTAAATCCAACATTATGACATATGCATGGTTGTATGAGAGTGCTGCTATTTATTTGTCAAGCAAACAGATAAAATTAAACCAACATTGGACGATCACTCGAGATTTCAGCCCACACTAAGGCAGTTATGACTGTTGAGTATGATCAATCAACATGATGAAATTTAAGAAACGAAAAGCGAACATACCTCCAAATACTTGAAAGGCAACTGCTTTGGAGAAATTAGCAGCCCTTCAATGTTATCACCACCAATCACTTTTATCCTGCCATCTCTGCGTGAAATTAATACAATTATAGTTACTTAAGGCTCTTCTGATTTACTAGTTGAAAAAGATCATATCATGAAGCATTCACTCAACACAACAAAGACCACTGCCTACGTAGATACTGACTATTAACCTATGGCTTTCATTTTCAGCGAAAGATGTAAACTTTATATATATCTGCTACTACGTTGTGCATTAATCTATTAACTATATTATTCTAAAGGTGATTAAATGATGGTAACCATCTAGCCTTTTAGAATTGAGGTCTAATACAAATTCATAAGACACCAAAACAATCGTTTATAGTCTATAAAGGATGACTATTGAGTAACTTATAAACTAAATTCTTCTGTTGTTCCCTAACAAGCATACCATCGTAAATCAACCTATAAACTAAATTCATCCAAAATGCATAATTACATAATAGAATAACAAAAAAACTAAACTTTTCCAACCACATTACCTGCATCCTATTATTTTCAGTGTATCATCCACCGATATAGCAGATTTCCCCTGTCAAAAACCATAAACTATCAAGCCAACTCCAAAGATCACCAAATAAAATTTCGA
This sequence comes from Artemisia tridentata subsp. tridentata, assembly GCA_021014915.2. Taxonomy (NCBI): domain Eukaryota; kingdom Viridiplantae; phylum Streptophyta; class Magnoliopsida; order Asterales; family Asteraceae; genus Artemisia; species Artemisia tridentata. Next base: position 189,928,383 of record CP139509.1, on the reverse strand, counting down.
CATTTATGATATGTAGAAGCCTTAACAAATTCAGTAAGTGTAGAAGTATGATATATGACTAAATGAGTCCCAACTATGACTAGTCAACAATCACTAAAGTACTAAACTCTCGTGTAATCTGCTCTGTTAAGCATGAATTCTACTAATATAACACTGGAAATAGTACTAAACTACTCATAACTTTGATATCGCGTTGGTTTCGTGTGCTAACAAAAACAACACGGGTCTGCATCGAATCCTGGGGTTAGGACAGGGAATTCATTCTTACCCGTGCAGAGTCCTTTAACAAGTTGTTGGTTGTTTTACAGAAAAAGATAAAATTATTATGATCTAGGATTTTAGTGACTGCTTTCGCCATAGATGTATCTTTTTAAAACCATCTATCTTACTAAATTAAACACTCGCGGATATAATTTATCGATAATCACTACCAAACACACACACTTGCACACTTACATATTCAAATACACAACCTACATTACAAGATTAAACACTCATGTATATAACTAACCAATAATCACTAACAAACCAAGCCAAAATCATACACAACTTATATTACAAAATAAAACACTGGCGAATAAAATTAACTGGTAACACTAAATGCACACAGTAACCAAGTCCCAACTGCCACATCACAATAACCAAGTCCCGAAGGCGCAAACTGCATTTCACAAGGTGGTTCTGCAACATAGAAGAAAGTATGAGTCGATCTAATTAAAATACTAAAAATTGAAGAAATTGGGTACATAAACTGACCTTCGAGCACGGCGAGCTTGTCTATTTAATGATGATGGCGGTCATGTAATCGGTGAGGCGACGAAGTGGAGCGGCTGTGGTGTGTTTGTGTTAGGGCTTTAATGAAAATGAAAAGGGAAAAAGAGGGATAAGGGGAACATGAAATAAGTTGAAATTTTTGGTGGTGGGGTTTGGGGGGAGAATAAAAGACATTTAGACCGGTGTATATGAAAGGAACTGGTCTAAATAATCAGCTTATATAGACCGGTGGAAAATAAACAAACCGATTTAAATAACTTTTTTTAGACCGGTGTTTTGAATATCAATCGGTCTAAATGTTAAAAAGACATTTAGACCGGTGTCTTCTATTTGCACCGGTCTAAATAACTCTTGGCGGGGTAAAATCCACATTTAGACCTGCGTTTTTCTTAAAGGGTCTAGATAAGGGGGTCTTAAAGCCTGTTTTTGTAGTAGTGTGTTATGTTACAGCAGACGACTTAATTTTAAAACATATAACCACTTTTACAACACAATGCCAATAATTCTCTTAAATTATTCTTTAACAAGACTTAAATTAAATAAAAAGAACTTGTGATTGTACAAAGACCCCTAAAGTCCAAGCGAAATTTGATTATAAAAAGAAAATACTAAACTGAGACAAAATAGTGTAGACGTATCTCTTTTGTATTTAAATTGCTCACTACCACCATCATTTCCCCATAATAAACAGTAGCACTCTGTTCCCGAGTTTATTTTCTGGAGTAAAAGGGAAAGTTTTGGGATGGTAATAAAAAAAATTGTGTTCCCGAGATTTTTTAGGAGGGGAGAGGAAAGTAAAGGATAGTAAATTACATCAAAATTACTCTCCTAATTTACTTCCCAAATTGGGATGAAATGGAGTGAAGTTGATTTTAAAGCTCTTTTTTTGTTACTTCCTTCTCTTTTATTTCCAACTCGGGAACACAAGATAAAAAAATAATTTCTTACTCCTCTCCTCTTTACTTCACTCTTTTTTCCCTCTCCATCTATTTTTTTCCATTTTATACTCAGGAACAGAGTGTAGAATTGACGAAAATCACGAGCAGCAGTAAGCAAATTTATTTTACTTTCATGGTGTCGTAAAGAACCTGCCAAAACATCTTGTACATGTGCCTTTTCAAGTACATCTTCTTCACCTTTTCTCTCTCCCTTCGATCAAGTCCCATTCGTTGTCGTTCTGATGGATTTTTGAGTAAATATTGAAGGTTTTTGGAAAGAACGGTTGTCCCTGGATGCCCGATCGGATGTAGTAAACCAGTCACATTGTGTTCAACAATCTCTTTTGTGCCTCCTGCATCTGTACGTTCCGAGCACCTAATCAATAGATACAAGGATATGATCTAAATTAGGAAAAGAAGCTAGTTTTAAAGGAGATGTACTGGACTAAATACGCTTGGCCATAAAAATAAGATTTTGAGTTAAGGTAACCAACGTTCCAAATGTATAATTTAAGATAACCAACTTCCAAAATTTTAATTTAAGATATTGTGATTCAGTAACCTGTCAAAACAGAAGTTAGAGTAAAGTATGCAATGAAGTTAGAGCAAATAAGATTGTGGTGGAGGGTGGTGGTGATGGTTGTGTGGTGGTAGAGGGTGGTGGTGGTGGTGGAGGGTGATGGTGATGGTTGTGTGGTAGTAGAGGGTGATGGTGATAGGAAGTCAAATAGAAAATGAAAAGTAAACTGCAAAAAATGTCCTTGTAGTAGGCGAGGGTAAAATAGTCACTTCACACTGCCAAAACTAACGAGCGTTAGGCAAAAAACATTTTTTCAGCTACAGTAACCCTTCAAGGGCATAACTTGCAGAAAAATGAAACGTTAGGGACAATTTTTGCAGTTTTTTTTTCGAGGACATTTTTTGCATTTTTCAAAAAGTTTAGGGACATTTTTTGCAGTTTACTCAAAAAATATTTAAACTATTAATATAAGAGTAAATTGCAAAAATCGTCCTTGTGGTTTGGCCAAATAGCACGTTTCGTCCCTGTGATTCATTAAGTGCAAAAATGGTCAAGATTTGGCACTGTTTCATGTACTTTTGGTCCCCCATGTTAGCCGACGTTAAATGAGTTTCGTTAGCACTTACACGTTAGCCCTTTTGGCTAACGATCGTTGCAGCGCCCATCCTTTTAACTAACGGCCAAACCACAAGGACGATTTTTGCAATTTACTCTTTTTTTCAATTTTGTTTTTTTGAATTTTTTTTTTCAAAAACTTTTTTCGTATATTAATTTTTTTTTTAATATATAAAACGTTTTTTATATAAAACATTTATATATAAAAATGTTTTTTTATATAAAACGTATTTATATAAAAAGTTTTTATATAAAATTTTTTTATATAAAAAAAGTTTATAAAAAAGTTTTTATATACGAAAAATACGAAAAAAGTTTTTTTGTATATAAAAACTTTTGCAATTCACTCAAAGTTTTTGTTAGTGCAAATATTACGATATTTAAATTAAAAACGGTTTTTTCGGTTTTAATGATGACAAACATGTAACTTGTAATGCATAACGTAAAATGTGCAAGTTACTTGTAAACACAAATCATCAATGCATACTTCATCAACACCTCCCGACGTCTCAAGTATGCTTCAACGAAGTCGTAGATTTCCATCCCAACATAAATCACTCAAGGTATGGACAAACAAATCTACTACTTGACAAATGATCAAAGGATTATATTTTTCATAACTTCACATTTTTAATGTGACAAAACATTTTTTCAAAAATATATTTTACAAATTATTTTTGAATTAAAAAGAAATGTTTTATTTTGAAAAATAAATTTGAAAACTCCCAACAGCCATTTTTCCTCCCAAAACAGCTCCAACTTCCCCAAATAAACCTTCCCCACTAAAGACAAAAAAGGGAGCGTCCAACGGCACCTTTAAGTATGGACGGCTCCACTAAATTTAGTGGAGCCGTCGGGTATTTAGTGGAACCGTGGGTCTGTAACGGTCAGATTTTCCCTTGCCTATAAATAGTGGACCATTCCACACTTCCAACTTGATTTTTTCGGTCCTTTTTCTCTGGTCTAATCCCTCTTCACTTAGAACACTTTCTTTCATCATTTGGAGAGTCTTAGGGTTTTTAAGAGTAATCCAATCATCCACTCAAGTGATCCTCTTCATTCCTCTTGATTAGCAAGAGAAGAACACAAAGTATCCTAGATACAAAGTGTTGTCATCCCTCTTGATTAGCAAGAGAAGAACACAAAGTATCCTAGATACAAAGTGTTGTCATTCCTCTTGATTAGCAAGAGAAGAACACAAAGTATCCAAGTAGATACAAAGTGTTGTCATCCCTCTTGATTAGCAAGAGAAGAACACCAAGTATCCAAGTAGATACAAAGTGTTGGAGTTGTTAGGTCTTGTAACATTTGTTACACTCTTGATTGTATCATAGAATACATCAAGATTACTTTTCTTTTGTGAGAGAGTGAGTCAAGATCATTGTGATCTTAAGAGATAGTGAAGATCTCTTGAAGCCATTGGGCTTGTGTGATTGATCATGTGGATCAAGGGTAGATCGGGTAGATCGTGGTAGATTGGTGCTAGCTAAGATTAGCACTCGACATCTAGCTTAGTGTCGGAAATAGGATAAGCAACGTGTATGGTGTAGATCGTGGTAGATTGGTGCTAGCTAAGATTAGCACTCGACATCTAGCTTAGTGTCGGAAATAGGATAAGCGACGTGTATGGTTTTCTCCGCCTAAAGGGAGTTTGTTGATTAGTGAAGTAACTCTCGAGTTGGGTACTCGGGGAGTGGAGTAGGGCGAAGAGGAGCTTCGTGACCGAACCACTATAAATCACCGTGTCCGGTTTGCGCCTTCTAACTTATCTCTTTACTTTCATTTCATTAGTTATCGCTTTATATTTATATTTGCATTGCATATGTGTTTGTGTGGCTTGTTGCTCATGTAGTGATTGATCATGTATGTTCCATGGTTTGATTGTGCATATGTTGTAGTTTACTATAGTCATCTCTAGATGCTATATACTCATTGTTGACACTCTTCATATTACGTCACACTTGATCGGGTGTTTGATACAAAAGTTTTAAGTTTTTAAATGGAAACGTATTCACCCCCCCCCCCCTCTACGGTTTCCACAATTGGTATCAGAGACAGGTTGCTCAAATTTTTAAAACAAATGGTTTTCAAAATTGAGTACGATCCATGTATCAAATTACCCATGAAGGTGATAAAAATATGAAAAGTAGTTAGTTACTTAATACTTACAAGTTTTGTTGTTAAGTATATGCTGTTAGGGGTGTTATCGGGTCTGTTGGGTCGGGTTGAGTCGGGTTTGGAGTTTTTAAAAACTCACCCGACACCCGACCCGATAAGGATTCGGGTTATCGGATTCGGGTGGTAGTCGGGTCGGGTTATGTCGGGTCGGGTGATTCGGGTGATTCGGGTTATCGGGTGACCCGATTAAGAAACAGTACCTTATGTTTGTATCAGTGGTGTAGTAGTTATTGCAGACTTGTGTTTATTGCAGACTTGGCAGTAGGGAGTGAAACATGGCGTCTTCGAAACTCTTTGAATTCCCTATAACATTGTTCATTTTATTTGCTTTATGATGCTAGTTTATAGCAAGATTGAACTGGAAGTTGGGTGCAGTTGTGTAGTTGCATCATTTTACAGGTTGGTGAGTCAAACCTTCCAACTAATCCAACGAGCTTTGTCATTTTATTTTTGTACCATATATGAGCTGATGTTCATGGTGTATAAGTTTGATTCTAGCTGCATTTATTATGTTTGTTTTGACCTCTAGCTGGCGTGCTTCACTGTATTTATTGAAAGCAGTTTGTTTGAATTTGACTGAGGTTTGGTCTCTTATTTTCTTTGCCTTTATGTGCATGTCATATAAACCTATGAAGTGTTGCTGGATATATGTTTAAACTTTGAAGTGTCTGGTACAAATAATGATCCCAAATGGTTCACAGGAAACAGGCCTATAATTAAAACTAAGCTTATAATATGCCAAGTTAAAAAGCAATAAGTGATTGTCGGGTCTTATCGGGTTGACCCGATAACCCGATAATATTTTTTATTTAACCCGAACCCGACCCGATAACACTATCGGGTTATCGGGTTCGGGTCAAATCAACCCGACTAGATTTTTTGACCCAATTAGACCCGACCCGATCGGGTTCGGGTTCGGGTCGGGTTGACCCGACCCTACAGACACCCCTATATGCTGTCATACTAGCTTGAAGGTTTTCTTAAATTGATAAAAGTTGGTTTTGTTCAAAAACTGAAGTCAGACGTTCGGCACCATTAAATATAACGTACAGCTCCACTAAATACGGACGGTACCGCTAAATTTAACGGAGCCGTCTGTCTGTTTTTCAGAATTTGGTAATTTTCAAAAATTCATATAAAATCAACCGTAAGTCCGTAGGAGTCGTGCCACCTATCGGTTTAAACGTAATTGAGTCTACTTTCACTTAAAAATATTTTTAGAAAGTGATTATAAAGTAAAATTTACGAATGTCTCTAATTCGTAACACAGATTCTTTTCCGGTCATGCCGATTGTACAAATTTTGTTGTCAAATCACAAAGTGAACATCACACGTTGATGCATTCGTGATTTCAAGGTGTTGAACTTGATCAAATTTTTAAATGGGGTGGAAAATAATTCATTTTCAAATAAAGTCAAGCTAAGTGTACATTGTTATACTTAATACACAAAATGACGATAAGTATCTTTGTGTGTTATGCTAAATGACTATTTGCTTTTGTTTGTGTCTTAGTATTGTTAGTTAATACTTTTGTATGCTTATTGTTATCTTTAGTTGAGCTAATTTTATCCTTATGCATAAGTGTCTTCCATACCTAGTTGCTATGTGTCGAATATTAGCTTTTCGGCTTATGCGTCAATAGGACTTAGGCTAGACTTCTTGCACTAAGTTGCGTAATTGATTTTGCATTGCATATAGGCATCAACCATTTGTCTTCCATTTGTTGCAAGTTCTTAAAATGGTTTAGTAAGTTTCTTAGGAATAGAAACTAAGTTGGTAGATCATGTATGTCGAAAGATATTGTCTTACACAATTATTTTTTCAAAGGTTTAAGTGTAAAAAGTATATCACCCCAAAATACTTAACACTTTCATAAAATCCGTAACATGATCTTTGAAACATTACATCATATTGTCTTGTTTGACCATGGGTTGTCTAAACAAGATAAAATGTCATTTTAATACATTAGTATTTAAGTAAAAGAAAATATATTAAACTTGCATTGATCTAACACACATACAAAATGTTTTTAAACATTTAGTATTTTACGTATGGTGTATAAAAATAGTTAAGATAATTATTTTTATACTAATGAGGTGTCGAAAAACTAAAAGTATTATACTTAATAATATAAACAGTTTTTCTCAAATAAAAATAAATGACAATATCGAAGTAGTAACTTAATATGTCATTAACCTCACACATACAAGTAGTATTAGAATAAATGGAACACACTCCTTAAATTTTTACTTTATTTTTAAAAAAGGAGTGATCGTGAGGGTCAAGAAAGATTTCGAGTACATATCAATTCATTATTCAAATTATGATTGATATCATCATCGAATCTAATTGACAAGTTTTCGAGTGTGGACATGAAATTGGAGTCATTATTTGTTTAGCTTCAAGATAACATCAAAACATGATGAAACATATTATCTTGAATCTACATACTCAATCACACTCAATTGTTATGAAAATAATGACGTCCTTTCAAGACGAAAACAATATGCATCGGATCATAACTCACACTTGCGTTGAAGATGCTATATTGAGTCTTGTTGTCCAATAGTTGTGTTCCAAACATTATATTAATATGCTTAAAAGATGCATAAAATACACAACTAAGTAGGATTGACAACTTGGATGTTTCATCCGAAATATACAAGTAGTTTACATTGCAATGCAATTAGTAAATGTGTCATTTCCGAAAAACCAAACACGAGCAAACAAACAACATATGTAAACTTTGCTCATGAACGACTCAACACTCAAAGTCACATGTCTAGTAAAAGTGTCACACATAATATGTTATTAACTATTATGTAAGTCATCAATCTTTGAGAATATCACATGTATTTCTCTTATCAAAAGATTGACAATGGATAACCTATATCCTATGCATCTCATTTTCTTTGTAACATGAATGGTTATGTTACAAGAGAATACATTGCATCATGTTAACAAATATAGGATATTAGAGTTGAATAATAACCTAATACGGCATGTGTCATTGCATAAACAAGTAAAATTGGTCATACATTAAAATACTTGTTTCACAAAGCATTCTTAAGAGTGATAAGTCTCCTCTTAGAAAAGCATACTTGTTGAAATAAACAGTATGTCTCATTTCAAATAAAATGCTCACAAGATCTATTGAGGTAAGTAACCTTTACTAGATTCTCACTCAAGATATGCAAAGGAGCATTCTTGAAACACACACAATGTAGTAGGTTCTACATTGTATCACATTAAAGTGTCACTTGGTTCTAGGAAACCAAATCATGTTAAAATAACATGTAACAACTCAACAAACAAAGATGTTGTCCAAGAGATCATAAAATACACCATCACCATCAAACAACCTTTAAATCTCAAACACGAAATTAAAACATCTCGCTTGCCTTTGTTAGGAGTTGTGTAAGACATGTCATTTTCTCAACCAACTTTCAAAGTATGGTTAATTGAGTCATATTAGGCCATGTATAGCAAAACAAGATAAAATCATCTTTGCTATACTTCGATAGGCAAATATAGGAATTTAAATTCTTCTAACATGAGAATGACTACTGGAGAACCTATCGCACTAGAAATTCAATTTGACCTAACGGTTGAATTGCTTCCAGGAGAGAAGTTGGGTTCGTGTATAACCCGTAAAAATGGTCGTGTTTAGCCTTAATTGAGCACCACTAGTGATAGTCTCATACTCATTCTTTAACTTAAAAAATTTTCATTCCTACATTTGACTAGAGATAGTTTACATCGGTGAACTATATCTCCCATTAGGATGTCATCTTGAACAAGTAGTAATTAGGATTTGCCTTAGCAAACCTAGATTGCTTGCATCCCACATACGTGTTTCAAAATGATAACATGTTCTTGTAAGATATGGTTAAATGTCTTCATGATCTTAAATGCTAAATGATTATCATGTTTTACATGATGCTTGCATTTATTCCTTATGTGCATTTTACATGATTTACTTGTAAAGTTTGCACCCACACTATGTCCTTTTGACACATTAGGAATTAGGTATGCCCATCACTATGAACCCTTGGAAGTCATAGAGTCATACACTAGTGTCAAAACCCATAAGTTAGAGTAGTCGCAAAGTTGTCCTAATTCCCTAGTAATCCCTTTGCCTTCTTCCAAGCAATACACCCTTTTGTCATGGGTAGGTTAGATACAAACCCAGTAGAACTCGGAGTAGGGTTGACAACTTAAATATTTCATCCGAAATATTCAAGTAAGTTTAACTTGCGATCGCAATTGTTAAATGTCATATCCGAAACATCATACTCAAGCTTTTTAACAACATATGTTAAAACGCTCATCCAAAAGCTAAAAGCTAACATCAACCTTCGGATGACAAAGGACTCACGAGTTACTACATAAGTGATTAGTAGTTCCTTTCATCCTCGTGTGAATATACACGCCTTAAGATCCCAAACCCTGCTGCAAATCAGCACCATAGGCCTAGCCTCACGTCTTTCAAAACCCCATGAAACACTCGTGTGCGAAGCACATCAAAGTCCGTAAATGAACCAAACCTCTCAACCGAGAATCCATTAACCATCTCCGTCTAGGTCTAGGAATGATGGAACATATTCCATAAATCTTATGACTATTTAAATATTTCACTGGAAATATTAAGTCATCCTTCACATCGCTCTAATGACTACCTATGTATTTCCTTGGAAATATAAAAGTCATTTCTTCTTGTCTAGTACCGTTCGAAGAATTTATTAGGTATAAATTCTCGCCTCGTGTCGAAAAGTCTCACTAAATCAGCGAGATTTATTCGTGAAATCCTCTTAAACTCCAATGACAACTTAAATATTTCATCCGAAATATTTAAAGTATATTTAATTTGCAAAATGCGATTAAATGTCATTTCTCATTCTCAATAAACGTTCATCGAATCTCGTTGGAGTCATTCATAAAAGAATTTATTCGGTATAAATTCTTTTAATCTAAAGTCCAAAAAAATCACAACATATGTGAATTTTCTTTGTCAAAAATCTTGCTTTCAATTCTCACTAACACCATCAAAACCCAATCGATGTAGTCTTGAACCTAAAACCGTCTCCTATCAGAATAGATTGTATCTATCATCTGATTCCTTAGCCTTTTCCCACCCACTTCCGCATGGTACTAAACACTACCATTGCTTCCGCATCCCACTCACCTTCCACACACCTCAAGCGAAAAACCGCTAGGATAAGTTGAGATAACCCCACTAGAACCTTGTCACCAACCTCACAACCCTGAAGATTTTATCTTCTTAACCCTTAGGATATCTCCTAGTAATCGCATGCCTCATCATAATATTCTATGAATATTCACAATGATTGAGAAGAGCTACGTGACTTCAAAGGTGAAGTTTATCGTATGCTATCCACCACTTGTCATGACGTTACTAAGCTCATCGCTTTCGTTAACGTTTGTTTTCCTCTTTATCTTTTACATCTTGTCCGGATGGTCATAGATTGAGGGGGAGCGAAAACAAACTCATATAGTCTTTCACCAAACACTCTCAAGAACACACAAATGTGGTTCTTATTCCCTAGGAAACTTCCATTTAGCTGCCCAGAACTAGGCTGCACAGGAAAATTCGTGACTTCCAGGTCACGGTACCGTTAAATAGGCCACGGTACCATTAAATTTAACGGTACCGTGTGGTATTTAGTGGTACCGTGCCTATGTTTGACGAATTTTCACTGTTTCCTTTAGATCCCTGCATCCCTAACCTCAAACCTGCAAAATTTTGCAAACTCACATACACCCTAGGATTCCCTCACTACACCATAGGACTCTAACACCAACTTTTAGTTTGAATCCCACAACCCTTGCCTATAGAAGGCCTCACTATTGCAAGCTTATCTTGCATCATCACACTCAACCCTCATAGCTACACTTCACTCTTGACAGTGATAGTTAGTCTAAGAACCTTAACCCATAGATCATCACACTCACACCTTACAACCTTCAACTCATCACTCATCACACTCAAACCTTACAACAACCTTCAATCCTCACAAACACATGAAACCCTTCATGCACCAAATTATCTCTAACACACAACTAGGATCATCCAACCTAGAAACCTAGAACTTCGTTACCTTAACCCCGTTAGAGATATCCACCAACAATCCTGTTAGGATCACATACACCTTTTCTTTTTCCCTTTTGAAATATATCATGCATCTCATTGTCAGTGCAAACGATATATTAACCTAAACCATCCTTTCCCACCTTTCCTCAAAGGGCAAAACCAACATCTCCAACCACATCATCATCATCCTTTAGGATTCCTACACCCTCACCTCCACCAAGTCCACCACAACCTTTAGCTATCACACTAACCCTATCACCATCAAACCTCTTTGGACTTGGCACCAACACATCATCCTTATCACTATCACCATCACCACAACCACTAATGGGTCATCCCATTTATTTTTCCCCTACAACCACATAACCCAAGTTGTCCTTGTTGTCACCACAACCAACACTCTCCCACCTTATGGAATCATTTAGGTATAACCTCTATCGAGTCTACTTTATGGCACAACTTGTCATAATAGTAATCATTTAGAGTATGTCTTATCAACAAACTATCCTTAACATCAATCATCTTAGGTAGATGATTATGTTGTTCAAAAGGTTTGTTAGAACTTTCCTTCCCAATGACAACTTGGAAGAAGTCATTTAGTGCGTCAGTCAATGAACGAATCTCGTTCTTGATTAGTGTGATTGAGTGAACAGTTACACCTTAGGTTTTCGGTCGGGTTGTGACACTTATGTGTTAACATAGTTCAACCCATGCATGTCTTGCTATGTGTATTCTATCCCTATAATGTTGCTCCTATAATGTTATATATTATGTTGCACGAAGCTAACCCTTGATGTAGGAAAAGCCTTTGTAAGAATTTGATCCATGGATCCGCTAGATACTAAGTTAAATAAACAAGGGGATTAAGTCACTATAGGGGAGCATTGAGCTAGGGGGAGCTCGGGAGTATTTGAATACATAGCATGGAGTCATCTTCACAAGTGATGATAGAATGCTTCACTAGGATGATGCAAACTCGCCTTTCTAGGAAGAAAGGAATGTAGTTCAATAAGGGGGAGTAGGGAATGAATTCAAGGGAGCGCTCGAGGCAACTACCTTTTTGATTCGACAAAAGGGGGAGAAGGGGAGTGTAAACAGGTAACTTTTATATTTTACTATGTGTTACGGTTTACATATTTGTCATCATAAAAAAGGGGGAGATTGTTAGTGCAAATATTACGATATTTAAATTAAAAACGGTTTCTTCGGTTTTAATGATGACAAACATGTAACTTGTAATGCATAACGTAAAATGTGCAAGTTACTTGTAAACACAAATCATCAATGCATACTTCATCAACACCTCCCGACGTCTCAAGTATGCTTCAACGAAGTCGTAGATTTCCATCCCGACATAAATCACTCAAGGTATGGACAAACAAATCTACTACTTGACAAATGATCAAAGGATTATATTTTTCTAAACTTCACATTTTTAATGTGACAAAACATTTTTTCAAAAATATATTTTACAAATTATTTTTGAATTAAAAAGAAATGTTTTATTTTGAAAAATAAATTTGAAAACTCCCAACAGCCATTTTTCCCCCCAAAACAGCTCCAACTTCCCCAAATAAACCTTCCCCACTAAAGACAAAAAAGGGAGCGTCCAACGGCACCTTTAAGTATGGACGGCTCCACTAAATTTAGTGGAGCCGTCGGGTATTTAGTGGAGCCGTGGGTCTGTAACGGTCAGATTTTTCCTTGCCTATAAATAGTGGACCATTCCACACTTCCAACTTGATTTTTCCAATCCTTTTTCTCTGGTCTAATCCCTCTTCACTTAGAACACTTTCTTTGATCATTTGGAGAGTCTTAGGTTGTTTAAGAGTGATCCAATCATCCACTCAAGTGATCCTCTTCATTCCTCTTAATTAGCAAGAGAAGAACACAAAGTATCCTAGATACAAAGTGTTGTCATCCCTCTTGATTAGCAAGAGAAGAACACAAAGTATCCTAGATACAAAGTGTTGTCATTCCTCTTGATTAGCAAGAGAAGAACACAAAGTATCCAAGTAGATACAAAGTGTTGTCATCCCTCTTGATTAGCAAGAGAAAAACACCAAGTATCCAAGTAGATACAAAGTGTTGGAGTTGTTAGGTCTTGTAACATTTGTTACACTCTTGATTGTATCATAGAATACATCAAGATTACTTTTCTTTTGTGAGAGAGTGAGTCAAGATCATTGTGATCTTAAGAGATAGTGAAGATCTCTTGAAGCCATTGGGCTTGTGTGATTGATCATGTGGATCAAGGGTAGATCGGGTAGATCGTGGTAGATTGGTGCTAGCTAAGATTAGCACTCGACATCTAGCTTAGTGTCGGAAATAGGATAAGCAACGTGTATGGTGTAGATCGGGTAGATCGTGGTAGATTGGTGCTAGCTAAGATTAGCACTCGACATCTAGCTTAGTGTCGGAAATAGGATAAGCGACGTGTATGGGTTTCTCCGCCTAAAGGGAGTTTGTTGATTAGTGAAGTAACTCTCGAGTTGGGTACTCGGGGAGTGGAGTAGGGCAAAGAGGAGCTTCGTGACCGAACCACTATAAATCACCGTGTCCGGTTTGCGCCTTCTAACTTATCACTTTACTTTCATTTCATTAGTTATCGCTTTATATTTATATTTGCATTGCATATGTGTTTGTGTGGCTTGTTGCTCATGTAGTGATTGATCATGTATGTTCCATGGTTTGATTGTGCATATGTTGTAGTTTACTATAGTCATCTCTAGATGCTATATACTCATTGTTGACACTCTTCATATTACGTCACACTTGATCTGGGTTTGATACAAAAGTTTTAAGTTTTTAAATGGAAACGTATTCACCCCCCTCTACGGTTTCCACAGTTTTTATATAAAATTTTTTTATATAAAAAAAGTTTTTATATACGAAAAAAGTTTTTCGTATATAAAAACTTTTTTATATACGAAAAAAGTTTTTTCGTATAAAAAATCTTTTGCAATTTACTCAAAGTTTTTATATAAAACTCTTTTATATAAAAAAAAAAAAGTTTATAAAAAAGTTTTTATATACGAAAAAAGTTTTTTATGTAAAAAAATTTTTATATTAAAAAAATTTTATATACGAAAAACGTTTTTATATACTTTTTATATGTTTTTATGTACGAAAAACATTTTTTTTATGTTTTTGTATACGAAAAACGTTTTTTATATGTTTTTATATACGTTTTTTTTTATAAAAATTTTACGCTCTTTATACGTTTTTTATACTTTTTTTATACATATAATAACTTTTTTTATAACATATAAAAACATATATGTTTTTTATATGTTCCAAAAAAATCTTTTTGTGCCAATAAAGTTTTTTTTTTTCCAAAAACAAACTTTTTTCCAAAAACAAAAAATTTCGAAAATAAGTCACAAGACGAAAAAAAAAATCGTATAAAAAACGGATGAAGAAAAAAAAATTTATACGATTTTTGAAAAAAAAATTTTGAACTTTTTTTTGACGAAAAAAATTCAAAAAAAAAATTGAAAAAAAAACGGACAAAAAAAAATTTTCAAAAAAAAAAAAGGAAAAAAAAGAGTAAATGTAAGATCCCGTAAAAATCCACTGTGATAAATCTCATTGATTAATAATAATCTGGTGTTACCATTTAACAAATCCCATTTTTACGGGGAAATTAAATTTTTTATCTTATTGTTAACATTACCACGTTACATTTTCGCGACACATACTACGAGACACGAATAAACCACGACACCCTATTTTCACTAAATTCAAACGTCCCAAATAATGACAAGCTTTTCTACAATTTGAATATTTAACTCAATTCCAACTTACCTTCATTTTACCATATGAAGTTATGTATGCAAACTCTTCTTATATGTAATACGTAGATCATGCAAATCCTACTCCATAATAAATCGATCTATTTCTTTTTCACAATCAAAATGTGTCCACTTGATTCTATATCTTTTATATACAATCTACCCTTTTATTTTTCTTCTTGATATAGAAATATTACATAGATCTTTCGGATGACACTAACCAAACCGACCCTTTTTATAAAAATATATAATCAATATATACCTACTATAACCACTTGAGCAATATATTATCTTAACCCATACATATTCCCTGACATATCATACCCTCATGTTTTATATCTTCTCATTCCACGTATACATAGGACATCAAAAATCTACCAAGAATCTACCATATCTATACACCATTCGTCCATGCTAGATTTCCTACACCTACCTAAAATAAATCTTATCTACTCTTACATATACCTACCTAAGATTTTTTTTTTTTTTTGCCAACAAAACATGCCACCTGGTCACGAACAGTAGCTATCAATCATTGAAGTCTTTGAAGTCAATAAGAAACGTGTGATATATTCCTCTATATTATACCTAACCTATCACCTTCTACACACACTACTCACTCTCTCCTCTCTAAAGTTGTTCGGCCACAGATCTGGCCACCGGCGCTCCACCGCCGCTCACCCAACCACACCGCCACCACCAAACTTCACCTTTTGAGACCCTTGTTTCGTTTATGCTGTGCACGCGCCAAGAAACCCTCCTCCACCACCATTGCCGCCGCCTCTTCTCTTCATGGAGTATGTTTTGGGTCGAGTTTCCCAGCCACCACGCGCCACCGTCTCCACTGCTTCGCTCTTCTCGTTCTCGTCATGGTAAAACCGAGAAAGCCCGTCTTTATATATATATATATATATATATATTTTTTGTATATAACCGATTATTTTTGTTAATGTTTTCGTGGGATACAAAGAGATTAAAATGATTATTATTTCTTGTGGACTAAACCGGATTTAAAAACGGATTGAGGATATTAAAAGTAATTTTCGTGTGGTATAAATTAATAAAAGAGGTGTGCCGTGAGCTTGAGCTCACGGCCATGTGTGTCGAGTCAAGGTTTTTGGATGTCGAGTCTTGATTTGGTAGTGAGTCGAGTCGTGGTGTCGAGTTTTGAGTCGTGGTTATGGTGGATGATGCTTATTTTATTTGATATTGAGGTTGACATGGTGAATATTGGATTAGGATTTGATTGAGGTGGGGATTAGTCGAGGAGACCTAAGGGTCTCGGTAATATTATTAGATTGTTGTTGTTGTTGTTAGTTGAGGTTGTCGTTGTTCTTGGCTTATTGTTGTCGTTGTTGCGGTATTTCCTTCGGTCTCGGCAGTCAGGTAGTTGTCGTGTGGTTTATACTTGTTTGGGTCGTTAGCTTGGTCTCGACTCAAAGTCGAAACGTATCGTAAAAACAATAAGTCACATCCGTTGAGTGTCAAATTGTGAAAAACCTGTGAGATGTTTAAAGTTGTGATTAAAATTTTATTGTTTGAGGTTGGGATTTGGATTAGTAGTGTCTAAAAATTTGGGTTTGGTTTTATGGGCTCAACAGCCCACTAAGGAAGGATTAGAAGTCATGGGCCGAAGCCCAATGATGTTTGTTTGGTTAAAAGGCTCACAAGCCCATGGAATTAATAAAAATGCGTTGGTTAATTTTATATATATTTTAACGTGGGTGATTTATTAGTACGTTTCGGATCATATTTGAATTGTGAATTAGTTATGAATACAGAAAATGACTATCCTACATGGACGTTTGGAAAATCGTGGATCGTTATGAGATTGGTAATATTAGATATCGGACTTATTGAACATTTTGGAAATTGTGACGACGTAATATATTAAGATCGAATAGACTTTAATATATTAGACTCGGACCGGACACAAAATCTTCAATAAAACCAAAACTAATATTTACAAGAACAATAGCGAGACATAAAACTTATTAAATATTGAAAATTCATCTTTGGTTAATCCAAGTCTCGACGACTCGAGAAAAACTAATTTTATTAGTTAAACTAATTTTTATTATAAAACGTTTATGTTTTATTCAAATTATTTGGGATAACGGGGTAGATGTCGAAACTTACAAACGGAGTTATTTTATTTGAGATGATTGTTTGTCGTTAGCTTCTAAGGTTGTCTTCCTTGGTTTGAGTTCTCGTCAGTATCCTCTTGAGTTAGTTGATGTCTATTCTTTTTGGCGTGAGTTGTACGTCGAGTCTAGGTTATCTTACCACACCACACGAAACATTTAAACTAAGCTTTTGATAAGTTTTGAAAACTGAGTAATCCACGAAAACTACGACACATTGTCTTTTATAGACTTTATTATTTTGCGAGACGTGTTTTGAGATAATCGTATACGTATTAGGTTGTGCCGATTCTAGACTGTTGTGTACCGCTGTGCTTGTACCTCCGTGTACCCTCGTGCCGTATGTTTTGAGACCGTTGTGATATGCTCTAGATGCCAGTCGTGTCAGTGTGATCTTTGCTTTGCTGTGGCTAAGGTGAGTCGTGGCCCCTCCTATTTTAATACTTGATTTATACTTTTTGGGGGAGATACATGCTTCGAAATATTTTACTCATTTACCAACTATATGATTTAATTTGCGATACAATACTTCTATAAGCACTATGAAAACTCTTATGACTTACCGTGAGTCGTGGCCCCTACTCTTTTAATATTTGTTTTAATAACTCTTTGGGGGAGATACATGCTTCAAACTATATTTAATTACTTGAACAAACACTTTAAGAAACTTTCACGTTTTACCGTGAGTTATAGCCCCACTTTTATTTATTTACAAGTTATATGTTTTTGGGGAGATACATGCTCAAATAATTTTTCAATTACTTTATACTTGGAAGATTTCTATGAATTACTACTCCTGGTTACATGTCACGATATACTCCCTAGTAGAGTTATATGCTCATTTTACTTGCAATTTACTTGCGTACCTTACATGTTGAACTTGGATAAAAGCACTCTAAACTACTTGTCATAACATGACACTGATTTTCATTGAATACATGTCGTTTGTGCGATACATTTCATACTGCTTCGTGCGGTATAGTTCATGCTGTTTGTGCAGTATAATACATGTCGTTTGTGCGATATATTCTTATCGTTTGTGCGGTATAATACATGTCGTTTGTGCGATATATTCTTATCGTTTGTGCGGTATAATACTTGTCGTTTGTGCGATACATTGTTAACGTTTGCGTATCACGAGGCTTAGGGCAATATAATTTATGAATATATGAATGTTTCATATATATTAAGATACAGCTGTATTTAGTAGACCACCACTTTACACTGATAAATTTCAGACTCTAGATTATTATGTGTTATGATTATGAATCCTGTACTTGAACTTTAACTGTTATCATATGTGACTTAAATGAGAATTCTATTCGAGATAGCCCAAATTGCTTAGTATATCGTTACTTCTAAAAGTTGACCCAACACATCATTTCGAGCATATAACAACGTAGCTCATTTTCATTTAAAAACTTGAAACTTATGATTTTGGAGATCATACATGAATTACTTGTGGATTTTATTCAACACAAATTGTTATTTAATGAAGAACTATTATTTATTGCGACAATCACTGTACACCTCTTAAAATCTATTGAAAGAAAGTTCTTTTCTATTAAACTCCACGAACTCACCAACCATTGTGTTGACATTTTAAGCATGTTTATCTCAGGTAATTAACGGAGCAGGACAAGACATGGAGCGGGCATCTTATACTCTGATAAATAAAATGGTGTAAAATCAAATATGTCATTCTTTCCAAATTACCACATTTTGTGGGATTTTCATAACAGATATTTTTCCTTTGTACCAAAACTATTATTTTGAATGACATATAACTTTCAAAACGCCTCTTCCAGGCCGTTTTTCTGAAATTTTAACTCGATCCTCACCGTAACACCCTAATTACTTTTCCGCTGCCACAAACCAAATTAGGGGGTGTTACAGTAAATTGCAAAAATCGTCCTTGTGGTTTGGCCGTTAGTTTAAAAGATGGGAGATGCAACGATCGTTAGCCGAAAGTGCTAACGTTTAAGTGCTAACGGAACTCACTTAACGCCGGTTAACATGGGGGACCAAAAGTGCATGAAACAGTGCCAAATCCGAACAATTTTTGCACTTAATGAATCACAGGGACGAAACATGCAATTTGGCCAAACCACAAGGACGATTTTTGCAATTTACTCTTAATATAATGATAAAAGTTTGAGAATTAAAAGGGCTTTGGTTTAGTTGGTACCCACCTCTGAAAAATCCATAGGCCCACTGGAGAGATTTGTGTATAAAGGTCAAGGGTTCGAGTCTCGGCTCCTGCCTACTACAGTTGGTGCCTCACTGGGTCATGAGAGTTATCGGAGCTATTCCTTATGGGGTGGACAATGATTAGTGTCATAAGGCACCCGGGGTCAGGGTGTTCCCGCCAATTCATACCTTTTTTGTGGATTAATATAACGGTGAATTTTGTTACAATTTTTAAGTAATATTATATTATAATTGAACTTTACTCATTTTTTAAGTATTAAGTTTAAGATAAGGGGTTTTCTCTTTAATAGGCGTGTACCTGTACATAGCGGCGGGATTTTTTGCGATAAATATTTGTAGTTGAGATATTGTGGTACGTGTTTGTTGTAACGTTTAGCAATTGACGTGGGCCAGTCTTCATCATTATTTGAAATGACAATAACATCATACCGGTTCCAGTTTAACAAATTGTGATTGAAATATAGATCGGGATTGGAATGGATTTCCAAAATAAGAAAAAAAAAATGGCTAAGATTATGTAATCATTAATTTTAGGAAAAAAAAATAGTTTTAAGGTAACAATTCCAAAAACTATTTTTAAAGCGTTTTTATGTGGGAAATGAAACAAAATATTACTACATCCGTCCCATAATAATTGTCCACTTTGACTTTTTTGAGTCTTTTTTATTCAACTTTGACAATAAATATTTTTATTTGTGTAATATAATACTTGATGAAAACTATATGAATAGATTGGTTTTTAAATGTATTTTCATTGGTATAATTTTCATCAAGTATTATATAACACAAATAAAAATATTAATGGTCAAAATTGAACAAAAAAGACTCAAAAAAGTCAAAGTGGACAATTATTATGTGACGGATGGAGTATTAAGTTGTAAAGGGTATTTTTGGGATTAAACATTGCTCATTATTAAGTTTTTAAAGGATTAAGAAAAAATATTTTTGCATTATATGTAACAAGACGAGTGTTCGTGCATAGCGATGCGATTTTGTAATGACATATAATTCTAGCTGCGATATTGTGGTTAAGTGTTTGAGGTCACGATTATATATACAACATAAAATAACGGCATCGCAGTTCCAATTTAACAAATTGAGATTGAAATATATAGAGACTGGGACTAAGATTGGAATTATGATGAATCTGAAATATAAAATATAAAAGTTAAATCAGTATGTGATTAGTAAAACTAATTAACGCAATAATCAAAATTATAATCTTACATTAACGTCATCTTAGCTAAGAGATTATTCAACAACGTCATCAACATTAGATGAATGATGAATCACTCATCTTATTCATCTTCTACTACAATTTGTTTAGCTTGTTTTATAAATGATGTATGGTTGAAATGGTTGTGTTACACATGGTTGAGTTGAATATGTAAATTATATAGTGTAAAATTTGATTAAATGTGATTATTAAATGATTCAAGAGCAAGCTCAAAATTTAAAATCAAAATCATTTTATTTATTTATTTTATTTTTTTGACAACGGAAACAAATATACTTAGAGCTTTAGGTGCCAAAGCTAAAATTTGAATGTCATTAGAGCCCGATCAGATGCCACATCATTCAAACACTCATGCTTCAAAATAACTCTTGACTCACAACTAACTTCATCTTAGACATTTGGGCCTCACCCACTTCACTTTTTTTTTTCTTTTCTTCTTCTTTTTTTTTTTCTTTTTTTCTTAAACAAACTAAATTCCATTTATTCAAATAAATACAACTTTTATTCATAAATTAAAAACTAAAACATAGATAATTCAAAACATAAGCGTACGTATGCATAAAAAACAAAAATATGATTCGAGCTTTTATATTGCTCTGTAATTGTTGATGAATTCTTCTTTCTTAGTAATGTTTCTCAACAATTCCTCTCTAGCTGCCCTTTAGTTGTTTGCAACACGCATATCTGCTTCAATGATCATTAGAAGAGTAAGCAAACCGTAAATGTTAAGGGGCTGGTCTTGTGGCAACAAATGCACCCTCGTCATTTCTGTACCACGGCTATGCATTTGATAAATGTTGAAATTTTAAAAAACAACATTTGCTCTTCATGCTCGCCGTTGCAACGACGATAACTCCTTTGGCGAGCAACCATGGTGTCGTGGCGAAGGATCGGCGGCACCGAAACACATGCCAACTTGGATTCGGTGAGGGTGTTAGTGTGTTACTCATGGAACCTAAATGAAAGATCTAAACATATTGATTGTGTGGATCGGGTGGTCTTGGATTGTGGAAGATAAGCTTCATTGTTGAGTTAGAGGGATGAACTAGAGAGAGAGAGTTGGGAAAACTTGTGAATATTAGATTAAGTGTGTGTGAAAGTTACAAGAGTTCCAACCCTTCCCATGTGTGGCAAGGGGTTTATATACTTACTACTATTTGGTGCCCCTAGTGGGCTGTGGAGTGAGCTGACAGTGGGGAAAGCCCCGACCCACTCCACAAATATAAATAAGACTAAGTTAATACTAATATTACTGATAGTACTAAACGAATATATATAAGCCTACGAGCTATATAAATGCTAATTAGATAGTCGGGGTGACCGAACCTTCATATGAATATTTATATTCCTAACAATCTCCCCCTAAGGGAGGTCACCCCGGAAATAATAACTTGAATTCTAGCATTTTATCTTTTGATCTTGACTTCATAGCTCGTAGTCTTCGATTCTTCAACGTCTTGTATCTTTGTGCCTTTAGCAGTGATCTTTTGATGACCGTTCTTTGTCTTGGATGATTTTGAGTATTCTTCAAAACTATCATCCAACTTGAGTCTCCAAGTCATCTTTCAGCAGTATGTTTCCATGTGATGTGTAAATCTTTGAGCCGACATGCTCACACTATTTGGTGTCATGATCTTTAGCATCAGAGTTTGCAGAAGCCGTGTTAAAGGTCTTTTAGGTTGATCATGACTTTGTTGAGTTACAATTGTAGTGTAAGCATGTGGTATAGGATTGGCATCTTTTCTTCAATCAGCTACAACCGCATTCAGCTGCAACCTCAATCAGCTACAACCGCAAACAGCTGCAACAGCAATCAGCTTCAACCGCCAGAAGTTCCTGCATACGACAGTTAGCAATAAAACGTCCGGTACTTACAGGTTCGAACTTCGAGATTGTTAACAGCATAGTGTGAAAACTCTCTCTGATCCTTACCAAGACCGTTCCTAATCGAAAACCCACAGAGGGCTTTTTAAGATCGAACCGTAGCACATCAACGATTAGGTGAGTCGCTGGAGATCACTCCACGACTGTAGACCGTTAGAAACCGCCGTGACCACTAAGCGTAATCCATAAAGAATTACCGAAGTGACCTGCTTTCAGGGCTGCTTGATGTTGACCCTGGCAGGAATTTCCATTCAATCATTGAGAATTACATTTGTAAATTCCCTCATGAATGTTCTGGCAGATTGCTAAGATCTGCGTAGGACTCATAAGTTTACAACTGGTGTCCTTAATGTTGAACACCCAGTGTAGAAATAATTCGTGTTCCTATGAGATCTTATTATGCATCTCGTGGCTCTAGACTCGATAGTGCGTTTTGATTTAGTGAGCGGAGGCTGGAGAGGACTGCCACCTTTTCAATATCATCCAATTCGGAGTGAGAGAGACGATAGGAATGTATTGAACTCCGTGACAATTGAAACAAGAGTCCTTTGAGGGACCTTGAGTGGCTAAGGAGGGTTGTGCAGCGTATCACTGGGTCCATGATACTTTGTCTTCAATGCCAGCAATCAACTAAGTGATTCTGACAGCATATGTATTGACCCGGTTTCTGCCTAAGTTGTAAGGAGGGCTATTTCTTTTCACCCTTTATCTTTACAATTCTTTTTCATTCTTCAACCCCTTCAGTGCTTACCGAGACTTCCTTACTAGTACCTTGTTGGGTTTGTTCCAGTACTAGCTCCATCTCAGTCGGCACTTTTCCCTTATCCACTTTTCTCCTTTTTAATCATACCTAAGGACTTCTACACTAACTAGTGGATTGTCCCTGGGTAGATCCCTCCGGCTCTGGCGGGATCGTAGGAACTTGAGCCTAACCTAACCATCCTTATAACTCCATACATTAATTAAAATGGTCGGTCTTTGGTATTCATCCACGATTGCCAAACCAAATCTTTGAAAAATCTCTCAAAGTGTTCATGATTCTGAAACACATTTTTGCAAACACTTGAGAGTTTTATATTTTTCAAATGCTCCCCCTCAACATGTGCTCGGTTGATTGTTTTATAAATTTGCACATGTTAGGTAGAGCTCGCACTTTTTGAATTGATCTACTTTCAGTGAACATGACCGATTCGAGACACGCTTACATCACTAGTTAGACTAGCTTGAAATTATTACCCGGCCTGGTCAAGTCCACAGAAAGTTTCTCGAAATGGTACACTTTACTCAGATACGTCTTTTTCGAGACACGCTTACATCACTGGTTAGACCAGCTTGAAATTATTACCCGGCCAAGACGTATCCTTTCGATAGATGACAGTTTTGTTTCGTCAATTCTTTTGTGAAGTCTGAGCCGTGCTCCCATAAGATGCATGCCAAATCCTTTTTGTCAATTCGCTCCCCCTCAATATGTGCATCGATATACGAAAGAGTTTAGCACATATGGGAGAGCTTACATTTAAGTCCAAAACATCACATTTTCATCAGGTTTCATATTTAAATCACATTCTCTCCCCCGATCAAAAATTTCAAACCTTTTGAGATTTGTGATCCCAATTGATTTAAATAAGTTAGAAAATGTGGGAGAAAATGTGGTCAGGTTTAACATGTTCTGATGATGAAACATACTATGCTCCCCCTTAATCTAAGAGGGAGATTCACTGCTTATTATGCACATTTCGACAATTATGACACAAATGATATTGACCTTTTTGCGCAGATGATGCAATCACCCGCTTTTCTGAGTTAGTAGTCAACATCAATTATCCATCCACCAACAAATCTTTCGCAAATGTCGTTGATCCCCACTTGGCGAGACCAAAATAGATAAATGGTGGTGGCGGTGGTGAAAGTGTTGTTGTTGTTGTTGTTGTTGCCGACGTTGTTGTTGTGGTGAATTTCGAGCCAATCAATAGCGTTTGAACGTCTGATTAAATGGTTAGAATGGGAACTGGCACATTCATTTTGGCTATGGAATCTGCATAAGAATATCAACACAGATATACATGCATACAGATACACTATTCCTTAATAGCTACCCTTCAGCAGCTTGCCACATTATAATACCAAGTTCATCTTATAATCAAACCCCAATCAGGAACTACGTCAAACCACTATCTAGCATGAAGAGCAATTAGCAATCATGAACATGGCAATTCACACAGATTTCAATATTTAATTCAGGATCTTAGGAACATGATTCTAACATAATAGCAATCTACCTAAGCGAATCCTGAGAACATATGCACAATATCAACAACCATTAAGCAGCAGAGACAAACAACATTTGAAACTCATTCATTTAGATCATACAAATGCCAGTGGAGTATTCAAAAACATCAAACACAACTGGTTTTCTAACTTCTTTTAGGTTTTGAGTCTTAAAGCATTTTGGGGATTATACGAGGATTCCAAAGTAACACAAATGAACCTTCTAGATACATAAAGCTAGGAAACTATAAGCAAATTGCACATAATGTCCTAAACTTTCTAGCAACTAACACACTTGGTCATTTGATATATTTAAGCAAGATCCTCTTCAACTAATTCCCCATTAACTACAAAACCATTTCTAACAAGTATGATTTAACCAATAAATCCGTTTGATGATATAAAATTTGAATTCACTCTCCCCCTCAATCAATGACCCGTATTCTAGTTGAGCCTTAACTAAAATCAATCTTAACCCCACAACTCATCAAACAAGAACTGTCATGAGGTTTTGTAGTCGTTGATTGAGTGACATATTTTATGCATAATCCAAGTATAAACAAATTTCATACAACACATATTCACCAAGTGTCTCACAAATAATTTTCAGAAGAATCATAGAATGAAAACTATTTGTTATACTAAGAAGATTTCTCTTCTTTTACAAGAAATGATGCACTGAAACGTACATCAAATCAGGAAACATGGATATGAAGTAATCCATGCCCAGGTGAACATCACCCAGTTGGAGGAACAGCCGTCTTTTTGGCGACGTGCTTTCCCCAATATGAAGCGCGGGTTGCTATCTAAAGTAATAGCAAGCCATTTAGACATGTTTTAACCGGTTTGTATAACTTCTGCTCGAGCTTCATTTAAAGACCCGTGCCATTATTGAATGACATTTCTAAGTCCGTAAATGTTATCGATAAACAGAAGACATGCCTAGGTGAAACTATTTTTGGTCTTTTCTATTTTTCAATTTTTATGGGTTTTTCTGATTTTAAGTTTCTCTATTTACAATTAGCAAGATTTCTATATAACTATTTACAAGATGGTATAAAATATGAATAAGTATATATGTACAAGGATACGAACCAGAAACCATTACTCCTCGGCATTCTGAATCTTCACCGCATTCATCACTTGACTTGCTGAAGAGCAATGTGAGCACTTTCAATCAGGGAATGATTCTGGCTTTTCACTCTCCCCTAATTAGTGCTCTCCCCCAATCTGACAACCTCTGACGATCACCCATAATAGGAAGAAGACTTTGGATGAACGCCTGAAATATGAAGAAGTCTTTTGATAACCAAATGCATGCCGTCTTTAATCTTCTAACACTCCCGTCCTAGAGTGACTCCGTCAAAAACCTTAGGCAACTTTTCGGTAGTTTAAGTTGAGCCTCAACTGAAGTCTAGCTTAACCTCACAACTCATCAAACAAGAACTGTCATGAGATTAGGTTAACATCAAGTTGGACTTAACCTTAAACTACGGAACAACTTGAACCTAACTTAACTCCACAACTCATCAAACAAGAACTGTCATGGGATTAAGTTAAATATCAAGTTGTAAGAAAAGAGCTCAACATTCTTGAATGTAGAGAAGACTGAAGACTCGACCTTCTTCAAGATTGCCCAATGTGGAGGAATAGGATACCAATCATCTTCATCTCACCAAATGCCTTCCAGTAACCTTACATATAACCCATCAGCCCGCAGCATACACATGAGATGATAACACCCAATAGAGAATGTAGAGTAGACTGACGACTCGACCTTCTTCAGTCTTAAGTATAACACCAAAGTAACAAGTTGAACCACTGATCATATATAGTATGTATCCATCCTTGGATATTAAGCCCTGATCACGTGAACCTGTTGTGCGTCCTTGATGTACACATTCTCTCTCTCCCCTGATGGTTACGATTAATCAGCCCATGACGTAACAGTGAAACATAAATACCAAGGTAACAAGTTGAACCACTGATCATCTCTGCGGTTCTCAACACCGGAATATATGATTAAGCCCGATCACGTGAACCTGCTGTGCGTCCTTGGTGTACACATTTCTCTCCCCCATGATGGTTACGATTAATCGGAATCATCATCATGATGTGTACATGTAGCCTAATGAAGTGTACATGAAGCATTGACTAGAAACCCATTGTTGCTGATTGTACCAACCCGTGAGACTTTGTCGATTAGCATTCCATGACCATGTTCTTCAACACCTTGAAAGACGAAGGATGAAGTAGTGTTGGAGAACCATGGTTTGCACGACTCCTGAACTGACGTATTCAGGAGTCGTATGACCATTTCTCAATCATCAATCAACATGTAGAATCATATTCACCCTTTCCCCCCCTCAAAAATTGCATATGCCTGCCAACTGCAATTTTTGATGATTGAACTAGTGAATATGAATACCATCAACGGTAAGTAGTTCCACTTGACGGTTCTTGACGACTGACATGTTGTTTATTCACCCTTTCCCCCCTTCAAAAATTGCATATGCCTGTCAACTGCAATTTTTGGTTGAATCATGAATAAAAATATACTCCAATATGCGCCGATCCACTTGAAGACTGAATAAGCACGGAAAGAGCATGAATCTTGTTGATGAGAATGGCCATAAATAAGAAGATTCCTCTTCTTTTGAATATAAAATGCACTCAAGCGTACACTTTTCTTTTCTTTGAAGAACGAGGCCTGAACTGAGGTATTCAGACGTCATAATGTTGAAGAGCGAGGCCTGCACTGACTTGTACAGACGTCATTATGCTGAAGAACGAGGCCTGCACTGACTTGTACAGACGTCATAACTCTCTCTTTACTTCTTCTCTCATCTAACTCGTTACCAACCCCATTATCATTCTGTCGGCTTGATGTAGTGACCACTGATGGAGAAAACCCAATATGATGAACTTGATACTGAAGTAATATAACCCGAACTTGTGACTTAAACTTGTACTAATGCGTGACAAAGAGCGGTGTAGAGACTTCGTGCAACATCGAATCCCTAAGTACTCTATACTCTTCAACCAACCAACCATCAAGTATAAGACGTACATCACCTCTTGGATATCCACAACTTCGTGTGACACTGAGCACTACAATGTGACTCCTTAAAGTGATAGTTATTTTGTAAATAGAGAGAAAGACAAAATAACTAGATATCCAAGTCCTCGTCATTGTATTGAAAGCTCGAACAAGGATCTCGAAGAATCTTCATCCAACCTCCCCGATATCTTCAGATACTAAGTACACGCACCCATGAAATTTCACTTCAGCCTCAAACAAATAATAATGAATTCACGCCGTAGTCACCTTGTGGTCGTTTAAATGCCCCGATCAAGTCCTTCATGATGCATTAACTGAACATTGATAATGGTTTTAACCCGATCATGGTTAAGAGCGCATAGTCCATTATCACGGGATTTTACAAATCTATGATTTAAACCGAGAAATAAGTTCTTTCGCGGGATTTTACAAAACCAAGAAGAAACCGTGAGGCAGTAACAGATTGAATGTGGCATGACTGATTTTGATTTTTGGTGAACATCAGTTTGGGTAAAGAATATCTTGTGAAGAATTACAGATCACATCACAACTTTTTACACCTTTGTCCAACTAACCAACCTCGTACACAGATTAATGACCACTTGATGAAGAAAACCCGATATACCAATACTGGCAAACTGAAGTGGAAGTCCCCAAATTTGTTACTTAAGCTTGCACTAATGTTGGAAGAACGGTGTAGAGAATTAATGCTCCAAGCAAATCTCTAAGAGCTCAATACCCAACCAAAGTATGAGACATTAACACCTCTTGCGATTATCGACATCGTCATTGACGTGTGACACTGAGTACTCCCATGACTCTTAAGTGATAGTTACCCCGACTGCTGATAACTAGATAACCCAAGTCTTCAACTTAATTTTTTACGCACGAGCAAGTTATCATTGAAGGTCATGCATCCAACCAACCCCGACTTCAAGATAAACTAAGTAGACGCCTTCGTGAAATTCAACTTCAATCACAAATAAAGAATACCTGATTAACTTCGTGATCATCTTGTGCTGTTGACTAGCCCAAAAAGAGAAGAAACATGCGCTAATTCTTAGAAATGCCCATGACTCATAGTCAGTCCTATCAAACAAAGTTGTCTGACCCAGCTACTTGGATGTGGAATAGTTGTCGTACTGTGTACAGGATTTTACAGTTCTTGAGATGTATCTGAGAAATAAATTCAAGAACTAACTGCACAACAGTAAGTATCAAACTGCTGTAGACTGAACCACTGAATCCTGAATCGCTACGATCTGACCCGCTGTAACCGAAACTGCTAAGATTCAAATCGTTGGAGACGGAACTTCTAGGAAACTTGCGATAATTCTCCCCCTCAAAAAGGACATGAAATGACCTTTTTGCCAAAGCTGAGAGTCCGTGATGTTTGTGAATTTGTCAGGCACAAATCATGGAAAGAGACAAATGAAACTACTGCAACTAAGATGGTGATTAAGACTCTCTTGTAGTAACCCCTTGCTTTCCTCATCATCAATGGTTTAGTAGATTAACAAATCATTGAAGCTCGTAATATGCCAAAACCGCTTGATGAAATGCATATGACCTTAAAGTGAGTAAAAGGTTAAAACATGTCTCCAAACAAATCACCTCTTGTCTTTAAGCCTGACTACCTCTTGAGAAGATCTTGAACAACAATCTCATTAGAAGCTTGAGAAACAACAATCACTTGATGAAGCTTGATAAAGAACAAGTCCGCGACTTAAACTTGCACTAAATTATGATTTAGAACCTATATTGAGCACAACAACGTAACTCCTTTAAATATAGGTAGTGATACATACCCAACCTTCCATCCTTAATTGTATATATCCACTTCGTGAACATCCAAGTCTAATCACCTTAAATTGCAAATTGTGATTTAGAACCTATATTGAGCACAACAACGTAACTCCTTTAAATATAGGTAGTGATATATACCCAACCTTCCATCCTTTATTGTATATATCCACTTCTTGAACATCCAGGTCTAATCACCTTAAATACGCTTGAGCAAGGGTCATCAAACATCGTGCATCCATCCACCCCGAGATGTTTGTGACACTAAGTACACCAACCCGTGAATTAACAAACCAACCAAGCTACCATAATTTCCCAAATCCTACCGATCTCGTAGCACAAACTTATCCCGAAAAATTAGTCAAACCCCGTAAGTTTTATTATGTCTAAATCCAAGTCCAGCCTACTTGTCCAAAATTAATTTCACGGGATTTTACAGCTCTTGAGATTTAAACCGAGAAATCGAATCTTTTTCGGGATTTTCTAAAATCTACAAGAGAAACCGTGAAATCAACAAGAACAACCAAGAGTGAATTGCCATACTAGTCTTTAAAATTCAAGTCAAAGAAGTCAAATCTCAATTTGATCAAATCGCAACAAGTCAAGTCACAGTTTGTCAAATCGCAATTAACTAAATTGCAATAAGTCAAATCGCAAGTGTAAACTCGCAACGTCAAATCGCAACTGGTCAAATTGCAATCAGTCAAGTTGAAACAAGTCAAATAGCAACTTGTCAACTCGCAATTAATCAAATCGCAATTTGTCAACTATAACTCATATCACAAAGATCAAGTCGCAGGCTCACTCAAATCGTAGGCATCGATAGGTCAACGCTGCCAAATCCACAACTCTGTAACCACGTTGACATTCATAAACCCAAATACTAGCCGTGACATGTGAATTCTTGTGAAATTTTGTAGCAACCAAAGTACCAAAATTATAAGCACCCCAACCATAATTAACACAAACATTCGTCATAAAGGCTTGTTGTAATCCAAGATTTCGCATCCAACATCAGCCAAAACTCAATTTGGTAATCAAAATAATCGGAATCATGACTTCTTTCCTAGTTTCCTATTTACTTGTGTTCACAATACACAAATACACAAATATTGGATAACAAATACACAAGCCCGGTCTCTATTTAGGATAGCAATTCACTCGGCCCAATCCGGATACAAACAACCAAATTCACTCGGCCCATGTCATGAAATAATACCCGATCCAAATCTCCCATTGCCCTAATGATTCTGTATTAATACCCACTTATCTCATAAGATTAACCCTAATACACCCACATCAAACATTCCGCCCCCATCCTCATCCTATCTCTATCAAACCCTAATCACCATCCGCCTATCCATCTGCCCCCCATTCACTCTCTCCTCTTCCAAAAAAGAAGATATCGACCAGTAAAGTACCTCATCACACCCACAACTCAACCCCTAAACTCCGATCATTATCACAAATAGATCGCAGTATCATCAATCCGTAATCAGATATCTTTAAGCCATGAAACACAACTCCAAATGAAACCCTCGAGGCAAGGCTCGTCTTCAGGATCACTTATGGTCTCGGGTAGGTGTCTTGATGTTCTTTTTCTTTTTCAGATTATGTTAAGTCGAAAAGAGGAAGAGTGAATAGGAAGTCAAGTGAGTTAAACATGTTGTTAAGGTTAGATTGATTTAGGTGGTGTTCATGTTTGTTGTATATTCGACTGTGAATCCGAATGAGATACAGTGCGAGGTCGAGTGAGTTAGTTATTGTAAATGGATTGATTATTGTGGAATAAAACAATGAATTTTGTTTCTTGTAGTTCGAATGGGTTTGGAATTTTTAATGATTAATTGTTGTTGTTATGTCGAAAAGATATGTTGTAGTTTGTGGAAAGTATTGTGAAATTGTTGCTATAATTGTGTTTCGAATGCATTTGATTGTTTGAGGATTAGTTGAAGTTGGTTGATGAACATGTTGTTTGTTTGGTCTGGGTCTGCTTTACTGCTTCTTTTCTTTAAATCTTTCATTTAGATAACTCGTTGACCACATTTGACCTGAGTTTACACCTTTTATACACAAACCGAGTTCGTGAGTATATAGACAAACCGAGTTCATGACTATACAGACAAACCGAGTTCATGACAACCCGAGTTCATGACTATGCAGACAAACCGAGTTCATGACTTTGCAGACAAACCGAGTTCATGACAAACCGAGTTCATGACTAAGTAGACAAACAAACAGACAAACCGCGTCGTAGACAAACCGCATCGGAAACAAATTGCAACTTTGACCAGTCAAAGCTGTCACTATCACTCATTTTGTCCTCATTATCCATTTTTGGCAAACAGCCAAACACCACTCCCATTGGACACAAACCGCATCCAAGAACACAACATTTGACACAAGCAGCTGCTATCAAGAACATCATTCCCAGATTTCATTTTGCAAACTGCTACCAAGAACAATACACAAGCAGAAATACCATCGAAACAAAGAACGTAAAACCACGACCCAACCACTGTCAAGAGACTCAATGTAAACCGCAACCAAAACACAACTTATAAATTCAACTACGAAAGTAGTCAGACCTTGTATTCAAGCAGAAAAAAATTTAAGCCAATCAACTAAAAAAAACTTTTATCAAGCATTTCCAATCCTAGAAGAACAAAAGGCCAACTAGTGAGTATCACAACTTGTTAATAACATACCACAAACAGTGAAGCCCAACTTCATGAAAATCCAAAAGTAACAAGCCACTTTTCTTGAACTAACGTACGACCCAAATCAAATGAAAAAGGCCCATTTTGTTATGACCGGATTCACAACAGGAACATATCTTGACATTAAATCCGAATAACAAAAAAATAAAAACAAGAAAAATCGACACCGCGAATCCAAGCACAATCAATCGAACCTAACCTTGGCTCTTGATACCAATTGTAAGATCTAAACATATTGATTGTGTGGATCGGGTGGTCTTGGATTGTGGAAGATAAGCTTCATTGTTGAGTTAGAGGGATGAACTAGAGAGAGAGAGTTGGGAAAACTTGTGAATATTAGATTAAGTGTGTGTGAAAGTTACAAGAGTTCCAACCCTTCCCATGTGTGGCAAGGGGTTTATATACTTACTACTATTTGGTGCCCCTAGTGGGCTGTGGAGTGAGCTGACAGTGGGGAAAGCCCCGACCCACTCCACAAATATAAATAAGACTAAGTTAATACTAATATTACTGATAGTACTAAACGAATATATATAAGCCTACAAGCTATATAAATGCTAATTAGATAGTCGGGGTGACCGAACCTTCATATGAATATTTATATTCCTAACAATCTCTATCTAAAGCTCTAAGTTTGAATTTTTCCACTAAAATGATAGTTGTTTTATAAACAACTCCACTTCATCATCATATTTACCAGTGTTGCAAAAAAATGTCTACAAGGCTTATTAATCGCCGATTAGGTGCTACAAGGCCACCGACCTTGCCGATTTATGTAACTAGATCAAACAGATAGGTCAACCGTGGTCAACGACGATCAACGGCGGTCAATGGTGGTCAAACTTGCCGGAAACCTATAAATCTTGTCGGAAGTACCCAAAACTCACTGTAAACTTATTTTGATCACTTATAGTAACTGTTTAAGTCTATTACAAATTGTTTTTTAGAATATACCTTACCGGAAATACCTAAAACTCACCGGAAATACACAAAACTTGCCAGAAATAACTAAAATTTGTCAGTAATGCCAATCCGATTAATCACCGATTAATCCCGCCTTGACCGATTACAAGCTACAAGGTGGTCGACCGTCCGACTACCGATTCGCGATTTTTGCAACCTTGATATTTACCATCTATGATCGTCATTTATTTTTATAACATGGATCGAACATCTACATCACTATAATCAAAAAGCGATTGAACATCTTCATCTTTATCATCGACCCTTCTAATTTCGATAATCAACATCAACACCATCTATAATAGCGTCATCGATAATCAACATCATCACCATCGATAATCACGTTATTAAAAACGATTTGATAACTGCAAAAACCAGATTTTTAAAGTTGATACTTATAATTTCAATAATAGTCGTTGCAATGCGTTAGTTTAAAGGATTATTTTTTAATTTAAACAAAATCCGATTGACAATAAATAATAAAACGCTTTAGATTTCTTGTTTAAAACCATGTAGAGAGAGGGAATTGGAAAAGAAAACGATTCCCGTGTTTTATGCCATTTTCTTAACAGTTGAGTCTCAGATGCTGAAGGTGTATACAATTTACTCTTTCTCTGTCTCAAAATTATTGTCATGAGACAAAACTCATCAAGTTTAATAAAAGTGGACTCATTTTAATTTTCAATCACTCAAATAAAATATCCCCTCACTAAATCTTTCATTTTTACTTAAAAAGAAAAGTAAAAAATTATTTTAATACATCTCAAAAAAAAATATGGACTATAATTTTGAAAGTAAATAAATAACCCTCCATCATAATAATCCAGCATTTAAAAATCATTTTATTTCCGAATTTGTCATAGTATATTTTAGAGCCATTGATTAAGTCAAAGTCAATGCATGCCATGGTTGAGATGTTATCTTACATTTTTTAGTTTAAGACGTTGTTTTATTTTAACTGATAGTGGATGCCTTAACACTTTTGATTAGTGAGATACGGTTTGATGTACCTTGAGTAAAAACAAAAAGAAAATATAAGGCGCCTATCCTAACCCGCCTAAATTTATTATTTACACCCCCCGTTCCCCCCCGATTTTTTTTCAATTTTTTTTTTATTTATTTTTTTATTTTTATAATTTTGTTTATATCAAAAAACTATAAACCTGAAAGTGCGGAACAGAAAATATAAAGTTTAATAAGTCAAACGCTTAAAACTGTCAGAAATACGGAACAGAAACTCACAAAAAACTGTGATATACTGTCAGAAAAGGGAATCTTTGACCAAATCCCCTATGATTTGTAGGGGTGTCAATTTTCGACACGACACGCTAACCGACACGGACACGACACGAAGATAAACGGGTTTGGGTCGAAAATAGGTTAACCCGTATAACCCGTTTAATAAATGGGTCGTGTATGGGTTTAGTAATTTTAAACAGGTCAACCCGTGAACCCGTTTAAATATATAAACTTTTAATCAATAAAATATATAACTACCTAATATGATATATGTACTTATTTAGGATGTGGATCTATGTTTTCTTAAGTGCTACTATAATATATATTAGTATCTATGTGTTATTATTTGAACACTTACACTCTTCAACACTCAAACTAATTAAACCTTAAACTAGTTTATTTAAACGGGTTACACGGGTCATAAATGGGTTACACATGTTAGGTGTGTGCGGGTTAGGGTTGAGGTTTTTGACACGATTAATAAATGGGTCGTGTTTGGGTTGAGGCTTTACCAACCCGCCAACCCGAGTGGGTCGACACGGACACGACTCGATTGCCACCCCTAATGATTTGACATCATGGGGGGGTTTGGATGGTATAGGCCAAAATAAAAACATGGCGTGTGTTATCCTAACACCCCCTATATTTACAAATGGGGCACCCCTCTAGTGGGGTAGTGTCCTTTTTTTTTTTTTTTTTTTTTTTTTTTTTTTTTTTTTTTTAGTATGTATTTGTTTTATTTATTTTGTGTAATGTTTATTTTAGTGTTTATTTGTTATGTTTTTATGTTATGTTATTTGTATTCGTCTAATGTGTTTCTATTTAATTAAACAACAACAATAACACGTTAACGTTAACACATTAAACAACTACAATGTATTCGTCTAATGCGTTTTTATTTAATTAAACAACAACAATAACACGTTAACGTTAACACATTAAACAACTGCAAAAACAACTGTTATTATTCAATTAAACAAGAACATTAACACATTATTTAAAAACAACAACACCTACTATATGTGAAGATTATTTATGTCATCTAAAAGCTCATGGAGCATTGCACCCGACTGACATGTTTGATCCTCAGGATTCTTTGCCAATTCCAGTGATGCCTCGAGCGTCTTTATTCTTGTCATCAACATCTTGTTTTGAGACACTAACATCTTGTTTCTTGTTTCAAGCTTGTCAATCTTATTAGCTTGCTTGTCAATTTTATTATCTTTAGCTACGCAGTTTGAGCACTGCGTTGAAGAAGAGGCTTGACTAAAGTACTTGTTTTGAAACTCATCATTCCACATAAAGTACCCACACCCAAAGTCATCTATTACTGGCTGTTACATGTTAAGAAAATTATAAGAAATGTATTCTTAACAAACAAATAATTTACATAATTAAGCAAACGTATGATTATTTACCACTGAAAAAGGACATGCATAATACGGTCGACCATAACTAGTGTCTCTACGAGATGTCTTTTCTATAATCAATCCTCTCCAACAGCGACACAAGAAAGGATTATTTTGTTCCACCTGGCCAAAGAATTAATTTAAATAATACAAACAGTTATTTACAACATAAATCGGTAATGTATTGTTAATTTAAATAATACAAACAATTATTTACAACATAAATCACATAATTGTTGGTGGTTTCACATAAGCAATTCACATAATTGTTGGTTCTGAGTTATTCTAACCCCCCCCCCCCCCCTTATATTGTTGGTTCTGATTGATGGTTTATTGGTTTTGATTGATGGTTTATTGGTTCTGATGGTGGTTTATTGGTTCTGATGGTGGTTTCTTTTATGTTGGTTCTGATAAGCAGTTCACATAATTGTTGGTTTATTGGTTTCTTTTATGTTGGTTCTGATGGTGATTTATTGGTTCTGATGCTTGTTGTGAAACTGGTTTATTGGTTCTGATGGTGGTTTCTTTTATGTGAAACTGCCTATTTGAAAGTGCTTATGTGAAAGTGCTTTTATATGAAACTGTTTTTATGTGAAACTGCTTATGTTTAACTGCTTATGTGAAACTGCTTATGTTTAACTACTTATGTGAAATTGTTGGTTCTGATTGATGATTTATTGGTTCTGATAAGCAGTTCACATAATTGTTGGTTCTGATTGATGGTTTATTGGTTCTAATGGTGGTTTCTTTTATGTGAAACTGCTTATTTGAAAGTGCTTATGTGAAACTGCTTTTATGTGAAACTGCTTATGTTTAACTGCTTATGTGAAACTGCTGCTTATGTGAAACTTTAAGCAGTTTTTGATCTTTTTGAAACTTTAAGCAGTTTATGATCTAAAAGCAGTTTTGATGGCGATGATGATTTAAAAAAAAAAAAAAAAAAAAAAAAAAAAAAAAAAAAAAAAAAAAAAAAACCTTGTCGATTGGCGTGGAATAACCGAATAGACGGCAAACATTTTGCAACCTTCAAATTTGCAGCCATATGTGTAAAAAAAATAATCTGAGCCATCTTTTGAACTGCTTATATGAAACTGCTTATGTTTGAAACAAATTTAATTTTTGAAAGTAATAGCATAAAATGATACCTCGTTCGTGTAAAACGGTGATGTATTCATCATAGAACTGCTTATGTTTGAAACTGGTTCTTTAAAACTGCTTGTTTGAAACTGCTTATGTGAAAAAGCTGCTTATGTGAAACTGCTTCTGTGTAACTGCTGCTTATGTGAAACTGCTTATGTGAAACCACTTATGTGAAACTGCTTATATGTGAAACTGCTTATTGTGAAACTGCTTTGTGATGCAATGCAATTGTAAATCAAAGTGATTTTTATAATAATAATAATAATAATAAAAAAAAAAAAAAAAAAGAAAAGAATCAAATGTCCCTTCAAGGAGAAACCCGTGAATGCTAAGGACAAAAACCAAAAACGTGTTAAAACTAAACAAAAAAAAACTTGTAAAAAAAAAAGGACTAAAGGACTGTGTTAAAAAAGAAAAAAAAAAAAGAAAAGAAAAATCACTTGTAACTGAGTGGAGCGTGGAGTGATAGTACAAACATAATGCTATTAAAAAAAAAAAAAAAAAAAAAAAAAAAAAAAAAAAAAACAAATAGTACAAACATATAGGGGGGTTGTACTTTGACAGGGGGTAGGGGGTGTTAGTATAGTAGAAGCCTGAAAACATTACTTCACATGCCACAATATAAATCAATAATCATGAATTACCTGTCATTAACTCATTATGTTCAAAAAAAGAAATTCCCTGTCATGATTGTTGTTGGTGGATCAGTTAAGGAAGATAGTGCAAAAAAGTAAGACATTTAAACTGATGTACAAAAGCGAATATTGCCTTATTCATGCCATTTCGCATCCTTAATTTCTCGATTTTTGAAATTAAGAAATATGTTAATATAATATTTTCCTAATATGGAATGAATGTCCATTTCTATAATTATTAGTAGTTATCTAATTTATAATATTATATCTTGTGGAATACTCCACTTTATAACTATATATACATGCTTTCATAGAGAGATAAATAATACAATTTTTTCATGTTTGGATCTTTATTCTTGTTCTTTGTTCTGTTCTTAATTATTAGTTTCACATCAAGTTATCACGCTCTAAAATTTCGTTTTCTTTTTGTTTACTCTTGTTTCCCGAGGTATATCTTCAACTCATAATTATTGTTAATAGTTATTTTCTATGACAATACTATATAAATAATATTATTAATCAATCGACATACCATGCGTTGTCTTATTGATAATCCGGTCAACAGTAGGACTAAATCAATATAATTTAAGGTCAAAGTTGAACCAGTTTGACTCTGAAAAGTCAAACTGGACACTTATTTTGGGACGGAGGGAGTAACATATAGACTTCCTAATGCT
Source organism: Artemisia tridentata subsp. tridentata (assembly GCA_021014915.2). Lineage (NCBI taxonomy): Eukaryota > Viridiplantae > Streptophyta > Magnoliopsida > Asterales > Asteraceae > Artemisia > Artemisia tridentata. Next base: position 189,890,061 of record CP139509.1, on the reverse strand, counting down.
ACATTGTTATAGTTTGCTTCTACCATCACAATGCGTTTACGTTTTTATCATATGATGTAAAGTTTAAAACCGAAACATGCATATAAAACTGATGTATATAGTAGTAAGTACATACATGTGTTTGGTGATAGTTATCTTTAGTTATTGATTATAAATTATGATAAACTCTTACCATGAATAAACTTGCTAATTCTTTTAGAGAAGCTAATATAAATTGCAACAGTTAATTCATGGTTGATCTGTTGGAATATGTGAATCATAAATCTATAGACACATAAACATCAAGACACGCAGCGGAAAACAGGATCTACAAAACATGTAATTAATTAACTAAATATAAAAGAAACGCGTACCTTTTGGTTTCTAGCAAGAACAAGAAACCTAATCACCAAGAACGAGATAAACCCTAGAATTAAGGTTAAGGGGATGTCGACTATATTATAGTCGAACAGGGCAAGTAACACAAGCTAAAGTAAGCTTGTTCTTCGTTCTTGTACACACGTATTACTAGCGTCTCAATGTGAAAAGCTAGGTTCTTGATCACGAAACAAACCAAACACTTTAGATGTATAACTAGGATCGAATATCCCTAGGTGATAGGGAATGTCGATCGGTTTTACAAGAGGAAGAAGAAGTTTGGCTTGCTTAGAGATTCAAGATTAGGGATTTATGAATACAAGGGATTGTATTTATAGACCCTTAAATCTTCCTCTCCAAGTTAGGGTAGAATTAGTTTCCTAATTCCCCTATGGCCGGCCCCTATCTACAAGCCCAAGGGATTTCTAGAATCTTCTTGGCTTGTATTTTCATCCTTAGTCCTTGTAGTTAATATTTAACGACCGTTAACCAAACCCCGTTAAATACTAACTACCGTTAAGTGTTTATTCGTGAAATGAATAATTAAATCATAAATCTACATTTAATTATTCAAACCATTGAGACTCATACGTAATGTGTGCAATCCCGAAGTCTCGGGTTCGAAACCGGTCATACAAATATTAATTTATATCCATTAACTCTAACAGCTCCCACTTGGATATTCATTAATATAGTAATGACATGGGTTAGTCTAGCTTAACCTTCCCAATGCCCCCAGTTTGATCCGAGTATGGTTTTCCTGGAAAAAAACCGCGTGATGATATTATCATCATACTTATCATTTTGTTTCTAATACCGCGTTAATATGGATATGGATCTATGTCATTCCATAATTAACAATAGTTTCTCGTTTATACATAATTGATCAAGATTACCAAATCATCTGAACGTATTCCAGATAGCCTTTGGGCGTGGCCACGCAAACATCTTGTCAACCCTACGAGTGGCCAAGCAGTATTAAATTTCAACACAAAGTTGAAGGAACAAATCCTTTGTTGACTACGAGCGTAACCCTTAGATTTCACATCACCTCCGAAAATAGCCCTTATAGCCACCTGTTACGGATAGCGTTAGACTATCTTACAGAAAATGAGCTACATCCTCGGCAGTCACCTGGTATCTCAAGTCTGAGGATAAATATTCATGATTTACTTAATGACGACGATCCATAAAGTACAATCATGTGGTTGGGATAAGTCCTATATTCAATTTATCCAATATTGAATATCATGTGATATTGGTATCTTAACCTTACAGTACATTCTACCAATCCTCACATTTGTCTTTATTTAATGATATTCCCATATCATTAATCGACAACGGACTATTTAGAATAAATTAATTATTCACGGATTTAAACATGCAAATATAGGATACAATATTAACAAATGATAATAAACGTTATCCGCACTTTATTTCATTAAAAATAATATTGTTTATGCATCCCTTATCCAAATACTAAATAGATCAATGCATGATAATACCAATTAATGAATTATGCCACAAGTCATGACAACCATACTTGTTGACAAGGCATAAATAATTAATGTTGATCTATCAAAATTTTGAGAATACTTATTTCAATAATGAAATTCTTGTATGTGTGCATTCATCCATCATGATATCGCCACATAATATTTCATAAATTGCACGACATCCTCAATCGCAAATTTATGACAATTAAACTACCAAACCTTGTAGTTAAAGTATTCTAATTCTTTATGTATAATGCAACTACGCTCATATTGAGCATAACTAGTACACATGGCCTCTTAATAAGGATGAGCTCCCACCATGACTAGTATTGAGTGTCATCTCAATCTTACCAGCATCATTGTATCAAACAACAATATGCTCCTTTTAAAGTTCCGTAAAATTTATTATCCATCGTGTAATGTTTGACATCTACAAATCTTACAAGATTTGTCATCTATATCAAAATCTTTGCCATATGGTTCATATTTAGAATTTTGGAGCAAATCCAGGCTGAGGATGTAAATTCTAAACCATATCCATTACACTTAGCTATCTAATAATTTTCAATTAGATACCAATGTTGTCAACCATCTTGCATCCAAACATGATACAACAAATAACATGATGTACATGAATAATCCTTTCGTCAACCTTAGATTTATTCATGTCATATCTTTTCAATGATATGTATCTATCTAGCCTCACTAATAGATTATCATGTTTATTAGAATTAGTTATATTACCGCTTATGTTTATAACAATAAACATATATTTCAAGGTTTTATTTTCTAAATTTTCATATGAAGTTTCATTCCAAACTAAGACTTAACATATCAACCTTAATGGAATGGTACTTCCTATATGTTATACAACATATATGAAATAAGAAAATAAATATAATACTCCCACTAGCTTTCAGGAATATCAAGAAATATCTTATTTTAATTATAAATCAAAACTAGATTTAATAACTAAAATTAAGTATATCTTCTAGATGCATGCATTAATCCATTCACAAATGATTTGCATTTTGTATAATACTAAAGATTATTTGAATTCAAATACTCCTTTCAATTACTTTCCGTCCTCGCACAAGTAATTTCCCAAGAAAGAGTTTTGATATTCCATTGTTAATTTCATATAAATGAAACTAATAATGACAATCATAATCTTTTTACATTTAATGTGCTTAGAAAGAATTTCAATCACATTTAATTGCTTAAGTGTGATTGATAATCTTTTCACATATTAAATATGTATACGAATTTGTCCATTATGATTTCTACACAAGAATTTAAATCTCTAGGATTTTCATTCCCTTTGTAGAAATTCATTTCCATTCTATAGTGTTACGATAGAGTTTAAGATCAACTACGTTTCCAAACTAGTTATCTTCTTGGACTGCATCTTATTATTCATAGTATGAGTAATTTGCCAAATAAACATTTGCAATTTATTAACAGGCATACCACGATCCTGTAACTCATAACCCTCAACATATTCTACAAATATTTGAGATATCCTTGCGGATCTATGAAAAGAGAATTCCATCATTTGAGATTTAATATTACCATGTTTAATCCTCATTCTGATTTAGCTAGTGTATTTTAGAAGATCACGTATCTTGTAATTTTATCTTATCAAGATAAAACTCCCACTTGCCTTTTGCAATTTATAGAATATCTATAACTTCTTGGCCAATAGAGCAACACAACATTGTTCTCTTTTGAGATTTTTACAAATACATATTGACAGTTCCTAACATTAATTTGTTAATAACCTACCCAACAAGTAGTTTAACAAATTCTGAACTTCAATTTTAAGACTTAATGTAATTCAACACATTCCATAATCAATGGTGTCTTATTAATCTTCTAGGTTGGAGTCTAATTGAGTATATCCTTTCCATACTCAATTTTCTAACCTTGATATCTTTAGGAAGAATAGAAGATATAGTTATCTCAAATCAAACAATGTATCAAGAGTTTGATTTTTCTAATTGAACATACCATAAACACTATGTATTTCATTAGGATTAATATTGTAAGTTAATCTTACAATATGTGAGATACATATATTTCGTTTTGGCTTACCTATTTACCAACTAAGTCAATTTAATGGTACAATAGATTTTCCAAGCCAATTGCATGCTTTATAACATAAGTGCCTTTGATCAAGTCACTTCATGTCTATGTCTTACCAAGAAGACATAAACTGTTATAATCCCAATATCCGTTATAAGTCATTAATCAACTCAATGACTCCTTGTATATGTCTTTAAAAAAATAACAAGATAACGTCTTACTTTATTATAAGTCTTATAACAATAAAAGACTTCATATTTATATCTTTAATTAAAATATAAATATGCATAACTAAAGTAATCATGAACACCACAACTTGGTTTCAACATTATTTCAAGCTAATTTATTTACTTTATATATTTATGTCATTCCAAGAATACATAAACATTCAAATTTGAAGTAGTATAAGGTTACTTCATTTATTTATGTCATTACAACAATACATAAATATTCATATTAGAAGTAGTCTTATTATCAGGTTGACACTTGTTCTAATAGTTATCTAATTTTAGAAACTTGTAAATTAACATAGTTTCATCACATCAGCTTAGGCTGCTAGTAATGAAAGTATGTAATTTACCTTGCCATTAATATCTATTATGAAGTATACACTGACGCTAGATATTAACTTCAAGTGTTCTATAACTAGAATGTGAATAAACCACATTAGAACATTGATCTCTTACCATACAGTCAAGAGAAACCTTTAAATCATATTTCTTTTGTGTTGTTGCTTGCACACTTTAAATATTTCTCCCACTTGTGCATGGAACAACACCATGTATCAGATAAACAACACATCAATAGTTTGCTTATGAGATTAATATGATTTGTGTCATAGATCTAAGTAGATATAGAATCACCTCGTCTAGTAAGGAAACGTACACGACTATCCTTAATACCACAAGTGTCTATAATTGAAAAGTATTTATCTCAAGAGATTCTAGAGATAATCTGGGTTACTACCAAGATCTCAAGACTTGTAGCTCCCACTGAATTAAAGATCACTACATGAACTCATTATTCAGTAATTGCAACACAATGCTCCCACTGGATTTGACAACATTATAAATGTTTCAAAACTAGTAAAAGCAAATAGCGTGCTGTTTACTTTCCTACACCTTTGAGTAATCCCTTACGTAACAGCTACTAAGGTACTCAAAGAATGTATTCTACTTTGTCAATGATGGAATATCCATCAATACAATTAACTTGAAAGAATTGGGTATGCAATTTCTTCCTTAGTTAGGTCTACCATCCCCATCATGGTATGTAGCACCTTTAAATGGTTAAAGCACAACAACTAGATCAATCATTCTAGTTTGCCTTTTACCAATTTTGCGGTAATTAGTCTAGCTTCTAATTTCAATAACTCCTAACCATGCAATTTCAGTAAAAATTGACTCTCTCCAAAACCCCTACGGGTGTAGATCAATTTACTACTAAAAGAAAACCTCACGTTTACGGTTTTAACGTTGCATTAAATACATTAAAAGAATTTTCAAAATTCAATTTTAGTATTTTCGATAATAACTTTTCAAGAAAATTAAACACCCACGGTAAATAAAATTTAACCATTTAATTTTCATTGAAAATTAGGATCCAAATTGACGTCGTTTCATTACATCAGCTTTGGCTGCTAGCAATGAAAGTACTCAATAAGGTACGGGATCACCCAATTGCCAATATCCAATTGCAATTCCTAGAAATCATGGGACTTACATATTATGCCAACCTCGGTTGCAAATGTAAGCATGTTTCATCCCCAAATCTTTATGCCTTGACGTCGTTCCATTACATCAGCTTTGGCTGCTAGTAATGAAAGTGCTCAATTAAGTCAACCAACTTAAGAAACTGTAAATTGACGTCGTTTCATCACATTCAGCTTTGGCTGCTAGCAATGAAAGTACTCAATTTACCCTTAGACAACCACCCTTTGAACATCACATTCAGCTTTGGCTGCTAGTGATGTAGGATGAAACCTTAGGTGTTTCCTTTTCAGTTGGATGGCATATAACTTAAATTTTAAGGGTATAATTTTTGATGTGTGTAATCAAAATATGTACAAAGATGTCATGCATTCATCTTGTATCATATGTTTTCTACAAAAATCATTTACCAATTCGCAGCTTAAAATCAACAAAATTTTAATTGATGGCGTTGAGAAACTTACAACATTGCCTTAAGATGCTTCGTACTTTATCATGGTGTACTTGGTAAGTCTAATATTGACGCACAGGCGAGCGGAGGGGCAAACGTCCGCCGAAGCTAATTAAAAATGCGCCCCTTTCGGATGACAATTTAATGTCAAGCCTCCTTATACCCACTTTATAGTTTGTCAATATTAGGTCCGCTGCTTCGACCACTTTTGTACAGTCGCATCAATCAATTAAAAACTTTAAGATTTAAAGCTTAAAACATTTATGTAGTAAATTATTAAATTGCTAGTCTCGCCTGGGAGCAAATTACCGTGCGAAGCGAACCACTATCGGCACATAAGACTTGGCAATAAATAATTTACCACAAAGGTTTCATAGTTATTAGGTTCATTTATTTTTATTTAAAAAATTACCCTCTTTGATGTTTACAATCCATCATAATTAAAACACAAAGATCAAGTAATTAACAAAAATAAACAAACACTTAATAACACATATATGATCATTAACAATATCATATAGCCACATGCAAACCTTTTGATAAATCATATTAATAATTTCTATGTGAATTTAATGTATGTAATTAATAAAACTCCCATTGGTTTTCGAGCTCATTGTGCCCAATGGACCACAGACGCCAAATAACTTGGCCGCGTAAGTTTTAATTAATTAGATACCATATTGCACATAACCAATTAATTAATATATTTAATTAGGGTCTTCCCTAATTTTATATTTATCTTAAAAAACATGCAGTAATTAGACATCAATAATCATGACAAAACATGCATGTTTTTGTCATGAATCCCCATATTGCACTTATAATCATGTAAACACATATTATCAAGCCAATCATGTACGCATACTAAATTAATGACATCACTAAGGCACTCATTAATTTTCACATAAAATTGCATGCAATCCTAGGGTTTCTACAAATTTTATCAAAACAAAAAACAATTTTTTTTTCGATGAACAGTAACGCGATGAACAGTACTACGATTTAAAAAAAATAAAGGTTTTAATAAAAAACTTAGAAACCATAAAGCATGTAAATAATCACAAAGATTCAATTTTATGCGTTTAGTAATTAATTACAATGTTTAAACGGGCTCTTGATGCCACTGTTGTAATATGTTAATCATAAATCTATAGACACATAAACATCAAGACATGCAGCGGAAAACAGGATCTACAAAACATGTAATTAATTAACTAAATATAAAAGAAACGCGTACCTTTTGGTTTCTAGCAAGAACAAGAAACCTAATCACCAAGAACGAGATAAACCCTAGAATTAAGGTTAAGGGGATGTCGACTATATTATAGTCGAACAGGGCAAGTAACACAAGCTAAAGTAAGCTTGTTCTTCGTTCTTGTACACACGTATTACTAGCGTCTCAATGTGAAAAGCTAGGTTCTTGATCACGAAACAAACCAAACACTTTAGATGTATAACTAGGATCGAATATCCCTAGGTGATAGGGAATGTCGATCAGTTTTACAAGAGGAAAGAGGAAGGAGAAGTTTGGCTTGCTTAGAGATTCAAGATTAGGGATTTATGAATACAAGGGATTGTATTTATAGACCCTTAAATCTTCCTCTCCAAGTTAGGGTTGAATTAGTTTCCTAATTCCCCTATGGCCGGTCCCTATCTACAAGCCCAAGGGATTTCTAGAATCTTCTTGGCTTGTATTTTCATCCTTAGTCCTTGTAGTTAATATTTCACGACCGTTAACCAAACCCCGTTAAATACTAACTACCGTTAAGTGTTTATTCGTGAAATGAATAATTAAATCATAAATCTATATTTAATTATTCAAACCATTGAGACTCATACGTAATGTGTGCAATCCCGAAGTCTCGGGTTCGAAACCGGTCATACAAATATTAATTTATATCCATTAACTCTAACATGATCGTTATGGTATAGTTGCATGATTAGTATTGTTTGTTCATATACTTCTTCAATTGGCATGCATGTAGTTTGATTATTTTCTCCATATTGTGTGTGGCTATGCTAAATTATTGCAACTGGATTTTTAGCGTATTTTGGTGAAACTAGACTCATAGGGTAAATATTGTTTTTTTTAGAAGATGGAACTAACGGATGTTACAAAACATGTTTTCTGAACAACCAAAAAGAAGGGCCTTACATCCACTTGTGTCCAGCTAAGTTAGGACTATTGTCATGTCATCAAGAAACAGTTGATTAGTTGATTAACTAACACATATGTTTCCGCGAAAAGTGCAACTTCACTATTATAGATTATGCTATATTCTTTGTTAAGGTTATAGGTAATTGTGAATATTATATGAAACCCTGTGAAAACCTTAAAAGAACTCATATAAAGTTGATTGGAGAAATAAAAGAATAAATGTGATCATATATGAAGTTCTCTAGATTATCCGGCTTTCACATAAAAGCCAAGTGCTAGAAGCACATGTGGTCATAAACTAAAAGTTTATGAGCTAAGATTATTGTAGTAATTGGCATGACCGGTTAGATCATCTCGGGTCAATGATGATGCGAAATGTATAGAGAAATCATAAGTTTCCTCAAACATAGATTTGATTGTTCTCAATGAATGGAAGTTAATTATTCATATACCACCACCATATTAAAGTAAGAACTTTACCCTGTGAAGTTTTGGAAAGAATATAATGGAGATGTATGTAGGCCTATATATCCACCATGTGGATCATTTTGAGTTTTAAAATCGATGCATCATCAAAATGATTATGAAAGACGCAACTTAAAGTTAGCGTGTTTAGTGGCTCGACTTATCATATACGAGCATGGTTTTCCAAAGTATATATTTGAGAATGGTGGTGAATACTTCCAAGTACTGGGCGATTATTGGAATAAGTGTTGATCCCAGTTGACTACTTGATCGAATTTCCTTAGCTTGTAAAGGTTAAGTAATATTGAATAAATTCAATACAACTTATGAAGAAACTGTCTTTGAAGTATATCAAAGTTTATGCGGAATCTAAACTTTAATCTTAAGAAAATCTTAACAAACAATATCAAACAAATCACATCAATATTATTAATAATACGAATACTCTAAAGTATTAGGGTTTACAACCTTTAAGTTTTCTAAAGAATCACGTATATATCTCTATGCCCTAGGACCTCCTTTTACAGACTAAGGAGTCCTAGTCGGCTTACAATTACTTGATATATAAGATAAATCTTAAAAGAATATTTTCTATATTTATCTAACCGACTATACATGTTTATCTCATAAGCAGTACTAACTATACACTCTAGCAGTCTTATCTCTAACTCTAGCAGCTTTAACTCTTCAGCAGTAGTAAGTTTGTACTAGCAGTACTAACTTTTCTTCTAGCAGCACTAAACACTTAGAGTATTTTTCTTCAAATTCATAAGCAGTTGTACCTCTGAAAGAAGTTGTAACTCTAAACTAGCAGTTGTAACTTGTTGTCTAGCAGTAGTAACCACTTAGTGTATTTTCTTGAACATCTTCAGCAACACTAGCAGTAGTAAAATACACAAGCAGTTGTAACCTTTAATACTAGCAGCATCAATGACTTAGAGCATTTCTCATCAACAGTCTTAACCAAACAAGCAGCAGCAACTCTAAAACCCAACAATCCTCCCCAAAACTTGATATTTTCTCCCAAAATCATCAAGTTTCTATCTAAGCTTGAACAAACACTAAGAGGATGCTTCCAAACAATTAATTATATTTCTTGTCCTTGGGTCCTAGATACTTTTCCATCTTGTTGAGCAGTTGATATGCCATTTCATCATAAGGATACTAGAGTTGGAGTCTTCTCTTCCCATATAGCATCTGATGTACAATATCCTTCTGATATTGTAAAGGATAGTCATTTTCTACAAGCATGTAGATTATTACCCCATGTGCATCCAAAGCATGAACTCCACAACTCTGATAAATTTTCCATTGTAGAACTGTGTTGTGCCTTAGACTTCTCCACACTTCATCCTCATGATGTGGTTCAAACATCACTTTCAAATAATCCCAGATGACTCTATCATAAATTTGTTCTGGTCTGTCATAACCAAACTTTTCTTTGTACAGCCTCCATAAAGTCACCATATCTTCTCTATCAAAGTGATGAACCATTTGTAGAAAGCTCACAAACCTCAAAGATGAACCATCATACCTCTTGATATCCCAATATGTTGTCTTCCCATGTAATCCAGAAGTAAAAGCAACAATTGGTTGTTTGACACTTAGAGACTCTGCATCCATGGCTTCTTCTTTAGTTACTAATGAAAGTTCTGTATGAGCTTGTATCTTTTCTACATCATCATCAACTTCAGCTTGCTCATTCTGCTCTTGCTCTTGCTGTGCCTTATGCTCAGATTTCTACTTTTTACTGCTCTTCTTTTCTAACTTGTCTCCAGCTCTTTTAGAACTAGAGCTTTCTTCTTTCCTTTCACCAGTGCCCTTCACCACTTCAGTATTCACAAAGCTCTCAATCTTTCTCTTGGAAATGTTGTATAGCTCTTCAATTCTGTTATCATCAAACTGTGATAACTTCTTTTGTTGCCAATTATCCATATTCTTGAGATATGAACACATGAAAGATCTTCTTTGTGCTTTGGTAGGTGGCTTGTTCTTCTTTGCTGCTAATCTTTGTGCTGCATAGAACTTTTTACTTTCATCTATAAGTTCTTTCAACATTCTAGCTCTTTCATCAATTGAATACCGATCTTGCTCTTCTTGTTGAAGTTTCTGAGCAAGTTCCCAATCAGCATCACACTGAGCTCTTTCTTCATCCCATGCAACAATCAATTCTAAAGATTTATCTTCCTTCTCAGCAGCAATTCTTCTCTTTTCCAAAATTTTCTTATTCTCCTCTTCAAACTCTTTGGCTAAGTTCTCTGCAACCTCAGCATCAAGTTGCAATTGCTTTTCTTTGGAAAGTGGTTTCTCCACAGGCTCTTCAACAAGTATTGCTTTGCCATTGCCTTTGACTTGTGGAGTTGATTGTGTAGCTTGTGGTTTAGAAGATGGTTCTTTTATGACAACACCTTTGGTTTTTGGCTTGGATGTCTTCAGTTCTGTTAGTGCATGAGCCAAAATGCTCTCATCATCCATAACCTCAGCAGTAGAAACCTTTTCTTCATTAGCAGTAGTAACTCCTGGTGTAGCAGTAGTATCTTTTGCACTAGCAGCAGTATCATCTTTACCAGTAGCACTATCCACCTTAGCCACATAACTATCAATCACCACTTCTTTCCCCTGATTATCAGCAACCACAAATTCCATTTCTTCACTTTCTGCACCAGCACCCTCAACATCCTTAGCCTCCCCTGAAGTTTTGCTTTCATTCCTCCCCTGTTTGGGAGCATCCTTCCCCAAACTTAGAGCTTCAGAAGATCTAACCTTTTGAGTTGTGCCCACTTTATGTTCTCTTTTAAGTTTTGGAGTTCTTGACCTTTTAATTCCTTCTAAGTATCTAACCCTTCTCTTCAAAGCTTGGATTTCACCACCTTGAGAAGCAGTTAGGTTTTGTAGATCAAGAACATATGCAGACAGTTTGTGACATGTTTCCATCAATTCAGTAATGAGTTCAATTCTATCCTCACCACTTCGGCTTGTGTTACCTAGCCCGAGAGGTGGATCATTGGAAATATTAAGCTTAGCCTCAACCCTAGATTGAGCATCTGAACCCCCCATATTTTCTATGTGACTGGGTCCTTCACATGAATCAGTTCCATGAGGACCTGACTCATTAGAAGTTGTCTTGGTTTGGGTCTTATTTATGTTACCACTGGCCTGTGCTGCTTCTAAGCTAGTCACAAGTAGTGGCAACCCTTACCAACATGTCACTCTCCACACCAGTGACATCCTCATCTGCAACATTGTGAGTAGAACCACTATCCTGAGGTAACTCAGTGTTCTTTGAGTGAGTCCTACGTTTGTATGTCTTTTTGGGTTGTTGTGAGGATGTTGCCAAAAGTGTGGGTGTGTGATGGGTAACAGCTGTGATTGCTGAACCTTCACCCTGAGTTTGTTGAGCAAGTTCCAACATTGTAGGAAACAATGGTGTAACTGTCCTAGAAAAATCTTTTCCATCCCTCCTCATATTAGTAAAAACCTTTTTAGTAAGAGAGGGAGTGGGATAAAATCTTTTATGACTTTTCTTATTAACAAACTGATTGTCCAAAAAGAGTTGTAAAAACCTTAGATAGATAAAATATTTACTTGAAGAACTATCCAAGTTCTTAACCATACTATCAAAAATTAATTTAGAAAAATTAAATCTTTGATCATTTTCAGCCAAACAAATTATAGCAGATGCTAAATTACTACTAAATTCATTCCAACCAGTGGTCTTTGGACTTAGACACACTAAAACAGTATGGATTAAGAATTTCCACTGATGAGAGAAGTTTCCTTTGTAAAATTTTAAAGCATCAGTTTTTCTCTCATATCACATCAGTGAAAGTTTTTCAAAAATTGTAGCATTTGGAAGATTCTCAATTCAATTAGCATCTCCTAGAAGAAGATCTCTTCTAATAGATGCCTCTGTAATGAGTATCTTCTGCCCATCTACAAGGGCATGAATTTGTACTTCCCCATTATGAGTTTCGACCTTAGCAGACGACCAAAACTCTATAATGTTGAAAAAATATATAGTAGGTTTTACTGTTAAAGCAAACTTGATATAGCTTGCATTAAGGAAATCAATGATTTCAGTAAAATCTACAGACTCATTAGACTTTTCTAAAAATGCAACATTATTGTGTGGTTCGGTAAAAGTTAGGTGCGACATGATGATTTGATTTGGGGGTTTTTTGATTTGACGATAAAAACTTAATTAGGGCTTGGATGAGAGTGAATTATGTGTGCGTGAAACTGATTGTGTGACGCAATTGGGGATTTATACCCTTTAAGTAAAAAGTTACACAACCATACCCTGCACTCTCAACCCTAGTAGCAGAAACCTAGCAGTACTAAGTTAGACTTAGCAGCACTAACTTTTAACCAAATAAAAATTTGCCCAGCAGTACTTTCCCGATATCTTTAAAAATAATACTGCACTCAAATATTTTGAAGGGATTAAGTGTACAGGAAGACACTTAATCTTTTTCGGTTGCATTTAACCTCTAGTTGTGTGAGAACCATTAATGTCAGTATAAATACTGCCTGTGATCAGATAAACTCATTAAAAGAGCCTTCTTGACAGGGTTTCCAGCTCGTGGCAGGTGTTGCCTCTAACACAAATGCATTAGATTCACTTTTGCTCGCTGTTCTCTATACCAGATGTTCTTAGACTAACTCATTATACTAATGAAAGTATAAAATGGTAAAGAGTGAGTTAGTGCAGTTACTGTCTGACTAACTATGCCATCAATTCATGTTCAAAATAGATTGATTTCAAGAAAAGACTTTAAAGAACTTCCTAACTCAGGTGTAAACCTTTGTCAAGAGATTCCCAAATCTATTCTATCATTAATCAGATGCGCCACAGCAAACAAATCACCACTTTGCTTCTCACACACCATCAATACCAATCATATTGCTTGCTTAACCTGCAAATGTTAGTCCAAAACCAAGAAAAACACAAGCAATAACATTTTACACCATCTAATTATACTCAGCAATTGTTCAGAAAAACTAGCAGTTCTAAGTATAATTAGCAGCATTAACACAACAGTTTTAAGTACACTAGCAACACTAAGTATACTTAGCAGTAGAAACAATTTATTGACCTAATAACAGTACTAATCCTTTCAAAACTTTACAAAAGCACAAAGAGATAAGAATTTTCAAAGATTAATCATGCCAATACTGACAACCAAAAATTGAAATCTACCCACATCAAAAGCTTTTGTGAGCAAATCTGCAACATTATTATCAGTATGGATTTTAACAATTTGAATTAACTTCTTTTCATAACAATCTCTTATAAAATGATGTCTTATCTCAATATGTTTTGTTTTTGAGTGATAAACAGGATTTTTAATAATGCACATAGTACTGCTATTATCAATATATATTTTAGTATGCATAAAATTGTACCCATAATCCAGCAATTGATTCTGAATCCAGAGCACTTGACCACAACAACTTGAAGCAGCCACATACTCAACTTCAGTTGTGGAATTTGCAACCATAGTTTGTTTCTTGCACTGCCATGAAATCAACCTGCACCTCAAAAACTGACAACCTCCTGTCGTTGATTTTCTATCCAAGCTAGCTCCAGCATAGTCACTATCAGTGTATGCAACCAAGTTAAAAGGTGAATCTTTTGGATACCAAAGGCCTAATTTGGGTTGACCTTTCAAATATCTAAAAATTCTCTTCACAGCATTAAGATATGAAACTTTTGGTGTAACTTGATATCTTGCACAAGCACACACTGCAAATATAATGTCAGGTCTTGAAGCTGTAAGAGACATCAATGAGCCAATCATTGATCTATATAAATGAACATCAACTTCTTCACCATCTTCATCTTTGAGCAGGGGCTTGGATGTTTTCGTAGTTGTCTTTGCAGGCTTCACATTAGTAAACCCAAACTTCTTCAAAATTTCAGCCACATACTTATCTTAACTGATAAATATGCCATCCTCCTTTTGCTTAACTTGTAACCCTAAGAAGAATGTAAGTTCACCCATTGAACTCATCTGAAATCTTTCATGCATAAGCTTTTCAAATTCAACACATAAAACCTTGTTTGTTGATCCAAAGATGATATCATCAACACAAACTTGAACTAACAAGATATCATCTTTGTGCCTTTTGATAAATAAAGTTTTATCAATCTTCCCTCTAGTAAAACCATTATTCAACAAGTATGTTGACAATGTGTCATACCAAGCTCTAGGAGCTTGATGTAAACCATATAGTGCTTTCTCCACCTTGTAAACCTTGTTAGGAAAATTAGGATCTTCAAAACCAGGTGGTTGTGAGACATAAATTTCTTCTTCAATAGTCCCATAGAGAAAAACACTTTTCAAATCCATTTGATACACTACAAAGTCTTTGTATGAAGCATAAGCTAAGAATAATCTGATAGCTTCAATTCTTGCAACTGGAGCAAATACTTCATCATAATCAATACCTTCTTCTTGAGTGTATACTTGAGCTACTAACCTTGCCTTGTTTCTAATCACAATGCCTCTTTCATCCTTTTTGCATCTAAAAACCTACTTAGTACCAATTGTCCTCTTCCCATTAGGCAAATCTACCAGTGTCCAAACTTCTTGAAGCTTGAATTGTAGAAGCTCTTCTTACATAGCTTCCACCCAGCTTGGATCTTGTAATGCTTTATGAGCATTCTTGGGTTCTATTTGTGATAGAAAACATGCAAACAAATAGTTTTGAAGGTCTTTGCGACTGCTTCTTTGATGAAGGGATCTAGCAAAGAAACCTTGTTCCTTCAAATCTTTTATCATTTTTCTTGTTTGAACAATAGATTTTGGCTCTCCAATGATTTGTTCCTTAGGATGATTCTTGTGAACTCTTGTAGTTGGAATAGGACTGATAGGTACCACATCTTCCATATTGGTTAAGTCAGCCTCTGCACCAAGTACCTCATCATCAGTATGAGGATATATTTCTTCCAATTCAGGCATGTCTGGATCATCTGGATAGTCATCATCATCAAAAGATATGCCTTCCTTGTCAGCAACATTAACACTTGGTTTAGAAGTATTAACAGAATTAGTACTGCCAGTGTTAATTTCTTCATTGGCAGCATTAACACTTGGCTTAGCAGTATTAACAGAGTTAGTACTGCTAGTGTTAATATCTGATACATCATCATTTTCTTGATCATCAGTATGCTTTTCTTCATTAATCACTTTATCATCATCAGAAGATTTTACACCATCTTCTTTATCATCTTTTGGATCTCCAGTAAGATCATCTTCTTGTGAACTCTTTGACTCTTGGGTTGAGAAGGGTGGATCAGCAGTCCAAATAGGCAGCAAAATATAATCTTTGTCAGGTCTTGTCTCCTTATCAGCTTGACCTGCATCATTACTTGCTTTTGTACCTGCAAAATTGTTAGACTCTGTACCTGCAACAACTGGCTCATAATAGTCTTGGTTAGTGAATCAATATCAAACAACCAGTTTGGTCCACTCCCTGCAACATTATGTGTACTCTCACTAAACCTAACATGCAAGTTCTCTTCCACTTTCCTGGTCCTACTATTGAACACTCTAAAATCTTTGCTATTCATTGAGTATCCAACAAAGAATCCTTCTTTAGCCTTGCCATCAAACTTGCCTAAGTGATCTATGGTATTCAAGATAGTAACAGGACACCCAAATGGTCTTAAGAAATCTAGCAATGGTTTTCTACCATGTAAAAGTTCATAAGGGGTCTTGTTATGAGGCTTAACTACTTTACTTCTATTCTACACATAGCAAGCAATATTAACTGCTTCAGCCCAAAAAGTAGTAGGTAATTTAGAATTAGCTAACATTGTTTTAGCAGCCTCAATAAGTGTCCTATTCCTCCTCTCAGCAACTCCATTTTGTTGAGGAGTTCTAGCTACACTATACTGTCTCTCAATACTTTTCATCTCCCAAAACTGGTTCATATCCCAATTTTTGAACTCAGTTCCATTATCACATCTTATCACTTTAACCTTATGGTTAACTAGGTTTTCTACCTTGGTTATGAAAGCCTTAAGAATGCTACTGGTTTCATCCTTAGATGCTAAAAAGAAAACCCAAGTAAATCTACTATAGTCATCTGTGACAACTAAGCAATACACCTTTTTCATTAAACTTTTTACAAATGTTGGTCCAAATAAATCCATGTGCAACATATGTAAAAGCTGATTTATAGAGTTCACTACTTTGGGCTTACAAGAAGCTCTGTGTTGTTTTCCCTTCTGACAAGTAACAAAGATTTCAGTATTTTCAAAAACTTTTGAAGGTAAACCTCACACAAGGTTTCCTTTAACCAATTTATTCATTGTTTCTAAATTTAAATGTCCAAGCCTTCTATGCCAAAGCTTAGATTCATCAGATGTGGCATTTGCAAAGAGACAAGTCAAACCTCTTTTGGGAACCATATTCTTTAAATCAACACTGTATATGTTGTCTGTTCTAGGAACTTTAAGTAGAACATGACTTTCATCAATCAACTTAAATTCAGGAGATAAGACAAAACATTCAGTGTCAGTAAAAAGAACACTATTCTTTTTATCACACATTTGTGAGACACTAAAGAGATTAAACTTAAGCTCTTTTACAAAGTGCACATTATCAAAATCTAATTTACCAGTTTTTATTGTACCTTTACCAGTGATTTTCCCTCCTTTGGGATTACTCCCAAAAGCAACATATCCTCCATCAATAGCTTCAAAATCTTCAAGATAGGACATGTTTTCAGTCATGTGCCTTGAGCATCCATTGTCAAATACTCATTTATCTTCCAATTCCACATGTGGATTGCCCTGTACATAAAGTAAGAAAATCAGTTCATTTTGGGGACCCAAGCCAATACTGACTTGGATCTGCCTTGTGCATCTACATAATCATACATCTTTAAAACTATGGATGCACTGCTGTTTCTGGAAACATGATTGAAAACTTTAACTTTTGGTTTCCAGACCCAACAAGCTGAGGCCTTAACAACATAAAAATGATTTCCCAAAACAGTATCAGTTATTGCTTTTGGCTTAGCAGTAGAAACTATTACTTTTGCCTTAGCAGCACTAATTGTTGTATTCTTTTGAATGGGCCTCTTTACAGTTGAATGTGCTTTGTTTGAAAACTTTGACAATTGTTTAGCACCATTCACTGTTCTTTTTGTGTTAGCAGTACTAACTGATCTAGCAGTATTAGTTACTACTTCTGGTTTAGAAATATTTTGTTTGGCAGTTTTAACTGATACTAAACCAGATCTCATTTGTACTGCTGTTGGAATCATGTTTCTTTTAGCATGTGGGTGAGTACTTTTAGAAAAACTTTTATGATTCACCCTCCTAGCATAGTTCCACACAGGTTTTTGATAGTAAAAACAATTATCCTGTAAATGTTCAAAACTACCACAATGATAATAAGCCTTATTGATCATCTCAAAGTCACTTCCTAACCTTTGAGATATCATTCCATTTCAATTCCTCTGGTTACCTCTAGGCCTGTTAGTGTTTTCCCGAGGTTGTTCAGTGTATTCAACAATTTTCCTAGACACCTTATTACCATAACTAGGTTTGACAAACTTAACCTGTTCAACACTAGGTTTAACTGTTACACTTTCAACCCTAGGTTTATTCTTTACCTGTTCCTCATCATCATCAGACACCCAATCTTCAATGATAGTTGCATCAGAATATGTCTTTTCAGTCTTAGGTTTCTCCTCATTAGACTTACTATTTTCTTCTAAAGGCTTAGCATTAGACTCTCCTAAACAATCAACTCAGGTATAGGAGGTACATACTTTCCTGTTATTGAAGGAGGAACTTCATTATAACCTATACCACTACCTCTCCTCATTAATTGACACTCAATTGTCTTATTTACACTTTCAGATGCAAATTCAAGCTGATTTACCTTAACTTGATGTTTTTCTTTCTCCTGATAGGCTGCATCATTTTCTTTTTGAGCTTTTTCTAACCTTTTAGTAAGTTCTTTAATTTCATGCTCTTTAACATAAAGCTTACCTTCAAGAACATTCAATTTCTCTACATACTCTGACTCATTTTGTTTGAAAAATTCAAGCCTTTCCTCAACAGATTTTAGACATACTTTATAGCTTAAATTGTCTAACTTTAACATCTTTACCTCTTCTATTAGCTTTTCATTCCTAGCCTTAAGTTCCTCAGTAGTATCTAAACAAGATTTAAATGAACAACCAGAATCATTAGATACCTCAGAATCAGAACTTGATGAAGAAGAGTAGGCCATAAGTGCAAAGTTTGGTCCTTCAGCTGCTTGGTCATTCCACTCATATCCTCCTAAACCATCACAAGACACCAAAGCTGTAGAAGTCTTCGGTTCCTCAGCTTTCCTTGAGCTATCTCCAGTCTTGTATTCTTGGCTCCTTGGTGCCCTGCATTCTCTTGCAAAATGTCCCTTCCTATGACAATTGTAGCATTCAATCTTGGATTTATCAAAACCCAAGTTATCCTGCCCATTAACCTTGAGGTTTCTTCCAGTCTTCTTCAAAAATCTTCTTGCCCTCATTGTCAACATTGTCATCTGCCACTTCAAGTCCATCTCTTCAAGATCATCTGGATTGATCTGTTCCAAATCTTCATGCATAATCTGAGGACTAGCAGATTGACCAGCCAAGAAAACACAGATAACAACATCACTCAAGTTATCAAGGGTTGTAGACCCAGCAGCATTAACTTGTGTGCCAGTAGTACTAACTCCATGAGCAGTATTAGCTGTTTCATTAGTACTGCTAGAACTGTTATTGGAGGAGGACACAAAAGCTAAGTTTTGTGTGCTTGATGATGAGCTAGATGACCCTTTGACTTCAGGTTCATAAATTTTAAGATTGTTATACAAATCATCTAAACTCATGGTATCAAGATCAACCTTGTGTATATGATTTAGATTATGGTTTAGGCAGCGAGCAAAGTAGAAGAAAACAAAACAAAAAAATGACGGCTGTTTTAGATTATGGTTTAGGCATGTATTTTGGTGGATGATTAGGGTAAGCTTTCATACCATATTAGAATATGTTAATCCCATAATCATCTTATTAACAATGAACCGAATATATATCAAATACATATCTTATGCCACAAGATAATTAATGGGCTGGCCGGGCTATGATAAAGATAATAGACTGATACTACTGCTATAATATTCCACTAATAGATTTTATATGTCAATTTGCATAATGTACTTAAAAGGGTATTATATTTCGATATACCATGACTAAGAATTATGGTGGGAACAGCTATCGTAAAAAGACTTTGATCAAAATCATACGAATTTACATTATAACGGAAAATCGTAACATCCAAAACTGGATCTATATTACTTAAAAACTAGTGGTTGGGCTCAATTCACTTTAATAAGTACCAAAAAGCTAAAGATAAATAATGGTGGTATATTAGCTAGCAAGGTCTAGCGTGGGTGCATCGAAGCATACCGGCATAACGAGTTAGTTGACCAACTGCTGAGCCGTCCTTAGCTTGGACCATATATTTTTTGAGGTTTTGATCTATTTCTGAGTGGTCACCCGATGCTACAAAGAAGGCTCCGTTTAGGAACAAGTCATTTACTGATCTCCATTTCCACCTCTTCCACACGTGCCGCGGATAATGGTCTCGATGGGTTACCTGATCATGCATCATGCTATTATTCATGCATACTAGTAAAAATTCATTCAACGTACACCATGCACAAATATACATGCTAATATATGTATAATGTTAATTACCTCTTTTGCATGGACGTTGTCCGGGGCCCTAAACCGGTTTCCTTGGCTGATGATGATCGGGTTCCTGCTCCCACCGATTGCATATTTTTCCCATCTGTTGTAGTCATTGTTAACCACATGGAAGAATCCCCAACGACATGTTGGCATTCTTTGCACCAATCCTTTACCAAATCGGTTGAATGCCACCGTCACTTGCATTATCACATCTCCCCGATGATTGTCATTTGCCCCCAACAACATCACGTCGTTGTGATGGTTGAACTTGCAGTTGGATATGGTTAAAGCGGTGCTAGCCATGATGGCGTCGATCAGTCCATCTGAACAATGGTCAAGGGACACATGATCCACCCACACCCTACTTGCACCAAATATAGAGATGCCATCTCCATCGCTAACCGTTCTAAATCCATAGTGAGCTAAAGAATCCCTTATCATTCCTCCGCTTTTAGGGACAATGTGGTGTATTCGAATTCCATGAATGATGATGTTGTGAACAAATTGTATGGTGATGCCTGCCCCATACGCAATGTGAACTTGAACCCCTCTACCATCAATGGTCTTGTCATGGTTCATTATAAGCTCTTGTTTAAGGGTGATGATCATAGACCTCTTAAAGATAATCCAGAGTGGTTTGTCTTGGATCACCGCATGTCGAAGGGTTCCTTTCTTTGGGTTCAACATGTCATCATCGGAGGCATCCGTGACCACATACATACGACCACCCATACCACCTGTCGTGCCTTCTCCAAAACCACGTGCACATTCTCCTAACTCTTGACGTTTTTTGGCCCAACCACTTTTGCACCTCCAACATCTGTCTATCGGGTTTGTAGCCATGCATCTCTCACCCCCATTTAGCTTTCTTCTTGTAGAATTGTTTGTTGCCTCTAAAGACCTACGCGTAAGAATTATATAGGTTAGAATCTTATTGATTTAGGAAGCTAGCTTGAATATATCCATTTACCGCCAATTAATGACTCACTCTTGGATTTGTTTGTTGAATTTGAGGATGGCCAACTCAGGATTACGATTATATGCTTCAACGGCGAACTTGGTAGCGTTGTGAGCCCGCTCTTGTAAGAAACGGTCTAAATGTGCAATACCCATATCTTGTCTATATGTCCCGGCTAAAACAGTCGGCACAACGACGACAAAAGCCAATAACCCTAAAAAGGGCATGAAGTAAGTATTCTTGTTGCTGCTTTTTGTCGTCGTCTTGCATGAAAAGGGAAATGGAAATAGAAATGAAATAATCACATCATAAGGGAACCACTGGACCACAGTGATTCACCTAGGTTCATGGCTTCAAATAACTTAATTAACTAATCTTTATTCAAGTAAGAATATTAATTTACTTATACAACCACCAAGATGCATGCGGACATCCAATAAAATATCCCAAAATACAATTCTATGCCAACAAATGTGCGGCCAAATTAAGTTACTAAAGTTAGAAACATGCATGACATGTCGTTTTTTATTTTCTTTTGATTTCGCACTTTAATCAACGACATCAGAATCTTAGTTGTTTCAGAACAAAAACTAACCTCCGTACCTTTGTGGGGTTAATATAACACGGAAACTAGCCTTGCTGTTAAGAAACTAAATGAGTCGTGTTTGGGTTGCCCTGATGTTGGTCATGTTCACCCTCCCCGTTATCATGGCGGGAGAAGAGAAAAATCCAACGCAAAGCGCAGAACTTGACGAATTTACAAAAGAACGTGCAGACAAAGCCGTAATAGAGGCTATGAAGTCGTATAAACCGCACCCAGAAGAAGTTACCCAAAATTTCACCGAACAAATTAGCAAGTGGGTACTTTGTTTTCCAATATTTAATCATCAACATTCTTATAACTTATCTATATGGGGATGATCTATGATCTATGAATATAATCATGCGGACTTTTGATTATGGGCAATGTTATTTGATCGATCAGGTGTCTATTAGATTTAATAGGCACTTGGTATCATGACCTCAGGTCATGCCATAACTTAGCGCTACGTCAGCGTCACATTAGTTTTAACATTTTAACCTTAACTCACAAAAAACACCCCTTATCATAACTCAACCATAACACCACCTTTTGGGACCCACCTTTATTTAAATATTTATAAAATACACACACATAAACACCACTTTTTTTGTCCACTTATGGCATAACTCAACGTTACCATGGTAACTTGGAGGGTAACGCATTGCCTTAACTCAAACTCACGGTATCATAACTCAAGCATAACTCGAGTTATGGCAATGCCACATAAGCAATAACGCAACATGAAAAGCATGGTACCGAGGGCTCTTATATTTAATAGGCCGTCATTGTATATGATTGATAACTTTTGTAGATTCAACTTTATTTATGTTGATGCATATGATCATAAGATAACTTTGTAATTATTTGTAAAGGTCGCTGCAAAATGAAAGAGTTCCGAGAAAGCAACTAAAAGAATCGACAAGCAGAAGATAAATGAATCAGCCAGCCGGGGAGATCGAATTGAAGCATGCATGATGTGGATATTACTTGGACATGTAAAGGACTATCAAATCCATGATATTTTGTTGTAATGATCCATTGAATATTGGTCTCCAGGCGAGACATATATTGTATGGTAATTAATGAATGCTTTCTTTAATTTCAAGTCCCACTTCCGCAACCTGAAAATCATGCATGGGATTATTATTTGGCCAGGTGGTTTAAGCCAAAGACAAGTCCCACTTCCGCAACCTGAAAATTGACGACGATTATTATTACCAACATTATATTTCATAATTAAGTAATTAAGCTTAATATATTCCGATCATGATGACACCGGTTTCATCCATTTTTTGCTCACCGATTTTGACCGGATCAAATGCGACGATGATGCGATCCAGTTGCAAAGTGAGGGTCATATGATAAATAAAAGGAACCCCGTTCACATCAAACCATTTCTATACTGCAACATCCTGTGAACGCATTACGAAAGTTTTAGCTGGACGTAGTGGGTCCCGTGACGTTTGACAAAATCGGACTTACGTTTCCCACAAAAACTTATAATGAAAATTTAAATAAAGTACTCATGCTTGTGTTCCTATAAATACATGTTTATTTGCTCTTATTTTTTTCCCGAAATTACTTTCGACTTGTCATTTCAAACTTTGTTGCTCAAAAACCAAAGAATCCTCTTCATCTGAATACCAGTAAATTTGACTTCAAATTTTCCCACCTCAATTCATCATGTTTTACAAAGGCATTCGTAAGCGCTACTCAATACTATATATCTACGAACACAAAGCCAAAACTTTCGAAGGTAAATGTCAGAGTTCAATGGAACTACATAGCTCAACGACAAGTTCATCTCTGCGCTTGAATTTCTTCATGGTTTTATCAGCGATACTTCTAGGTCATTAAGTTAGTATGGTTATTCCAGCAAAATGGTAAGATGTATTCAGGAACTTGGTCCGCCATTTTGCACATGTATGAATTTGGTTGATTTCAATATAAAAGGATCCCTATTGCCCTTTAATCATTTACAATATCATGATCTATTTAGTTGGAGGCGTTCCTCAGGGTTTGACTTTCAAGTTGATCATGTTTCAACACCATATGGCATCTTTTTTATTCGTCTCCATATTTCAATGAAGAAAAAATAACCAACTAATAATTGTGTGATCATATAGTGTCCTTCTTCCTTTCAATCACCCCCCACTATCATCCATAAAAGCATCTTATCTTCTCCAAGGCATGCAGAGAAGTTATGAGTTTTTTATGTGACGAGATGGATTTACTTGTAGTGTAAAGTATCGGGATTATAATTTTAATGTAATGCGAATGTATTACGAGAACGTGTTACGAATGTATTACGAATTTATTGTTATTCTTTTATCTGTATTTTCATGATTTTCCTATGTATTTCATTTGAAACGACATGTATGAATATATCCGACCATTGGTATTCTTTCGTCTTTTGGGGGGGGGGGGGTGATTATGCGGTTTCGTTGTATGTATAAATACTTCTCATTATTTTCTAAATTAAACATCATCATTCTACTATCAAGCATCATTGTTAAATAAATTATCATGTCTTCAAAAAGTGATGTCTCATGCTACAAAAATATGTATGCAGTAGGGACCTCCGGTTCAATATCTCCTTTTTGTAGGGGTTTGGTGGTCAGCCACATGGCTCATAAACATGCAAAACGGAAAATAAACAGAGAAGAGCCATGCAGCGAAAGCCCTAATTAGTCAGATCTCCTAATCAGTGATATAACCTAACTAACACATAAGAAGGGTGTTTATAGAAGGCGTACTTGTTAATCTTGCACTACGTAAGCTTCTTGACCTTTCTTCACGGTTACCTTTAGGGTTTCTTGGAGAAAACCACCACTTGGACTGCGTCATGTATCCACCGGTACTACACATGTAGAACTAGGGCGAGTATGGAATCTGGTAAAATCTTAGTCGATAGGGATCGACTAGGAATTGTCGACTAAAGTCGAATATGTGGTTGACTTAAGGGACGAATGACCAAAGGGATTTATCCCTTTGGTTGGTTCGGTCGATCGCACATAAGAGATAGAGGAGGGAGATTTTTAGGGTTAGAGGATTTGTTATGAGGTTTCCTTAGAAGGTCTTTGTAACAACATACCAAAAAAATCATAGTTTTTAGGTATGTCGATTTTCGACAATCTAGGTTTGTTTTGTTTTTGTTTTTGTTTTTTTTTTTATGGTTTCACAAAACTTCAGATTCTGGTGATGACGTTATTGTTGTGGCCAAGATGTGTATTTCGAAGGTCTGCGAAAGAGTTAAATGAATTCACAAAGGTGAATGACAGAGTTCATGCTTGAAACAAAGCATCTCGTTTTAAATCTTCAATAGGTGAAGCAATTTCAGTGTAAGAATATAGATCCATGCTTGAAACAAAGCATGGAAATGTACAATATAAAATATGGAGAGTTATACGGTTTGTAAGAAGTCAATGATCCGGTGACAAAGAAAGTGAATGACGAGAAACAACTCGTAAGTCTTCTAATGTTGTCAAGGAAGTATGACGCCTTTACGGCCACATGTAGTGACCCAAGCTTTCCTTGTAATCTGTTGTAGTGATGAAGACTTACCGTTTTAATTATCTGACTTGGTCATTAGGGTTGCTAAATTTGGACGTTACTTTTTGTTAATAATTCAAAAGTAATTGGGGGTAAAAATTGTTGGGGAGTTGGTATTATAATGATGATCACAGAATCTGAGAGTCGTGTAAACACTTTCAGATTGAAGTATTTCGATGGTTCTATCGAAATCTTAAATCGGATAAAACTCAGATTTAGAAACGAGAATGTGTTCTGTAAGTTATGTTCTGAACCAAGACTATGTGTAACATAAATATGACCAATAAATAACTGCTTTACAGTTATCAATAATAACTGATGTACATCCACAACTGCTATAGCAGTTATATTAACTGCTATAAAACTGATTTACAGTTATAACTGCACTAGTTACAAAATCAACTAGCAGTACCTTCTAGCCGTACCTTTACACATTAGCAGTACCTTAGCAATACCAACTAGCAGTGCCTTTATACACTAGCAGTACCTTAGCAGCACCTTAGCAGTACCAACTAAAACCAGCCGTGCCTTTTATTATAATCACAATAACGTCAAACAAGTGTGTACTCCACACAACCCAGACTTGTTGATCATTTACTATGATTATACATTGGTCATCTAAGTCAATCCATTACACTTAAATACATTAGTGACTCAAAATCATTAACAATCCTCCCCCATTTAAGTGTAATCTTATTAACTTAAAGTAAACACATAACAAACACCAAACTGATGCATAAATGAAATATCGCGATGATTGAATTTCATATTAGTACATTAGCATTCCAAATATTCGAATATCAGAGTGTCACTAAGGATTGAACTCTTTCTATTCATAGTGAATACATGAAGATAATATACACAACAGTTTACACATTCACATGTTCTTCCTGACACCATTTTTTACTAGCTTGTGTCCTATCCTTCAATAAGCATATCAAAGCCAAGTCCTAAGCTTCTTGAAGCAGCTAAACTTCATGCTTATATAGGTGGTTTTTTACTCTTGCACCTGCACATGCAATTTTTCAAAAAAACCATTAAGAAATATAATTTCAACCTCCTTTATCTTGCAGTTCTGAACACATACCATGGGATGACATAATTATGTGTTCCAATCCAAACATAACAAGCTTTCCACATTGAATTCAGCATTTAACATTACGTTAAATGGGAATTGGGTATCTTGATACAAGGATTTATTTAAATGGACTTTAGACCCATCCCCTTAGCCGCCTTACACACGAGATCTCTTGCTAACCCTTTGGTTAAATGGTCGGCTAAATTCATTTGAGTTTTTACAAACTCCACAGATATCACACCATTCATGATAAGCTCACGAATCATGCTATGTCTAACACCTAAGTGTCTAGACTTGCCATTGTACACTTGACTATAAGCCTTAGCCAAAGTAGCAGCACTATCACATCTGATAGAAATGGTAGATATCGGTTTAGGCCACAAAGGAATTTCATAAACCAAATTCCTTAGCCATTCAGCTTCATTACCTGCTGCAGCTAATGCAACAAACTCAGACTCCATGGTTGAGCTTGTAATACAAGTCTGTTTCTTTGAAGCCCAAGAAATAGCACCTCCTCCAAGAAGGAATACCCACCCACTTGTAGATGAGTGATCCTCCAAATTGTTAATCCAACTGGCATCAGAATAGCCTTCTAACACAGAAGGATAACCACTATAAGTCAAACCATAATCCATGGTTCCTTTCAAATACTGAAATACTCTACCCAGAGCTTGCCAATGTAGAGCACTAGGATTGCTAGTATACCTACTAAGCTTTCCCACAGCAAAGGCTATATCTGGTCTAGTGCTAATCATGGCATACATAAGACATCCAATAGCTCTAGAGTATTCTAGCTGAGACACTGGAGTTCCTTTATTATTTCGAAACTTCACAGTAGAATCCACTGGAGTATAAACAGGAGAACAATTAGCAAAGTCAAACTTTGTCAGTATCTTCTCAATATAGTGAGATTGAGAAATAGTGATACCATTGTTTCCTCTTTTGATTCTAATACCAAGAATCACCTCAGCCTCCCCCAGATCTTTCATATCAAAGTTAGATGACAAGAATTCCTTTGTCTTATCAACTTGATCTTGGTCAGTACCAAAGATCAACATGTCATCCACATACAAGCAAATTATTACTCCTTTACCAGAAGCATTGAATTTACTATATACACACTTGTCAGCTTGGTTTAAAGAAAAACCATTAGACAAGACTACATCATCAAACTTTTGATGCCATTGTTTCGGTGCTTGTTTCAGACCATACAATGATTTCTTCAATCACTACAAAAAAACAGGCTTTCAGAGACTGAATTTCTAGGGACTGATATATCAGTCGCTGATACATAGCATCGGTAAGTGAAACATCAGTTACTGATACTTTTAAGGACTGACCTTTTATTGACTGATTGCGGCGACTAAAAATCAGTCCTCGATTCAGTGACCCTATATCTGAGACTAAATTTCAGTTACTAATATGCCTGTACGGGAAAAAAAATTGGAGGCAAATTTGTTAGTGACTGAATAAGGGTGACAATTCAGTCCCTAGTACATGTACATCATATTTAAGACTAAATTTTAGTTACAAATATATTTGCGCAATAAAAAATTTTGGCAGAAAATTTGTTAGTGACTGAATTATAGTCACAGTTCGGTCCCTAATACATGGAGATCACAGCTAAGACTAAGTTTCAGTTACAAATATGTCTACACAATAAAAAGGTTTGGAGGGAAATTTTTTAGTGACTGAATTTCAGTCACAACTGCGTCCCTATTACATGGACATCATACCTAAGACTAAAATTCAGTTACAAATATGTTTGCGCAATAAAAAAAAGTTTGGAGGGAAATTTGTTAGTGACTGAATTTGAATCACAACTCAGTCCCTAATACATGGACATCATAGCTAAGACTAAAATGTATAAAAATAGATTAAAACTGACTAAAACGTTTAAAAACGGACGAAAACTTATAAAAACGGATGAAAACGTTTAAAATCAGACGAAAACGTATCAAAACGGACGAAAACGTATAAAAATGGACGTAAACGTAAAAAAAGGATGAAAACGTATAAAAACGTTAAAATATAACAGACAAAAACTGATGAAAACATAAAAATATGGATGAAATCGTATACAAACGGATGAAAATGGATGAAAACATATAAAAACGTAAAAAAATGGACTAAAATGGATGAAAACGTAAAAAAAATGGACGAAAACGTAAAAAATGGACAAAAACGTATAAAACGTAAAAAAGGGACGAAAATGTATAAAAACGGACAAAAACATAAAAAACGGATGAAAACGTATAAAAACGGACAAAAACAGATAAAAACTGACAAAAACGGACGAAAATAGATTACCGACAGAATATACGGTTCTATATATTGTAATGTACTACACTTGTTTTTAAGACCTACATATATTTGTATCGTTGTTAGTAATTGTAAGTTTGTATATAAACCTATTTACGGATTGCTATTTTTGTGTAACACTTAAGGGTGACAATTCAGTCCCTAGTACATGTACATCATATCTAAGACTAAATTTCAGTTACAAATATATTTGCGCAATAAAAAATCTTGGCGGAAAATTTGTTAGTGACTGAATTATAGTCACAGTTCGGTCCCTAATACATGGAGATCATAACTAAGACTAAATTTCAGTTACAAATATGTCTACCCAATAAAAAGGTTTGGAGGGAAATTTTTTAATGACTGAATTTCAGTCACAGCTACGTCCCTATTACATGGACATCATACCTAAGACCAAAATTCAGTTACAAATATGTTTGCGCAATAAAAAAAGTTTGGAGGAAAATTTGTTAGTGACTGAATTTGAATCACAACTCAGTCCTTAATACATGGACATCATAGCTAAGACTAAAATGTATAAAAATATATTAAAACGGACTAAAACGTTTAAAAACGGACGAAAACTTATAAAAACGGACGAAAGGGTTTAAAATCAGACGAAAACATATCAAAACGGACGAAAACGTAAAAAACGGACGAAAACGTATAAAAATGGACGTAAACGTAAAAAAACGAAATAAAACGGATGAAAACATATAAAAACGTTAAAATATAACCGACAAAAACTGATGAAAACATAAAAATACGGATGAAATCGTATACAAACGGACGAAAACGGATGAAAACATATAAAAACGTAAAAAAAGCGGACTAAAATGGATGAAAACGTATAAAAACGTAAAAAAAACGGACGAAAACGTAAAAAACAGACAAAAACGTATAAAATCGTAAAAAAGGGACGAGAATGTATAAAAATGGACGAAAACGTAAAAAACGGACGAAAACGTATAAAAACGGACAAAAACAGATAAAAACTGACAAAAACGGACGAAAATGGATTACCGACAGAATATACGGTTCTATATATTGTAATGTACTACACTTGTTTATAAGACCTACATATATTTGTATCGTTGTTAGTAATTGTAAGTTTGTATATAAACCTATTTACGGATTGCTATTTATGTGTAACACTTAGGGGTTCACGCACGAAACCTCGGTTTATACCCCCGTGACGTGGGAACTCTAGCAGAATTCAAGTTTCAAACGTTCATAACATCTTTAGTATTCACCGATGGCTTTCATTTTGAGTGTTGACAATTTAAGACGTGTAATCGGGATAATGACATCAATCAATTGCTTCATCGAGCGCGACATCCCTTTTAAAGAAACGACTATCACCGGTCATGCATGGGTTCCATTCCACTATAAGCCACTACAACCCAATGCGCATGACCCATGACCCATGTTAATTACCCATTGTCGATCACCAGTCATGTATTGGTCGATAGCATGACACTATAAGCCACTACAACCTAATGCACATGACCCATTACCCATGTTAATTACCCATTGTCAACAGTCATGAATGTGTCATAACATGACACTTTAAGCAACTATAACCCAATGCATATGACCCATATGATGTCAAATACCCATTAATGAATGTGACCAGTGATAACCTAATGCACATGACCCATGACCCATGTGAATTAGCCATTATCACCGGTCATGCATGGGTTGCACCGGCTTGGTAGGTGTATAGTTATAGTGTGAAGGTTATATGAATTGTATTTGAAGTTATTAAAGGCGATCATGCATAGGTTGCACCGGCTTGGTAGGTGTATACCGTTTGTCACAGACAGTAAGAAGCAAGTATTCAGGGACCTCCCGATTATGTTATCCGGGATCGAGAAAGTTTGAACTCGGCTTGAGCTTGACTCGAAAAGCTCGATTTATTTGTAAAGATGTGTTTTCTTACACAAATTAAAATTGAAATATAACCTAAGAATCGAATTCGGTTCGACTTCAGCTCGAAAAGCTCGATACATTCATAAATAAGTATTTACACTTAGTACACTTACATACAAAATATATAAAAAACATATGTTATATCATTTACAAGCTCGAAAACTCAACAATAACTCGAGTCGAACTTATATAAGGTTGAGCTCAACTCATTAAACATTTCGAGTTCATTTGATAGGCTTGAGCTTGAGCTCAAAGCTCGATAAGATTCAGCTCGAACGAACTCTAGTTACTCGACAAAAACTCAAATCATTTACGCCTTATCCTTACCTATTTTACTTAAAAAAAAAAAAAAAAAAAAAAAAAAAAAAAAAAAAAAAACCTATCTTTTCCCCCAAATTTCAATCTCCCGCTCAAGATCTCGCCCCTTTTTCCCCCAAAATCAAAACCTTAACACTTTACATCCATTCATTCCCACCTCCCTTTAGCATTATCAAAAACAGATAGTCAGATCTATCTTCTCTCTATTCATCTCTTCTCCTTCTTTCTAGAACCGACTCACACCACCGCCACACTTCACCGCCTTATCTCACCGTCGCTCCACCAACCATCGATCCTCCACGCCATCACCATCATCAAGACAAGGGAGGCAAGTGGTGAGTTTGTTTGCTTCGGTTGTTTGGTTCGAGATAACCACCACCATCACAATCGAGCCACCATCACCCTCATCTCACCTATCCTACTCTCATCATGGGTATGCTCAAACACATATTTAATTTATATTTTCTTAAATGTATAATCGAATATAAAATGATTTATATTGATATTTGTTGATTAAAACTAGCCTAAAACATGTTTTTGATTATAAATTCGTGTGGTGGTAATCGTTTATGTTGTTTGATTTAATTATTTTGCAAATGGGTCGGGTCAAGAAACCCGTATGGGTTTGGGTCGAGCCCGTTTGGTCCCGGTTTTGGATTGGATTTGCTTATTGTCTATGCATATGGCTCATTTGGTTCTTAATAAGCTGAGCTTATTTGAGTCTGATTTTGGGATTGTGTTTGGTTTCGGTTTACAAGAGAAGCCGAGAGAGTGTTTGTTGTTTTTTCTTTTTTTTTTTGGTTCACGGTATAAACAACAAAGAGAGTGTATGTTTGTTCTCAGCTCTAACCACCCAAGGGGTGCGCCCTAATATACTCATAGAATTGTTCAATCATTATATATAAACCTATGCAACTTTCAGCTAAAAGGTTTATGACTCCTGTTTTTTCTTCAATTATTTTAGTCTGTTGTAAGCTTTCTATTTATGTATGCAGGGACAATAACGAAAATGTGAAAATAACTCTTATAAGATGTAGAATTAATTAATACTAGATGAAAAGTATTGTAGCTTTTAGGGAGATTAATGAATGCAAGTATACCTTTTTGTATGTTGTATTACAGGGGATGTGCTATCAGGGGAACTATCTGGTGACGGTTTGGTTCACCTGGGTGTATTGCAAGAATGGTTTGGTATTCACTGGTGGAATACGCGAAATGTTGCTATCCTCTTTATTGTTGTCTTTGTTATGCTTCCATTGGTCTTATTCCGTCGTGTTGGTCAGTACCCACAACCGTCTAAGTTGTTTTGATTTTTTACTTCAGCTATCTTACTAGATACTGAAACCATAGCTGACTTGATTTATAAATGAACAGAATTGCTATCAATGAGCTCGGAAGTAGCTGTTTTGCTAGTTGTAGTGTTTGTTTGAATATGTTCAGCCATGGCGGTCTCTTCTGCGGTGAAAGGTCAATCAAGGAGTATCAGACTATTGCCTCAATTAGATGATCAAGCGGCCTTTTTCAACCTCTTTACTACCATCCCTGTTATAGTTGCAACGTTTACGTTCCATTTCAATGGTAAGGATTGACTCTGTGAGGAGCAACTTCAGTTTGACCATATTACATGATCACAATATGCCTAAAAGAGATTGTTTCTTAAACTTGTTCATGTGCTCGTCGCTTTTTTTGATACGGCATATATGCAGTTTTTAGGGTGTTTTGAGATTGCTTATGTGGTTATTTATGACTAAGATAAGTTGATTTGAAGAAACAACCTAAAACAGTTGATTAAAAAGTTCCAACTAGCAAAAGCTGTTATAAAAAACAAACCCAAACACCCCGCTTAAAACACCTTTGTTGTTTTTATTATCGTTGTTGTTGTAATTGATCACTGGAATGTCTTTCTGTAATCTTGCAGTACATGCTATTGGTATGGAGTTAGGAAAACCTGCTGCAATGGCTTCTGCAGTCAGAATCTCACTTGTAGTTTGTGCTCTTATTTACTTCTCTATCGGGCTATTCGGGTACATCTTGTTTGGGGATTCGATTGAGGCTGATATTTTGGTAAACTTTGATCAAGCGACTGGCTCAACGATTGGATTATTGTTAAATGACATAGTTCGTCTAAGCTATGCATTACACTTGATGCTCGTGTTCCCTTTGTTGAACTTTTCTTTGAGGGCTAACATTGACGAGCTTCTTTTCCCAAATAAGTCCCTTCTTGCTAAAGACACCAAAAGATTTCTGGCTCTCACATTAATTCTGCTAGGAGTAGCTTACCTCTTTGCGATAGCCATTCCAAACATATGGTATTTCTTTCAGTTCATGGGATCGACAGCAGCTGTATGCATTGCCTTCATCTTCCCTGGGGCACTTGTTCTAAGGTAAGTTGCGTGTGTGTGTGTATTTATATAACAGATGTTGCAATTTTTCCACATAGATGTTGCACAAAAACGCTTATCGTAAATATGAAATAAACTGAAAACAAAGCTCAAACTAAGAAATATATTGGAGTAAATTAAGTTAACCGTTTTTGTTTTCCAAATATGACAGATGTTCATGGTATTGCTACAAAAAAGGACAAGATAATCGCAGCAACGATGATAATTCTGGCTGTAATTACAAGCACAATCGCAATTTCCTCCAACCTCTATAGCTTATGAAGTTAACTAATCATGATTCTTTGTAATAGTTTATTGTATAATATATATTTCTTGCTAGTTTACTTTCTTCATGTATTATTATTTTTTTTTAAATCATAGCCATTAACTAGATCGGTTATTAGTTAGCAACTGATCTTTATGTAAGATTAGAAAGATTGGTTATTAGTTAGCAACTGATCTTTATGTAAGATTACAAAGATCGGTTCTGAACCGATCTATATAGGTATCTACTCATAAAGATCACCCCTAGACTGAATTAAGTTGTATTTGCCAGTAATTTTTAGCTTATAATAGAAATATAATGGAACGGCGCCATCATATTGGAGACTGATTTGAATGTTATTTTGTATCGATTAACATATATTTTGAAACTAATTTTCAGTCACTAGAAAAACAAATTAAGGACTAATTCATTTTTTTTTGTGACTAACAATCAGTCTTTAAAGCCTTTCATCGGAGACTAATCAGTTTTTAAATCCTATTATTAGAGACTGATTTGGTACGGTAATCTACAAAACAACGAAACGTATTAGGGACTATAAACAATGTTTATGGACTAATTTTCAGTCCCTAAATCCATGTGTTAGTAACTGATCAAACATGGTATTGGCGACTGACTTTTCAGTCGCCGATAATATGCATTGGGGACTGAAATAACATGATACCAACCCATAGAAATAAGGACTGACTTTTTTATTTTGGTGACTGATCTCTGGTCCTCGTTGGTTCGATACAACAAGGACTGAATTTCAGTTGATAACGTCACTTTCCGTAACTAAGCTTCTATCACTGATTAGTGACTAGCAAAATCAGCCCTTGATAGACCATCCGTAACTGATCATGGTGTATCGGAGACTGATTTTTCAGTCTCTGAAAGCCTGTTTTTTTGTAGTGAATTTACATACTTTGCTTTCATGTCCAGGCATCACAAACCCTTCAGGTTGTTTCATGTAAATTTCCTCATCCAAATCACCATTCAAGAATGCAGTTTTCACATCCATTTGGTGAATAACTAGATCATGTATAGCTGCTAGAGCTATTAATAATCTAATAGTGGAAATCCTAGCAACAGGAGCATAAGTGTCAAAGAAGTCAATACCCTCCTTTTGTCTAAAGCCTTGGATAACCAATCTGGCTTTATATTTATCTATGCTTCCATCCACTTTCATTTTCCTTTTAAGGATCCATTTACATCCTAGTGCTTTGCATCCAGGAGGCAAATCAGTTAATTCCCAAGTATCATTATGCATGATGGAATCAATCTCACTTTGAACAGCTTCTTTCCAAAAGGAAACATCTCTAGAAGCCATTGCTTCACTCAAGGTCCTTGGATCCTCCTCAATAATGAAACAATATTCATGTTGAGATAAAGTCTTATCTCTTGTTCCTTCAACTAAATAAAGTTGAAATTCACCACCAAAAGACTTAGCTTTTCTTGTCCTAGTGCCTTTCCTAGGAACAAATGCACCAGGTACATCAACCGTACCTTCAGCTTCATCAGTAGTACCTTCAGGTACATCTTTTTCAAATGAACCAGGTACATTAACCGTACCTTCAGCATCATCTTCAACTATCTTACTAGAAGATGATTGAATCATGCCTCGTGGTCTAGGTATAGATGTAAACCGTTCTTCATCAAATATAGCATCTCTTGACTCTATTATAGAGTTCACCGACACATATTCATTAGGTTCTATGACATAAAACCTATAACACTTGGAATGCTCTGCATACCCAATGAAGATACAATCAAGACCTTTTTCACCCAGATTTTTCCTTTTGGGTTCAGTTAGTCTCACAACTGCTCTACAGCCCCAAACCCTTAAATAGGTCAAATTTGGCACCTTCTTGGTCCAAATTTCATAAGGAGTTTGTTTATTATTTTTGTTTGGAGTTCTATTCAAGATGTAACAGGCAGTTAACATAGCCTCACCCCAAAACCCTTCACTTAGTCCAGAATAGGATAACAAGGAATTCACCATTTCCTTTAAGGTCCTATTCTTCCTCTCAGCCACACCATTCTGCTGAGGTGTGTAAGGAGCCGTGGTTTGATGTATTATACCAGTTGATTGGAAATAAACTGGATCATAATATTCACCACCTCTATCAGTACGCAACACTTTTATCAAATCTTGTCTATGAAGTTCTACTTCTTGTTTATAAATTTTAAATTTATCAAGAGCTTCATGTTTAGCATGCAATAGATAGACATAACAATATCTAGAGGCATCATCAATAAAAGTAATTACATACTTGTTATGTCCAAGTGAGGGATTAGCATGAAAATCACACAAATCACTATGAATGAGATCTAAAACTTTACTTTCCCGATTAACACCTTTAAATGGCTGTCTAGTTATCTTGGTTAACATACAAGTCTTACAACTTGAAGGTGTCATGTCAAAACCAGGTATTAAACTCATTTTAGACATATCTTTCATTCTCTTGTAATGAACATGTCCTAGTCTAGCGTGCCACAATTCAGATTTGTTTAAACCATTGCAATTACTAGAAGACAACATACAAGCAGAATCATAAAACAAAGGATAATCCAAATTCAACCTAATCATACTATTACAAACATAACCAAATCCAACAAACGAACCATGTCTTGACAAGATATACTTGTCACTTTCCAACACTTGTTTGTAGCCACACTTATTCAACACAATTTCAGAAACGAGATTCTTTCGAATCCCAGGTACATACAAAACATTATCTAAACATAAAGTTTTTCTAGAAGTGAAAGTCAATAAAACACGCCCTATTCCTTTGATTGGTTCAGTTGCAACGTTTCCCATATTTACAAATGATCCATCTTCAATCGATTTGCATTCTTGAAACCAACGAAGATCCTTGCAAACATGAATTGTTGCACCCGAATCAACCCACCAAGCAACTTCATCATCCTGAACATAAAATGCATCAGAAATGACAGAAACATAATGTAAAACATTATAAAAATTCTGCATAAAATCAGAATTATAACCTTGTTGCTTTTCAGGATCCTTAGACCCATTTGAACCAGCGCCATCCTTGCCCTTACGAGAGCGACAATCCTTCTTCATATGACCAGGCTTGTTACATTTCCAACAAGTCAAAGTAGCCTTCTTGTTGGCATACTTGTCATCACCACTTTTGAACTTTCTTTTGTTCTTATTGTTGTTGAAATTCTTGGCTCCATCTCTTTCAACCATGTTGACAGAAGATGACCTAATTTGGTTCTTTCCTTTAGGATTATTATCAAGTTCCTGATTTCTTAATCCTTCCTCAATTCGTAGGTGACTACCGAGTTGAACCAAATTTAACTCTTCCTTTTTATGTTTCAAACCATGTTTGAATTCTTTCCAGGAAGGGGGCAGTTTATCAATGATAACTGCAACCGAGATGGCCTCATCCATCATCAAATTGTGTTGGGTATACTGTCCTAGAATCCTTAACATTTCATGAAATTGTTCCATGACAGGCCTGGTATCAACCATATTGTAATTCATAAAATTACTCACAAGAAACTTCTTAGAAGAAGCATCTTCTGCCATATATTTGGATTCTAGAGACTCCCACAGTACCTTTGCAGATTCAGTGTTTTGATAGACATCAAATAGGGAATCAGACATACCATTTAGAATATGACCACGGCATATGTAGTCATCGTTTTCCCACTTCATCCTTTTCCTAGTTGTCTCCAAAGTTTCATTCTTTGACCACACGGGACAGGGTGTACTCAGAACGTACACAACTTTCAAAGTGGTAAGAAGAAAGTGCATCTTCTTTTGCCAGCGACGAAAGTCTTGCCTTTCAAACTTGTCCAACTTATCAAACTTGCTCGTCATATCTTTCACGGATTGACTGGTTGTCATGATC
The DNA here is from genome assembly GCA_021014915.2 of Artemisia tridentata subsp. tridentata. Lineage (NCBI taxonomy): Eukaryota > Viridiplantae > Streptophyta > Magnoliopsida > Asterales > Asteraceae > Artemisia > Artemisia tridentata. Next base: position 189,852,349 of record CP139509.1, on the reverse strand, counting down.
ACAGAATACTTCAATCTTTGTTGGGGAGTTGGTATTATAATGATGATCACAGAATCTGAGAGTCGTGTAAACACTTTCAGATTGAAGTATTTCGATGATTCTATCGAAATCTTAAATCGGATAAAACTCAGATTTAGAAACGAGAATGTGTTCTGTAAGTTATGTTCTGAACCAAGACTATGTGTAACATAAATATGACCAATAAATAACTGCTTTACAGTTATCAATAATAACTGATGTACATCCACAACTGCTATAGCAGTTATATTAACTGCTATAAAACTGATTTACAGTTATAACTGCACTAGTTACAAAATCAACTAGCAGTACCTTCTAGCCGTACCTTTACACACTAGCAGTACCTTAGCAATACCAACTAGCAGCACCTTAGCAGTACCTTAGCAGTACCTTAGCAGTACCAACTAAAACCAGCTGTGCCTTTTATTATAATCACAATAACGTCAAACAAGTGTGTACTCCACACAACCCAGACTTGTAGTGATGAAGACTTACCGTTTTAATTATCTGACTTGGTCATTAGGGTTGCTAAATTTGGACGTTACTTTTTGTTAATAATTCAAAAGTAATTGGGGGTAAAAATGAGAGACAGTAACTCGGGAGAGAATGTGGAATGAAACGTAACTCCATGTTTGGACATTTAAGGTAAAAGTTAGATGTGATTATATATTGCATGAATACTTCGCACATATTTCCCATTAATTGGTGGTTTCCTTTCTCAAACCTTCGCAGGCTCTTCGCACTAATTATTGTCGCTTAGATATCCGCAAAAGGTTTTGGCGACACAAACGGTCAACTATAATTATTAGTCATGTCATTTCATTTAACACCAGTGATATAAATTAACAAACAGTCCTTCTTACTTTTAAAGATTATCATCATCCAAAAATACAAAGAGGATTTATGATACTTTAGTCTTTGATTTCCTATCATCTTATTGTATTACAAATTAATTGTTACAATCTTCTACGTTGAAATTCAGAACATAAAAAGATTTGTTACAAAGTAATTGTTACAATCTTCCACATTAAAATTTATAAGTTTCTATTAAAATACATCGATTTGTTTCTTCCATTGATCACTAAAATTCTTTTAAAATACAGTTATCCGTTTCTTTCATTGATGTTCACTTGCGTCTCGTTTCTTCCATTAATCCTTCAAGCTTGTTGGATTGATCTTATTTTAAATCTTCAGCAAGTGAATCAATTTCAGTGAAAGAAGATATATCCACGCTTGAATCAAAGCATGTAAATGAACAATATAAAATATCGAGAGTTGTATGTTGACGTATGTGTCCGGACGGCCTGTCTCAACCGGCCGTCCGGACGACATCGGGCCGTCCGGACATACCGGAAGGCACACGACTCATCCGGCCAATATCACTGTGAGTAATAGGACAGGTGGCGTTAACCTTTTGACAGATGGCAGCTGTAGACACCGCCGCCGCCGCCCCAGGATTTACGGGATTATGTCGGGGACATGTCTCCTGAAAATCCGGCGCCGCCATTTCAGGTATCAAGGTCGAGTACTATAAATACTCGACTCATTTACTGCTCTCAACCGACACTTTTACCCGCATTTAATTCCTCACTACGTTTGATAGCCCCTTCGGAATATCAGATACTTACTCTCACACCGGAGGTGGGTCCTGGGATAACACCCGGGGCGAGCCTAACGTGTGCTGTTGTGTGCAGATACCCGGAAGACCCAAGACAGCCAAGGGGATCAGCACCCAAGCCTACCGGAGGAACCCTAGCTTAGTTCAACCGGCAGGCCCTCTTTATTTGTCTGAAGTAATTGCAAGAAATTGCTTCAACAAATTGGCGCCATCCGTGGGACCTTCCGCTCGATCTACCTAAGGTTCGGAATGACAGGCCCCCCACCAACGTTCGAAGCATTCGGAACAACAAACACAACACCTCACTTCACCCCTGTCCGAAATACAGATGGGCCCGGAGGATCCGGAGGAAACCAAGATCCCCCAGATGCCCAAACCCTAATCGCTGGCCATCTCTCGGCGTTGAAAGAACTACTCAAACAACCGGGCAATCGCAACCTGATGAGCCCCAGAATGCTGAGGCTCGACGGTGAGTCTGAAAATTCGGAGGAAGAAGATGTCGTAGGATCGCCCTTCGGAAAAGGAAAAAAGGCAGATGATAATTCGAGCTATGGGAAAGGAAAAAAGGCGGACGACGATTTGAGCAAACCATTCAAGGAAATGATCAAATGCCCATTCACAAAAAGAATCATAGAGTTCTCATCTCCCAAACACAAGATCCCAACGAACTTGAAACTGTACCAGGGGACCACTGATCCGGACGACCACATTAATCGTTTCACCGGAGCAGGAAACCATGAAGAGTGGCCCATGCCCGTGTGGTGTCGAATGTTCCAACAAACCTTGGACGGGAAAGCCAGAGGATGGTTTGATAAACTCCCTGCAGGAAGCATTAATAGTTGGGATGAGCTCCAGAAAAGGTTTTTAAACAGGTTTAGCATGTTAAGAATAAGCACTAAGGACCTCACAGAGATCAACAAGATTCACCGAAAGGCGAACGAAAGCCTTCCGGATTTTAAGGAAAGATGGATATGCGAGGCCAACCACTTCCCGGACGCCCCGGAAATCATGCAAATCGGATCATTTCTGAATGGTCACCACTGTCCGGAGTTAGCCAAGAAATTCTCGGATAAGATCCCTAAAACCGTTGACGAGATGTTGGAAAGGATCGATGATTTTGTTCGTTCCGAAGAGGCATTCCGAGCAACAGAACTGCCGAAGGGGGAGAGAACGGAGCCTCGGCCTAACCCGTACCACAACAGGAACGACTGCCAGCCAAAGCCTCCTGTTGGAGATTACCGCCGGAATAACCCTAGGGTCGGGTTCAAGGGACGAAGGAACGATTACTACACACCTTATGTCGCCCCAAGGTACGGCAACGCTGGGAGGCCCGACCCCCGCCGAAATGACATCCGTCGAAACGAGACAAGGCCGATAGATTTGGACATCCTTACGAAGACACCTAAGGAAATATTGGCAACAGAACACCAGCTAAGGTTACCGCAGCCTCCCACAACAAAGGGAAAGCCACAGAAGGACTGTGAGGACAGATACTGTGACTACCATGGGGAGAAAGGACATTTCACTGACGATTGCTGGGTACTCAGGGAGGAGTTGAAAACCGCATTGAGTACAGGGAAGCTGGATCATTTGGTAAAAGACCTCAGGAGAGGAAAGAAAACTAATCAAGGAAGTAGCTACCAAGGGAGTAGAGGGAAAGTAATCAACATGATCCGAAGCCTTGCAACCTCCTGGAAATCGGAAGAAGTAGGAAAGGAAGAGTGGATGAACGCTCCAATAAGCTTTCCGTCCATTCCTCTGGAGAAGATGTCGGACGAACCGCTGATAATCAAGGTTGAAACTGAAGGAAGAGAAATCCGCGAGGTCTATGTTGACCCTGGCGCGTCAATGGAAGTAATGTATGGGCATCAATTTGAGCGCCTGGGTCATGCGGTTAAAACACGGTTGAAGAAGGTTGACACGACCTTGATAGGATTCACTGGAAAGCCCATTAGGCCAAGGGGGTGATTGACTTAGAGATCCGCTTCGGAAGTCGGGATCTGTTCCGGAAAATCAGTTTGGAATTCGCCGTGATCGACTCACCTTCCCCCTACAATGCCATACTGGGGCGCACCGGTTTGAGGAAGTTGCGGGCCGTACCTTCAACCATTCATTCGATGGTTAGGTTTCCAACACCGAGCGGCATAGCGACATTGGTCACCCAGCCAAAGACGCAAGGGCATCACGGTGCGATGGAGGAGCCCATCGCAGAAACAAAAGAAGCCAAGGAAAGAAATCATCCGTTGAAAGGAAAAAGATGGGACAAGCCGTATGAACAAAAGGAGGAACCCAGGATCGGAAGAAAGGGTGAGAGAAAGCTGAATCGGTGTGATGACCAAGGAAGCCCCAACATACCGACCAAGATACAAGTAATGGCTCAGGTAATCGTCAATACGAAATAACCACTGGAATATCTTGCTATTTTATTCTATCACTATAACAATGTGCGAACTAACGGAAGGAATGCAAATACCTTCGTAACTTAAGACAGGTAATTTTACATACCGGAAAAGCAAGGCCCATGAGAACGCGGTCCGACAAGAAGCATCGGAAGACTGCCAAATGAGAAAACACAAGTTGAACAGGGATAGACGGGAGGACGCCACAAGCATAGCGGGCAATTGATTGTAAAAAACGTCCATATAAATGGGGCTTAACATATCCTATGTAACACCCGAAAGGGTTTGATGTTAATGATTTAATGAAACATAGCTACCCTACCGTGGAAGGGGGCAATTTTCTCACAATATATCTTTGAAATGTTTGTAATATCCCGAAAAGGCTCGGTATTGACTATTTTTTAATGACAAATGCAGTTACCCCACCATTGGAGGGAGGCAATGCCCCTGCGGAACATCACTTGAATATTTATGTGAAGTCCCACATGTGTAGCAATTGCAAAATAGCCCGAACATAAGTTTAAGGTGACACGTCCGGATGACTCGCGACATCCGGGCGTAGTCAGTGTTCGAGTTGGTGTTGGGAACACAAGTTTAAAGTGACTCGTTCGGGTGACTCGCGACATCCGGGCGTAGTCAGTGTTCCAAGTTTGATTTTCTGGACATAATTAGAAAATGGCCCCCCCGAGAGGTTCACGCCCTCCGGGGAGTGTGTGGTCAATGTCCAAAGATGGTTGATACCCAGAAAGGGGTTGCCATAATCCTGGCGGAAAGGCTGAACCACCTGTAAAATCTCGAACATAAGTAGAAAGTGATCCCTTCGAGAGGTTCGTGCCCTCCGGAGATTAGTGATCAATGTTCATTGTTTTCTGGACATAATTAGAAATTGGCCCCCCCCGAGGTTCGCGCCCTCCGGGGAGTTTTGTGGTCAATGTCCAAAGATGGTTGATACCCAAAAAAGGAAGGGGTTGCCATAATCCTGGCGGAAAGGCTGAGTCATTTGTCACATTTTGAACATAAGTGAAAAACGATCCCTCCGGGAGGCTGGCCCCCTCCGGAGAACTCTTGTGGTCAATATTCATAAGGGTACCATACAACCACACAAAATGTATAAACTTGCACTACCGGAGCTATACGAACAGTAAAGATAATAACAAGCGAATATCACACGTTCATAATCAAAAGAATGTGACGCTGATACGAATGTACTTTCGGTGCCATACAAGTGGCAGAGATAATAATGAACAAGCGATACAATTCATAACATCGATGAATACCGAAGAACAACAACTGTTCGGCAGCATCCCATGTTAAGACCCAAATTGTCCCACTCCACCCCACACATGCAGTTCCACGCATAAGTAAAAAAAAAATTTTTTTGGAATGAGGAAGGGAAAAAGGGGGAAGACGAATAAAGCAAGCATGGATAAATCACAAGTTAATAGAATCCGGCAGGGTCGTTCATGGGTCCAACAGAACATCCCATCATACCAACCGAAAGGCCAATTCAGATAAACCTCAACGAGAGAATCACTCCGGAAACAAGCAAAAACAATAGCGCCAAACATAAAACATGGAACGCGCGGAATACAGAACAGTCATAAATATATACAAATGAATAAATCACACGAATTATTGGTCATAAAGTTATTACAGTCATCCGGGTGTATAAAAAAAAAAGGGGAAATTGTTCTTGGCTCGAAGGCCTTACATCACCAAGGTAAACCAAATCGTTCGAAGATTTAGGGAGCCGACTCGTCCCCTCCAGCAGTTGAACTCTCGACATTGGTAGCCCCGGAAGTTGATCCCTCGGCGGCATTGGCAGTCTGAACCCGGGGAGAAGAAGCCGGATCGGGATCAGGGAAGATTTTCAGGATTTCATCAAGAGACTTGAGATAGGAGCCGCTAATCTTCTTGATATAAGGATACTCTGCGGTAAACAACCCATCAAACGCCGGGTCGAGTTTCTTTGCGGCATCCACATCCAGGTCTTCCGTCTTGGCCAAGATGGCGGCCACTTCTTTCGGCTCGCGCCCCTGAACCACACCCTCCATAAACCCGGACTGCGAGGACAAGCTGAAGGGCCCTGCTAAGTGGTTCTTGTACTCATAGCTGCCCAACAGGCGACGAACAACCTCCGGGAGGATCTCTTTAACAACCCTGAACCTTTCCCTTTCAGTACGGCCCACCCGGGCAATTAGGTCTTTCTTTTCTTCCCGAAGGCCCAAGTTGTCCTTCACCTCCTCACTCAGATTAACCTTAGCTTTTTCCAAATCAGCTTCCAAGGCGCTGATTCGTTCCGCTTCGGCCAACCTCTCGTCCTCCACCAGCTTCTCCAACTCTTTCACTTGCCCCATCAACTCCGACTCCCTCACCAGGCAAGTGGAATGCTCAATCTTCAGTTGTTTGAGCTCCCCCCCCCCCCTTTCTTTCCGGGGTCTCCGCAATGCTGGTGGATTTGGTAAAGCTCGCCATGATCATGAAGAAGTTTCTCGAACCGAAGCAGCAAGTCCGACTGAGCAACGGACCCCATACCCAAAAGTTTCCAGGCTCTCTGAACAGCCTCGGCATCCCCCAAACTTTCCAAAAATGACTCTTCTTTCGGAGTCGGTAGGTGCAACAACAGTTCCCGGCAGACCTTCCAGTTGTCCAAACGGTCATCCTTGCTCACCTTCCACGTCGGCACATGCAAAGAGGCCGACTCACTTTCACCGGCTACTTTATCCTTTCCGCGGTTAGGAGCAGCAGCGGAAGAACCCCCTACATTTTCGGAAAAAGAAGAAAATGAATCAATAAGTCAAGTAACAATTTCAGAACAAATGCAAAGTTCGGGGATCAACGTTTCATAAAGTAAAAGAAAGAAAAGACTTACCAGTACCAGTGGTCTCCGACGTGAAGCCCCCGCCGATACCTCCTGGGGCATCCGGTTGTTTTCTTCCGGCAGAAGCATCGGGCCCCTCCGGCTGTTTTCTTGCGCCCGAGGCACTCTCGCTTTCATTTGGCCCTCGGAAAATACCCCCGCCAGACGCATCGTGATGAAGGCGGATTCTAGTCCCCTGTGTTTGGGACTGAGATATGGGACGGACAACATCCTGGTCCGGTTTCCTCTTTCCGGAGCCCGAAGCCTTTGGGTCAGGCTTTTCGACTCTGGTCGTTTCGACCGTCTGCTCAGGAATAACGGTTTGGGGAGCAGCGGCAACATGCGCTCCAGAGGGTTGACTCTCTTGATGCTTATTCCCCTGGTCCACCGGCACATCCTTTCTAACTTTGGGCTTCTTCAAGTATTGAGACATTATGATAACTGCAGAAAACGAATGCATAGTGGTCAAACCGTTGCACAGGCACGACGGCCGAAACACAACTAAAGTAATAAAAGGAGGCAGACAAAGGCTGTAAGGGCACAACCCTTCCCTCGATCCCCCTAAAAACCGCCCGCTAGTTGGGACACCCCCAATCGGACGAGAGTCCTATGACACCTGGGAAACTCAAGCGACGCGAGGTCTATCGCATCCTAGGCCATACTATCGGCGTCCGGAGTAAAAGAGCCGCAGGGTTTATATGCGGGCTACGATGATAAACCTCGAAAAAGGTTACATGGTGCCTACCTAACGGTATTAGTTATGCTTCTCTACGACATTTTGTAATCCATGATAATCCCACGCACAGCCCTTTCGCCCCATCGAAAGGCACGCTTCTCTACGACCAACTTTGGGGGGAAAGAGGGATACAGCCAAACAACAAGTAAAATTAAGGCAGGGATGGTTCGGAATGTACCTTTGAAAGACGAAAGACTAGTATGAAGGCCACGGACAGGTTTGCAAGAATCGTTCGGAAAATAGTACCGGAAGGCGTCTCAGTTAAGAATATGGAATTACGGTAGTAAAAAACACACACCAGTGTCGCTATTTATAAGAAGAACTCAGGATGTGGAATGTCACATTTAGCGAGACGCTGACGTGGCCGCATCTCAGCACGCGTGCCGAGGGATACAGCCAAACAACAAGTAAAATTAAGGCATGGATGGTTCGGAATGTACCTTTGAAAGACGAAAGACTAGTATGAAGGCCACGGACAGGTTTGCAAGAATCGTTCGGAAAATAGTACCGGAAGGCGTCTCAGTTAAGAATATGGAATTACGGTAGTAAAAAACACACACCAGTGTCGCTATTTATAAGAAGAACTCAGGATGTGGAATGTCACATTTAGCGAGACGCTGACGTGGCCGCATCTCAGCACGCGTGTCAAGCACGCGCATGCGTGTCAGTTCATTAATAACGACCGATGACCTACATGGAACAACCACAAAGTAACAGAATTATATATAATAATAATAAAAAAAGAGAGGTGCACTCATAGGAGCACCAGGGCAACACTTGGTAGAATCAGTGTGACGTAAGACATGCTAGAATCTAACGGCATGTCCTTCGGAAAGGGTCAAACGTGAACCCATAGTTTGTCAGCAATGTCATACCATCGGCACAATCACAGCGCCTACGCATGGAAGGGTAAGGCCCTCCAGAGAAATTGAAAAAGGCACCCTGACCCATCGGGTGTACGCAATGATTACTCACCATAAAAATAAAGACATACACATAATGTACATTAGAGGATCGGGAACGATGTAATAATAGCTTCCACACATCAAAGCCATGACATGTCAAAACCAACTCTTTAAGGCATTACACCATCGGCCGAACTAGATAGCAAATGCAACAGTTATCCTAAAGACTTAGGCCGAAAGGCCATAAGGTAATCCTTGAAGTATTACGTCAGTACTTTACTAACAAATGCAATACCAATATTACATGTATGTATCGGAAAACGCAGGCTAAAATATGAAGCAGCCGTAAGGCATTATCTTAGTCTTATGGGTGTATATGTTCGAACGAAATATGCCGAAAGGCACCAAGGGTATTACCTAAATATTGCAGGTACCGATAGGCACACAGATCTTATATAAGTATCACATCATCGGCCTTCAACCGATAATGCAATACTGGGGGGGACATGTTGACGTATGTGTCCGGACGGCCTGTCTCAACCGGCCGTCTGGACGACATCGGGCCGTCCGGACATACCGGAAGGCACACGACTCATCCGGCCAATATCACTGTGAGTAATAGGACAGGTGGCGTTAACCTTTTGACAGATGGCAGCTGCAGACACCGCCGCCGCCGCCCCAGGATTTACGGGATTATGTCGGGGACATGTCTCCTGAAAATCCGGCGCCGCCATTTCAGGTATCAAGGTCGAGTACTATAAATACTCGACTCATTTACTGCTCTCAACCGACACTTTTACCCGCATTTAATTCCTCACTACGTTTGATAGCCCCTTCGGAATATCAGATACTTACTCTCACACCGGAGGTGGGTCCTGGGATAACACCCGGGGCGAGCCTAACGTGTGCTGTTGTGTGCAGATACCCGGAAGACCCAAGACAGCCAAGGGGATCAGCACCCAAGCCTACCGGAGGAACCCTAGCTTAGTTCAACCGGCAGGCCCTCTTTATTTGTCTGAAGTAATTGCAAGAAATTGCTTCAACATTGTATGGTTTCTTAGAAGTCATTGTTCAGATGAAACATACAATGAATGACGACCAATAACTCTAACTCTCCTGATGTTGTCATGGAGGTATGATGCCTTTAAAGCCACATGTACTGAGCAATGCTTCACAGTAATATCAGAATAATAACTACCCCTTTTTGGGCACTCAATCGGTAGGCTAGTAAAAAACAAGGAAGGTTATGTACCGAAGTGGTATTGTAACCTTTCGTACTGTATCATATTATCTCGTAGGATTATGTTTACATGCATTGAGGTTTATTGATCTAGAAAATATATAGTTTTGGTAATATTATCCTAATGTGCAGAGTTTAATAGGTAGTTGTGTTTATTGCGGTCATTTATAGGGGCGGAGCCACACCATGGCTATCTGTGGCATGTGCCACACATGGGTAGGCCATGGTAGTGAAGAATTTTCATGATTTTTTTTTTTTTTTTTTTTTTTTTTTTTTTTTTTTTTTTTGTCGGTTGTATTTTTACAATTGTGCTACAAACAATTGTAATTATAAGTTTTATTAAAACACGAAAAGAACGACGCCGTTTCGTCCTATTCATTTTTCCCGCCAAAAGCCCGTTACATGAGTTAGCCCATTTTGTCTCTCCAGCCCAGCGTGGTCCATTTAAGCAGTAGCCCGTTTATACCCAATATTACACAAAAAAAAATTACACGAACCTTACAAAAAAATTCCAGACGATTCTTCTGCTATGATTCATGTTAGATCTATGTTGTAGCAAACCCTAGATCTAAAAACCCTAGATCTAAAATAACGTGCGATGGTGAATGGGTCGAACGGGGTATCCACGTCAAGTTTGCGGTTGCACCGGTGGTGGGGTGGCTGCGTCCCGTATCTTGGCGGGGTAGCCACGTCGGCTTTGTTTTTCCAGCCATGGTAAGTGGTTTATATTGATTGGTATAATGATTTAACTTTTAGGGTTTAAGGTGGGAGAACTTAGGGATCATCGTGTCGGTAAGTTTTCGCTTTTCTTTGGTATAATTTTTTGTTTGTTAAGTTGTTGCTTAATTTTTTTTATTGGTATATTGATTGGTATAATTTTGTGTTTGTTATATTGATTGGTATAATTTTGTTAACAAAAATCAATATGGTATGCGAAAAATCAAAAATTATACCGACAAGACGATTTTTTTGTATCCTTAGAACTGTTAGAAATTAAAAATAATTGGTGTTTGGCAAAAATATCATTTTGTCATCACTTATACATGATTACCCATGTTTATAAGGTAATACAAACATCCCGTTAGAACTGGTAGAAATTATATTGTATGTTAGACAATAATGAGAGTTTTGGACTAAATAAGTTCTGATTAAATTGTTGTTTTTGTTAAAACAGCAACAGATGATGATGAAAAACAGCAACAACTCCTGCTACAACACCAGCATTATTAGTAGTACGTATCACAAAACAATGGTAGGAATGTTGTTGGAAACACGAACGCAGCGTCGAGACCGATACCTTTGTCAGCCTGGACAACTTTGCAACAATCTTAGCAGCAGAAAAGGAAGAACAAAGGATGCTCAACGGTACACCATAGAACCAGAACCAAAAAATGCTCAAAAACAGGCACATTTTTTCAGGGTATATACGAAGTAATTAAGCCATATTTTCTACCTTCATTTCCGTATGTATAGCTAGAACCAGATAAGTAATCTCAAACACCTCATTATTTTAATTTGATAAGTTTTTTTTTTTTAGTGTTGCATCAAAGTGCTTATTTCAATTTGGTCAGCATTTGGGACTGAAAAATGGTTATTCTGTTTATAGGTTTTTGGATTATGTTTTAAAATTAATTAATTCATTACCATGTTTTCAAGTCCAGGTAGATAATTGAGTTTCAGCATGTTTATTTTCATGCGAAGGGGTCTTTGGGGTTGCTTATTTAAATGTCTGCAGTGGCAAACACTTGCGTTGGGTGCTGGAAGACCCGCTGCAGTTCCAACAACCATTTAAGCTAGGAACCGAGGTTAGCGGTTAGTCATTTACATTTACTTTTTATACAACTATAGATATAGTTGGCCTATTCATTTCAATTTTACCGTAGATAACCTGCCGTATAAATGTTATTGTCCTATATACTGTTGTACACGTTGTATAAATGTTATGTGAATATGAACTGAGCCGAGTCAAAATGGTTTGGTCAGGGTCAGACCTTTTTTTTTACCTGGTCCGGATCAAACCAAGTTGATCCACTGAATTTTCAGTTCATTTTGGATTCACATAATGCAATTTTAAATGATAATCAAGATTCGCTGAAAAGAAACTGCTCTGCTCTCACTGTTTAAGACTATCAGGCCATACTATTCTACGTCAACTAGAAACAATTTCAAATGAAAACAAAGCCTTCAATTAAATTGATGTGGGTTGAATCAGTTGGGTTAATTTAAGCAGTTGACAAAATAGAAGAACAAAGGACAACCAACATAGGTCATGTGTTTACTTTCAATCTTATAGTCTTTTATCAGAAACAATTTCAAATGAAAACAAAGCCTTCAATTAAATTGATGTGGTCAGTCATTGAATCAGTTGGCTTAATTTAAGCAGTTGACAAAATAGAAGAACAAAAGACAACCGCCATAGGTCATTTGTTTATTTTCAATCTTATAGTCTTTTATTTACAATCGAAGCTGATATTTGTGTCCCGCCCCATGATTATGTATTTGCAGTATTGATGTTTCACTACAACTCCTCAAGGAGCGAGGGCGCGCTCCAAATTTCTCAAATCAAAGCAAAAATTAACTGAGGTAAGATGTTGTCTTAATATAATTTTCTTAATCAAGTTTATGACTTTATAAGGGAGTCTCTTGGTTTTATGAGGTTATTACTTTTTCTAACTCCATAACCTCAAATTGATAATATTATAAGCTCATAAATACGAGGTCATGAACTTTTCAACTGTTACACAAGTTCGTGAGCCCATTGAAAGTATGCAATTGAAACCATTTAACAAATTCAGTTGAATCTTCTTTTTAAGAAGGTGTTTGTTTAGCCTTATTTTTCTAGCTTATGAGGTTACTGAATTTCTTTAAAAGCTAAAAAGCTAAAATTTTGATAGCAGTTTATTTTACAAAAATTAGCAGTTTATTGATAGCAGTTTGTTTTACATATCTAAATGTATATATGTGTTCGTTGATAGCAGTTGATGACGATTCCTGTTTCATCAGTACATTAACGGAACCTATGAAAGTTGCTGACTTTCTCTACTCATTTTACGCACACCAAACAAGTAAATCTTATTGCTGATGGTGAGGCGTCTTGCTTATAATGCGACTTGCTGCTGCTGACAATGATTGTTGTTGATAATGTTTGTAGTCATGTGCTGCAGTGCACGTTGTTGCTTTGTTTCCTGACTGTCGTATTGCCTTGGCTTGCCTTTGAAAATGAGGCCGGCCTGGGTTTGAATGAGTCGGGTTAAAAGTTAAATTCCCCGTATCTTGGCATGGCAACGTCTCGGCGTTGCAGCCATGGCGGGTCAAACTGCTTTTTTCCGTTTGCTAACATATCTGAGCGTAGCTTAGATGGGTTGCTGGTATAATTTTTTTGCAGCCATGGCAAGGCTATCATTCGTGTTAGCAGCCAGATGCTGTAATATGTGTTCAATGCCAGGGCAGCCTATTCCGGTTGCAGCCATGGTGGTTGTATCCGATTTTTCCTGACAGATACCATATTTGAGGCTAACTTTTTTGGTGCAACTACTGTGGCAGCAGAGTTTTAAGGTGTCTGTGTAAATGCGAGATAAGCCGTATGTTGGCAGGGCAGCCTATTCCGGTTGCAGCCATGGCGGTTGTATCCGATTTTTCCTGAATAATACCATATCTGAGCCTAACTTTTTGGGTGCAACTGCTGTGGCAGCAATTTTTGATACCCTTGGCTGTGATGATCAGTTAACTATGTTTACTTGGCGCGAACGTGCAAGGAAGGTAGAGTGCGAAAAACAATCGCCTCAGCAACCTGCACATGCACAGGCAGGGCATCAACTAATCTGCCGCAACTTTTTAAATTTTTTCAGTGAATTAAACCACAAAAAGAACGACATCGTTTCACTGTACTATTTTCCCGCCAAAAGCCCGTTACATGAGTAAGCCCATTTTGTCTGTCCAGCCCATGGTGGTCCATTTAAGCAGCAGTCTGTTTATACCCAATATTACACAAACCTTACACACATATTCCAGACGATTCTTCTGCTATGATACATGTTAGAACTGTACTGTAGCAGCCCCTAGATCTAAAAACCCTAGATCTAAAAAAACGTGCGATGGTGAATGGGTCAAACGTGGTATCCACGTCAAGTTTGCGGTTGCACTGTTGGTGGGGTAGCTGCCTCCCGTATCTAGGCGGGGTAGCCACGTCGGCTTTGTTCTTCCAGCCATGGTAAGTGGTTATATGTTACTATGTAAGTTTATGTAACTTAATTAAAATTTTGATTTACTTTATAATCATTGGTATAATGAACAAAAAATCAATATGATATGCGAAAAATCAAAAATTATACCGACACGACGATTTTTTGTATGCGATTTTTTGTTGTTTGGATTAATTAGTAAAGAATTTTGCTTTGGTTTGCTTTTGCAGTTGACTTGCTGCTGCTAACAATGATTGTTGTTAATAATGTTTGTAGTCATGTGCTGCAGTGTACGTTGTTGCTTTGTTTCCCGACTGCCGTATTGCCTTGGCTTGCCTTTGAAAATGAGGCAGGCCTGGGTTTTAATGAGTCGGGTTAAAAGTTAAATTCTCCGTATCTTGGCATGGCAACGTCTCGGCGTTGCAGCCATGGCGGGTGAAACTGTTTTTTCCCGTTTGCTACTATATCTGAGCGTAGCTTAGATGGATTGCTGGTATAATGTTTTTGCAGCCATGGTGAGGCTATCATTCGTGTTAGCAGCCACATGCTGCAATATCTGTTCAATGCATTTTAAAAGTGTGCATTGTGTTTGAAAAAAATAATTAATATACTGATAATAATGTTCGGGCTATGATGAGTTTTAAGGTGTCTGTGTAAATGCGAGATAAGCCGTATGTTGGCAGGGCAGCCTATTCCGGTTGCAGACATGGCGGTTGTATCCGCTTTTTCCTGACTGATACCATATCTGAGCCTAACTTTTTTGGGTGCAACTGATGTAGCAGCAGCTTTTGATACGCATGGCTGTGATGATCAGTTAACTATGTTGCCTAGCCGCAAACGTGGAAGGAAGGTAGAGTGCGAAAAACAGTCGCCTCAGCAACCTGCACGTACGCAGACAGGGCATCAACTAATCTGAGCTAAGTTTTCATTTGTTTATATCTATTAAACCACGGATAGTGGAAGGATTGTTGATTGCGAATAACACTTGCATCAGCAACCTCCACGTGCGTACGGAGGCCGTGAATTAATCTGGCGAAAGTTTTTAAAATTTTCCAGTGCCTTCGTACCAGGTGGCAATATTTCATGTCTGACTTTTTTTTGCAAGATAAACATCCCACCGCTTTAACCATTAGTCATTATCCTTCTGTGGTATAATGTACTTGGATAAGAGGCTGTCATAAACATCTATGTGTTTAATGAAACTGACATGCTCCGTACGTTGGCGACGCAATTTATTACTTTTGCAACCATGGTGGATGTCGCTTGATACCTCTGTTAATTTTTGTTGCACTCAGTTTCATACTAAAATGCCCAGCGTTAAATGGATGTGTAGACATCCTCACTTATACTCATCTTAATAGTCCGTTACATTCTATTCTGCCATGGATGAAGATCTGCTCAAAATATGCAGTTTCAAGTGAGAGGTTAGCAATATTCTAGATTTACGGCTGTCTTTTCTATATAAATAAACAATGGAAGCGAATCATTAAGATGAGTATAAGTGAGGATGGTTGCGCAACCAAATATTCAGTTAGTGCCATGCCAAGTACTGGACATCATAGTATAAACGATAACTAAGCAACCATACTCATTATGCAGCCGCTAACTGTTTTCAGTTTGTTGTTTGCCGAGGTAAGCAACATTGTGGTTGCAGGTAACCAATATTGTGGGTGCGGCCATGATGTTTACTATATATATAATGTCGTGTCAATGTAAAACTACTGTATCGAACCGCAAAAACTGTAAAGTACTGTCGGGGCAGCTACCCTAAAACTACAGCGTTGGCCTGAATATTGATTGTTGGCCTTTGGCTTTTTCCCTTCCGTATACATCACTTTAATCGGCGAATTTCAAAATCTTTGATCCCGTCTGATTTACAGTAATTTTTTTTTACCTATGTCTAACTTTTGACGTTGTTTTGACAGTTGAATCTCAACCTACCTGCATATTTTCAACCACTACTGTACTTACATGGTATGTATACTCACCATTTAAACTTTGTAAGTATTTTTGTAGTTATTTTTTAAATATTTTGCATTTGTCTTCTCTATGCTAACCTTTTTGTGAAGCTGCATTTGGATACTGCGAAAAAGAATTTAACGTAACAGATACAAGACATCGACTTTTAGTATCAATGATTTTAAAAAAAAATAAAAAAAAATTTCTCACTGCCTTTGAATCTGAATTGTGGTATCCTATTTCGCTTCTTACCGATCTCCCTCCGAATTCTGACGAAATGTACGAAATGCAAACGATAAATTTTTTGCATTCAAAGATGGTACAAGAGATGAGAAAAGCCAAACGCGTAGGTTAAAGAAAAAGATTTGTCACAAATTTTTATTTTTATCATACGCGTTAGGGTTTTTGTTATCTCCTCTAGCATC
This sequence comes from Artemisia tridentata subsp. tridentata, assembly GCA_021014915.2. Taxonomy (NCBI): domain Eukaryota; kingdom Viridiplantae; phylum Streptophyta; class Magnoliopsida; order Asterales; family Asteraceae; genus Artemisia; species Artemisia tridentata. The sequence continues at coordinate 189,836,008 of CP139509.1, read as the reverse complement.
TTTGAATGCAAAAAAATTATCGTATACTTTAAAGAAATTACCTTTTCTAAATACACTTGGACGACAAACAAATTCTCTGGTACGTGTGTTATTCTCAATTATTCATCCTTGCCTTCTCTTTTCTTTTGCAAAAGGTAGTGGCGGGCGAAATACTGGACGGCATAGTATAAACGATAACTAAGCAACCGTACTTATTATGCAGCCGCTACCTATTTTCAGTTTGTTATTTGCCGAGGTAAGCAACATTGTGGTTGCAGGTAACCAATATTGTGGCTACGGCCATGATGTTTACTATATATATAATGTCGTGTCAACGTAAAACTACAATATCGAGCCGAAAAAACTGTAAGGTACTGTCGGGGCAGCTACCCTAAAACTACAGCGTCCAACTATTTTGTGTCAGCTGCCCTCAACTTAGAGCGGCTATCATATAATTAGGTAGTGGTGTGGCAAGTACCGGACGACATAGTATAAATAACTAAGCGACCGTACTTAATTTGTAGCCACTACCTGTTTTCAGTTATCTCAGTAGGGCAATGATGATAATTTTATCAACTCAGATATTCTGAACGCATGTTATTTGGCGAGGTAACCAAGATTGTGGTAGCAGCCATGGCATGTATTTAATGTTGATTTTTTTGTTTCCATATCTGAGCCTGTTTCATTATACTTTTGAATTCTACATTCATAGATACGAAACGGTTTCGTATGACGTTCAACATTAGAATCTTTATTTAGATGCTAATAACGTTAGCGGGTTTTTGACGATTGGTACGCCGGCATCGTTTTGTCAAAGTATACGGTTCGGTTAACATGAACGCTGTTACTGCTATTTATACGAAATCTTCAAATTGTATATCGATTAATGAGGCTCAAAAGAATTGTGTTGAAATGTTGGCAGAAAAGGGAAGCAAAATGTGGATGTGTAAGTTTTTTTATTGTGATTTGTTTATATCTATTTTTTAATCGTACCTATAATCTTTTTACTACATCTCCTATTCACAGGTTGATATCGTGTAAATATGTCGGTCCCAACGCATTCAACAACTATTCGATCTTCTGGTAAAAACCTGCGGACATAGATCGTAAGCTGAGAAGATTCCCAGGCAGTGAACACCCATACCTACCATCTATCAGGTTATTATAATTGAGTCCTACACAAACATACTCTCTTTCTCTTATACGTTACCTTTTTCATTCGATGAATCTAATGAAATTGTTAAATTGCAACCTAAATACATGGTCGATAATCTACACGATTCCTGTTGGTGCAAGTGGTGCCACAAGGTAAATTTCTGTTACAAACGCGACTTTGTCCTTCCACAGGTACACATTCACCACTCATTCGCATAAATTTTTAGACGGGCATGCTATGCTTTCAGACGCGCTCAACCGCATCGCGGCGACCAAAGGCAAGGTGAAATGGGACTGAAACGTTTGGGGACTAAAGCAGAGCTGAAACGGATTAATTTGTATGCTAGAATGGATTTCTTTGACTGCTAAAACGGAAGTTGAAACAGTTTAGGACAGGGATTTTATGCTGAAACAGTGCTGAATTAGCGCGCCTATAGCAACATAAAATGCAAATACAGATTCATCAACGTGAGCTTTGTAAATTTTCATGCTTATTGGAAATTGGCTGCTACATTTTTTTATATGAATCAATGGCTATATAATGGGACTTTTGAAGGTTCTTATTTGCTTCATTATGCTTTTACTCATATATAAAAGGCTACTGGTAATCTAAAATAACTATGCAAAAAACATGCCTGCCCGCAACGCGGCAACCAGCGCCAATCTCGTATGTTAAACAATAAAACATACGCATATTTCTAAAAGCTTAAACCCAATAACAAAAAAAATAAATAAATCCCTGAAGCCCATTTAGTTTAGAAAGAAAAAAAAAAGGCCCAATAGTTATTTACTAGTTATTGACTTTTAGTGTTGACGATTGATCAGTTATTTGCGGCCTCAAGAAAGGAAAACTAAAACTGAAGATTATATTAGGATTATTGACAAAGAGACGAACCAGCAAGAATTAATGATCTTTTTGTGAACTACTATTATTCGAGCTTGTTTGGTAAGAACATGATTTTGATCTTTGTGTTTTCTTTAAGGTTTTGGATTGAAGATTCTTAGAGTTTATAAATTGTAATGTGATTAGCTTATACTTGTTTAATGCTTACTTAGTTACTTTATTATATAAAACAAGGACATGAGACATGTAATCTTTTATTAGCTTATTTGTGTTTTATATTGTTGAATTAATTTCTTGCAATCACTTCGGACAAATAAAGAGGCCTTTCGGTCGAACTAGCTAAATGTTCTTCCGAGAGGTTTGTGTGTCAATCCCTTCGGCTTCCAAGGATCCTTCGGGTATCTGCACACAACAATACGCGTTAGGCTCGCCCCGGGTGTTATCCCAGGACCCACCTCCGGCGTGAGAGTAAGTATTTGATATTTCGAGGGGTTATGAACAGTAGTATGAAGTAAATGCTAATGAATTAGTTAGTTGAGAGTAGTAAATGAGCTGGGTATTTATAGTGCCCAGCCTTGGTACCTGAAATGGCGGCGCCGGGTTTTCAGGAAACATGTCTCAGACATAATCCCGTAAATCCCGGGGCGGCGGCGGCAGTGTCTGCAGCTGCCATCTGTCAAAGGATATTGCCACTTGTCCTGTTGTTGACAGCTGTTTTATCCGTCCGGACACATACGTCAACATGTCCCCCCCCCCAGTATTGCATTATCGATTGAAGATTGATGATGTAATACTTTAAAGAATGTCTTTGTTTCTTCCAGCGTACGTCACTCGGATGCATGTACCTGTAATACTTTAAATAATATTTTTATGCCTTTCGGCCAACATCACTCTGTTCGGACACATACATCAACATGTCCCCCCCAGTATCATAGTATCGGTTTTACCGACATTGTGATACTTTGAAAATTCTGACATTATCCCTGACATGATGATTTTGATGTACAGAAATTATCATCGCAATACTTCCTGAATCCTTTGTGGTTTACAACATACGCCTTGCTACTTACATTGACTTACGGACCATCGCCTAGATACTTATGCCCCCTTCTTATCATTACCGAGGGATTTGGGTCGTCAACAACCATTTGCTTTCTCGAGGAATAACTGTCATGTTCGCCAGGTGAGTGAATGTACTTTTTTGTTTTATCCGGAGGGTCGGCTGTGCCGATGGTATGATACTTTAGACAATTTATGGATTCACATTTTACATTTTCCGGTCAATCCGGACCGCTAGGCTTGAGTGTACCTAGCGTTATTTTAAAATGGCCGGGAGTCATTTCAGATATATTTTATTATTATTGAAACAGAATCGTAATCATAAATTGCTGACACGTGCGCATGCTTCCCGCGCGTGGTTGAAGGTGTTATCACGTCAGCCCTTGATTGGGCGCGATATTTCACGCGCTTCTTTTTACCTATAAATAGCCTTATTCGTGTCACTTGTTATTACCGTAATTTTACATATTTCTTCAAGACGTCTTGCGGCATTATTTTCCGAATAGTGATCGTGAGTTGATGCAAGCGGCTTTCATATTAGTCCTTCGTTTGTACGGGTACGTTCCGAACTACCCATCTCTTGTATTTATTTTCTGTTCGGCTGTATCCCAATCTCCCTCGGTTGAACCATGTCGGATTCCCTCGTTTCGACTCCTGACAAGGATATTCAAGGGGTTGAGGTATTTCTTCCCAAGTTTGACATTCGAAAGTACACCTCTCGGTTGGACGAAGAGGCTGTGCGTAAGATAACTGTGGACTATGGTATACCGACAGACCTGCATCCGCGGCTGCCCCCGAAAGGTATGACAATGGACGAACTACCAGACGATGCTATCGGTTTGTACTTGGAATATTTTATTGAGGGTGGCCTGAGCGTGCCTTTCTCTACCTTCCTGTTGGGTGTTATTCAATACTATAAAGTTCATATTTCTCAATTGGTTCCGCTGGGAATGCATCGTGCGACCTTGTTCGAAGTGTATTGCCGAAGCTTACATATCAATCCTACTACTCCTCTGTTCCGGGCCTTCTACAAACTGAGTAAGCAAGGCCATTGGTTTTCCTTTGAAAAAAGGGTCGGTCGTGAGAAGAGGGTGTGCTTTCGGGAAATTTTGACTGGTTTGAAGGGTTGGAAACATGATTTCTTTCTGATAGATAGGCGAGCCATTCCGTTTGCCATGCCTTGGAGGCATCATAATTCGGATATATCGGATCCGTATCCGAGAGGAGAGTTCGATGTTGCGGATGCCGACCGATTGGCTCAGGGCGTGATAGATCTCATCTAGGTTCCTCAGGCTTTTCTTTATGCCGTTAGGCTTACATCTCATTGGGAACATCCCGGCTATCAGGTCGCCATAAGGGATGCCGAGGGGAGGGGTATAGCCTTGCAGCCTTTGTTTCGTATTTCCCTGACCAATATATTTTGTGCGTCTTCTTATCTGTTTAACGTTTTTATTTTATTTTTTTGCAGCTATCACAATGTCTCAATATTTGAAGAAGCCAAAAGTCCGAAAGGACGCGTCTGTGACGCAAGGGGATAAATATCCGGAGGGTCAGCCTCCCGAGACGCATGTGACTATTCCCGCCACTTCTAATGCCGACATCCCGAAGAAAACGGCCGAATTGACAGGGGTAGAGGTTCCTGACGATAAGGTCTTGGAGGCCAAGAGGAAGAAACAGGAGCAGAACGTTGCTCGGCAAACGTCCTAGTCCAGCAACATGGGACTAGATTCCGCCTTCAACGCAACGTGGAAGGCGGTGGCGAGTTCCAGTCGGTCAAGCGAAGTAGACCGAACAAAGATGTTAATGCGACGAAGCTAGATGCTTCGGCCGCAAGAAAACAGCCGGAGGGCCAAGGCTCTTCGGCCGGAAGAAAACAACCGGAGGGCCAAGGTTCTTCGGCCGGAAGAAAACAGCCGGAGGGCCCGGGAGGTATTGGCGTGGGCTTCACGTCCGAGGCCGCTGGTGCTGGTAAGTATTTCGGGAACGTCACTCCCTATATTTCGCCCTTGCATTTATTTTAGACAGTGACCATTGCTCATTCTTACTTTTCCTTGTATATATATTTTTTATTGTAGGGGGCTCTTCTGGCGCTGGCTCTGGCCATGGGAAGGAGAAGGTAATTGATGAGGATGACCATGCTGCTTTGCACGTCCCGGCGTGGAAAGTTCGCAAGGATGATCGTTTGGATGGTTGGGAAGTCTGTCGGGATTTGATTTTGAATCTGCCGACTCCGAAGGAGGAGTCGTTCCTAGAGATTCTGGGTGATGCTGAAGCTGGTCAAAGGGCCTGGAAGTTTTTGGGTATGGGTGCCGTAGCTCAATCGGACCTATTATTCCGATTTGAAAATCTTCTTCATGAGCATCACGAGCTGTACCGCACCCATCAACAGTGCGGAAACCTCGGAAAGAACGGGGGTGGAGAGCTCAAATAGCTGAGGGCCGAGCATTCCGCCTGTATGGTGAAAGAATCGGAGTTGATGGGTCAGGTTAAGGAGTTGGAGAAGTTGGTTAAGGACGAGAGGTTGGTCGCGGCGGAACGAATCAGTGCCCTGGCCGCTGATTTGGAAAAAGCCAAGACCAAGCCGGGCGAATAGGTAAAAGACAACCTGGACCTCCGTAATGTGAAGAAGGATCTTATTGCCCGACTGGGCCGGACGGAGGCAGATCGGTTTAAGGTTGTGAAAGAAGTCATTCCGGAAGTGGTTCGCCGTCTCTTGGGTAGTCATGAATATAAGGAGCATTTGGCGGGCCCTTTCAGTTTGTCTTCGCAGTCTGGTTTTATGGAGTGTGTGGTTGTAGGTCGTAAGCCGGAGGAAGTGGCTAAGATTGTGGCCGAGACGGACGACCTGGATGTGGAAGCTGGCAAGAAGTTCGACCCATTGTACGACGGGTTATTCACCGCCGAGTATCCCTACATCAAGAGGATTAGTAGCTCCTACCTTAAGTCTCCTGATGAAATCTTGAAGATCTTCCCTGACCCACCTCCACTTACTTCCGCTGAAGACCAACATGCCGGTGCTGCCGCTAGATCCACTTCCGGTGTTGCTGAGACCGAAGTTGCTAACGTCCAGGGCTCTTCTGCTGGAGTGAATGAGTCGGCCTCCTGATCATCCCGGAATTCTTGTGAAGCTATTTTAAATTGTTACTTTGAAAAACATTTGTGGATGTAAGGCCCTCGGGCCAGAAATAATTTATTCGATTCGGATGACTGTAATAATTTAGCGTACAATTTGCATGATCTCTGTTTATTTGTATATCTAGCCATGTGGTTGTTTTACATAATTCGGCTTGTCATGTTTCTCGTTCTACGCATCGCTTTAATTTACTTCGGAGTAATTTACCCGTTCGGTGAACCAGGATGTTTAGTGTTGCTTTGACCTTACGGAGCTTCTACTTTGGTTCGTGCGATGGTGTGCTCTTTTGAGTACTCAGATTGGACTATCGGATTTTATAAACTTGCCATTTTTGATGATTACCTGGTCTTTCCCCCTCCTCTTTTCTCTTTTTTTTATCACGTGTGCGGAGCAAAAGATGTAACAATTTAGCTTCCCAAATATGATAGTTTCAGATTGCTTGTTCCACTTTAGCTTCCGCGGACCATTTATTATCCCTTCGTTACACCTGCGCCTTCGACCCCGAGCGTGTGCCGAACACTTGTTTGTTATTACCGTTACTGCTTGCGCAGTTCCGGAGGTACAAGCTGACGTTCGGCCTACATTCGGGTTATGAACGTACCGCTTGTTTTTTATTACCTTCACTATTTGCATAGCTCCGGAGGTACAAGCTTACGTTGGAGCTAGATTTTTGTTATGAACGTATAATACTTGTTTTTTATTACCTTCAATATTTGCATAGTTCCGGAGGTACAAGCTTATACGTTTTTGGGCGACACACGCCATTCTTTGAACACTTACCACGAAAATATCCGGAGGGCGCGAACCTCTCGGAGGGGTCACATTCGGCTTATGTTCAAAGTAAAATAAATGATTACTCGGTCACCCCTTTTTGGGTACCGTTATGGTAACCCCTTTTTGGGTATCCCATCTTTGAATATTGACCACAAAACTCTCCGGAGGGGGCCAGCCTCGCGGAGGGGTCACTTTCAACTTATGTTCATAAACTATATGGTAAGCCCCTTTTTTGGGCATACCATCTTTGAATATTGACCACGAAAATATCCGGAGGGCGCGAACCTCTCGGAGGGGTCACTTTCAACTTATGTTCAGAATGTAACAAGTGTTGCCAGAACGTATTGTAGGAAAATTGCCTCCCTTCAACGGTGGGATAGCTGCATTTGTCATTTAAATAGTAAATATCAAGCCCTTTCGGGTGTTACATAAGATACATAAATCAAATATTCATGAAAACATTTTCAACATCCGGTTGTCCGTCATATCAACGGTGCTTTTCTTTTCCATCCTCGCGTGGTTCGCGTGATTCCGCTAGGCAAGTTTCCCTTCCTTCGGCGGATTCGTGCTTTTCTTGGCTTGTTCTCCCATTAGTTTCGTTCCATTGGCATGTGAGACTACCTGCCTTAAGTTATGAAGGTATTTTCGTTCCTTCCGTTAGTTTATAATGAAAACAAACATTGGCGAGAATGAAATAGCAATAGTGAAATGGTTATTTTGTGTTAGACAGTTACCTGAGCCGTTATTCCTACATCGGTCAACTTGTAAGGATTCATTTGGTTGTACCGTCGGATAGCCTCTCCGACCATGGATTTCTTCTTATGTTCATGCGGTGGATCTTCTGGATGACAGGCATCCTTTCCGACGTTCCCCTTTGTTATTTCAGCGTTCCAAGCGTCTCCCCTTACCCCCTTTTCCTTCCTTCGTTCCTTCATTGGCCCGTGGTATTCTTGAATTTTTGGACGTGCGGTTAGTGTTGCTATACCGCCCGGAGTAGGGAATTTGACCATCGAGTGAATAGTTGAGGGGATGGCCCGTAATTTCCTTAAACCGATGCATCCTAATATGATGTTGTAGGAGGAGGGCGAATCAATCACAGCGAATTCCATCCAGACTTTCCGGGATTGGCCTTGACTTCCGAAGCAGATTTCTAAATCTATTGATCCCTGCGGCTTAACGGGTGATGATGTACCCTCCGAACGGGTCGAAGAACTCCCCTTCAAGCCTGTAGAAAGCCCTCCCTTCGGAGGCCCAGGTTAATCTTATAACACGTTTCATTGGCGTAAAACCATTCGCCTGCGAACTGGTTACCATGTGGGAATCCGCCAATCGAAGCCCTAAGTCCTTCGGGGTATTCCTGACGAAGGCACTAGCACGAAGGACCATCCTGACCTGGTCAAACCCACGTCTCCTCTTCCCATTGGCTTTCCCGCCAAAACAGAGATCGTGGGCTACAAAGCCCTAGCGGTTACCACTTTCCATGGGACGCCCCCATGATCTCCGAACAATGTGCAACCGCCCACTATGTCCTATTTCTCCCCTATAAATAGCATAATCAGGCCAAAACAAAGTAAGTTAACTTCACTCTCGCAATTTACGACCCATATTACCATTATACATACTTACTCGCACGCCGGAGGTGGTTCGCAGGGTCCAACCCTTGCGCAATCACTTAACGTAGTGTCTTCGTATTTCTTATTTTCAGGTTAAGAACAAGCTTGGCGCAATCTCAACACCCCATTATTCCTTTGATCACAATCGAAGGCTTGGTTGGCAATTATTTGTTCAATCAGTGGCGCCATCCGTGGGACCGCTACAATTGGTCTCTTTAATTCCGAGCTTATAACCTACCAACCAATTTCACTATTATTCCGGCATGGATCAAGGGAGAGAAGATACTCCCCCACCGGGTTTCTCTACCTTGACACCAATACCAATCGACGACTCTAACAACCTTCCCCCAATAACCGCTTCCACCTTCACAACACGTTCTCACCCAGAAATCACAACCAACAATCATGCTTCGACATCAGCCAACCCAGAACCTGTCATTAGCCCAGCCTTTGTCGAAGCCAACCACGAAGTGTTGGAAACCCTTTTAAGGGCTCGTAACAGGCAAGTCAGGAATGCTGAGGTGCGAAGGGAGTTGGAATACTCGAGTGATGAATATGATGAAGAAATGGAGATGGAACCTAGGCCTCCGACCCAGGGGCCAACTCTATCGGCCTTAAGAATTGGGTCTCCAATCGGTCGAAGGCTAAGCAAGAGGTCCGTTGGTTTCGAAGGAGTCCCCGAGAGGGCTCCGACAAGAAGAGAAGGGGCGGTTACCGAAGGCTCTAACGGTAGGAGCCAGCGAAGGGAAGAAAGGGGGGTGACTTTGCCTCCATTGCTAACAGCTCATCTTGGAAGGACTAAAGCTGGGGTTCCGTTGCAGCCTTCTCACGCATCAGGCGTAGAAGGCAATCCGTCTACAATTAACATGGGAGGAAATTTTCCTCCCAATGGTATGTACCCCTCGTTCCAAACTCAGTCTTATCCTCAAAATTTATATCCTCCAATAAATGGATAGCCTAATAACCCAAACTTCCCCCAAAATTATGGGAGCATGCCCTTCAGCCATCCCATGGCGTACCCTCCGGACGGCCTGGGAAACGGTTACCCGTTTGCCATGAATACACCTTATCAGTCCTACCCAAGTCAGACTCCTATGGGAATGCCCCAAAACAGCAATCCATACAATACTGTCCCCATGTACGCACCACCTTATAATTGTCTATATTCAGACCCTATGGGTTCGGCTTCACCTTTCGTTAGGTGGATAGAAGATTACCCATTGCCTGATGGGTTGAAAATGCCTTCACATGTCGGGACTTATGATGGGAAGGGGGATCCGGACAATTTCTTACACTTGTTCGAAGGGGCTATCAAAATGCAAAAATGGGTTATGCTGGTGGCCTGTCATATGTTTACATACACCCTACGGGATTCTGCTCGTATTTGGTGGAATGGGCAAAAGCCCGGTAGCATCGTCAACCTTGATGATCTCAAAGCTAAGTTCCGGTCACACTTCAGTCAACAAAAGAAATTCACAAGGACTCATTTAACGGTGCACAACATCAAACAAAAAGATAACGAAAGCACGAGGGCCTTCGTTACTAGATACACCGATGAGACTTTACAAATTTTGGGTCTTCATGAAGACCAGCGTATTTCTGGTTTCGTACATGGCCTTCGGAATCGGAGTTTGGTGGAATTCTTGTCCACTGACCTTCCGAAAACTTACAAGGGGCTGACCGAAAAGACATATACTTGGATCGAAGCAAAAGAAGTGTCCACTAATGGGGCTCCGATAGACAAAGATAGCAACAACAAGTTTTCGAAGAATTCTTCGTGGGAAGGGTCCAAAAACAAGAGCAAGAACAGAGACAGGTTTTCTCCGTACAACAAAGGCCTGAACCATGGTTTGTTAAGCAGTCTAACGAAGTCTCCAAAGAAAATACTTGCTACGGAGAGGGCAGCCAAAGCCTTCGAAGCACCTCCTCGCATGACAAGTAAGGGCAAAAACAGGGATACCAGCAAGTACTGTCACTTCCACGAAGACAATGGCCATGATACGAACAGTTGCAGGGAACTAAAGAAACAAATTGAAGAGGCCGTAAGATCTGGGCAGTTGGCACACTTGGTAAAAGGAATCAAGAAAGGCAAAGAAAAGATGACCGACACTCAAATGGCCAAGGATACTAACCCTACCGAAGCCCCCATACTAATGATACAACGGGGCGAAACCACTTCGAAAAGGAAAGTGCCAGAGCCGGAAGCAAACGAGGTAAGGGAAATAACGTTTTCCCCTATCACAGGCAAGATCCCTTCGAATGATCCGGTAGTTATCAAAATCCTAATCTTTAGCCAAGAGATAAGTGGAGCTTACATGGACTGCGGAAGCCCTTGTGAAGTCATATATGAACATTGCTTTCAAAGGCTCTCGCCTGCGGTCAGATCTCAAAGGGTTGACTCAAAGATGCCTTTAGTTGGATTTTCTGGCGAACGTTCGTGGCCTCTAGGAGAAGTTCCGTTGGAAATAACAATTGGAGAGGGCAGGGTTGCAAGGACAGAAACCCTCATGTTTACTATCGTAAGGTCCAACTCTCCCTACAACTTGTTGATAGGAAGGACCGCCATGCAAAAGATGGGTATAGTAGTCTCCACTATACACGCAGCGGTGAAATTTCACACACCCTACGGAATAGGGACGGTATTTTCTGAGCACGGCCCGAAGGATAGCAAGAAGAAAAGGGAAGGTTCTAAAGAACTTACGAAGGATGCTATCAGGAGTGCGGATGTTGAAAAAGATATCATTACAAAAAATCATCACGCAAGACGGAGGGTAGTAGGCGAAAAGCAACCTCCAGCTAGTTCCACAACAGACTTGAAGAGAAGCCACACAAAGCCGAGGGGAAAGTCTTCGAAGGGACACATCCTAGGAATACCAGAACTCCTCAGGCACCTGTGACTGACGACAAGCTCTACGGCGAAGAACATCAACTCAAGGGGTTCAAACCCATTGAGCCAACTAAGCAAGGAGTCAAAGCCAACCCTTCGAGGTTTAAAGCAGCTATTGATCTACCAGCTCCGAGGTCATTAAAAAGACGTGATAGTCCAAGCTCCATCAAAGATCAGACATCCGCAGGAGTTCTCAACGAAACACCTTCCAGACATAGGCAAAAGTGTTCTATGCGAGTATAAAAAGACGTGAGTTGTGTGTATATTTTAGGCGGAGGTAAAAGTGTTCTAGGGTTTACCGTATTGGAGATTAAATACTCATGAAATCTTTGATCATAACCGAACACGTGTACATTTTCTTTGCTATCTAAGCGGATCTCAAACGGGTGCTAAATTTGAAATGACGTTTTACGATTACCGAAGAAATGGTAATTAAGGGTGATTGAACAAATATTCGTCAACCAAGCCTTCGATGGTGATCAAAGGAATAATGGGGTGTTGAGATTGCGCCAAGCTTGTTCTTAACCTGAAAATAAGAAATACAAAGACACTACATTAAGTGATTGCGCAGGGGATGGACCCTGCGAACCACCTCCGGCGTGCGAGTAAGTATGTGTGATGGTAATGTAGGTCGTAAATTTAGAGAGTGAAGTTAACTTGTGGATTAACTCGAGATTACTTACATTGTTCTTGGCCCGACTATGCTATTTATAGGTGAGAAATAGGACATAGTGGGCGGTTGCACATAGTTCGGAGATCATGGGGCGTCCCATTGAAAGTGGTAACCGCTAGGGCTTTGTAGCCCACGATCTCTGTTTTGGCGGGAAGCCAAAGGGAAGAGGAGACGTGGGTTTGACCAGGTCAGGATGGTCCTTCGTGCTAGTCCCTTCGTCAGGAATACCCCGAAAGGCTTAGGGCTTCGATTGGCGGATTCCCACATGGTAACCAATTGCAGGCAAATGGTTTTACGCCAATGAAACGTATTAGAAGGTTAACCTGGGCCTCCGAAGGGAGGGCTTTCTACAGGCTCGAAGGGGAGTCCTTCGACCCGTTAGGAGGGTACATCATCAAGCCCCCCAGTCGAAAGTGATATATACGTACGAGTATAAATTGCATTCGACTCAAAAAACCTGCTACACTCTATCCCATTTATCACAAATTCGGACGAAATGAAGATAAGTGCTTAAGTAAATTCAAACGCAATAAAAAGTACTCTATCCTTCTGATTTTTTTTAAAAAATAAAAGGGAAAATGTCTAACTGAATTCCGCATTAAATGCAAACCATCATTATCCGTCCACTTGCAAACCATTAATTGCCACTTCTTTGGTAGTCGTAAAACGTCATTTCAAATTTAGCATCCATTTGAAATCCGCTTAGATAGTAAAGAAAATGTACACGTGTTCGGTTATGATCAAAGATTTCATGAGTATTTAATCTTCGATACGTTAAACCCTAGAACACTTTTACCTCCGCCCAAAATATACACAACTCTGTGTCATTGTGCTTCCATTGGAATCTAAAAGGTAAAATTCCGCCATTTTTCTTTGCTCTCCTTACTTTATTTATGAGTATGGCTGCAAAACGAATAATTAAAGAACAAACTTGTACCTTGTCGAAACAAGCATTGTCTGATTTTCTGAATGATTATCCCATACCCTTGGAATATAAAATTATGCTTCCCAGTAAAAAGCAAAGTATTTTTGATGCTCCGAAAGGATTTGTAGGCTTGTATGTGCATGCGTTTACGCAATCAAACTTTAGGATTCCCATCCACCCTCTTATTTTGGAGTTTTTGTAATATTACAAGGTGCACATTTCAAGGTTTAATCCATTTGGTTTAGCCAAGTTGACAACTTATATTGTAATGTGCAAAGCGTATGGTTTTGAGCCTTCATTGACTGTGCTTAGAGGCTTTGTCAATCTCTATCCTGGTGGAGATTGGGTAACTATTGCAAAAAGGAGTGAGTATGATGTCCCACACCTATTGACTAAACCTTTTTCGAATATTCGAAATTGGAAAGGTCAATTTTTTTATATTGAGAGTACCATCATACCCTCCGAGTATCCTGAGCTGTTGGCCGAAGGGAATAGGTTTGATGAAAAATGATACAATGACCCATTACCTTATGAGGTGAGAAGTGACCTTATGTACCAACGTCTTGCACGTCATCCAGTGGACGTACAAACATTTCCTGAGCCCATCTTATTCATGGCTGGCATTGCTAAAAGTTGGGAAGGGTCTCCATTGCTTCCTGAAATTATTTGTGAAGGAAAAAGTATGTATAATTTCTTATTTTCATAAATAAATAACTTACCTGCTGATATTCATCTCTTTTCCTTTGTCTGTGCAGGAATGGCTTTTCGTAACTTTGTTGTGGCTGGAGGTGCCAAGGAAGTTAGCTTTATGCCAAGGGATCCTCAAAATACAAGTTACGGAGTGGGATCTCCTTCCATTTCTGTCAATAATAATGATGTTGATGTCTCTCCACCCAAGCCTCTTGCTGTGCTCCCCCCAATCAAAACAGTTGGTACTGAGGAAGCCCCCCAGGTAGTGGAGGATGTTGGTGATTCTGATGATACCCCTTCCGGAGGTGATCAGCTCAGGATTGTGGGGTCCTCCGGCATCGCTGACAGAGTTCGGACTAGAAAAGGTACTAGTGCGAAGGCTGCCCCCAAGAGAAAATTGAACATTCCTACTCCTACTTCCAGAACTACCAAGCAAAAAACAGAGAAGTCTCGTGGGAAGACCATTATGTATGCTCCGGAAGGACTGGCTGATGAAGATGACATATCTGGTAAGTGAAAATTCTTCCAGTCTTCCCTCCTTTCCGTAATATTGCGTGTTTGGCTTATATCATTTTTGTCTTCTTTCTTTTTTTCTTTTAAGGTTTGCCAGATACGAAGGAATTGCCCAACTCTCTCTCCTGCCGCTTGCTTGTTGAGAATGTCACTCCTGCCTCATGGAGGAGTAAAATGAATGAAATGTCCATTGAAGAACTTTGCGATCTCAACGACAAAAGTTACATCCGACAAGCAATGCTGGACAGTGATGAGGCGAAAAGTGTACCGCTTTTAAGGGGTCATTTAAGCCCGAAATCGTATTTATTTGATCAAATATTGCCCTAAATCGTTCCTTTTGTCATTTTAGGTACTTTTGAGGAGAAATCTGGAAAAGGAGGCATTTTGGACGTTTTTGGAGCATTAAAGTGAAGAAAACGGAAAAGTCTCAAGAATCGGCTAAAAGTTACTCTTGACGGCGTCACAATTAACATGGGACGGCGTCATGCCTTGGCAAGAAAAGTTGGATGTGAAATTTACTCATGACGGGCCAGTGAGTTTGCATGAGAATTCTGACGGCGTCACGCTTTAACTAAATCAAGGGCGTCACGGCTTAAATCATAAGGGGACGGCGTCACGTTCAGGATCCGATGGCGTCAAGCCTTGATAAGCCAGAATGGATTTTTGAAGAGCTAAAGAGGGACGGCGTCAAGATGGTCATCCGGGAACCCTAAAAGCGGCGAGGTGACGGCGTCACAATGCATAAGGTGACGCCGTCAGATGTCAAAGTCTATATATAGTTTTCTAATTTTTTGTCATTAAGGGAGAGCTTAGTGTGTGGAATTTTGGGATAAAACCCTAAGACGATTTTAGCTACTTTTTCAGGGCTTTTTGCCTTGAGATCTTCCATGTTTCATTGAAAGATAAGTTATCAATTAATCATTCAATATGTCTATGTGTTGTTTGATTCTATCTTATGCTTGTCTTTTGTTTAACATGTTAGGCTAATTTTATCTTGTGTTTGCTTAGATCTAATGAAACCTAGCTATTGATTATTGGTTGTTGGTGTGTTGTTAGTTGTATTGGATGATTGTTTATCTATGTTAGGCTTAAGAAAACTGGCTAACTTCCTATTCGGTAACTTGCTTGAACGTCTTAAGAAACATGAACCAAACGCGTACTAAAGGTTTTTATGGTTGTATTTAATGCACAAGCGAATTCTAGTGATCCCATGTTAGGAGCTTCCTAGCCGGCTCGACATAGGAGTGAAGTAGGAGCTTGTAGAGTTTGGGGAAGTAAGTACGCCACCCCACGAATGGTATTAAGGAATACACCCGTCATCCACGCGACTAATACACACTAATTAACCGGTAAAAGATAGTTAGGGAGTAAGGAAATCTAAGTAAACACATTTCTCTACACATAAGTTTCTCACCACTTTTCATTTTTGTTATTTTATTTTATTTGCATTTGTAGTAATTTGGGTTAGTTGACTAGCAACTAATTCCGCCCACTCCTTCAAAACTCGAGATTTTACTTGCTTTTATAAAATATAAAAACATAAAAAGAATCTTCCTCAACCCTTAGACCTAATTAGAGTAGCCTTTCACACCTAACGAACACTATTCCCTGTGGAGAACGATCAATCCCCCGTACTTACCACTACACTATACTACATCGGTCAGGTACACTGCCTGGTGGGGTTGTAAGCCTCTTGAGATCCCTCGAGAGGTAAAACCTGTTGTAAGGTTGCAAAACCCACGCATCAAGTTTTTGGCGCCGCTGCCGGGGAATAGTTATTGTTTAGGTTGAATTTTTATTTCTATTAGGTCTACTCACTAGATTCCTTTCTAGTGAGATTTTTATTTTATTTTTCTAGGTTTTCTTTAGTCTATCTTATTTCTTTGTACTTTTGTTTGTGATACCTTCCACTTACCTCATGAGTAACATTGGTCATTTGATCCCTGTTATTCGTGTTTTTCGCCGTGCAAATTTTCAACTACCCGTTCCCGCCCCCATAGTAGCAAACAACAACCTTTCACCCGACCACCACTTTGGTAACAATTCTGAGATGGAGGAGTCTGACCATGAGAATGACTATGTTAGTCCATTTTACTACTCAGACTCCGATGAGGATATCGGTAATGGAGAAGTAGTTAACGAGGAATGGGGAAAAGAGGAAATTGATCCCTTTAAGTATGTTGACCCTAGGACTAAGATCGAAAAGGATAGCCTCTTTAACATGCAATTCCCGTGTAAAATTGGTTATCATGATTTTTATGCTTATCTTAACTCGTCTTTGCCTATGAACATTATCTCTCGCGCTAATTATAATAAAATCATGGTAGATGAGCTTGAATATCAAGAAGATAACATTGTTGCTAGGATTAAGCCACTACACGTGTTCGTAGGAAGTTTTGTGTATGTGGTGGATTTTATGGTTATGGAGAACTTAGGAGAATTTATCGATGACAAATTAACCCAAGTCATTTTTGGAGAACCCTTCAAAAGGTTGACCAACCTTGACGAAAAACGTGTGGACGGGTTAATTACATTCTCGGATGGGGATGAAGATTTTGTCTATCAAATGCCCCGAGCACATCCTAGGTTTAAGAACTACCCCATTGAAGCTTGCAATAGGATTATGCCTATCGACTTGTTAAGTGAGAATGATAAGGGGAAGGGGCTCAAATATCCACATGAGAAAAATAAGAGATACTATCATGGATGTTTGGAGCTAAATGATGAATACAAGAAAGATGAGGCAACAATTAGATGGCTCACACTCGGATACGTGAGCATAAGCGACACTAGATGAGCCTTACTTTGAGTCTAGCTACAAGACTCGTTAATAAAGAAAAGCGCTTCTTGGGAGGCAACCCAAGCTTTATTTGTTTTATTTGCTTTGCGTGTTTATTTATTTGTTTGTTTGATTTTATTTGTTTCCGTATGTGTGTTTAATTTTTATTAGTATTGATTCATGTTCAAAAGTACTTTGTGAAAATGCTTTATGTTGTTTTTAACTTCGTCTTAACTACATATAAAGGTATTTTGCAAAAGATAAGTGTAAGGGAAATCTAAATCGGTTTATTAGAACACAAATGAACATGAATCATAATAATAATAAGTTAGCATACATATTCGTATTTGTTTGAGTCAAATGCTTGTATCGAGTCATAATGATGTTTTGCAGGATTTCCAGGAAGTAAGGTAAAGGTTTTTCAAGAAATTTTCCGGAAACTTAAAATGAAAATTTTTGTCAGGTCATTTCTGACGGCGTCAGGGGTTATAACCTGACGGCGTCAGATTTAATTTCCAGAAATTTTTGAAAATTTTGTTTTCATAAAAAGTTTTTATTAAAATCTCCAACTTATAATCTCCAGGAATCTGCAAAGTTATCATTCCACAAGCATTATATCCTTATATATAGATTTTATCCCGCCGATGTTATTTAGGTTTTCGTGTTTGTTTTCTCAGGTTCAACAGGTTATTTTGGACAAGGAAATGTTTTGAATCAAGCTTATGGCGATGCATTAGTCATGGAGCTTCAACATTCTCTTTGGAGGAAGATTTAACCGTGTAATTTCATTATCCAACGAGCGAATCAGGGGAGTATTTGATTTCATTCTTTTACTTTATGCTTTTACATTTGTCATTTGAACATTGGGGATAATGTTCATCTTAAGTGTAAGGGGAGGGTAAAAGTACGATTTTAGAGAATACAATTGCGCTTGATTTTTGTTTGTTTAATAGTAGATGTGTAATAAAACTGAGAGAAATACTTGTTAAGGTAATTTTAGTGCCAAATTTAAAATTTTTTACAACATATAGGAGTGAAACTTTGATCCTAATAAGCGTCTCATGGATAGGAGTTATATGACTAGCACAAAAACCGTACCACTAAAAAATTTTCCACCCCCAAATATGTGAGGTTCGCCCCTAGAATTGGTAGGAAAAGCATTTATGCTATGATGTGTGTGCCGGTAGCACTTAGATTCTAGAACTTGCGTTAGGACCATTCCAAGGCCACAAGTGAGACTACATTCGTGTAGTTAGATTTACTACATGATAAGAGGCATTAGGATTAACCCATGTTTTACACCTGTGTTTTTGTTATAATTACATTGGCTACATTGGTCAAGTAATTCTCCCACACCCTTTGCGTTGTACTCATTTTTAGTACACAATACCCCTAGTACACCCCTCAGAGCCTATCTTTTCGTTTCGACCTTTAAGCATTTTACTTAAAGGAAGAATTTGTTACACCCCACTTAAATGTACACCCAAATCGCCTTAGCCTACCTTGTATGCACTCATTTTTAGTGCATTATTGTTACAACATTTGTTTAAACCCAAGTTAATTATCTAGTTGATTACATGGTTGCTAAGTCGAGTCATATCCTTGTACATATTGTTTTGGGACGATTGGGACTCATGGGTAAAGTACTAGTGTAATGGAGTAATGGGGATGAACATCATTTATTACCCCCATATGTGCTAAATGTTTTAAAAGTACTCCAAGTTTTTCAATTATCTTAATTCGAGTCATTAGAATAGTTATTTGTAAAGTTATGTAAAAGTTCAAGTGTAAGGGGATGCAACGCCCCTATGATGTATTATTTTGGATGGTAGGGTAAAAGTGTATGCAAAAAAAAAAAAAAAAAAAAAAAAAAAAAAAAAAAAAAAAAAAAAAATCAAGAAAAATACAAAAAAAAAATGAGAAAAAAAAAAAAGAAAAATAGAAAAAACATACGGACTACCATCCCGTTTCATTTTATGTTTATTTTATGTTTATGTTTTGTTATTTTCTTTCATTAGCTTAAGATCGAGTCTAGTCTTGGCTTAGCAACGTTGTATAGTACATGTGATTGATCAAGATCTTTAACTCGCCACCAGTAAAATATCCCTTATCCAACAAAACCGTGTTCTCCTTTTCCCTACACCTAACGTTATAACCCATTTAAAAGCCCTCTTTGATAGTTTATCTTAGGTGCTTACGCCTAGTGGAGGAGGTTTTCGATCCTTTCCCAAGCCTATGGTAATCTATTTGCTATGACAGGTAGTGAGAGATATTTTCCGTTTTCATTTATGAGATTTATTTTGATGACACTTGAGAGATGTGAGTATCTAAACACTACTTGTGAGGTGCTAGTATGTAATCTCCGTGCTTATTATGATTGAAGTGGAACGATTATTTGTTGTAATTACTTTTATGTTTGCATTAAATGACCCCTAACTTGTATTTTGATTAGAATAAAAGCGCATTTGCTTGAGGACAAGCAAATCTCAAGTGTAAGGGTATTTGATGAGGCGAAAAGTGTACCGCTTTTAAGGGGTCATTTAAGCCCGAAATCGTATTTATTTGATCAAATATTGCCCTAAATCGTTCCTTTTGTCATTTTAGGTACTTTTGAGGAGAAATCTGGAAAAAGGAGGCATTTTGGACGTTTTTGGAGCATTAAAGTGAAGAAAACGGCAAAGTCTCAAGAATCGGCTAAAAGTTACTCTTGACGGCGTCACAATTAACATGGGACGGCGTCATGCCTTGGCAAGAAAAGTTGGATGTGAAATTTACTCATGACGGGCCAGTGAGTTTGCATGAGAATTCTGACGGCGTCACGCTTTAACTAAATCAAGGGCGTCACAGCTTAAATCATAAGGGGACGGCGTCACGTTCAGGATCCGACGGCGTCAAGCCTTGATAAGCCAGAATGGATTTTTGAAGAGCTAAAGAGGGACGGCGTCAAGATGGTCATCCGGGAACCCTAAAAGCGGCGAGGTGACGGCGTCACAATGCATAAGGTGACGCTGTCAGATGTCAAAGTCTATATATAGTTTTCTAATTTTTTGTCATTAAGGGAGAGCTTAGTGTGTGGAATTTTGGGATAAAACCCTAAGACGATTTTAGCTACTTTTTCAGGGCTTTTTGCCTTGAGATCTTCCATGTTTCATTGAAAGATAAGTTATCAATTAATCATTCAATATGTCTATGTGTTGTTTGATTCTATCTTATGCTTGTCTTTTGTTTAACATGTTAGGCTAATTTTATCTTGTGTTTGCTTAGATCTAATGAAACCTAGCTATTGATTATTGGTTGTTAGTGTGTTGTTAGTTGTATTGGATGATTGTTTATCTATGTTAGGCTTAAGAAAACTGGCTAACTTCCTATTCGGTAACTTGCTTGAACGTCTTAAGAAACATGAACCAAACGCGTACTAAAGGTTTTTATGGTTGTATTTAATGCACAAGCGAATTCTAGTGATCCCATGTTAGGAGCTTCCTAGCCGGCTCGACATAGGAGTGAAGTAGGAGCTTGTAGAGTTTGGGGAAGTAAGTACGCCACCCCACGAATGGTATTAAGGAATACACCCGTCATCCACGCGACTAATACACACTAATTAACCGGTAAAAGATAGTTAGGGAGTAAGGAAATCTAAGTAAACACATTTCTCTACACATAAGTTTCTCACCACTTTTCATTTTTGTTATTTTATTTTATTTGCATTTGTAGTAATTTGGGTTAGTTGACTAGCAACTAATTCCGCCCACTCCTTCAAAACTCGAGATTTTACTTGCTTTTATAAAATATAAAAACATAAAAAGAATCTTCCTCAACCCTTAGACCTAATTAGAGTAGCCTTTCACACCTAACGAACACTATTCCCTGTGGAGAACGATCAATCCCCCGTACTTACCACTACACTATACTACATCGGTCAGGTACACTGCCTGGTGGGGTTGTAAGCCTCTTGAGATCCCTCGAGAGGTAAAACCTGTTGTAAGGTTGCAAAACCCACGCATCAGACAGTCATCTGAGCTTTCGCACCAGGGGATTGCTTAATAGAGTCCAGGAGGCGAAGGAGGAGGTTGCTGCTGTTGTTGCCAGAGAAAAGGAGAGGGAGAAAAACTATGCTGAGTTGGAGAAGAGATGTGATGAAGCCATGGAGAACTTTGAGAAACATCCGAGGTATGAGGCTCTTCGAAACAGGATTGATGGTCTTGAAAAACAGCTTAAGGAGTCACAGGCTGAATGTGGTAGGTTAATTCTTGAGGAGGCTAAGGTTGTGGGCTATGAGAACCAGGTGAGTGCCCTGGAGTCTAAGTGTACTGGGTTGGAGGCTGAGAGAGCCAGATTAGTGGAGCAGGATGCTAAACGTTGTCAGGAGGTTGATAGGTTGAAGCTTGAATGCCAAAGGTTGAGAAAAGATAGGCCTGAGGTTGTATCGAAGGTTGTTCCCTATATTGCTATGGAATTATATCATAGCGATGAGGTGGGAGTGGTTGTGGGTAAACTGGTGAACGCAGCCATATTTCATGGCAAATGCATAACTTTGGAAGAGATTGCCGAAACTAAGAAACCCGTTGTGCTTTCAGATGTGCCATACTATCGTCCAAATTCCGTTCAGGAGTATGATGAAGCTGGTAATGCATTCACTACTGCAGTTTACCCCTTTCTTACCGAAGCAACCAAAGATCCTTCAGCCTCCATCGAAGATCTCCTTTCTAAAAAACCCAAGAGTATACAGCCTCCGTCCCCAACTAAAAGAACCATGTCTGAGAAACCCAAGTCTGCGACTCATCAAGAAGACCCGAACTCTTCTATCAACAAATGAAGGCTGCCATGTTGGCAGTAATTTAGTCTGTAAGGGTGGCGTGTACCCTTTGAAACAATTTGTTTATGTTTAAAGGCTGATGCCTTTCTTTAAGACAATTTAGCATGCTTTTATCAGGCTAGTGCCTGTTTGAATAGTTTGTCTGGGCTCCGTCCCATAACTTTGAACAACTATCTCTTTTGATGATGGCTGCGCCTGTGCGTAGTCTTTATGACTCTTAATTTGGAGGAATATTCTCCTTTTTTAATGCCATGCTTATCTTCTCTTACGCTCATTATTAGGACGTAAACATACAACCTAAGGTTATAACCTTATTGTGTGTATTTTGGACCAAGATTTTATGCAATCGTATAATTTGACTGCGACAGAGGGTCGCGACCCACTCCGTCTTTATCCTTAAGTTACAGAGGGCTTTAAATACCCTAAGACTTCATAGGAAAGCTAATGTGAATTGTAATGGATGTTAATGTTATACAAGACATGTGTCTTGCTTCATCCTTCGACATTGAAACTTGTAAAGTACTTGGCTGGATAAATCTATGTTGTATAAAATGAAACAAGAGATTTTGAGGGAAACATGCTATATCATTAAGTGGGTAGGGAGGATTACATCATTTGAAAAAATGAACACTAGACACCTACCATTAATGCTTTTTTCCCATGTGAGAAGACTACGTTACATGAAATTGAAAACAACAAAATGCTTTTAAAGAAAGGTAAGTTCTTATATGTAAGACTTACGAGAGTTTGTATCATGTCCAAACTTGTTCACGACATCTTTTGTTTCCACCCTTCGAGCTTCCGCGTCTTTTTGTCACATTAATTCTTCTTTGACGCTGGGCTCTTTCATTTGGCTTCGTTTGCTTTTACTCGAAGGACAACCTCCTATATGCCCTCAAGGCTTTGGGAAGTTTGTCTGCCCATTTATGCTGATATTGCCCTAGCTTCGTCTCAATTTCGGTGACAATATCCTTGTCAACACAAACGAATCTTTGCTTCACATTCAGGCTTTTACAGAAAGAAGGGAACACTCCTTCGGCAAAGTGTGGCCCTTCGTAAGAGGTGATAACTTGTGGAATTCCAAATCTGAAAATTATGTGTTCCCACATGAACTCTTCCACATCTCTTCCTTTTGTTGATGCCAACGGCTTGGCCTCGACCCACTTGGTGAAATGATCGATGGCTATGACCAAGAATTGTACCCCTCCGGGAGTTAATGGTAAGGGTCCGATTATGCTGACTCCCCATTGATCGAAAGGTGTTACAGTCATGCTAGATGTCGCATCATACTCTAATGGTTTATGGGCTTTGGAGTGTGTCTGACATACCGTGCATGTTCTGATTACTTCCCTTGCATCTTCTAATACGGTTGGCCAGTAATAACCCCATTTTGTTACCTTTGCGGCGATGGCTCTAGGGCTTGTGTGTCTTCCACAAAATTCTTCATGAGCATTGTAGAGAATGTTCGAAGCCTGTTTTAATTCGACACAACGGAGCCAAGGAGATGAAAGACGCCTTTTGTAGAGATTATTGCCTATGAGCCTGTACTGTGGACTTTTGATTTTGATTCTTCGTGCCGACTTTGACTTATCGGGCAAAACGCCGCTTATTAAGTACATTTTTATTGGTTCTATCCAGCTGGAGCCTTCATCAAATGTTTCACTTCTTGTAATTGACCTGGTGGCCAATTCTTCTACTGAAACCTCACTGGGTAGATGAGCAAAAGCAGTCGATGCTAATTTGATTAGGGCCTCCGTCTTTTTGTTTTGGCTTATGTGGACGTTTGTCACTTTGTATCGTTCGAAACCCTGAAGGATTTTTTTAACCTCGTTCAAGTACTCCTTGATTATTGGCTGCCTTGCTTTGTGAGAACCCTTGATTTGACCAGCGACTAAAAGCGAGCCTACGAAGATGGAGAGGTCATGAACCTCGATACCCTTTGCGAGTCGAAGGCCAGCCAGCAAGGCTTCGTACTCTGCTTCATCTTTCGTGGCTTTGAATTCAAAACGTAGCGCATAACTGTACTCCTTTCCCTCCGGATTTATTAGGATTAACCCTGTTCCGAAACCATTGGAGCTTGAGGCTCCGTCAGTAAATAACTTCCATTCCTCCGTTGCTGTCGGGGGAGTTTCTCCATTTTGGCTGTGTCCGGAAGGTGTTTCGTTGAGGACTTCTGCGAAAGTCTGACTCTCGGTGGAGCTTGGATTATCACGTTTTTTCAATGATCCTGGAGCCGGCAGGCCGATAGCTGCTTTGAATTTTGAAGGGTTGGTTTTGACTTCTTGCTTTGTCGACTTAGTGGGTTTGAATCCCTTGAGTCGATATTCCTTGTCATAGAGCTTGTCATCAGTTCTCGGCGTCGGAGGAGTTCTGGTGCTCCTAGGACGTATCCCCTCAAAGACCTTCCCTTCGGCTTTGTGTGGCTTCTCCAATTCTGCTGTGGAACTATTTGGAGATTGCTTTTTGCCTACCACTCTTCGTTCTGCACGACGCTTTTTTGTGACGATATATTTTTTCTCATCCGCACTTCCAATAGCATCATTCGGAGGCTTTTTAGAACCTTCCCTCTTTTTCTTGCTATCCTTTGGACTGTGCTCAGAGAGTACCGTCCCTATTCCGTTGGATGTGTGAAACTTTACCGCTGCATGTATAGTGGAGACTACTATACCCATCTTTTGCATGGCGGTCCTCCCTATCAACAAGTTGTAAGGAGAGTTGGACCTTACGATAGTAAACATGAGGGTTTCTGTCCTTGCGATCCTGCCTTCTCCGATTGTTATTTCCAGCGGAACTTCCCCTAGGGGCCACGAGCGTTCGCCAGAAAATCCTACTAAAGGCATCTTCGAGTCGACCCTTTGAGTCCTGACCGCAGACGAGAGCTTTCAAAAGCAATGTTCATATATGACTTCGCAAGGGCTTCCGCAGTCCATGTAAGCTCCCCTTACTTCTTGGCTAAAGATTAGGACTTTGATAACTACCGGATCGTTCGAAGGGATCCTGCCTAAGATAGGGGAAAACGTTATTTCCCTTATCTTGTTTGCTTCCGACTCCGGTACCTTCCTTTTCAAAGTGGTTTCGTCTCGATGTATCATTAGTATGGGGGCTTCGGTAGGGTTAGTATCCTTGGCCATTTGAGTGTCGGTCATCTTTTCTTTGCCTTTCTTGATTCCTTTTACCAGGTGTGCTAACTGCCCAGATCTTACGGCCTCTTCAATTTGTTTCTTTAGTTCCCTGCAACTGTTCGTATCGTGGCCATTGTCTTCGTGGAAGTGACAGTACTTGCTGGTATCCCTGTTTTTACCCTTACTTGTCATACGTGGAGGCGCTTCGAAGGCTTTGGCCGCCCTCTCCGTAGCAAGTATTTCCTTTGGAGACTTCGTTAGGTTGCTCAACAAACCATGGTTGGGGCCTTTGTTGTACGGAGAGAACCTATCTCTGTTCTTGTTCTTGTTTTTGGACCCCTCCCACTTGGAATGCTTCGAAAACTTGTCGTTGCTATCTTTATCTATCGGAGCCCCATTAGTGGATACCTCTTTGGCTTCGATCCAAGTGTACGTCTTCTCGGTCAGCCCCTTGTAAGTTGTCGGAAGGTCGGTGGACAAGAATTCCACCAAACTCCGATTCCGAAGGCCATGTACGAAACCAGAAATACGTTGATCTTCATGAAGACCCAAAATTTGCAAAGTCTCATCGGTGTACCTAGTAACGAAGGCCCTGGTGCTTTCGTTATCTTTTTGCTTGATGTTGTGCACCGTTAAATGGGTCCTTGTGAATTTCTTTTGCTGGCTGAAATGGGACCGGAACTTAGCTTTGAGATCATCAAGATTGACGATGCTACCGGGCTTTTGCCCATTCCACCAAATACGAGCGGAATCCCGAAGGGTGTATGTAAACATGTGACAGGCCACCGGCATAACCCACTTTTGCATTTTGATAGCCCCTTCGAACAAGTGTAAGAAATTGTCCAGATCCCCCTTCCCATCATAAGTCCCGACATGTGAAGGCATTTTCAACCCATCAGGCAATGGGTAATCTTCTATCCATCTAACGAAGGGTGTAGCTGAACCCATAGGGTCTGAATATAGACAATTATAAGGTGGTGCGTACATGGGGACTGTATTGTATGGATTGCTGTTTGGGGGCATTCCCATAGGAGTCTGGCCTGGGTAGGACTGATAAGGTGTGTTCATGGCAAACGGGTAACTGTTTCCCATGGTGTATGGAGGGTACGCCATAGGATGGCCGAAGGGCATGCTCCCATAATTTTGAGGGAAGCTTGGGTTATTAGGCTGTCCATTTACTGGAGGATATAAATTTTGAGGATAAGACTGAGTTTGGAACGAGGGGTACATACCATTGGGAGGAAGACTTCCTCCCATATTGATTGTAGACGGATTGCCTTCTACGCCTGATGCGTGAGAAGGCTGCAACGGAACCCCGGTTTCAGTTCTTCCAAGATGAGCGGCTAGTAATGGAGGCAAAGTCACCCCCCTTTCCTCCCTAAACTGACTCCTACCGTTAGAGCCTTCGGCAACCGCCCCTTCTCTTCTTGTCGGAGCCCTCTCGGGGACTCCTTCGAAACCAACAGACCTTTTGCTTAGCCTTCGGCCAATTGGAGAACCAATTCTTAAGGCCGATAGGGTTGGTCCTTGGGTCGGAGGCCTAGGTTCCATCTCCATTTCCTCATCATACTCATCACTCGAGTATTCCAACTCCCTTCGTACCTCAGTATTCCTGACTTGTCTGTTACGAGCCCCTAAAAGGGTTTCCAACACTTCGTGGTTGGCTTCGACAAAGGCTGGGCTAATGACAGGTTCTGGGTTGGCTGATGTCGAAGCATGATTGTTGGTTGTGATTTCTGGATGAGAACGTGTTGTGAAGGTGGAGGCGGTTATTGGGGGAAGGTTGTTAGGGTCGTCGGTTGGTATTGGTGTTAAGGTAGAGAAACCCGGTGGGGGAGTATCTTCTCTTCCTTGGTCCATGCCGGAATAATAGTGAAATTGGTTGGTAGGTTAAAACCTCGGAATTAACGAGACCAATTGTAGCGGTCCCACGGATGGCGCCACTGATTGAACAAATATTCGTCAACCAAGCCTTCGATGGTGATCAAAGGAATAATGGGGTGTTGAGATTGCGCCAAGCTTGTTCTTAACCTGAAAATAAGAAATACAAAGACACTACGTTAAGTGATTGCGCAGGGGATGGACCCTGCGAACCACCTCCGGCGTGCGAGTAAGTATGTGTGATGGTAATGTAGGTCGTAAATTTAGAGAGTGAAGTTAACTTATGGATTAACTCGAGATTACTTACATTGTTCTTGGCCCGACTATGCTATTTATAGGTGAGAAATAGGACATAGTGGGCGGTTGCACATAGTTCGGAGATCATGGGGGCGTCCCATGGAAAGTGGTAACCGCTAGGGCTTTGTAGCCTACGATCTCTGTTTTGGCGGGAAGCCAAAGGGAAGAGGAGACGTGGGTTTGACCAGGTTAGGATGGTCCTTCGTGCTAGTCCCTTCGTCAGGAATACCCCGAAAGGCTTAGGGCTTCGATTGGCGGATTCCCACATGGTAACCAATCGCAGGCGAATGGTTTTACGCCAATGAAACGTATTATAAGGTTAACCTGGGCCTCCGAAGGGAGGGCTTTCTACAGGCTCGAAGGGGAGTCCTTCGACCCGTTAGGAGGGTACATCATCAAAGGGTTTGCAAGTGGGCGGATAATGATGGTTTCGCATTTAATGCGGAATTCAATTTGATGCTTTATCTTTTATTTGTTTTTGAAATGGAAAGGATAGAGTGTGACATGTTTTTGGAGTCGAATTCAATTTATACTCACACGTATATATCACTTTCGACTGGGGGGCTTGATGATGTACCCTCCGAACGGGTCGAAGAACTCCCCTTCGAGCCTGTAGAAAGCCCTCCCTTCGGAGGCCCAGGTTAATCTTATATCACGTTTCATTGGCGTAAAACCATTCACCTGCGAACTGGTTACCATGTGGGAATCCGCCAATCGAAGCCCTAACCCCTTCGGGGTATTCCTGACGAAGGGACTAGCACGAAGGACCATCCTGACCTGGTCAAACCCACGTCTCCTCTTCCCTTTGGCTTTCCCGCCAAAACAGAGATCGTGGGCTATAAAGCCCTAGCGGTTACCACTTTCCCTGGGACGCCCCCATGATCTCCGAACAATGTGCAACCGCCCACTATGTCCTATTCCTCCCTTATAAATAGCATAGTCGGGCCAAAACAAAGTAAGTTAACTTCACTCTCGCAATTTACGACCCGTATTACCATTACACATACTTACTCGCACGCCGGAGGTGGTTCGCAGGGTCCAACCCCTGCGCAATCACTTAACGTAGTGTCTTCGTATTTCTTATTTTCAGGTTAAGAACAAGCTTGGCGCAATCTCAACACCTCATTATTCCTTTGATCACCATCGAAGGCTTGGTTGGCAATTAATTGTTCAATCAACGGGCTTCCCTGTGAACCCTACCAAAGTAGTGCTGGATTCTTTCAACCGGGCTTTAGTAGAAGGGCTTAACCGTTCAAATTGGTGATCATACATTATCTCCATAGAAGCGCCAGGATCCACGTAGACTCCTTGGAATGTCATCCCTTCCACCTCGGCTTCGATCACAAGCGGCTCGTCCGACATCTCATTCGTAATGATGGACGGGAAACTTATCGGAAGATTCATCCACTCTTCTGAGTCCGTCTTTCCTTCTCTTTGAGAGGTTGCTGAGCTTTGAATCATGTTAATAATTTTTCCTTTGTTCCCCTGGTGACTGTCCCCTTGTGTGGCCCTTCCCTTTCCTCTGAGACCTTTCAACAAATGGTCTAACTTCCCTGTATTTAGTGCGGCTTTTATTTCCTCTTTGAGTTGCCAACAATCATCGGTATAATATCCTTTCTCACCATGATAGTCGCAATACCGGTCCGCAAAATCCTTTGCTATTTTCCCCTTTGTGGGAGGAGGTTGTGGTAACTTCAGTTGGTGCTCAGTTGCCAATATCTCTTTTGGTGTCTTCGTCAGGGCGCTCAGATCTATCGGCCTTGTCTCGTTTCGGCGATTATCCATGCGGCGGGGATCGATTCGGCTAGAGCTGTCATGCTTCGGGGGAACATAAGGAGCATAGTAGTCACCCCTGCGTCCTTTGAAATCAACCTTGAGGTTATTCCGGCGGCGATCTCCTCCGAAGAGGGGCCTTGGTTGTTGGTCACTTCTGTTGTGGTATGGGTTAGGCCGGGATTCCACTTTCTCTCCCTTCGGCAGTTCTGTTGTCCGGAAAGCCTCTTCGGCTCGGATGAAATCATCAATTCTTTCCAACATCTCATCGACAGTCTTAGGGATCTTGTCAGAGAACTTTTTTGCTAATTCCGGGTAGTGGTGACCGTTCAGAAACGAACCGATTTGCATGACTTTGGGAGCGTCTGGGAAGTTATTGACCTCGCACACCCATCTCTCCTTGAAATCCGGGAGGCTCTCATTAGCCTTCCGGTGAATCTTCTTGATCTCCGTGAGGTCTTTAGTGCTTATCCTCAACATACTAAACCTATTCAAAAACCTCTTCTGAAGCTCGTCCCAACTATCAATGCTTCCCGTCGGGAGCTTATCAAATCATCCCCGGGCTTTCCCGTCCAAGGTTTGTTGGAACATTCGACACCATACGGGCATGGGCCATTCTTCGTGATTTCCTGCTCCGGTAAAACGATTGATGTGGTCATCCGGATCAGTGGTTCCTTGGTATAGTTTTAGGTTCATCGGTATCTTGTGCTTAGGAGATGAGAACTCTATGATCCTTTTCGTGAACGGGCACTTAATTACTTCCTTAAATGGTTTGCTCAAGTCATCATCCGCCTTTTTCCCTTTTTTGTATGGTGACCCTTCAACATCTTCTTCCTCCGAATTTTCATACTCGTCGCCGAGCCTCAGCATTCTGGGGCTTACCAGGTTGCGATTGCTCGGTTGTTTGAACAACTCTTTCAAGGCTGAAAGATGACCTGCGATTAGGGTTTGGACATCCGGAGGATCTTGGTCTCCTCCGGATCCCCCGGCTCCCCCCGCGTTCCGGACAGGGGTGAAGAGGGGTGTAGAACCCGTCATTTCGAACGTTGGTGTAGGACCTGTCATTCCGAACCTCAGGTAGATCGAGCGGAAGGTCCCACGGATGGCGCCAATTTGTTGAAGTAATTTCTTGCAATCACTTCGGACAAATAAAGAGGCCTTTCGGTCGAACTAGCTAAATGTTCTTCCGAGAGGTTTGTGTGTCAATCCCTTCGGCTTACAAGGATCCTTCAGGTATCTGCACACAACAATACGCGTTAGGCTCGCCCCGGGTGTTATCCCATGACCCACCTCTGGCGTGAGAGTAAGTATTTGATATTCCGAGGGGTTATGAACAGTAGTATGAAGTAAATTCTAATACCTTAGTTGGTTGAGAGTAGTAAATGAGCTGGGTATTTATAGTGCCCAGCCTTGGTACCTGAAATGGCGGCGCCGGGTTTTCAGGAAACATGTCTCAGACATAATCCCGTAAATCCCGGGGAGGCGGCGGCGGTGTCTGCAGCTGCCATCTGTCAAAGGATATTGCCACTTGTCCTGTTGTTGACAGCTATTTTATCCGTCTGGACACATACGTCAACATATATCTTAATAGGCTTTAATCTCTATATAAAGATATTATAAAAGAAAATTTCCATCGTAGGTGGTAGTGATGTTGAAGAAACTTTACCAAAATGTATTCCAGAAGCTATACCCAAACCGATTCCGTAACCTAGACCATTTCCTTCATCATCAGACGGTATTAATTTGGGTACTCTTCCATGGGATCCGTCTGAGAGGCCAAGCATTTTTAGTTACGACGCTAACATAAGAGATGAAATAAGGCGAAAGTATTTGGGCAAAGGAGCTTGTCAACCACGTGGCCATAAGTTTCCCAAAAAAACAATAGGGACTAAAGTAAGAAATTTTGTTGTAAGTTGGTTTGATGAGTTCCATTGGTTAGAGTATAGTGTAAAGGCGGATGATGAGTGATGATGTACCCTCCGAACGGGTCGAAGAACTCCCCTTCGAGCCTGTAGAAAGCCCTCCCTTCGGAGGCCCAGGTTAATCTTCTAACACGTTTCATTGGCGTAAAACCATTCGCCTGCGAACTGGTTACCATGTGGGAATCCGCCAATCGAAGCCCTAAGCCTTTCGGGGTATTCCTGACGAAGGGACTAGCACGAAGGACCATCCTGACCTGGTCAAACCCACGTCTCCTCTTCCCTTTGGCTTTCCCGCCAAAACAGAGATCGTGGGCTACAAAGCCCTAGCGGTTACCACTTTCCATGGGACGCCCCCATGATCTCCGAACAATGTGCAACCGCCCACTATGTCCTATTTCTCCCCTATAAATAGCATAGTCGGGCCAAAACAAAGTAAGTTAACTTCACTCTCGCAATTTACGACCTATATTACCATTACACATACTTACTCGCACGCCGGAGGTGGTTCGCAGGGTCCAACCCCTGCGCAATCACTTAACGTAGTGTCTTCGTATTTCTTATTTTCAGGTTAAGAACAAGCTTGGCGCAATCTCAACACCCCATTATTCCTTTGATCACCATCGAAGGCTTGGTTGGCAATTATTTGTTCAATCAGTGGCGCCATCCGTGGGACCGCTACAATTGGTCTCGTTAATTCCGAGCTTATAACCTACCAACCAATTTCACTATTATTCCGGCATGGATCAAGGGAGAGAAGATACTCCCCCACCGGGTTTCTCTACCTTGACACCAATACCAATCGATGACTCTAACAACCTTCCCCCAATAACCGCTTCCACCTTCACAACACGTTCTCACCCAGAAATCACAACCAACAATCATGCTTCGACATCAGCCAACCCAGAACCTGTCATTAGCCCAGCCTTTGTCGAAGCCAACCACGAAGTGTTGGAAACCCTTTTAAGGGCTCGTAACAGGCAAGTCGGGAATGCTGAGGTGCAAAGGGAGTTGGAATACTCGAGTGATGAATATGATGAAGAAATGGAGATGGAACCTAGGCCTCCGACCCAGGGGCCAACCCTATCGGCCTTAAGAATTGGGTCTCCAATCGGTCGAAGGCTAAGCAAGAGGTCCGTTGGTTTCGAAGGAGTCCCCGAGAGGGCTCCGACAAGAAGAGAAGGGGCGGTTACCGAAGGCTCTAACGGTAGGAGCCAGCGAAGGGAAGAAAGGGGGGTGACTTTGCCTCCATTGCTAGCAGCTCATCTTGGAAGGACTGAAGCTGGGGTTCCGTTGCAGCCTTCTCACGCATCAGGCGTAGAAGGCAATCCGTCTACAATTAATATGGGAGGAAATCTTCCTCCCAATGGTATGTACCCCTCGTTCCAAACACGGTTTTATCCTCAAAATTTATATCCTCCAATAAATGGACAGCCTAATAACCCAAACTTCCCCCAAAATTATGGGAGCATGCCCTTCGTCCATTACATGGCGTACCCTCCGTACGCCCTGGGAAACGATTACCCGTTTGCCATGAATACACCTTATCAGTCCTACCCAAGCCAGACTCCTATGGGAATGCCCCCAAATAGCAATCCATACAATACTGTCTCCATGTACGCACCACCTTATAATTGTCTATATTCAGACCCTATGGGTTCGGCTATACCTTTCGTTAGGTGGATATAAGATTACCCATTGCCCGATGGGTTGAAAATGCCTTCACATGTCGGGACTTACGATGGGAAGGGGGATCCGGACAATTTCTTACACTTGTTCTAAGGGGCTATCAAAATGCAAAAATGGGTTATGCCGGTGGCCTGTCATATGTTTACATACACCCTACGGGATTCTGTTCGTATTTGGTGGAATGGGAAAAAGCCCGGTAGCATCGTCAACCTTGATGATCTCAAAGCTAAGTTCCGGTCACACTTCAGTCAGCAAAAGAAATTCACAAGGACTCATTTAACGGTGCACAACATCAAACAAAAAGATAACGAAAGCACGAGGGCCTTCGTTACTAGATACACCGATGAGACTTTGCAAATTTTGGGTCTTCATGAAGACCAGCGTATTTCTGGTTTCGTACATGGCCTTCGGAATCGGAGTTTGGTGGAATTCTTGTCCACTGACCTTCCGACAACTTACAAGGGGCTGACCGAAAAGACATATACTTGGATCGAAGCAAAGGAGGTGTCCACTAATGGGGCTCCGGTAGACAGAGATGGCAGCAACAAGTTTTTGAAGCATTCTTCGTGGGAAGGGTCCAAAAACAAGAGCAAGAACAGAGACAGGTTTTCTCCGTACAACAAAGGCCCAAACCATGGTCTGCTAAGCAGTCTAACGAAGTCTCCCAAGGAAATACTTGCTACGGAGAGGGCTGCCAAGGCTTTCGAAGCACCCCCTCGTATGACAAGTAAGGGCAAAAACAGGGATACCAGCAAGTACTGTCACTTCCACAAAAACTATGGTCACGATACAAACAGTTGTAGAGAACTGAAGAAACAAATAGAGGAAGCTGTGAAGTCCGGGCAATTGGCACATTTGGTGAAGGGTATAAAGAGGGGAAAGGAAGAGATGACCGACACTCAATTGGCTAAAGATACTACTCCTCTCGAAGCCCCAATACTCATGGTCCATTGGGGCGAAGCCAGCCTGAAGAGAAAGGTAACGGAGGGTAACGTAGTAGGGGAGATAACTTTTCCTCCTCTTGCAGGTCAAATCCCTTCAAATGATCCGGTAGTCATCAAAGTCCTCATTTCCAACCGAGAAGTGAATAGAGCCTATATGGACTGTGGAAGCTCCTGCGAAATCATCTACGAGCACTGTTTCCTCAAGCTTAATCCTTCGATCAGGTCACAGCGAATTGATTCGAAGATACCCTTGGTAGGCTTTTCTGGTGAACATTCGTGGCCTCTGGGATAAGTTCCGTTGGAAATAACGATTGGAGAAGGCAAGCTCGCAAGGACGGAAACCCTCATGTTCGCTATCGTAAGGTCCAGCTCTCCCTACAACTTATTGATAGGAAGGACTGCCATGCAAAAAATGGGTATCGTAGTCTCCACCATACACGCAGCGGTAAAATTCCATACACCTTATGGGATAGGCACCGTATTCTCCACTTACAATCAAGGACATGCGGGAGACAACGGTAAAAAGATTAGAGAAAGTCCAGAGGAGCCTCCGAAGGTCATCCTAAGTTGTACAGACGCCGAAGAACATATCGTGGTGAATGAGCTCTATCCAGAGCAAACGGTGGTAATCGGAAAGCAACTCCCTGCTAACTTCAAAGCAAGCTTGGAGAAGCTACTCAGAGCCAACAAAGACGTATTCGCATGGACGTATTCAGATATGACCGGGGTTCCCAGGACTCTTATGAGCGATGGTAAGCCTTTTGGTACAGAGCATAAGCTTAACGAGTTCAAGCACGTTGAGCCCATTAAGCAAAAACGACGAAGCCTGGCACCAGAAAGAAATGCAGCCGCTTGTAAAGAGGTGGATGAGCTTGTACAAGCAGGAATTCTCAGGGAAGTGAAATACCAAACGTGGGTTGCTAATCCAGTCATGGTAAAGAAAAGAGATGGAGGGTGGCGTATGTGTGTTGACTTCACCGACATCAACAAAGCCTGCCCGAAGGACTGCTACCCTTTACCAGAAATTGATTGGAAGGTCGAATCCCTTTCGGGGTTCCGTTTGAAATGCTTTCTGGATGCCTACAAGGGGTATCACCAAATACAAATGGCAAAGGAAGATGAGGAGAAAACAACCTTTTACACAGGAAAGGGCGTCTATTGCTACAAGAAGATGCCCTTCGGCCTAAAGAATGTGGGGGCTACTTATCAGCGTTTAGTAGACAAGGCCTTCCATAAGAAAATTGGAAGGAACTTGGAAGCCTACGTCGATGACATGGTAATAAAAAGCAGAACCGAAGAGGACCTCCTCTCTGACATTCAAGAGACCTTCGATCAATTACGGGCAATCAACATGAAGCTTAACCCCAAGAAGTGTTCCTTTGGCATGGAGGAAGGGAAATTCTTGGGGCATTTGATAACGAAGCAAGGGATTAAAGCTAACCCTTCGAAGGTTAAAGCCATCACTGATCTTCAAGCTCCAAAGTCATTAAAGGAAGTCCAAAGCCTCAACGGGAAGCTTGCGGCACTTAGCAGGTTCCTGTCGAAAGGGGCGGATCGGTCTTTGCCATTCTTCAAAACACTCAAAGGGTGCACAGATAAAAAGACTTTCCAATGGAGTTGTGAGGCGGAAGCAGCCTTCGAAAAGCTAAAGGAATTCATAGAAATCTTGCCAACACTTACAGCCCCAATCAAAGGCGAAGTGTTGTTCATGTACATTGCGGCTTCCTTCGAAAGCATTAGCGCGGTGCTTTTAGCCGAAAGGGAAAAGAAACAAGTCCCAATATACTTTGTTAGCAGGGTGCTGCAAGGAGCTGAACTAAACTATCCGGAGTTGGAAAAGCTAGTTCTTGCTTTGGTATATGCTGCAAGACGCCTTCGAAGATACTTTCAGGCTCATCCCATCACAGTCTTGACTGACAAGCCTATCAGACAGATACTGTCGAAGCCTGAGAAATCAGGAAGGGTAGCTAAATGGGCTATCGAATTGGGAGAGCATGAGATAGAATACAAGGGTCGAAACTACGTCAAAGGTCAGGTACTTGCGGATTTTGTAGCTGAAAAACCTTCCGGACCTAGCCAAGATAAAGAGGTTCCTAAGCAACAGTCTTCGAAGACGATCGAGGGATGGAAGCTGTACACAGATGGAGCCTCAAGCTCCGATGGTTCTGGAGCAGGTTTAATGTTGGTTAGTCCGAAAGGAAAGGAGTATACTTATGCATTACGCTTCGAATTCGAAGCGACCAACAATGAAGCTGAGTATGAAGCTCTGTTAGCCGGCCTTCGACTAGCAAAAGAAATGGATGTTCAGAATCTGTCCATTTTCTTAGATTCCCAGCTAGTTGCTAATCAAGTCAAGGGCTCCTATGAGGCAAGACAGCCCACCATTAAGCAATATTTGGAAAAGGCTAAGGAACTTCTTCAAGGTTTTGAAACCTATGATATAGTACATGTCCGCAGAAATCAAAACAAGAAAGCAGATGCCCTAATCAAGTTGGCCTCAATGGCATTTGCTCACTTAACGAAAGAGGTTTTGGTAGAAGTATTAGCTGATAGGTCAATTGAACGGAGCGAAGTTTCTGACATCATACCCGAGGAAGGCACCAACTGGATGACTCCGATTAGGGAGTATTTGATCAGCGGTATCCTGCCAGAAGACCCTAAACTAGCTTGAAAGGTCCGGATCAAAGCTCCCCAATATAGACTTATTGGGGATAATCTATACAGGAGATCCTTCTTATCCCCATGGCTTCGTTGTGTGGGACCAAAACAGGCTTCGAATATCATATATGAGGTCCACGAAGGATCTTGCGGGTTGCATGCAGGCCCTCGCTCTATTGTCTCAAAAGTAATGAAGCTTGGGTATTATTGGCCATCCATGCACAGGGATGCAATAGAAATAATACAAAAGTGCGAAGCATGTCAGATCCACTCCAAAGTCCCGAGAATGCCTAAACAAGACATGACCTCTGTTACGTCAGCATGGCCTTTCTGCCAATGGGGAATTGACATAGTAGGACCCTTACCAGTTGCTCCAGGGGGAGTAAAATTCTTGGTCGTAGCCATAGACTACTTTACCAAATGGGTTGAAGCCAAGCCCTTGGCATCAGTAACAGGAAGGCATATGGAGAAATTTGTGTGGGAACACATAATCTGTCATTTCGGTGTCCCTCACATTATCATCTCCGACAATGGAAAGCAGTTCGCCGAAGGGGTGTTCCCGACCTTCTGCGAAGGCCTGAAGATCAAACAGTCGTTCACTTTCGTTTATCATCCCCAAGGTAATGGACAAGTAGAAGTCACAAACCGGGATATCATAGAAGGAATTGAAAAGAGATTGGGACGAAGCCATCATGGGTGGGTAGACGAGCTACCCCAAGTTCTGTGGGCACATAGGACGCACCCCAAGTCAAGCCACGAGGAGACTCCTTTTAGCCTTACTTATGGAACGGAAGCTGTTATACCCTCCGAAATAAGCATCGAAATGGAACGCATTGTGAACTTTGAAGAAAAGGCAAATGGCGAAAGGATTCGAGAAAATCTTGATCTTCTGGAAGAAAGAAGAGAAATAGCTTCGATCAGAGAGGCTATCCACAAACAGAAGATCGAAAAGTACTATAACAACCGAGTTCGACCCTCCACTCTCAAGCCAGGTGAATATGTCCTTCGTTTGAATAGTGCAAGCAAGGCCGAATACGAAGGAAAACTAGGGCCAACATGGGAAGGACCCTACGTTATATCAGAAGCCTACGGCAATGGCGCGTACAAGCTCGCAACGCTTAAAGGAGAAGTCATGGATAGAACTTGGAACGGTACTAACCTTCGTAAGTTTTACATATAAAACTTACTACAAAAAAAAACACTCAGTTTGTTTTTACAATTTCATGTAACGCATTCTTCTCATCTGGGGAAAGAAGCATTAATGGTAGGTGTCTTAGTATTCATTTCTTAAAATGATGTAATCCTCCCTACCCAATTAATGATATAACGCATTTCCCTCAAATCTCTTGTTTCGTTCTTTACAACAAAGATTTGTCCAGCCAAGTAGTATAAAAGTTTCAATGTCGAAGGATGTAGCAAGGCACACGCCTTGTATATAAATAACATCCAGTATAACTCACATTAACTTTCCTATGAAGTCTTAGGGTATTAAAAGCCCTCTGCTACTTAAGGATAAAGACGGAGTGGGTCGCGACCCTCTGTCGCAGTCAAATTATACGATTGCTTAAAATCTTGGTCCAAAATACACACAATAAGGTTATAACCTTAGGTTGTATGTGTACGCTCTTGAAATGAGCGTAAGAGAAGGTAAACATGACAATAAAAGTGGGACATATCCCACTAAATTAGCATAAACAAAGACTAAGTACAGTCTTAGCTACCATAATCACAAAAAGGACAATTGTCTAAAGATACGGGTCGAAGCCCAATAACATGAAAGATAAAGTGTTCAAACAGGAACAAAGATAAATTATCTCAAACAAATAATACGTTGGGGAATCATTTCAAGGTTGAGCAGAGTTGGATTTCTTTGTTGAGGATGCAGGCTGGATCTTCATAGGCTTCTTTGCCAAAAGCTCCTCTATCGGAGCCAATGGATCTTTGGTTACCTCGGCAAGATAAGGGTACTTTGTTGAAGTAAACGCATCACCAGCCTCATTAAACTCTCGCTCAGAGTCGGGGCGATAGTAAGACACCTCCGACAATACAACGGGTTTCTTTGTCATGGCAATTTCTTCCAATGCGGTGCAGGTTCCGTAGAAGATGGCTGCGTTCACAAGTCTCCCAATAACTTCCCCCACTTCATCGCTACGGTACAGTTCCATCGCCACATGAGGAACAACTCTCGAAACTACCTCAGCTCGGTCTCTCTCCAAGATTTGAAGTTGGGATTTAAGGTCATTGAGCTTATCACAAAGGTTAATCTCCTGCTCAGCTAGCCTAGACCTTTCGACCTCCAGGCTTGTACATTTAGACTCGAGCGCGGCAATTTGGGCTCTATAAATGGAAACTTTGGACTCCTCAACCTTTAATTTATTGCACCTCGTTTGGGATTCTTTCAATTGACATTCGAGCCTGTCAATTTTGACTC
Organism: Artemisia tridentata subsp. tridentata; assembly: GCA_021014915.2. Taxonomy (NCBI): domain Eukaryota; kingdom Viridiplantae; phylum Streptophyta; class Magnoliopsida; order Asterales; family Asteraceae; genus Artemisia; species Artemisia tridentata. Next base: position 189,797,457 of record CP139509.1, on the reverse strand, counting down.
GCATATCTTGCACGAAGGGATTCTTCTCAAAGTCCTCCATCACTTCTTTACACTTAGCCTCCAACTCATCATGTTCTTGATCCCTAGCTTTTTCTTTAGCTAAGATATCATCCATTTTTACCCTCACATCCAACACCGTTTGCATCAATTCCCTTGTTCTCGAATTAAGATGATTATCCAACACAGCCTGCCTAGCGTAACTTTTGGAATGAAAGTCGCAAAGCTCTTCAATAGACATGTTATCCAAGGTTCTTTTCCAACTGGTAGGTGTCATTTTGTCAACCAATTGTCGACAGGCATGTGCATTAGGAAGTTCCACAACATCGGGAAGGCCTAAAAAAGAAAGGAAAACAAGTTATACGATGCATAACATTTGATACGCATGAAAGATGCTAGCTTACTTGGAGTAGGATCATCAGGAATCGTTAGAGGAGTGGGTATATAGGTTTTAGAGTGCGATCCTTTGGGCTTCACAACTCTCGCTGGAGGAGTAGGAAGGGCTAATTTCCTCTTCGGAGGGTTCCTTACAGACATGGCAGCCTTTGCTTTCCTACTTCTCTTATCTGAAACACCGGAGGACCTTGCGAGCCTCGTTTGAAATTCCTTGATAAGGGGATCATCGGAATCTGCAACAGTTTCCACGAACTGCGGAGTTTTGTCATTCTCAATTGACATGGATGGAGAACCTATCCCGTAGCTTATATTTTCTGGCTCTTTAGGGACAAAACTAACTTCCCTAATACCACGAGCCACGACGAAGTTCCTGAATGCCATCCCTACAGAAAAACAAAAAGAAGAGATAAATATCATCAGATAAGTCATTTACTTTATTTTAATAGGTATGCACATACTTTTCCCATTGCAGATTATCGCAGGTTCCAGTGGAGAGCCTTCCTAATGATCTACAATCCCCGCCATAAACAGTATCGGCTCAGGAAACGTTTGCACATCAAATGGGTGACGTTCAAGACATTGGTAGAGGGGATAGCTTCTAACGAAGTGTGGCAAAGGATCATCAAAGCGTTTCTCGTCAAAACGAAAGTCTTTGTCTAGCAACGCTGGATATTTGGGAGGTATGATAGTGTCTTGCACATAGAAAAACAAACCTTTCCATTTTCTTATGTTGGCAAAAGGTTTTGTTATTAAACAGGGAACATCAGGTTCACTTCTTTTACCTAAGGTTAACCAATCACCACTAGGGCAAAGGTTGATAAAGCCTCTTAGCACGTTAAGCGTGGGCTCATAACCATAAGCTTTGCATACGACAATGTAGGTGGTTAGTTTGGCTAAGCCAAATGGGTTCAACCTGGAAATATGTACTTGATAATACTGTAAAAATTCTAAGATTAGTGGATGAATAGGAATCCTAAAGTTGGATTCTGTAAAAGCATGAACATACAACCCAACATACCCAGCAGGGGCGTCAAAAATACTTTGGTTTTTGTTTGGGAGTATCACTTTATACTTTTTTAGTATGGGATATTTTTCAAAAAAATCCGCCAAAGCCTGTTCTGATAAAGTACACTTTTGTTGCCTAATGGTTCTTTTTGCCGCCATACTCATCTTGTATTTGTAACAATAAGAACAAGGGAGGGTAATTACCTTCGATCTCAGAAGAAGCACAAAGCACAGTACTGTGTATGTGTATTTTGGGCGCAAAATAAAAGTATGATCAGGAAGGGATGAGCAAGAGTTTATGTATCCCTATTGAAAGTTTACCTTGACCGTCCACGTGTAAAATACGGACTCAAAGCTCCTCTTTCAATTTTGAAAAGAAGTTTGGAGATACCGATATCTTGGCAACTGTATTCAATAGCGTGGTAGTTAGTTATTTAATATCCGCATTTATTGCATATTTTGGTTAAACACTTATCCTTATTCCATTCGAATTTGTAACGGAAAGGATAGAGTGTGACATGTTTTTTGAGTCGAATGCAATTTATACTCGCACGTATATATCACTTTCGACTGGGGGGCTTGATGATGTACCCTCCGAACGGGTCGAAGAACTCCCCTTCGAGCCTGTAGAAAGCCCTCCCTTCGGAGGCCCAGGTTAATCTTCTAACACGTTTCATTGGCGTAAAACCATTCGCCTGCGAACTGGTTACCATGTGGGAATCCGCCAATCGAAGCCCTAAGCCCTTCGGGGTAATCCTGACGAAAGGACTAGCACGAAGGACCATCCTGACCTGGTCAAACCCACGTCTCCTCTTCCCTTTGGCTTTCCCGCCAAAACAGAGATCGTGGGCTACAAAGCCCTAGCGGTTACCACTTTCCATGGGACGCCCCCATGATCTCCGAACAATGTGCAACCGCCCACTATGTCCTATTTCTCCCCTATAAATAGCATAGTCGGGCCAAAACAAAGTAAGTTAACTTCACTCTCGCAATTTATGACCTATATTACCATTACACGTACTTACTCGCACGCCGGAGGTGGTTCGCAGGGTCCAACCCCTGCGCAATCACTTAACGTAGTGTCTTCGTATTTCTTATTTTCAGGTTAAGAACAAGCTTGACGCAATCTCAACACCCCATTATTCCTTTGATCACCATCGAAGGCTTGGTTGGCAATTATTTGTTCAATCAATGAGTGTGTAAATACTCATCATTTTACACCCAGTTAAGACACAAAAATGACCAAAAACACCCAAATATATTGCAGATATCCTTGGTTTTGTGTTTTTATGTGTTTCAGGTACAAAGGATTGAAAACAGGGCAAAAACGGATAAAACCGAGCACAAGATTGGAAAGTCATGAAAAGCCGGAGCCGGGAAAGGAATTTACGAGTTTGGACCGGGATATTGCTCAAATTATCAAAAGTCAACTCCCAAAAATGTCAAAGTGTCACAAATAGTCCTTGGAGATAAATTTCCAAGTTTGGCAAGAATAGACCTTGAAATTTCAAATTTGGCAACCTTAATCCCTAAACCTAACTCTAAATCCTAACCATTACTCTTAAACCTAAACCAATAAACCCAAAAACAAACTAATCCAGCCCATAAAATACCCAAGCCCATTAATTAAAATAAAACCCATAACCCGGTTTGGTTTCTCTTAGATATACACCAGTCAAACCAGTTGACCTAAACAAACCTTTCCCTCCTTCACAAGTACACCATCACCATCACCCACACCTATTCCCCATGACCAGACAATAATGTTCCCCCAACACTTTTGCCTCCCCCCTCCTTAGCTAGTACAAGCTTCACGTGACCATCTTCCAGCTAAGATATCCACTATCTCCATTTTGGCGCCAAAAGTGGAAAGGGACGACTAAGATTGATTTAATCTAATCCAACGAGTGGGATTTGCTCAAGATTGTTCAGAGATGCTTTTTGGATGGATACTTAATGAAAGGAAGACACACAGAGATAGTTGTCACAGTTTTAGACCAATTCGTAGTGTAGAATGCTTATTGCTTATTTTCAGTTTTAATTTAAGTTCCAAATTGTAATCCAATTTCTTTTAAGCTTATTTGTACTTAAACTTCACAGCATTGTTCTCACTTTCAGCCTTAAAGCGATTTCAAGTTTTCTGATTTCGAACTTACTTCTTTTGTATTCAAGAATAGATGATATAGCCTCATTACTGTTCCCTTAAGCTCACATGAGCTTACCACAGCTTTTGTCACAGTTAATCTCATTTATTCAGTTTTAATTGTCAAAAGTCAAAAAAATTAGTCAAATAGTCAACGATTGGTCAATTTTGCTTATCGCCTATTTTCAGTGCTACTTTTCAGCTTATTTTAACTCACTTGTGCTTAATATTGTCAGTTTAATAACCCAGTTACTATATCTTAGCTTTATATGGTCTGCCTAGTTTAAAATCTCATAACAGTCTAAGTTAAGGTATGTTTGGGACAATGGGTCAAAACGGGTACAATGGGTGACCCACTGTTCATGTGCCATTTAGCGAGTTTTGATTCTCCCTAGTTAGCTCAAGTAAGCTGTTTCTAAGTCTTTTTGAGCTCAGTTTAAGGTTTTGGTTGGTTTGGCAGTTATTACTAGATTGTTAGCCTTTTCAGTTATGTTGGCTTATTTGTAGTAGAAGTAGCCTTTAGTTGTTAATTTTAAGTTTCTTTCAGTAGTTAAGATATGTTGCTATAAATTGATCAAAGTCCTTTTAGTTGTTACATGTTGCTAACAATTTTTTCATGTTCCATTCAAGACAGTCCAATGCAACAGCCTGCATAAACTTTCCAGGTTCCCACAAGCTCTTAAAAAAGGCTCTTAGTTGCTTCATTTCTGTTTTACATGCTCCATGGTACTATAACTTTATGTGTCTCAGCTTTAAGTGGAATAGTTTTTATATTTAAAAGCTATTAGATAAGCCCAAAGTTGTCCCAGTTGACTGATAACTGCCCTGCACAAGTTTATGACAGCAGTCCCTTTAGCTTATCTCTTTGATCAAAAGTGCTTATTGGCTTGTTCCTGTGACTTATTCAGTTGTGTATTTTCATTTTTTATCTTTAGTCCCCTAGTTTATTTAGTGTAGATTGGCTTTTATTCAGCTTTATTATAGCTTATCAGACAGTTGCCTTGTTTTCCTTAGCTCATTCTAATCTATTTTGCCTTCTGTTAACCCACAGCTTATTACCTAGCTTATTAGTAGTTTCTAAAAGTATTTTCAGTTTCAAAGTTGTTTATTAATTAAGTTTTAATCAGCATATAAAAAGAAAAGTAAAAAAAATATACTTTAGCAAAATGAGGGCATAGCAGGGATCGAACCTGGGTCTCTAGGTTCACAAAACAACCATACAACCATCTGCCCTATGGTCCTTTTTCAGTTTAGTTTACATTAGATCTTTATTTAACCAGCTTTGATTAATTAGCTTATTTTCCTCTAACTGCTTATTCCAGCTTAACTGGATATGCCAGCATCATCATTATATTTTTCCTAGGATCAGTTTAGCCTTTAGAACCTTCCTTAATTTTTCCTTAATTTTTAGTTTACATTTAGTATTTTTAATAATTTAATTAGAGTAAAATAGTTTTAATTCATATTAAATTAAATAAAAATCAGAAAAAAATAATTCTTTTTTCTAAAATTTTCTTTTGTCATTTAGGATGTAGGAAAAATAGATTTGTACCTGTAGAGTTTATATTTCATCGTTTTGACGTTTTTAGCTTCGTTCTAGCTCCCGTTTTTCTATAATTCGCGTTTTTAATTCCGTTTACGTTTTTAATCATATATGTTTTTCTTAAATTGTTTTTCTTGTCCTTTTAAATCGTTTTTAATTTATGTTCATCAATCTTAGCTTAGAAACCAAAAATCCCACTTTTATTCACCATTCACTGCACGCACTCACGATTCGAGATCACAAATTCCATTCATGCCTTCGTTGGGGATAACGACTCGGGAATACAACTTCCATTGTATTTCCTCGGGAGAAAATACATGTTGATCCAAGCTAATCAATTTTTGGCGCCGCTGCCGGGGAAGGCTGACGCGAATTTTAAATTCTCGTTTATCGTTGCGTGTTTTGAATCTTCGTAAATATTTTCTCATAAAAAAAAAAAAAAAAAAAAAAGAACCCGAAAAAGATTTTCATTTCAAAATTTATTTTCCCTTTATATTTTTCAAAATGTTTCTAAAAAACCAAAAATATTCTTCGTATCCCTCTTATCCGTTTAATTCTTTTTCTCACCCTCTATCCGTTTAATTCTTTTTATGTCTTCATCTTACAACTATGGTTGTGAATGGTGTGGGGGTCCTCCAAATGGTGGAAATTGCCACGGTTGTAGCATTGTAAATTCGGGAAACGGGTTTGTCTATGACCAAAATCCCTACAATGAAACACCCGACCTTTTCAACCAACCCCCACAACATCATATGGAGACATACTTGTGTGAATTTTGTGGAGGTTGTCCTCATCCGGGATATGATTGTCGAACGGGAGACGTGCTTGTCTATGAGCAGAACCCTTATAACAATCAGACACCATCCGGATTTGACACATCTTCATATTATTCATCGCCACAACAGCTTTACAGTTGTGAATACTGTGGAGGTCCGCACTATAATTCCGATTGTCAAACAAGGACCCCGCTTGTCTATGAGCATGGTCCTTGTAACAATTATGATTATTCGTATCATGACCAACCTCCACAGTATCAACCAATTCAAACGCAGCCTCAGCCATTTCCTCAAGAATCATTCCAAGAAATTCATAATATTAGGAATGATCTTCTGGATTCTGCTTTCAAAGATGTATTCCAAAAACTTCATGATGTGAGGAATGCATTTAATGCTTGGGCTGCTAAACAGACCAAAGAAGATCGTCATGGTGAATCTATGGAAGATTTACTCGCCATTGAACGAGCTACACACAATCGTTTCTTTTTTAATCAGGCGTGCATGCTCGATGACGATGATGATGACGAGGAGAGTACTATTCCTGTGAGCGATATCATTTCTCAACTCCCTCAGTCTATTGCGATCACATCATTCTTTCCAACTTTGAACTCCAAGGACTCTCTTATTATGGGGGACGAGCCTCTTAGCACTGTTCCTGAAAAGGAATCGCACGAATTCATAAAGTCTAGTGCTGAGAACCTTGTCCCAATCCCAAGTGAGTCTGAGGATATATCGGACAGTGAATGTGATTCGTCTATTTGTAGTGATCATCCTCTTGACACTACTGATGATTTTTTCGGGACGTTTTCTAACCCCCTCTTCAATTCAAATGATGATTTTTCCTCTAGTGATGACGAATCACTTTCTGATGAGGACGTTTCAAATGAAAGTCTCGAAGTCCATTCGAATTCTCTTTTTGAATTTGATGACGAGTACTTTTCTAGCATAAATCCTCTTTTTGATGAAGAGTTAGAGAACGATGAGGTCAAGGACTCTATCACTCATAAACTTGATGATATGACCTCAGTTCTTAATCCCGATATTCTTCCTTCTCCGACATATGTGACATTGCCCTTTGAGGATCGCCATTATATTGATTTCACATATGTCATCCGAGTTTTTCTACCTTTCTTCTCCTATAAGGTAGCTTGTCCTCTCATTCTCTCGTTCGGGAATGAGGACAAAGTTTTTGACCCCGGCATCTCCATTCTTTTGAGCCGGATGTATCTCATCGGAGTGGAACTTTCAAGTACTTCAATGTTTATCCAAACATCTTGAATGAAAGTCCGATGGAGATTTGCTTTTCCACATGCTTCCCCAAGAACAAATGAATTCGGGGTCGAGTCAAGCTAGTGACTCGGTGAACAAAAACATTAGCATTGCATGGGTAAACGCCCATGTTTCTGACTTCTTTCTATTTTCTGACACTAAGTGTAGGGGGATTCCTCTACTGTGCTCTGTTTGTGTGTTGTTTGCCCTTGTTTGCAGGTTTCCCTTAGATCGTGATGATTGATGCGCCTGTTTTCAATCCAGCCGCCCAATATCCAACCTTTTTGCTAACGTTTATCTAGGGATATCTTTTTAATCTTTTTTTTTTGTGAAAAATGGAGATTTCTGTTCCACACTTGGCTATTAGTATTACCTTTTTACGTTCTAAGTGTCGGCATAATAGCCGGTACTTTGAATATTGAGGGCAATATTCAATTCTAAGTGTGGGGGGGAATTCTCGTGAATTTTGTCACATTTGTACCTTCTAGTGCCCTAGTACCCCCGTTTTGGCCAAAATTTTAAATTTTTTTCGTTTTTAGATAAGAATTGCAATAAAAAATAAAAGTGTTTAGTCTTGATTAGGTTAGAACAAAGGGAATCCCGACTCTGCCAGAGTGTTGATCTGGCTGCTTCCTTAACTTTTAGACTAAGGTTTTACGATTTGTGCAAATGAAAATGCTAAGCGTAGAGTAGTTGGTTCTCTTTAGAGCTTATACAAGTAATCTATGGCTTTTCCTCCCAGAAGCTCTTAATTGGACTAAAATACGTGCTGTTTTCAAACGTTTGAACGTTAAAATCATGTTGTTATGCAAAACAAATTTTTATACAATTTTGATATAGAGCCCGAGTTCAACTTTTTATTTTAATTTTTGAGGAAGCATATATATAAATAAATAAATAAATAATGAAAAATGAAAAATGAAAAAAAAAATGAAAAAATGAAAAAGAAAGAAAAAGAAAAAAAAAGAAAAAAAAAAGAAAAAGGAAATGGAATGATATTGCAAAATGCAATAAGTTTTGATGTTGTGAAAATAAAGATGTGTATGTTAATAAATATGGTAAATTTGCTTTCTCTTAAATTTAAATCGGAAGTTGAACTTGGATTCGTCAATTTTGTATAAAAGTTAAACGGTAATTTAGTAGATTGTTGATTTCAAAGACCCGAAAGCTCCGGTATTATTCTCTGTAAGGTGTCAAAAGCCTGGTCACCTAAAACCAACTGGTTTGGGATGTGCCGAGAAGAAAGCCGTTACATGGAGTGATTTTGTCTTTGAGTCTCTAATCTCTAAATGATCGTTTGTTGTTATCTATTTAAGTATTTAATACTAGCGTAGTGGGAATATCCAAAATCTTTGAAATCGAAATTCCGCTGATTCCGGTACTATTCTCTGTGGGGTGTCAAAAGCCTGGTCACCTAAAACCAACTGGTTTGGGATGTGCCGAGAAGAAAGCCGCTACATGGAAAAGGCCCTTTTTGATCCTTAGATTTTCGAGGTTCCCGGTAAATTAGTATTTGACTTAAACAAATAACAACCATAATAAATCTCGATTTTTGCGGTCAAAATTTTGAAAATTAGCACAGTCACCTAACTTGAATAAATTGTGGGAGTGAAAAGTTAAGTTTCGGCTTACATAGATTATTAGTATAAGTAGTGTTAGCATTTTACAAAAACATTTGCACATTGAGTTTAAGCTTAGTTGGGAGTATAAAAAGAGGATGACGATTACAATTCCCTGGAGACACCCATTTTGTGTGAATCCCGTTCCATGATACCATTTTTTGATAATCAAGCATTTATATATTTTTGTTCTAGTTTAAATTTCTCGCATTTAATAAAAAGTCAAAACGGGGTATACTTGATTCCTTTCATTACTTCATATGATTGGATTGCTAGGGATTAGCAATAGTTTAGTGTGGGGGATTGATGAGTGTGTAAATACTCATCATTTTACACCCAGTTAAGACACAAAAATGACCAAAAACACCCAAATATATTGCAGATATCCTTGGTTTTGTGTTTTTATGTGTTTCAGGTACAAAGGATTGAAAACAGGGCAAAAACGGACAAAACCGAGCACAAGATTGGAAAATCGTGAAAAGCCAGAGCCGGGAAAGGAATTTACGAGTTTGGACCGGGATATTGCTCAAATTATCAAAAGTCAACTCCCAAAAATGTCAAAGTGTCACAAATAGTCCTTGGGGATAAATTTCCAAGTTTGGCAAGAATAGTCCTTGAAATTTCAAATTTGGCAACCTTAATCCCTAAACCTAACTCTAAATCCTAACCATTACTCTTTAACCTAAACCAATAAACCCAAAAACAAACTAATCCAGCCCATAAAATACCCAAGCCCATTAATTAAAATAAAACCCATAACCCGGTTTGGTTTCTCTTAGATATACACCAGTCAAACCAGTTGACCTAAACAAACCTTTCCCTCCTTCACAAGTACACCATCACCATCACCCACACCTATTCCCCATGACCAGACAATAATGTTCCCCCAACACTTTTGCCTCCCCCCTCCTTAGCTAGTACAAGCTTCACGTGACCATCTTCCAGCTAAGATATCCACTATCTCCATTTTGGCGCCAAAAGTGGAAAGGGACGACTGAGATTGATTTAATCTAATCCAACGAGTGGGATTTGCTCAAGATTGTTCAGAGATGCTTTTTGGATGGATACTTAATGAAAGGAAGACACACAGAGATAGTTGTCACAGTTTTAGACCAATTCGTAGTGTAGAATGCTTATTGCTTATTTTCAGTTTTAATCACTACTAGAAAAACAACTATTCTTGACTCCAAATGCGAGTCAAGAAGAGGCCTTATGACGCGCAAATGCGAGTCAAGAATGGACCCGTCATAAAGCTTCATGACTCGCATTTGTGCGTCATCCCTCTATGACGCGCATTTATGACCCACGTTTTATGACTCTCCTTTTTGCGAGTCATAACCTATTTTTTTTTTAAATTAATTTTTTTCAGTTCCTAATTTTCTATTAAATGACAATTAAAAACCTGATAATACAAAATTAAAAACACAAATATCAAAATAACGCATTTCATATATTAAAAACCTGATAATACAAAATTAAAAACACAAATATTTTCCTTGTTGCTGCTAGAACTAAAATCAACCTAACTTTGCCTATGTTAAAAACCCGCTATACACCATCTCTAACTTTGCCTATACAACAAGACTACCCGAGTATAATGTTGCGGCTGCTGCATGACATTTGGTGGCCTCTGTTGAGGCATAATCGGCTGATACCCCATGTGATGCATCGGTTGTTGATGTGGATACTGGTAGCCCTGTGATTGGTCCATACGAGCACCCTGATATTCCTTGCTGAGGTGGGCTTGATGGTACCGGTGGCACCAAAGCAGCAGGTCTCTCATACTTAAACATGTGGCAACAAGAACATATAAGTATGCATCTGATCCACATAAAAGAAAAGAATAAATAAACTGGTCGTTTCTGATCTGAGGATATGACAGGTGAGCTTCTTTGGGCTGAGCTTGAACCTCTAAGAGCACCAGGGCATGCATCTTTTGTGCGTACATGAGATGGATCAGGTTCATTGGTGGTTAATCTTGAAGATCCCGTTGTTCGTAAAAAGGTGGATCTTGATACCTGCGAATTAACAGTTTGTAAAAGATGGGTCAGATTCTACTTTGACTTAATAAAGGACCTGAGAACACATAAAATGGAAACGGTTTATGAGACTTCATGCATTTGGAAATGGGCAACTTTTGACCCGTTTCAATTCTACCTAATTTTATGAATTGAAAACATGCTTTTACCAATTTAAAGATCGGGTTGATATTAAAACCTCCAATGTGTGCAAGTGTAATGACAAAGATGCAATGTAAATATTTACTTCTCTGCTGATAGATTGATCACTAGTGGTTGGCATTTTCTGCTTAGATAGGTTCCCCGAATTGGTTGTCCCGGGATTTCGGCTCCACGAGGGATGTGCTGTAGACCAAATACCAGCCCTACTGTCTTGGCCACCTGCATCAAAATTATCAGTTTAGCAGTAACAAATCATTCAATTGGGCAGATACGATTCCTTTTTTTTTACTATTAAACACGTGTAATAGTCTATAATTACAAAAATTATAAGACTCACCTGCTTGTCTATTCAGGCTAGGAATCGCGGGTGGGGCCCCACTACTTGGTCCAGCATCAACACCCTGCAAAAGAGAATTACATACGTTATTCCAAGTACATCGGCAAATTTATCAACAACAAAAATAAGAAAGTCTTACAAGAGCACGTGATGGTGGATTGGCAAGTTTCTTAGGAACGCATTTTTATACCAAAGTAATTTCTAAATGATAACACCTGACTTATATTCTTAGTCTTCTCTTACTTCAAATTTGTAGCTCTAATTTCTAATGTACATTACTTGGCTTACGTTAAACTAAGAATGCAACATATGGGGTTGGGACTGGTTGCCATGCGATTTATAACCATTAGGAACACATTTTTATACCAAAGTATCTAGCGGCACTGAGCAAGTGAGTTAAAAAACAATGATACTAATCATATTGCAAAAAAAAAATGATCATAAAGAGTCGGGCAATAACCAAGCATGCAAGTCATCACGAACACCTCATTTGGCAATAACAAACCTACACAAGAGACACCTACATACAAAACATAATGTCATGCAGCTTACACAAAAGGGATGTCAAAAGATCAGATAATGAGATGACCAATTGTGTAGGTTTGTATGACGCGCAAATACCTATATACGCATCATTATTATAACTGAACTAGTTTAGAAGTAACCTGAGATATCCGGGGGGTACTTTCCTCAATGGGAAGTACTTCTCCTTCTTCTTCTCCCTTTCGGTCTTCAAAGAAACCTACATCAAAGATGAACAATCATCAGTAAAACGCATACCCAATAAACGATGTCAAACAGACCAGATAACTATCTCATTGATCAAATTCTGACTTACGTCACGTCTATATTTAAGACTTTGATGTTTTTTGCAAGAAGTTATCAACAGATCTTCTAAGTCAATGGAAATGTGGCTGACCTGGACAAACGAAGAGTAACAAAATGCTTTTATAACTGGAAAAAAAAAAAAAAAAAAAAAAAAAAAAAAAAAAAAAAAAAAAAAAAAAAAAAGGAGTGCTTTCTACAACTTACTTGTCCTTTGTTACAGCTTCCAACAGTACGTGTGTAAAGAAAAATTCACAATTTTTCTGGGCTATTAAATGCTATTTTATGGCACATAGATTACATACTTTATTAAATTTATGTCTCATAAAATAGCATATAATAGCTCAGTGATATAATGGATTTTTTTTAACCTGAAAAAACACAAAAAAAGAAGCAGTACCTATGTCTCATAAAATAGCATATAATAGCTCAGTGATGTCACTCCAAACCAACTTCTTACCGAATACATTTTATAAGGCTCAGACAGGGTGGGAAGTGAAGAAAGCATAAACGTCTGCGATGGCTGCAAATATACTCATTTGCCCCGCCTATGCAAATAAAATGGGATTAGGGTCAGGTATGTATCTGAGGACGTTTGTGCAGTCCGCCACCAGTGAATGCGCCTCTGGGCTAAAGCAGCTCATTATACCGCTTCTAGTAACCTCAGAAATGATAATCTTGAAGCAATAGCTGAAAATGTAATGCATTTTACGCATACTCAATAACTGTGATGAGGAAGTCAAACATTTATTCGCATGTACTTTTACTTTACCATTGCATACCTATAGTTTGGCGTTAATTTCATTCCTGGTTCTTGGCAATGACAATGAGACCGGTTGTCTTAGATTTTTCTATGACAACGGCTGCACCTGTTCATATACCATCCAAGGTTTTCTTTGATCTTAGTTATCACCGCCTCCGTAGTGAGCCGTTGGTGTTGCTGCATTTTCGTGACAGTTATTAGCTAAATATATGGCAAATTTAGTGATTAAGGTTTTTGTGTCTTACCATAAGAGTGTCTGGATTAATTTGCAGGATTGTTGCTATCTTAACAGGTTCTTGTACCGTAGATGGATGCTGTTTTGGATGTTGTGTCGCCAGCAAGGTCAGAGGCATGACATCCCCAGTCAATTCGCTGTACCTGCATCACATTTGTTTGGCTCAGATAGTGGTAGTACCTTTAAACCTGCACAACCAACTATGCCCATGAATCTGTGATACCCCAGGTGTTTCGTCTTACAGCAGCCTACGCTGACACGTAAAAACAATGGAGTACCCGTACCCAATCCAGCAATTGCAAAGTCAAAAAGATCATGCTTCAACATAATATAACTCATTTCAACAATTAGAGTCAATTTCAACTTACTTATTAGCATAATATATGAATTCTGAAACAAACACAATGTCACCTCCTAACTCACGTTGGGGTTTGGTGCTCCTCAACATTTCTTGCATCTTTTGTACCTGCAAATATAAATATTAACAACATTTAGAAATATACATGTAATTCGTAATTAAAACCATTTTGATTCATTTCAACCCATTGTACCCAATATTGACATTCTCAAAGGTTTTGAATACCAATATCATTTTGGCTACTTGGCTCCTGTAGTGGCAAATTTCATTAAAGATAGATATTTTAGCTATCAAACTAGCTAGAATACCAGGTACATAATTATATAGAAAGAAATCAACAAGTAAACCAAATGTTTAAAGAAATATCATGAGTCATGAGTACTACTTAGCTTACAACACATAAACATTTAATTTAAACCAAGCAAAACACACTGTCCCAGCCAGACCCATGTTACCAATACAATTTTTCTTACTGAAGTACTTACACAATCAAAAAATTAAAAAAAATTAGCCAAACTAAAATACTAATCACCTTATTAAAAACTTGAATAAATACAAGCTTCAAAAAATGTACTAACTGCTACGGCGGCTTCACAAACACAACAAAACAAAACCCTAATCGAACTTCACTCTAAACTCGATCTAAATACACGAACCCTTGGTCTCTTGATCTCCTTGTGATGATGATGATGACGGCGCGGCGAGGTGGTGGTGGCGCATGTTGAATACGGCAGCAGGAGGTGGCTATGGTGGTATTATCAAGAGAGAGGTGAGAGGGATGAGTGAGGGGTGTTGGTGGTTATGGTGTGGTTAGATTGAGTCACCGGAAAAAGGAGTGGCGCTGGAGATGTGGGTGGCGGCTGCTGAGATAAGAGGGGGAGGGCTAGGGTTTGGTTAAAGAAGATGTGTGTGTGAGGTGAGTGTTGTAAATGAACAAGGTAACCATTAGGTTATAAGACGTGCAGGGAAAAAAAAACATAGATGACCCCTATTTAGGACGAAGCAAAACGAGCGTCATCTAGCAGGCTAAATTTTAACTGATTATGACCCTATGTTATGACGCTTCTGAAAACGAGTCATCCCCAATAAAAAATTTACTCGTTATGACTCTTTTTTTATGACTTTGCTATTTGCGCGTCATCTTGTAGCGTGCGTCATAAAATGCGAGTCAAGGATAGACCTTTTTCTAGTAGTGAATTTAAGTTCCAAATTGTAATCCAATTTCTTTTAAGCTTATTTGTACTTAAACTTCACAGCATTGTTCTCACTTTCAGCCTTAAAGCAATTTCAAGTTTTCTGATTTCGAACTTACTTCTTTGGTATTCAAGAATAGATGATATAGCCTCATTACTGTTCCCTTAAGCTCACATGAGCTTACCACATCTTTTGTCACAGTTAATCTCATTTATTCAGTTTTAATTGTCAAAAGTCAAAAAAATTAGTCAAATAGTCAACGATTGGTCAATTTTGCTTATCGCCTATTTTCAGTGCTACTTTTCAGCTTATTTTAACTCACTTGTGCTTAATATTGTCAGTTTAATAACCCAGTTACTATATCTTAGCTTTATATGGTCTGCCTAGTTTAAAATCTCATAACAGTCTAAGTTAAGGTATGTTTAGGACAATGGGTCAAAACGGGTACAATGGGTGACCCACTGTTCATGTGCCATTTAGCGAGTTTTGATTCTCCCTAGTTAGCTCAAGTAAGCTGTTTCTAAGTCTTTTTGAGCTCAGTTTAAGGTTTTGGTTGGTTTGGCAGTTATTACTAGATTGTTAGCCTTTTCAGTTATGTTGGCTTATTTGTAGTAGAAGTAGCCTTTAGTTGTTAATTTTAAGTTTCTTTCAGTAGTTAAGATATGTTGCTATAAATTGATCAAAGTCCTTTTAGTTGTTACATGTTGCTAACAATTTTTTCAGGTTCCATTCAAGACAGTCCAATGCAGCAGCCTGCATAAACTTTCCAGGTTCCCACAAGCTCTTAAAAAAGGCTCTTAGTTGCTTCATTTCTGTTTTACATGCTCCATGGTACTATAACTTTATGTGTCTCAGCTTTAAGTGGAATAGTTTTTATATTTAAAAGCTATTAGATAAGCCCAAAGTTGTCCCAGTTGACTGATAACTGCCCTGCACAAGTTTATGACAGCAGTCCCTTTAGCTTATCTCTTTGATCAAAAGTGCTTATTGGCTTGTTCCTGTGACTTATTCAGTTGTGTATTTTCATTTTTTATCTTTAGTCCCCTAGCTTATTTAGTGTAGATTGGCTTTTATTCAGCTTTATTATAGCTTATCAAACAGTTGCCTTGTTTTCCTTAGCTCATTCTAATCTATTTTGCCTTCTGTTAACCCACAGCTTATTACCTAGCTTATTAGTAGTTTCTAAAAGTATTTTCAGTTTCAAAGTTGTTAATTAATTAAGTTTTAATCAGCATATAAAAAGAAAAGTAAAAAAAATATACTTTAGCAAAATGAGGGCATAGCAGGATCGAACCTGGGTCTCTAGGTTCACAAAACAACCATACAACCATCTGCCCTATAGTCCTTTTTCAGTTTAGTTTACATTAGATCTTTATTTAACCAGCTTTGATTAATTAGCTTATTTTCCTCTAACTGCTTATTCCAGCTTAACTGGATAAGCCAGCATCATCATTATATTTTTCCTAGGATCAGTTTAGCCTTTAGAACCTTCCTGAATTTTTCCTTAATTTTTAGTTTACATTTAGTATTTTTAATAATTTAATTAGAGTAAAATAGTTTTTAATTCATATTAAATTAAATAAAAATCAGAAAAAAATATATTTTTTTTCTAAAATTTTCTTTTGTCATTTAGGATGTAGGAAAAATAGATTTGTACCCGTAGAGTTTATATTTCATCGTTTTGACATTTTTAGCTTCGTTCTAGCTCCCGTTTTTCTATAATTCGCGTTTTTAATTCCGTTTACGTTTTTAATCATATATGTTTTTCTTAAATTTTTTTTTCTTGTCCTTTTAAATTGTTTTTAATTTATGTTCATCAATCTTAGCTTAGAAACCAAAAATCCCACTTTTATTCACCATTCACTGCACGCACTCACGATTCGAGATCACAAATTCCATTCATACCTTCGTTGGGGATAACGACTCGGGAATACAACTTCCATTGTATTTCCTCGGGAGAAAATACGTGCAGATAGAGTGAAGATGGCTGGGGTTGTGGAGGGTGTTCGGAAAAACTTTTGAGGCAATTAATGATGGAATTAAGCTCTCTTTTGCGGGCTACTTCACACCAATAACAAGATCCTTTTGGTGCATGATTTCCACACCGCTCACACTTACACTTGGAACAACGATTATTATCATCCACTGGACCTTTACAATCAAAACAGTGATAGCCCAGTGACGACATGAGAATTAAATATTAAGGAAGGTTAAGAAGATAGAATCAAACGGTTTAAGAGGATGAGGAAAAATATTTTTGGGTTTTTGGTTTTTTCAATTTTTTTGGTTTTTTTGGAAAAAACTTAAACCTTAAATCAAACAAGATCGAAGCAAAACACAAGGAACTTAAACCTTAAATCAACAAGCGTACGGTAGCTCTCTGACTGAAAAACGCACAGAGTGGCGGAGGAGCAAAGGTGGGCAATAAATGCTCCTTAAAAACCCGCTCCTTTCGGTTCGACAATTTAATGTCAAACCTCCTGAAACCTCCGTTAGAGTTTGTTTATCAATCAAAGGTGAGCCGAATTCGCAAGCGACACAAAGGCAAGTTTTAATCTTTGGTTTGGGAACTTATTATGATAATACCTAAGTTGAGGAATATTATATTAATTTTGCTTTTATCTTTTATTTTACAATAAAACGGAAAATGTTTTTGGGTTTTTATTATTATTTTTTTTATATGATATTATATATATAAAAGAAAAGGAAAATATTTTTGTATTTTATATGGGTTTATGAAAGTGGAAACTTCTGAAAGAAGGATCTCAAGTCACTAATCGTTTAGAAATCTTAACGATATTGTCGCAACACAACCTCCCCGGCAGCGGCGCCAAAATTTGATTCGTCTGAAAACGCGTATATATAAATAATATCAGACGACGGATACGCGTGAATAAAGACAAATTAACCCTTTAGGAAAAAGGCTAACTTGTAAAAACTCACGTTTGTGATATGTGTGAAACCAGGTAAGTGTTACCCGGGTCGTGTCCCAATGAGGTGTGAATGGGCAATCGTTAGAGGTTTGGATTAGAGTGATTGATGATTGTAATATGGAATTTTGCTTGTTTATTCTAATTTAACAAATGAGAAACAAATTCTCACGGGAAATTTAAGGTTTAAACTAAATTATAATAAAAACGCGAAACTGGAATTCTAAAAACGGGCTAAAAACTGAAATATTAGGAAACTAATCCTACAAGTGTAATTTTATTTTTCTTAAATCCTAAATAATAAAAGAAAATTTTAGAAAAAAGATTTATATTTTTCTGATTTTTATATTTTTTATTATGAATTAAAAACTATTAAAACTAATTAAATTATTTAAAAATACTAAAACTGTTAAGAAAAATCTGAAAAATTTAAGGTAAATCTAAAATATTATTCTGAATCTAGGAAAAATAAAATTATAACTTTTAGAAACCCTAATAAGCAAATGGGCTGAAGAGCAGTTGGGGAATAAGCACAAAAATAAGCTAAAAAGCTCTAAAAATTACCAAAGGCTCAGAAATAGATTATTATACTAATGGAAGCTTAAAACAACTTAAAAAGCACAAATAAGCAAAAGAAATAAGCAGATAAGCAGTTATGCAGATTCACAAATTAGGGCAGAAATGACAGTAAAATGGCCAACTTGCAGATCAAATTAAGCACTTCAAATAAGCAGAAAAGTGGAACTTTATGGGGGCAAAACCTTCCTAGTACTATAAGCTACACTAAAAACCAAAAAGCCCCAATTCTAACAAACCAATTGAACCCTAATTTGAGGCTAGATCAGATGGTCTAGGAAACTGATTTTGATGCAGGCTTAAATCAGGTTCAAGTGGGTTTTTGCAGACCTGAAATAAGCTGTAAAATAAGCTATAAAATGAGAACTAAGCTCAGAACCCTAAAGCCTATACTACTAGCTAAAAGCAAACCAAAAACCAAGATCTCAGCTAATCTAGTTAAGCCACAAAACAGCTGAGATCAACAGCTATCTATGTTGTTCTACTCAGTGTAAACTGAGTCTGCTTATGCAGATTTTTTGCCAAACCTAATCTAGGCTTAAATGCTTTTAACAAGGGACAAAGGGCAGACTAAGTGGACTAGATGGAAGTCAGAAACACCAAAAAAGAAACCTCAAACTGCTTATTACTATGGTGAGTTTATTAGATCAGCTAAGGTTCTAAATTTGGACTAGTGAGTAGAACACCTACAAATCTTAAAAATCAGGTAAAATGCTTGGACTAACAACTCAAATAGGGCAAACTAATCAAGATCAAACTAAGCACAAGTGCAAATGAACAGTAAAAATGGGTTTGACCCAGTTTGACCTATAAAACCAAACACCCCTTTGTGTGGGTCTGGTATGATTTTAAAAAGGAAACAAGCTTATTAAGCTAGGTTTTTGGATTACAGATGAACAATTGTATATATTAAACTCTAAAAAGTAATTTAGAAATAAAATTAAGCAGTCTAATAAGCAATACTTATATTAAGTTATTTTTGGCTTTTTATTAGATTATTTAGAAAAGTAAAACAAAAGTTATTGTAAACTGATAAAATTGATGAAATAACACTACAAACTATTAATAAGCATAAAATCAAAGCAATAAGCTATTAATAAGTTGTTCAACAGTGAACTAGGAAAATAATGCAAAAATAGAAAATGGCTTACAACTGTGAGGGGCAATGAAGCAAAGAAAACTGATCAGAACTAAACTTGGTTTGTCACTTACCAAGCTTAAACACTACTCAGCTCATCCACTTCAGCTTATCACCACCAAATAGCTTATTGACTGAATTGTTGACTTTTGTTGACTTTTCTTGTTTTTCTTGGAATAGAACTGAGTAAGCTAAAATAAACTCACAAAAAGCTATAAAGAGCTTAAATGAGCTTATATAAATAGAAAATAAGCTTTTGCAAACAACAAAACACTTAATTCGAATTCAACAGTAACTTGAAAATTTGGAATTTCATAAACTTTGAAAATCAGTACAATACAGAAGTAAATAAGGACAAATTACTTGAAACAAACTTAATTTAACATTCCAAACTTAAATTGAAACTAAAATTAAGCATAAAGTAAATTTACACTACGAATGGTCTAAGACTGTGACAATTTCTTCTGTGTGTCTTCATTTCATTATATAGCTATCCAAAAAGCCTCTCCCCACGCTTCTGATCAAATCCCACCCCTTGGATTGCTTTGAAGTGATCTCAGCTGTTAATTCCATTTTTGGCGGGAAAAGTGTCCATGTGGGTTTTTGGCTTTTTCTGAGCATGTGGGGGTGTTAGCTTGTGAAAGCTTCTCATTGGAGGAGGGGGGAGGTGGATTGTCAGGGATAAGGGTTGGTTTTGCAGAGGCCATGGTATTGGTGAGGGTGGTATGGTTTGGCGGGTCAAGTGGGAAGGAGATGAAAAGTTTGACTTTTCTGTTGACTGTGGAATTAGCTAAAACAAAGATGGGTCGGGTTTATTTATTTTGGGATTGGGCTGGGATTTGGTTATGGGCTTGATGGGTTAAGGGTTGGATTGGGTTAAAAGGGTTTAGTAATTGACTGGGTTTAATTAGTTAGGATTAGATTTGGATTTTGCTTAACTTTAAAGGACCATTGTTGTACAATCTGAAAATCCAAGGACCAATCTTGTATTTTTTGAAAATCAACTCCAAGGGCTATTTGTGACATTTCAATATTCTTGGAAGTAGACTTTGACAATTTGAGCATAATACCGGTCCAAACTTGTAAATTCCGTCCCCGTCCTCGGCTTTTCACGATTTTCCAATCTTGTGCTCGGTTTTTGACTGTTTTTGCCCTGTTTTCGATCCTTTTGTACCTGAAACACATAAAAACACAAACCAAGGGTATTTGCAGTAATATTTGGTGTATTATGGTGTTTTGGTATTTTTATGGTCTAAAATAGGTATAAAATGATGAGTATTTACACACTCATCACAAATCTAAGAGTTTGGTGATCGTTTTAGTGAGATAAGCACAAACTTACTTGGTAACATGTCAGCTTTGAGTCCACGTGCTTAATTTTCTATGATTGATGGCTCAAAGCTCATTACTTTGACTACTTTATATCCAGATGATTTTACCGATTCTGATAGGTTTCATCTTATGCGGGAACTTGACCTATATCGTGTGAATGTGGTTTAAAATGAAGATTTTTCAAAGCTGAATACTACTACATAGCTTGCTAAGGAGATGGTGAGATTAGATTAACATAACTCTCTTCGATTGATATATAAGTTATTAAAGCTCGCTTTGGTTTTGGCCGTAGCTACTGCAATAGTGGAAAGATGTTTTTCCACAATGAAGTTGATAAACGAATGGGTAATAGTTTGTAGCATAGAGAAAGAAGTATTTATCAATGTGAAAAATAAAGATGTGATGAAGCGCTTCCAATCCATGAAAGATCGATAGGGGAAATTGATTTAGGGCGATCGAGGTAACTTTGGTAGCTTCTGTACAAGTTGTGTAGATATCGTACTTTTTATTCTATATAAGTTAGAACTTGTAGTGAAAAATATTTTTTGTGCTACACATACTAAAATTTTCTGGATCCGGATCCGCCACCGGTCATTTATCATCTATTAAGTATATTAAGGGTGCGTTTGTTATAGAACTTTAGAATGGGTTTTGGTGTGATGTGATACTAAACATTTTTTTGGTTATTACTTTTGGGAGGAGTAATAGATTGAGTAATCAAAGATTGATAGGTTGCCATTTAGGTGAGTTTAATATGTGGATCATTTTTGTTATTTTATTATTTAAATAATATATTTTATTTAAAATTTATTATAAAATATAGAGTAAATTGCAAAATACATCCCTGTGGTTTACACCTTTTGGCACTTTACATCCTTGTCAGAAACTATTGGCAATATACATCCCCCGTTAGGCAAACGTTTGCCACATTACATCCCTGAGGACTAACGACGCAAATATTTTTTCGTTAAGTGCTAACGGGAGTCTAATGGAGGGTTATTTTGGTCTTTTTACCTATAAGAGGGATGTATTTTGCAGATAACTTTTCCTACTTTAAGAGGGATGTATTTTGCAAATAACTTTTATACTTTAGTTTTTTTTTTAATTATTATTATTATTATTATTATTATTATTATTATTATTATTATTATTATTATTATTATTATTATTATTATTATTATTATTATTATTATTATTATTATTATTATTATTATTATTATTATTATTATTATTATTTTAAGCTGTCTTACGTTTTCAACAATTTTTATCTGTGCTCGTCCTTTTTTTACATTTTTATCCGTTTTTTACGTTCTAGTCAATTTTTTTACTTTTTCGTACGTTTTTTTACATTTTTGTCCGTATTTTTTACGTTTTTGTCCGTATTTTTTTACGTTTTAGTCTATTTCTATACTTTTCTTACGTTTCGTCCGTTTTATCCGTTTTGGTTCATTTTTCTTACTTTTTTCCGTTTTCCTAAGTTTTATCCGTTTTTTTTTCCGATTTTTTTTTGTCCGAATTTAAAAAAAAAATGAAAAATAATAAAATAATAAAAAAAGTTCAAAATTTTTGTGAAATTTTTTTTGACAAATTCGAAAAAAAAAATTAAAAAAAAAAAGTTCAAATTTTTTTTGACAAATTCGGGAAAAAAAATTAAAAAAAAAAGTTCAAAATTTTTGTCAAAATTTTTTTGAAAAATTCAAAAAAAAATTAAAAAAAAAAAGTTCAAAATTTTTGTCAAATTTTTTTTGACAAATTCGGAAAAAAAATTAAAAAAAAAAAGTTCAAAATTTTTTCCTATTTTTTTTGTCCGAATTTAAAAAAATAAAAATAAAAAAAAATAAAAAAAGTTCAAAATTTTTGTCATTTTTTTTTTTTTTAAATTCGGACAAAAAAATGAGGAAAAAAAACGGATAAAACTTAGGAAAACGGAAAAAAAAACGTAAGAAAAATGAACCAAAACGGATTAAAACGGACAAAAATATAAGAAAAACTGACAAAAACTAAAGAAAAACGGACGAAAACGTATAAAAAATAATGAAAACGGGCGGAAAACGAAAAAAATGTAAGAATAACAGACGAAAACGTAAGAAAACGAAAAAAAAACGTAAGAAAAACGGACGAAACGTAAGAAAAGTATAGAAATAGACTAAAACGTAAAAAAAGACGGACAAAAACGTAAAAAATACGGACAAAAACGTAAAAAAATGTACGAAAAAGTAGAAAAACGGACTAGAACGTAAAAAACGGATAAAATGTAAAAAAAGGGACGAGCACAGATAAAAATGGTTGAAAATGTAAGACAGCGTAAAATAATAATAATAATAATAATAATAATAATAATAATAATAATAATAATAATAATAATAATTAAAAAAAAAACTAAATATAAAAGTTATTTGCAAAATACATCCCTCTTAAAGTAGGAAAAGTTATCTGCAAAATACATCCCTCTTATTGGTAAAAAGACCAAAATAACCTCCATTAGACTCCCGTTAGCACTTAACGAAAAAATATTTGCGTCGTTAGTCCTCAGGGATGTAATGTGGCAAACGTTTGCCTAACGGGGGATGTATATTGCCAATAGTTTCTGACAGAGATGTAAAGTGCTAAAAAGTGTAAACCACAAAGATGTATTTTGTAGTTTACTCTAAAATATATTTAAATAAATAAAATTTCTCATTCTTAAACCTAGTTAAAATCTAAATTCATACCGAATCCAAATCTTAATTCAACCCCACTAATAAACTACAATAGTTTCTGACGGGAAACTTATCGGAAGATTCATCCACTCTTCTGAGTCCGTCTTTCCTTCTCTTTGAGAGGTTGCTGAGCTTTGAATCATTTTAATAATTTTTCCTTTGTTCCCCTGGTGACTGTCCCCTTGTGTGGCCCTTCCCTTTCCTCTGAGACCTTTCAACAAATGGTCTAACTTCCCTGTATTTAGTGCGGCTTTTATTTCCTCTTTGAGTTGCCAACAATCATCGGTATAATGTCCTTTCTCACCATGATAGTCGCAATACCGGTCCGCAAAATCCTTTACTATTTTCCCCTTTGTGGGAGGAGGTTGTGGTAACTTCAGTTGGTGCTCAGTTGCCAATATCTCTTTTGGTGTCTTCGTCAGGGCGCTCAGATCTATCGGCCTTGTCTCGTTTCGGCGATTATCCATGCGGCGGGGATCGATTCGGCTAGAGCTGTCATGCTTCGGGGGAACATAAGGAGCATAGTAGTCACCCCTGCGTCCTTTGAAATCAACCTTGAGGTTATTCCGGCAGCGATCTCCTCAGAAGAGGGGCCTTGGTTGTTGGTCACTTCTGTTGTGGTATGGGTTAGGCCGGGATTCCACTTTCTCTCCCTTCGGCAGTTCTGTTGTCCGGAAAGCCTCTTCGGCTTGGATGAAATCATCAATTCTTTCCAACATCTCATCGACAGTCTTAGGGATCTTGTCAGAGAACTTTTTTGCTAATTCCAGGTAGTGGTGACCGTTCAGAAACGAACCGATTTGCATGACTTCGGGAGCGTCTGGGAAGTTATTGACCTCGCACACCCATCTCTCCTTGAAATCCGGGAGGCTCTCATTAGCCTTCCGGTGAATCTTGTTGATCTCCGTGAGGTCTTTAGTGCTTATCCTCAACATACTAAACCTATTAAAAAATCTCTTCTGATGCTCGTCCCAACTATCAATGCTTCCCGTCGGGAGCTTATCAAACCATCCCCTGGCTTTCCCGTCCAAGGTTTGTTGGAACATTCGACACCATACGGGCATGGGCCATTCTTCGTGATTTCCTGCTCCGGTAAAACGATTGATGTGGTCATCCGGATCAGTGGTTCCTTGGTATAGTTTTAGGTTCGTCGGTATCTTGTGCTTGGGAGATGAGAACTCTATGATCCTTTTCGTGAACGGGCACTTAATTACTTCCTTAAATGGTTTGCTCAAGTCATCATCCGCCTTTTTCCCTTTTCCGTATGGTGACCCTTCAACATCTTCTTCCTCCGAATTTTCATACTCGTCGCCGAGCCTCAGCATTCTGGGGCTTACCAGGTTGCGATTGCTCGGTTGTTTGAACAACTCTTTCAAGGCTGAAAGATGACCTGCGATTAGGGTTTGGACATCCGGAGGATCTTGGTCTCCTCCGGATCCCCCGGCTCCCCCCGCGTTCCGGACAGGGGTGAAGAGGGGTGTAGAACCCGTCATTTCGAACGTTGGTGTAGGACCTGTCATTCCGAACCTCAGGTAGATCGAGCGGAAGGTCCCACGGATGGCGCCAATTTGTTGAAGTAATTTCTTGCAATCACTTCGGACAAATAAAGAGGCCTTTCGGTCGAACTAGCTAAATGTTCTTCCGAGAGGTTTGTGTGTCAATCCCTTCGGCTTCCAAGGATCCTTCGGGTATCTGCACACAACAATACGCGTTAGGCTCGCCCCGGGTGTTATCCCAGGACCCACCTCCGGCGTGAGAGTAAGTATTTGATATTCCGAGGGGTTATGAACAGTAGTATGAAGTAAATGCTAATACCTTAGTTGGTTGAGAGTAGTAAATGAGCTGGGTATTTATAGTGCCCAGCCTTGGTACCTGAAATGTCGGCGCCGGGTTTTCAGGAAACATGTCTCAGACATAATCCCGTAAATCCCGGAGCGGCGGCGGCGGGTGTCTGCAGCTGCCATCTGTCAAAGGATATTGCCACTTGTCCTGTTGTTGATAGCTGTTTTATCCGTCCGGACACATACGTCAACATATTTGTGTTGTATATCTTAATAGGCTTTAATCTCTATATAAAGATATTATAAAAGAAAATTTCCATCGTAGGTGGTAGTGATGTTGAAGAAACTTTACCAAAATGTATTCCAGAAGCTATACCCAAACCGATTCTGTAACCTAGACCATTTCCTTCATCATCAGACGGTATTGATTTGGGTACTCTTCCATGGGATCCGTCTGAGAGGCCAAGCATTTTTAGTTACGACGCTAACATAAGAGATGAAATAAGGAGAAAGTATTTGGGCAAAGGAGCTTGTCAACCACGTGGCCATAAGTTTCCCAAAAAAACAATAGGGACTAAAGTAAGAAATTTTGTTGTAAGTTGGTTTGATGAGTTCCCTTGGTTAGAGTATAGTGTAAAGGCGGACAAGGCGTATTGTTTGTGTTGTTATTTGTTTAGAGACTCTATTGGAAAACAATGTGGAAATGATGCATTTGTGACGGATGGTTTTAATAGTTGGAGTAAAGAGTATGGCCCGAGCAACCATGTGGGCGAAGTTAATAGTTACCACAACAAAGCACTTTAAAAATGTGAAATTCTGATAAAGTAAAAAACAATCTATTCATGTTTCCTTTAAAAAGCAAAGTAAAGTCGAGACAAAAGATTATCAAATTCGTTTGAATCTTTCGGTTGAGACGTGCAGATTCTTACTTAAAGCTTCGTTACCATTTAGTGCTCATGATGAGAAGAAACATTCTTTGAATAAAGGACTTCTTAGAGTTATATGAAGTACTCGCATTCAAAATGAGGAAACTCATAAGGTTGTCGCACGGACTCCTTTAAATTGTATACTAAAATCTCCATATATTTTCAGAAACAAATATGTGAATTTTTTTCAAAAGAGGTTCTTGATTCCATTATTTTAGAAATCGGAGATGACGTGTTTTCTTTGTTAGTTTATGAGTCTAGTGACGTATCTTAAAAGGAACAAATGGCACTCGTTTTGCGATATGTTGATAACCTTGGAATTGTTAAGGAGAGATTTGTTGGTGTTGTTCATGTGGATGACACGTCTTCAGCAACTCTTAAAGCTTCAATGATACTTTATTTGCACAACATAAACTCAGTTTGAAGCAGGTTAGTCTACTTGTTTATCATGATTGTTTCTTCAGTTATAATGTTTATCTAATTTGTCTCTTATATAATATATTGAATCTTTCAATAGGTAAGAGGTCAATGGAGCAAGTAATATGCGTGGCAAGTTCAATGGTTTGAAAGCTTTGATCTTGAAAGATAATAGCTCAGCATATTATGTACATCATTTCGCTCACCAACTGCAGTTAGTAATTGAAGCGGTTCCAAAACACCACAAAGGTCTTGTCAAATTATTTGAGAAGCTAATCGGTGTGATAAATGTTATTTCATCTTCTTGTAAAAGAAAAGACATGATTCGAGATAATTACATAGAAAGAGTAGAAGCAGAAATCAGTGCAGGGGCAATTGAGACTGGACGAGGGTTAAACAAAGAAATAACCCTTATAAGGGATACACGTTAGGGTTCCTATTACAAAAAATTTGTGAGGTTGTTTAATTTGTTCCCTGGAGTTATTAAAGTACTAAAGTTTGTTGAAAAAGAAGCTCATGTTGCTTGAAACCGAGTCCAAGCATAAGGCATTTTATCATATTTTAGAAAGTACGAGTTTGTGCTTTACTTGTACTTAATGGAGCACATTTTAGGGGCCACAAATTTATTGTTGAAGGCTCTTCAAAGAAAAGATCAAAATATATTGGAAGCGGTTTCAGTGATTAATAGAACAAAAGATACATTGATGACATTTAATGGGTTTGATACAATTTTGAAGAAAGTGAACATCTGTTGTAAAAAGTATGATATTGAAGTGTTGAAGATGGGCGAAGCACGTGTGGCTAAAAGATGACATATTTAACACAGTTTTGGATACGCAAATCCAAGAGTTTGGTGATCGTTTTAGTGAGATAAGCACAAACTTACTTGGTAACATGTCAGCTTTGAGTCCACGTGCTTAATTTTCTATGATTGACGCCTCAAAGCTCATTACTTTGACTACTTTATATCCAGATGATTTTACCGATTCTGATAGGTTTCATCTTATGCGGGAACTTGACCTATATCGTGTGAATGTGGTTCAAAATGAAGATTTTTCAAAGCTGAATACTACTACATAGCTTGCTAAGGAGATGGTGAGATTAGATTAACATAACTCTCTTCGATTGATATATAAGTTATTAAAGCTCGCTTTGGTTTTGCCCGTAGCTACTGCAATAGTGGAAAGATGTTTTTCCACAGTGAAGTTGATAAACGAATGGGTAATAGTTTGTAGCATAGAGAAAGAAGTATTTATCAATGTGAAAAATAAAGATGTGATGAAGCGCTTCCAATCCATGAAAGATCGATAGGGAAAATTGATTTAGGGCGATCGAGGTAACTTTGGTAGCTTCTGTACAAGTTGTGTAGATATCGTACTTTTTATTCTATATAAGTTAGAACTTGTAGTGAAAAATATTTTTTGTGCTACACATACTAAAATTTTCTGGATCCGGATCCGCCACCGGTCATTTATCATCTATTAAGTATATTAAGGGTGCGTTTGTTATAGAACTTTAGAATGGGTTTTGGTGTGATGTGATACTAAACATTTTTTTGGTTATTACTTTTGGGAGGAGCAATAGATTGAGTAATCAAAGATTGATAGGTTGCCATTTAGGTGAGTTTAATATGTGGATCATTTTTGTTATTTTATTATTTAAATAATATATTTTATTTAAAATTTATTATAAAATATAGAGTAAATTGCAAAATACATCCTTGTGGTTTACATCTTTTGGCACTTTACATCCTTGTCAGAAACTATTGGCAATATACATCCCCCGTTAGGCAAACGTTTGCCACATTACATCCCTGAGGACTAACGACGCAAATATTTTTTCGTTAAGTGCTAACGGGAGTCTAATGGAGGGTTATTTTGGTCTTTTTACCTATAAGAGGGATGTATTTTGCAGATAACTTTTCCTACTTTAAGAGGGATGTATTTTGCAAATAACTTTTATACTTTAGTTTTTATTATTATTATTATTATTATTATTATTATTATTATTATTATTATTATTATTATTATTATTATTATTATTTTACGCTGTCTTACGTTTTCAACCATTTTTATCTGTGCTCGTCCATTTTTTTACATTTTTATCCGTTTTTCTACTTTTTCGTACGTTTTTTTACATTTTTGTCCGTATTTTTTACGTTTTTGTCCGTATTTTTTTACGTTTTAGTCTATTTCTATACTTTTCTTACGTTTCGTCCGTTTTATCCGTTTTGGTTCATTTTTCTTACTTTTTTTTCCGTTTTCCTAAGTTTTATCCGTTTTTTTTTGTCCGAATTTAAAAAAAAAAAAAAAAAATAAAAAATAATAAAATAATAAAAAAAGTTCAAAATTTTTGTGAAATTTTTTTTGACAAATTCGGACAAAAAAATTAAAAAAAAAAGTTCAAAATTTTTGTCAAAATTATTTTTGACAAATTCAAAAAAAAAATTAAAAAAAAAAGTTCAAATTTTTTGTCAAATTCGGAAAAAAAATTAAAAAAAAAAAGTTCAAAATTTTTTCCGATTTTTTTTGTCCGAATTTAAAAAAATAAAAATAAAAAAAATAAAAAAAAGTTCAAATTTTTTGTCATTTTTTTTTTTTTTTAAAATTCGGACAAAAAAAATGAGGAAAAAAAACGGATAAAACTTAGGAAATCGAAAAAAAAACGTAAGAAAAATGAACCAAAACGGATAAAAACGGACAAAAATATAAGAAAAACTGACAAAAACTAAAGAAAAACGGATGAATACGTATAAAAAATAATGAAAACGGGCGAAAACGTATAAAAACGGACAAAAACGTATGAAAACGAAAAAAATGTAAGAATAACGGACGAAAACGTAAGAAAACGAAAAAAAAAGGTTAGAAAAACGGACGAAATGTAAGAAAAGTATATAAATAGACTAAAACGTAAAAAAAGACGGACAAAAACGTAAAAAATATGGACAAAAACGTAAAAAAACGTACGAAAAAGTAGAAAAACGGATAAAAATGTAAAAAAAGGGACGAGCACAGATAAAAATGGTTGAAAACGTAAGACAGCGTAAAATAATAATAATAATAATAATAATAATAATAATAATAATAATAATAATAATAATAATAATAATAATAATAATTAAAAAAAAAAAAAAACTAAAGTATAAAAGTTATTTGCAAAATACATCCCTCTTAAAGTAGGAAAAGTTATCTACAAAATACATCTCTATTATTGGTAAAAAGACCAAAATAACCTTCCATTAGACTCCCTTTAGGACTTAATGAAAAAATATTTGCGACGTTAGTCCTCAGGGATGTAATGTGGCAAACGTTTGCCTAACGGGGGATGTATATTGCCAATAGTTTCTGACAAGAATATAAAGTGCCAAAAAGTGTAAACCACATAGATGTATTTTGCAGTTTACTCTAAAATATATTTAAATAAATAAAATTTCTCATTCTTAAGCCTAGTTCAAATCTAAATTCATACCGAATCCAAATCCTAATTCAACCCCACTAATAAACTAAACGGACCCTAAAATACACTATGTTAAGGGTAATCTTGACATTAAATTTATTTTGTAGTTTTTGTAATGTCATAAAATTGAGTTATGTTGAAAATAAGTTTGATCTTGAGTCACAGAATGGAAATTTGCTCGTAGAATAATTAACGATATGCTAACTAGCAGGTTAGAAACTAGAGGACGATTTTACCAAATATTTAATTTATGTTGTTGACTTTCTCTTGCTTTGGAGTATATTTCACGAATTTTCATAGTTTAACATAAGTGAGTCATGTCTATTTTGATGTTGATATCTTCCTAACCTGATCAACACCAAAATTAATTGCTATTGAAAATGGTGTATAACATTTTTAGAAATGGCTAATTTTGAGACTAGCCCGGTCGCTTAAATTGGCGGGCTTTTTTAGACTCACCTTAGTGATTTTTTTGAAATAGACCCAGCGACTTGCGACTTTTTAAGTTTTATATGAAGGCGACATGTGTTATCAAAAAAAGTCGCGTCCAATCATTGTTGTAGTACTTTTGTAAGGGCTAACTAGGCTAATCAAAGAAAAGTAATTCAGTTTACTTCTAATGATGACTTTGGCTTCATATTCCTACAAGAACAAAAATAAAAGCTAATCAAACACAACTTCTGCTGTTAACCCAAACACTAATACTGCAAAAGACCAAAGTATACAGAAGGCTGCGATTCCCCCATAGATGAAGATACTTCACAATCAATGTCTTGTATAGTTTAATGATACATTGAGAGCATAACACAATTTTATAATAACTACCACATGTAACTTCATTTATCATTGATGAAATCAGTAACAATTCACACATACATTTCAGTCTCTCTATTTCACACATATACTGAATAATCTATTTAGCATCATAATTCCAATCAAAATCGATCTATCTTAAAGAGTCAAAGTTTGAGTAATCTTATGGAATTGATGAAACACGATATGGTTACAAACTAAACTATGTAATTTAAAGCTAAACTAAACTAAGCTCTAAAAAAATTCATGGTTAAAAATTTGAAGATAAGGAAAACACTTTCATGCTAAACAAACATGAATAGCATATGAAACAAAACATTAATATTTAACAACATAACACAAAACCGCCATTTATGATTTTATGCAGCAAATGAAACATTAATTAAATTTAAACTAAAAACATAAAAAACAACATTAGAGAAAACAAAGATACAAACATATCATATATAACAATATATGACAATATTAAGCATTTTTAATGTACAAATACAAATATATTTTACAAAATTTATAGTACAATAGTCATAATAAGAGTATGCATACCCTAATATAAAACATTATTAGGGTTCTTTTCAGGTTACAAGATTACATTCGAAAAAGATGGGTCTTGATTTGTGAGAGTATAGCGGTGTTTTGTGTGTTTTTTGTGATAAAAAGTGTGAAAAACAAAAGGCGCCCAAATAGGTACAGTAAAAAATCGATTAAAGAATATATATAGTCGTTCAAATATTTTATCACGTCGCTCAATAATTTGAAATAAAAAAGTGTTTATAAAGTATTTTAAAAAATATTTAAAAAATAATACTTTTTACAAAAGTAGTGACGCAAATACAAAAAGGTGAAAAGTAAAAAAAATGGCTCAAAGTAACAAGTCGTAAGTCGCTTAGGTTGCTCAACATTAGGAAATAGTAAAAAGAATAAAATCTTTCGAAGTTTGACTTTTTTAGTAGAAAATGACAAAATATAAGGTCGCTGGACATATGTCGCTACAAAAGTACACCTAGTTAGCCCATACAAAAGTACTACTACAATGATTGGGTGCGACTTTTTTTGGTGACACATGTCGCTTTCATATTAAAACTTAAAAAGTCGCAAGTTGCTCGGTATATTTCAAGAAAACAAACAAAGTGAGTCTAAAAAAGCCCGAAACTTTGAGCGACCGAGCTAGTATCAGAATTAACCATTTTAGAAATACAATACTAATTTTCGCATATGTTATGTGAAACGTGTTGTTCACTGGGTTGTGGATTGATATTATTTCGGTTTCTCGTTAGACTTTAAAGAAATCGTGATAAGATATTAAATATCTCGTAGTTGAAGTAACATTTACATAATTCAAGTGTGTGTATTATTATAATGACAGGGTTAATAAAAAAATCGAAAGACCAAACCAAATCCCAAAAAGCGAGAAAATCACTAAAAACCGAATCACTTAAAAAACCGACGGTTTGTTTTGATTTTTAAAAACCGAAAGTTTTGGTTTGGGTTTTGGTTTTGTATGAAAACTCAAACTGAAAAAACGAACGGTCACATATTTGTGTCAACTAAATTTTCAGAAAATATGCATATAAGTTTTTATACAAATACCATACAAATGTGTAAAAAAATAAGAGATATGAATATTATATTTGTAAGGACATAGTATCTCTTTAACAAACATTATAACAAAATCGCAAAAGTTTGTCTTTCTTTATCTCACACGTATTGTTACACCATAATAGTGTCTCTTTCATCGTTATAAATAGAATGTATTTCGTTTTATTGTTTTTCGATGAAAAAATAAACCTATTTCCGTTTGACTTTGGTTTCGGCTAATATTTTACAAAATCAAGTTTATACCATTAGAAAAGCTTGACCTCGAATGAAAAAATCGGAAAAACAAAAAATGAAACCAAAAAGACAAAAAAACCGACCAAAAAAAAAAAAAATTCAGGTCGGGGTTTAGTTTTGAGATATGTAAAAGCCGAACTTTCGGTTTGAAGTTTGGTTTTAGCCAATGACCGCCCCTAACTGCCTCACGCTCAACTTTTAAAATGAAAACTTTCATTTAGTAATTAGTTAATCAAAACGTTTTGAACGATAATATTCCGATGCCGACAATCTAGCAAAGTGGATATAACACTATATTTTAAAGGACAAAATGGACATATACAACTGCAAGTGGCAGCATTAAAGATAAGAGGAAAAAAAGTACACAAAAACTACTCCGAAGAGTTACAAAAATACATATTTTATGAATCCTTAAGTTCTTTTTGGGTGGGTTCTTAGTAATTTTTTTGCATTTTTTACATTATTATCTTGTGCCCTTATGCACAAGATAGAAAAACCTTAAAAACATAACATACATGTGTATGTTTACTTGAAAAAGACAAAAAAGAAGTGAGTCACACACACATAACACATATCATATCTTAAACAACCACCATATATCATAGCTCCCTTCGATATCTCTTTTGGTCAGTTGTCTTTTTTTTGGATATTTTTTTTTTGAACAAAGTATTTTTATTTATTTATAAGATTTTGTGTTTTATTGAACACATACTATACATGGGATTGGGATTAATAATAATCTTGTTTGTATCATTACTAAGTGTTACTGAATGGAGGAGCGATCTAGTTCTAGTGCTATTGAAGAATCTATAAATAGTAGGTACTCATATTGGGTAAGAGAAGCTCTTGATGAGTTGCCTTACAGTTTCACCATAACAGACCCTTGTCTTCCTGGCCACCCGATTGTTTTTGCTTCAAGGGAATTCTTGAAAATGTGTGGATATTCTTCAGATGAAGATGTTATTGGGAAGCATCAGATGATCATGTTTCAACAAGCTGGAATTCATAATAGGAGATCACTCTTGGATATTAGACATGCCATTGCACAAGAGGCTTCTATTCAACTTACTTTATTAAACTATCACAAAAACAACTTGACACCACCCTTTTGGACTTTGTTTCATATGTTTCCTATTTTTAGTAAGGATGATGGCAGACTCATCCACTTTGTTGGTGTTCAAGTCCCCATCATGCCTAAACCAACACGTTTTGGGAGTGACTTTTCGAGAATGAATTTTTGTGAGAATGGTCTAGGATTTTGTAGAAGGGAGGTCTGCTCTGATACAGTGGCAGACTTGGGTTGCATTTCTAGTTTCGATTCAGTTTTAGCAGATGATACAGGTTTGGACGACTTCTAGTAGGTTAACTCATATACTAATTCTTGCTAGACGTACACCCTATATATGGTCCTTGTATACAATATTTTCCTTGCATTTTGAGCCCTTTGCTCGTGCGATCAGAAATGAATACTCGTGTTTTCATAGCATTATGCATTAAGAAAAAAGTCCAGTTACATGTTATGTAAATATTGTTGTTCTTTAAACATGCAGAATTAGCTGACAGTTTATGCAAGGCGAGTGATCTGGAGAAACAACGAGCCCACACTGCTATGAGCACTATACTTTCCATGCTGACACACTACAGCCAGTTAACCGGTAGATTGGTTTCTGATAAGAGATGTTGTGCAAGTTATATGAGCCGTGTTGGTGCATCCTTATACATATCTCTTGGTAGAATAAAACAAAGCTTTGTCTTGTGAGTTATTTTAGTTCTGTTAAACAGATTGTTTCGCAAATCCTACAAATACATAGGAATTAATGGCTCTAATGAGTATTTATTCTGCTCATAACCTTGTAGGACGGATCCCCATAAGACTTGTGTCCCGATTGTGTATGCTAGTGATGCCTTCCTAGAATTGACAGGTACATGACTCAACAACTGATACTTTATGTCAAACGTAGTACTTTTCTGCATTCGAATTTGGTGTTGCTTTTGTTGTCAACATGCTAAAAGGGGTGTTTGGATGCGCTAGGAAACCGATTATTCCGATTTTTCAGTAACGTTAATTATTGTTATTTATGAAGCAACAATAAAAAGGATAACACTCGTCAGTCGTCACATCTCTAAACATACAATCTAAGCCTAATAGTCCACTTTATACAGCAGCAGTTCCATGAGGACCAATGATTAATAATCGCTTCCTCTTCGTTTTCCTGCATATTTAACTTGACTTACTACTTTTACTCGCCTGCGCAACTGCTGGGTTTGCGTACTTGTGTTAAATTTGTTGTTTTCATATATAATTGTTACTAGGATATGCTAGACATGAAGTACTGGGACAGAATAGTAGATTTTTGAGCGGACAGGAAACGGATGTCTCAGCTGAATTGCAGGTTTGAAAATCAAAACTGTCTTCTGTCAAATTTTTGTAACCAAATTCATGGATATAGTTGTATACATAACAATCATAGGATTTTACTAATATTAATTTGCAGATTAGAAATAGCATTGAAACTGGTCAAGGTTGCACCATTTGCATCCTAAATTACAGGTGAGCATCTCATTTAAACGTATAGCTACATGTTGGTTAGGAAAGAATTGTTGTTGATTGGTTATGTCTTCAGAAAAGATGGGAGTACGTTTTGGAATTCCTTGCACATGACACCTGTGCGAAATGCTTCTGGCAAGGTAATAATCGTCTATTATGGGTTCACAAAACAAGTTGTGTCATGTAAATTCAGCATAAGCTTCTTGACCAAATCTAGAAAGTATTTATGGTTCTTGTGTTCGACAACTTATGTGTTACAGATAGCGTACTTTGTTGAGGTTCAGATGAATGTGAAGCATGAAAACCCAAACCCGAGGCCGGAGATAAGGCAACTTAGTGTGGTGGGTGCCGTAAAAGTAGCAGTTAGGAGCTCAGGAATGATTGCCACTTGTTCAAACTCATGAAATGGAAATATTAGAAATGTATCACACGTGTTCGAACTTTTTGGATGAATATAAATATATATATGGTTCACTACAAGTTGAATCTGTCACATTTACGTGGTTCTTCATCAGTATTTGAACAAGTTGAAATTCGTACTATGCCTAGGGCATTTGTCAATTGTGCATCAAAGGGGCCTTCAAAAGTTATATAAGCGTATCTAAGAAATTTAATCTGAATTTTGAGCTTGTGTGCTATTGATGAGTTGTAAGAGTTCCCCATGTGTTTTCTCTAGGTTTTGTCAAAAGAGTAGGATACAAAAAAATAATTAATGAGCTTTCTTATATATCTGGATAGATATAATTTTCAGACACAAGGTTAAAAGGTGTAGAATCTGAGCTTATGTCTCAGAATGGCTGCAATTACAAGAAACCAAATATCAAAACAGAGGAGGTTTGATACATTATTTTTTGACTTAGATTTTTTTTCAAGTAACTTCGATTTCTAGCCATAGAAAGTGCCGTTACCACACTGGCCTCAATGTTATACTCTAAGTTATGGCTCAAAGTTAACTCCTCGACGCTGTGTCTTAGTGTGTGATCATTATTAACACCGCACGTATGTGTGTTTTCATGGGTCTCAGTTTTCAATGTTACAACTGCAGGTAAAATGAATGAAGTATTACAGCGATATTCTCAGTGGCATGGTAACACATTTTGATGACTTTGTAAACCTTGATATGTATAAATCTATATCATGTTTCACACCTCAAAACAAAAATCACTATTGACAAGAATTATAGATATCATGTATGAATGAATCTGCAATCAGTTAGTTCCATCTCAGCTGCCACTGTGTCTTCATTTCAGTTAGTTCCATGACAGGGGAAATGATGGCGCGTGAAGGTGGTGATATAAGGTTGGTTCGGTGAAGGTCTTTACTTAACGTAAAAAAAAAAAAGGGAAAAGGGGAGTGATGGCCCACCTTTTTATTAATTATTATTATTTTTTATTTTTTTGCGAGTGTGTGTAGGGTATTTTGTGGGGTACGTTTTTATAAAGTGAGG
Organism: Artemisia tridentata subsp. tridentata; assembly: GCA_021014915.2. NCBI lineage: Eukaryota > Viridiplantae > Streptophyta > Magnoliopsida > Asterales > Asteraceae > Artemisia > Artemisia tridentata. Next base: position 189,760,924 of record CP139509.1, on the reverse strand, counting down.
TATTTTTATGTGTTTGGTTAGGTGATTACCACAACGGCTGTTAGGTAGTGTGCTGGAAAGCTGATGTGACGATGATGTGGCGACGGTGGGAAGGTCACCATTATACCCGGCCTAAGGATTCACGATTGCACCCTGTACTTGTAGCGATTAGCCCAAAACAAATAATGAAGGAAATTGAGTGCACTCAAAACGCACATTAGCCAGTAAAATCTCTCCAATCTGTAATGGTTCAAGTTGGTACCAGAGAGCCATCCCTTTTCCCCTGTTGCACTGTTCACGATTGACACTATAACACTGCTTAAGTAATACCCCATTGCCAACGATGCAAACGATAGCGACGTGGCTAAAGATCTCATACTTCCGGGTGCTTCCGTGAAGAAAAACTCTAGTAATCCTGCTAATGTGAAAAGATCAGCAGAACCTAGAAACAGATACTGAAACGCAATCCACAAGAATGTTATTGATAACGGATCATGGGTGTCTAAACCTGCTTTTGTAGCAACTCGTTTGCGCTTTATCTCTACTAGAGCAGCAATAGCCATGGCTACAATCGAGAGGAGGAGTCCTATACCAATTCTTTGCAAGTGGGAAATCCCCATTTCAGATTTTGTTGTTTTGCGGGCAAATGGGACTATGATGTGATCGTAGATGGGTGCTAGTAAGATTATGAAGACAACCGGGAAAACAGGTAGAGAGGCCGGTGGGACTTTTAGGTTTCCAATTTTGGTGTTCATGGTGGCGGCTTGTTGTACAGAGAAGGTTGATAGCTGGGCTAGGCAGCAGTTGAGCATGATGGTGCAGCCAAATATTGGGAGAACTTTGAACACGATTTTGACGTCTTCGACTTGTAGGACTGAACATTGGAGGAATTTGCATGCGGGTGTGTTGATGGCAGCCCGGTTCAGGAACTTGAGGCTCGAAGAAGGAGTTTCGGATGTTGTCTTGTTGGTTTCTTCTTTTTGTTGCGGTTTAATAGAGGCATTACTAGGGCTCTTCACAATGGAAGTGTTCAACATGGACGCTACTACAACCTGCAGACACAACATATATACAATATTAATTGTGAAAATGATACATAATGTTGATTGTAAATTAGTCCGGGCAAATTAATCCATCCAACCTTAAAGATAGTGGTTAGAGGGCTTCCACGAGGAAGCTTGTTGCGGTAAAAGCAAGAACCGGCCAAGAAGACTGGGATGGATAAAAAGATTGTTAGCATTGATATTCCGAAACCCCATACCCATCCTTTGTTGTCTTCCATCCAAACAACAAATGTGACCGCGATTAGAGCACCAATTGCAAGGCAAAACACAAAGTAGTTAAAAAACGTCGATCTTTGTTTCCTTCCCTTAATGTCATTTTCATCAAATTGTTCAGCACCGTGTACTGGTAGTGATCCTTTAATACCTCCAACACCTAACGCCACCAAGTAGAGTCCCAAAAACAACATTGCAGCTTCACCACCGTGGACTTGTTCACATGATTCCTTCGTGCACTCAGGCGGTTGCAGCCACGATGACCGAGCTTGTATAGTTAATATCATAAGACCCTACATATCATTTTATGATTTTATACTTATTAATAGTTATATTAATAAGTACTAGACAAATAGCCACGCAAAATGACGATGTATTGCGGCAATAATTATACTTCTGAACTTTTGGTTCACCCTTGATGCAACATTTACGGGTTATATGATAGCATTAATTTGTGTGTATCTTTTTTTTTTAATGTATATATATGTGAAGTAAGTGAAACTAAAGAAAATTAATGGTTTAAATTCTAATTAAGTATTTAAATATTTAAAAGATTCTGTTGACTTTTAAAAGTAGAGGTTATTTAGTCTCATTTGTAAGTTTTTTGAGTTTTAAAAAATTTATTTGTGCTTTAAATATACGTAGTGTAGATACGCACGTTGAAAAGATTAAAGGACGGCGCTAATGACTGCATAAAGCACATGCTAATACGAGTGTATTTAGCATCAAAAGTAACTTTATTCATTTATTACTCTACTTAGTTTTTAGTCATTTTTCTAGAGAGGAGTACCGTTTAGTTTGGGTAGGTTTTTGGCTAAAACCAAAACCGAACTGAAATTCGGTTTTTATAAAACCCCAAACTGAAATCGTTCGGTTTTTTATGGTTCGGATTTTTAGGTTAATTATTGGTTTTCGTTCGGTTTTTCGGTTATTTTGGTTTTTAACCGTTTATATTTGGGCGTGGCCATTTTATACCAACAAACTGTTTTACGTAGAAAATTGGTTATTCTTCTTTACCTTTTTTTTTTATCAATCTAAGCTTAATAATGTTTATCCTATATTTCTACAATTACACACATATAAACGAGACCACACACATGCAAGTGAACATACACTTAGTATGATCATTGTCGCATATGTATTTAGATATTGTCAAGTAAACACGCGTACACTCAAACACACATACAAAAGTTAAGATAAATATATTATAAATCCACTTACAAAATGAATAAGAATTTATAAATTTGATTTATTTAGTTTTAATAATATTAATTTAATCATATATTATTATATAATAATACCGGTTCGGTTCAGTTTTTACGGTTTGGTTTTTGAACGAAAACTGGAACCGAACCGAATTTTTCGGTGTTTAAAAAAGTAAAAACCAAACCATCGTTTTTAGTTTTAGTTGGTTATTTTAGTTCGATTTTTTTGGGTTTCGATTTGGTTTCGGTTTTTCTTGCTCACCCTTAATTTTTACTCTTTAGTTATAACTAAAATGGCTACAACTTTTTTTGTATATATAAACATAGCTAGATTTTAATGAATCTCAGAATTATGACTTTTTTAACGTAGCTAGTTTGTATTGTAAAAGATAAAACATAATATTAAAACTTTTTGTTTATGTTAACATTCGAGGGCTTCACTTTCCTTTTCGCCCGGGGCTTCTGAATTTTCTAGGATGGCCCTTAGTATATGAGTATGAAAAAGTTTTAAAACCCGGTTTAATATCAAAAGACCTTACAAAATGTTTTAAAACCCGGTTTTGTTATTGACCCGGTCTAGTTAGCAGTTCACCATGTCGTTGGTTAAACCGGTTCAACCGCTGGGTCAAACCGGACCTATACTATACATATGTTTACATTTCTCATCTTTGATATATAGTGTTGCATGATCTTATGTTTTACTCCCTCCGTCCCTAAATAAATGTCCACTTGGACTTTTTTTGGTCTTTATTATTCAACTTTGACCATAAATATTTTTGTTTGTGTTATATAATACTTGATGCAAAATATATGAATGGATTGGGTTTTAAAAGTATTTTCATTGGTATAATTTTCATCAAGTATTATATAACACAAACAAAATTATTTATGGTCAAAGTTGAATAATAAAGACCACAAAAAGTACAAGTGGACATTTATTTAGGAACGGAGGGAATATTTGATTTCGTTCTTACATTTGATTGACTCTACTAGTACTTTGTCTTTAAGTTCCATATCTATTTTATAATATAAAAGCAAGAATTGGCACAACAATCAATTTATAATATTAATTTATCACTTAATTGATGGTGTTTCTTGAATCACATCTTTGTTAAAAGGTGGATCTGTTTGATTGGTTTAATAAAAAAGAAGAGAGAGAACATATATTTAAATACATCAATCAAACACATTTAACTCATTTTGTGGGAAGTTTGTTTGTGGTTTTAGCACCCCTCTTGTTAATTATCTTTTCAAATCGAGCAAATATAATACCAACATAAATTTATAACTCTAAGTTGTTAACCAAAACATAGCCACATCACTCGTCACCAACGTAATTTAAGTCGATGTAGTGAATGAGAATGAAAAGACAAATGTGTTTGTTAGTTTTAGGGGAGAAAAAAAGTGTTTCTATTGTTTAAAAATAAGGAAGAGAAAAAAATATGTAAAGACCGGCCGGGTTTCTTAAATTGTTTAACAAAGGTCAATTAAAGGTGGTTTAATCCGGTTTTCAAACAAGCAAAATTTGAACCGGTATTCAAACCGGTTCTGGTTCAACCTGGCTGACCGTATGGACCCGGGGACAAATATTAATATTACTACTGTATTATGATGTATGGTGGCGCGTGGTACAAGTGCGAATGCAACATGTGGGTTCATGGTGTTATTAATTATCAATCACAGTCACAACCATCGACATAAACAACACTAATGCCATCGGTGGGACTCAATTTGTTACATGAAATTAAATCCAAATGTATAATTATACCCCACAACCAACTAAACTTCTGATGGTTTATTACCTTGTGTGTTAAAGACTACATTGAGCAAAGCATATAAATTAAAGAAGGCCTACCATTGTTAATCATAGGCTCTTTTGCTTTATCAAATTCAACTTCGGTCATTTTTAACTTTGGAAATCTAGATTATTATGTTAGTTTGCCCCAAGTCAATTATACGGGAAAAGGCCCATCAAGACTTCCTAGTGAGCAAGAAATAATAAAAACATCAAGACCATGTAACAAGTGAATGCATCCAAAGTTTGTACTAGTTAGCGTAGGATGAAGGGAATGAAATGAAATTTTGATTGATATATTCTCGGCCACTTGTCAAATATCTTAATGTTGCATCTATAAGAGTTTGCCACGTATCTATGCTCGCTCTTTAAAGAGTAAATTGCGAAAATCGTCATTGTTGTATGTTCATATTGCAATTATAATTTTTATTTTTTCGAAAGTGCGAACGTTATTTTTAAGAGAAACTATTGATGCGGATATCATCCTTAGCCTAACTTAAAATGACTAAACTACCATAAAGTGAAAGACATAGTCTTCAAGGTTTTCAAGATCGGGATCCTACCCAGGATCGTTTTCGTCTTTGCAAGATCATGATCGTAAGATCGGATCGGGATCTTAAGATCCTACTCTAATGTTATTTCTTAATAGTTTTTGTAATATTATACAAATCTACAAAATATTATACATTATAAACACAAAATATCATGAATGTTTAATAGAAATATTGTTCTAAATTATGATTATGAAATGTTTAAAAAGATTTAACATGTTGTTTTTTTTTAATTCTACAAAAAAACAACTCATAAATTTATAGTTTTTTAGTTTGTAATCCGAGAAAAATAAAATCGGATTAGATCTTAAGATCTTATGGTTAAGATCGGGATCCTATAAGATCTTAAGCTTGCAAAGATCCTATGTAGGATCCAGATCGTTTTTTCTTTGCAGTATCGTAAAATCGTAGGATCCTAAGATCATGATCTGGATCTTGACAACTATGATAGTCTTACTAAAATCAAAGGCATTTTAGTCATTTCACTTTAAGACAGTGACGAAATCCGCATCAAAGGTTTTCCACATGAACGACTCATGAACTTTCGAAAAAATAAAGATTGCGAAAACAATATGAACATAATACAAGGACGTTTCTTGCAATTTTACTCCTCTTTAAACAAATCAACGTATTTGTTCTTTAAAAATAAAAAATTCTCACTTGACTAGTTGTTTTCCTATTTATGTTTCTTGGAATCTGTAACATGATATTTCTATTATCTTTTTGGTCAACTGTGAATTATAAAAGTAGCTAGTTGATCTATATAAAAAGCTTGGTTGAATATATATATTTACGTGATAAAAGAAGATAATATTGTAAATTGATGAGTTATTCAAGCCCCCCTATAGGGGGGTGTTGACTTTTTGTATGCTGCTGCGGTTTGTACTGTGTGCTTTAAAATTTGTACATGTTGACTAAAATAGACGGAGCCCACATAGTAGGGGGGACTTGTATTTACGTGATAAAAGTATATCCCTGATAAAAGAAGATAATATTGTAAATTGATGAAATAATAATATACAGGATAGATATTGTACCAGGAATTCAAGAGAAGCACTGAAGATGTAGATTTGATAAGCGGTAAAGAAAGCATCAGATAAGAAGCCACCGAGAAGAGCAAGAAGAAAAGCAGTTCCCATGAAATCTGTGACATTATTTGCTGCTTTTGAAAGTGAAAAATGCATGTGTTGAGTCAAGTACAACACTAGATTGCTTGCATTTGCCAGATATGCCAAATTCTCCATCACCTCCACAACTATATATTCATTCAATTCATTTATATATCACAAATCATCAATAGTTTTTAAAAAAAATTCACGATGATGTTAAAGTAGTAAGTACCTAAGACAAACAAGGCAGCACGCATGCCACCATGTTGACCCTTTTTAGCAGGTTTCTTCTTCCAATCCACATAACCATCTTCCCATAAAATGGTATCCTCCTCCCCCTGCATGCGCTCAATAAAAAAGATAGATATCATTAGTCAACCTTTTTCTTCTTCTTCTTCTTCTCCTTGTGATAGAGATTGAGAAGAAATATTAGAAAAGATGCATACCATTAGTTTAAGCCAAAGAGTACTAATCCAATTAATTAATTTTCTCTCTAATATAGGTACGCAAAGTCAAATGCCCAAAATAAATAAATAAAGAGGGAAGGGGACATTTTACAAAAAGAATTAATAAAGAGGCCGGGTGGCACAGGTTGATCTCCTGGAGATGAGGAAGTTACAACCTATTTTTGGTACCTACTGCCAATATTTTATAGGCGTAACTAACTCGGTTCAGGGTGAGGTCGGTGACAAGCCCTCGTAGTAAGGGCGTCAATTTCACGACTATTTAACAAATATGTTAGACCAACCGTAATACAGGGTCACACGATTCAGGTACTCTCAAATTGGACGCGTCCCCCTTTGTTACGACAACCCAATAAGGTGCGTCAGCAAGCCAAAAAAGGAAGACTCGGTCACTTATTTGACCGAGTCGTAGGCTTGGGTTGGCACAAAAAACAACACTCCAACGGTAAAAAATTATACCGTTTAACATTTACTAAAATAATAATAATAATAATACTAATAATAATAAAGTGTTCTCTATAACTCAAGACATTGGGGCACGTGCTGCTATTCATATCTTCAGTAGGATTATCATGGTAGATGGACCTCGTTGTGGTTTGCACCTCAATGTTGATAAAACTGAGGTTTTTTGGCCTACGGAAGACCCCAGAAGCAGGCTTGTGGGTGTTTTCCCACCTAATATTGCCCGACCTTTGCATGGTGTTAAATTACTGGGTGGGCCCGCTAGTGTGGACTTTGATTTTAGTAGTGAGCTTGTTATGAAAAGAGTTGCCAAAACCATTGAGCTTATGGGTGCTGCTGCTAAGATTAATGACCCTCAATGTGAGCTATTGCTTCTTCGTGCTTGTGCCGGTATTTCCAAATTATATTTTGCTATGCGTACTTGCTCCCCTCGGGTCTTTGAACGTGCTCAGATTTCTTTTGATGTGGCTCTTCGTTCTACTCTAGAGCGTATTGTCACTGCTTCTGGACCTGGTTTTGGCGATTGGCAATGGAGGCTTGCTACACTAACCTTTGCGTTCGGGGGGCTTGGTGTTTACGCTGCAGGTGACGTCTTGAACTATGCATTTATTGCGTCTAGACTTCAATCTGCTAGCTTACAGACTAAGTTGCTTCGACATTCTGGTATCGTAACTTCTGGGCCTTCCTTTGATGATGCCTTGTGTACTTTTAATACGAAAATGGAGATTGACCTTTTGAGTAACCTATGTGAGATCGCTGCCCCCAAACTCATGAAGAAACTGGCAGATATATATTTCACACGTGTTACCCAAATAGCCGAATCTACATTTTCTTTGTCCACTCGACAAGTGGCGTTATGAAAATCGCAAATGGAGGACTACACTTCGGACTGGCTTAGGGTGGTTCCTATATCTGGATTGGGACAGACTATGAATGCTAAGACCTATCGGTGCGTACTATGTTATCGACTCGGTGTTCCCCTATTCTCTGTTCAAATGCCGTGCTCAGCTTGTTCCAGGGTCTTTTGTAGGTCGAGTATATCTCAAACACACACACGTATGAAAGCTAAAATATGTACTACTACTAATCTAATAAGCTACGATAAGAGATAAGTGAATAAGCAAATAAGAGAAGAAGAGAATAAGATAAGAAGAAGAGAGATTTGGATGGGAATTCAATTCATACGATATAAGGACAAAGCTTCCGCAACATACATGAATAACCAACAATAAGAATGAGTTCCCTAGCCTTCTATTTATAGGCTACTAGCTAGGGCAACTCTTACATGAATTCTTTCTAGAAGGAATAACACTTAAATGGGCGGTCCATGGGCTTCTAATGGACCGCACCTTAAATACAATATAAAGCCCTATTTAAGCAACATGTATTGAAATGAACAAGACTTGAAATATATTTGAAACGTGTTCCTAACAATCTCCCCTAAGTCTTGATCATCAATGTTGCTCGACGTCTTCTTTGCTTCATTGGCTTCCGACGTCTTTATAATCTTTGTTTCTTTGTTCTTGTTCTAGGATGATATGATGTTGTCTCGATCTGCCAATCTCCAACATCTTCTTGTCTTCTCCATCATGCTCATATATTTTTGACTTGTTTTCTGCAACATGTTCTCACTTTTTAATCTTAAACTTGAGAAAGGTTGAGGTGCTTGAACTTTTGACTTTACTATATCATATGTTGAACTTTTGCTGTTACTGAGTCTTTGAGAGAACATTTCTTCAAGATATGAACATGATGGAGTCTTGATGGTTGAACTCCAGCTCCTCAGCAGCAGCAGCAGCACGAACCAACCGGTACTTACAGGCTCAGACTCGAGATCGTCAACAGCATAGTGTGAAGACTTTCTCAAATCCTAACCCAGGCCGTTCTGAACCGGATTCCCCTGAAAGGGATAACACGGACACACCGAAGTGCACCCACGATTCACTGAGTCGCTGGAGATCACCCCACGACTGTAGACCGTTTGGAGCAAACACTAAGCGTAACCCACAAGGAGTTACCGAAGTGACCTGCTGTCAGAGTTGTTTGATGTTGCTCTGGCAAGATTTCCATTCAATCATTGATAATTACAAATGTGACTTTTCTCATGAATGTTCTTGGCAGATTGCTAAGATCTGCGAAGGACACTTTCCTAATTTACAACCGATGCCCATGATGTAGAACACCAGAGTAATTCTAAGTGTACCTAAGAGATCTTTGATGAATCTCATGGCTCTAGACTCAATTAGTGCACATTTGTTTGGTCGTCGGAGGCGTGGAGCAGATTGCCTCCTTTTCAATATCAACACTCTCGTAATGAGAGGTCGATAGATTATGAAGGGTTCTCCGTGTGAATGAAACAAATGTCTTTTGAGAGACACTTGAGTGGCTTAGAAGGTTTAGTGCAATGCGTCACTGGGTCCATGACGTCTTTAGTCTTCAATACCGGTGATGCTCATCAACCAGTAGATTATGAATTGAACCCGGTGTCTGCCCTAAGGTTGAACAAATGGAGGGCTATTTCTTTTCACCCTTTTCTTTGCTTTTCTTTTTAATTCTTCAACCCCTTCTTTCTCCTTTCATTTATTTTCTCCTTTTTTAATATCATACCTAGGACTTTCTAGTTCTAAACTATTAGTATTGTCCTTGGGTAGATCCCTCCGGCTCTGGCGGATCATAGGACGGTTTTCCCTAACCTTAGTCACCTTATAACTCCATGACTATCCTAATGATGCCATAAACCAAACCATTGAAAATCTCTCAAAGTGTCGGTAATTGTAAAGACATTTTGTTGACACCTTGAGAGTTTGATGATTTTCAGAAAGACTCCCCCTTAACATGTGCGCATAAGTAATAAATTTGAAATTTGCACATGCCGGAAAGAGTAAGCACTTTTGAATTGATTGACTTTCAATGAACCTGATCGTCGCGAGACACGCTTACATCACCAGTTAAACTGGCTTGAAATTATTACCCGTCCAGATCAGATTCAAAGATTATCGCTCGAAATCGGTACATTCTACTTAGACACGTCCTTTGCGAGACACGCTTACATCACCAGATAAACTGGCTTGAAATTATTACCCGTCCGGGACATGTCCTTTCGACTACTGACTTTTCCTATCGTCAATTCGAGGGTCAATTCTGAGTTTGAGCACAAGAGATTCCAGCAAATGAGATACCATATTTTAATCATCTTTTACTTCTCCCCCTCAAAAATAGCATACTCATGATGTTTTTGAAAAACTTTATGATTAAAATATGCTGTTTTTGAGTTTTTAGGGAAGAATTTCAAGAACATTTATATTTTTGGAACAAAGATTATATTTTCAAATACTCCCCCTTAACAAGGGAATACTTGTCCTTATGAGCAGAATGTTTGAAAAACTTTAGAAAACATTCTGGTTTTAATTCTGCTCATAAGTAAGAAGCCTTCGCTCCTTTTTCAGGATTGAGGCACTGAAGCGTACCTCAGGGTCCTTTCTTTGGGGTCCGGGTTGTACACTGTTATGTGTGCACAAGCCGTAATGTCACAGGCCATATGGTAAGAATAATGGAAAAGAATTATGAACAATGAATTCAAATGCTCACATCATCCTCCTTTGTTAAACTTGGTGAATTCTGGATCCGTCCTTTGATATAGTCTGATAGGAAAGGGAGGACGACCGCCCACATAACTCTCAAGTCTCCGAATCTGATCCCTCCGGTACAACCTTCTTTCAATCTTCAAGATGAACTGCATTACTTGTTTGAGCTCATTATGTGTCCACCTTGTTGACTTTTTCAACTCATGATCTCGAACTCGAAGAACTAACCCATCTCTAACGTTTTTCAGCGTATCGTCACAGAATTTATGTATCTCGTGGAATGACATGAAATGGTTTGTGTGTGTTGCACTTCTGTAGACGAACCCGAAGACTGGGTATTTCTTCATGGTATATTGAGCATCGCTGTTGTTCATAACTTTAGTAACACGGGCAATTCTTTTCACATGCTTACCTTTCAAGGCCAATTTGATACTATCAGAAACTGTTGCTTTTTCTTTAGGTGATGGTGATTTCTTTGGTGATGGAGTAAGTGAGGGAATTGGTTCTTCAGAGTTAGGTGCTGAGTCCTTTGGAGGGGAAGAAGGAGGTGTTGGAGTGTGAGGAGGTGATTCAGGAGGTGTATTCGGTTTGGGTGATGATACAGGTGAAGGTTGAACTGGTGATGATTTATGCTCCTGTTGAGGATTATGAACAACCAAAGCAAGTTCTGGTGGAGGAACTGATGGAGAACGGATGTAGCTATCAGCTTCCAAGTCAGCTTGAGCATCTTCCTTAAGTTTCCTTTCTAATTCCTCTTGTCTTGCCATTGCTTCCTCAAGTTCCTTAGCAGCTTCAGTTGTCTTATTGCCAAGAATTTCCTTTTCATCTTCAGGATTCCAGTCCATATTGTCCTGATGGAGTTGTTCCCCCCGATCATCATCAAACATGGAGTCTGAGATTTCCTTGTCAGTTAAGACTATATTGCTCTCCTGATCAATCTCCTTCTCATTCTGAGCTTGTGCTTCCAAGTCGGGTTGAATAACCAAACTTGGTTGCTGAGGAATGACAGATTCAGCCTTATCGGGTTGAATAACCGTATCAGGCTGAATCGTGGATGTAGCAACTCCAGATCCTCCGGGTTGATTAACCGGATTAGTGTGGATCGAAGCTGCTTCTTGAACGGTGCCTGATCCTCCTGCTCCATGCTTCATTTCATACTCCCTTTGTTTCTCAACAGCCAATCGTGCCCTTCTTTCTTCATCCTCCTTAGTTGACTTTAGACTCATCTTTTGTGCATTCTCAAAGTTGATCTGATTTTGAAGTTCAGCTTCTTCAACAGTCATAACAACAGGAGTCTCCTCTTCTGATTCAGATGATTCAGAGTCAGTATCTTCATCAATAATCCCAGATGGTTCAGATTTTGGTCGGGGTTTACTAGGTACAGTCCTCTTGAGAGATCTTGGATGCTGTTTCTTTGGAAGAGAGGTACTTGATGCACTGCCAGTCTTAGACCTGCTTCGAGAACGGGTCTTTGTAGATCCTGACCCTTCAACCAAGTTAGAAAGTCCCACTCGACGTTCATGGAATGCCTTATCATATGCAAGATATGCTGGAGTTTCTTTTATTTTTTCGGTCATTAGAAACTCTGGCAGTCTTGTCCCTTGTTTGTGCGTGCTCCCTTTGGGAAAGTAGACTTTGCGGAAAGTTCTATCCATCATGTATGGATGAACCTCTTGATCGGTAGGTCGTCGATCAATGTCCTTATGTAAGTCAAGCAGATAACTTATGAGAACTTTGGTGTAACGGACAAAAGGGATTTGTTTGAAAGCTTTCCGCATCTGAAATAGTATATCTTCCCAGATAAGAGCTGCAAAGTCAATCTTTTCCTGGTTCACGAACCCCCAGAAGACTTGAAGATGACTTAGTCTTGGGTGCTCAAAGCCACTATCTCTACCGGATATTGAACGGGTTATTATGTAGAAGATAGTTCTCCAGGGCTGAGGTATGTATTTAGCATTGACTTTCGAGATCTTGGTTAATGGTGTGTCGGGTTGAACATCATAACCAATGTCTACAAGGAATTGCATGATTTCAGATTCTGAAGGTGTCGGGTAGAATTGGTTGGAAGTTTCAGGTGCATCTGGAAGGTCTAAGGCTTTGCGGAGATGATTAGGTGTGACTCTGATCCTTTTATGATCCAGTTGGATTGTGAAGTACTTATCATCACTGCTCAGTGTGAATGTATCCCAGAATTGATGTATGTACAGTTCTGGAATGGTGTCAGAGCTGTCAAGAAGGTTTCTGCACTTATGAGCTTTGAGAATCTCCACAGCAATCTGGCAGCTTGGGTCAGAACACTTTATCTTATCAAGCTCTACTCGTGCATTGTTTTTCCTAATTTCTAAAGAATACCCATGAGGAAACACTTCTTCTTTAGTGAGTGGTGGAAGAGGTTGTTGTTCTGGTGCAGCCATTAGATGTTATCTGAAGCAACAATCAAGTACAAATAGGCAATATACATGATTGTTAGCATATGTTAAGACTAGATACAACACATGGCATCCATTTGCATTTATGATTGGTTGTTACATGCTTGATCAAAGAATTTATCAAGATATTACCAAATTTTATAAAATTTGATTCATTTTGATAAGTATAAAAGATATACCTAAGGAAAGAAATCAAATTCTATAAAATATCACAATTGCGATAATTATTGTAATTGCGATAATTATGCAATTGCGATAATTATCCATTAGCGATAATTATGCAATAGCGATAATTATGCAATAGCGATAATTAGGCAATAGAGATAATTATGCAATAGCGATAATTATCCAATTGCGATAATTTTGGCAATTTCGATAAACTCTCATACAAGAATTTTCGATAACTTTGAAGATGAACAACCACGTAGATTTTTATCGAAATTCATTATAACTTAGATTTTACAACCACAAATTATCTAAATCAGTTTTGATGACTAATCTAAACAATCTGACCAAGTTATAACAATATTTATCCATAAATACTCAATAATCAACCTGCTAGTGTTCGTAGTTCTTCTTAAACCCTTAAACTCAATTGATCCATTTAACATGTTTCTGGGCACAATCTAAGCATTCATACAATCGATTAACCTCAAAACAACAACATTCCAACATACAAATTACACAATAACACTCATATACAGATTTCCCCAAATTTGTCGCTTAAACCCTAAAACTTAATTCTAACGTTTTGAAGTTTCTGGGAGTAATTAAGCATACAATCTAGGTTTATTATCAATATTTAAGCATTGTTGTACAATTTTTCTCAACTAAAACATTCTCATTCAAAGATCCCCAATTTTACGCAAACCCTAGAACTAGAATTTACAATTGCGATAGATTTAACCGTTGGATCATGATAAAGTTAAAAACCATCTGTTATAATGACATTTTAAGCACAAAATTACTCACAAAATTTGATGATCGTGAGTGGATTATCGGATTGAAGGTCAGCCGTAGATGATGGTGGGTGTGGTTATTTAATATGGTAGGTGGATTTGTCAGTTAAGTTGCAGTGAATTAACTGCGATGTAATTTTGTTGACTTTATATATCTATCAATTAACTTTGCAATTGTGACACATATAGTCCCCTAACCTTAAGTCTTTGTATTCCTAGTCCTAAACCACCATCATACTAACTCTAAGTCTTATATTTTACATTTAAGGCACACAACTTTTTCCATCTTGAGATCTTATCACCAAAACTTTTTGAAGCAAACAAATTTCTGAAAGTATGCAAGTACAAGTTTAAAATTGTGGAAAAGATTATGTCTCCCCCTCAACACGTGTTAAAAAATAATTTGTGACATTTTAAAATAAACAACGTGTTGGATAAGGGTTTGTACTTGCATTTTTTTTTAAATATATATTTACAAAGATAGTTTGGAGATGATTGACTTGGTTAATTGTGTTTAAGAAATTTTTCCAAATCATTTGGTGTCAAACATCTCATACCAATTCGGTGAACCAGATCCACAAATCTTGCATGAGGCAAGGCTTTTGTGAACAGATCCGCCAGTTGGTGTTCAGTTCCCACAAAATACAATTCAACAGTACCCTTTTTCACGTGTTCCTTGATGAAATGGTACCGGAGATCAATATGCTTTGACTTGGAATGCTGCACGGTGTTGCATGAAATAGCGATGGCACTCTTGGAATCACAGTACATGGGAATCTTGTTGAATACGTATCCGTAGTCCATCAGTTGTGATCGCATCCAGATGACTTGAGCACAGCAGGCAGACATGGCTACATATTCAGATTCTGTTGACGACAGTGAGGTGCAGTCTTGTTTCTTTGATTGCCAAGAGACGAGCTTGTCACCCAAGAATTGTACTCCCCTTGATGTACTTTTGCGTGTGTCTAAGCACCCTGCATGGTCAGCGTCTGAAAATGCAACAAGTTCAAACCCAGAATCCTTTGGATACCAGATTCCCAAATTAATGGTTCCCTTTATGTATCTAAGGATTCTTTTAACGGCTGACAAATGCCGTTCAGTCGGTCTAGACTGATATCGGGAGCAAAGATATGTGGCAAATACAACATCCGGTCTGCTAGCCGTGAGATACATGATCGAGCCAATCATACTACGATACTTCGTCGGATCAATGGGTGTCCCATGTATGTCAGCATCTAGCTTCGGGGATGAGGAGGACATTGGGGTGTTATAGGTGTCACAGCTGGTCATACCATGCTTTTTCAGGATTTCCTGAGCATACTTTGACTGACTTAGAAATATACCACGGGGTGACTGATGAACTTGCAATCCTAGAAAGAATTTAAGTTCACCCATCATAGACATCTCAAAGTTTTGTTTCATCAGTTTAGAAAAATCGTTTGAATATTTTTTATTGGTTGAACCAAAAATAATATCATCCACATAAATTTGAACAATGAGAATGTCTTCCCCGTGTATCTGTATAAATAAAGTCGGGTCAACAGTTCCTATGGTAAAATGATTAGCAAGGAGAAATGCAGACAGTTTATCGTACCACGCCCTCGGGGCTTGTTTAAGGCCGTATAGAGCTTTCTTAAGCCGATATACATGGTTAGGATGATCTGGGTCCACGAAGCCTTCTGGTTGTGACACGTACACCTCTTCTCGGAGTTGTCCATTGAGAAATGCCATCTTCACATCCATCTGATAGACTGTGATGTTCTTGTGGGCTGCGTATGCCAGAAACATTTGAACTGCCTCAATCCGAGCCACTGGAGCAAACGATTCCTCGAAGTCAATACCCTCTTCTTGGCTATACCCTTTTGCTACCAGTCGGGACTTGTTACGAATCACTGTACCATCTGCATCCAGCTTATTCTTCCAAATCCATTTCAATCCAACAACATAAACTCCATCTGGTCTTTCAACTAATTCCCAAACTTCCAAACGTTTGAATTGTTCCAGCTCTTCTTGCATGGATTCAATCCAGTTGTCATATGTAAGGGCTTCTTTGATGTTTTTAGGTTCAGATTGACAGACAGTGAGTGCATACATGCAGTGTTCACTATCTGAGTGGAGTTTTTGTCTTGTCATGACTGGATTGTCAGGTTTTCCAATTATATTTACCAAGGGATGATCTCTTGTCCATTTGTGGGTTGATGGAAAATGTTGAATGTTGTTATAGTGATATGACGGGTCCATATTGCTCGAGGATGACTCTCCTATTTCTGGAATGGTTGGTGGTGGAGCAAATGGATTAAAAAATGCATTCCCGTCATAACCTGAAGGTGTGGGAACTTGGTTAGAAATGGGGGAAGAATCTTCAACTGCAGGTGGAGGTGTTTGAACCATGGGTGATGAGGGTTCAGGTTGAGGTGCATCGTTATCAACTGCTGTAGTAGTAGTTGCAGGTTGATCAGGTGCTTGATTTAGGACATGTTGAGCAGCGGAACTGGTGGAAGCATCTGATGCACTACTAACACAAACTTCATCAAACATTGGTGCAAACAAATCTTCTAGATCTTTCCTGTTAAAGGGTAAGGGTGCAGCCAAAGATTCAGGGAAGTTTAGACGGTTATGTTCGGGTTCTAAGCGGTCTTGCTCAAAAGCCATTTCCGTGAGTTCATCAAAATTGGCGTGTATAGTCTCTTGAATTTCCCCGGTCTGACGATTCCAAATTCTATATCCCTTAGAATTCTCACAGTAGCCAACGAATATCCCAATGTCTGCCTTAGCCTTAAGTTTACCAAGATCATCTCTATCATTTTTCGGGTAACACAGTGCTCCAAAAACATGAAAGTAGTTGATGTTTGGTTTCCTGCCTTGAATTAGCTCATATGGAGTTTTGTTGTGTCGTCTGTTGATCATGCCGCGGTTCTGGGTATAACATGCAGTATTAACAGCTTCAGCCCAAAGGTAATCTGGTAATTGAGCATTGATCAACATTGTTCTAGCTGCTTCCACAAGCGTACGGTTTCGTCTTTCAACTACACCATTCTGTTCGGGAGTGCGAGCAATTGAATATTGATGAACAATCCCATGCTTCTCAGTGTATTCCCGAAGGGTTTGATTCTTAAATTCAGTGCCGTTGTCTGTACGAATAATCCTGACGGTGTTACGGACTTGAACTTGAATCTTTGTGAGAAACGTGATGACCATTGAAGGAACTTGATCTTTTGTCCGAAGAAAGTAGACCCATGTCCATCGTGAGTAGTCATCTACTATTACCAAAATATACCTTTTCCCATTAATAGTTTGAACCCGCATTGGACCACACAAATCCATATGTAGCAGCTGTAGGACATGATCTGTGCTGTGTTCTGTTTTGGGAGGAAAGTGAGCACGGTGACTTTTCCCTTGTTCACATGCAGAACACAAATGATCTTTGGCATATTTGAATTTGGGTAATCCGTCCACCAATTTATTCCTTGCAAGGTCAGTCATGGTTTTGAAATTGAGATGAGACAACCTTTTATGCCATAACCAAGCCTTTGTGGGATTAGCCTTGGAGAGTAAACAGATAGGGGATGAAGCTGTCATGCCTTCAAAGGATATGGTGTATAGACTGGTTCCGCGTCTTCCTTTCATCAAATCATTTCCTTGAAGATCACGAATGAAGCAAGTTTTCTCCCTAAATGCTACTTCTAAGTCTCCGTCACAGAATTGTCCCACTGAGAATAAATTGTGACCAAGGCCTTCAACATAGTATACACGACTGATCTCGATGTTCCCATTAACATAATCTCCATAGCCCATTATTGTTGCGAAGTGATCATTCCCGAACCTGACCGTTCCGATGAACTTTGCGATAAAGTTTGTGAGAAGCTTGAGGTTGCCGGTCATGTGTCGGGAGCACCCGCTATCAACAATCCAGAGTACAATTTGAATCACCTGCATCACAAATATTGGAAACAGGTGGAGAATTGATAACGGTTGGACCCGTTGGGTTAGAAACACAAGATTTAATTATCTTAGGAACCCATTTAAAGCTTGCAGTGTTTTGTAACCAACGTTGCCATGTCCAACTAGTCTCAGCCTTTTTCCTAATGAATGCACTAGGTGATTTGGTTGTCTTAGGTTTGGCTATGGGTGTTTCAATGGTTTGCTCAGAAACAACTAGTGGTGGTTTCCCTAAAATGGACTTGGCAACAGTTTTGAGCCTAGAGGAAGAGCCACTATGTTAGGATCTCTGGGAAATAAGTATTTCATTGTTGCTGCCAATGAGCGTTCAGCTCCAGCTTAACACTATCGGCAGCAACAATGAAATACTTATTTCCCAGAGATCCTAACACACTAGTTCGTTTCTTTTTACGTTTTAACAGAGTTTTAGCAATGCAGTTTTGATGATCACCAGATAATATACTAGCATGACAAACAATACAACTAGCATCAATCATAACATCAACATTATCATTCATAGATTCAACATCTGTTACATCATTCCTAGAATTGGACTTAGATAAGGTCGATTCTATTCCTGACATTACATGTGTGTTATTCAAACTACTTGCTTTAACTTCTGAAGACTTAGATGATCCATTCCTAGACTTTTGGACTCTATGCTTCTGTTGTTTCTTGGGAGTCTTGGAACTGCTAGCCTTAGATATGGTGTCTAGTCCTGTGGAAGTAGAAGTGTTTGCATTAGTGGTTGAGTCTGATGCTTGGGTAATTGCTTTGTCTACTACATACATCCCTGGGGCAATCTTATGAACTTTTGCTTTGCTTTTGTCTAAAACTCTGATTTTCTTCTTCAGATCAACAATGATGTGTTGGTATTCTTGATTTTTTGAATCTAATTTTCTGTTGAGGCGGACTGTGTCATTTCTGTTTTGACAGATTTCATCAAGATCCTTTTCATATTCAATTAGTTTAAGTCTTAAGAAAGCCTTTGTTTCCTTATTATTATTTTCAGGAACATGACTGTTTTGAAATGATAAAGATCCTATGAGATTTTGAAATTTAAGTTCAAATGTAGCACTTTGATTTTGACACCAATCAAGCCTTTTTTGAAGATTAAAAACTTTGTTTTCCACATCATTGTTGATTTGTCGAAGATCCTCATTCTCTTTGACCAAATTTTCTATCTCCATTTGCAACATCTCAACATTTACCACATGATCATTCACAAGTAACTCATTGCATGACTCATAAAGCGAATTCATAATCACAGAAACAACGTCATAACACAGAAATTTTTCTAAGAGTCGATCATTCTCGTTTTTCAAAGTTTTCTTTTGATGTTTTTGTCTTTGAAGTTTGTCGTCCTGTTCTTTGAAAATGCCTTTCATAGATGCAACTTTCATGAATAATTCTTGTTCCCATTGTGTTGCACATTTCTTTAGATGTTTGACATGAGGCAGAATTTTCTTTTGAAGAATATCTCGCTTTTCTTTCGCGACTGGGGAAAGAAAATTAGAGACTTCGATTTGAGAATTAAACTCAATTTCATTTTCTAAAAGAAATATGTCTTCCATATTTGTATCAAAATATCGAAATAATTTACTTTCTGGTAATTTTGGATCAACATCATCCTTAGTCAAAGGATCCTTGATTTGTGCAACATTTTTGGAAACAGGAAGTATTGTAGGAGAAGCATGTTTGTTTGTGTTAACAAACGTTTGTTCTGGTTCGTCCTTTGAGGGGACAAATTTGATATGACGTCTTGCATCATAATCATGATGAATTCTGGAAAAATCTTTGTCAGTTTTTGGTCGACTCTCAAGTTCTTTTTGACGTTCAAGAATTTCAAGTTCTTCATCATTACCAAGCACAACAACTCTTTGAAAGGTATCATCAAGTAATAATTCTGCATTGTACAACTTGGAATTTTTGCTGAGTGCTTTAGAAAGAAAACATGGTTGGTCACTGCCAATAGCAAATCCAACTCCTTTCGGAACTGGTTTTACCGATAGCCTTTGAATTTGAGTTATGGATTCACCATTTTTGTATACAATAGTTTGAAACTCTTTAAGTTTGGATTCCAAAGTGACAATTTCTTCAAGATATGAGTTGACGCGTTTACTTGAGGCTTGCTTTTCTTCAAGAAGATTATTTTGAGATGTTGAAAGCTCAGATTGAGTTTTTAACAGCTCAGAATTTAAAGTATTAATTTGTTTTTTGAATTCAAATTGATCCTTTTCTTTTTGAGAGAGGAGCTCAGCCTTAGAAACGGTTAGCTCACGAACTTGATTTTCTAAATTTTGAACTTTGACATACTCTTTTTGGAAAGCAATCTCAAAACCTTTTTCACGTTTTTCTTGTTTTTGATATCCTTAAAGTTGTAGTTTATGGCACTCATTGTCCTTCGTTAACAATGCAATTTTTGCTTTTAGATTTTGATTGATTTCATTTCATTTCTCAATTTGTGATTGGGTGGTCATTAACAAGGCTTGAAGTTCTGAATCTTGATCAGGCAAAGGATCATTTTGTTTAAGATGATCATTATTTTCATCATCAATAGAATCATCAAATGAAACGACGGTTTTATCATTATCAAATGATACAACAGTGTTTATTTGATCATCTGATGGAGATGAGAATGATGAATTATGTTGAACAGAATTGTTATTTGTAGATGAAGATGCAGAAGGTGAAGCAATTTCATGTATAAGACATTGTGGATCAGGTACCTGAGATAGAGCATAGGTGTCATAGACCGGGCCTGTCTCGGACATGTTCATCTCCTGCATGTTTGCCATGAGCATTACTGCAGCATTTGCTTCAAGATCTTCCATCTCATCATCAGATGCAGCATTGGCCATAAAGCTCTGCTTATTCTGAGTCAACATTCCTGCAGCTTTTTCATCTTTGGGAGCCATCAGAAGAGCTTCCTTGTGATATGCACTGCCCATAGTACGAGGCTTAGAGCAAGCATTTGCCATGTGACCAGTCCCACCACAGTTGTAGCATGTGATTGAAGTATTTGCAGTGCCTTTCTGTGCATTCCCAGCCATCTGATTTCTTCTCTGAGTAGTTCCCATACTGTTGCTGTTACCCCCTGCAGAATTGAACCTGTTCCCTCCTGACTGAAACCTCTGAGACCCATAGTTTCCACTGTTTCCTGAACCATATCTGCCCGAAGACCGATTCTGAATTTCCACTCTACCATCGTTAATAACAGCTTGATTCCTGGTGTTGGAAGATGAACGAAGACGATTGTTGGATTTGGTGAACTTGCCAAATGCCTTAGCAATTAATCCAAATGCTTCATTAAGAGAGTTGAATGCATCCTCTTCTTCATCATAATCAGCGTTTGAGTACAACATGGAATCTGAGTTGTTATATGGAACCATTTGGTTGTCAGAGTATTGTGATGGTGCTTCATATGGATGATTTGGTTAGAAGGCTGTGGATGAAAACTTGGTTGGAAAGATGATTGTCCAAATTCCTGGTTTGGTAGTGGAAAGTTGGATTGAGCAACAAGAGCAAGCGAGTTAGGTGTTGGTGCTGATATGAACCCGCCTCGTGCTGCAATTTCCTTATCTACCTCAGATTGATGTTGTTTCAGAAAGTCATACATTAGTCCATACTTGACTTCACCAATCTTCTTAGTTTGCCTGACAAATGTTGCATATTTCTGCCATTCTGGTCCAAGGCAACCCAGAAATTTTGAATTGATAGCAATCTTAGGTAACTTGATGTCATGACGATCGAGATCATTTACAACATTTGTGAAACGGTGGTAGTATGATTCAATTGTCTCCCCTGGTTCCATGATGAAATTATTGTATTCCATGTAAAGCTTTGACTCAAGATCTTCTTGATTTAACTCTGTCCCTTCCATTAGAAGATGCACATGTTCCCACATATCTTTGGCAGTCTTTTGAGCATCAATACTTCGGTAAATAGGATTGGGAATCCCCTGAAGTATGTAAGACATTGCCAATTGATTTGCCTCTTGTTGCATTGTTTGTTCATTTGTGTAGTTAGCGACAGCAATGGGAGTTGATGTTTCTTCTCTTTCTGAAGTTCCTGGAACAACAGTTACTGGAAGTGGAAAGGGTCCTTCTTCAATGGCTTGCTTAAGATATTTCCCATGGGGTTTACGGAGTTCAATGAATCTGAGAAATCTACTAGCCCACTGCACATAGTTACCAGGTGTCAGCATAGGTGGAGTGTCCTGATTCCCAGCCTCATGTCAGGATTGCTGACTGCTGATTGCCTCACACATCTTGTTAAACCAATGTGGTTCTCTGGAGTAGGATGGATTGTTCAGCATTTGATTCTGTTGCATGATTTGTTGTGGGGATACTTGTGGTGGAGAGAGAAATTGATGCTGTTGCACGAATGCTTGTTGTTGTTGATACTGAGGATGAAATTGCTGTTGTTGAGGATATTGCTGTAGCTGATAGTAGTAATTGAAGTGAGGTGGTTGAGACATGTCTGGATCTTGAAGATAATTAAGATTTGTGTGATGAGTTATGTTAAGTTGATTTTGGTTAACTGAAGATTTTTTTCCAATTGCGATAATTACAGTTAACCCAATTGCGATAAGTACTGTTCACCCAATTGCGATAAACTCCAAATAACGATAAGGAAAATAGAAATTGCGATAAAACTTAGAATTGCGATAAAAATGACAATTTGAATAAGTTATCTTAAATTGCGATAGAAAAGGCAATTTGCGATAATTTATCAGAATTGCGATATTTTATGGCAATTTCGATAATTTTATCTAAATTCCAATTTCGATAATTCTCAACTCTCCTACAAGAGATGAGAAGCAACCAAGTCGAAGTATTTTCACTTTCTTCTACAAGGAAGTAAAATACTGAGTCCCAATGCCGATAACTGAAGAACTGCCAATTGCGATGAAACCCTAACTTGTCGCTATTCGAATCGCGATAAACCCTAACTTGTCGCTATTCACCCAAAAGCCAAAATGCACTTTTCACCAACTTTTCCAATACACGATTTTTCCGGATTTCACTAAAACGTCTAGAAAACCAATAACAAACCGATTGTTTTTTATTGTTTAACGATTAGAAACCACAAAGTATGATGAAATTTACGATCAAGAGCGTTGTAAATGGAAATTTGATGAGATTTGTAAAACTTTTTGACGAGATGATGAATACGTTCCAACAAAAAGAGTTTAATGATGAAACAAAAAACAAAAACCTTGCTTAATCCTTAAAACCAACCTAAATACGATTAGATCTACTCAAACACAATCCTAACTATCCCTTTGGCGAATGATACCACTTGTAGGTCGAGTATATCTCAAACACACACACGTATGAAAGCTAAAATACGTACTACTACTAATCTAATAAGCTATGATAAGAGATAAGTAAATAAGCAATAAGAGAAGAAGAGAATAAGATAAGATGAAAAGAGATTTGGAAGGGAATTCAATTCATACAATATAAGGACAAAGCTTTCGCAACATACATGAATAACCAACAATAAGAAAGAGTTCCCTAGCCTTCTATTTATAAGCTACTAGCTAGGGCAACTCTTACATGAATTCTTTCTAGAAGGAATAACACTTAAATGGGTGGTCCATGGGCTTCTAATGGACCACATCTTAAATACAATATAAAGCCCTATTTAAGCAACATGTATTGAAATGAAGAAGACTTGAAATATATTTGAAACGTATTCCTAACAGTTATGAATATCTTTACTGGGGATATTTATGGGGACCATGCTGTATCTTGTGCTGGTATTATTGGTATTAAACATCGGCATAACATGGTACATGATGTTCTTGTTGACATATGTTCTCGGTCGGGGGTTTCGGTTAGCAAAGAGGTTGATATTGGACTTTATGGTGAAAGGGACAAATCCTTACGTCCAGCTGATATGTTACTTTACTCGTGGGATGGAGGCCTTGATGTTTGTGTTGATTTGACTGGATCATCGCCCTTGACGCAAACTGGTATGGTTGATTTTGTACCGGGTCGTGTGGTGATTGAAGCTGCACAACGTAAACGCGTCAAGTATGAGACTAAGTGCGCAAATATTGGATATGGGTTCCTCCCCTTCTCCTTCTCTTCTTTTGGGGAACTTGAGAAGGATGCAGTGACCTTACTGAAGCGAATTCAAAAGTTCTCCGATGACTCAAGACATTGGAGCACGTGCTGCTGCTCATATTTTTAGTAGGGTTAGCTTTTCTATAGCTAGAGGAGTGGGGGCCCAGTTTGTATCTCGGCTCCCTACTAACTTCTTGTAAATCCTTTGATTTTCTAATAAAGTGATGTTTTATATAAAAAAAAAATAATAAAATAATAATAATAATAATAATAATAAAATCAAAAACTTTTAAAATTTTAAATAAGGTTACCTTATAAATATCCTAATAATTCGCTATTTTTATACACACTTTCAAACCCAATCTTTATTTATATACTTTAATCTTCTTAACTCAAATAATGTCTCAAAAAACTCCTACCAAAACACAAAAAACCCGACGCCAACAAAACGTTCCAACACCGGATTTTAATTTTCGTTTGACCGGTCACTCACCACCCATTATTTTTTAACCCGCAAGTTTTGTATACCAACCACAACAACAACAACCTTTTATCAAAATAATTTGTTCTAACCTCCGTCTAACCAACCAATGTACCAACAACAAAAACAATCTCAAATGTATCGTCTACAATTATTACACGGTTCATCGTCACCACCACCGTACGAATCTTAAACTTCTCAATATTATTCTCCGGTTAACCGTTTTAATGTTAAGGGGGTAGAAGATTTGGATCCGTTCTTTGGTAGTCAACATTATTCTCCGGCTTAAGGTATGGGTGGTCCATTCGTACCCGTTCAAGACGACTCTCCCGTCGAAAAGGTGGCGCCCTTCACAAAGAAGGAGTCAAAAAGATGTAAAAAATCCAAGACGTCTACAAACGATGATGCTAAACTTCCACGGACCCTAGCAGAAGAGTTAGCGTTGTGTAAAGCTTGGATATACAAGTCCGAAAATAGCATCAAAGGGAATGCTCAAAGTCTGTTCCGTTTTGGACGACTGTACTAGCTTGAGGGAAATGGGGAAATTTAGAGGTGGATGCGATGCCCTCAACTTTGAATGGAATAAAAGGCTTCGTCCTAAAATTGGTCAATTTTGTGCAATTCACGATAATGTAAAACGGACAAACCAGAGTGGTGCAAATGACCAACTAATGTTCGGGCAAGCTGTAGCTGAATGTCAAGCGATGTACGATCAGAACTTCACACTGATTGAGCCATGGAAACTTTGAGAGAACATCAAAATTGGCAAGAGATAGAAATGCAAAAATTTTACAAAACCAAAGCCACTACAAAATAAAAGTTAAAGACATCAGGAACTACCTCACACAACATGCCGGAATCAGCACATGGTAGTTTTAATCTCAACAATGAAGCGGATAATTTAGAAGAGGAAGAGGTTGGAGAAGTTTTCCTCCGTTCCTTTGGAATCTTCGGTTGTTGTGTCTCTTGTTGATTTATTAGTCGATAAATGGAAAAACGTCAAATCGGGTTTCTTTTCCAAAAAGAAGGAAGCTCATGATTCTTATTTAGAGTTGAAGCACTGCGGAAAGAAGGAAGCTCATGATTCTTATTTAGGTTTGTCTTGAGATTTTCAACGTGACTTCAACCATCAACCCATTTAAATATACGACCTTTTATATAATAAAGGAAAACTTCAATTGGAGGTTTTGACATTTTGAAAAACTAAATCATTCCTTATTTATTAATATTTTTTTATTATTGTTATTATTTTAAACATTGTTTAATAAAAGAATTTTAAATATTTGCTAAATTAGACAAAATAATTATAAATCCGTTTTAAGAGAAACTTAAGTACAAACTTATCTTAACTACATATTAAGGGTTTACCCCTTTTTTTTTATTATTGTTATTATTTTATCCATTTTTTATTATTGTTATTATTTTAAAAATTGTAGGGTGTCATCGGGTTTGTCTTGAAGCATTAGTGATTTGCCTTTGCCTTTCCCAGACCTTCATCATGTTTTTCTTTCTTTATTTTCATGATTCTTTTCCTCTCTTCCCTCAAGCTCGGTTCTTCTTCTTCTTCTTCTTCTGTAGATTCATCTCTGAGCATTGGTTTCCTCTTAGTAGCTCGAGAAACCTTATTTGTTCTTGTAGTACCGGCTTTGATTCCTCTTCCTCTTGCTCTTGTTCCAGTTGTTCCCTTCACTGTTATCCCCACTGATCCTGCTTTCTCTGCTTCATCATACCTTTCATAGGATTCAGTTGCCCTCACCGTCTCTGTTATTAATGCGTCTGGAATTCTGAGACCTTGTTTGGTGGTGTTGGTGGCATGAATTCTCACACGAGAAAGAACATGGTCCATCTGTTCAGTATGAGCCTTTTCAGTTGGGCGTTTGTCAATGTCTTGATCTCGTTCCATGAAGTGAGCAATGAAAAGTTTGGTGAAGCGAGGGAAAGGAATCTTGAGGTTCTTCTTTTGCCTAAATTGGCGAGCTTGATAGATCATGTCGGTCCAGATATACTTGGCATAATCAAGATGAGCTAAGTTGATGACTCCCCAGAAGAACTGCAGATGTTCAAGTCTGGGGTGCTCATGTCCAGTTTCCTTTCCCGTGATGCAATGACTCAGAATGGTGTAGATTGTCAACCACGGTTGAGGAATGTATCTTTTGTCCACCTTGGAATGTGATGTGATCTATTCAAATGAATCGTCATAGCCAATATGTTTTAAGTACTTGACTATACTGTGACAAACGGTAAATTTGCCCTATATTTAATTCATAACAATTCATTTATTATGACTAAATTACTAGATTAGGCTATTATGTGATTATCACGGAACACAAACCTGCACATTTCGTCACCCGGAAACCTCACCTAGAGCAGTGAAATTATTACATCTTGCATTTTTCCCACTAAACTATAGTAAAAACGGGAGGTTATCCCAGTTTCACACAGACCGACACCACACGCAAACCAGGAATAAATTTTGAGACTCAGAAATATTAATGAATACTTAAGGACTCAAAAATACATTCAAGTATTACAAAACGACTTTAAAGATATAATATCTCATATTTGTGACGGTTCCAAGAAGGACCCGAATTTGACACAGTTTAACGAAACGCTGGAATAAAAAAAAATACCACACCTTAACTACTTATTCACTCAATACTTAAATTAAAAACAAACCTCACCCACTCACACAAACTCCCACAAACCTGCTAACCCTAGAATACTCACCCTCATTTTTTTTGTCCGCCCCTTATCTTCCCCATAAGCTCATCGTCCCATCCCTTTCCTCCAACATAGATCCTATTACCTTTTGACCTAGAAAACCGACCATATTCACGGACCTAGAAATACTCCTAAGTCAAACATGGAATGAACCCAATTGAAATAGAAATAGCACATGAACGGAAGGTTTATTTCTCCCAGATCCGAAAGTGATCATGGAGTTATTCTCCATACTCATCTTTTTAAACCGGTATTCCAAGAGAAGTTGAACAACACCTCAACAAAATCCACACAAAGGTTCTGAGTAGATTAGAGCACTCAAGGAAGAACAAGGGTTTGTGGTAACTGTGGTTCGACTTGGAATAGTTGGGTTTTCGGATTAGAGCCTTGTTCGAGTTCATCGTCTCTTGAATCACTGTAAGGATTTAATCTTGTGTTCGAATCTTTTCAAACCTATTCACAACATTTTAGGTCATTCCTGTTAATTTTAGATCGAATTGAAGATGATTTGGTGGTTAAATTTTATTAAGTTTCAAAATTTTAATTATTGTCCAAAAAGTAAGATTATTGTTACAGTCAAGATTTTAAGTGTTGCTTGTGGTTGTTGATTCGTGAGGCTTAGAACACTAGAAATTCTAGAACTCGAAACGGGATTGATGTCTTATTGATTGTGGTGGCTAAGGTCCGTGATACGAGTCAATGAATCCAAGGGATTCGAAAGCTTAAGTAGCAAGCCTAGCAATTCGACTAAGTCACTTAAGGAAATACCCTTGACAATAGGTTCATTTCAAGACCTTATAAGGAATTTACCCTTTGACCACAACAAGAATGATTTCAGCAAATAAAAGTCCCCTTAGGAATAGTTCTTATCGAGACCAAATCAAAAGTCCCGTACAACATCGAGACTCCTAGACTTGGAGTTGAGTTGTGCTTGATCACAAGGTGAGTCGAGTCTCGCGGCTTCTAAGTCTTGGATATCGAAATGATGGCTTGGGAATTTCCTAGTAGACACATCAACTTCACTGGAAACATGGTTGTAAGCGAGTAATGTTGTATCTCCTTTGCTAAGCCAAACCCAAACCAAGCCATTAGAAGCCCAATCCAAAAGCACCTTTGATCCAGTCCAGCCATATAGATACTAGGATTGTGACAAGCTAGCCCACCAAGCCACAAGTGACAAACCTCCTCGGCCCAATAGCGAGCCCAACAAATATATTGATTAAGCAGCCCAACAAATATACTGATTAAGCAAAAATGGTTAGTGTATATATATATATATATATATATATATATATATATATATATATATATATATATATATACTAGTCGCAAAAATAAAAATTTATATAGCCGAACTCGCAAACATCTCATATCAACACTAACATATATATAAAACAAGGAAAGCCTCGAACACGGGAATAAAACTTCATCGAAAGCTTTGATGTAAACTCGTACTATCGCAATTTAAAACTCGACTACTAAAATAAATGGACCATTAATTAGTAACTTGTCACTTAGAGATCACCTTACAATTTTATACCAAGTAAAACATAGAATGTACATTAAGAAGTACAAAAATTTATATACACTTGTCATTATAATTTAAAACTCGAATGAACTAACGACAAAATCAAATACGTATAGGCAAGTATACAACTTGACACCGATACTTGACATTTTAAAACTAAATCAACCGATAATAATGTCACTAACAAGAACTAGAAAATGAAACTTCACTTGAACTAGCATATACGCACATAGAACTTGAATAGCCGTAATATAAAACACAACAAGGATAATTGAATCATTTAGATAATTCACGATTTCACAAATGGTAGAACATACTATGGGCAAAAGAAATATAAACATTATACTCACATGTGTAGTTGGGAATATGGAACTCAAGTGAGATAACAACGAACCAATTACATGTTAAGTCTAGGCAATGACACACGTCGGGGAATATATATATATATATTGACACTTACATTTGTCATTTTAAAACTGAGCCAATTAATATCAACGTCACTAATAAAAACTAGGAAAGGTATATCAACCCTGAACCGTACTTAGACACACCCGACGATACATATAATTCTAAACTAATATTGTGTAAGAAAAAGGAATTCTAATAAATGAATAATGAGGACTTAGTTAAATTATCCAAGTTACTAAAACTAACGTTATATTCCATTCTCAAATCATTTAACTAGTGAGTAATAAACGTCACATACATTAGGTCCTACCTCTAAAATCAACATAATCGGACATGACAAATAAATTACACCACTACAATATATATATATATACATATCACGTCTCGAATTAATTCATTCGTACTTAAGATAGTTCAATATTACCAAATTCCGCAATTACCGTACCTTTAGGTCATTTGTAGGGATACACCTCACCATTTCTTAGGAAAGACCTTAGTAACCACACTTGCCGCCACACAAGTGACAACAACATAGATACTCTAAAACATTGAAATTTAAATTATGAAAGGACTTAAATTTAATACTTGGAACTAAGACATGATTATTTAATTTAAGTTGCGTGTTGGTGCCGTGCACTCCTTAATTTCACAACATTCACTGTTCAGACCATTAAAGGTGAGTTCATGGCCCCTACTTTTACTTGTTTTATAACTGTTTTGGGGGAGAATACATGCTTGTTTTAAACTAAATTCAATGACTGTTTATCCGATATATGAAATCTAGAATTGACTGTTTTTACTTGAAGTGTGATTGGCGTTATATGCAAGACTGTTACTTGGATGCCCTATTTGGATACATGATATATACATAGATTAGGGGTATTGGTCAGATATGTATAAGAGTGGTTTACTTGAATGCCTTATTTGGATACATGATATATACATAGACTAGGGGTACTGGTCAGATATGTATAAGAGTGGTTTACTTGAATGTTTATATGTTTATATGACATGTTCATAGTCCAGGCGTACTGAGCAATACCAGGCGTACTGGTTACATTGACCGGGCGTAACGGTTACATTACCAGGTGTACTGGTCATGGCGAGTGTACTGATTAACCAGACTTTAATACTAAACTGTATGATATTCTGTGTAACATAATCTGTTTTAATCAAAGCTATGAACTCACCAACCTAGTGTTGACACTTTTTAGCATGTATTTTCAGGTTTAAGGTGATAATTTAGTGGCAAAGACTTTTGGCAGGGCATGGCATGGTCATAGAAGACTCTGATATAATTGGGACCACTTGAAATCTTTTATGGGCTTATATTTCCGCACAAATTTTGAAATGTTGTAAACAAATCATTTTTGAATATGATATCTAATTTAAACAGTTGAGTTAAAACCGTTCTTTATACCTTGTGTTGTGATACCAATTTAGTAGCATCCCAGTGACATTTATGCTTCTGCTAAACCAGATTTTGGGGGTGTTACAGATTGGCATCAGAGCCTAGGTTATAGAGAACTGGGTATTTTAAAACCTAGACTATAACAACTTTTACAAAAACAAAACTCTATGATTGACACATGCCTGCCTGCCAAGCCTGTTGCCTTAGTTACTGTTTTACTTATGATATGTTCTACTGTTTGATGATTTATATACATACTTATATATACATACCGTAATTGTCACAACCTTCCCCGACACAATTTCACTACCCAATCCCTTTGAAACACCAAACTCACCACCATCTACAAATCCACCAATTCATTTGATCACAACCTCAACCTATCACCTTAAAACATGTATCTTCGATCTCACTCTTCCCCCGCTATTTTGAATGGACGTGTCATTTGGAAAGAAGACCTATCCTCCGCAGCCACATGACGACTATGATTATCTGCTCAATGGTGTCTCTTCCCGACTCTGGTCGCGTATCCTACCTGTGACAATTTTACCTTCGTGCGATACCGTCCTTTTTATTTGAAATTTTATTCGCCATTATCTTTTATGATGTAGACCAATGGCTCCTACAAGAAAGACAACCAAGACTACACGTGGACGACCCGCTGCTACCACACTTCCAACCAGGGATGAGGAAAACCCGCCTAGTATGAGTCAAGCTATGCTGGATCAATTGGTTAACCGCGTGATGGCAGCACTAGCTGCAGCAAATGCAAACAACTCGACTACGGATGTCGGAAACTCAAGACCTACAAACGACAACAACCGTGGCTGCACCTACTAGGAGTTCCGAAAGACCATGACTGGAGGCTTTGGAGGAACTGAGGGAGCTGTTGTCTTGGTTAGATGGATGGAAAGGCTGGAGACTGTGTTTCGAATATACAGATGTGCGGATGAAGACCGAGTTAAGTATGCATCGTTCACCTTCATGGATGCCGCTCTAACCTGGTGGAACAACTATCTAAAGTCTAATGGACCAAGTCATAGAGGATACCAATGAGGGGGTGGTAGTTGTACTCAATATTGGTGGTCCTCTTCTTGGTAATACTCGAATGATGATGTAGAGTCTTAAACACTATGCGAACTTGAGTCGTTTGGTAAACTAGTGTGGTCTTGATCTTTTGCCTAATGATGAATTTTTTTCGAGTCAAAACCTTTAGATACCTAGGATTCGTTATTGACTCAAGGGATATACGTCGATGAGTGTTAAATTGTGTCAAAAGCACTCCTTTTGGAGTGTTCACAGCTCGGCAAAAGAGACCCCAAAAGGGGACTCCTAATGAGCTCTTGGTCACTCAACATCTAGTGTATAGGTTCCCCTCAAGATGCTTTGCTTATGGTGTCGCTTAAATTCCCACAAGTCATGTGGATCTCAAGTCTAAAACCACTCAAGACTCGCGTTAAAATTAGGGGTGTCAATTTCTAACCCGACACGAAACTCGACCTGAAACCGACACGAAAATTAACAGGTTCGGGTTGAGCTAAATATATTTTGGGTCAGGTTTGGGTCGACATATCTAACCCGTTTATTAAATAGGTCAGGTTCGGGTTGGGAATAAAATAAACGGGTCGACCCGCCAACCCGTTTAAGATTTTTTTTCTTAAATTAAAAATTATTTATATTTAATTATACGGGTTAAATAGGTTAAACGGGTCAACCCGCTAACCCGTTTAACTAGTGTAATGTGCTAACTTTTGTATATAAAATGGGTTAAATTGGTCAACCTGAAACCCGTTTAACATATTCAACCCGTGTAACCTATTTAACCCGTCAACCCAAGTATATATACGGGTTAAATGGGTCAGGATTGGGTTACGTGTAAACAGGTTAGGGTTGACGTAGCTGACCCGATAATTTAAATGGGCCAGGTTCGGGTTGGGGTTTTCTGACCCGCCAACCTGACAACCCGAACCCGCCAACCCGAACCCGACCCAAATTGCCACCCCTAGTTAAAATAGGGTCTAAGTCACCAACTAATATGTACACTTGTCTTTGAGTCAATATAAACTGGAAAGGTCATGAGGTGAACTACTTTGTAGGTTTAAGACTTGATACTAAAATCGAGGGAAATACAAAAATTCTCTTGTTCCTCATGTGTTTTGCGTTAACAGCCTCATCACCCAAGGTCCAATGTTGGTTTGGTGATTTACTTGAAGTCTTTTGTTCTTTTTCTTGTATTAAACTTGTTGGAGTGAACATGAATATTCAAACGTTTTCTTTTTTTTTTCCTTTGTCCCTTCTGTCACCATACGAGTAGCAGGCAACACCAGCATAAAGTGATCATTGTTTTCTTTTGACTCGTGAAATACTAGTCCAAGCAAACTCTTGGCTGGGCCACAACCCACCAAGCAAACCACTTGTAGGTTCTTTTCTCTTGTACACATTATCTAGTCATAAGCCTAGTAGTTGGAGCCTGGTTCACTGTATGACGTGGGCCACAGCCCATTCCCCCTCCTCGACACACGTTTTTATTATTGCAACCCGACAGAAATTTATAAAACTTTTGGCCATTTAAATATACGTGACGTCGGCATATAATAAAACTTGACAATAATTAAATATCGCAACATAAAATTGATCGTATTTACAAATTTTGCGGATAAAAATATAAACACAATGTACATTCAAAATGGGACATTTCGAGACATTGATTTCAAAACTTATAAACAATATGTAGAAATATATACATGTAACATGAAAATATTTAAATCGGAAGGACATCAACTTTAATAATGACACTTGATTTTATACGAACAAATGATTAAATAAGGAATCATAACTAGCTAAATGATTTTTATAACTTACTATTTGAAACGGTTATGTCAAAACTTAAATAAGTCAGGCAAATGAGAACTATTATTTCTATTTTAAACTTCAAATTTATTAAAACATCATTTTCTCGCAAACACAAATTATAACACCTCA
The DNA here is from genome assembly GCA_021014915.2 of Artemisia tridentata subsp. tridentata. NCBI lineage: Eukaryota > Viridiplantae > Streptophyta > Magnoliopsida > Asterales > Asteraceae > Artemisia > Artemisia tridentata. Next base: position 189,727,563 of record CP139509.1, on the reverse strand, counting down.
TATATTAGTGAAACCTTTTTCAACTTAACATGTATATATGTAAGAAAATATAAATATATACACACGTACTCTCATCTAGAACACCAACCTTCCTATGAATCGTCATGTCGACACTCTCTAGCTGTTATCCTTCATGCGTATCTGTCCGATCATTGTTAGATCAAGAATCGCTATTCCTATTCTTTTGTACGTTCGTACAACTCGATGAGCCAATAACTTCAAATGTTAAAAACATGGTTTTCACTTAAATGCTGCCACACCAGCAACACCAACATAAGCTTGTGAAATAGTTGAAATCCTTGAACTTGAATTGTGAACTAAAACGTATTTTACTAATCTAGGTCGCGTGTCAGTGCTGCAATTTGTTTGAATTACTTTGTGATTTGATTGCCATTTACCAAGGTGAGTTCATGGCCCCTACTCTTACTTGTTTTACAACTGTTTTGGGGGAGAATACATGCTTGTTTTTAACTAAATTCAAAGACTGTTTATTTGGAAAATGAAATCTTGAATTGATTGTTTTACTTGAAGTTCGATTGGTGTTGTAACACCCCAACCCGAAAAGGGTAAAGATGTCACAATAATGGTTTCATATCAGAACAAACACAAGCATATGACATAAATAATACAATTGAATTTCAATGGTTACAATGAAAAGTCTGAAAACTACAAGGTTACAATGAGATATACAATAATTACTAAGTCTGAATATAAGCTCTTCTAGTCATCTCTATTTATAAATAGCTATCAAGGTCTTCTAAGTCCAAGGTACTCTCCACTCATACCCAGCTTCCAAACTAAAACCTGCCGCAGGAAAAGAAATGCGGCTGAGCTTAAAAAGCCCAGTGAACAGATATAAAGGTAACAAGCAGTAATAATGGGATAGTGAAGTAAGTGAAACAATGCAAGGTATAACAAGAGTTAGGAAAGAATAAAAAGGTTATGCAGATATATCAAGGGTAAGAAATAGTTACAGTAGATAAGAGTAAAGGGAACAATAATCCCAACCCGAGCCCAAGTCAAATCAAGTCAAGTCAAGTATTAAGTCAAGTGTCAGGTCAAGTATGTATCCGGAGGGGTGACCTCGGGATACTAAGTGTAATACCTGAAATTCAGATAACCTATAAAAAGACCAAATTACCCCTGAAACTATAAAACCTAAATAAATCACTTATAACAATTCCGAATTGAATCCAAACTTAGGAAAACAACTACATATGAAACGAAACGAATTTCTGGGACAACATTACATTATATTGAATGTCAAGAAATTACAAAATCACATATACATTTATGCATGGTCCGAAATTAATTAAATAAACTTAGTATATATATTTGTAAAATCATTTTAAATAAAGATAACTACAAAATAAATATGGGAATTGTACACCAAATCAAAGTGTGATTTTAAGCAAACTATTTGGGCCGAAAATTCTGAGTATATCCCCCTCCTAATCGGCTATCATTATATACAAAATCAAATCATTATTTTGCAAAACCCTAAATACCGAAAAACCCTAAATCGCTACACACATAATTCGACCAAGCCTTCATTCGATCTTCTGGACGTGAGCAAGCAATTTTTTGGGGTTGATCAAAGTGTAAAAAAGCTAAGAAAAATAGGAGTCGAGTTGTGGAAGCCTTAGTTCGATCGTGGTGTTTTATTTTGTTCGGTTTACTTCGCTCGATAGGTATAAAACCCTACGCTTAAATCTTATGTTATATAATTGATCTAGCATTTTTATAATGATCTATATATTGTATATAACTTAGTAAAAATGTTAAACATGAATCATGCAAGCTAAACAAGGCGTACGAATTTATAAGAGATAAAACGCACATAATTTCCAAATAATGTCATTCGATTTTTCTGAGGTGTAACTATAATTTTTACATGTCCTATACTGATAATATAAATCTCGAAAAATAACCACATGATTTGTAGAAGCTCAAAATAATTGATGCGAATTATTGTGTATAATCGGATTTTAGAGAAAATAAGGAAAAATAAGAATAAACCCTAGAATGGATTAGGGTTAGGGTTTATATGAATAGATCTGATGTAACTAATGTAATTAATGATTGTATAATGATAATATAATGATTGGATAAAACTAGGGTTTGTTTTGGTAAAATAAAAGGCTATACGGTTTGTTTTTAAAAGTATAAGGGCTTGTTTTGTCAACTTTGAAACTTTTGGGATATTTTTTTAATGTCATATAAGTCAGTAGGAATGTGGGAAAAATATAACTTGAGGGTCCTAAGTGTAAATATTGCAAGAAAATGAATTAATTATATTTACAAGTGTCGATTTGTAAATAATTAAAATAGAAGGACTAAAAGTGTAAATTTGGGAAACTTGAAGTTATTCTGAGTAAATAATGTCATTAAGGGTGTAATGGGTAAATTTGAGTATCTGTGGGATTGATATGTAATTATAAATAAATTATGATTTAAATTGTAAGTTTTGTAAAGTTAAGGGACCAATTGTGTAATTACTAAATTTTGAGGGTCTAATTCGTATTTCATATAATTCTGAGGTGAGGTTCTGTAAATTTGTAAAATAAAGTATTTTCATTTTAAACCTTTGAAGTTAATGAAATTGCAATTAAAACCCTAAACTATGAAAATGGTCATAACTAACCCTGAACTTTTGTAACTTGATAAAAAGGGTACTTTAATTCCATAATGATCTTGAAATAAGGATTTAACCTAATCTGGAATATTAACATCTTACTAAACCTGGAAAGTTACAAATGGAAAAGTAAACTAAAAGTAATAATCTGAGTTTGAATAATTCGTAATTCCGTCTTCTACTTCTTTAGGTGTGAAGAAGGAGAAGCCCTGATTTCTGCTTCGTGTTTGCTTTCTTGTCTTTTGCTTTGCTAATAAGGTACAGATATTCCGTCCTTTCAGTAAGGGCTTTTCAGTTCTTTTTCTTCAGAATTCATTTCCTTATTAGGATTCCCTATACCATTGCTATGTTCCCTTTTGTTGTGAACTTTCGATGTGATCCTTGATTTGAATCTTTTGCCATGTACCCTTAAGATATGATTTTGATGATTTGATAGTACGCCCGACCTTTGATCTACAGTTTGATATTACGAGCCAATCACTAGACATGAGGGTTTCATGTCCATGTCATTGACGCACCTCTGACATGACTCTAGGGCAGGAGAGTGATGACCTGTTCCGTCCCTTATTTATTATTTGCTATGGCCATTATAATTATTATTATTGATTTGTCTGTGGGGCGTATGGGTGCACTCTAGATTTGACCTGTTATCTGTATATGTTATATGTTATAGTTATTATATCTGGTGACTGATGGTGTGTGCGATACACGTCTTTCACTTAGTCTGAGAGCTGATCACTCTACACAGGTATGTTTTATTATATTAGTATGCTATGGTATCGTAAGTCGTCTGGGCTCGTGATGAATTGCTGTGTTTTGTTTTCTTAAATCTTATTCACTTTTTTCTTTTCTTTCATTCATGATTCATTTTTCATTCCTTTCATTTTGACTTCGTATTGGTATGATTTCGTATTCCTGATTTGCTTTTGTATTTGCTACCTGCTATTTGTTCCCGTTATCTATATATCTGTTCACTGAGCTTTTGAAGCTCAGCCGCATTTCTTTTCCTGCGGCAGGTACTTAAGCTAGGAGCTGGGTTTAGCTTTGGGATGAGAGCGATCTATTTCGGAGTCGACCTTAGTTATTTAGCTTTACCATTTGAACTTCTATTTATTTTGTTATGCCATTGTTTAGGCATTTAAACATTGGATTTTGTACTTAGGTCATTTTGTCTTGCATTTTGATTTAAGTCATGTTGACTTATTTTGGATTTAATGTTAAGACTTATGATGTTTTATTTATTGAATGTTTGTGACTTCTGATATGCCACCATTGTTGTGATATCTTTACCCTTGTCGGGTTGGGGTGTTACACTAAGTACAAGGTTATAAGGTAAAGGGAAAAAACAGTAATCCACTACGAGCCCAAATCAAATATCAAATAGCAAGGTGTACGGAGGGGAGTCCTCGGTACCAAGTACAAGGTGAGGGGATACCTCCAAGGGGTGGAGTCATGAGCTCCCAAGATGTGAAAGACGTGTATCGCACACACCATCAGTCACCAAGTATAACAAGTAATATAAACAGGTCAAGTCAAGTCAAGTCAAATCTTGGATGCATCCATACGCCCCAGTAGGCCATAATGTCTTCCTCTACGTAACAAGTCAAGTATCAAGTCAGGGACGGGACAGGTCATCACTCTCCTGCCCTAGAGTCATGCCATCGGTGCATCAATGACATGGACATGAAACCCTCATGCCTAGTTATGGCTCGCAATCTCAAACTGTGGGTCAAGGGTCAAGTATCAAGTATCAAGTTCAAGTTCAAGTTCCATATCAAGTTGTTCAAGTCAAGTTTCCCATTTCAAGTGGTTCAAGTCAAGTTTCCAATTCAAGTGTATCAAGGTTCAAGTCAAGTTTCCAATTCAAGTATATCAAGGTTCAAGTCAAGGTTCAAGACAAGAGATCATAGCAAAGGTTCAATTTAAAAGTTCATTTAAAAGAAATCCTTTAATAATGGTTTTAGTAAAAATGATCTTTCAAAATAGTTTTCACAACAATGGTCTTTCAAAACAGTTTTTCATAAAGATAGTTCTTAAAAGTTATTTTCATAAAACTTTAGTAGAATTACATTTAAAAGTGGTATCGCATCGTTTTTAAATAGCTTTTCCCAAAACATTTTCATATATAATTAAGAAAGTTTCCACATCCAGTTTTAATATCAAGTAAATCTTCTAGGTGTCCAAGGATTTGAATATTCAGGTCAAAGGTGATGAACGAAGTATGTCAAGTATCAAGGGAACATGGCAAGGTTCAAAACAAGAAATCAAGGCAAGGGTTCAAAGAAAGGTTCAAATCAAGTGGATCATATCAAAGGTTCACAATACAAGAGGAAACATAGTAATGTTCACAAATCAAGGGGAGCATAGCAAGGTTCAAGCAAGTAAGAAAGACAAGAGAAAGAGTTCATGAGAAACCTGTGAGAAGGTCAGAATATCTGTACCTTATACCGCAAATGATAACACATCCAGAAATATAAAGGTCAGAAACAAACTCCATCTTCAGCGAATCTACACGAATACATGGTCGTCTTATTATTAATATCTTATTTAAATCAGATATCTCGTTTTAGTCGGCTTTCTATTTTTAGCACGTTTCCAAGATTATCAAGTTTCTATTTTAGAAAGTTTCCTTATTTAGCAAGTTTCCAAAAATAGCAATTTTCCATAATTAGACAAATTCCATAAAGTAATTAGGTTAAGTCATTTATTAAGTATTATTATGGGAATAGGGTTCATTTTAGCAAGTCTTGATAGCTTAGGGTTCATTATGACAACTTTCTATATTTTAGGGTTTCAAATGTAAATATGCCAAAGTTAAGGTCCAAAATGTAAATATTACAAGTTATTCATTTAAACCCATAAGTTTACCATAATTACAATTCCAATCCTTTAATTTCAACAGTTTTACAATTTAGACCCTTTAATTTATTAAGTTACAAATTAAACCTTATAATTAATTAAATTACAATTTAACCCTTACAATATCCATACTTACACATTAAGCCCTTAATTTTCCAACTTTACACAATACACCCCTTATATTAACATTTGGTACGAAACACCCTTCACTTTACAATATTTACAAAACAAGTCCCTTTATTTTCTAGTTTTTCAATTCGAATTAATAAATCAAACAATTTACCATTTAAACCTTTTAGCTATAAAATTGACATATAATACCCCCATATTATATTTTATACGACTGATCCCTGGTCCAAAGTACCTTACGAAAATAGCCCACAAGTTTATAAAATTACAAAACACACCCAAAACTTTTAATCTTTCAATCAGTATGACCAAAAATCATGTAACCTCTAACCCTAAATTTTTCCAATCATTCCCAATCATCAAAACAACCTTAAAACACACTAAATTCATCAATTTCATCATTATAATTCCAAACCCTAATTCATTCGATTTGTTTCTTCACTTTTCTTTTTACCGATATAAACCCAAAACCAATCAATAATCTTCAAATCGATGTTCTAGGCTTCAAACTATACCAAATACAATTTTTACAGATCATATATGACATATTACACATGGTAAAAATATTTTTGAGGTTCACAAAATTCATATGGACTGTATATCGTTTTTATGTGTTCCTAGGGTTTTAAATTCGTAAAAACTCATACGATTTGAATATCATGCATGGATCGTTATTATCATTTTATATAGATCATATATGATGTAAGGAGTGTTATAAAAATACCAGGTAGCCTTCATGATGATCAGATGAGGTGTGGAGGATTTGCACCTCTCAGTTAGGATAAAACACAAGCAAAACTCAAAACCAACGAACCAAGCTTCTAAAATTCGATCTCCCATTTTTATACCCTTCTTCAATCATCAAAGAACCCAGGAAAAATAGCCAAGAACTTGGTAAAATGATGGTGGCCGACTTTGAGTTTTTGTGGTGATCGTGTAGGGTTTTTGGAATGAAAAGAGGAAACAATAACTAAACCGTGTATATGATTGAGGAGGGGGGAGGGAATTTTGGTCCAACATAATTAGGTAGGATCAAGAATTTATTTTCATAATATTTTCCCCATTTGTATAATGTTTATCTTTTATATTTTTGATTTAATTTATTTTAAAATGCAAAGTATAATTACATTGTTAATATTTTCGGCCCATGTGAACTTTTATGGAGTGAAGACATTTTTAGAATGTTAAAATGTTCATGTAAAAATTATCATATCTCATATGTTGCTAATTCCCAAGAGTTTAGGATTTACTTGATGTTTTATTCAAGTATTAACGAAAATTTTAAATTACATGGGTATTTTGGTAATTTTGCATGTTTTGAAATTTTGGGTTTTACAACTTCTTCCCCTCTAAAAGAAAAATTTCGTCCTCGAAATTTGAAGTCGCAAAGTTAGACGAAGTCGTAGCAAATCGCAAAAGATCGTCCCAAACATTCTCACGCCCGGGGAAGTTCTTCCAAAAAGGATCTTCAGACCAATAGTTTATCATGACTCAATCAAAACAAGGTGGGTTCAAATTCCTCAGAAGGAGATAAGTTAGGTTGATCCTGATCAAAAGGTCCATGCAATATAAAATAAATGATAGGTGAATCTTCTGGAAAATTCATATGGAATACGAACAGAATTTCGAATCAAATTAACTGTATCAACAGTAGAGAGCTCTTCAAGGAGTTTAAGAATTATAACTGAGGTCAACAGAATGCAAAACGAGAGTCCAAACTCTTCCAGATATCTAATGAACAAAGGCAGAGTATACGCGTAGGTAGGATGAACCTAAAGTCTCACTAATCACGGATAATCCAGCGGAGATCAAATTCTAAACTTCTTAGGTACTTCTCACGATATCCTATGGCCACAATGAGTGCACGTCATATGGTGTAAGTATTATCACGTTGATCAGGCGTCATAATACTAGCACCACATAAATATGCCTTCATGATGATCATACTTTATCTCGAGTCGTGAGCAAAACAACCTATCTTAATCCACCTAGTACTTCTACAGTCTCAGAGGTTAACAAAATCAAATGTCATAGTCAAGAGGAAAAATAAAACTACTCGCAAGAGTATCGGAATCCCAGATTGCTTAGCAGAAGTAAGGTACGCCATCCACAAGTATCAGATCTTCCACAATTCGCCAAAATTCCCAAAACAAAGCCATCATCGAACATACGAAAAATAAACACGGAACTGAAATGCTTCTAGGGAACTTAAATCATTAGAGGATCTTATTACTATATAACGAAGCTTAAGTGAGTCAACGGAAGTGAAAGTTAGTCGTCAATAACTTCGGCCTTCATAGAATCAATTCTTCCAAGCATAAAAGGTCTGTTTCAAAAATCCGTTCATTCAAAACATCCAATCTCTTCAAGTCCGGTTAATCTGTCTTCGTTTGTCCAACAATCTGGAAGTGAAACAAAATCGTGAACTTGCGTCTGGTTCATCAATCCTCCTGCAGTTCTTCTTGGAATGTGATGGAGTCATGTGAATTTCTGGCACGATCTTCAAATCCCCTCATCATCCAGTCTGCTTCCGCTCTCAATTCATCTTAGTACAACCAAGATGAATAGGGAAGTGAGACTGCAAGTCTTCATCAGCTCCAGGTTCGCCGTCTTGACTAGATTTTCTTCTTCTGCATCGCCCACACTTCTGCTTTGTAAGGAATTTTATCACTCTTCAGGGTAGCCGTCGTTGTTGTCAACTCCAGGTCATGCAGTGAAGTAATGCTTCTAGTTGTCTCAACAAATACCAACCTCCCAGAACGCACAATTGATCGTCAAATTTCTAACAAAGTGCAAAAATGATTTTCATGTTCTTCCACGTCTCCGAATGTACTATTAAGTCATACAATGACCATTTGCTCAAGTACTCACGAGAAAACATCATTTATCAAGTTCACAAAACAGTCAGAGCTTTAGCTAATACTATTAGCGTCACTAACCGTCATAGCAGTCGTTACGAATACGGAAGGCGATTCTAAGAATAACCTCAATTCATACTTCCATCTGAAGGAAACTTCGCGCTCAGAAATTGAACAGATACATAGTCGTTTCAGGGTGGAGAAATAATGGTTCCTAACAGCAGTACGGTTCAGCTTCCAGTAGTCAATACATATCCCCTGTCACCATCCTTCTTTATCGCGAACGAAACTGAAACACGCCCAGAAGATACACTTAAGCAAACTCACTTCCTGGTCTTTGGTTGCTGCTCTTCCCGGTTGCTCAAATCAACTGGTATGATCCCGGACACATCTGAAAGACATCTTCGCTTGGTGACTAGACAATCTCTCGGTATCATGTCAAATCCTACTTCACACTCCGGTGGAAAAAAATTGGTGGTTCAACCAGGAATCATATTCAGGAAACTCAGGGTGCCAAATAATTCTCAAGATAAGGTTCATTCATTGGTGTACGAAATGGTTTCTAGGAAAACTTCATAACCCCGAAAGTAACACACGAGTTTCCAGAGTAATAGTGATAGCCAAAAGTTTAACAATCGGTAATCATGGTAGGGAGTTCAAAATTGTTTCAGACGCCAAAGGTGAGACATAGGAGGATAGTTGTCAATATTTTGAATGCTCAATCAACCAATCCCTTATCAGAATAAAATCGAAGTTAACTATCCAAAGAAAGACAGATCAACAAAGAAAGTCTTATCGTTCAAAAATGAGAGGGAAACATTCTTATACTCGTGGTTAAACACCACAAGACTTCTCATAGGGACAGAGATGGGTAAGACGAAATCAAATAGAGTCAGAAAATTACAGATGCTTATCAAAAGCAAGAGACAAATAACAGAATGTATCAAGTATGTTATCGCCATGGAGATTCTCAGAATGCCTGAAGAGGCATCGAAATGATTAACAAAAGGATCAGAGGTCAGATTCGGAATCTGAAGATAAGGATCAAATAGTGTCAGGAAATTACTATGCAATTCTCAATGCCTTCAAGATTTATTTAGGTTTCAAATCTTAGGTGGTGCAAAGCATAAGCTTTCAATATCCAAAAGTGATCTCAACAGGCTTTAATCAAAAGCAAGGCACGAATCAGAGTGATGCGGAAGCAATGATACTTAAACAAATGCCTTATAGTCTACCCATTCCTCACTGGTCAAAACTTAAGTTCATATTAAGAATCCTAAAGCAAGTTCTCAAGGTGTTCTCCTATGTTCTTACAGTGGAAGCCTAATGGTCCAAAACTCACAGGCCAAGGGTAAATGTATTACGAGTCGCATCCTGTCTCTCTGATACCATAAATTGTAACACCCCAACCCGACAAGGGTAAAGATGTCACAATAATGGTTTCATATCAGAACAAACACAAGCATATGACATAATAATACAATTGAATTTCAATGGTTACAATGAAAAGTCTGAAAACTACAAGGTTACAATGAGATATACAATAATTACTAAGTCTGAATATAAGCTCTTTTAGTCATCTCTATTTATAAATAGCTATCAAGGTCTTCTAAGTCCAAGGTACTCTCCACTCATACCCAGCTTCCAAACTAAAACCTGCCGCAGGAAAAGAAATGCGGCTGAGCTTAAAAAGCCCAGTGAACAGATATAAAGGTAACAAGCAGTAATAATGGGATAGTGAAGTAAGTGAAACAATGCAAGGTATAACAAGAGTTAGGAAAGAATAAAAAGGTTATGCAGATATATCAAGGGTAAGAAATAGTTACAGTAGATAAGAGTAAAGGGAGCAATAATCCCAACCCGAGCCCAAGTCAAATCAAGTCAAGTCAAGTATTAAGTCAAGTGTCAGGTCAAGTATGTATCCGGAGGGGTGACCTCGGGATACTAAGTACAAGGTTATAAGGTAAAGGGAAAAACAGTAATCCATTACGAGCCCAAATCAAATATCAAATAGCAAGGCGTACGGAGGGGAGTCCTCGGTACCAAGTACAAGGTGAGGGGATACCTCCAAGGGGTGGAGTCATGAGCTCCCAAGATGTGAAAGACGTGTATCGCACACACCATCAGTCACCAAGTATAACAAGTAATATAAACAAGTCAAGTCAAGTCAAATCTAGGATGCATCCATACGCCCCAGTAGGCCACAATGTCTTCCTCTACGTAACAAGTCAAGTATCAAGTCAGGGACGGGACAGGTCATCACTCTCCTGCCCTAGAGTCATGCCATCGGTGCATCAATGACATGGACATGAAACCCTCATGCCTAGTTATGGCTCGTAATCTCAAACTGTGGGTCCAGGGTCAAGTATCAAGTATCAAGTTCAAGTTCCAAGTTCAAATCAAGTTCCATATCAAGTTGTTCAAGTCAAGTTTCCCATTACAAGTGGTTCAAGTCAAGTTTCCAATTCAAGTGTATCAAGGTTCAAGTCAAGTTTCCAATTGAAGTATATCAAGGTTCAAGTCAAGGTTCAAGACAAGAGATCATAGCAAAGGTTTAATTTAAAAGTTCATTTAAAAGAAATCCTTTAATAATGGTTTTAGTAAAAATGATCTTTCAAAATAGTTTTCACAACAATGGTCTTTCAAAACAGTTTTTCATAAAGATAGTTCTTAAAAGTTATTTTCATAAAACTTTAGTAGAATTACATTTAAAAGTGGTATTGCATCGTTTTAAAATAGCTTTTCTCAAAACATTTTCATATATAATTAAGAAAGTTTCCACATCCAGTTTTAATATCAAGTAAATATTCTAGGTGTCCAAGGATTTGAATATTCAGGTCAAAGGTGATGAACGAAGTATGTCAAGTATCAAGGGAACATGGCAAGGTTCAAAACAAGAAATCAAGGCAAGGGTTCAAAGCAAGGTTCAAATCAAGTGGATCATATCAAAGGTTCACAATACAAGGGGAAACATAGTAATGTTCACAAATCAAGGGGAGCATAGCAAGGTTCAAGCAAGTAAGAAAGACAAGAGAAAGAGTTCATGAGAAACCTGTGAGAAGGTCAGAATATCTGTACCTTATACCGCAAATGATAACACATCAAGAAATATAAAGGTCAGAAACAAACTCCATCTTCAGCGAATCTACATGAATACATGGTCGTCTTATTATTAATATCTTATTTAAATCAGATTTCTCGTTTTAGTCGGCTTTCTATTTTTAGCAGGTTTCCAAGATTAGCAAGTTTCTATTTTTAGAAAGTTTCCTTATTTAGCAAGTTTTCAAAAATAGCAATTTTCCATAATTAGACAAATTCCATAAAGTAATTAGGTTAAGTCATTTATTAAGTATTATTATGGGAATAGGGTTCATTTTAGCAAGTCTTGATAGCTTAGGGTTCATTATGACAACTTTCTATATTTTAGGGTTTCAAATGTAAATATGCCAAAGTTAAGGTCCAAAATGTAAATATTACAAGTTATTCATTTAAACCCATAAGTTTACCATAATTACAATTCCAATCCTTTAATTTCAACAGTTTTACAATTTAGACCCTTTAATTTATTAAGTTACAAATTAAACCTTATAATTAATTAAATTACAATTTAACCCTTACAATATCCATACTTACACATTAAGCCCTTAATTTTCCAACTTTACACAATACACCCCTTATATTAACATTTGGTACGAAACACCCTTCACTTTACAATATTTACAAAACAAGTCCCTTTATTTTCTAGTTTTTTATTCGAATTAATAAATCAAACAATTTACCATTTAAACCTTTTAGCTATAAAATTGACATATAATACCCCCATATTATATTTTATACGACTGATCCCTGGTCCAAAGTACCTTACGAAAATAGCCCACAAGTTTATAAAATTACAAAACACACCCAAAACTTTTAATCTTTCAATCGGTATGACCAAAAATCATGTAACCTCTAACCCTAAATTTTTCCAATCATTCCCAATCATCAAAACAACCTTAAAACACATTAAATTCATCAATTTCATTATTATAATTCCAAACCCTAATTCATTCAATTTGTTTCTTCACTTTTCTTTTATCCGATATAAACCCATAACCAATCAATAATCTTCATATCGATGTTCTAGGCTTCAAACCATACCAAATACAATTTTTACAGATCATATATGACATATTAAACATGGTAAAAATATTTTTGAGGTTCACAAAATTCATATGGACTGTATATCATTTTTATGTGTTCCTAGGGTTTTAAATTCGTAAAAACTCATACGATTTGAATATCATGCATGGATCGTTATTATCATTTTATATAGATCATATATGATGTAAGGAGTGTTATAAAAATACCAGGTAGCCTTCATGATGATCGGATGAGGTGTGGAGGATTTGCACCTCTCGGTTAGGATAAAACACAAGCAAAATTTAAAAACCAACGAACCAAGCTTCTAAAATTCGATCTCCCATTTTTATACCCTTCTTCAATCATCAAAGAACCCAGGAAAAATAGCCAAGAACTTGGTAAAATGATGGTGGCCGACTTTGAGTTTTTGTGGTGATCGTGTAGGGTTTTTGGAATGAAAAGAGGAAACAATAACTAAACCGTGTATATGATTGAGGTGGGGGGAGGGAATTTTGGTCCAACATAATTAGGTAGGACCAAGAATTTATTTTCATAATATTTTCCCCATTTGTATCATGTTTATCTTTTATATTTTTGATTTAATTTATTTTAAGATGCAAAGTATAATTACATTGTTAATATTTTTGGCCCATGTGAACTTTTATGGAGTGACAACATTTTTAGAATATTAAAATGTTCATGTAAAAATTATCATATCTCATATGTTGCTAATTCCCTAGAGTTTAGGATTTACTTGATGTTTTATTCAAGTATTAATGAAAATTTTAAATTACAAGGGTATTTTGGTAATTTTGCATGTTTTGAAATTTTGGGTTTTACAGGTGTTATATGCTAGACTGTTTACTTGAATGCATCATTTGAATATATGGTATATACATGGACCAGGAGTACTGGTCAGACGTGTACAAGGGTAGTTTACTTGAATGCTTTGTATGTATACATGAGATGTTCATAGACCAGGTGTACTGGACTGGACCGGGCATAACAGTCACATTACCAAGCGAAACGATTACATTACCAGGCGTACTGGTCATGGCGAGCGTACCGATTAACCAAACATTAATACTAAACTTTATGATCATGACATTCAGTTTATCATAATCAAATTGATACCATTTTTACTGTTTTAACCAAACCTATGAACTCACCAACCTCGTGTTGACACTTTAGCATGTATTTTCAGGGTTTAAGGCGATAAGCTAGTTGTGGAGGCTTTTGGCATGGCATGACATGGTCATAGAAGACTCTGATGTATTTGGGACCACATGAAATCTTTTATGGGCTTATATTATTGCACCATTTTTGAAACATTGTAAACAAATCACTTTTGAATATGAAATTTATTTTAATGGTTGAGATAAAAACCATTCCTTATACTTTGTGTTGTGATACCAATTTAGTAGCACCCAAAGTGTATGCTTCCGCCATATCATGATTTTGGGGGTGTTACAGATTGGCATCAGAGCCTAGGTTATAGAGAACTGGGTATTTTTCAAACCTAGACTATAACCACTTTTACAAAAACAAAACCCTATGACCGCCACATGCCTGCCTGCCAAGCCGATTGCCTTAATTACTGTTTTACTTGACACAACTCTATGCCATGCTTCACCATTTGATGATTTATATCATACATGAATTACACTATATACCAAAAGTATTTTCTACATACTTATATATACATACCGTGTTTGTCACAACTTACCTTCCCCGACACAATTCCACTACCCGACTCTGAGTTCGAACGCTCGCTCAATTCTTTTGAAACACCGAATTTACTGTCATCTAGAAATCCACCAATCAATTTGGCCACGACCTCAACCTATCGTCTTAAAACATGTTCCCTCGAAACATCTAATCGTAGGACGAATTACTATTAGGTCTCACTCTTCCTACATCATTCAGAAAGGAGATGTCGATTAGAAAGCAAGATCTAGCCTTCGCAGCCACGTGACGACTATTAATCTATGACGACTATGATCATCTATTCAATTGTGTTTCTTCTCGATTTTGCTCGCCTATTCTACCTGTGACGGTTATACCCTCGTGCGATACCGTCCTTTTATTTGAAATCTTATTCTACGTTATCTTTTATGATGTAGATAAATGGCTCCTACAAGAAAGACAACCAAGACTACACATGGTCGACCCGCTGCTACCACACTTCCAACTGGGGATGAGGAAAACCCGCTTATTGTGAATCAAGCCATGCTGGATCAGTTGGTTAACCGGGTGGCGGCAGCACTGGCTGCAGCGAATGCAAACAACTCGACTACTGACGTCGGAAGCTCAAGACCTATAAACGACAAAAACCGCGGCTGTACCTACCAGGAGTTCCGAAAGATCATGACTAGAGGCTTCGGAGGAACCGAGGGAGCTGTTGTCTTGATCAGATGGATGGAAAGGCTGGAGACTGTGTTTCGAATATGCAGATGTGCGGATGAAGACAGAGTTAAGTATGCATCGTTCACCTTCATGGATGCCGCTCTAACCTGGTGGAACAACTATCTAAAGTCTGCAGGCATTGATGTTGCATACGCAATGCCATGGGAAAAATTCAAGGAAATGGTGCTCAAGAAGTACTGCCCCCGCAACGAAGTTAAAAAGTTGGAGGTGGAGTTTTGGAACCTCAAGGTGAAGGGCACCAACATGGTTGCATACAACCAATGCTTTCAAGAATTGGCCTTACTGTGCCCCGAGATGGTCCAAACTGAAGCACGTCTACTAGAGAGATACATTGGAGGATTACCCCCATCCATCAAGGGTAATGTCACTACCTTCAAGGCTGCTGACCTCCATGAGACTATGGAAGTGGCCAACAAGCTAATGGACCAAGTCATTGAGGATACCGCCGAGGAGGTGGCAGATAACAAAAGGAAATGGAATGATCACTTCGGCGACAACAACAACCAGAATAAGCGACAAGGAATCGCCAAGGTGTATACTGCTGGGTCGGGAGAGAAGAAAGGTTATGCTGGAACTTTACCCAAGTGCAACAAGTGCCGATTCCACCACAATGGGCCTTGCCCCGCTCAGTATGGAGACTGCCAAAAGATCGGATACAAAGCTAGGGATTGCAAGGCTCCCACCCTTGTGATGGACCCAAACGTCACAATAACCTGCTATGAGTGTGGAGTGATAGGGCACTTCAGGAGTGAATGCCCGGAGCTGAGGAACCAGAATGAAGGAAGAACTCGTGAAAACGCATACGCGATAGAAGGGGGAGAAGCTCGCCAGGACCTCAACGACGACACTGGTGATGACAATGCTTAAGAAGAGAGTTCCCTACTTCGCATAAAAAGGACCTACACCTAGATCCTCTTAGATCATATTCCCCCGAGTATTTGTACTTTTTAAAGACCTTTTGTATTGTTGCTTTGTATGACTCTTCATGTGACGAATTCTCTATCTTTTATATCAAGATGTTATGACAACTCCTTTCCATTATTAATCACATTTGAAATTGTCCGTCAATTATTATACTCTCGTCATATATAAGGTGGTGCATCTTTTAAAGCCTATTGTGATTCTGGACCTATAGAAACCCAATGCCTAAACCCGGCGTAGCATCATCAGTCCTCAACTAAGCATAGCCTGATCACCTATGTTTAATTCAGGAAAGATCATGCTATGATGGGAATAGTCACCTCAAGACCTTGTACTTCAGAGCGAATAATTCACATTCCAACTGTCAAAGTTCAATAAATTCTCAAAAAGGTCTCGCCATGAAAAGGCGTGATTAGATCTGGTAAGCGTGGGAAGCTGAACCCTCGCTATATTGGACCTTTCGAAATTCTTGCCATGCTCGGGCCGGTAGCCTACCGACTCGAACTATCTCCGAGCTCAGCACTGTGCATGACGTCTTTTATATCCACAACTTGAAAAAGTGCTTAACTGATGAGTTGTGAGATTAAATAAGAGTCGACTACCTAAGGGTCTAAACTTTCTTCCTAGCTTGATCTAGTGACAGTTCTTGTTTGATGAGTTGCGAAAATCAAGCTAAGAGTCAAGTTGATACCCAAGCCGATTCAGTTTAATATCATGACAGTTCATGTTTGATGAGCTTTATCTTGACGAGAAACTGAATTTCATCGAGGAGCCGATTGAAATCATGGACCGGAAAGTTAATAGGCTAAAGCAGAGTCGTATCCGAATTGTGAAGGTCCGTTGGGACTCTCGCAGAGGCCCCAAGTACACCTGGGAGCGAGAGGATGAAATCAAGCGTAATGCCCTCAATTTTTCTCAAATCTATCGGGTAACTCTAAGTGAAAACCGAGGACGGTTTTCCTTCTAAGGCGGGGAGGATGTGACAACCGGTACTTTTCCCACTAGTATTTTAATAATAAATGGTTATTTATTAATTTTAAGCTAAGCATTTCTATGCGCATTTGCATGTTTCCGAGTATTTTTGAGCATTTTAGGGAGGTGTCCCGCATACTGTAGCTTACAGTCACTGCAGAAAAAGTATATTTTTGTCAGTAAGCATAAATTATCCTATTTCTGATAGTTACTGAAAAGTTTCGTAATTAACTAAGAGTTTTCTCACATTTTTCTGAAAAACAACCGCACGCGCGTACCGACAGCACAAAATATATTTTTGAGTCAGTAATAATATTTTATTATATTTCTGACAAAAACATGGATAAAAACTTTATTTTACATATACGTCAAACCGGGACTTTACGGTCACGTTTAAGCTCAAACCGACACACGATACACCAACGCGGAGTAAAAATTAAATAAAACCTCCCCTAATATACTCTAAAATCCAGCCATAATACCTACCCCACTACCATCCAAAAGTGTCGACATATTTTTCTTTTAATGGCAACATCTCATCTTGATAAATCAAAAGTGAATCAAGAAATTTGCCATGGATTGCTCCTTAAGAGCTCCGATTCCAGGAAAAGCAACCACACCAAAAATCAATTTCTCCTCTATCAAAAATACTTCTGTCGAAGGAAATAAGGGTAGAAAAAGGGTGTGTGGCTGCTTGGAAATCGGGTTGGGCTCTCATCTATTCCTCCTAGAATCGAATCATCATCCATTCCCTTGTGAGGTTTAATCTTTGTCCTTGTATTCTTTGTTTTTGATTTTCGAATGATGTAGAAACTGGAAATTTTTGTTACTGTTGAATCCAATCGAATATATATAGTCATTCTTGTAAACTTTATACTTTTGGATTATTAGTATACATGTCGAGTTTTATGTTGGTCTTGGTGTGACTAAAAAAATAAATTTTGAATACATAAACTAGAAACTAGTTATTGGCTCAATCATGAAACTGGGTCGTGAGGATTAGAAACTTGGGTTGGTTTGAGATAATCCCAATCATACTACTGTGGATATCTTGTGCTGCTCAAATGGTGTGGATGTTAGTTAAGAAACACACTAGTCGAATCGTTGGTCTTAAAGATGTGCCCGCGAGGTGTTTGTGTTTATGTCATTGAAGAAGTTTAACTTTCAAAATGAGTTGTGATCGAGTATAGTGATGTTGTGGTGTTTGTGGCTGTCGAATGGGAGCACCAAGATTGAGTTGTACTCAATATTGGTGGTCCTCTTCTTGGTAATACTCGAATGATGATGTAGAGTCTTAAACACTATGCGAACTTGAGTTGTTTGGTAAACTAGTGTGGTCTTGATCTTTTGCCTAATGATGAATTTGTTTCGAGTCAAAACCTTTAGATACCTAGGATTCGTTATTGACTCAAGGGATATTTAATTATACGGATTAAATGGGTTAAACTGGTTGACCTGCTAACCCGTTAACCCGTTTAACTAGTGTAATGTGCTAACTTTTGTATATAAAACGGGTTGAATGGGTCAACCTGAAACCCGTTTAACATATTCAACCCGTGTAACCTATTTAACCCGTCAACCCAAGTATATATACGGGTTAAATGGGTCAGGATTGGGTTACGTGTAAACAGGTTAGGGTTGACGTAGCTGACCCGATAGTTAAAATAGGGTCTATGTCACCAACTAATATGTACACTTGTCTTTGAGTCAATATAAACTGGAAAGGTGATGAGGTGAAATACTTTGTAGGTTTAAGACTTGATACTAGAATCGAGGGAAATACAAAAATTCTCTTGTTCCTTCTGTGTTTTGCGTTAACAGCCTCATCACCCAAGGTCCAATGTTGGTTTGGTGATTTACTTGAAGTATTTTGTTCTTTTTCTTGTATTAAACTTGTTGGAGTGAACATGAATATTCAAACATTTTCTTTTTTTTTCCTTTGTCCCTTCTGTCACCATACGAGTAGCAGGCAACACCAGCATAAAGTGATCATTGTTTTCTTTTGAATCGTGAAATACTAGTCCAAGCAAACTCTTGGCTGGGCCACAGCCCACCAAGCAAACCACTTGTAGGTTCTTTTCTCTTGTACACATTATCTAGTCATAAGCCTAATAGTTGGAGCCTGGTTCACTGTATGACGTGGGCCACGGCCCATTCCCCCTCCTCGACACACGTTTTTATTATTGCAACCCGACAGAAATTTATAAAACTTTTGGCCATTTAAATATATGTGACGTCGGCATATAATAAAACTTGACAATAATTAAATATCGCAACATAAAATTGATCGTATTTACAAATTTTGCGGATAAAAATATAAACACAATGTACATTCAAAATGGGACATTTCGAGACATTGATTTCAAAACTTATAAGCAATATGTAGAAATATATACATGTAACATGAAAATATTTAAATCGGAAGGACATCAACTTTAATAATGACACTTGATTTTATACGAACAAATGATTAAATAAGGAATCATAAACTAGCTAAATGATTTTTATAACTTACTATTTGAAACGGTTATGTCAAAACTTAAATAAGTCAGGCAAATGAGAACTATTATTTCTATTTTAAACTTCAAATTTATTAAAATATCATTTTCTCGCAAACACAAATTATAACACCTCATATATTAGTGAAACCTTTTTCAACTTCACATGTATATATGTAAGAAAATATAAATATATACACACGTACTCTCATCTAGAACACCAACCTTCCTATGAATCGTCATGTCGACACTCTCTAGCTGTTATCCTTCATGCGTATCTGTCCGATCATTGTTAAATCAAGAATCGCTATTCCTATTCTTTTGTACGTTCGTACAACCCAATGAGCCAATAACTTCAAATGTTAAAAACATGGTTTTCACTTAAATGCTGCCACACCAGCAACACCAATATAAGCTTTTGAAATAATTGAAATCCTTGAACTTGAATTGTGAACTAAAACGTATTTTACTAATCTAGGTCGCGTGTCGGTGCTGCACTTTGTTTGAATTACTTTGTGATTTGATTGCTATTTACCAAGGTGTGTTCATGGCCCCTACTCTTACTTGTTTTACAACTATTTTGGGGGTGAATACATGCTTGTTTTTAACTAAATTCAAAGACTGTTTATTTGGAATATGAAATCTTGAATTGATTGTTTTACTTGAAGTGTGATTGGTGTTATATGCTAGACTGTTTACTTGAATGCATCATTTGAATATATGGTATATACATGGACCAGGGGTACTGGTCAGACATGTACAAGGTTGGTTTACTTGAATGCTTTGTATGTATACATGACATGTTCATAGACCAGGTGTACTGGACAGGACCGGGCGTAACGGTCACATTACCAAGCGAAACGATTACATTACCAGGCGTACTGGTCATGGCGAGCGTACCGATTAACCAAACATTAATACTAAACTTTATGATCATGACATTCGGTGTATCATAATCAAATTGATACCATTTTTACTGTTTTAACCAAACCTATGAACTCACCAACCTCGTGTTGACACTTTAGCATGTATTTTCAGGGTTTAAGGCGATAAGCTAGTTGTGGAGGCTTTTGGCATGGTATGACATGGTCATAGAAGACTCTGATGTATTTGGGACCACTTGAAATCTTTCATGAGCTTATATTATTGCACCATTTTTGAAACATTGTAAACAAATCACTTTTGAATATGGAATCTATTTTAATGGTTGAGATAAAAACCATTCCTTATACTTTGTGTTGTGATACCAATTTAGTAGCACCCAAAGAGTATGCTTCCGCAATATCATGATTTTGGGGGTGTTACACCTATGTTTAGTTCAGGGAGGATCATGCCTTGATGGGAATAGTCATTGTGAGAGACTCCTGCACCTCAGAACTTTTAATACATATCTTGACCATTGAGTTTCACCCGGCACTCACCAAGCGCTAAATTCACATAGAAATGCGAGAAATAGAACCAAGAACACTAGAACCTTCAAAATCCAAACCCCTTCGGGTATTTCTAAGTGAAAACCGAGGATGGTTTTCGTTCCTAAGACGGGGAGGATGTGACAAACGGTAAATTTGCCCTAATATTTAATTCATAAAAATTCATTTATTATGACTAAATTACCAGATTAGGCCATTATGTGATTATCACGGAACACAGACCTGCACATTTCGTCACCTAGAAACCTCACCTAGAGTAGTGAAATTATTACATCTTGCATTTAGCCCACTAAACTGTAGTAAAAACATTAGGTTATCCCAGTTTCACACAGACCGACACCACACGCAAACCAGGAATAAATTTTGAGACTCAGAAATATTTATGAATACTTAAGGACTCAAAAATACATTCAAGTATTACAAAACGACTGTAAAGATATAATATCTCATATTTGTGACGGTTCCAGGAAGGACCCGAATTTGACACAGTTTAACGAAACGCGAGAATAAAAAAAAATACCACACCTTAACTACTTATTCACTCAATACTTATATTAAAAACAAACCTCACCCGCTCACACAAACTCTCACAAACCTGCTAACCCTAGAATACTCACCCTCTCATTTTTTTTGTCCGCCCCTTATCTTACCCATAAGCTCATCGTCCCATCCCTTTCCTCCAACACAGATCCTATTACCTTTTGACCTAGAAAACCGACCATATTCACGGACCTAGAAATACTCCTAAGTCAAACCTGGAATGAACCCAATTGAAATAGAAATAGAACATGAACGGAAGGTTTATTTCTCCCAGATCCGAAAGTGATCATGGAGTTATTCTCCATACTCATCTTTTTGAACCGGTATTCCAAGAGAAGTCGAACCGCACCTCAACAAAATCCACACAAAGGTTCTGAGTAGATTAGAGCACTCAAAGAAGAATAAGGGTTTGTGGTGACTGTGGTTCGACTTGGAATAGTTGGGTTTTCGGATTGGAGCCTTGTTCGAGTTCATCGTCTCTTGAATTACTGTAATGATTTAATCTTGTGTTCGAATCTTTTCAAACCTATTCACAACATTTTAGGTCGTTCCTGTTAATTTTAGATCAAATTGAAGATGATTTGGTGGTTAAATTTTATTAAGTTTCAAATTTTTAATTATTGTCCAAAAAGTAAGATTATTGTTACAGTCAAGATTTTAAGTGTTGCTTGTGGTTGTTGATTCATGAGGCTTAGAACACTAGAAATTCTAGAACTCGAAACGGGATTGATGTCTTATTGATTGTGGTGGCTAAGGTCCATGATACGAGTCAATGACTCAAGGGGATTCAAAAGCTTAAGTAACAAGCCTAGCAATTCGACTAAGTCACTTAAGGAAATACCCTTGACAATAGGTTCATTTTAAGACCTTATAAGGAATTTACCCTTTGACCACAACAAGAATGATTTCGGCAAATAAAAGTCCTGTAGCATATTCATAACATTCAAACACACATTTAAGGTGGATTTAGCCGGCGGTTTTAGAGAGAGAAAGGAAGAGTGGGAACCTAGAGAGAGAAAGTGAAATATGTGTATTGATATAATGAGAAGTTCCAACCCTCTCCTTAGGTGGAGAGGGGTATTTATAGTACTAGTAGTTGTGCCCCGAGTGGGCTGTGGAGCGAGCTGACAGTGGGTAAAGACCCGACCCACTCCACAAGTTCTATATTAACTAAACTATATTAACTTACTAATATAATCCTACGAGCTATTCAATGCTACTGAGTACACGGGGTGACCGAGTCTTCATTTAAATATTTATATTCCTAACAATCTCCCCCTAAGGGAGGTCACCCCGGAAAATACATTTTGAATTCTAGCATTCTATTCTCTGAACTTGACTTCATAGCTCGTAGTCTTTGATTCTTCAACGTCATAAATCTTTGTGCCTTCAGCAGTGAACCTTTGATGACTGATCTTTTGTCTTGGATGATCTTTGAGTATTCTTCGACGTTATCATCCAACATGCGTCTTCGAGTCATCTTCTTGCAGTATTGTCTCCACGTGATAGTGTAATCTTTGAATCGACATGCTCACACTTTTCTGAATCATGATTTTCAGCATCAGAGTTGCGGAAGCTGTGTTGAAGGTCTTTTGGTTATCATGATTTCATTGATTATAATGGTGAAGTGTGAGCATGGGGTGATGGATCGGAATCTTTTCGGTAACCAGCTGCAACCGCCAGGTATTCCTGCATACGACAGTTAGCAATAAAACGTCCGGTACTTACAGGTTCGGACTTAGAGATTGTTAACAGCATAGTGTGAAAACTCTCTCTAATCCTTACCAAGGCCGTTCCTAAATCGGAAACCCACAGAAGGCTGACAAGATCTACCATAGTAAATCAACGATTAGGTGAGTCGCTGGAGTTCACTCCACGACTGTAGACCATTTGAAACCGCCGCGACCACTAAGCGTAATCCACAAGGAATTACCGAAGTGACCTGCTTTCAGGGCTGTTTGATGTTGACCCTGGCAGGAATTTCCATTCAATCACTGAGAATTACATTTGTAGATTCCCTCATAAATGTTTTGGCAGATTGCTAAGATCTGCGTAGGACTCATAAGTTTACAATTGGTGTCCTTAATATTGAACAACCAGTGTATAAGTAACACGTGTTCCTATGAGATCTTATGATGCATCTCGTGGCTCTAGACTCGATAAGTGCAATTTTGGTAGTCGGAGACTGGAGCGGTGTCTCCTGTTTCAATATCAACATAACTCGTAATGAGCGGTCGATAGATTATGTAGAGTTCCCCGTGAGAATGAAACAAGTCCTTTTAAGAGAACTTGAGTGGATTAGAAGGTTTAGTGCAGTGCGTCACTGGGTCTATGACGTCTTATCTTCAATACCGGCATCACCTTAGTAACAACCAGTAGCATATGAATTGAACCCGGTTTCTGCCCTAAGGTTGAATAATTTGGAGGGCTATTTCTTTTCACCCTTTCACATTACTTTTCTTTTTAATTCTTCAACCCCTTCTTTCTCCTTTCTCATATTACTCCTTTTTTCATAATCATACCTAAGGACTTTCTAATACTAATTATTCGGTATTATCCCTGAGTAGATCCCTTCGGCTCTGGCGGATCATAGGACGGTTTTCCTAACCTTAGCCACCTTATAACTTCATGACTATCCTATGTTGCCATTTACCAAATCTTTGAAAAATCTCTCAAAGTGTTCATGATTATGAAACACATTTTGCTAACACTTTGAGAGTTTTGTATTTTTCAAATGCTCCCCCTTAACATGTGCTCATATGTTTTAATTTAAAATTTGCACATGTTGGGTAGAGCTTGCACTTTTTGAATTGATCCACTTTCAGTGAACATGACCGATTCGAGACACGCTTACATCACTAGTTAGACTAGCTTGAAATTATTACCCGGCCTGGTCAAATTCACAGAAAGTTTCTCGAAACGGTACACTCTACTCAGACATATCCTCTTCGAGACACGCTTACATCACTGGTTAGACCAGCTTGAAATTATTACCCGGCCAGGATATGTCCTTTCGATTAATGACAGTTTGTGTTTCGTCAATTCATTGGTAAGGTCTGAGTCACATGAGATGTCACATCCTTTTTGCTATAGTGCCATTTGCTCCCCCTCAATATGTGCATCGATATACGAAAGAGTTTAGCACATATGGGAGAGCTTACATTTAAGACCAAATAATCACATTTTCATCAGAATTTCATATTTAAATCACATTCTCTCCCCCGATCAAAAATTTCAAACCATTTGAGATTTGTGATCCCAATTGATTTAAATATGTTTAGAAAATTTGAGAGAAAATGTGGTCAGGTTTTAATGTATTCTGATTATGGAGCATACTATGCTCCCCCTTAAACCACGAGAGAGTGTCACTGCTGATGTTTCACAATGCTTAAAAAGGTGTCAGAAATTTGAACAAATACTCTCCCCCTCAATTAATGACCCGTTTTCTATTTAAAGAGTTGTAGTCATTCAATTGAGTGTGACGTATTTGTGAAAATTTAAGTCCAGTTACCACCTTGTGAAACACCAAAACTCTCCTGAAGAATCATAGAACAGAAGGAGTTTGTGATGTAAAGAAGACTTCTCTTCTTATACAAGAAATGATGCACTGAAACGTACATCAAATCGGGAAAACATGGATATAAAGTAATCCATGCCCAGGTGAACATCACCCAGTTGGAGGAACAACCGTCTTTTTGGCGACATGCTTTCCCCATAATAATGCACGGGTTGCAGTCTGAAGTAACTGCAAGCCGATAGACATGTTTTAACCGGTTAGTATAACTTCTGCTCGAGCTTCATTTAAAGACCCGTGTCATTATTGAATGACATTTCTAGGACCGTAAATGTTATCGATAAACAGAAGACATGCCTAGAAGAACTATTTTTGGTATTTTCTGTTTTTCTGATTTTTTTTTTGGGTTTTTATAGGTTTTATATTTTTCTATTTTCTTTTTGGTTTAAGATATACACAGATATATACAAGGATATGTGAAGTAAATCCTCTACTCCTCCTTTTCTTCTTGAAGACACTTGAGTGTTTCAGGAGACAAACTCTTCATGCCAAGCCGCGGGAGAATAAATTGAAACCGTTCTCTCGGAAGTGCCTTAGTGAAGATATCAGCCAACTGAAACTCCGTCCTCACGAAGTAGAGTTCAACGATCCCTTTCTCAACCTGTTCCCTTATGCAGCAAAGAGCGATAGCACTTTTGTTATCGCAATACAGAGGAATCTTGTTATATGCAAATCCATAGTCTGATAGTTGTGATCGCATCCAAAGAATTTGAGCACAACACGCGGACATGGCAATGTATTCAGCCTCTGTGGAAGATATTGAAGTACTCATTTGCTTTTTAGAAGACCAGCTGACCAACTTTTCCCCAAGAAACTGAGCACCTCCCGATGTGCTTCGACGAGTATCTTGACACCCCGCATGATCCGCATCTGCATAAGCCGTGAGTTCCATTGCGGTGTCCTTAGGATACCAGAGACCCATGTGAACAGTGCCTTGAAGATATCTGAAGACCCGTTTTACCGCTTCCATATGCTTCTTGGTGGGCTTGGACTGATACCGAGCACACATACATACGGCGAACAAGAGATCTGGCCAGCTGGCGGTAAGGTACATTAAGGATCCAATCATGCTTCTAAACTTAGTTTGATCAACCGGGATCCCAGAGTGGTCTTCATCCAACTTAGATCTCTCAACCATAGGAGTGTCAACTGCATCACTTGATTCAAATCCAAGTTTCTTCAATATTTCATTTGCATATTTGGAATGATTGATAAAAATGCCTCCGGGACTTTGAGATATTTGAAAACCCAAGAAGAACGACATTTGTCCCATCATAGACATTTGAAACTTAGAACTCATCTCATTAGAAAACCTATCACATTCCCTAGGTTCAGAAGAGGCAAAGATGATGTCATCTACATAAATCTGAACAAGAAGCAGATGTTTGCCCGATTTCCTAGTGAATAGTGTAGGATCAACAACACCTTTGAAAAAACCATTACCTAGAAGAAACTTTGATAAAGTATCATACCACGCCCCAGGTGCTTGCTTTAGCCCATATAGAGCCTTCTTCAAACGGTAGACGTGAGTAGGATGATCAGGATCCACAAAACGTTCTGGTTGACTGACATAGACTTCTTCCTTTAGATCATCGTTTAGAAATGCTGTCTTCACATCCATTTGGTAGACAATCATATTCTGACTGGCAGCATTAGCTAGAAAGATTCTGATGGCTTCAATTCTAGCAACCGGAGCAAATGATTCTTCAAAGTCTATGCCCTCTTCTTGTCGGTACCCCTTCGCAACAAGCCATGCCTTATTCTTTAAAACATCACCGTACTCATCGAGTTTCACTTTAAAGATCCACTTTAGAGCGATAACCATTGCACACTCTGGAAGAGGCACTAATTCCCAAACTTCAAGTCGATCAAACTCATGAATTTCATCTTGCATAGCAGTATACCGCCTATCTTTAGACATGGCTTCTTTGACGTCTTTTGGCTCGAATTTAGAGAGTATAGAATTAAAGAAGCACCACAGTGCATCGGTGGCAAGTTGCTTTCGAGTGGATACCGGACGAGACGGATTACCAATGATGTTGTCAATTGGATGATCATTGGTACATTTTCTGAGATGATCATGTGGTTGAGGGTTTTGAACTGATGTTGCTGTGTTGTGATCTCCTGAAGATGCATCAGTGGATGACTCAGGAGGAAATACATTTTCAAATGGAACATCATCAACAGGAGCAAAAGGATTCACATCAAAAGAATTATCTTATGTAGAACCTTGTTGTACCGAAGAAGACTGGATATTTGATGATGAGGGCGATTGAATGGCAGAAGGTGCATCTTGACTAATTGAGACAGACACAGATGGACCTTCTGAGTTAGGTGGAACTTGAGCATCAGCAACTAGAGGTACAGGTGGAGCTTCAGTTGTAGCATTACCCGTTGGTGGCTCAAAGTATTCGTCAAACATCGAATCAAATAACTTCTTCAACTCATCACTGGTGGGAGGTACATAAGGAACTGCAGGCATGGGATTCTGTACAAGACCTGAACTAATTGGTCCAGGTGTCAATAGATTAGGTGTGGGTCCAAAACTGGTTTGTCCAGGAGCCGTTTGCTCAGTCAGCTCATCGAATGTAACGTGAATAGTTTCCATGATTTTTCGGGTTCTCTTGTTGTAGATTCTATATCCCTTACGATCTGGTGCATACCCAACGAAGAAACCTACGTCTGCTTTAGCTTTTAGCTTTCCCAAATCTTGACCATCATTTTTCGGATAGCACAAAGCACCGAACACTCGAAGAAAGGAAAGATCTGGTTTCTTCCCATGTAACAGCTCGTAAGGAGTTTTGTTGTGAAGAGTGTGTATCAAGGAACGGTTTTGGGTGTAACACGCAGTAGCAATTGCTTCTGACCAAAGAAACATCAGAGCCTTAGAATATATTAGCATAGTTCTTGCAGCTTCCACTAGAGTATGATTTCGTCTTTCAACAACACCGTTTTGCTGAGGAGTGCGTGCAACACTTTTCTGATGAGTTATGCCAATATCTTCATAAAATTGACTGAGGTATTGGTTAACAAACTCAGTTCCATTGTCCGTCCGGACAATTCTGACAGTTTTGTTCAGCCTTACTTGTAACTGCTTGATTAGTTTAATGATAACCTCTGGAGTTTCATCCTTGGTTTTAAAAAACTTTACCCTTGTAAACCGAGAGTAGTCGTCGACCACCACCAGAACATACTTCTTTCCATTGATACTCTGCACTCTCATTGGTCTGCACAGATCCATGTGAAGGGTATGAAGAACTTCCATGATGGTATTGATGGTTTTGGGTTTGTGAGTATGTTTCTTGCTTTTGCCCAATTGACATGCAGAACAAAGATGATCTTTCTCAAACTTTAGTCTGGGCATGCCTCGTACAAGATCCTTGCGAGACAAGTCATTTATGGTGCCGAAGTTCAAGTGATTCAAACGACGGTGCCAAAGCCATGATTTAGTCTTCGAGGCCTTTGAAAGCAAGCATATAGGAGAGGACCTCATCATTTATTCAATTGAGATGGTGTATAAATTGGTGCCACGACTGCCTTTAAGAAGATCAACACCATCCAACTCTCTGACGAAACAAGTGTGTTTTCTGAAAGCAACTTTAGGATCGGAGTCACAAAATTGACCAACAGAAAACAAATTATGTCCTAGTCCTTCCACATAGTATACCCGGGAAATCACGTTGTCGCCAAACACATAATCTCCGTAACCCATAATTGCCCCAAAATGGTCGTTCCCAAATCTAACTGTCCCGATAAACTTTTTCACGAAATTCTTGAGCCGTGAGCGATCCCCAGTCATATGTTTTGAGCAGCCTGAGTCCAAATACCAAAGGAAGATTTGTACGACCTGCATTTGAAAACAGACAATGATGGATAACTGAAAAATGTGGATCCTCGCATACAGCTGGGGTCCGTTTGGTTAGCACACATAAATTTTGGAACTACGGGTTTCATAGATGCAACTGTATTTACAGTGGAAATTACACTAGAAGAAGCAATTGACCTAGCAGTAGGGCATTGTGTCACTAAAGGCAACATTCGACCAGTTGGTCTCCATTCCTTAACCTTCACTACTTTATGGTTATTCAATTTAGTTAAGGGGCACTGATCTCCTAAAGTGAGCTTCCTTCTAGTGGGTCTCCATTGATACCCGACATTTCCAAACAGTTTTCCTGTTACCTTCCAAACTTTCTAACTTGTTTCAGTTTTCCTAACATTCTTAACATGGGGTTGTACAGGAGACAACAAAAATGACACAACACAATCATCATGATTAGCAGAAATTAAACATTCGTTACATGTTTTACAGACAGCATTAGAATTCGAATTAATTACAGTACTTTTGATACTAGAATCAACACGATTCATTCTACTCATTGCAAACTTATTGTTCCTAAGTTGGGCTTCTACTTTCTTCTCGTGACCACTCTTAGCCGGCGCAGTCCTATTGGTATGTGCTTAAACACATACCTTTTCTTGACCAAAATCAGACCTAAACGACCAAAAACTAACCATAAATGCCAAAGATATTGTGTTTTTGTGTTTGTTTCTATGCAGGTACGGATATCATTAAATATGGACAAAATCAAGCAAAATCCGGGAAACTGAGCACGAGATTTGGAAGAGTGATTTAAAGCCGAAGCCGGGAGAGATATTTTTACCCAATAGTCAAAGTCAACCCTCAGAGACTCACCAAATGTCAAGAATAACCCTTAGATCTATTTTGGAAAATTGGCAAAATCAGTCCTTAATTTCAGAATGTTCACAATAGGTCCTTATATTTTCAAAACCACACATCCTAAACCTATTAAATAACAACCAAACCCAATATTAAACCCAATTCCTTCCAAACCCATTAACCTTCCAGCCCAATAAACCCCACAGCCCAATCCTATGACCCCTTAAACCGACCCATCCATTATCCCTTAACCCGGTCAATGATAATAACTTCCAAGTCAAAAAGAAAACCCGCGCCCCAAATTTTATGTACCCAGAAAATTCACTGTTCCTCTATGAACCCTAGATTTACCCCGTACAAAATTACCGAGATTAAGGGCATAATAGACCAATCATTGGGTGTCAGAATGTCAGAACTAGCACAGAAACACACGCATGGCAACGTGGCAGCATATCATTGGACGTGACACCTCATTGAAATTGATCAAACGACTGTGATGATTGGAGAAAGATCTGAGGGTTGATAATGAGCTTAAGAGGTGCGGATTGATGATCTGGACAAGCCCAGAAGCTTCATCCATTGGCTATAAATAGAGCTCCTCACTCACGCATCAAGGCAGTTAGGTTTTAGGATTAGATTAGGGGTAGTATAATGGTAGAGTAGGTATTAAGTTTAGCTTATTTTAGTTCATTGTTGCAGCTTATTGTATTTCTTATTCAGTTTTCACATCTGTACTCCATTTTCAGCTTTTAATGTAAGTCTATTTCAGTCAACTTTGCTTATTTGCTATTCTTAGTACTTATTTCTCCTTTTTCAGCTTAGTTCAGTTTTAAATTGTTAGTATTATTAGTTGGATTAGGTGTTGTTGTTTATTTAATTTTAATAATAAAAAATCTCATAAAAAGCAGAAAAAAATAGAATAAGCAGTCTATCTAATTACAGTGCTTACTTTAGGGTTATTCTAGCTTAAATATAGTTAAACTAGTTTAAGTGTTAAGTTTAATCCAACATGTCAGCTTAGTGTAGCCTTAAACATAGAAATACTCTAATTTAGTTTTCTATAGGGTTGTTTGGCAATAGCTTTTTCTGGGTAGAATAAGTACTGTCACTGTTCATTTACTCCAAACTGAGTTTTGATCTAGCTTGATTGAGGCTATTTAAGCTGTTTTAGTTTAGTATTAAGCTGCTGTAATGCTTTTAGTGGATTTGAGTTTGTAGGATCAATATTAGAGTCTAAACTGCCCTCTTAAGCCCCCAATAAGCTGAGCTTATTTAGTCTAGTATTTTTGGCATTTGTGAGTTCCCATTAGTGGATTTAGTGTGTGTTTACAAATTGTTATTGTTTCATTAAGTTTTGCTAGAGTAAAGGCCAAAATTGTCCATCTGCTGCAACAGACAAGGGTGTGCAGCACTTCCGTTTGCCAACTTAGCTTTTTGTTTGCTTTGTTTCAGCTTATCCTCTTACCCTTTTTGCATAATTTTTGGTTTTATTAGAAGCTTGTAGTATAGGCTTTTAGTTTTTAAGCTTAGATTCCTATTAGTAGCTTATTTAATAGCTTATTATAAGTCTGCAAGTTAGCCCTTAGGAATGTTCCATGCGTGCAACATTTTATGTTCCCTAGTGCACCTGTTCTTGGTGTGATTTGAAGTAGCATTTGATTGTAGAAATTAGGCATTTTAGGTTTATAAGTAGTTTGTGGTATAAGCTCTTAGGATCAGCTTTCAGTTTCCCCCAATTAGCTTGTTACTAGCTTGTAGAACAGCTTATAGTTTGCTGTTTAGTCATTGATTTTGTCTTTAATTATCAACTGTCCATAGTGCTTAATTGCTTATTTTGAATGATTCTTTGGAATTTTCAAGTTGGTATAAGCTTAAATTATTGTGTTCTTCAGTATTTGAGCATTTGATAACCTTTGGTGCTGATTAGCTTATTCTAGGGCTTATTTCCAACTGCTTATTCCCCATTACTGCTTATTAGGATTTAGATAATTTTCAATTTCATTTTTCTAAGATTCTTAATATCATTTTAGATTTTACTGCAAAGTTTCATATTTTTCCAAAATCATTTACTATTTTTAAATCATTTAATTAGTTTCTTTTAGTTTTAAATTCATAAAAAATAAAATAAAAATCAAAAAAATATAATTCTTTTTCCTAAAAATTTCTTTTATCATTTAGAATGTAGGAAAATTATTTTCATGCCCGTAGGATTAGTAGTGCTTCAAATTCACTTTTTATTTTGCACTCGTACGTAGTTTTGATTTATTCGCGCGTTTTTAGGATTTCCCTTATGTCTGCCTTAGAATAGAATTTTCCCTTGCCTTATTTACTGTTTTTAGTTTATGTTTCATCATTTTAGTTTAAAAATCATTATCACTCACTTTTATTCGCCATTCACTGCACGAATCACGATCCCGAATCACAATTCCATTCGATCTTCGTCGGGACAACGAACTTCGGGTTTTCACATTATTTACCTTCTGTGATTTCTCCCTTGATCTATAATTGAACACATCAATTTTTGGCGCCGCTGCCGGGGAAGGTTGAAGTGAGTTCGTGATTCCGTTTATCGATTCGTGTTTTGAAGACCCTTCCTCATGGAGTTATCATTTTCATTTGTAAATATTTTTATCTAAAAACCCAAAAAGATTTTCTTTTCAAATTTATTTTCCTTTTTCCTTTATGATTTTCCATGTTTCTAAAATTTAAAATTCCAAAAATATTCTTCTTAATCCTCTTATTCGTTTAATTCTATCTCTTTATCCCTCTTATGTTTAATTCTTATGTCGTCGTTGGGCTATCGTTATTTTGATTGTAAAAGCCCGTTGATTGACAGTCTTCAGTGTTCAAAGTGTAAGTGTGAGCGGTGTGGAAATCACAACCCAAGAGGATCTTGTTATTGGTGTGAAGTAGCCCTCAAAAGAGAGCTTAATTCGATCAATAATTCTCAAATTTTTTCTGAACACCCTCCACAACCCCAGCCATCTTCACTCACTCAGCATAATTGCTCTATATGTGGAGATCCGTTGGGGGTTGATTCACTTTGTGACCAATGTTTTTGCAACGAATGTGGATTTAGTCGTGGACTTTGTATGTGTTATTCTTCGAAAGCTGAAACTTCATTCGTTTATGATTCTAATCCAAATTCTTGCAATGAACCGCCAAATTTCTCTGACTATCCTCCACAGCCCGATTTATCTTCGTTCGATCAACGTTATTGCGATGGGTGTGGAAATCCGTTAGATCCAACATCAACTTATTGTCATCGGTGTACTTGCGAGAGGTGTGGAAGAAATATTATCAATGGATTTTGTTCGTTTTGTGCTTCGGAAGCTGAAAATTCATACACTTATGATTTTAATCCGAACATTTCCAATTATCCTCAAAACAATTTCAATCACCCTCCTCAAAACTACTATGAGCAAGAACCGTATTTCAATAATACATCATTCCAAAATACATCAAATTTTGAAAACTGTGGGGGTCCTCATAATGATTATCAATGTCAACCGTGGAATCAAAATTACTATGAACCTAATCCTTGCTATAGTATTTCCGGTTTTGATAATTTCCAACCTCCACAGCACCAAATGATTCAACCACCACCTCATCCACTTTCTCAAGACGTTCTTCATCTTCTAAATTTAGTCAAAGAAATTAAGGAGTCGATTAAAAAACTTCCCCAACAAGATCCTCATCAGAAAACTTATGGAGAACTGCTAGCTGAAGAACAAGCAGCTAGAGTAAGTTCCAATTATCGTCAAACTTTCGTTTACGATGACGACGATGATGAGGATTCTATGTGGGGAGTTTATGAGAATTCGTCAGCAGAAATCACTCCCGTCTTACCTTCTATGGACCCAGAGGACTCTCTCATAATGGGGGACGAGCATTTTAGCACTATTCCTAAAAAGGAATCAGACGAATTCAAAAAGTCTAGTGCTGAGAACCTCGTCCCAATCCCAAGTGAGTCTGAGGAAATATTCGACGGTGAATGTGACTTGCAATTTTGTGGAGATTCTCTGGACGTTTCCAAGGTTACTTCCGGGATTTTCTCTAACCCCCTTTTTGAATATAATGACGAGTACACTTTTAGTGCCGTTAATCCTCTTTATGATGGGGTGTTAGAGAACGTTGAGGACGAGGACTTTACACTTGATGAGCCGATTTTACCAATACCTCACCCCGACGATTCCCATGACTCAGAAGGGGATGTACTTTTTCTTGAAAAATTGCTTAACAGTGATCCCCTTCCAGAAACTGAGTCATTTCACGTTAATCCTTCATTCTCTCGCCCTCCTGCTAAACCACCTGATGATGGAATTCTCTCTAATATTTTACCCACCCAACCCACCCTTTCTATCTCTTTCGGGAGTGAGGATGACGATTATCTTACAATCGTTATTCAGATCCTTCTTCCTTTCTTCACCTATACGGTGACTTCTCCTCTCTTTCACTCCTTTGGGAGTGAAGACACCATCTTTGACCCCGACATCTCTCCTTCTTTTAAGCCGCGGGTATCTCCTCGGAGTGGAACTTTCATGTGCTTCAATGTTTCTCCAAACATCTTGAATGAAAGTCCGATGGAGATTTTCTTTTCCACATGCTCCCCCAAGAACAATTAAATTCGGGGCGAGTCTAAGCTATACGACTCGTTAAAAAACAAGCGCTTCGTGGGAGGCACCCCATGCTTATCCTTCTATCTTCTTATCTATTTTCTAATAAGTGACGTGAGGAGGGGCTACCTCTTCCATTTGTCGTGTTTGGTGGTTTTTTGTGTATGTCCAGGATGTCCCGAATAATGAAGACTCTCGTGCTCGTGGTTTGCTTCTCTCCACTTGAGTTTCATCATTCGTTGCTTATCCGATATCCTAAATCTTATCGTGTAACGTTTACCTTTTGGTATAATTAATAAACGGCCTTAGATTTATGTAGGAGAACCCTTACCTTTAAGACATTGAGGACAATGTCTCGTTTTAGTCTGGGGGAGTAATCTTTCGATTTGATTTTTGCCTAGCATTTTTTGCCGTTTACTCTTGCAACCCGTTTTTCCTCCAAAATTGAAAAAATTAAAAAAATCAAAAAAAAAAAAAAAAAAAAAAAAAAGAGAAAATTTTTAAATTTTTCTGCAAAAATAGAATAAATTTTGACATTTTTTTGACTTTCCGCTGGTGAGGGTAGGAATAAAATTCTGACTTGACCGGGCGTGTTGAGCCCTAGCTTGTCCCCTTAACCATTTATAATCTATAAGCTCGTGCTAGTCTTTTACACAAGGAGCTATAAAATGCAAATTCTTTTTAAGAGTTTGCAAGTTCCCGTATCGACTTTATATATGCATGGCTTGATTATAAGGCTAAGCATTCGCGGATCTTATTATTTAAGATTTTAAATTTGTGAAGAACGAGAAATGATAGAGTTGTTTATAAGTTAGATTGCTAAACGTGGAGTAGTTGGATCTCTTTAGAGCTCATCAAAGTTATTTGTGGCTTTTTGTTCCCATAAGCTTGTTTCACCCAATAATAGTAATCTAGGAATAATTAAAGGTATTTTGGTTTTGGCGATAATTAGTTTTTACTCCTTCCTTAGAAAATACTTGCTTATAAAAAGTTTGGTACACATCAAGGTAGTGTCAGTGTTACGGTGTAATAGGCAACTGATTCCTGATAGTACATGCTATTGTCTCTATTGCTATAAAAGCCGTAGGACTCGGGATTTGGCAAAATATATAATGAATAATAATAATAATAATAATAATAATAATAATAATAATAATAATAATAATCCAAAGCCGATAAAAGTTTTCTGTTTCCTGACGGTTCGCTCCCGTTGACTCAGACTTCAAAAAGGCAGAGGAAAAATATCCAAGGTCAAAATAAGACTCCCGATTCTTGACGGTTCGCTGCCGTTGTCTAGGTTGTTTAAAAGGCCGAGGAATAATAATATGTGCTTGATAATGTTAAAAATGCCAAATTTCGACTCCGGGGGTATCCTAATAAAAGCTTCTGTCTCTGGACTCGTAGATGAGTTGTTTCGGTCGTATATAAAAGGGATATCCTCAAAATCGTGTTAAATCAGAGACCTTGATGTGGACCTCATTTTTGTATGCAACGGTTTTCAAAGGAAGGTTTGGAAACTACTTAGCGTCTAAACTAGGTATCTTTATCGGACTAAAAATTATCGAAATGAGAATTTGAAGAAATTCATTTCTCACCAAAAATAAAATAAATAGAGGAAAATAGGAATTTGGGAACGAGAAGTAATACACAATTAACTTTCATGGGTAGTGATAGCAATCTAACTTGTAAATGACAATGATTTCGTTTTTAAGCTTAGTTTGGGGGCTTGTGAAAAATCAGGGACGACGAATTTTATCTGTATGGTCACTACTTTATGAGTCGTGTTTCCTACTCGTTGACCCTAAAAGTTATTGATAGATAATGATTGTCAACAAAGCCGTCACATGATTATGAGAAAAATACAAAAATAGAATAAAAAGAAAAATCGGGGAGTTTTTAGAACTTTAGATTTCTTAATCTCTTTTGAAAATTTTGCTACTTCTCAAAGTTAGTAAAAACAGATTGGAAATTTTTGGTTTTGAAAACGTGTTTTGATAACATTGCGTGAGGACACAGCAATATCTTAGTCTGGGGGAATTTTGGTATGTGCTTAAACACATACCTTTTCTTGACCAAAATCAGACCTAAACGACCAAAAACTAACCATAAATGCCAAAGATATTGTGTTTTTGTGTTTGTTTCTATGCAGGTACGGATATCATTAAATATGGACAAAATCAAGCAAAATCCGGGAAACTGAGCACGAGATTTGGAAGAGTGATTTAAAGCCGAAGCCGGGAGAGATATTTTTACCCAATAGTCAAAGTCAACCCTCAGAGACTCACCAAATGTCAAGAATAACCCTTAGATCTATTTTGGAAAATTGGCAAAATCAGTCCTTAATTTCAGAATGTTCACAATAGGTCCTTATATTTTCAAAACCACACATCCTAAACCTATTAAATAACAACCAAACCCAATATTAAACCCAATTCCTTCCAAACCCATTAACCTTCCAGCCCAATAAACCCCACAGCCCAATCCTATGACCCCTTAAACCGACCCATCCATTATCCCTTAACCCGGTCAATGATAATAACTTCCAAGTCAAAAAGAAAACCCGCGCCCCAAATTTTATGTACCCAGAAAATTCACTGTTCCTCTATGAACCCTAGATTTACCCCGTACAAAATTACCGAGATTAAGGGCATAATAGACCAATCATTGGGTGTCAGAATGTCAGAACTAGCACAGAAACACACGCATGGCAACGTGGCAGCATATCATTGGACGTGACACCTCATTGAAATTGATCAAACGACTGTGATGATTGGAGAAAGATCTGAGGGTTGATAATGAGCTTAAGAGGTGCGGATTGATGATCTGGACAAGCCCAGAAGCTTCATCCATTGGCTATAAATAGAGCTCCTCACTCACGCATCAAGGCAGTTAGGTTTTAGGATTAGATTAGGGGTAGTATAATGGTAGAGTAGGTATTAAGTTTAGCTTATTTTAGTTCATTGTTGCAGCTTATTGTATTTCTTATTCAGTTTTCACATCTGTACTCCATTTTCAGCTTTTAATGTAAGTCTATTTCAGTCAACTTTGCTTATTTGCTATTCTTAGTACTTATTTCTCCTTTTTCAGCTTAGTTCAGTTTTAAATTGTTAGTATTATTAGTTGGATTAGGTGTTGTTGTTTATTTAATTTTAATACTAAAAAATCTCATAAAAAGCAGAAAAAAAATAGAATAAGCAGTCTATCTTATTACAGTGCTTACTTTAGGGTTATTCTAGCTTAATTATAGTTAAAATAGTTTAAGTGTTAAGTTTAATCCAACATATCAGCTTAGTGTAGCCTTAAACATAGAAATACTCTAATTCAGTTTTCTGGGTAGAATAAGTACTGTCACTGTTCATTTACTCCAAACTGAGTTTTGATCTAGCTTGATTGAGGCTATTTAAGCTGTTTTAGTTTAGTATTAAGCTGCTGTAATGCTTTTAGTGGATTTGAGTTTGTAGGATCAATATTAGAGTCTAAACTGCCCTCTTAAGCCCCCAATAAGCTGAGCTTATTTAGGCTAGTATTTTTGGCATTTGTGAGTTCCCATTAGTGGATTTAGTGTGTGTTTACAAATTGTTATTGTTTCATTAAGTTTTGCTAGAGTGAAGGCCAAAATTGTCCATCTGCTGCAACAGACAAGGGTGTGCAGACCTGCACTTCAGTTTGCCAACTTAGCTTTTTGTTTGCTTTGTTTCAGCTTATCCTCTTACCCTTTTTGCATAATTTTTGGTTTTATTAGAAGCTTGTAGTATAGGCTTTTAGTTTTTAAGCTTAGATTCCTATTAGTAGCTTATTTGATAGCTTATTATAAGTCTGCAAGTTAGCCCTTAGGAATGTTCCATGCCTGCAACATTTTATGTTCCCTAGTGCACCTGTTCTTGGTGTGATTTGAAGTAGCATTTGATTGTAGAAATTAGGCATTTTAGGTTTATAAGTAGTTTGTGGTATAAGCTCTTAGGATCAGCTTTCAGTTTCCCCCAATTAGCTTGTTACTAGCTTGTAGAACAGCTTATAGTTTGCTGTTTAGTCATTGATTTTGCCTTTAATTGTCAACTGCCCATAGTGCTTAATTGCTTATTTTGAATGCTTCTTTGGACTTTTCAAGTTGGTATAAGCTTAAATTAGTGTGTTCTTCAGTATTTGAGCATTTGATAACCTTTGGTGCTGATTAGCTTATTCTAGGGCTTATTTCCAACTGCTTATTCCCCATTACTGCTTATTAGGATTTAGATAATTTTCAACTTCATTTTTCTAAGATTCTTAATATCATTTTAGATTTTACTGCAAAGTTTCATATTTTTCCAAAATCATTTACTATTTTTAAATCATTTAATTAGTTTCTTTTAGTTTTAAATTCATAATAAATAAAATAAAAATCAAAAAAATATAATTCTTTTTCCTAAAAATTTCTTTTATCATTTAGAATGTAGGAAAATTATTTTCATGTCGTAGGATTAGTAGTGCTTCAAATTCACTTTTTATTTTGCGCTCGTACGTAGTTTTGATTTATTCGCGCGTTTTTAGGATTTCCCTTACGTCTGCCTTAGAATAGAATTTTTCCTTGTCTTATTTACTGTTTTTAGTTCATGTTTCATCATTTTAGTTTTAAAATCATTATCAATCACTTTTATTCACCATTCACTGCACGTTTCACGATCCCAAATCACAATTCCATTCAATCTTCATCGGGACAACGAACTTCGGGTTTTCACATTATTTCCCTTTTGTGACTTCTCCCTTGATCTATAATTGACGAATCACCTATCTTTCCTTGCATTGCCTCTAGGCTTTGACCCGCTAGCTTTGGTGTCACATTTTACTCCTGTAGAAGTAATTATGGGAACATTAGTTTGTTTTACTGTCATTTGCTTTCCTGACTTTGATGTGCTGGGTTCTGATGTTCTCAGTGGTAGATCAAAGGTTACTTGCTTGTTTTTAGTCGTAGATGATGATGCAACAAATCTATTTCTTTTCTTATCAATCTTAGGGCCAGTGCCAATGACGTACTCTAAAAATTCCTGAGACCTTTTAGTGAGGAAGCAGACATCCTGTAGGATCGAGTACTTCGAGCTTGATTGAGCTTGGTTAAACAAGAACCTCTGTATGGTATACAAGTGTTTATGCGGAAACTAAACAACAAGTATATGAAGAAGATAATCACTATGAAATTAAACACAAGAATTGAGAGAAGAATAACAATAATACTTGATCCTCTATGGATCTTTTATTTCACTAATGAAAAATGTTTTTCTTGAGTCTTACAATATGAATGGCTGTATGTTTCTTATATAGATAAGAAACCCTAATCCCTGATACAGCCTGTTATTAATAAAACATATAAAGAGATAAACATCAATCTCTTCTAAAAATAAATCTAACAACCACTCTAAACATACGGGATAACAATAACAAATACCCGCAGAAATAATACTAACAGCAGGAACAAGATATCACTGTCGGCAGCAATGAGCTTGAGCAGGAACCAAAGCTATCGGCAGGAACCAACTCCACTATCGGCAGCAATGAGATCGGCAGCAATGAGACACAAAGTATTTTCCAGATTCCTAACATCTGTCATCTTCAGTCCTTCTTGTTTTGTAATAATCAAATCATAATTCCCAACAATCTTCCCCTATTTGATATTACAAAACTGTCTTCAATGCTTCCCCTTGAACAATGCTTCCCCTTGAACATGCTACCATAAATAATTCCCAACAATCATTATTCCTCCCCTAAACTTGTGGTTGACCTAGTGGATCGGTAAACTAGGTTAACCTCAAGTTTCCTGTATGATATAGCTTTAACGTCTCAGGCTTGAGGACTGCGACTTAGCAGCAGCAATAATTAGTAACCAGCAGCAACATCCATAACCTACAAGATTTCAACCTCTATAGCATCCAGCAGCAACTTCAATAGTGCAGCAGGAACAAGAAATCTTCTTCAAAACATGTATACTGGTCACCATGACATTCACTTGAACTTGACTGCTACTATGACAAAATGTACATCAAATCTCTTAAGTTTCATACTATTCTCATCACATCCAGGTGTGTTAACTCCTGTGAGAGGTGAATCATTGAAAATTAATGGATTTGATGTCTCTTTACCAATAGCCATCACTACTGGAGTAGCCAATGTTTAGGTGTGTTAGACCATGGTACATTGATAACCATCTGATTTATTAGCAAATCAGCAACTATAAATGGATTTGACTTGTCTTTACCTGTAGCCGTTTGCTCAGGACTAGTCAATTCTTAGGTTACAGCAAAACCTTGGTGAATTGAATACCAAATATGGATACCAAGTGTCTTTACCACAAACCATACTTTTGTGGACTAGCCAATCCTTTGGATCCCATAAAGGGTTACATCCATGGTGAATTGAGAACCATTTTCAACTCTCAGAACTGAATCATGGGTGAGTTGAAGTACCCTATAGCTTTGAGCAAGCTATTACAGCTATCAACGGATTTGATTATCACACCAGAGCCGTACCCTCATGGTGAGTCAACTCTTTCTAGTCTGCAAGACATGGTGAGTTGAATACCATTTATTGTGTAGGTGTAAACACCAACACTGTACCTGCAAGGTGTTGCTCAAAACCACTTATTAGCACACAAAATTTATTTATTTATTATTATTTATTTATTTATTTTTTTTTATAAATAGCAGCAGAATCCGAGCAGCAAGAATGGTGCGATCAGCAGAAATGGTGTTACCAGCAGAAACTTGTACACTGTCGGCAGAAATGAAGAACTGTCGGCAGGAACCATTGCTGCTGACCCACTTTCTCAACAGACAACTAATCACAATAAAATTCAGTACGAGAATACATCCAATTAATGAGCAGCTATCCATTCAATCATCCACATGCGACAAAACTGACACCATTCGCTTCGAGTTTCACATAAATAATCGAGAAACAAATCTAATTGCCCAACCGATTATTCATTCGACACTTTAAATCATCCCACACGTGCAGAAGACGACAAGAAACAATGAATAGCATCAATTCCTTAAATTCATTGACCATCCCATTTAATGTCTTCTGTTAGAACTAGGCCCTAATCCACAACATTTAATTCACTGACAACATATTGACCACCGACTACTTCAAAATTTCAATCAATTAAATTACTGATCAAATACATAAAGCGTTTGACCAATTCATGCCATCAATCCACTTATTTAATCGAACTCAGCAAGCGACAAAACCTTGACCCCACTTAATATTTGAATTAGCTCACAAAGATCAGTAATGTCCCAATTTAATATGCAATGACAGCAACCACTCTCTAAGCAACAAATTCAACAGCTGCATTATTAAAGATAGAGAACACAAAACAAACTAAAAACAATTGTTAGATAACACAAAATATACAACAATAAGCCTCCCCTTAGGCTTATGCCTCCCCTCAATCAATGCACCGGACAAGGACTATTGTTCTTGGGTACCCAAAATGAATCTTTCCTTTTATTTGTCCAAGAACAACCTGTTGAGGGCTTAACACCAGTATCCCATCTTGTTCCCCCCATATACCTTGGGTCATAATAACCAGGCCAAAAACCATTCCGAAAGTAAGTACTAATAGGTATGTAGAATGGTCTAGCATCATTCCTTTTCCAACCAGTAGACTTGGTTTGACCAGCTGGAACTGGCTTACCAGAAGGAACATGTGCTGGTCGTTTTGCATTACCAGAAGGAAATGCATTTGCTCTAGGGACAAATGGGGGAATGTTCTCTACATTTTTCCATACTGACCTAGGTTGCTTATGTTGAAGACAATTACCCATTTTACTCTCATAATAATCACAATCTTTAATAAGGTGAGAATAACTTCTACAAACAAAATAAGATTTCTTTTTAATCTTTTTGTTCTTAACCTGACTTTTCTTACACACAAAAGTCTCACTACCAGTACTTGAAGGAGAACTAATTTTAACAGTATTAAGAGAACTTTTGTCAAAAGAGGCTGTTTGATTAGAAATGGGTTTATCATCAGCTACTTTTGTGGAGAAGTCATGCAACTTGGGCGTGACAGACTTATCACTTGAATCACATGAGACATAGTCTTTGGTCTCTGATTCTGATGACTTGTCACTGGAAGAGCAAGAGACAAAGTCATCAGATTTAGGCAAGTCATTTGACTTTTTGCCATAAGTCATGTGTGATTCATCCAAGTCTAATTCAAGGGCTGTGTGCATAGGGACAGGTTTAAACACTCCTCTTACAGGTGGAGGAACAACATGCAATTCTCCTTCCTTGACAAACTTAACAGGAATTTGATAGTCTACAGGTTCAGGGTTAAAAACACTATACTCATTAGGGTCATAAACTTGATTTGGCCCTATCAGGTCACCGAACCCTAAACCTCTTTTAGTTTTAGTAGACATAGAACTATCAATTAACTTGTTTAGGTTTTTAGATGTTTCTTTCCATTTATCAAACCTACCCAAGGTATAGTCTAGCTTAGTCTGCAAATCCTGTTTCTCTAACACCACCTTAGCTTTTTGAGACTCAGAATATTTAAGCTCATTAGTGGTGTTTTTCAAGTCCCTCTCTAAAACCCTTATCTTTTCCTCATATGCTACCTGATTATTTTGGTACCAAACTTTTTGTTTTTCTAAGGTTTTAACAGCATTTTTATACACTTTGACTTCAACAAACAATTCATTATATTTAGGCTTCATTTCATCAAAATCTTTCTTAAGCAAAGCATATAAATCATGACAACCAAAATGACACTTTGGTACCTGAGATTGAAAACCCATCAAAGCAAAGTCTCCAGCCACTGATATCTTGGACTCCTGGACCTCCTGCTTGAGCATGGACTTCTTGAACTCATCATTCCCTAAAAATCTGGTTTTTACAGCACGCCAGATCACCCTAGCATCATCCAGGTGTTTAAAATCATCCATGTGGTCTGCTGGGAGAGCCTGAAGCAAAAGAGTTCTTGCTTTGGTCTCCCTTTGCACAGCAACCTGCTCCTCAGCTGATACAGGTGGAAGTATGATTATTTTCCCCTCCTGATCTCTCCCAATACTCTTCTTGCTGTTCCCATTAAGAATAACATTCCAGAGGTTATGATCTCTGTTGGAGATCCATTGTTCCATCTTCTTAGCCCATTTCTCATATTCATCAGTTCCGGATGAAGTCATTTTATTATGGTTTAAGAGAATGGTATGAAAAAGGCTTCTTCGACACTAATAGCAAAACTACTCAGAGACAAGAATAAATACCACACTGACCAATATTAAACCACCACTTCACAGACCAGAGTTAATGCCCACTGACTGATCAAAAATACTTCACCACTCACTGATGAAACCCAAATGACCAATAATCTTCGAACAAAACCCAAGATTAAATCAATAGCAGCAACAATCCAACGTTGACCAAAATTAAATGATCAATCGAATCAATCACTGCTCTTTCAATAATTGCTTCACAATAAATCGTAAACAACAAACACATTCACAAACGACAAACCATTTAATTCCTCAGCCCCACTATTTTTCCACCGACACACAATTAATTCGAACAATGTAGCGACAAACAGAATAATAATACCACAAGTGAATGCAACCCCACGTGTTCACGATCAATTATTTAATCAAATGATCGAAACAAATATATTCGAACGCGCCGCCAACCAATTAAATTCAAACCACTCGAATAATTTACCAGATCTGCTTCCTTTGAACTGCTTCAAAACCGATCTTCTTCGACAGAGATCCTCACCAGGCTCTGATACCACTTGTAGGATCGAGTACTTCGAGCTTGATTGAGCTTGGTTAAACAAGAACCTCTGTATGGTATACAAGTGTTTATGCGGAAACTAAACAACAAGTATATGAAGAAGATAATCACTATGAAATTAAACACAAGAATTGAGAGAAGAATAACAATAATACTTGATCCTCTATGGATCTTTTATTTCACTAATGAAAAATGTTTTTCTTGAGTCTTACAATATGAATGGCTGTATGTTTCTTATATAGATAAGAAACCCTAATACCTAATACAGCCTGTTATTAATAAAACATATAAAGAGATAAACATCAATCTCTTCTAAAAATAAATCTAACAACCACTCTAAACATACGGGATAACAATAACAAATACCCGCAGAAATAATACTAACAGCAGGAACAAGATATCACTGTCGGCAGCAATGAGCTTGAGCAGGAACCAAAGCTATCGGCAGGAACCAACT
This sequence comes from Artemisia tridentata subsp. tridentata, assembly GCA_021014915.2. Classification (NCBI taxonomy): domain Eukaryota; kingdom Viridiplantae; phylum Streptophyta; class Magnoliopsida; order Asterales; family Asteraceae; genus Artemisia; species Artemisia tridentata. The sequence continues at coordinate 189,683,085 of CP139509.1, read as the reverse complement.
CCACTATCGGCAGCAATGAGATCGGCAGCAATGAGACACAAAGTATTTTCCAGATTCCTAACATCTGTCATCTTCAGTCCTTCTTGTTTTGTAATAATCAAATCATAATTCCCAACACATCCACAACTGCTTTATCAAGTGGTTTTTCTTTCCTATCCTCCTCAACAATCTCACGAAGTATATCCAGGCTATCCTTAAGGTGATTAAGATAAATTTGATGGGCAGACCTATTGTTCCTAAGGGGAATTGGAATAGGCACAACATCAACATCATACTTTCTAACAACAGAAACCTTTGGAGAAACCTTATCACAAGTGTTAATTGGCATTTTTCCTTTCACCTGAGTCTTAAGATTCTCAATTTCATTTAACAAAGAAGTTATTTTTTCATTATGACTGTTTCATGTGACTTTAATTGAGTCATATAACTCTTTGTAATGCAGTTTGATTTTTGAATTTTCAGCTCGAAAACACTCATTTTCACCATGTAACTTATTGATAGTGTCCTGATAGTGAAAATTCTGAGAATCCAAAGACGATGGTTTATTGGTGCCAATTGCTTCACTCTTATTTGACTTTAATTGGGCAATTTGAGCCCTCAACTGTCGAATCGTGTTAGTGTGAGCTTGAATTTTTTCATCACGTTTACTCAATTCAAAATATGTATCAAATTTAGGAGCATACAGAGATGTCTTGGCATTTGATATTTTACATTTTTCTTCTAAGTGTTGATATTTTAATTGTAAATTAAGATGATCAACTTCTAGTTTTGAAAAACGCTTGACCATGTTATCATGGTCATCATTTTGAATTTTCTCTTGCAGTTTCAAATTCTCCCCCTCAAGCTCAACAACACGATTCTGGGTAACATTCAATGCAATAGAATACTCATGAAATTGACAGGCAGTTAAAGTAGAATCAGTGGCAGTATAAAATATATCTTGTGCAATACATCTAGCAATCAAATTCTCATTGGTGATGAGAATGTTCTTTCTCTCGATCTCACGGCTCTTAAGTTCTATCGCATTTTGAGCTACCTCATTTTCCTTATCTTTAAACATTACTTTCATTTCATTTACTTCAGTTTCAAGGGCGTTTTGCAATCCTTCAAACTGTTCCTTGAGTAATTTAAAGAATGGAATGACCTCAGTTAAGTAACACCTTTTTGTCTGTTCAAAACCCCTTTCCCCCTCAGTAATTTTGGTTGGTGTAATTCTCTTCTTGCATGTTTTATCAAAATCAGCAAATAGTTGACAAAGTACATATATGCTAATTAAGGTTTTACATTTAGTAGGAAGAGTCAAAGGAACCAAATGACTAGGTGTATTGGGAGGATACACCGTCGCAGATGCAATTTTCCTAAGGGATGGAGTTTTGGCTTCAAGCTCATCGGCCTTTCTCTTTTCCATATCTAAAGACCAAAATATTTGTTCAGGCGTTAACTTCTTTTGAGGTGAAAACACAGTCAATCGATTCTCCTCATAATAATCATGGGGTTTGACTATTATTCGATTGGCTATGCATTTGGGATCCTTCATTTTCTCATTCATTCTTTCTCTATTTCTCACATCTATCTCATTACTCTCTTCTAAAGATGAAACATCAGGTGGGGCATGACCAGGCATAATCATCACATTAGCATCATATAAGGCAGGTTGGGTCACTTTAGCTTTCCTAAGGAGAGCTAATTTAGGTTCACCTACATTACTTACACTATGCTTATCATACAACTTTTTGTGCTTTTGAAACATTTGAACCATTTGTCTAGATTGGTCTTGCGTGTACAACTTATTTTTGAGCTTATTCTTTAAGATTTTAAGTCTTGAGAAATCATTTAAGAGTTGTGTTTCTTTTTCCTTGAAATCTTGTTTTAGTATATTTACGTGCTCTAGGGCCTCCTGTTTTTGTTTAACAGTCTGATCCAGCTGTTTTTGTAAAGAATTCAACTCTTGTTTTAATGTTTCCTCCCTTAAATTACGCTCATTTATAAGTGTACGCATTTGACTATCCATTTTCTGCTCACGTTCAGTTAGTTCAAATTTAGCACGTTGTTCATAAATTGCCACCTGATCTTTATATATGTTTAGTCTAGTGGTCAAGGGGTCATCAGGGACAAACTCAGTGTTTTCATGCCACTCACAAGCATTATCTACCACACAGGCATTATCTACAACACAAGCAATATTTTCAACAAAAGATGCACCACCTTGTACATCAGACACGTTGTTGTGATTCACATATTGTTCATATGGAATAATATTACTATTTCCCATGTCAACAGTATCTGAATCAACCCCATCTGTCTGTTGTACTTCGTTGGGAATCTTTTGTTTATCAACCACATCATATGTGTCATAAAGCTTTAGTACCTCAGAAATCACAGATGCATTGGAGGAACCAGCTTGTTGAGGTGATGAGACAATAGAGGACAGATTAGCCATGAAGATTGTTTGAGCTGTTGGTTCATCATCCACATCAGAGTCAAAAGCATCACAATCATCAGCTTTGAATATGTTGGGATCATTAAGTGCAAGGTCCTGAACTGGCTGTTCGTCCACATCGGCATCAAAAGTATTTCCCCCATCGCTAGCAAGAAACAACATTTCTTCTTCGTCCAACACAGCTCCATTCTCTTGAGCCTGCATCAACAACATCTTGTCCTTGAAATAGTCTGAGTTCTGAGGACGTTTTGGTTGATTACAGTTTCTGGCAATGTGTCCAAGTCCACCACAGTTATAACACTCAGGTTGTTTCCCCTGCCCCTGATTTGCATTCCCTACTCTAATCTGCACATTACCTCGACCCATATTCCTTTGATTCAAGTTTTGCCTCCCCTGAACATTTTGAACTACAATTCTTCCATCCTCCACCGTTGCCAGATTACGTGGGTTTGATGAGGTTCTGAGTTGATTGTTAGTCTGAGGGAGTGTTGCTTTAAATTGTTGAACAAGTAAGGACACTTGGTTGGTAAGGTTATCAATCATTTTGTCGGTGTGAGTGTAACCTGAATCCAGTTGTGGACTCATAGCAGATGGTAATGAATAGGGATGATGATAAGCTTGGTCAGATGACAATTGGTTGATTGGCTGAGCACTTGCAACAAATGCCAGTGGATCATTTGATGCAGTTGGATTGAGTTTTTCTCTCAACAGACGATCATAAGCAGCATGTTTCTCATGTTGTTGTAGATAGGCATACAACTGTTCATAGTTTGTTTCTCTCAGACCTTTGTTGAGTTTCACTACAGTAACAAATCTGTCCCATTCTGGAGTCATGTTGTTTACAAACTTTGAGTTAAGTTGGATGTTGGGCATAGTCATTCTGATGATCCTCATGTCATTTACCAACTTATGAAATCTCACATAGTAGTCTGTAATGTTCTCACCAGGGTTCATCTTAAAATGCTCAAACTCATCATACAGTTGTGACTCACAATCTTCTTTTGTGAGTTCTGATCCAGCTAGCAGCATTTTTACATTGTCCCATACTGCTTTTGCTTCAGTGTTGAAGTTGATGAGTTTGTAAACATCTTTGGGCAGACCTTGAATGACAATGTTTGAGGCTCTAATATCTGCATCATACCTCTTTTTTTCTTCCTCATTAAGATCATTGTAAGTTCAAGGCCTGTCGATTCCCAAAGTGACAGTTCCATCTTCACCAGTAGTAACAACATCTCTGGTGGTGCCCATCTGAAATGGTCCTTCATTAATGGATTTGAGAATATTAAATCCATTTTCTTTGCCCAAGCAGTAAAGTCGTATTCGTTGTGCCCACGACTCATAGTCTGTCCTATCAAGCATAGGAGGACGGGTATCGGACCCAGCCGCTTGAATGTCATCTGATGTAGTGCTTGGTATGCTTGCCATACTGTATACTTTATACGGGATTTTACAATTCTTGAGATTTAAACCGAGAAATAAGTTCTTTCGCGGGATTTTACAAAATTCAAGAACAAACCGTTATTTGATTACTTGATTCAAATCACAGTAACCACACTTCAATCACAAAAGTACCAAACCGCAATTCCCAAACCGCAGGGGTACTAGTCAAACCGCCAGTATCAAACCGCAAACACACTAGACAAACCGCAAATATTAAACCGTAAGATATGAAGACCAAACCGCTATATCTAAACCGCAGACACACACAACAAACCGCTAAGTCAAACCGCATAATCTGAAGGCCAAACCGCTATATTCAAATCGCAGAAATACCAGACAAACCGCTACGATCAAACCGCTGTACCAGAATACCAAACCGCTAGAATTCAAACCGCTAAGACCTGAACCGCAGTGAGTCAAACCGCTACACACAAAAGTCAAACCGCTGGACAAAACGACAAACCGCAAGCGGACAAAGAACACAAACCGCTGTTGCAAAAGGACAACACGTCACTATCCGTACTTTTTGTCATCTTTCCCGTTTTGGTTACCTGATAAACCGCAGTCAGATTTTCACACCAAACCGCTACTAAGAATTTCCCAAAAAGCTCAAACCGCTGCGATGAATCCTTTATCGAAGTCCAAACCGCTACGAGGAAAACTCAACCGAATGTCAAACCGCTGCCAAGAAAAACCTCAAATCTTCCACAAACTAACACAAACACTGTTGTATATTATCAAGGAAGATGTGAAACAACTTTTTGAACATAAAAGTACAAGTCTTAAACGAATTGAACCACTAACAAAGATCAAACTAGGGTTTTTCTTCACTACTTAGTACGAACCAAAAAGCAACCAAAAACCACACCACGAATCTGCATATGCACTCACACGAACCTAACCTGGCTCTGATACCATTTGTAGCATATTCATAACATTCAAACACACATTTATGGTGGATTTAGCCGGCGGTTTTAGAGAGAGAAAGGAAGAGTGGGAACCTAGAGAGAGAAAGTGAAATATGTGTATTGAGATAATGAGAAGTTCCAACCCTCTCCCTAGGTGGAGAGGGGTATTTATAGTACTAGTAGTTGTGCCCCGAGTGGGCTGTGGAGCGAGCTGACAGTGGGTAAAGACCCGACCCACTCCACAAGTTCTATATTAACTAAACTATATTAACTTACTAATATAATCCTACGAGCTATTCAATGCTACTGAGTACACGGGGTGAACGAGTCTTCATTTGAATATTTATATTCCTAACAAGTCCCTTTAGGAATAGTTCTTATCGAGACCAAATCAAAAGTCCCGTACAACATTGAGACTCCTAGACTTGGAGTTGAGTTGTGCTCAATCCCAAGGTGAGTCGAGTCTCGCGGCTTCTAAGTCTTGGATATCGAAATGATGGCTTGGGAATTTCCTAGTAGACACATCAACTTCACTGGAAACATGGTTGTAAGCGAGTAATGTTGTATCTCCTTTGCTAAGCCAAACCCAAACCAAGCCATTAGAAGCCCAATCCAAAAGCACCTTTGATCCAGTCCAGCCATATAGATACTAGGATTGTGACAAGCTAGCCCACCAAGCCACAAGTGACAAACCTCCTCAGCCCAATAGCGAGCCCAAAAAATATATTGATTAAGCAGCCCAACAAATATACTGATTAAACAAAAATGGTTAGTATATATATATATATATATATATATATATATATATATATATATATATATATATATATATATATATATATATATATATATATATATATATACTAGTCGCAAAAATAAAAATTTATATAGCCGAACTCGCAAACATCTCATATCAACACTAACATATATATATAACAAGGAAAGCCGCGAACACGGGAATAAAACTTCGTCGAAAGCTTTGATGTAAACTCATACTATCGCAATTTAATACTCGACTACTAAAATAAATGGACCATTAATTAGTAACTTGTCACTTAGAAATCACCTTATAATTTTATACCAAGTAAAACATAGAATGTACATTAAGAAGTACAAAAATTTATATACACTTGTCATTATAATTTAAAACTCGAATGAACTAACGACAAAATAAAATACGTATAGGAAAGTATACAACTTGACACCGATACTTGACATTTTAAAACTAAATCAACCGATAATAATGTCACTAACAAGAACTAGAAAATGAAACTTCACTTGAACTAGCATATACGCACATAGAACTTGAATAGCCGTAATATAAAACACAACAAGGATAATTGAATCATTTAGATAATTCACGATTTCACAAATGGTAGAACATACTATGGGCAAAAGAAATATAAACTTTATACTCACATGTGTAGTTGGGAATATGGAACTCAAGTGAGATAACAACGAACCAATTACATGTTAAGTCTAGGCAATGACACACGTCGGGGAATATATATATATATATTGACACTTACATTTGTCATTTTAAAACTGAGCCAATTAATATCAACGTCACTAATAAAAACTAGGAAAGGTATATCAACCCTGAACCGTACTTAGACAAACCCGACGATACATATAATTCTAAACTAATATTGTGTAAGAAAAAGGAATTCTAATAAATGAATAATGAGGACTTAGTTAAATTATCCAAGTTACTAAAACTAACGTTATATTCCATTCTCAAATCATTTAACTAGTGAGTAATAAACGTCACATACATTAGGTCCTACCTCTAAAATTAACATAATCGGACATGACAAATAAATTACACCACTACAATATATATATATATATATATATATATATATATATATATATATATATATATATATATATATATATATATATATATATATATATATATATATCACGTCTCGAATTAATTCATTCGTACTTTAGATAGTTTAATATTACCAAATTCTGCAATTACCGTACCTTTAGGTCATTTATAGGGATACACCTCACCATTTCTTAGGAAAGACCTTAGTAACCACACTTGCCGCCACACAAGTGATAACAACATAGATACTCTAAAACATTGAAATTAAAATTATGAAAGGACTTAAATTTAATACTTGGAACTAAGACATGATTATTTAATCTAGGTTGCGTGTTGGTGCCGTGCACTCCTTAATTTCACAACATTCACTGTTCAGACCATTAAAGGTGAGTTCATGGCCCCTACTTTTACTTGTTTTATAACTGTTTTGGGGGAGAATACATGCTTGTTTTAAACTAAATTCAATGACTGTTTATCCGATATATGAAATCTAGAATTGACTGTTTTTACTTGAAGTGTGATTGGCGTTATATGCAAGATTGTTACTTGGATGCCCTATTTGGATACATGATATATAGATAGATCAGGGTTACTGGTAAGATATGTATAAGAGTGGTTTACTTGAATGCCTTATTTGGATACATGATATATACATAGACCAGGGGTACTGGTCAGATATGTATAAGAGTGGTTTACTTGAATGTTTATATGTATACATGACATGTTCATAGTCCAGGCGTACTGAGCAATACCGGGCGTACTGGTTACATTGACCGGGTGAAACGGTTACATTACCAGGCGTACTGGTCATGGCGAGCGTACTGATTAACCAGAATTTAGTACTAAACTGTATGATATTCTGTGTAACATAATCTGTTTTATTCAAACCTATGAACTCACCAACCTAGTGTTGACACTTTTTAGCATGTATTTTCAGGTTTAAGGTGATAATTAAGTGGCAAAGACTTTTGGCAGGCCATGGCATGGTCATAGAAGACTCTGATATAATTGGGACCACTTGAAATCTTTTATGAGCTTATATTTCTGCACAAATTTTGAAATGTTGTAAACAAATCATTTTCGAATATGAAATCTAATTTAAATGGTTGAGTTAAAACCGTTCTTTATACTTTGTGTTGTGATACCAATTTAGTAGCACCCCCGTGACATGTATGCTTTCGCTAAACCAGATTTTGGGGGTGTTACAGATACGTTCAAAAGATGGATCATCTAGAAATTGTATGTACTTGCCAAAGACAGTTGGAGGAAGCCCAAGAACGTTGTAAAGAAGATGAACATCGAACTTGATCCTCTTAGTGTCCAGGGTGACTGCTATGGTCTTGGTGTCCCGACTGATGAATAACGAATGCCAGAACTGATTGAGGTAGATTTATGGAACTATAGCAAATCTTGTCAGAACATGTCTGCAAAAGTGTTTCTTCAAAATTTCCACCATGATCTGACAGGAAGGGTGGCATGGTAGATTTTCCAAGTCTGCCCGGTAGCTTGATTCTCCTATCTTCCTTTCATCACCTTCGGATATCAATTCATTCCTAGCTATGGATGCTTGAGACATTGTGAACATGAGAAGCACAAACACCAATAAAGAAACACAATAGAAATTGCATATTTGTGTTAGTGTAAGTCATTTATTACATGATCTGTACCTAAGTGATATGATGCACCATATAGAGAAACATGTATCATGAATAATAGGAACACAATAAACAAACAACCATATAAGAGCAAACACAATTGTTCAACTTGACACATTTCAATATTGGAAAAAATTTACAAGTCTGAAAAATCAACTTACTCGAAGGTCTAACTCGAAGAAAGTGTGATAAACTTCCTTACTCGAAGGATTTTTAAAAAATTTGAAAAGAACCTTTCTTAATTGGAGATAGCCATTTTCCTTACTCGGAAATTTTGAAACCCTCCTAACTCTGAGAAACTGCATAAAATCCTTACTTGAAGAAACTGCATTCTTGCTCGAAGAATGTTTCCTTACTCGAAGAGTTTAAGAAAAAAATTTCTTAGTCGAAGAATGTTTCCTTACTCGAAGAGGTTTAAGAAAAATTTCTTAGTCGAAGAAATTTTCCTTACTCGAAGAATGTAAGGAAAAATTTCTTAGTCGAAGAAATTTTGCTTACTCGAAGAATGTAAGGAAAAAATTCTTAGTTGAAGACATTTTGCTTACTCGAAGGATTTTATAAAACTTTTCTAAGTAGAAGAAATTAATCTCTTACTCGAAGGATTTCATAAAATTTTCTAAGTAAGGAAATTTTTTCTTCTAACTCGAAGACATTCATCCTTAGTCGAAGAAATTCTTCCGTACTCGAAGAATTTCATACTTAATCAAATTCTTATATTAGACTGATTCAGTGATCATGAAAGCATCAAATACCTTCCTCAACACATTCTAAACAATTCATATTATCCAGAAATCTAAGCAAACAAACACATTGGCCACAAAAAATTATTATGCAATATGAATTTCTTCGACATAGAGCCTGTGTTTGATTTATGTTACAAGACTTAAGGCACATGATTTGGGGACCTATTTAAGCATATCTAGCTACTCAAAACACAAACACAACACTCCTAGTAGTAGCAGCAGTACATACGACTACTTAGAACCCTAAAACATTCAATTTTCATACAAAGATGTTAATTAATACAAATAAGCAGCAATAGAACAATCCTAGACATGAATTTAAGCTAAAGAACTACATTAATTATTCTAAAACCTAATTCACGAGAAATGCCCAATTATTGCTCCTTAAACCCTAATTCTTCGATTAAGAATTTTAACCATAGAAATGATTCACAAATTTGGGCGAGTGATAATCAAATATAAGTGAATGAGTATAACACTTACAATCGTGAAATTAGAGAAGATCAAAAAAGCTTGTATGAATGTTTGAAAATGGCGGTAAGTTGGTTGCGTTTTTGAGTTTGTGTGTTTAAAAAAAATCTGAGTTAGTTGCTTATATAGGGTATAATTTGGAATTTTGTCAATTTAAGTCCCTTAACCCGTATTTCAATTCAAACGCAGCCCTTATGTTGTAATATTTAGACAATTGACAACAACAGTCCTTGAGGTTTGTTGTTGTCATATCCTTAGTCCAAATGTTTGTTAACTTTTTGTAATTTACATTTCTCCCCCTTAAACTAACAAATATATTTTTATTTAACTTTGTCAAACATTTAGTTCAAGGGATCACGTAAATGTTTTACGATGAAGATGTTTATTGATGATGAAGATTTTAATAAGAGTGTGCGAAAGTCATAAAAAATTCTCTCCCTCAAAATATGTTTGTGATCAAAAATTGATTAAATGTGAATATCAAGAGCATATTTTGTTTTGTTTTGAATTTTGCACACTGAAAAGAGATGAAATCTGTTGTTGTTGTTGGATTTTTTATTTTATTTAAATAAGAAGAAGTTTAATGAAAAATCTTTTTGTGTTTTTGAATAAGATATTTACAAAGAGAGTCTTGGTGTTTGACTTTCTTAGTTGTGTTTAAGAAAATTGTTTAAATCATCTGGAGTTAAACACCGTATACCAATTTGGTGAACTAATTCCACAAATCTTGCATGGGGCAAGGCTTTGGTGAATAAGTCCGCTAATTGGTATTCAGTACCCACAAAATATAAATCAATTGTACCATGTTCAACATACTCTTTGATGAAATGATATCGAAGTGCGATATGTTTGGACTTCGAATGATGAACCGTGTTGCATGAGATGGCAATGGCACTCTTGGAGTCGCAGTACATGGGAATCTTGTTGAAAATGTAACCGTAGTCCATCAGCTGTGATCGCATCCAAATTACTTGAGCACAGCATGCTGACATGGCTACATATTCGGATTTTGTAGATGACAATGAGGTGCAATCCTGCTTCTTTGACTGCCAAGATACAAGTTTGCCTCGTAGAAACTGCACTCCCCCAGATGTACTTTTACATGTATCTAAACATCCTGCATGATTAGCATCTGGAAAATCGATTAGTTCAAAACCAGTATCCTTCGGATACCAGATCCCCAAATGGATGGTTCCCTTTATGTATCGAAGGATTCTTTTGACCTCAGAGAGGTGTCTTTCAGTTGGTCGAGACTGATAACGGGAGCATAGGTATACAGGAAAAACTATATCTGTTCTACTAGCTGTTAGATATATGAGGGACCCAATCATACTACGGTATTTTGTAGGGTCAACTGGTGTACCATGTAAATCAACATCCAGCTTTGGGGATGATACAGACATAGGTGTGTCATAAGTATCACAACTTGTCATGCCATGTTTCTTTAAAATCTCAAGAGCATACTTGGACTGATTTAGAAAAATACCACGGAGGGATTGATGAACTTGAAGTCCTAAGAAGAACGTAAGTTCAACCATCATAGACATCTCAAAATTTTGTTTCATTAATTTTGCAAAAGCATTTGAGTACTCTTTATGTGTTGAACCAAAAATGATGACATCAACATAAATTTGAACAATTAAGATGTCCTCCCCGTGTTTTTGAATAAACAGTGTAGGATCAACGGATCCTTTGGTAAAGTGATTAGCAAGTAAGAATGTAAACAGTTTGTCGTACCATGCCCTCGGGGCTTGTTTAAGGCCGTAAAGGGCTTTCTTGAGTCTGTACACATGATTAGGATGATCTGGATCGATGAAGCCCTCTGGTTGAGTGACATACACTTCTTCACGGAGTTGCCCATTCAGAAATGCAGTCTTTACATCCATTTCATAAACGGTGATGTTCTTGTGGGCAGCATACGCCACAAACATGCGGACAACTTCAAGTCTAGCCACTGGTGCAAAGGATTCTTCAAAGTCAATGCCTTCTTCTTGGCTGAAGCCTTTGGCAACCAGACGTGATTTGTTACGAATTACTGTTCCATCAGCATCAAGTTTGTTTTTTCCAAATCCATTTAAGTATGACAACATAGACTCCATCGGGTCTTTCTACCAATTCCCAGACTTCAAGACGTTTGAATTGATCGAGTTCTTCTTGCATTGATTCAATCCAATTGTCATAAGTCATGGCTTCTTTAATGTTCTTTGGTTCTGCTTGACTGACGGTAAGTGCATAAATGCATGTTTCACCATCCGTGTGAAGTCTTTGTCGTGTCATGACTGGATTATTTGGATTACCAATCACATTCACTAAGGGATGATCTCTTGTCCATTTGTGTGTTGAAGGGTAATGTTGAAAAAGATTGTGCATATTAGACGGATCCAAGTTGCGTGTAGACGACTCAGCAATATCGGGAATGGTTGGAGCCGGAGCAAATAGATTAAAAATGGCATTTCCTTCATAATTTGCAGGTACGGGTACTTCTTGTTGTTGTTGATCTTCAGCTGCATTATCAGTGTTGGAAGCGGTTTGTTCTTCTGTTGATGGAGATTCAGTTGGGTGCATCTGTAGCAACAGTTGTTGTTGTAGTAGCAGGTGTATCAGGTACTGGATTATGATCAGGTTGTGCAGTGGAACTTGGTGATACATCTGGTGCACGACATGCAATTGAATCATCAAACAGTGGAGCAAACAAGGTTTCCAATTCCTTATGGTTGAGGGAAAGTGGTGCAACTGATTGATCTGGAAAATTTAGACGGTTAGTTGCGGGTCCTAAGCTGTTTTGCTCAGAAGCCATTTCTGTAAGCTCATCGAAATTAGCATGAATAGTCTCCTGAATTTCTCTAGTATGACGATTCCAGATTCGAAAGCCTTTGGAGTTCTCACAATATCCAATGAAGATACCAATGTCAGCTTTGGCTTTTAGTTTTCCAAAATCATCACGATCATTATTTGGGTAACAAAGAGCACAAAATACATGAAAGTAATTTATATTCGGTTTATGGTTGTGAACAATCTCATAAGGAGTTTTGTGATGCCGTTTGGTGATCATGCAACGGTTTTGGGTATAACATGCAATTGATACAGCTTCTGCCCATACGTAATCAGGTAATTGAGCATTGATTAACATTGTTCTTGCAGCTTCCACTAATGTCCTGTTGCGTCTTTCGACAACCCCATTCTGTTCTAGACTTCTTGCAATAGATGTTTGATGTTCAATTCCCACTTTCTCAAAATAATCTCGAAGAGTTTAATTCTTGAATTCAGTTCCATTGTCTGTTCTGACTTTTCTAACCATATTACGAAACTGAACTTGAATTTTTGTGAGAAAGGTGATGATCATTGACGGAGCTTGATCTTTGCTTCGGAGAAAGTAGACCCAAGTCCATCTGGAGTAATCATCGACAATTACCAGAATGTAGCATTTACCGTTGATCGTTTGAACACGCATAGGGCCACACAAATCCATATGAAGTAGTTGAAGAACGTGAACTGTACTGTGTTCTGTTTTAGAAGGGGAATGTGCATGAGTACTTTTTCCTTGTTCACAAGCTGGACATAGGTGATCTTTTGCATACCGAAATCGTGGAAGACCATCGACTAGTTTGTGACGTGCAAGTTCAATCATGGTTTTGAAATTCAGATGAGACAGTCATTTGTGCCATAACCAGGATTTTGTTGAATGTGCTTTGAAGATTAGACATAAAGGAGAAGAAGCGGTCATATCAGACATTGAGATGGTGTAAAGACTAGTTCCACGTTTGCCCTACATTAGATCGTTTCCTTGTAAATCACGAACGAAACAAGTTTTCTCCCAAAATGCTACTTCCAAATCCCCATCACAAAATTGACCGACTGAGAAAAGGTTGTGACCAAGGCCTTAGACATAGTAAACACGAATAATTTCGATGTTGCCATTGACATAATCTCCATAGCCCATTATAGCAGCGAAATGATCATTCCCGAATCTGACAATGCCGATGAACTTTGCAACAAAGTTTACTAAAAGTTTGAGATTGCCTGTCATATGTCAGGAACAACCGCTATCAACAATCCATAGAACAATTTGAACCACCTGCATCACACGAAGATGACGAAGATGGAGTGATGGTAACGGTGGAACCCGTTGGGTTAGTAACACAGTTATTAATAACCTTAGGTAGCCATGTAAAACTAGGTTTTCTTTGTAGCCAACGTTGCCATGTCCAACTAGTTCCAGCTTTCTTCTTAGTGAATTCGCTAGGTGATTGAATTGTCTTAGGAGTTTTTCGCAACTATGGTTTTGTCTAAGGCATTCTTAGAAACTACAATTGGCGGTTTTCCTAGCACAGACTTAGAAGCAAAAGTAGGCCTAGAGGGAAAGCCAGATGTACGTTTCTTGTTACGAGATAAAAGAGATTTTGCAACACACTTCTTATGATCACCAGATAACATGCTTTTACGACAGAACACATAAGATGCATCAACATTCAAAACATTCAAAGTCTTAGCATTCATTACATCAAGATTAGAATTACAAGTATTTAAGTTCGATTCTAAATCAGATGCAACATGCGTTTTATTCAAACTACTAAGGTGATCTTCTACTTCTTGGTCTTTTAGTGTTCCGCTCCTACGTTGCCAGTTACTAGTCTTCTTTTTATTGCTCTTATGCTTGGATCTGCTAACGCTAGGAGGGGTGACTATTCCTGTAGAAGTGGAAGCATTCAAATTAGTAGTCTGAGGGGATGTTTGCCTAGGTGTTGTGTCTATTTTGTACATTCCTAGTGCAATCACATTTGTGTGAACAAACTTTCCTTTTTTAAGCAATTGAATTTTCTCTTTGAGTTCAATGATGATGTGATTCTTTTGTTGAATTTTTGAATTGAGTTCTCTATTTAAGCGAACAGTGTCATTCCAATTTTGACAAACTTCATCAATGTCCTTTTCATATTTGAAAATTTGACTTTTTAAAACAACATTTTCATTTTCAAGATTCTTAACTTTGGATGTGTGACTGTTCTGAGAGGACATTGTTTCGTTTTGACTTTGCAATTTTAACTCAAAATCAAGACTCTGAGTTTGACACCATTGTAGCTTCTGATTGAGTTGAAAATTTTCTTTTGAAAGTTTACTTTGCACATCATCATTGAGTTTAATGATTTTCTCATTTTCTCTTTTTAAATTCACAATTTCGTGTCTCAACGTTTCAGTGTCAGCAGTGTGATCATCAACAAGCATAGCATTGCAAGACACATAAATGGAATTCATAAACACAGAGATAATATCAGAACTTAGAACATCTTCCAAGAGTCGATCAGCTTCATTTTGTAAAACTTTGTTTCGACGTTTTTGTTTTGAGATCGCATTTTCTGTTGCATTGAAAGTGTTCATCATAGATTTTACTTCTGTTTGAAGTTCCTATTCCCACTGTGTAGCACAAAGACGTAAATGTTGAACATATGGTAAAAATTGTTTTTGAAAAATTTCTCTCTTTCCTTTTTCATAAGGAGATAGAAAAGTGGAAACTGTTATCTCAGAATTACGTCCAATTGCTTGTTCCAAAAATTTGATGTCTTCCATAAACGTATCAAAATATCTAAGTACAAGAAATCATTTTGGTAATGGTGCAATTTACACCAGAAGTTGGTAAATGACCATTTATTTTTGCCACTGGTTTAACAGGACCAACCTCAGAAGAAGATTCATTAATTTGCATTACAAACCATGATTGTTCTGTTTTATCTTTTGGAGGAACGAAGGTGTCAGAAATATGAGGTACTTTTAAATAATTAAATGGTTTATTAAACTTAACATTGCTCATTTTTGATCGACTCTCTTCTTCCTGTTCCTGTTCTTCCTCACAGTTATGTACAACAACACGCATAATTGAATCATTAAAGAGATATTCTGCACTATACAACTTTGGATTTTCCATGAGTGCTTTGTGTAGAAAACGTGGTTTGTCATCACCAATAGCAAAACCATAACCATGGGGATTTTGCTTTAGAGTAAACTTTTGAATTGTTGTTACCGACTCACTAGTTTTATAAACAACTATTTGAAACTCTTTTGATTTACTTTCCAAATCAACGATTTTATCAAGATAAGAATCAATTCGTTTCCCAGACACTTGTTTATGTTCATAAAAAGTAGTTTGACAAGTTGACAACTCTGTTTTTGATTTTGAAAGTTCAGAATTGAGGTGTTCAACCTGTTGTTTGAATTCTAATTTTTCTTGTTCCATTTGAGAAACCAAGTTGTTTTTGGAAGCAGCTAATTCTCGTATTTGATGTTGTAAATCTTGTTCTTTGACAAAAGATTTTTGGAATGCAACTTCAAAACTTTTTTCTCGTTTTTCTTTTGTTTCAAAATTTGTGAGTTATATTTTATAGCACTCAAGATCCTTAGTTAATGATGCAACTTTTTCTTTTAAGTTTCTATTGATCTCATTGCATTTATCAATCTGAGATTTTTTTGTGAGTCCAACAAGGTTTGGGTGGTCAATAGCAAGGTCATGAGTTCTGGATCTGGACTGAGCGAAAGATCATTTTGTTCAATTTAATCATTGTTATCGTCATCAATTGGATCTGTTAGTGCAAATATTACGATATTTAAATTAAACGGTTTCTTCGGTTTTAATGATGACAAACATGTAACTTGTAATACATAACGTAAAATGTGCAAGTTACTTGTAAACACAAATCATCAATGCATACTTCATCAACACCTCCCGACGTCTCAAGTATGCTTCAACGAAGTCGTAGATTTCCATCCCGACATAAATCACTCAAGGTATGGACAAACAAATCTACTACTTGACAAATGATCAAAGGATTATATTTTTCTAAACTTCACATTTTTAATGTGACAAAACATTTTTTTCAAAAATATATTTTACAAATTATTTTTGAATTAAAAAGAAATGTTTTATTTTGAAAAATAAATTTGAAAACTCCCAACAGCCATTTCCCCCCCCCCCCCCCCCCAAAACAGCTCCAACTTTCCCAAATAAACCTTCCCCACTAAAGACAAAAAAGGGAGCCAAAATTTGATCGGTCCTCAAACAGTCAACTTAAATCAACCACGGATGTGGTCAAATAAAGTCAAACCAATTGAGAACACAATACAATTTACCAAGGAGTACAGAATATTCCCGGGTCGTTAAGTCCCAGCGAGGTGTGTAAACTGAAATAAAACGAATCTGTGATCGGGTGAATATTGAACGGGAAAGGGTTTTGGAATTATTGAACTAAGAAAATAAAAGAGAATAGCTTAAAACAAGCTATTGAAATAAACAAAGGGAACCAAATTACTTAAAACGTCTAAAATCTAAAAACGTACGTTTAAATAAACGTAAACGTTTAAAATAAAAAGTGAGATTAAATAAATAAAAGGCCTACAGATATGAAAATTATATTTTTGGAATCCTAAAAGTAAATAAAAATTATTGGAAAAAGAAAATAAATTATTACACTATTTAATTAATTATTATTAATTAAAAACTAATTTAAACTATTTAATAATACACTAATTAATAAGAAATTATGAAATAAAGCTAAAAATGAGAAAGTATAACTTTGAAAAATCTAAAATATAATAAAACTAATTTTAAAACAGAAAATATATTTATTATACTATTTATCTATTTAATATTAATTATTTACTATTTAATAATTATTAAAACTATTTTTGATTTATTATAAATACTAAATAAACTACAATAATTATGAAACTTTGACCAATAATTCTAAAATATAATAAAGAACTTAAGAAAAATAAATTTTACTGAAAAAGAAAACAAAATAAGCAAAATGGGCAAAAAGCCAAACCAAATAAGCACTTATAAATAAGCACTTTGTAAGAAAAATTGCTAAAAGCTCAAAGACAGTTCAAGTAACTTAAATGAGCTAAAAGCAACTCAAAACAACCTAAGAAGAACTCTAAATAAGCAGTAATAAGAAAATAAGCAAAATCCAAATGCTGAAAATCAAACAGACTTGGGACAAGTTTGGGAACCAAAATAAGCTAAGGGCAAGAGAGCTTAAGCTCAGAGCAAGCTTGGATTCTACTAGACAGCTGGAAGAGCTATCCAGAGAACCAAAAATGAGCTTGTGGGGCCCACTGTGGTGGTCTGTGGAACCTCCAAAAGTGAGGGCAGTGGGGTGGTGCTGCTGGTTGCACAAGAGACAGGGCAAAAATGGCTGTTTTCAAGCCATTGAAAAGCTGCTGTAAAAAAATCTAAAAAATAATCTAAAAATATGGAGACGTACACAAGCTGGGGAGCTATATGCGTGCCAAATTTCAGGGTCTAACTCCTAAAAACGAAGAAATGAAAAATCGACAAAAACTGGGCTGAAAATGATAGTTACGAAAATGTGCAGATTTTCATTCTGAAATGGGTTGTTTTGGGTGTAGCCTTGTGCAGAGGTTCTAAGCTTTTGGATTTACACTAAATGGTCATAGGGGACTCAGAAAATGCCAAGATTGAGGGCTAAATGAGCTTATGGCAGCTTAAGGCTTATTTGACTGTTTTGAGTTCAAATTTTCTCAATGCACATGTAAAACTTGCTTATCTATTAAACTGGCTTAACAGAACTTAGAAACAACTTATATGGACTGAATTAAGCTAGATTGAACTTAGGAAAATGGTAAATGTACAGTACAAACAAGTTTCTACCCGTTTGACCCACTGAACCAAACACTATTTATTGAAACTGATAAGAACTTTTGCACTTGAGAATACTGATTTAAACCATGATCAAGTCTATACTATTATTATATAAGCTACTGATAATCATAAGAAGCAAAAACAATTGACAAATAAGCAATAATACAGGCTGAACATAAATAAGCATAAATTAAGCTAAAAATGGAATTTAAAATTGGAACTCACAACTGTTCTGCTGAACTGAATGAAACAAGGAACTAATCACACCAAGGCTTATCCAATAAGCTAGAACATATTCAAATAAGCTGATCAAGTCAACTTATTCTTCAAGAACTGCTTATTTGACCCCTTTGTTGACTTTTTCCAAATTGAAATTAGAACCCCAGGAACCTTTAATTACTTCTTTAATTAACTTAAATAAGCTACTAAGAGCTTATTTGCACAATTATAACAGATTAAACATAAGAATTGATGATGAACATTAATGGCGGGAAAATCAGTTTCTTGATTAAACTTGTAATAACTTTAATTAAACGATTGTATTACAACTTAAATTAATTTTACAACTTAAAAATATCAAAACCCAGGAGAATTTAACATAAAACTATTAAGTTGACATTTAATTAAACTAAGAAACTAAACTAAAATCTACTTTTAAAAATCTAACACCTTCTTTCTCTGTTTCTTCCAGTCTTTATACCCAAAATATCTTCTCACTTCATCATTTGATCAATCCCAGCCCTCCAATTGGCTTGATTTCATCTCAATCGTCCATGTGTAATTTTGGCGCCAAAGTCATACTAGTGGATTGAAGCAGTTTTGTTGCAATTAAGGAAGTTTGGGAGTTTATGGAGGTGGAGGGGAGTTGGTAGCTAGCTGGGGGTTGAGGTGGAAAGGTGGTGGTGGTTTTGGAGGTGGTTTTGGCGGGGATGGTTGTGAGGGAAGGAGGTGTTTGACCTGGGTTTGACTGGTATTAAAATACCGGGTAGTGGGTTCGGGTTTAAAGTTTACTGGACTGGGTTTGGGCTTTGGGCCTTGTGGACTGGGTATCTAAATCAGGTAAGTGTAGTATTATTAGGTTAGGATTTGGAATTTTGTAAAGTGTAGGGACCAATTCTGTAATTATGCAAACTTCAGGGACCATGGCTGTCAAGTGTCAATAGTACAAGGACCAATTTAGATAATTTTTCCAATTTTGAAAACCGGGGACTTGTTTTGACAACTTTTAAAAGTTCAGGGACCTTTTATGTTATTTTTGAAAGTTGAAGGACCTGAACTGTCATTTCTTAAAAACTTTCATCCAAGGACCATTATTGTAAAGGTTGAATAGTTTAGGGACCTTGAATGATAATTTTCACACGAGGGACTATTTTTGCCAATTTCTGAAAGTTCAGGGATTGAAACTGCCAATTATGCAAAATATGTTCGTTTTCAATTATTTTTAATTCTTTTGCACAAGAAACACATAAAAACACAATCAAATGATATTTCTTGTATTTTGAAGCATATTTGCATGTTTTTAAACGTTTTGGCAGTCTAAATGTGACAGAAATGATGAGTATTTAGACACTCATCAATCCCCCACACTAAACTATTGCTAGTCCCTAGCAATCTTTTATGAAGTTTTAATGGATTTTATGTCTCTTTACCAAAAGCCATCACTTCTGGAGTAGCCATTGTTTCAGTATGTGATACCTTGGTACAATGATAACCAAATGATTTTGAGCAAATCATCAGCTGTCAACGGATTTGATTTGTCTTTACCAGAAGCCGTTTGCTTCTGGACTAGCCAACTCTTAGATAAAATACAGTTATTATCTTTGGTGAGCTGATTACCAATTATGGTTTTCCACTGCCTTTACCACAAGCCATAACCTTGCGGGCTAGCCAACTCTTCACTTATAAAGATATGGTGAGTTGAATACCATACAATTTTGGGCAAATTGCAAGCCATAAACGGATTTGATATATCTTTACCTGCAGCCGTTTGCTCAGGATTAGCCAGTCCTTATGTGGGTTAGACATGGTGGACTGATAACCATTTGTTGTGTTAGTGCAAAGCACTACCACCAAATGAAAAAATTTTAAAATTTTTGGCCAAAACGGGGAAACTAGGAATAGGGCACAAATGTGATCAAATTCGCCAGAATTCCCCCCCACACTTAGAATTGAATATTGCCCTCAATATTCAAAGTACCGGCTATTATGCCGACACTTAGAACATTGCAAGGGAATACTAATGGCCAAGCGTGGGAACACAACAAAATATATTTATTATTATTTTGAACATATATAAAATTTTGAACATATATACAACAGTGGGGGCAACACCCCCACACTAGGGTGTTAGAAAAGAGAAAGAAGTCAGAGACATGGGTGAAAACCCATGTTGTCGGCTAAGGTTTTTGTTCACCGAGTCACTAGCTTGACTCGACCCCGCATTCATTGGTTCTTGGGGAAGCAAGTGGAAGAAACCATCTCCATCAGACTTTCATTCAATGTGTTTGGATGAACATTTGAATTTCTTGAAAGTTCCACTCCGATGAGATATACACAGATCCGGCTCACAAATGATAAATGAAAATGCCTGGATCAAAGATAGTGTCTTCATTCCCGAAGGAGTGAAGAACAGGAAAAGTCACCGTGTAGGTGAAGAAAAGAAAGAAAGTCATGATAAAAATCATGACTAACTCATCATCATCAGAAGGAGAATTCATGATTTCAGTATCATGAATCTCGTCATTTAAGCTCGGTTGATCAAGACAATTAAAGATTGGGAGGGGTGGGATTTTGATATTAATCAAATTCTCAGTGTTGAGAACATCTCCCTTCGGAACACAAAGATAATCTTTGTCAAGATCAAAGTGGAAGTTATCATACTCCAGCGGAGATATGATATGAGTGAGTTCAAAGGAGAACTCCTCGTAAAGAGAATCATTCACGTGATGTAAATCTATGAACCCTTGCTCTATTATGGAATCATCACCTACCTCGTTCTGAATATCAAAGAGTGGATTATCAGAAATTAAAGTGAATTCAGATTCGAATTCAAACAGAGGATTGGTGAAAGAAATTTTAAATGCTTTGGGAACAAGATGATCAATATTCTCTTTTGGACTGACGAGCTCAGAAGGTAGTTCCTCCACATGACTGATGTCTCCACAAGATAAAGAATTTTCGTCAGTATGTGAATCACTAAGCTCGGGGTTAGGATAAGAATTGAGTGATGGATTATTATTTAAGAGAGTTTCGATTTCTTCCAGATTGGATTCGAAATCAAAGAGATCATCATCACTTCCTGATGGAAGTGGATCAATGTGAGTAAGTTCATCAGTAAACTCCTCAAGAAGAGGGTCAACATCAGAACGGGGCAGTGATGCCTCAACATACTCAACTTCTCCATAAGATGTATATTCATCGTTAGAATCGGAGAAAGTCTCAAAATGATCTTTTGAACACTCAAGAGGGGAAGGGATATCACACACATGATCAAGAATTCCCTGTGACTCACTTGGGATTGGGACAAGGTTCTCAACACTAGACTTTATGAATACGTCTGATTCCTTTGCAGGAATTGTGTCAAGAAGCTCATCCCCCATAATAAGAGAATTAGTGGGAACTTCGGGTGTGATAACAGCAGACTGAGTTTCAACTGATGAAATTGATGAATCATCATCAAAGATATCTTCATCATCACTGTCATCAGGAATGAAACGGAATCGAGAGCTAGATCTGGCTGCTTTTTGTATTTTAATTAATTCCCTAATAGAATTTTCACTGGCAATCTGGGAATCTAATTTAGCAACCTGCTCTTCAGTTAACAATTCTACCATGGATTTCTCATGTGAATTTTTAATGACGGGACATTGTGGGAGTGGGGAGTTGTCAAAACCGGAAGATTGACATTGATAATCATCATGAGGACCCCCACAATATACACAAGAAAAACTGGGGGCATTCTGAAATGCTTTCTTATTAAACTCCTCAGCTCTTTTCACTAACTCTAGAAGCTCTAGATAAGTGTCTTGCTGGGTTTGCTGAGGAGTTTGAGTTATTTGCCACTGTGGAGGTTGGTTGTGATATGGATCATCGTAATTGTTACAAGGAAATGGATTCCCTGTTTGACAATCAGAGCTAAAATGTGGACCTCCACAGTACTCACAAGAAAAGTTCGGTGTATTTTGATACGATGCATCATTGAGATTTGGACAATATGATACTTGCTCGTATGAATGTGATGGGTAGTTGGAGAAATTTGAAGAGTCGTTGAATGAGTTCGGATCAGGATCATAAGAAAATGAATTCCTCGAACCACAAAACAAACAACTTCCGTCTCGAATATCATTACCACATTGTTCACATGTACACCAACGACATGGTAAACCAAAAAGCGGCTCACCACAACCAACACAAGGAATAAAATCCAGAGGTGGGACAAGTGGTGTGCTCTGAGAGCTAGGAATTTCCACCACTTCCGTTATGGTCTCTGGTTCTTGTTCTTGATAAACGTGAAGATTAGGCAAGTCGTTCTTTTTAGTCACCGTTCTAAGCTCTGTACGTTTGCTTGACAAACTTTTAACCGTAAATCCTGAAAGGTTAGGATCGATTCTCGATGGTTTGTCATTAATAGCACGTATCTCGGGCTGTGGAGGGTAGTAGGAAGGACTTTGAGAATCCTTGAGAGACTCTTTAGTGGATAATTCACACCAATAACAAGATCCACGATCCTTTGGTGCATGCTTTCCACACCGCTCACACGCACACTTAGAACAACGATGGCTGTCAATCAACGGGCTTTTACAATCAAAACATTTGTACCCGAGAGACGCCATAGAAGAAAGGTATAAGAAGTTTAGAATCAAATAGATAGAGGGTAAAGGAATAAAGAATCAAAAAGGGTGAGAGGATAAAGATGAATATTTTTGGTTGGTTTTTTTTTTGTGTTCGTTGAAAACTTGAATAAAAATGTTTTTGGCAATCGTTCCGTCAAACGAATTAACTTCACGATAATTTTGGTTTTTTATATGAAAAATATGAAAATATGGACAAGGATGGTAAATATACAATGGGTGTATATTCAACAATCACTGATGCTTCAAATTCGTTCAACGCAGCACACCTCCCCGGCAGCGGCGCCAAAATTTGATCGGCCCCAAACGGTCAACTAATATTGACCAAGTAAATGGTCAACAAGAGTCAAACAATATAGGGCACGATGCAATTTACCAAGGAGTACAGAATATCCCCGGGTCGTTAAGTCCCAGCGAGGTGTGAAATCTGAAATAAAACGAATCTGTGATCGGGTGAATATTGAACGGAAAAGGGTTTTGGAATTATTGAACTAAGAAAATAAAAGAGAATAGCTTAAAACAAGCTATTGAAATAAACAAAGGGAACCAAATTACTTAAAACGTCTAAAATCTAAAAACGTACGTTTAAATAAACGTAAACGTTTAAAATAAAAAGTGAGATTAAATAAATAAAAGGCCTACAGATATGAAAATTATATTTTTGGAATCCTAAAAGTAAATAAAAATTATTGGAAAAAGAAAATAAATTATTACACTATTTAATTAATTATTATTAATTAAAAACTAATTTAAACTATTTAATAATACACTAATTAATAAGAAATTATGAAATAAAGCTAAAAATGAGAAAGTATAACTTTGAAAAATCTAAAATATAATAAAACTAATTTTAAAACAGAAAATATATTTATTATACTATTTATCTATTTAATATTAATTATTTACTATTTAATAATTATTAAAACTATTTTTGATTTATTATAAATACTAAATAAACTACAATAATTATGAAACTTTGACCAATAATTCTAAAATATAATAAAGAACTTAAGAAAAATAAATTTTACTGAAAAAGAAAACAAAATAAGCAAAATGGGCAAAAAGCCAAACCAAATAAGCACTTATAAATAAGCACTTTGCAAGAAAAATTGCTAAAAGCTCAAAGACAGTACAAGTAACTTAAATGAGCTAAAAGCAACTCAAAACAACCTAAGAAGCACTGTAAATAAGCAGTAATAAGAAAATAAGCAAAATCCAAATGCTGAAAATCAAACAGACTTGGGACAAGTTTGGGAACCAAAATAAGCTAAGGGCAAGAGAGCTTAAGCTCAGAGCAAGCTTGGATTCTACTAGACAGCTGGAAGAGCTATCCAGAGAACCAAAAATGAGCTTGTGGGGCCCACTGTGGTGGTCTGTGGAACCTCCAAAAGTGAGGGCAGTGGGGTGGTGCTGCTGGTTGCACAAGAGACAGGGCAAAAATGGCTGTTTTCAAGCCATTGAAAAGCTGCTGTAAAAAAATCTAAAAAATAATCTAAAAATATGGAGACGTACACAAGCTGGGGAGCTATATGCGTGCCAAATTTCAGGGTCTAACTCCTTAAGACGAAGAAATGAAAAATCGACAAAAACTGAGCTGAAAATGATAGTTACGAAAATGTGCAGATTTTCATACTGATATGGGTTGTTTTGGGTGTAGCCTTGTGCAGAGGTTCTAAGCTTTTGGGTTTACACTAAATGGTCATAGGGGACTCAGAAAATGCCAAGATTGAGGGCTAAATGAGCTTATGGCAGCTTAAGGCTTATTTGACTGTTTTGAGTTCAAATTTTCTCAATGCACATGTAAAACTTGTTTATCTATTAAACTGGCTTAACAGAACTTAGAAACAACTTATATGGACTGAATTAAGCTAGATTGAACTTAGGAAAATGGTAAATGTACAGTACAAACAAGTTTCTACCCGTTTGACCCACTGAACCAAACACTATTTATTGAAACTGATAAGAACTTTTGCACTTGAGAATACTGATTTAAACCATGATCAAGTCTATACTATTATTATATAAGCTACTGATAATCATAAGAAGCAAAAACAATTGACAAATAAGCAATAATACAGGCTGAACATAAATAAGCATAAATTAAGCTAAAAATGGAATTTAAAATTGGAACTCACAACTGTTCTGCTGAACTGAATGAAACAAGGAACTAATCACACCAAGGCTTATCCAATAAGCTAGAACATACCCAAATAAGCTGATCAAGTCAACTTATTCTTCAAGAACTGCTTATTTGACCCCTTTGTTGACTTTTTCCAAATTGAAATTAGAACCCCAGGAACCTTTAATTACTTCTTTAATTAACTTAAATAAGCTACTAAGAGCTTATTTGCACAATTATAACAGATTAAACATAAGAATTGATGATGAACATTAATGGCGGGAAAATCAGTTTCTTGATTAAACTTGTAATAACTTTAATTAAACGATTGTATTACAACTTAAATTAATTTTACAACTTAAAAATATCAAAACCCAGGAGAATTTAACATAAAACTATTAAGTTGACATTTAATTAAACTAAGAAACTAAACTAAAATCTACTTTTAAAAATCTAACACCTTCTTTCTCTGTTTCTTCCAGTCTTTATACCCAAAATATCTTCTCACTTCATCATTTGATCAATCCCAGCCCTCCAATTGGCTTGATTTCATCTCAATCGTCCATGTGTAATTTTGGCGCCAAAGTCATACTAGTGGATTGAAGCAGTTTTGTTGCAATTAAGGAAGTTTGGGAGTTTATGGAGGTGGAGGGGAGTTGGTAGCTAGCTGGGGGTTGAGGTGGAAAGGTGGTGGTGGTTTTGGAGGTGGTTTTGGCGGGGATGGTTGTGAGGGAAGGAGGTGTTTTGACCTGGGTTTGACTGGTATTAAAATACCGGGTAGTGGGTTCGGGTTTAAAGTTTACTGGACTGGGTTTGGGCTTTGGGCCTTGTGGACTGGGTATCTAAATCAGGTAAGTGTAGTATTATTAGGTTAGGATTTGGAATTTTGTAAAGTGTAGGGACCAATTCTGTAATTATGCAAACTTCAGGGACCATGGCTGTCAAGTGTCAATAGTACAAGGACCAATTTAGATAATTTTTCCAATTTTGAAAACCGGGGACTTGTTTTGACAACTTTTAAAAGTTCAAGGACCTTTTATGTTATTTTTGAAAGTTGAAGGACCTGAACTGTCATTTCTTAAAAACTTTCATCAAAGGACCATTATTGTAAAGGTTGAATAGTTTAGGGACCTTGAATGATAATTTTAACACCAGGGACTATTTTTGCCAATTTCTGAAAGTTCAAGGATTGAAACTGCCAATTATGCAAAATATGTTCGTTTTCAATTGTTTTTAATTCTTTTGCACAAGAAACACATAAAAACACAATCAAATGATATTTCTTGTATTTTGAAGCATATTTGCATGTTTTTAAACGTTTTGGCAGTCTAAATGTGACAGAAATGATGAATATTTAGACACTCATCAGGAGCGTCCAACGGCACCTTTAAGTATGGACGGCTCCACTAAATTTAGTGGAGCCGTGGGTCTGTAACGGTCAGATTTTCCCTTGCCTATAAATAGTGGACCATTCCACACTTCCAACTTGATTTTTCCAGTCCTTTTTCTCTGGTCTTATCCCTCTTCACTTAGATAACTTTCTTTGATCATTTGGAGAGTCTTAGGTTGTTTAAGAGTGATCCAATCATCCACTCAAGTGATCCTCTTCATTCCTCTTGATTAGCAAGAGAAGAACACAAAGTATCCTAGATACAAAGTGTTGTCATCCCTCTTGATTAGCAAGAGAAGAACACAAAGTATCCTAGATACAAAGTGTTGTCATCCCTCTTGATTAGCAAGAGAAGAACACAAAGTATCCAAGTAGATACAAAGTGTTGTCATCCCTCTTGATTAGCAAGAGAAGAACTCAAAGTATCCAAGAAGATACAAGAGTTGTAGTTGTTAGGTCTTGCAACATTGGTTACACTCTTGATTGTATCATAGCATACATCAAGATTATTTTTCTTTTGTGAGAGAGTGAGTCAAGATCATTGTGATCTTAAGAGATAGTGAAGATCTCTTGAAGCCATTGGGCTTGTGTGATTGATCATGTGGATCAAGGGTAGATCGGGGTAGATTGGTGCTAGCTAAGATTAGCACTCGACATCTAGCTTAGTGTCGGAAATAGGATAAGCGACGTGTAAGGTGTAGATCGGGTAGATCGTGGTAGATTGGTGCTAGCTAAGATTAGCACTCGACATCTAGCTTAGTGTCGGAAAACAAGTTAAGCGACGTGTACGGTTTTCTCCGCCTAAAGGGAGTTTGTTGATTAGTGAAGTAACTCTCGAGTTGGGTACTCGGGGAGTGGAGTAGGGCGAAGAGGAGCTTCGTGACCGAACCACTATAAATCACCGTGTCCGGTTTGCGCCTTCTTACCTATCTCTTTACTTTCATTTCATTCTTTATCGCTTTATACTTATATTTGCATGAAGTTTATGCTTGTGTGACTTGTTGCTTATGTTATGTTGATTAAGTATGTTTCATGGCTTGATTGTGCTTGTGTTGTAGTTTACTACATTCATCTCTAAGTGTTAAATGACCATGGTTAACACTTTTCATATTAAGTCACACTTGATCGGGTGTTTGATACAAAAGTTTTATGTTTTTAAATGGAAACGTATTCACCCCCCCCCCCTCTACGGTTTCCACAATTGGTACCAGAGCCACGTCGCTCAAAATTTTAAAACAAATGGTTTTCAAAATTGAGTACGATCCATGTATCAAATTACCTATGAATGTGATGAAATATGATAAGTAATTAGTTGTCTAATACTTACAAGTTTTGTTGTTAAGTATACTTTGTCATACTAGCTTGAAGGTTTTCTTAAACCACTAAAAGAATAGTGTTTTTAAGTGTCCGGTCATGTTTTCAGAACGAGTCATTAAGTCATGCAGTTCTGAATCAGAAAACAGACCACGGTACCACTAAATATTGTACGGTACCGTTATATTTAATGGTACCGTGGGTTATTTAACGGTGCCGTGCATCTGATTGTCTATTTTTCATTTTTGGTTCATTTTCAAAAATCCATATAAAATCAACCATGAGTCTGTACGAGTCGTGTCGCCCATCATTTTAAACGATGTTGAGTCTACTTTCATTTGAGAAACATTTTTATGAATTAGTTCTAAATGAAAGTATGTTAAAGTCCTTGATTTTCAACTAAAGGTCTTCTGGTCATGCAGTTTGCGTAAATTTTTGGTCAAACTGAAAAAGGGCGATTCAACTTTTAAACCTTGACGTGTTTTCAAAGTGTCTTAGCAAAAATCTTTGAAATGGGGAGGAAATCAATTCGTTTTCAAATAAAATCAAGCTTAGTATACATTGTTATACATAATACACAAAATGACGATAAGTATTTTTGTGTGTTAAGCTAAATTGCTATTTGCTTACTATAGTTTCTCAGTTTATGCATTTATAAGGCTCATGCTTAATCACTTGCACTATATTAAGTAATTAGTTTGCATTGCATATAGGCATCAACCATTTGTCTTGCATTTGTTGCAAGTTCTTAAAATGGTTTAGTAACTTTCTTAGGAATAGAAACTAAGTTGGTAGATCATGTGTGTAGAAAGATATTGTCTTACACAATTATTTTTCCAAAGGTTTAAGTGTAAAAAGTATATCACCCCAAAACACTTAACACTTTCATAAAATCCGTAACATGATCTTTAAAACATTACATCATTTTGTCTTGTTTGACCATGGGTTGTCTAAACAAGATAAAAGGTCAATCAAATACATTAGTACTTAAGTAAAGGAAAATGTATTAAACTTGAATTGATCTAACACACATACAAAATGTTTTAGACATTTAGTATTTTACGTATGTTGTATAAAAATAGTTAAGATAATTATTTTTATACTAATGAGGTGTCGAAAAACTAAGAGTATTATACTTAATAATATAAATAGTTTTTCTCAAATAAAAATAAATGACAATATCAAAGTAGTAACTTAATATGTCATTAACCTCACACATACAACTAGTATTAGAATAAATGGAACACACTCCTTAAATTTTTATTTTCTTTTTAAAAAGGAGTGATTGTGAGGGTCAAGAAAGATTTCGAGTACATATCAATTCATTATTCAAATTATGATTGATATCATCATCGAATCTAATTGACAAGTTTTCGAGTGTGGACATGAAATTGGAGATGCCATGTTAAGTCTTCTTGTCCAATGGTTGTGTTCCAAACTTTAAACTAATATGTTTAAAAGATGCATAAAATACACAACTAAGTAGGATTGACAACTTGGATGTTTCATCCGAAATATACAAGTAATTTACATTGCAATGCAATTAGTAAATGTGTCATTTCCGAAAAACCAAACAAGAGCAAACAAACAACATATGTAAACTTTGCTCATGAACAACTCAACACTCAAAGTCACATGTCTAGTAAAAGTGTCATACATAATATATGTAAGTCATCAATCTTTGAGAATATCACATGTATTTCTCTTATCAAAAGATTGACAAAGGATAACCTATATCCTATGCATTTTATTTTCTTTGTGACATGAATGGTTATGTTACAAGAGAATACATTGCATCCTGTTAACAAATATAGGATATTAGAGTTGAATAATAACCTAATATGACATGTGTCATTGCATAAACAAGTAAAATTGGTCATACACTAAAATACTTGTTTCACAAAGTATTCTTAAGAGTGATAAGTTTCCTCTTAGAAAAGCATACTTGTTGAAATAAACAGTATGTCTCATTTTAAATAAAACACTCACAAAATCTATTGAGGTAAGTGATGCGTGGTTTTGCAACCTTACAACAGGTTTTACCTCTCGAGGGATCTCAAGAGGCTTACAACCCCACCAGGCAGTGTACCTGACCGATGTAGTATAGTGTAGTGGTAAGTACGGGGGATTGATCGTTCTCCACAGGGAATAGTGTTCATTAGGTATGAAAAACTACTTTAATAGGTCTAAGGGTGAGAGAAGATTCTTTTTATGTTTTTATATTTTTTTGGAAAGCAAGTAAAATCTCGGGTTTGAAAGAGTGGGCGGAATTAGTTGCTAGTCAACTAACCCAAATTACTACGAATACAAATTAAATAAAATAACAGAAAATGAAAATGTTGGTGAAAACTTATGTGGAGGGAAATGTGTTTACTTAGATTTCCTTACTCCCTAACTATCTTTTACCGGTTGATTAGTGTGTATTAGTCGCGTGGATGACGGGTGTATTCCTTAATACCATTCGTGGGGTGGCGTACGTACTTCCCCAACTCTACAAGCTCCTACTTCACTCCTATGTCGAGCCGGCTAGGAAGCTCCTAACATGGGATCACTAGAATTCGCTTGTGCATTAAATACAACCATAAAAACCTTTAGTACGCATTGGTTCATGTTTCTTAAGACGTTCAAGCAAGTTACCGAATAGGAAGTTAGCCAGTTTTCTTAAGCCTAACATAGATGAACAATCATCCAATACAACTAACAACACACTAATAACCAATAATCAATAGCTAGGTTTCATTAGATCTAAGCAAACACAAGATAAATCTAGCCTAACATGCTAAACAAAAGACAAGAATAAGATAGAATCAAACAACACATAGACATATTGAATGATTAATTGATAACTTATCTTCAATGTAACATGGAAGATCTCAAGGCAAAAAGCCTTGAAAGAGCTGCCAAATTCGTCCTAGGGTTTTCACACACAAAGTTCCCCAATAAGTTCCACACTAATGACAAAAAATTAGAAAACTATATATAGACTTTTGGATCTGACGGCGTCACGTTATGGAGTGTGACGCCGTCACCTCGCCGCTTTTAGGGTTCTCGGATGACCTTCTTGACGCCGTCCCTCTTTAGCTCTCCAAAATCCGTTCTGGCTTATCAAGGCTTGACGCCGTCAGACTATGAACGTGACGCCGTCCCTCTTTGAATTATAACGTGACGACCTTGATCAAATTAAAGGGTGACGCCGTCAGAATTTCCATGCAATTTCTCTGGCTTATCATGAGTAAATTTCACATCCACCACTTTTGCCAAGCCATGACGCCGTCCAGGGTTAAATATGACGCCGTCAAAGGTAACTTTCAGCCGATTTTTGAGACTTTGCCGTTTTCTTCACTTTTATGCTCCAAAAACGTCCAAAATGCCTCATTTTTCAGATTTCTCCTCAAAAGTACCTAAAATGACAAAAGGAACGATTTAGGGCAATATTTGATCAAATAAATACGATTTAGGGCTTAAATGACCCCTTAAAAGCGGTACACTTTTCGCTTCATCAAATACCCTTACACTTGAGATTTGCTTGTCCTCAAGGAAATGCGCTTTTATTCTAATCAAAATACAAGTTAGGGGTCATTTAATGCTAACATAAAAGTAATTACAACAAATATTCGTTCCACTTTAATCATAATAAGCACGGAGATTACAAACTAGCACCTCACAAGTAGTGTTTAGATACTCACATCTCTCAAGTGTCATCAAAATAAATCTCATAAATGAAAACGGATAATATCTCTCACTACCTGTCATAGCAAATAGATTATCATAGGCTTGGGAAAGGATCAAAAACCTCCTCCACTCGGTGTAAGCACCTAAGATAAACTATCAAAGAGGCTTTTAAATGGGTTATAATGTTAGGTGTAGGGAAAAGGAAAACACGGTTTTGTTGGATAAAGGATATTTTACTGGTGGCGAGTTAAAGATCTTGATTAATTACATGTACTATACAATGTTGCTAAGCCAAGACTCGACTCAATCTTAAGCTAATGAAAGAAAATAACAAAAACATAAAATAAAACGGGATGGTAGTCCGTATGTTTTTTTTTTTTACTTTTTCTTTTTCTCATTTTTTTTTTTGTATTTTTCTTGATTTTTTCGATTTTTTTTTTTTTTTTTTTTTTTTTTTTTTTTTTTTTTGCATACACTTTTGCCCTACCATCCAAAATAATACATCATAGGGGCATTGCATTCCCCTTACACTTGAACTTTTACATAACTTTACAAATAACTATTCTAATGACTCGAATTAAGATAATTGAAAAACTTGGAGTACTTTTAAAACATTTAGCACATATGGGGGTAATAAATGATGATCTTCCCCATTACTCCATTACACTAGTACTTTACCCATGAGTCCCAATCGTCCCAAAACAATATGTACAAGGATATGACTCGACTTAGCAACCATGTAATCAACTAGATAATTAACTTGGGTTTAAACAAATGTTGTCACAATAATGCACTAAAAATGAGTGCATACAAGGTAGGCTAAGGCGATTTGGGTGTACATTTTAGTGGGGTGTAAAAAATTCTTCCTTTAAGTAAAATGCTTTAAGGTCGAAACGAAAAGATAGGCTCTGAGGGGTGTACTAGGGGTATCGTGTACTAAAAATGAGTACAACGCAAAGGGTGTGGGAGAATTACTTGACCAATATAGCCAATGTAATTATAACAAAAACACAGGTGTAAAATAATGGGTTAATCCTAATGCCTCTTATCATGTAGTAAATCTAACTACACGAATGTAGTCTCACTTGTGGCCTCGGAATGGTCCTAACGCAAGTTCTAGAATCTAAGTGCTACCGGTACACACATCATAGCAAAAATGTTTTTCCTACCAATTCTAGGGGCGAACCTCACATATTTGGGGGTGGAAAAAATTTTTAGTGGTACGGTTTTTGTGCTAGTCATATAACTCCTATCCGTGAGACGCTCATTAAGATCAAAGTTTCACTCCTATATGTTGTAAAAAATTTTAAATTTGGCACTAAACTTACCCTAACAGGTATTTATCTCAGTTTTATTACACATCCACTATTAATCAAACAAAAATCAAGCGCAATTGTATTCTCTAATCGTACTTTTACCCGCCCCCCCCCCCCCCTTACACTTAAGATGAACATTGTCCCCAATGTTCAAATAACAAGATGTAAAAGTATAAAGTAAAAGAATGAAATCAAATACTCCCCTGATTCGTTCGGTGGATAATGAAGTAACATGGTTAAATCTTCTTCCAAGAGAATGTAAAAGCTCCAAGACTAATGCATCGCCAAAAGCTTGATCCAGAACATTTCCTTGTCCAAAATAACCTGTTAAACCTGAGAAAACAAACACGAAAACCTGCATAACATCGGCGGGATAAATCTATATATATAAGGATATAATGCTTGTGGAATGATAATTTTGCAGATTCCTGGAGATTATAAGTTATAGATTTAATAAAAACTTTTTATGAAAACAAAACCTTCAAAAATTTTCAGAAAATTAAACCTGACGCCGTCAGGTTGTAACTCCTGACGCCGTCAGATATGATCTGACAGAATTCTCATGTTACGTTTCCGGAAAAATTTTGTAAAAACCTATACCTTACTTCCTGGAAATCCTGCAAAACATCATTATGACTCGATACAAGCATTTGACTCAAACAAATACTAATATGTATGTTAATTTATTATTATTATGATTCATGTTTATTTGTGTTCTAATAAACCGATTTAGATTTCCCTTACACTTAACTTTTGCAAAATACCTTTATATGTAGTTAAGACGAAGTTAAAAACAAAATAAAGCATTTTCACAAATTAGTTTTGAACATGAATCAATAATAATAAAATTTAAACATACATACGGAAGCAAATAAAATCAAACAAACAAATAAATAAACACACAAAGCAAATAAAGCTTGGGTTGCCTCCCAAGAAGCGCTTTTCTTTATTAACGAGTCTTGTAGCTAGACTCAAAGTAAGGCTCATCTAGTGTCGCTTATGCTCACGTATCCGAGTGTGAGCCATCTAATTGTTGCCTCATCTTTCTTGTATTCATCATTCAGCTCCAAACATCCATGATAGTATCTCTTATTTTTCTCATGTGGATATTTGAGCCCCTTCCTCTTATCATTCTCACTTAACAAATCAAGAGGCACAAGTCTATTACAAGATTCAATGGAGTAGTTTTTAAACCTAGGATGTGCTCGGGGCATTTGGTAAGTAAAATCTTCATCCCCATCCGAGAATGTAATTAACCCGTCCACAAGTTTTTCGTCAAGGTGGGTCAACCTTTTGAAGGGTTCTCCAAAAATGACTTGGGTTAATTTGTTATCAATGAATTCTCCTAAGTTCTCCATAACCATAAAATCCACCAAATACACAAAACTTCCAACGAATACGTGTAGTGGCTTAGTTCTAGCAACAATGTTATCTCCTTGATATTCTAGCTCATCTACCATGATTTTATTATAATTAGCGCGAGAGATAATGTTCATAGGCAAAGATGAGTTAAGATAAGCATAAAAATCATGATAACCAATCTTACACGGAAATTGCATGTTAAAGAGGCTATCCTTTTCGATCTTAGTCCTAGGGTCAACATACTTAAAGGGATCAATTTCCTCTTTTCCCCATTCCTCGTTAACTACTTCTCCATTACCGGCATCCTCATCGGAGTCTGAGTAGTAAAACGGACTAACATGGTCATTCTCATGGTCAGACTC
Source organism: Artemisia tridentata subsp. tridentata (assembly GCA_021014915.2). Classification (NCBI taxonomy): domain Eukaryota; kingdom Viridiplantae; phylum Streptophyta; class Magnoliopsida; order Asterales; family Asteraceae; genus Artemisia; species Artemisia tridentata. The sequence continues at coordinate 189,648,556 of CP139509.1, read as the reverse complement.
CTCCATCTCAGAATTGTTACCAAAGTGGTGGTCGGGTGAAAGGTTGTTGTTTTCTATGATGGGGGCGGGAACGGGTAGTTGAAAGTTTGCACGGCGAAAAATACGAATAACAGGGATCAAATGACCAATGTTACTCATGAGGTAAGTGGAAGGTATCACAAACAAAAGTACAAAGAAATAAGATAGACTAAAGAAAACCTATAAAAAGAAAATAAAAATCTCACTAGAAAGGAATCTAGTGAGTAGACCTATAAAATAAAAATTCAACCTAAACAATAACTATTCCCCGGCAACGGCACCAAAAACTTGATGCGTGGTTTTGCAACCTTACAACAGGTTTTACCTCTCGAGGGATCTCAAGAGGCTTACAACCCCACCAGGCAGTGTACCTGACCGATGTAGTATAGTGTAGTGGTAAGTACGGGGGATTGATCGTTCTCCACAGGGAATAGTGTTCATTAGGTATGAAAAACTACTTTAATAGGTCTAAGGGTGAGAGAAGATTCTTTTTATGTTTTTATATTTTTTTGGAAAGCAAGTAAAATCTCGGGTTTGAAAGAGTGGGCGGAATTAGTTGCTAGTCAACTAACCCAAATTACTACGAATACAAATTAAATAAAATAACAGAAAATGAAAATGTTGGTGAAAACTTATGTGGAGGGAAATGTGTTTACTTAGATTTCCTTACTCCCTAACTATCTTTTACCGGTTGATTAGTGTGTATTAGTCGCGTGGATGACGGGTGTATTCCTTAATACCATTCGTGGGGTGGCGTACGTACTTCCCCAACTCTACAAGCTCCTACTTCACTCCTATGTCGAGCCGGCTAGGAAGCTCCTAACATGGGATCACTAGAATTCGCTTGTGCATTAAATACAACCATAAAAACCTTTAGTACGCATTGGTTCATGTTTCTTAAGACGTTCAAGCAAGTTACCGAATAGGAAGTTAGCCAGTTTTCTTAAGCCTAACATAGATGAACAATCATCCAATACAACTAACAACACACTAATAACCAATAATCAATAGCTAGGTTTCATTAGATCTAAGCAAACACAAGATAAATCTAGCCTAACATGTTAAACAAAAGACAAGAATAATATAGAATCAAACAACACATAGACATATTGAATGATTAATTGATAACTTATCTTCAATGTAACATGGAAGATCTCAAGGCAAAAAGCCTTGAAAGAGCTGCCAAATTCGTCCTAGGGTTTTCACACACAAAGTTCCCCAATAAGTTCCACACTAATGACAAAAAATTAGAAAACTATATATAGACTTTTGGATCTGACGGCGTCACGTTATGGAGTGTGACGCCGTCACCTCGCCGCTTTTAGGGTTCTCGGATGACCTTCTTGACGCCGTCCCTCTTTAGCTCTCCAAAATCCGTTCTGGCTTATCAAGGCTTGACGCCGTCAGACTATGAACGTGACGCCGTCCCTCTTTGAATTATAACGTGACGACCTTGATCAAATTAAAGGGTGACGCCGTCAGAATTTCCATGCAATTTCTCTGGCTTATCATGAGTAAATTTCACATCCACCACTTTTGCCAAGCCATGACGCCGTCCAGGGTTAAATATGACGCCGTCAAAGGTAACTTTCAGCCGATTTTTGAGACTTTGCCGTTTTCTTCACTTTTATGCTCCAAAAACGTCCAAAATGCCTCCTTTTCCAGATTTCTCCTCAAAAGTACCTAAAATGACAAAAGGAACGATTTAGGGCAATATTTGATCAAATAAATACGATTTAGGCTTAAATGACCCCTTAAAAGCGGTACACTTTTCGCTTCATCAGTAAGTAACCTCTACTAGATTCTTTCCTCAAGTTATGCAAAGGAGCATTCTTGAAACACACACAATGTAGTAGGTTCTACATTGTATCACATTAGAGTGTCTCTTGGTTCTAGGAAACCAAATCTTGTTAAAATAACATGTAACAACTCAACAAACAAAGATGTTGTCCAAGAGATCATAAAATACACCATCTCCATCAAACAACCTTTAAATCTCAAACACGAAATTAAAACATCTCGCTTGCCTTTGTTAGGAGTTGTGTAAGACATGTCATTTTCTTTACCGACTTTCAAAGTATGGTTAATTGAGTCATATTAGGCCATGTATAGCAAAACAAGATAAAATCATATTTGCTATACTTCGATAGGCAAATATAGGAATTTAAATTCTTCTAACATGAGAATGACTATTGGAGAACCTATCGCACTAGAAATTCAATTTGACCTAACGGTTGGATTGCTTCCAGGAGAGAAGTTGGGTTCGTGTATAACCCGTAAAAATGGTCGTGTTTAGCCTTAATTGAGCACCACTAGTGATAGTCTCATACTCATTCTCTAACTTGAAAAACTTTCATTCCTACATTTGACTAGAGATAGTTTACATCGGTGAACTTTATCTCCCATTAGGATGTCATCTTGAACAAGTAGTAATTAGGATCTGCCTTAGCAAACCTAGATCGCTTGCATCCCACATATGTGTTTCAAAATGATAACATGTTCTTGTAAGATATGGCTAAATGTCTTCATGATCTTAAATGCTAAATGATTATCATGTTCTACATGATGCTTGCATTTATTCCTTATGTGCATTTTACATGATTTACTTGTAAAGTTTGCACCCACACTATGTCCTTTTGACACATTTGGAATTAGGTATGCCCATCACTATGAACCCTTAGAAGTCATAGAGCCATACACTAGTGTCAAAACCCATAAGTCAAAGTAGTCGCGAAGTTACCCTAATTCCCCAGTCATCACTTCGCCTTCTTCCAAGTAATACACCCTTTTGTCATTGGAAGGTTAGGAACAAACCTAGTAGAAATCGGAGTAGGGTTGACAACTTAAATATTTCATCCGAAATATTCAAGTAAGTTTAACTTGCGATCGCAATTGTTAAATGTCATATCCGAAACATCATACTTAAGCCTTTTAACAACATATGTTAAAACGCTCATCCAAAGGACTCACAAGTTACTATATAAGTAATTAGTAGTTCCTTTCATCCTCGTGTGAATATACACGTCTTAAGATCCCAAACCCTGCTGCAAATCAGCACCATAGGCCTAGCTTTACATCTTTCAAACCCCATGAAACACTCACGTGCGAAGCACATAGAAACCCTTAAATCAACCAAACCTCTCAACCGAGAATCCCCTTACCATCTCCGTCTAGGTCTAGGAATGATGGAACTTATTCCATAAATCTTATGACTATTTAAATATTTCACTGGAAATATTGAAGTCATCTCATGTGTCACATCTCATGACTCTTTAAATATTTCACTGGAAATATTGAGATCATCTCTTCTATTTCGTGTCATGACTTTTAGATACTTCACTGGAAATATCAAGTCATTCCCTCTATCTCGTCCCATGACTGTTAGATATTTCATTGGAAATGTCAAGTCATATCCTGTGTCTCGTCTGATTACTTTTTAAATATTTCACTGGAAATATAAAAGTCATCTCTTCTCGTCCAGTACCGTTCAAAGAATTTATTGGGTATAAATTCTTTCCTCGTGTCGAAAAGTTTCACTGAATCAGCGAGATTTATTCGTGAAATCAACTTAAATTCCAATGACAACTTAAATATTTCATCCGAAATATTTAAAGTATATTTAATTTGCGAAATGCAATTAAATGTCATTTCTCGTGTCGAAAAGTCTCACTAAATCAGCGAGATCTATTCGAAAAATCATCTTAAACTCCGATGACTACTTAAATATTTCATCCGAAATATTTAAAGTGTATTTAATTTGCGAAATGCAATTAAATGTCATCTCTCGTTCTCGATCAACGTTTATCGAATCTCGTTGGATTCATCCATAAAAAAATTTATTCGGTATAAATTCTTTTAATCTAAAGTCCAGAAAAATCACAACATATGTGAAATTTCTTTGTCAAAAATCTTGCTCTCAATTCTCACTAACTCCATCAAAACCCATTCGATGTAGTCTTGAACCTAAAACCATCTCCTATCAGAATAGATTGTATCTATCATCTGATTCCTTAGCCTTTTCCCTCACACTTCCGCATGGTACTAAGCACTACCAATGCTTCCACATCCCACTCACCTTCCACACACCTCAAATGAAGAACCGCTAGGATAAGTTGAGATAATCCCACTAGAACCTTGTCACCAACCTCACAGCTCTGAAGATTTTATCTTCTTAACCCTTAGGATATCTCCTAGTAATCACATGCCTCATCATATAAATATTCTATGAATATTCACAATGATTGAGAAGAGCTACGTGACTTCAAAGGTGAAGTTTATCGCATGCTATCCACCACTTGTCATGACGTTACTAAGCTCATCGCTTTCGTCAATGTTTGTCTTCCTCTTTATCTCTTACATCTTGTCCGGATGGTCATAGATTACGGGGGAGCGAAAACACATTCTTAGAGTCTTTCACCAAACACTCTCAAGAACACACAAATGTGGTTCTTATTCCCTAGGAAACTTCCATTTAGCTGCCCAGAACTAGGCTGCACAGGAAAATTCGTGACTTCCAGGTCACGGTACCGTTAAATAGGCCACGGTACCGTTAAATTTAACGGTACCGTGTGGTATTTAGTGGTACCGTGCCTATGTTTGACGAATTTTCACTGTTTCCTTTAGATCCCTGCATTCCTAACCTCAAACCTGCAAAATTTTGCAAACTCACATACACCCTAGGATTCCCTCACTACACCATAGGACTCTAACACCAACTTTAGTTCGAATCCCACAACTCTTGCCTATATAAGGCCTCACCATTGCAAGCTTATCTTGCATCTCACATTCAAACCTTTTAGCTACACTTCACTCTTGAAAGTGATAGTTAGTTAAACAACCTCCAACCCTCACAATCACACGAAACCCTTCATGCACCAAATTATCTCTAACACACAACTAGGATCATCCAACCTAGAAACCTAGAACTTCGTTACCTTAACCCCGTTAGAGATATCCACCAACAATCCTGTTAGGATCACATACACCTTTTCTTTTTCCCTTTTGAAATATATCATGCATCTCATTGTCAGTGCAAACGATATATTAACCTAAACCATCCTTTCCCACCTTTCCTCAAAGGGCAAAACCAACATCTCCAACCACATCATCATCATCCTTTAGGATTCCTACACCCTCACCTCCACCAAGTCCACCACAACCTTTAGCTATCACACTAACCCTATCACCATCAAACCTCTTTGGACTTGGCACCAACACATCATCCTTATCACTATCACCATCACCACAACCACTAATGGGTCATCCCATTATTTTTCCCCTACAACCACATAACCCAAGTTGTCTTTGTTGTCACCACAACCAACACTCTCCCACCTTATGGAATCATTTAGGTATAACCTCTATCGAGTCTACTTTATGGCACGACTTGTCATAATAGTAATCATTTAGAGTATGTCTTATCAACAAACTATCCTTAACATCAATCATCTTAGGTAGATGATTATGTTGTTCAAAAGGTTTGTTAGAACTTTCCTTCCCAATGACAACTTGGAAGAAGTCATTTAGTGCGTCAGTCAATGAACGAATCTCGTTCTTGATTAGTGTGATTGAGTGAACAGTTACACCTTAGGTTTTCGGTCGGGTTGTGACACTTATGTGTTAACATAGTTCAACCCATGCATGTCTTGCTATGTGTATTCTATCCCTATAATGTTGCTCCTATAATGTTATATATTATGTTGCACGAAGCTAACCCTTGATGTAGGAAAAGCCTTTGTAAGAATTCGATCCATGGATCCGCTTGATACTAAGTTAATAAACAAGGGGATTAAGTCACCATAGGGGAGCATTGAGCTAGGGGAGCTCGGGAGTATTTGAATACATAGCATGGAGTCATCTTCACAAGTGATGATAGAAGGCTTCACTAGGATGATGCAAACTCGCCTTTCTAGGAAGAAAGGAATGTAGTTCAATAAGGGGGAGTAGGGAATGAATTCAAGGGAGCGCTCGAGGCAACTACCTTTTTGATTCGACAAAAGGGGGAGAAGGGGAGTGTAAACAGGTAACTTTTACATTTTACTATGTGTTACGGTTTACATATTTGTCATCATCAAAAAGGGGGAGATTGTTAGTGCAAATATTACGATATTTAAACTAAACGGTTTCTTCGGTTTTAATAATGACAAACATGTAACTTGTAATACATAACGTAAAATGTGCAAGTTACTAGTAAACACAAATCATCAATGCATACTTCATCAACACCTCCCGACGTCTCAAGTATGCTTCAATGAAGTCGTAGATTTCCATCCCGACATAAATCACTCAAGGTATGGACAAACAAATCTACTACTTGACAAATGATCAAAGGATTATATTTTTCTAAACTTCACATTTTTAATGTGACAAAACATTTTTTTCAAAAATATATTTTACAAATTATTTTTGAATTAAAAAGAAATGTTTTATTTTGAAAAATAAATTTGAAAACTCCCAACAGCCATTTTTCCCCCCAAAACAGCTCCAACTTCCCCAAATAAACCTTCCCCACTAAAGACAAAAAAGGGAGCGTCCACGGCACCTTTAAGTAAGGACGGATCCACTAAATTTAGTGGAGCCGTCGGGTATTTATGGAGCCGTGGTCTGTAACGGTCAGATTTTCCCTTGCCTATAAATAGTGGACCATTCCCACTTCCAACTTGATTTTTCAGTCCTTTTTCTCTGGTCTTATCCCTCTTCACTTAGATAACTTTCTTTGATCATTTGGGAGTCTTAGTTGTTTAAGAGTGATCCAATCATCCATCTAAGTGACTTCTTCATTCCTCTTGATTAGCAAGAGAAGAACACAAAGTATCCTAGATAGAAAGTGTTGTCATCCCTCTTGATTAGCAAGAGAAGAACACAAAGTATCCTAGATACAAAGTGTTGTCATCCCTCTTGATTAGCAAGAGAAGAACACAAAGTATCCAAGTAGATACAAAGTGTTGTCATCCCTCTTGATTAGCAAGAGAAGAACTCAAAATATCTAAGAAGATACAAGAGTTGTAGTTGTTAGGTCTTGCAACATTGGTTACACTCTTGATTGTATCATAGCATACATCAAGATTATTTTTCTTTTGTGAGAAAGTGAGTCAAGATCATTGTGATCTTAAGAGATAGTGAAGATCTCTTGAAGCCATTGGGCTTGTGTGATTGATCATGTGGATCAAGGGTAGATCGGGTAGATCGTGGTAGATTGGTGCTAGCTAAGATTAGCACTCGACATCTAGCTTAGTGTCGGAAATAGGATAAGCGACGTGTAAGGTGTAGATCGGGTAGATCGTGGTAGATTGGTGCTAGCTAAGATTAGCACTCGACATCTAGCTTAGTGTCAGAAAACAAGTTAAGCGACGTGTACGGTTTTCTCTGCCTAAAGGGAGTTTGTTGATTAGTGAAGTAACTCTCGAGTTGGGTACTCGGGGAGTGGAGTAGGGCGAAGAGGAGCTTCGTGACCGAACCACTATAAATCACCGTGTCCGGTTTGCGCCTTCTTACCTATCTCTTTACTTTCATTTCATTCTTTATCGCTTTATACTTATATTTGCATGAAGTTTATGCTTGTGTGACTTGTTGCTTATGTTATGTTGATCAAGTATGTTTCATGGCTTGATTGTGATTGTGTTGTAGTTTACTACATTCATCTCTAAGTGTTAAATGACCATGGTTAACACTTTTCATATTAAGTCACACTTGATCGGGTGTTTGATACAAAAGTTTTATGTTTTTAAATGGAAACGTATTCACCCCCCTCTACGGTTTCAACAGGATCATCAAATGTAACAACTGGGTTAAATTGATCTTCATCAAATATAACAACTGTGTTCATTTGTTCATCTTCTTGAGGAGATAATAATGAATCATTTTGAACAACTTGCTCCTCGTCTGATGCAGATGCAGATGGTAATACAATTTCATGTATTAGACATGTTGAATCAGATACCTAAGACAGACCGTCAGTATCATATACTGGGCCTGTGTCACTCATGTGCAGTTCCTGCCTGTTGGCCATTAGCATGAAAACTGCATTTGCTTCCAAGTCTTCCATGTCATCATCAGAATATGCATTTGCCATGAAGCTGTTTTCTTTCTCAGTGAGAGTGCCCCCAGATTCATCCTTGAGAGCAAGAAGTAGTGCCTGCTTGTGAAACTCACTGCCTCTTGTTCTAGGTTTGGGACATGCATTAGCCAGATGACCTTTCCCATTGCAGTTGTAGCACTTAACCATTGTATTTCCAATCCCTGTATTCCCAGTCTCAACTATTTCAACCCTTCTCTGAGGAGCACCTGCATTGTTCCTACTTCCACTAGCTGCATTAAACCTTTGTCCATTTCCAGAATTTCCCATATAACCCCCTGATCCAGTTCTTCCATAAGCACGATTCTGAATTTCAACTCGTCCATCTTGTACAACAGCTTGATTCCTTGTGTTGGATGAAGTGCGGAGACGATTGTTGGATTTGTTAGAGAATTTGCTGAAAGCACGAGCAATGAGTGCAAATCCTTCATTCAAAGAGTTGAATGCATCATCTTCATCACTGTTTGTATTGGTGTAGAGCATGGTGTCAGTGTTGTCGTAGGGGACTAGTTGATTTGCAGTTGATAGCTGTGTTGAATCATATGGAATGAGTTGGGTTGAAGAGGTTTGTTGAGGAGAGTTAAAATGATGTTGCTGTTGGACATAAGCCTGGTTTGACCGTGGAGGTGGAGCAAAGTGAGATTGAGCTATCAGTGCCAGTGAGTTTGGAGTTGTAGAAGGTGAATAAGTACCACGAAGAGCTCGATCTTTGTCAATGGTATGTGCTTAAACACATACCTTTTTCTTGACCAAATTAAGACCAAAACGACCAAAAACTAACCAAAATGCCAAAGATATTTGTGTTTTTGTGTTTATTAATAGGCAGGTACGGATATCTCTAAAAAAGGACAAAACCAAGAAAAACCCGGAAAAAGCGAGCACGAGATTTGGAAGAAAAATATTTAAAGCCGGAACCGGGAAAGAAATCGTAAAAAGAAGAAAAAATATATATTTAAAGAAAAGCCCTTGGATTATTTCAGATTTTCAAAAATAGACCCTTGGTCAACTTTCAGCAAATTAAAAGATTAGTCACTTAACATTTAATCCTATTTCACCAAAAATCCTTAAATCCTTAAAGCCTAAAAATAAAAACCCAATCCTAAAACTATTCCCAGCCCACACAAATAATAAACCCAGCCCACATTTAAACTATATCCGTATACCCCTTTTACCCGGTGTTTAACCCGAAGTCAACAAAAAAATACCCGGTCAACCCTAAAACTAAATTACCCGCCATTTTCACCCCAATGTACTGTTCATCGTCGTTCTCCCCCATTTACCCTACTCCTACATTAATTACCCTCATTAAAAAGCTTCTGGAAGATGCTGACATGATAGAGGAATACTACGGTGGCAAAACCCAGCTCTCTCATTGGCTGAGACAACACATCCCATGATCCAAGGGTCGATATTGAAGGATTGGATGGCAAGATTAATCCAATGGCTGTCATATGGTTTCCTGAAGGTTCCTGTGAAACCCTAGAGGTTCCTGAAGCCTATAAATAGTGGCCTCTCTTCACAAGAAAGGGTGTTAGAATTTTAGAGTCAAAATTAGGTTTAATATTGTGTCGTTTTTATGTTTTTAGTATGTAAATTTTAATTAAGTCTGTTTAAAAGTTGTAAGGAATAGCTGTACTCAGAATTTTAAGGTTGAATGAAATTTTAGTTTGATTTTGTCTTATGTTTAATCCAACTGTTCTGTTTTTATGTGTGTTGTTATAAGCTATTCTTAGCTTGTTTTCTGTCTTATTAAGCTCTCATTAAGCTCTTTTCAAGTTTTCCTTAAAATATTTTCATAGCTTCTGTTTTTAAACCAAAAATCCAAAAAAATATAAAATACTTCAAAAAAAAATAAAAAAAATACTCAAACTCAGCTTCAATAAGCTATTTCTACAGTAGATTAAGCTCATTCTAGCTTCCTATAGCTTTTGTGAAGCTTATTAGGTACTGAATTAGATTCATTCTCAAAATTATCCCAAAAAGTCAAAAAGTCGAACTTTTGGTCAAATAAGCTGTTGGAAGATAAGCTGGTTCTGGAAGAGCTTATTGGGGTATTATTGGCTTGTGCTTAACAAGCCTGGGTTGTGAGATCAATGGTTCATTACTGTTTCAGCTATAGGGTCTTGTAAGTTCCAATTTCATTCTCATTTCTAGCTTATTACTGTGCATCTGCTTATTGCTTTCTAATTAGTGCTTATTAGAGTAGAAATAGCTTATTTGATAATATTTGAGCCTATTTGAGTAGTTATTAAGTGCTTAATTTCATATTAGCTTAAAAAAGTCTTAAAAAAGCAAAATCAGTCAATATTAGCATAAGCTTATTAGTGCTTATTTAGATCTTGAAAGTTGATAATTTTGGTTAAAATAAGTTAGATATTAAGTAGTTAATCAGTATAGTAGCTTAAATCAGTGGCTTATAGTTTAAATTGCAAATCAGCCTAGGATAAGTAGTGTTTGGCATAACGCCATTTTGGGTAATAATCTGATACTACTGTTCATTGACCAGAAGTTGAACTTTGATTGAGCTTATTGGAACACTTATAAGCTGTTTTCAGTAGTTGTTAAGCTGATTTAATGCCTTTTGGAGTTTTTAGTTGAATAGTGCAATCCTAGAATCTAAACTGCCATAATAAGCTTCGGATAAGACACAGCTTATTGGACCTCATCTTTTGGCATTTTTTAGTGCATTATAGTTGTTAAAGTTGATGTTCAAAGTTTGGCTAAGTTTCATTGGGTATTGAAAAATCTGAGGTCAAAAATCCAAGACTGCTACATCAGTAGCATATGAAGTCTTTTGGAGTTTTTCATCTTTCTTTTTGATTTTTAATTCCTTAGATATAAGCCCTTATAAGCTGAAAATTGGTACGAAGATAGTTGGCCTGCCATTCTAGTTAGTCCTATTTTTCTTTGATTTTTAGAATCAGCTTTTAAAAGCTTTTGATGAGCTTGAAAATCTCCCTTTTTCCCCTGCTCAATCAGTCCATCAGTTTTCTGTCTATCTTAGCTTATTCGTGGATCATTATCTGCTTATCTAGTGCTTGTTTTTGCTTGATTTTTGGTTTATAGAGAGTTTGTAGTACTAGCTTTAGATATCTGAGCTTTATTTGCTCTTAGGAGCTTATTAGATAGCTTAAATATTGTCTGCAAGTTGATCATTTAGGCTGTTTGGTATAAGCTTGTAGCAGTTTTTTATTTAAGTTGAATCTAGCTTCTGAACTTGTTTAAACTTGTTTTATTGGTGGAATTAGCTTGTTTAAGGTTGCTTCTAGTTATTTTAATTCGTGACTAGATTCTCCTTGCGTTTTTAGCCTTAAGCTTTAGATTTATCTTTTCCTTAGTTCATTACTTGTTTTTAGATTATATTTCATATCTTTAGTTTAAAAAAAACCAAAATATCTCACTCTTTCACCATTCACGACACGTTTCACGATCCCGAATCACATATTCATTCAATCTTCGCCGGGACAACGAACTCGGGTTTTACATATTTCTTGTGTAATCCCTTGAACTAAAATTGACAAATCAATTTTTGGCGCCGCTGCCGGGGAGGGTTGAAGTGAATTTTTGATTTCCGTTTTTCGAATCGTGTTTTGAAGACCCTTCTCCCGGGAAGTTATCGTTTTTCTTCGTAAATATTTTCAAAAATATAAAACCCAAAAAAATTAAAAAAAATCACTAACACTTTTCCTAAAGTGTTAACAACACCAAAAAAATTGAAAAACAACAAAACAATCGTGAAATCATTTGATTTCGGATTATCTTTTGATTACAACCTATACAAGTGGTTTAAGGAAGGTTTGACATTAAATTGACGAACCGAAAGAGGCGGGTTTTTAATCAGCTTTCAAGCGGACCTTATCGGTTGAGGGATCGGTACCAAAAATATCGTGATTAATTTTTTTTCCTAATATAAAAAAATCCAAAAAATATTTTCATTTTTAAATTTGGTTTTTCTTTTTAAATTTTTGTTTCTTTTTGGTGTATGAACACCCGTTCTTCTTCTCACAATCTTCTTTCACCTCTCTCAAATCCCGAGAGAATTATCCGTCATAATCACCGTGTTGATTTTCCAAACGTTGGAGAAATGAACAACAACGATCAACCCCCACCGATGGGAGGTCTTAATGAAAATCCGATGCCAGCTCCCGATCTCCGAACGATGGAGGAGTTGTGCCAACCCACAATGCACGGACGTGGTGGCCCGATTGCCCCCGTCAATATTCAAGCCGCAGATTTCGGACTTAAACATCACATGATTCAACAAGTCCAAAATTCTTGCCAATTTTACGGTTTGCCGGGTGACGATGCAAACAAGCATCTTGACAAATTCATTACCGTCACCCAGAGCATGAAACAAAATGGGGTCTCCGATGACGCCCTTCGTCTCTATCTCTTCCCTTATTCTTTGACGGATCATGCTACCGCATGGTTTGATCGTCTTCCCAAGAACTCAATTCACAATTTTGATGAAATGGTCTCAAAGTTCTTGACAAAATATTTCCCACCGTCGATGGTGACGAAATTAAGAAATGAGATAAGTAACTTTCGCCAGCTTCCCGATGAATCATTATTTGAGGCATGGGAACGCTACAAGCTTTCGATTGATCGGTGTCCAAACCATAACATGTTATTAGTCACCATAATAGACACATTCTATAATGGTTTAACATTGAGACACCGTGACACAATCAATGCTGCAGCCGGAGGTACTTTCATGAAAAGACGTCCCGAAGAGTGCTATGATCTCATCGAGAACATGTCTGCCCACCATAATTATTGGGATTCCTCTCCCGAGAGGAATGAGTCAACTAGCACTACTTCTTCGAACTCTGAAATAGCAGCTCTCTCTAAACAAATGAATGATTTGTCCACTGCTGTCTTAAGAATACATCAAAAATGACTCAAAATAACAATAATCATCATGTTAATGTGGTCAATCACAGTTGTGAAACATGTGGTGGTCCTCATCCGTATTTCGAGTGCCCAGCCTCCGGTGGCTACACTCAAGAGAATGTGTATGCTGCTACGGGATCCTATAATCAGGGAGGTAACGGTTACCAACCACAAGGAGACCGTAATCTTCTCAGCTACCGTTCTAACAATTATCTTGGACCACCTGGTTTTCATCAAAATCAAAATGAGAATGTGCAAAATAGAAATATTAAAAATCAAAATCGGGTGAACCAAGGTTTTCAGAATCAAGGGAATTACAATCAAGGGCAAAACCAAGGTTTTCAAAATCAGGGGAATTATAATCGAGGCCCGAATCAAGGGAATTTTAATCAGGGAAATTTTCAAAACCAAAACCAAGGGAACTTTCAAAATAATAATCAAGGTTTTGTTCAAAACAACCGAGGGCCAAATCTTAACAATAATCAAAATCAAAGTTTCAATCAAAATCAATCGCCCTCGGATGAGTTGTTAAAACAACTAATTCTTCAAAATCAAAATCAACTTTCAATAAATCTCAGGAAGAAACAAATAGGATGATGTTTAATCAGATATCGGAAATTAAGAAGTCTTTAAATGATCGACCCTCGGGCTCTGGAACTCTTCCTAGCAATACGATCGCTAACCCGAGGGGCGATGTGAAAGCGATCACTACAAGAAGTGGTGTTGCTTATGAGGGCCCACGATTCCAACTACTACTTCTTCTCTTCTTCCAAAAGTAGTGGAACGTGAGACCGAGGCGAAAAAGGACACGAAACTTTCTAATGATAACGGAAGGACCGCAGACGTCCAACCTCCGGTTGTCCCGACTTCTAAGCCCGTGAGTGCTCCTAAGTATAAAAAGTCGTTGCCTTATCTGACAAACCCAAAGCTCCGTGAGCAAAATAATCAACAAATGTTGAAATTCCTTCAACTTTTTCAAAAGCTTCATTTTGATTTGAGCTTTGCGGATGCTTTACTTCATATGCCTAAGTTTGCTTCAACTTTTAAGAGCTTATTGAATAACAAGGAAAAGTTGTTTGAGTTAGCTAACACACCACTTAATGAGAATTGTTCGGCGGTGCTTCTAAAAAAGCTTCCCGAAAAGCTTGAAGACCCCGGCAAATTCCTCATCCCGTGTGATTTTCCGGGAATGATTGAGTGCTTAGCCTTGGCCGATCTTGGTGCAAGCATCAATCTCATGCCTCTTTCTGTGTGGAAAAAGCTTTCTCTACCGGAACTTACTCCTACACGAATGACTCTCAAGCTCGCGGACTGTTCGATTACTAGAACAAAAGGTATCGCTGAAGATGTCATCGTCAAAGTAGGAAAGTTCCATTTCCCGGTTAACTTCGTTGTGGTTGATTTCGATGCCGATCCTCGGGTTCCCCTCATCCTAGGGAGATCCTTCTTGAGGACGGGCCGTGCTTTGATTGATGTATATGCTGAAGAAATAACTCTTCGAGTTAATGACGAAGCCGTTACTTTTAATCTTGACCAAACTGCAAGCTTCTCCTCTAGCTACGAAAAATTTTCGGTAAACCGAATTGATATCAAAGATGTTGAGGAGTATGCTCAAAAATTTCTGGAATTTTCAAACGATTCTCCGGGTGGCAATCCCACTCCAACTTCTCAACCTATCCTTTCCGACTCTTCCCCTTCTCTCACGCCAGTTGAGGGAAGTGTTTCCACTATGGAAGAGCTCGAGGTTTTCTTTAGTGATGAGCCAATTTCACCAAAAATTGATGTCTTTGATCCGGAGGGAGATATTCGTTTAATTGAAGAATTTCTATACAATGAGCCGTCATCTTCACTCCCTCCGACGGAAATTAAAGAAGAAAAGCCGACTAAATCCGTTCAAGTTGTTGATTCTAAATCAGAAGAACAAAGTAGTGGCAGTAACACTTCTAGTATTGATTTTCTTCTTGAGGAGTTCACCGATGAACTCGCTCACATCGATCCAATCCCACCGGGGGATAAGGACGATGAGTTTGATTTTGAATCTGATCTTAAAGAATTAGAATTTTTGCTGAACCGTGATCCGTCTAAATGTGATTCTTATCCCGAGGAGTTCACCGATGAACTCGCTCATGACGATCCACTTCTATCAAATGATGATGATCTTTTTGACTTTCATGCTGATCTTAAAGAAGTTTAAAATCTTTTGTACCATACTCCATCATCTGATTCTTACACCGAGCTTAATGATTTACAAAGGGATGACGACCTCTTTGATTTTGGGACCGATCAAACCAAATGGAAAAATCTTTTATATGGCAAACCTATTGATGAAAAAGACCCTAAAATGGAAACCATAATTGAGGATGCTACAATTGTTTCAAATGACTTATCTCCTCATTCACCCGAGGATGATTTTCTTTTCTCCATTGAGTCTCCCATCGAGTACCCTGCTAAGTTTTCTTGTGAAGACAAAGTGTTTAATCCAGGCATACTCGATGAGGGTGAAATTCATCCTTTGATGAAATTGACTCTTGAAAAGAATTTAAAGTTTCCCGCCTCATCTAAGGAACTTTTAATTATGGAGAAAAGTGATTCCCCTCTGCTTATTTCTGATCAAGAACTCCCATTCTGCATGGAGTTATCTCTGATTGAAACTTTATTATCGTTTCCAACAGGAAATGAAGACAAAGTTTTTGACCCCGGCATCTCAGCTTATAGTTTCTACTATCTAAAGCCGTGGGTATCTCATCGGTGTAGAACTTTCGTATGTTTCAATGTTTATCCAAACATCTTGAATGAAAGTCCGATTGAGATTATCTCTTCCACTTGCTCCCCCAAGGACAACTAAATTCGGGGTCGAGTCAAGCTACGTGACTCGGTTATCAAAAACAAAGCGCTTCGTGGGAGGCACCCCGTGCTTATCCATCTATCTTCTTTCTATTTTCTTAATAAAAGTGAGGAGGGGCTTCCTCTTCCATTTTTTGTGTTTCGTAGTTTTTTGTGATGTGTCCAGGATTTTCCCAAATAATGAAGACTCTCGTGCTCATGGTTTGCTTCTCTCCACTCGAGTTTCATCATTCGTTGCTCATCCGATATCCTAAATCTTATCGTTTAACGTTTATCTTTGGCATAATTAATAAACGGCCTTAGATTTATGTAGGAGAACCCTTACCTTTAAGACATTGAGGACAATGTCTCGTTTTAGTCTGGGGGGGGGTAATCTTTCGATTTGATTTATGCCTTGCATTTTTTGCCGTTTACTCATGCAACCCCGTTTTTCCTCAAAAAAATTGAAAAAATGTGAAAAATTTAAAATTTTTTGCAAAAATATAATAAATTTTGACATTTTGTTGACTTTCCGCTGGTGAGAGTAGGAATAAAATTCTGACTTGACCGGGCGTGTCGAGCTCTAGCTTGTCCCCTTAACCATTTGGCTAAGCATTCGCGGATCTTATTATTTAAGATTTTAAATTTGCGAAGAACGAGAAATGATAGAGTTGTTTATAAGTTAGATTGCTAAATGTGGAGTAGTTGGTTCTCTTTAGAGCTCATCGAAGCTAATTGTGGCTTTTTGTTCCCATTAGCTTGTTTCACCCTATAATAATAATAATCTAATTAAAGGTATTTTGGTTTTGTCGATAATTAGTTTTTACTTCTTCTTAAGAAAATCCTTGCTTATAAAAGTTGGGTACACATCAAGGTTACTACAAGTGTCGTGTAACATAAGCGGTGGTTCATCAAACGACCCTTGGATCTCAAATTCAGGAATGTGTGAGGTCTTGATCTAACGACCTTGGATCCTCATTTCAGGAATGTCTAGAGTCTTGGAATTATCCGTAAAGTTCCGTTTAGTTTATGATACACGAGATTTGGAGTGGTGGCACTAAAATTAAGCATAAATAAATAAATCTTAAATTTATGTGCTATAAGTTGTGGATTCGAGATCGGTCCTTGGATTCTTATTTCCAGAAGGTATTTAGGTCTTGGCTACCCTCTTACACCGGCCCTTGGACCCTTTATTCTGAAAGGCGTTAAGGTCTTGGAACTCTCCGTTGTAACGGCCCTTGGATCCTTTATTCCGGAAGGTGTAAGGTCTTGGAATTTCCCCGTGAAGATCCATAGTTTATGGTACACAACTTCAATAAAAAGTTAAGTTTAAAAAAAAATAGAATAATTAGCCCCATTTTAAATCACCTTGATGTGGACCTCATTTTTGTGTGCAACGGTTTTCGAGGGAAGGTTTGGAAACTACTTAGCGTCTAAACTAAAGTGCTTTTATCGGACTAAAAATTATTGAAACGAGAATATGAAGAAATTCATTTCTCACCAAAAATAAAATAAATAGAGGAAAATAGGAATTTGGGAACAAAGAGTTCTACACAATTAACTTCCATGAGTAGTGTTGGCAATCTAGCTTGTATATAACAATGATTTCATTTTTAAGCTTAGTTTGGGGGCTCGTGAAAAATCAGGGATGACGAATTTTATCCGTATGGTCACTTCTTTATGAGTCGTGTTTCCTACTCGTTGACCCTAAAATTTATTGATAGATAATGATTGTCAACAAATCCGTCACTTGAAAATAAGAAAAATACAAAAATAGAATAAAATGGAAAATCGGGGAGTTTTTAAAACTTTGGATTTCTTAATCTCTTTTGAAAATTTTGCTACTTTTCAAAGTTAGTAAAAAGAGGTTGGAAATTTTTGGTTTCAAAAACGTGTTTTTATAACATTGCGTGAGGACACTGCAATATCTTAGTCTGGGGGATTTTGGTATGTGCTTAAACACATACCTTTTTCTTGACCAAATTAAGACCAAAACGACCAAAAACTAACCAAAATGCCAAAGATATTTGTGTTTTTGTGTTTATTAATATGCAGGTACGGATATCTCGAAAAAAGGACAAAACCAAGAAAAACCCAGAAAACGCGAGCACGAGATTTGGAAGAAAAATATTTAAAGCCGGAACCGGGAAAGAAATCGTAAAAAGAAGAAAAAATATATATTTAAAGAAAAGCCCTTGGATTATTTCAGATTGTCAAAAATAGACCCTTGGTCAACTTTCAGCAAATTGCAAGATTAGTCCCTTAACATTTAATCCTATTTCACCAAAAATCCTTAAATCCTTAAAGCCTAAAAATTAAAACCCAATCCTAAAACTATTCCCAGCCCACACAAATAATAAACCCAGCCCACATTTAAACTATATCCGTATACCCCTTTTACCTGGTGTTTAACCCGAAGTCAACAAAAAAATACCCGGTCAACCCTAAAACTAAATTACCCGCCATTTTCACCCCAATGTACTGTTCATCGTTGTTCTCCCCATTTACCCTGCTCCTACATTAATTACCCTCATTAAAAAGCTTCTGGAAGATGCTAACATGACAGAGGAATGCCACGGTGGCAAAACCCAACTCTCTTATTGGCTGAGACAACACATCCCGTGATCCAAGGGTCGATATTGAAGGATTGGAGGGCAAGATTAATCCAATGGCTGTCATATGGTTTCCTGAAGGTTCCTGTGAAACCCTAGAGGTTCCTGAAGCTTATAAATAGTGGTCTCTCATCACAAGAAAGGGTGTTAGAATTTTAGAGTCAAAATTAGGTTTAATATTGTGTCATTTTTATGTTTTTAGTAAGTAAATTTTAATTAAGTCTGTTTAAAAGTTGTAAGGAATAGTTGTACTCAGAATTTTAAGGTTGAATGAAATTTTAGTATGATTTTGTCTTATGTTTAATCCAACTGTTCTGTTTTTATGTGTGTTGTTATAAGCTATTCTTAGCTTGTTTTCTGTCTTATTAAGCTCTCATTAAGCTCTTTTCAAGTTTTCCTTAAAATATTTTCATAGCTTCTGTTTTTAAACCAAAAATCCAAAAAAATATAAAATACTTCAAAAAAAAAAAAAAAAAAAAAACTCAAACTCAGCTTCAATAAGCTATTTCTACAGTAGATTAAGCTCATTCTAGCTTCCTATAGCTTTTGTGAAGCTTATTAGGTACTGAATTAGATTCATTCTCAAAATTATCCCAAAAAGTAAAAAAGTCAAACTTTTGGTCAAATAAGCTGTTGGAAGATAAGCTGGTTCTGGAAGAGCTTATTGGGGTATTATTGGCTTGTGCTTAACAAGCCTGGGTTGTGAGATCAATGGTTCATTACTGTTTCAGCTATAGGGTCTTGTAAGTTCCAATTTCATTCTCATTTCTAGCTTATTACTGTGCATCTGCTTATTGCTTTCTAATTAGTGCTTATTAGAGTAGAAATAGCTTATTTGATAATATTTGAGCCTATTTGAGTAGTTATTAAGTGCTTAATTTCATATTAGCTTAAAAAAGTCTTAAAAAAGCAAAATCAGTCAATATTAGCATAAGCTTATTAGTGCTTATTTAGATCTTGAAAGTTGATAATTTTGGTTAAAATAAGTTAGATATTAAGTAGTTAATCAGTATAGTAGCTTAAATCAGTGGCTTATAGTTTAAATTGCAAATCAGCCTAGGATAAGTAGTGTTTGACATAAGGCCATTTTGGGTAATAATCTGATACTACTGTTCGTTGACCAGAAGTTGAACTTTGATTGAGCTTATTGGAACACTTATAAGCTGTTTTCAGTAGTTGTTAAGCTGATTTAATGCCTTTTGGAGTTTTTAGTTGAATAGTGCAATCCTAGAATCTAAACTGCCATAATAAGCTTCTGATAAGCCACAGCTTATTGGACCTCATTTTTTGGCATTTTTAGTTCATTATAGTTGTTAAAGTTAATGTTCAAAGTTTGGCTAAGTTTCATTGGGTATTGAAAAATCTGAGGTCAAAAATCCAAGACTGCTACATCAGTAGCATATGCAGTCTTTTGGAGTTTTTCATCTTTCATTTTGATTTTTAATTCCTTAGATATAAGCCCTTATAAGCTAAAAATTGGTACGAAGATAGTTGCACTGCCATTCTAGTTAGTCCTATTTTTCTTTGATTTTTAGAATCAGCTTTTAAAAGCTTTTGATGAGCTTGAAAATCTCCCTTTTTCCCCTGCTCAATCAGTCCATCAGTTTTCTGTCTATCTTAGCTTATTCGTGGATCATTATCTGCTTATCTAGTGCTTGTTTTTGCTTGATTTTTGGTTTATAGAGAGTTTGTAGTACTAGCTTTAGATATCTGAGCTTTATTTGCACTTAGGAGCTTATTAGATAGCTTAAATATTGTCTACAAGTTGATCATTTAGGCTGTTTGGTATAAGCTTGTAGCAGTTTTTTATCTAAGTTGAATCTAGCTTCTGAGCTTGTTTAAACTTGTTTTATTGGTGGAATTAGCTTGTTTAAGGTTGCTTCTAGTTATTTTAATTCGTGACTAGATTCTCCTTGCGTTTTTAGCCTTAAGCTTTAGATTTATCTTTGCCTTAGTTCATTACTTGTTTTTAGATTATATTTCATATCTTTAGTTTAAAAAAAACCAAAATATCTCACTCTTTCACGTTTCACGATCCCGAATCACATATTCCATTCAATCTTCGTCGGGACAACGAACTCGGGTTTTACATATTTCTTGTGTAATCCCTTGAACTAAAATTGACAAATCAGTCAACTTCAGACTGATGGTGCTTCAAATAATCATACAACAACCCATAAGATGCATTGTGTAGATTTTTTGCTTGACGAACAAAGGTGACATATTTTTGCCAATCTGGACCAAGACAACTGAGAAACTTTGTGTTGACTGCAATCCTGGGTAAAACAATGTTGTGTATGTCCAAGTCATTGATGATGTTTGTGAACCGATGGTAATAAGACTCTAGTGACTCCCCTGATTCAATCATGAACATTGTATATTCGAGGTAGAGTTTTGATTCCATGTCTTCTTGGTTCAGTTCAGTGCCTTCCATTAAGAGATGAACATGTTCACACATATCCTTAGCTGTTTTCTGAGCATCAATGCTTCAGAAGATCGGATTAGGTATTCCCTGAAGAATGTATGACATTGCAAGTTCATTTGCTTCACGATGAAGTATTTGCTCTGCAGTAAGTTGAGCATCAGGAATAGGGGTCACAGTTGCTTCTCTTGGAGGAATAGCATTTGGATCTCCAGGAACCGTTGTAGTTGGCATTTGGAATGGACCTTCAATGATAGCCTTTTTCATATATTTTCCATGTGGTTTCTTGAGTTCGATGAACCTTAAGAATCAACTTGCTGTTGGGTCCATTCAGTACCCAAACGTCCTTAAACAAGGATTTGAATACAAATTATCCTAAGTGTCATATAACCTTGAACGCTCTCAGGTCACTGAGTGAACAGTCACTCAGTGAGTTATCTTCAAGATGCCTAGGATGAGTCTAAAAAGAAGGATTCACCATTCAGTGAGGCGGAACTCCCTGAATGACACCTAAGCCAAAGAAGAAGATAATGGGTTCAGTGAGTGATGACAATAACTCACTGAACCCCAGTCTCCTCAACAACTATGAAGAATGAAGACTGAAGACTGAAGACCAAAGACTGAATAACTTGAGGACTGAAAGAAAGGCGGGAAAGATTTGAAGAGATAAGGAGAAGTCCTTATCAGACCAAAGTCAAACTTTCCCTGAAAGGCTTTAGAACAAGAACAGTGTCATCACTGTTACTCAGAAAGCACTATTGTCCTATGCCCAAAATAGGTTCTTGTAACAGTGACAAAATACATCAGTAGTTTGTCCTGATTACCTTAGGTCATCATTTGCCTTTTAATTCACGAGTGCTCTTTTTACTTGTCTATAAATAGGATCATAAGTGAGTAAAAGTGGACAAGTTTGTGCAATTAATGCTTAGACATTCACAAACCACTTTTACTCCTCCAAAGAGCAACCTAGTCCATGAGATAGCTCAGTGGTTCCTAATAGTTGCCACTTAAGCTTAGCTTAAGTTTAGTGAGGAGACAACACCATACTTGTCATTTCAATCCCAAGTGTTTTTTTCTGCAAACACTCGGGTATAGATTCTTTTGATTAACTTCTAATAAGAATTTAAACGTTGAAAAACTCTTGTCTTTATCATTTACGTTTTACTTATTTGTTTAGTTAATCAATACATTACTAAGTCATGGAACACGGTTAGCTTAACTTTGTAGTTAATTTTAATCGTGTAAGGGGAACAACACTTGCCCATTGAACATAGTTACCAGGAGTGAGCATAGGAGGTGTGTCAATTGATCCAGCTTCATGTCTTGATTGTTGACTGCTTATGGCCTCACACATTTGATCAAACCAATGTGGTTGTTTTGTAGGAAGTGGGAAGGATTGCATTGGTTGTTGTTGATATGGTTGTTGTTGAGGGAATTGTTGTTGTGGGAAGAATTGATTTTGTTGCATGAAGAGTTGTTGTTGAGGATACTACGGTTTTTGAGGGTACTGCAGTTGTTGAGGATACTATTGTTGCTGAGGATACTGCTGTTGTTGATTGTAAAAGTAATTGTAGTTCGGTGGTGGAGACATTATGTAGAAGTAAAGTAACTTGTGGATGATAGATCTTTTAGGATAAAGAAGGTTGTTGTTGTAGTTTAGATGTCTAAGTAGAAAAATGTGGATAAAAGTCTTTACTCAAAGAATTAAGTTCTTACTCGAAGATTCAATTCCTTACTCGAAGACTAAAGTATAAAGAAGTATATGGCCCCTTACTCGAAGAAATTAAATCCTTATAAGTTTTGATTTCCTAACTCGGAAAGTATAAACAGAACTTTAACTTGCTCAAAGAACTTGCTTACTCGAAGAATACCTTACTCGAAGAATTCCTTACTCGAAGAATAAAATTTCACCAAGTATAGAATCCCTTAGTAGAAGGATTGTAAGTAACAAGTTCTGATTTCCTAACTCGGAAAATATAAACAGAACTTAAGAGTAAACATTACTCGAAGAAGCTTGCTCGAAGAAAAAACTTCTAACTCGAAGTCTTGCTCGAAGAAAAACTTCTAACTCGAAGTCTTGCTCGAAGAACCTAAGCTTACTCGAAGACTAAGTTAAATAATCACTTCTAACTCGAAGAACTTCAACTGTCTTACTCGAAGAAACTTGCCTAACTCGAAGGATTGCGAGACAAAAAAACTTCAAATTTTCTACCAAATCTAATCTAAAACAACCTAATCTATCCCTTCGCGATTGATACCACTTGTTAGGTCCCAATATTATCAACACAAGTCGTATAATCTTGAGAGAGAAAGTAAGAGAGAGAGAGAGTAAGGATGGAACTTGCTTATGAATAATAAACTTTGTTAAATCAAGAACCAACACCCTTCTCATCATGAGAAGGGGTATTTATAGTGTTTACAATAACAAGGGGCGTTGCCTAATAGTAGAAATAAATACAAGGCCACGGCCCATGGGCCTTCTACAAAGGCCGAACCTTAAAACAAACATAAAGGCCTTAATAGAAAAGCAACCTATTACATAAACTATGACCAATACTTGATATTGTGAAATGTGTTCCTAACAAAGGGGTTTAGTTAGGATATCGGCAATGTTATCTTCTGAGGATACTTTCTCGATTGAGATGTTTCCTTTTTGAACATTGTCGCGAAGGAAATGATGACGGATTTCAATGTGTTTAGTTCGAGCATGTTGAACTGAATTTTTACTGAGGTCGATAGCTCCTTTGTTGACAAGCTTTTCCTGCTAATACGTATTCGGCTTCGGTTGTTGAGATGGCGAGAGCTGTTTGTTTCTTGAAAACCATGAGGTGAGACAATGTCTAACAAAAGTACAAATACCAGTTGTACTTTTTCTATCAACATAGTCACCGGCATGGTCTGAGTCGGCATACACAATGGTTTCAACTCCCGTTCCTTTGGGATACCATAATCCTAGGTGTGTGGTGCCTTTTATGTATCTAAAGATTCGTTTTATGGCTTCAAGATGTGATGTTTTAGGATCTTCTTGAAAGCGAGCACATAGACAAACACTAAACATAATGTCGGGTCTACTAGCCATGAGATAAAGTAGACTACCAATCATTCCTCTATATTTTATATTATCTACATATTCACCTTCTTCATCCTTAGTGAGTTTGGTTTCCGAAGACATAGGTATTTTAATAGGTTTAGAGTCTTCAAGACCAAATTTCTTAAGCATGTCTTTTATATATATAGATTGGTTAAAGAATATCCGTCCTCTAATTGTTTGATTTGAAGTCCTAAGAAAAAATTTAGTTATCCCATTATACTCATCTCAAACTCGTCATGCATGATTTTTCAAAAATCGTCGCATAGTTCTTGACAAGTTTATCCGAATATGATGTCATCCACATATATTTGGACAATGATGATATGTGATTCCTTTTTCTTAGTGAAGTGTGTGTTATCTACTAGTACCATGGTGTACTTATATTCAACTAAGAATGTTTTAAGTCGATCATACCATGCTTTTGGTGCTCGCTTAAGTCCGTATAAAGCCTTTTTAAGTTTATAAACATGATTTGGTTTTTCAAAATCGGTGAAGCCCGGAGGTTATGCGACATACACTCCCTCATTTATAATACCATTTAAAAATGCACTTTTGACATCCATTTGAAAAAGTTTAAAGTCATGTGCACATGCATATGCAAGTAATATTCTAATTGACTCGAGCCTAGCAATGTTAGACCCGTTTTCCGGGTACTTGTACTCCACCCTAGATGAAAGTGGACCAACGGCTTTACGTGATTGGCCAGTCAATGAATGTAAAGTTATAGTCAAACCTAATAGTCAAAGTAATAGTTAAAGCATGTGTAATAAGATTATGAAAGTATAGTGACTTCAAGGGCTTAAGTTTTCATATGCCAAATTATGTTATAGTAAGTATTTGTGGCCAATGTAGAAGAAAGGGGACTTGAGGGGCTTAGTGTGCCATATGGGCAAACTTATCCCCTAAAAGTGTCTAGATACTTCTTGTATCTTCATTTTATTTCCAGGAGATAGAGTGAGTAGGGGAAGTTCGGTTCAAGAGAAAAAGGAGGGAAATGAAGTAGCTTGATAATGAAGAGATTGATTAGTGAATGATTCCATATCAAGAGATAAGCCCCTAGCAATGATCCTTGTAAGTAAGTAATCTCTCTATCTTGTGTTAATTGATGAATTGAGAAGTTAGGGTTTGTAAACCCTAACTTGGGAAAGATGGGTAAGTGGTGGTTAAGTATAATTAAGAGGTAATGATGGTTATGTGATGTGTTGATGGTGGGTTTAAGTTAGTAAATGATGGGATTGATTATCATGTAATTAATATATGATTATATGATGATTGGAGATGGTTAGAAGTAAGTTGATGGTTGTATCAACCATTATTATGGTTATTATGATATGTGTTCTAAGTGTTTGTATGATGTTATGATTCAAGGTGTTTATGATGATGATGATGATGATGATGATGATGATGATGATGATGATGATGATGATGATGAGGCCTTGATGTATTTAGCTTGGAGCTAAGGTAAGTAAAATGATGATGACATGTGTTATATGGATTTCTAATATATGTGTATTATGTATGTTTTATGTCAAGTATTATGGATTGATATATGCTTAAGTGATATGATGAATATGGCCTATGTGATGAGTTGATGTTATGGAATAAGTTGATGTTATGTGTTAGATGAGAGGTGGAGTAGTAAGCTCGTATGTAAGTGTTTATTGTATATGATGCTTATGTGTTGATTGAAGTACAATGGTATGTTATGATCGTTTTACTTACTAAGCGAAAGCTTATGGTTTAGTTGTCTAACCATTTTGTAGGTTTGTATGCTATCATGGAAGGATTGGACTAAGGATAAAGACTTGGTTATGTGATATTAGAAGGATGGTAAGAAAGTAGAGCTTAGGTAGATACCGAGCTCAAGTGTAAAGTTTGTACCCCCATGAGTCAAGTAATGTTTTATAAAGTGTAGCCAAGTGGAAAAATGTATGTCAAGGTTGTCCTAACGATTTGGTGGTCAACCGTTGTGTTAAAGTATGTTTTATGTGTTTAAGGGTAAAGTTAGAGGGGCATTTGGCTTAAGAGTAAATATACCTATTTTGGGTTGTAAACGGGTCAAGTGTTTATGGAACATGTCTTGTATGTTACAGTAATGATAATGGTCAAGTTTGGTGGGTAAATGAGTTGGTAAAGATGGTTTGTAGTGTAAATGGGTCAAAACGGGTATTTTGGCATAATACCCGTTACTTTGTAAAGCATGTTTCCGCGGGTCATTATGACCAAGTTTATACATATATTTGATGTTTATAACGTCCTAATGATTTCTGGAAGTTTTGGTGTTATTTCATGTTATAGAAGCCGTTTTTCGGAAAATGGGTCAAAAGTGCACAAAAGGGTTATGCAGAAAAAGGGGTGTTTGGGACAAGGTCCATTTTAACCCGTTTTGGGTCATATGGGTTAAGAATTTTGGGAAACAATGTATATGGTATATTTTGGTTCAATGTGTATTAAATGTGTTTAAATATAGGTCTAAAGTGTCGACTTTTTGTGTTTAAAGGCGTACGGGTCATTTTAAGAAAATAGTGCACTTTAGGGGTCCATAGTGCACCGGAGGTGTTATAGTGCACTTTAGGGGTCCATAGTGCACCGGAGGTGTTATAGTTCACTTTAGGGGTCCTTAGTGCACCGGAGGTGTTATAGTGCACTTTAGGGGTCCTTAGTGCACTGTATAGGTTACAGTGCACTTTAGGGTGCCATCCGTCGTTTTAAAATTATTTGAGTCTAGATTCATTTAAAAATGGTTTCAAGGTCTATATGTCTAAGGATTTTGTCAATGGTCAAAAGAGTATTGGAAATGAAGGTCAAAGTCAAGCGTTTCCGCGTATAAAGTTTTAATTTTTGGTCTAAGCGGGCACGGGGTGTAACAAGCAACCAGAGCAAAAGTTTAATCGTAGTCAATGCCTTCTTGTTTATTATAGCCTTATGCTACTAGCCTAGATTTGTTTCTAGACACTACACCATTTTCATCCATTTTATTTCGAAAGACTCATTTTGTTTCAATTATAGTTTGACTTTTTGGTTGAGGTACTAATGTCCAAACGTCATTTCTAACAAATTGATTTAGTTCTTCTTGCATCGCTATGATCCAAGATTCGTGTTTTATAGCTTCATTTATATTTTTGGGTTCAACGGTTGATACAAAAAAAAGTAGTTACTTTGATTTTGGACATTCGATCTTAAGGTTCTTTCATTTATTTTTCCTTTGACACTAACTAATGGATGACTTTTAGATTCTTTGATATTGACAATTTCTCTATTTAATAGTTCATCTTCCTTGTCATTATCTAGATTATCTTAATTTTCAATGAGTTGACTTTCAACTAAGTCATCATCTACCAAAGGTGATGTCTTAGAGGGAGGTGGACTTTCGTCAAATGTTACATTTAACGATTCCTCGACTCTCAAGGTTTCTTTGTTTAAAACAATGTAAGCTTTGCTATTTTGCGAATATCCAAGGAATACACCTTCATAAGACTTTGGGTCAAATTTGGTGAGGTACTCCTTTGTGTTTAGAATAAAGCATTTACTTCCAAAAACTTTAAAGTATCATAGCGTAGGCTTTTTACCTCTATATAGTTCATATGGTGTTTTGTTCAAAAATGGTCGAATTAAAAATCTATTTAAAGTGTAGGTTGATGTGTCAACGGCGTTACACAAAAAAATTTGTGGTATGTTTTGTTCATTAAGCATTGTTCTACTCATCTCTTGAAGAGTCCGGTTTTTACGTTCTACTACACCGTTTGACTGAGGAGTACGAGGAGCTGAAAAGTTATGTGTTATGCCATTAGCATCACAAAAAGCTCCAAATTTTATTTCATTATCAAATTCACGACCATGATCCGTTCTAATTGACACAATGCGACTTCCTAGTTGGTTTTGAATTTTCTTACTAAGAATTTCAAATTTATCAAAAGCTTCGTTTTTACTTTTCAAAAATTTTGTCCAAGTGTATCTTGAATAATCATCTACTATGACCAAAGTGTAGAAGTTACCTCCATAACTTTATATTTTACTTTCATTTTCAAAAAATTTCTTCCTAACTCCTTATGCTATATATGGTTATTCCATCTTTTAGTATTTTACTTTCATTTTCGCTAAATAGTACGTTATACTTCTTATCACATAGTTGACTAATGCTAAGAAGATTAAACCCTAGATTATCCACATGAGCAACATTTTCAATAGAGAGAGAGTCATGAGAGATTGTACCTTTTCCGATGATTTTGCTTTTCAATTTGCTACCAAAAGTGACATTACCTCCGTCATACTCTTGGTATGTTGAGAAGAGGCTTTTATCTCCCGTCATGTGTCTTGAGCACCCACTATCTTTGATCCACTCGTCTGGTTTCAACCCGACTTTCAAGCAAACCTAAGTCACATAAAAAACTCAAACATTTGGTCCCCAATATCTCATGGGTCCATTTTGGTTAAACATCCCATTTACTTGGTTCATGTATGGGAATGGTTGATATGAATTCCATGGCATGTAGTTAGGAGTTTGATAATGCCTAGGAAATTTTTGATTCCAACCATTATGTTGATAGTTGGGTTGTGCGCTATTGTTGCTTTTTGGAAAGGGGCATTTGGGAATAAGTGTTTTAGGTTTCTGTTGAGTAGTTTTGGATCTATACTCATTTTTAGCAAGTGTTAGGAATTACAAGTCAACACACTTAGTACTGCCAAGCTAAGTTAGTACTCTCAAGCCAAAGATGATACTGCTAAAGATTACAACCAACAGTACTAATCAAGTTTGTACTGCTAGAGTAAAAGTTAGTACTGCCAGACTAACTTTGTATTGCCGAAGATTCCTGATGAAGATTGATACTGCTATGGGATAAAGGCGTGTAATGTGATAAGTTTAGAAGATATTTTGTGTATATTCTATATGTTTAGACTTATCTGTATATTTTAGAAGATTTGTAGTTATCTTGTAAAGGACTCCTTAGTCTATAAAAGGAGGTCCTAGGTTTAGATGTTTCAGAAGTATGTTTTTGATATAGCTTCAAGGTTGTAAACCCTATGACGGGTTTTATATTTGAGTTGATAAATACAAAACTACAAGTGAAGAATGAAGACAATGCAAAACACAAGGGACTTGCTTGATAAAGAAGATTTTACTTATTAGTCATTTGTAAACCTAATTCTTTATTATATAAAGAGAATACAGGTCTTAGTTTTAGGGTTTGTCAAGATGTAAAACACCAAAGGTGTGTGTGTAACCTAGGCGTAGGGTATGGGAAAAATGCCTAGGGTTAGGGTTTTGTTTTCAGCCTCAAGATCGTTTGATCCCTGTTACAAGATGTGTAACACGTACTACACTTGATCAAGTAGTATTGGGGCTGTTATTTTGTAATTGTAGTTGTTAGAGATGATGACGAAGAAACTTTGTTTCAATAACATTGTACTGTTCTTATTCCGTTGTGCAAATTCATATGTTTATGTACTTTGTTATTGTTATCCCTAGTGCTCTAAACGATCCATGGAGTTATTAAACTCCACAATTGGTATCAGAGCTTGGGGAGCTCGTGATCTAGGGATTCACAAGGTTTTTAGTTGAAGAAAGACGAAGAAAATTGATTTTGGTTTCAATTTTCGCAACTTTCTGCAGAGCTGTTTTCAAAAGGCGATAGCTCATTCGTTAACCGTTGGATCGGGCTAAAAATTTTTTTGAAGGTTCTTTGCATATCAAGGTACAATTTTACTGGAGGGATCTTCAATTTGAGCTCTTAATCGTCAGGTATTAATTTTTAAAAACTGCTGCAGAGAAGTTCAAGTTTTTTGATTTTTAGGGTTTCTATATGAAAGTCGGATAGGGTTTATTTGATAACCCTAATATTGATCGATATTGGTGGTATGTTGCTGCTATACGTGGTTTACTGGGTTTACATTAGCGATCATGGATCTTTAAACAGGTTAGTGACACTAAAAACTGTCACTAAAGAGTAAAAAGTGTCTTCTTTATACTTAATGAAGAATATACGAAGGTTTTTAGATTCTGATGATAACGTGTGCGGGTACTGGTATATGAACGTGCATATTGATGAAGTTATTGTTACGAGCGGAGTCGAATTACTTATGGACTGAGATTACGAATGTGAGGGGAAGTAAATGTGCTACTGCTGCTGCGTGTTTTGTTTGTACTGCTGCTCCGTATTCGTTTATACTGCTCATTGAAAGTGTGTAAGTTACTACTGCTTTTGTAACTCGAGTTAGTACTGCTACTTCTAATTAATACTGCTCATTTGGATTTGTACTGCTTACAAGTTTGTACTGCTGAGTCTATGGTTCGCTTAAACTTTGTACTGCTCGACGTCATATATTAGTACTACTAATGGAATTTAGTACTGTTTGCTATATGATTATTAGTACTGCTAATAGTACTTGTTTATACTGCTTGGTTCGACATGCTTGGTTACTGCTGCTACTCTTAAATTCTTACTGCTGATTCGATGATTGGTACTGATGTGATGTTCAAGCTGAAGTTGTGACAGATTAACCTTTGCTAAAACGAAACAATCAGCAGCACCAAAGATGTCACATAGAAAGGGTGTACTGGATACATATTCGATCTTATGTCTGCTGTGACGATTACATTCAAAGTTCGATTAGGGTTTCTTTTGTTCAAAGTTGGTTGAAACCCTAACCTGAAATCTATTCGTACCAAGGTTGCTACTGATTGGATAATTTTGTTCGATATTAGATTGATACATGGTTTTGATTCTCAGTTTATAAAGTGATATCGGACGACACACACAAGAAGAATGGTTTTTGTTTATTTGTTCTTAAAAAGGTTCAAAGCTCGTATTTCTTGGAACAATTGATTACGAGGAAGATTGTTTATCACCTATTTAAAGTTGAAGTGGAGTTTCACAAGTGCGTGTTCTTATTATATCTTTCTAGCAGAAGATAACTTATTCGTGCGTTAATGTTGTGACGAAGACTTGTCAAATCTAGCAATAGGTCTTTGCTATCACTTAAAGGAGTTACATTGTAGTGCTCAGTGTCTCATTGAAGATGAGGATTTTGTCAAGAGATTGCGGTCTACTTATATGGTGTTAATATAAGTTCAAAGTCATGTGGATAGTTCAAGACATAAGACATAAGTTTGGGATTGTTCTACTTCAGCATCAAGTTTGTAATACTTAGTTTTCTTCATCAGTGATCATTACATTGAGCTTACAGAATTGAAGATTCAAGAAATGGTTAACCTATGGGTTTCACGGGAAGATTAATGTTAAAATGTTTATCCATTTACATGCACCATTTGAGGGGAAGGTTTTAACAATTGTAAGTCGTTATTACTACTGATGGTTTAAGTTTCTATTGTCTTGGATTCATTATTAGTGCGGAAAACTTAATGGTGGGTAATTCGAGACATTAGAAGGCTGAATTTGAAGTGTGATATTAGTTCGTGGTTTTCAAGATCAAAGTTGCATCTACTTAGCGTCTCCTAGTGGATAATGACAAAAAGGGGAAGAAGTATTTACATGTTTTGCAACTTGAAGATCCTTGGTGGTACATGTTATTTAAGCTCACGAGGTGAGCTTAAGGGGAAGATTGTTTCATTCTTGGAAGATCAAGACGAAGGTTTTGTAATTATCAACTAGGGGAAGATTGTTGGGTTTTATATTTGAGTTGATAAATACAAAACTACAAGTGAAGAATGAAGATAATTGATATGTGTCTAAAAACACATATAATTTACCCGGTTTAAACCCACATAAACGTCCAAAAACACACAAATGTTATAAATATCATCAAAAATGTGTTTTTATGTGTTACAGGAACAAAAAGACTGAAAACAAATGAAAAACGAACAAAGTTTGCTTAATTGTCACTTTCAGTCCCTGGAGTTTCACAAATTGGCAAATCTAGTCCCTGGTTATTAAAAACTTGTAAAATATCATAAAAGGTCCTTGGAGATTCACAAGTTGTCAAATTAAATCCTTTAAAGTTAAAAATAACAAAATGGCAACTTTGGTCCCCCAAGTTTCAAAACTGTCAAAAATGGTCCTTAAGGTTTTAAAATTGGAAAACTATCAAAAGTAAACCTTGTACTATTCATTTATGGCATAATTGGTCCTTGTGATATCTATGGGGAATTTACAGGTTCAGCCCTTCAAGTTTCAAAGAATTACAATATTGGTCCCTATGATTATTTAGTTTACTAAATCCGGATCAAACTTATCCTCATTAAATCCAAATAACCCAAATAACCAACCCAGCCTATCCACTATCCCTTACCCATAACCTAAGCCCAAACACAAACAAGCCCAACTACTTATCTGAGTTTAAAAACTCAGTCAAACCAAACGTTGACCCGTCTCTCTAAACCACCATTGGCGCCAATACCAGACACTCACCCCCCACCTCACCCAAAACCACTACCCAGTCATCCCCCCTCCTCCTACACTCCACCTAACACATCCAAAACCAATTAATGTATCCCTCCCACTCCCCACTAACCAAATCAGAAGAAATAGTCAAAATCCACTTTTCCCGCCAATTTTCCAAGTGGACGAACAAGATCAAATTAGAGCAATTGGATGGTGTGGATGTGATCAGTGATGTCGACAGAGATTATCCCAGATGTTTTTAGTATTAATAGGACTGTGTAATAGAAAAAAAAGTAGTAGTTAGTTTTTAGCTAAATCGTATTTTTATTTCAGTTAATGTAATTTTGTAATTCCAAGTTATTAGTTGTAATTCAAGTTTAATTCAGTTGTAATATTCCAATTTCAATATACTTTGTATTGGAAATCAGTGTTGTTTAAATTTTATGATCACTGCTAATCTAATTAAGTTCAAATTCCATCCACAAGCTCACATAAGCTCCAAAGTACCCTGTTATAAGTTTATTGAAGCTTTATATAGTTTCTTGTAAACTTATATAGTATAATTCAGTCTTAACTTCAAGTTATGCCAAAAGTCAAAGAAAGTCAAATATAAGCCAAAAATAAGCAGTTTGGAAAAGAGAAGCTTGGAGCAGGGTATATTCTGGATTGCCCTTGGTTTAGTGCTTCTTGGGAAGCTATAAGAAGGTTCTTTGGTCCTTTGTTCTTGGTTCTTAGCTGGAGTGCAAATTTGTAAGAAATTTCCATTTATCTTAATCCACTGTACAAGTGCTTATTCATGTTCTTATTAGTGTTTTCAGTAGTATTGATGTTAATTAAGTTAGGATAAGTCAATTTGATAATTAGTTTAAGTCTGTGATATCATTTTTCACTTTTTCAGTTTAATAAACCAAAAATAGCTATAAGTAGTTAAGCTTAATTTAGTGCTTATTTATGTGTTAAAACCTGCTCAGTATCATCTATATAAGTCATTCATTAGTTAAACTTCAATATTGTAGCTTATTTCCACCAAGTTCAGTTCAAAAATCACCTCAGCAGTCCCATAAGGACTGTTTGGTTCAGTCAGTTCACAAGCCAAAAGCCCTTCATTACTGTAGCTTGACCATTTGGTCAAGTTCAACCTGGCTTATTTTGGTCCTCATAAGCTGTTTCAGGGTCCATATAAGCTCATTAGGTAGATTTAGAAGTTTTACATTGTCCTTTTGATTTTCAGTCAAAAATAAGCTCAAACAAGCCTATATAAGCCCTAAGCTTATTAAGCCTGTTACTTTGGTCTTTTTGTGTTCCATTTAGTCCATTGATCAAACCCACCAAATCCTAGACTCACTGCACAAGTGTGCACCAAAGTGCATAGCACTTCAGTCCACATACTGCATCAGCAGTCTTTGTGGTTTTTGCAGACTTTGTAGAATTTTTATCTCACTCATCACAAGCTCCCACAAGCTAATTTTCTGGATTACAAAACTCACCCAGCTTGTGTGTATTTAGAATTTTTTACAAGATTTTTAGATCTCCTTTAAGCCACTAAAATCAGAATTGAAAATGGGCAATTTTGCCCTGTGCAGGGCACATCAGCAGACCAAAATAAGCCTTGGCTTATTTTGAGCTTTTGTGGCTTATTCACCTAGAATTTCTTGGTTCCTTTAGATCACTTGCAAGTATCTCTGTTCATTTCATCCTTGTTCCATAAGCTTTAAGCTCACTTTCAAGCTTTTAGCTCATCAAGCTCAAAAGCTTGACTGTTAAGCTTTTTAGTAGCCATCTGCTTATTTTTTAGGTTTCAAATTTTTTATCTTCATTAAAGTTCCTTCTTTTCAGTAGTTAAACAAGTTTGTAGTTTATAGTTTTTGATAAAAACCACTTTTTATAAAGTGATAGCTTCTATTTAAGAAGCTTGAGCTTTTTAGCTTATTTTTCTGCTTTTTACTTAAGCACTTTCTGATTTTATATTTTTCATAAGTTTCTATCACCATAGGATAATTATAGAAAAAGTTTCATAATTTTCTGAGTTTGTTTAGTATTTATTAGAATTAAAAATAATTAAAAAATATTTAAAATAGTAATTAAATCATAATAAATAGAATATTAATCAGAAAAATACAATTCCAATTTTCATAATTTTCTTTTATCATTTGTAATCTAGGAAAAATATAAAAATATTTTTAGGTCTTAAAAAAATCAAAAATAGAAATATAGTGATAGCTTCTATTTAATAGAATTTATCTTTTTAAATTTTAATTAAGTAATTTTCATTTTTATAATTTTCTTATCTTTTTATTACCTTAAAGTATTTATAGAAAAATTTTCAGATTTTTCTTTGATCTTTTAGTATTTATTAGAATTTTAATTAGTTTAAATAATTATTAAATAGTTTTTAATTAATAATAATTAATTAATAAGTTAAATAAATAATTTTATTTTTTCAATAATTTTCTTTTATTATTAGGGTTGAAAAAATATAAATTTCATATCCGTAGGCTTTTTATTTCTTAAAACTCACTTTTTATTTCGTACGTTTACGTTTACGTTTATTTAAATTTAAACGTACGTCTTTTAGTTTTAAACGTTTTTAAGTAATTTGGTTTCCAGTTCTTGTTTATATAGCTTGTTTAAAGCTATTTTCTTATCTCATTAGTGTAATCAAAATCATAATCCCTTTTCTGTTCAATAACACTTGATCACGATCCATTTTTAAACACAATTTCGCATCTCGCTGGGACTTAAACGACCCGGGGATAAAACTATACTCCTTGGATAATTGCATTGTGTTCTTGATTGGTTTGACTTTGTTTGACCACATCCGTGGTTGATTTAAGTTGACTGTTTCAGAGCCAATCAAATTTTGGCGCCGCTGCCGGGGAGGTGTGCAGCGTGTTTTAAACGTTTTGCAGTATCGTGTCTTTGAACCCCAATCTGTGAATATCTTTTCTCTCTTGTATATTTATCATATATAAAGCAAAACGCTTGTGAAGTTAACTCATTTAACGGATCAAGCACCAAAAATATCGTATTCCCATTCCCCATAAAACCATATAAAAAAAAAAAAAAAAAAAAAAAAAAAAAAAAAAAAAAAATCAAAAATATTTTCCATTTTCTTTGTTAAATAATAAACAAATAATAAAAATTAACCATCGAGAACCAAGACTGAGCACTACCTAACTGGGGGTGCGGCCATAATAAGTTCCCAAACCTAAGATAAAAACTTGCCTTTGTATCACTTGCGAATATCGGCTCACCTTTAATTGATAAACAAACTCTAACGGAGGTTCTAGGATAGTCTGACATTAAATTGTCGGACTGAAAGAAGCGGGTTTTTAAGGAGCGTAACTGCCCACCTTTGCTTCTCCGCCACTCTGTGCGTTTGTCAGTTAGAGAGCTACCGTACGCCTGTTGATTATTGGTTTAAGTTCACTTGTGTTTTTTCTCGATCTTGATTTTAATTGATAAATTTTGTTTTCATCTTAACTTTTCATAAATAAATAAAATCCAAAAAGAATCTTCTTACCCCTTTTTCTGAGTTTCCTCCACTATAAAGGATTCTTAGACTCGTCTTAGTGCATGCGCACTCGTTCTTCAAGGTCATCAAGCCCTCTCCGTGAGCTTGGAAACATACCTCGAAGGCGCCGTAGACGTTCTGCTCCATCAGTCGTATCTGAGGAACGTACTGATTCTGTCGTCATGGCAGATTTGCCGATGAATGAGCTTCTCCAGGCACCCATCGAGGGTTATGGAGATGCCATTGTTGTTCCAGCTATTGTAGCTGAGAGTTTTGAGCTCAAAACCGGGTTACTGAATCTTGTAACCTCTAGCCAATTCTACGGTTTTGACAGGGATGATCCTCATGCTCACATTCGATGGTTTAACAAGATTACATCTACCATCAAATACAAAAACATTCCGTCTAGCTCAATCAAACTTCTTCTATTCCCATTTTCTCTCGAGGGACAAGCCCGGATATGGCTTGAAAAACAACCCCCTCGTTCAATTGAGACATGGGAGGACTTAGTTACAAAGTTTGTGAACGAATTTTTTCCACCGTCTAGAACGACAAGTCTTAAAAATGAAATCATCAAATTTACACAAAGATTTGATGAATCGTTTAGTGACGCGTGGGATCGTTTCAAAGAATTGCTTCGTAAATGTCCTCATCATGGTTTTACCGAGTTGATGCAAATCGACACTTTCTATAATGGAGTGAGCCAATCTGACCAAGATTCTCTCAATGCCTCCTCAGGAGGTAACTTTTTGAGCAGAACTGTCAAAGAAGCTTTAGCGATTATTGAAAATAAGTCTAAGGTCCGTACTGCACGAACAAAGCCATATCATTCTCAGGCTAGTGCCGGTCCTTCTACTTCATCTCCCGTGAGTACTTCTAGCACCGATGCTAAGATTGACAAACTCACGGATGCTATTCAAGCTTTGGTTCTCTCAAGCCAAAAGAAAGTCACTTTCACACAAACTCCTTCACATGCTGAAGTGAAGAAAGTGGAAGTCTGTGTTACTTGTGGTGGCCCTCACGCATACTACGACTGTACTGCCACCGATGGTAGTCCTTTTGAAGTTAATGCTGTAGCCGGTACTTCAAATCAAGGAGGTAATCAATACCGTCCTCAAATGGAACCATACCGAGCTAGCACCTACCAAGGACCACCCGGTTTTAATCAGAACCAGAATTTGCAAAACCGGAACCAAAATCAACCTCGAATGAACCAAGGTTATCAAAACCAAGGGAATTTCAATTCTGGACAAAATCAAGGTTTCCAACATCAAGGAAACTTTAACCGAAACAATTCCAACCAGGGAAATCATTTTCAGGGAAATGGTAATCCAAATCAAGGGAATTTTCAGCATCAAGGTTATAATCAAAATAACCGAATGCAAAATTTCCCTAATCAACATCAAGCCATTCCAGCCCAACATCCATCATCTGATGAGTTATTGAGGCAGTTCATGAAAGCTCAAGAGGACACAAACAGGTTGTTGGTCAGCCAGATCTCTGAGATTAAAAAATCTTTAAATGATCAACCTTCGGGCTCAGGAAAACTTCCGAGCAACACGATCGTCAACCCGAAGGGCGATACTAAGGCGATCACAACCCGAAGTGGTGTTTCATATGAGGGACCCACTGTTTCCACTACCACTTCTTCTTCTTTCCCCAAGGTAGTGGGAAGTGAGCCTGAGGTGACTAAGGACCAGGTACTTCCTACTAATAACGGAGGTACCAAAAACATCCAACCTCAAATTGTCCCGAAACCCAAGACTAAACCTCAAGTTGTCTTTGAACATCCTGAAACCCCGGTTGAAGACCCTAAATCCAAAACTTCTATTCCCTACCCATCACGTTTAAATGAGCAAAAGCTCCGCGAAAAAGCTAGTCAACAAATGGATAAATTCTTCCAAATTTTTCAAGAATTACACTTTGACATAAGCTTTGCGGACGCTATCATTCTGATGCCCAAGTTTGCATCCACAATCAAACACTTGTTAAGCAACAAGGAAAAACTGTTTGAAATGGCAAAGACTCCATTAAATGAGAACTGCTCAGCAGTTATCTTGAAAAAGCTTCCCGAGAAGCTTGGAGATCCTGGAAGGTTTCTACTACCTTGTGTCTTTCCAGGAATGGTTGAATGCTATGCCTTGGCCGATCTTGGTGCAAGCATCAACCTGATGCCTAAATCAGTATGGAAGAAACTTTCTCTTCCTGAACTTACTCCTACCTGCATGACTCTTGAGCTTGCAGATCGTTCAATATCTCGTCCGCTTGGCATTGCTGAGGACGTATTTGTGAAAGTAGGAAAGTTCCATTTTCCAGCTGACTTTGTGGTTGTTGATTTCGATGCTGATCCTAGGGTTCCTCTCATTCTTGGAAGAGGATTCCTAAGAACGGGCCGTGCTCTCATAGATGTATTTGAGCATGAAATCACATTACGTGTGGGTCATGAAGTTGTTACCTTTAACCTCGATCAAACTTCGAGGTACTCCTCAAATTATGATTCTGAATCGGTTAACCGAATCGATGTCATTGATATTGTTTCAGAGGAGTATTCTCAAGAGTTTCTTGGTTATTCTCATAATTCTGTGAGTGGGGATACCACCACATCTTCTTTACCTGGCATTTCCGACTCTTCCCCTTCTCTCACTCCGTTTGAGGGAAGTGATTTCAATTTGGAAGAGATCGATGATTTTCTCAAGTGTGATGCATTCCTAGAAGGGATTGATGACGCTGAGATTGATCTGGAGGGAGATATTCTTCTTCTTGAGACATTGTTAAATCAGGACAATTCTCCTCCACTCCCTCCCGTTGAACTTCATAATGAGGAAATTAGATCAGTCGAGAAAACTGATGAATTTCCTGAGGTCGAACTCAAAGACTTACCGCCTCATCTTGAGTACGCATTCTTGGAGGGTGATGATAAATTACCCGTCATTATTGCTAAAGATTTAAGTGATGAGGAAAAGACTGCTCTAATAAAGGTCTTAAAGTCACACAAGCAAGCAATTGCTTGGAAACTCTCCGATATAAAGGGTATTGACCCTGAATTTTGTACTCACAAGATTTTGATGGAGGATGACTTTAAACCAGCAGTCCAACATCAAAGAAGGGTGAATCCTAAAATCCACGATGTTATCAAACAAGAAGTTCTCAAACTACTTGATGCAGGATTGATTTATCCCATCTCTGATAGTCCTTGGGTTAGTCCCATTCACTGTGTTCCAAAAAAGGGTGGCATGACTGTTGTCACAAATGATGAAAATGAGTTGATTCCAACTCGATTGGTTACGAGGTGGCGTGTTTGCATTGACTATCGTAAGTTAAATGATGCCACCCATAAAGACCATTTTCCTCTACCTTTTA
This sequence comes from Artemisia tridentata subsp. tridentata, assembly GCA_021014915.2. NCBI lineage: Eukaryota > Viridiplantae > Streptophyta > Magnoliopsida > Asterales > Asteraceae > Artemisia > Artemisia tridentata. The sequence goes on along the minus strand of CP139509.1, from coordinate 189,609,410 downwards.
TGGATCAGATGCTTGAGAGATTAGCAGGGAACGAGTACTATTGTTTCCTTGATGGTTTCTCGGGTTACTTTCAAATTCCCATTGATCCGCAAGATCAAGAAAAGACTACCTTCACATGCCCTTATGGAACCTTTGCTTATAAACGTATGCCTTTCGGCTTATGTAATGCTCCAGGCACATTCCAGAGGTGTATGATGGCTATATTTACCGACATGATCGGTAAAACAATGGAGGTCTTTATGGATGACTTTTCGGTCATTGGGGATTCATTCCAAGCATGTCTCTCCAATTTAGAAAACATATTGAAAAGGTGTAAAGACACCAATCTTTGTCTAAATTGGGAGAAGAGTCATTTTATGGTCAGAGAGGGCATTGTCCTCGGCCATAAGATATCAAAGAACGGGATTGAGGTTGACAAAGCTAAAGTTGATGTCATTGGTAAATTACCTCATCCCACTACCGTCAAAGGTATTAGGAGTTTTCTGGGTCATGCCGGTTTCTATCGTAGATTCATACAAGATTTTTCTAAAATCGCCCGGCCTATGACTCATCTCCTTGAAAAGGATGCTCCTTTTATCTTCTCACCCGAGTGCATCAAAGCTTTTGACATATTAAAGAAAAAGCTTACTGAGGCACCCATTCTAGTTGCCCCCGACTGGGATTTTCCCTTTGAGCTCATGTGCGATGCAAGTGACTTTGCAATCGGTGCAGTCCTGGGGCAACGAAAAGCAAAACATTTTCAGCCTATTCACTACGCAAGTAAAACCATGACTGAAGCTCAAACTCATTACACCACTACAGAAAAAGAATTATTGGCTGTGGTGTATGCCTTTGAGAAGTTTCGGCCATATTTGATCCTGACAAAATGTGTAGTGTATACGGATCACTCGGCTCTCAAATATCTCTTTGCAAAACAAGATGCAAAGCCGAGATTACTCCGTTGGGTTCTCCTCCTGCAAGAATTTGATATCATTATACGTGATAAAAAAGGAGCTGAGAACCTTGTTGCTGATCATCTATCCCGATTAGAGAACCCACACCAAGATGTTTTCGAGAAAAAGGAAATAAATGAAACATTTCCTCTCGAAACACTCAATGCGGTTACTTTTCGAGGAGATTCTACTACCCCATGGTTTGCCGACTTTGCAAATTACCATGCGGGTAACTTCATAGTGAAAGGGATGTCGACCCAACAGAAGAATAAATTCTTCAAAGATGTTAAACATTACTTCTGGGACGACCCCTACTTGTTCAAAATCTGTGCGGATCAAGTCATCCGACGGTGTGTTTATGGACAGGAAGCTTTTGACATTCTCAAAGCTTGCCATGCTGGACCCACGGGGGGCCATCATAGTCCAAACTACACCGCCAAAAAGGTGTTTGACTCCGGGTTTTATTGGCCCACAATCTATAAGGATGCCCAAGAACTCATAAAAACTTGTGAAGCTTGTCAGCGTCACGGAAATATTTCACAATGAAATGAAATGCCACAAAATGCAATTCAAGTCTGTGAAATATTTGATGTCTGGGGCATTGACTTTATGGGGCCATTTCCATCATCTCGAGGAAACAAATACATTCTCGTGGCTGTTGACTATTTGTCAAAATGGGTTGAAGCAAAAGCTTTACCCACTAATGATGCCCGAGTTGTTGTAAAATTCCTGAAAGCTCTTGTTGCCCGTTTTGGAACCCCACGTGCTATAATCAGTGATCGTGGTACGCATTTCTGTAATGACAAATTTGATAAAGTCATGCAAAAGTATGGTGTAACTCACCGTCTTTCCACTGCGTATCACCCACAAACAAGTGGGCAAGTTGAAGTTTCAAATCGGGGGATTAAAAGAATCTTAGAAAGGACTGTAGGAGAAAATCGTGCATCCTGGTCGGATAAATTGGATGATGCACTATGGGCCTTTCGTACAGCTTACAAAACACCCATCGGGTGTACACCTTACAAGCTTGTGTACGGAAAGGCATGTCATCTTCCGATTGAATTAGAGCACAAAGCCTACTGGGCCTTGAAACATGCTAACTTTGACCTTCAAACTGCGGGTGATCACCGAAAAGTTCAAATGAATGAATTAAATGAACTGCGTGATCAATCTTACGAGAACTCTTTAATTTATAAAGAAAAGACAAAGAAGATTCATGACTCTAAAATTAAGAACCGCGTTTTCAACGTCGGTGATCGAGTCCTTCTTTTCAATTCAAGATTGAAGATTTTCTCGGGAAAACTCAAATCCCGTTGGTCTGGTCCATTCACTGTTACAAAAGTTTATCCATATGGTACCGTTGAGTTATCTCAAAATGACGGACCAAATTTCAAAGTGAATGGTCATCGGTTAAAACACTACTTTGGAGAGGACATACCATTCATGGTTGTCCCGGATCTTCAAACTTTCCCCATGAACCAATGAATGCGGGGATCGAGTCAAGCTAGTGACTCGGTGATCAAAAACATTAGCAAAACATGGGTTCTCACCCGTGTCTCTGTTTTCTTTCTATTTTCTACCACCTAGTGTGGGGGAGATGGTCTCTTCCACTTACTTCCCCGTAGACTTTTAAATTGCTTTTTCTCCCGGGCTGTTCAGGAACACTTTATTACAGTTGACCGTTCACAAGCGGTTAGCTAGCGTGATAAACCTGACTGTTCGGGAGAAATCAAATTAATTCGGGGTCGAGTCAAGCTAGTGACTCGGTGATAAAAAACATTAGCCCGCACCATATGGGTTTTTACCCATATTTCTGAATTCTTTCTATTTTCTACCACCCTAAGTGTGGGGGAGATGCCCCACAGGTTGTATATATGTATATAAGTTCTCAAGTTGTTGAAAAAAAAAAAAAAAAAAAAAAAAAAAGAGGGAATTTGCATGCCTTAACGGCTTAAATGCAAATTAAATAAAAATAAAATAAATATGTATATAAAAATAACGGCTATTCAGTATTTCCCTTTTACGTTCTAAGTGTTGGTTTAACAGCCGGTTCTTTGAATATTGAGGGCAATATTCAGTTCTAAGTGTGGGGGGGAAATTCTAGCGAATTTTATCAAATGTATCATCTAGCACCCCCATTTTAGCCAAAATTTTAAAAAAAATTTTCTCACTTAGAACTCAGAAAATGGTTATCAGTCCGCCATGTCTAACCCACATAAGGATTGGCTAATCCCGGAGCAAACGGCTCTGGGTAAAGATATATCAAATCCGTTTATGGCTTGCAATTTGCCAAAAATTGTATGGTTCTCGACTCACCATATCTTTAATTAGTGAAGAGTTGGCTAGCCCGCAAGTTTATGGCTTGTGGTAAAGGCTTTGGAATACCATAATTGGTAATCAGCTCACCAAAGATAATAGTTGTAATTTATCTAAGAGCTGGCTAGTCCAGAAGCAAACGGCTTCTGGTAAAGACAAATCAAAACCGTTGACAGCTGGTGATTTGCTCAAAATCACATGGTTATCAGTGTACCATAGTTCTTACTTGAACTGAAACATTTGGCTACTCCAGAGGTGATGGCTTCTGGTAAAGAGATACATCCATTAAAAACTTCATAAAAGATTGCTAGGGACTAGCAATAGTTTAGTGTGGGGGATTTGATATGTCTCTAAAAACACATATAATTTACCCGGTTTAAACCCACATAAACGTCCAAAAACACACAAATGTTATAAATATCATCAAAAATGTGTTTTTATGTGTTACAGGAACAAAAAGACTGAAAACAAATGAAAAACGAACAAAGTTTGCTTAATTGTCACTTTCAGTCCCTGGAGTTTCACAAATTGGCAAATCTAGTCCCTGGTTATTAAAAACTTGTAAAATATCATAAAAGGTCCTTGGAGATTCACAAGTTGTCAAATTAAATCCTTTAAAGTTAAAAATAACAAAATGGCAACTTTGGTCCCCCAAGTTTCAAAACTGTCAAAAATGGTCCTTAAGGTTTTAAAATTGGAAAACTATCAAAAGTAAACCTTGTACTATTCATTTATGGCATAATTGGTCCTTGTGATATCTATGGGGAATTTACAGGTTCAGCCCTTCAAGTTTCAAAGAATTACAATATTGGTCCCTATGATTATTTAGTTTACTAAATCCGGATCAAACTTATCCCCATTAAATCCAAATAACCCAAATAACCAACCCAGCCTATCCACTATCCCTTACCCATAACCCAAGCCCAAACACAAACAAGCCCAACTACTTATCTGAGTTTAAAAACTCAGTCAAACCAAACGTTGACCCGTCTCTCTAAACCACCATTGGCGCCAATACCAGACACTCACCCCCCACCTCACCCAAAACCACTACCCAGTCATCCCCCCTCCTCCTACACTCCACCTAACACATCCAAAACCAATTAATGTATCCCTCCCACTCCCCACTAACCAAATCAGAAGAAATAGTCAAAATCCACTTTTCCCGCCAATTTTCCAAGTGGACGAACAAGATCAAATTAGAGCAATTGGATGGTGTGGATGTGATCAGTGATGTCGACAGAGATTATCCCAGATGTTTTTAGTATTAATAGGACTGTGTAATAGAAAAAAAAGTAGTAGTTAGTTTTTAGCTAAATCGTATTTTTATTTCAGTTAATGTAATTTTGTAATTCCAAGTTATTAGTTGTAATTCAAGTTTAATTCAGTTGTAATATTCCAATTTCAATATACTTTGTATTGGAAATCAGTGTTGTTTAAATTTTATGATCACTGCTAATCTAATTAAGTTCAAATTCCATCCACAAGCTCACATAAGCTCCAAAGTACCCTGTTATAAGTTTATTGAAGCTTTATATAGTTTCTTGTAAACTTATATAGTATAATTCAGTCTTAACTTCAAGTTATGCCAAAAGTCAAAGAAAGTCAAATATAAGCCAAAAATAAGCAGTTTGGAAAAGAGAAGCTTGGAGCAGGGTATATTCTGGATTGCCCTTGGTTTAGTGCTTCTTGGGAAGCTATAAAAAGGTTCTTTGGTCCTTTGTTCTTGGTTCTTAGCTGGAGTGCAAATTTGTAAGAAATTTCCATTTCTCTTAATCCACTGTACAAGTGCTTATTCATGTTCTTATTAGTGTTTTCAGTAGTATTGATGTTAATTAAGTTAGGATAAGTCAATTTGATAATTAGTTTAAGTCTGTGATATCATTTTTCACTTTTTCAGTTTAATAAACCAAAAATAGCTATAAGTAGTTAAGCTTAATTTAGTGCTTATTTATGTGTTAAAACCTGCTCAGTATCATCTATATAAGTCATTCATTAGTTAAACTTCAATATTGTAGCTTATTTCCACCAAGTTCAGTTCAAAAATCACCTCAGCAGTCCCATAAGGACTGTTTGGTTCAGTCAGTTCACAAGCCAAAAGCCCTTCATTACTGTAGCTTGACCATTTGGTCAAGTTCAACCTGGCTTATTTTGGTCCTCATAAGCTGTTTCAGGGTCCATATAAGCTCATTAGGTAGATTTAGAAGTTTTACATTGTCCTTTTGATTTTCAGTCAAAAATAAGCTCAAACAAGCCTATATAAGCCCTAAGCTTATTAAGCCTGTTACTTTGGTCTTTTTGTGTTCCATTTAGTCCATTGATCAAACCCACCAAATCCTAGACTCACTGCACAAGTGTGCACCAAAGTGCATAGCACTTCAGTCCACATACTGCATCAGCAGTCTTTGTGGTTTTTGCAGACTTTGTAGAATTTTTATGTCACTCATCACAAGCTCCCACAAGCTAATTTTCTGGATTACAAAACTCACCCAGCTTGTATGTATTTAGAATTTTTTACAAGATTTTTAGATCTCCTTTAAGCCACTAAAATCAGAATTGAAAATGGGCAATTTTGCCCTGTGCAGGGCACATCAGCAGACCAAAATAAGCCTTGGCTTATTTTGAGCTTTTGTGGCTTATTCACCTAGCATTTCTTGGTTCCTTTAGATCACTTGCAAGTATCTCTGTTTATTTCATCCTTGTTCCATAAGCTTTAAGCTCACTTTCAAGCTTTTAGCTCATCAAGCTCAAAAGCTTGACTGTTAAGCTTTTTAGTAGCCATCTGCTTATTTTTTAGGTTTCAAATTTTTTGTCTTCATTAAAGTTCCTTCTTTTCAGTAGTTAAACAAGTTTGTAGTTTATAGTTTTTGATAAAAACCACTTTTTATAAAGTGATAGCTTCTATTTAAGAGGCTTGAGCTTTTTAGCTTATTTTTCTGCTTTTTACTTAAGCACTTTCTAATTTTATATTTTTCATAAGTTTCTATCACCATAGGATAATTATAGAAAAAGTTTCATAATTTTCTGAGTTTGTTTAGTATTTATTAGAATTAAAAATAATTAAAAAATATTTAAAATAGTAATTAAATCATAATAAATAGAATATTAATCAGAAAAATACAATTCCAATTTTCATAATTTTCTTTTATCATTTGTAATCTAGGAAAAATATAAAAATATTTTTAGGTCTTAAAAAAATCAAAAATAGAAATATAGTGATAGCTTCTATTTAATAGAATTTATCTTTTTAAATTTTAATTAAGTAATTTTCATTTTTATAATTTTCTTATCTTTTTATTACCTTAAAGTATTTATAAAAAAATTTTCAGATTTTTCTTTGATCTTTTAGTATTTATTAGAATTTTAATTAGTTTAAATAATTATTAAATAGTTTTTAATTAATAATAATTAATTAATAAGTTAAATAAATAATTTTCTTTTTTCAATAATTTTATTTTATTATTAGGGTTGTAAAAATATAAATTTCATATCCGTAGGCTTTTTATTTCTTAAAACTCACTTTTTATTTCGTACGTTTACGTTTATTTAAATTTAAACGTACGTCTTTTAGTTTTAAACGTTTTTAAGTAATTTGGTTTCCAGTTCTTGTTTATATAGCTTGTTTAAAGCTATTTTCTTATCTCATTAGTGTAATCAAAATCATAATCCCTTTTCTGTTCAATAACACTTGATCACGATCCGTTTTTAAACACAATTTCGCATCTCGCTGGGACTTAAATGACCCGGGGATAAAACTATACTCCTTGGATTATTGCATTGTGTTCTTGATTGGTTTGACTTTGTTTGACCACATCCGTGGTTGATTTAAGTTGACTGTTTCGGAGCCGATCAATAATGCAAAACACAAGGGACTTGCTTGATAAAGAAGATTTTACTTATTAGTCCTTTGTAAGTTGAACCTCCTCTTGAATGCTATTACTGGGAGATGACACAAATGCCATGTTCCCAGTGTTGGAATTTGAGCTTCCAGTCTTCTTGATCTCCTGTTCAACAATTTGGAAGTTGTTGTACAAATCATCAAAACTCATAGTATCAAGATCAGGCTTGTTTCTCCAGACCATTACATGAGTGTTCCATTCAACAGGTAAGCTTCTCAAGAACTTTAAGTTTAGATCCTCCTGTGGGATCTCAACACCCAACACAGCCAGTTGGCTGACTATCTTCTGAAGTCTGTTGAAGATTTGGTCAAGTGATTCAGTGCTTGAAGCACTAAAGTTTTCATATATCTGCTTGAGCAGAGTCTTCTGTGTCTTCTTGGTGGCTTCATTACCACCAAACCTTGTTGTAATGGCTTCAAACAAGGTTTTTGCATCCTTGTATTAGCTGAAAGTCATCAGTTGCTCATTGGGGATACCCATTAACAACTTGCTAATTGCTTTAACATCGTTTTTCTTCTGGAGCTTCTCATCAGCAGTAACAGGACCAGATACAATCATGGTTTTAACGCCATCATCTCCTGTTGATTCAGTAGTTTTGGGAGTGAAGGAGTTTCCATTCTCAATAATGTCCCAAAGTGCATAATCCTGCACTTGGAAGTACTGCTCAATCCTGAGCCTCCACATCTCGTAGTCATTTTGCTTGAGCAAAGGCAGTTTAGTTGTGGTTGTAGTTTGTGTTGTTTCAAGATCCATCTTCATGAATGAAAGTAGAGTTCTTCTGGTATGTTTCTTCTAGAGCAAAGTTTCAGAACCTGGCTCTGATACCACTTATGAAGAATATTAACAACATTGACAATATTGACAATGTTAATGAAACAGTAAACTTATGAAACAGTATTGACAATGTTAATGAAACAGTAAACTTATGAAGCAGTGAATCTACTCTTTAATGCTTAGAAGAATATTAACAATATTGACAATGTTAATGAAACAGTAAACTTATGAAGCAGTGAACTCTGTATAAACACAATGTAACCAAAACGATTCAATATTATTAAGCAAATAATACGAGTGATCTGAATATCACTAGGGTTTGCAACCTTGAATCTTAAAAAACACATGGTTAAAAATAATCTAACACCTTAACCTATGACCTCCTTTTATAGAAACAAGGAGTCCTTTACAAGATAACTATTTATATACAATATACGCATCTTCTAATCTTATAAGATATATACTGAATCTATTCTATACTTATCACAAAATGCGTCTTCTATAGCAGTACCATCTTCATAAGCAGTCTTCATTATACTAGCAGTACTAACTCAGTTAGTACTGTTAGTTATATCTTCAGCAGTTTAATCTTTATACCTGGCAGTACAAACTGTTAGTGAAATAATTCCCAACAACATAACATCTTATTAACACTTTTTGATCATTCCACTTGACCTATAACACATTTAAAGTGATCCAACGATCCTACTTTGATTTCAAGTGAAGAACACAAGAAGCTTTCCAAGCCTTCAAGTGTTGTAGTTAGTTGTGTCTTATCATATACTTTTTGTATAACATAGTATATCATTTGTGTGTCTTTGTAACTCACCACCTACTACCAACTTGGGTAGTGATCATCATAAAACAACCTAGAGAGTTCGGTTAGTATTTTAGTCCTTAAAATACGTTGAGTGATAAGGTTGGTCTTGCCTTGTGAAAGACTCGATATCTAGCTTAGTATCGGTAAAGAAGTGAAGCGGCGTTGTAAGGTTTTCTCCGCCAAAAGGGAGCTTGTTGATATAGTGCTTGCAAACTCTCGAGTTGGGTACTCAAGGAGTGGAGTAGGGCGAGGAAGAAAGCTTCGTGCCGAACCACTATAAACGACCGTGTCTATTGGTTTGATCTTTCCTTTACATTTCTGTATTTACTTATTGCATATTGTTTATATTCATATATTGTATGTTGTGTTGATTTCACATCAAGTCACCGAATCTAATAATTTTGTAAACAAGCTAAAAACGGTAAAAAACTATTCAACCTCCCCCCCCCCCTTCTAGTTTTCCATAATTGGTATCAGAGCCACGTTAACCAAGATTTTTAAAATTTATTGGATTTTAAAACTTGAATCGATCTATGGATTTCGAAAACTACAAAGAGGGTCAATCTATGCAACGACCACCACTTTTTGAAAGCGATGGTTTTATATATTGGAAAAATAGATTCGAGACCTATGTGAAATCAAAAGATCTTGATCTTTGGCATGTTATTACCATGGGAACCTACCGTAAGAAACGAAACTACTAACAAAGAGGAAGTTGTACCTCTTGAAAAACAATTGGATGATCTTAAAAGGAAACTTGCCAAAAACAATGAAGCTAAAATGTTTCTTTACAACGATTTACCTGAGAAAGAATATGAAAGAATTTTCATGTGTGAAACGACAAAAGAAATTTGGCAAACTTTGTTAATCACTCACCAAGGTAATAGCCAAGTCAAAGATAACAAGATTGATTTACTTGTGCAACAATATGAGAAATTATCGATTGTCGAGGATGAATCTATTGATAGTGGATTTGCTAGGTTTAATACTATTATTACTAGTTTAAAAGCTCTTGACCAAAGTTTTTCGAGCAAAAACTATGTTCGTAAGTTTCTTAGGGCACTTCATCCAAAGTGGAGACCGAAAGTCACCGCTATTGAAGAATCAAAGGACTTGACAACACTTTCACTAGATGAGCTCATTGGCAACTTGAAAGTCTATGAGTTGATCATGGAGAAAGATTTGGAAGTGATTAGAGGTAAAAGAGACAAGGTAAGATCTATTGCCTTGAAAGCAAAGAAAGAGTCAAGTGATGAAGAAGAATCGTCATCGGATAGCGACGATGATGAGGATTATGCAATGGCCGTGAGGGACTTCAAGAAGTTCTTCAAGAGAAGAGGTAGATTCGTTAGACAACCTCGATACGAAAAGAGGTCAATCCGGAAAAGCCGGGATGACAAGAAAAGCAAGAACGATCGAAAATGTTATAGATGCGGAGATCCGAATCATCTCATTGGTGATTGTCTAAAACAGCCTAGAAACAAGGACTAAAAGGCTTTTGCCGGAGGTTCTTGGAGTGATAGTGGTGAAGAGGATGATGAAAAACCCAGGAGGAAACGGCTCTCATGGCTCAATCATCTAACGAGGTATGTTCCGATCTATCTTACTATAGTGATGAAGCGTCTTCTATAGATGTGATGTTATGCAAAAACAATACGATAAAATGTGTGAAACTAGTCTACAAATCATACTTAAAAACAAAGGTATGAAAATAATTAGAAAACGACTAGAAAACAAAATAGTTGAGCTTAAAGGGAAAATCAAAACACTAGAAGAAAACAAAGCCTTAGAATGTGAGTCATGTCTAGATTTACAACTAGAGAACACAAAACTAAAAGAGTCACAATCTAAGTGAGAAAAGAACGCATCAAAGTTTGCACAATTTGAAAAGAGTACTTACACACTAAAGAATATAATAGCCGAAGGTAAAAATCCTAATGATAAAGTTGGTTTAGGATTTAACCTAAATGAAGCTTCAACAAGTGCAATCAAAGAGGTAAAATTTGTAAAAGGTAGTCCTGATGATTTGACACCCAGCGGATCCACAAATATAGTAAACGGATCCGTATTATACGGATCCGTGGATCCGCCGAAGTGCAAAAATACGACATAACTCTTTAATATGCGTCGTGAAGCCTCGAAACCTAAATTGTAGATTAGTTATTATCTAATAGAGTCTAAGGCTAGTGAGAAAAAGGAAATTACAAAACTGAGCCCTTCATCTAGAACCCATTTTGTTAAAGTGAGTAAGAAACCTTCAACTAATGAGAACAAAGAAACACAACCATTGAAACCCTTACTTAAACATGTTTAGGCTATGTTGAGAATGAATCTAGGTCAGCAACACCTCCACCTAGACGAGTTGTTAATTCTCAACCTAGGTAAAAAACACCTCAACCTAGGAGCAGACGAAATGTTCCGACATAACAACATTCACATCCTATGTCTTGGAACACTAGTCACCAACAACCATTCATGCCTTGGGGAGCTTATTCACCATTTGCATTCAGCAACCAGCTCCTCAAATGGCTAGAATGTTTGACACTAACATGTACGGACCCATGAGACAATGGGGACCAAACGTTTGAGTTTTTGTGTCGTTAAACTAGGTATGCTTAAAGGTTGATTTGGAGCCAAACGAATGGGTAAAGGATAGTGGTTGCTCCAAACACATGACGGGAAACAAAAGTCTCTTCTCAACCTACAAAGCATACGACGGAGGTAACGTTACTTTTGCTAACAACCTTAAAGGAAAAATCATTGGCAAAGGTACGGTTTCTAACGGCTCACTTACTATAAATGATGTTGTACATGTTGATAACTTAGCTTTTAATTTGCTTAGCATAGGACAAATATGTGATACTAAGTGCAAAGTTGTTTTCTCGGAGCATAAGAGTGAAATCATTAAGGATGGTAGAATCATAGGTGAAGGAACTAGGGAAAATGGGTTATATGTGATGAAACTAGGAAATAGCCCTAAGGATCAAATTTGCCTAGCCTCAGTGGATGATAGTTCTACTTTATGGCATTGGAGATTAGGACATGCAAACATGCGTTTGATTCAATCACTCGCATCTAAGGAACTAGTTAAAAACCTTCCCAAACCTAAGTATGATCAACACTTTTGCGATGTTTGTAAAATCGGAAAACAAACACATGCTAGCCATAAGGCTAAAAATATGCTTTCTACTAATAGGTGTCTAGAACTCTTGCACATGGACTTGTTTGGCCCATCGACTATTTGAAGTTATGGAGGAAACTTCTACACTTTATTAATAGTCGATGACTACTCAAGATATACATGGACAAGATTTTAGAAAACTAAAAATGAAGCTTTTGAACAATTTGAAATCTTAAGTAAGAAAATTCAAAATCAAAAAGGTTCTTCAATCATTTCTATTAGAACGAATCATGGTCGGGAATTTGATAATGAGGCGCAATTTGGAGCTTATTGTGATGCACATGGGATAAGTCACAACTTCTCGGCTCCAAGAACTCCTCAATCAAATGGTGTAGTAGAAAGGAAAAACCAAAGTTTACAAGAAATGAGTAGAAGAACATTATTGAAAGTTGGATAGTAGCAACGCAAGAGGAACTGAACCAATTCATTGCTAACGACGTTTGGGAACTAGTACCCCAACCTAGAAATGCTACTATCATAGGAACTAAATGGGTGTTTAGAAATAAGCTTGATGAAACAGAGTAGTGTCTAGAAATAAGGCTAGATTAGTAGCGCAAGGATATAGTCAACAAGAAGGAATAGATTATGATGAAACTTATGCTCCGATAGCTAGATTAGAATATATTCGTATATTACTTGCTTATGCGTGTGCCTTACATTTTAAGTTATACCAAATGGACGTGAAGAGTGCGTTTTTAAATGGTTTTATCAATGAGGAGGTATATGTAGCACAACCTCCGGGATTCATTGATTTCGAAAATCCAAATCATGTTTACAAGCTCAAGAAAGCTTTATATGGTCTTAAGCAAGCTCCTAAAGCTTGGTATAATAGACTCAAGGCATTCTTGATTTAACATGAATATACCATGGGGATGGTAGATAACACACTCTTCACCAAGAAAAGAAACTCACACCTTATCATCGTACAAGTATATGTCGACGACATTATATTTGGTTCAACTTGTCAAGAGTTATGCGATGACTTTTCTACGATCATGCATGACGAGTTTGAAATGAGCTTGCTGGGTGAGTTGAATTTCTTTTTAGGATTACAAATAAAACAAATGGAATATGGTATCTTCTTTAATCAATCTAAATATATTAAAGAGATGCTTAAGAAATTTGGATTAGAAGATTGTAAACCTACTAAGACTCCCATGTCCACTGAAATCAAGCTAATCAAAGACGATGATGAATAATCCGTAGATAGCACTAAATATAGGGGTATGATCGGTAGTTTACTTTACCTAACGGCTAGTAGACCTGACATTATGTTTAGAGTTTGTCTTTGTGCTCGATTTCAAGAGAATCCTAAAATTTCCCATCTAGAAGCCGTCAAACGAATCTTTAGATATATTAAGGGAACAATACACTTAGGATTATGGTATCCAAAAGATACGGGTGTTGAAACAATCATCTATGCCGATTCCGATCACGAGGGAGATTATGTAGATAGAAAAAGCACTAGTGGCGTTTATACGTTCCTTGGATGTTGCTTGACATCATGGTTCTCTAAGAAACAAACCGCTCTTGCTATCTCCACAACCGAAGCCGAGTATGTATCCGCAGACAAGGCATGCCAGCAAGCACTATGGATGAAACAAGCTCTAATCGACTACGACATACATCTTAACGATATCACCATAATGTGCGACAATAAAGGCGCCATAGATTTAAGTAAAAATCCCATACAACACTCTAGGATTAACACATAGAAATCCGTCACCATTTCCTACGCGACAACGTTTAAAATGGTAATATTTCTATTGAGAAAGTTTCCTCAGAACAAAACATCGCCGACATTCTAACGAAACCACTCAAGCGTGAACCTTTCAACTTTCTTCGTTTAGGTCCAGGAATGATGGAACATATTCCATAAATCCAAATCCCATTAGGATTGACGTATTGTGATTTTTCATCCGAATAGTCATATACAACTCATCGTTGAAGTTCAACGAAGAAACGTCATAACCTAAAAATTCATCACAAGACTCCTTAAAACATATGTAAGAGTCTCATGACAAGTCTTTGTCAAAATCAAGGATCCAAAACTCACAAATCAAGTTCTATCCAATTTTGACAGTTTCACGGATCCAAGGATCCACAAAATACGGATCTGTTCGCCAAATTTGTGGATCCGCAGGTCCGAAGTCTGCATAAAATCCCCTTTTGTAAAAACATAGTTTCATAATATTAAAAACATAAACCACGACCCACTCACACCAATTAATCTCTTCAACGAAATTAAAAGATTTTGGTCGTCAAAACAAGTATACTTCATCAATCTGAACAACTACTGTAAGTAATTACTACTTCATTATCTTTAATCTGAGTCTAGGATTCTAATTTTATGCATCGAAACCTAATTTTAGGGATTTGCAATATAATTGGTTATAATTCATGAATCAAGTGTTAATTAGACTAGATTAGTACAGCTTATAACTATTATGCCTTCCCAATTATCAGTTATGCATAAACCCAATCAACATTATAAGAAATTGATTTTTAGAAAACCCTCAAATTGTTTTTCATAAAATCTTCTCACGATTAAGAAAATCATAAAATCATTTCCATTGCATTGTTAATACAAAATAAAAACGTTTCCATTCATGCACAATGATCTTACTAATGTCGTAGAATGCACACAATTAATATGTATGTTCGCCACATTTAAGTAAGCAATATCAAACCTAGAAGATGAACTTTGGATTATCTGAAAAATGTATTTAACTCAACTTTATTTTCAAAAGTCGAGTCGAGATAATCGCATCTTCACATAGTTTGCATATAGGCACACACTATAATTGAACCGTGCGGTAAAACATCTATATACTTACTTTGAACATTATACTTTAGGTGTCAAAAATGCCGAGTCCATATCAAGATGACTACAAGAAAAATGAGGCTTATCTACCTAAACTCTACCACAACTCCCACCTAAGTGAACATGAACAAAAAATTTACAAGAGTTTAGAGGCCTGAAAATTTCACGAGGGTAGAGTCATTCTTGAATCACTCCTCACTGAGGATGAGGAACTTGTTCCTAGGTTCACCAACATCGATCTTCATTGTATCTACCAGATCAATGAAAATTGTCCCTAGGTTTGTCGTAGATTTTTATCATTCCGTTCATCTAATCCGTCATGACGATGGATATCTTGATGTTGGGTTCAAGATTGATAACTACACTTATCACCTTTCTCTCAACGAATTTGCTAAAGCTCTCCAGATTCCCAACCAACAAATCTGTGTTTACACAGATGATTGGTCTCTTTCAAACCTTGAACATAACCTTGAGATTGACACTCCCTACACCGCACATCTTCCAGACATTGACATCATCAAACAAACTATTTCTGTCAGAGCCAGTCACTATAGGACTCATCCCAAAAAGGGTGAGATTGCCAAGGATCCCAATCAGTTAGAAACTCCCGAACTCCTTCCAAAATTTAAAAACTGGGAACTTCTTATTAGGGAAAACATTACTAGCATAGTAGGAAATAGAGAACATCTCCATGTTGTTCCAGCCCTTATCCTTTACTGTCTTGAAACTGTTCCAGCCCTTATCCTTTACTGTCTTGAAACTGGCACTCGCTTTAATCTTGCATACTACATTGTGTTGGGTTTATTGTTTTGATGAAGATAAAACAAGAAGAATGAAAATAAGAAGGACTAAATCTTACAGAAGAGAAATCTACAAAGACTAAGGGGGTGCTTGGTTGGGGGTAAAGGGGGGTGGGTAATGGGAAAAGAAATGAATAATGATGCTTGGTATGGAGGGGGTAATGTAATGATTACCCAGTACTGGGTAATCAACCATTATAGAGTAAATTGGGGGGGGGGGGGTAAGGTAATGATTACCCACCATCCACCATTTCTTTTGCATTCCCTTACCCTTTCCCTTTCCCTTTGCATTCCCCTCCACTGAACCAAGCGGGCCCTAAATATTTAGAAGATATTCTTAATTATTTAAACGATATTCCTTTGTAAACCCTAATCATCAAGTATATAAAGAGAATATAGGGTGTGTATTTTATAGCGGTGTCAAGATGTAACACCAGGAAAGGTGTATGTGTGTGTGTCTAGGCGTCAAAGTCCATAATGGACGCCTAGGGTTAGGGTGTTTTAGTTGTTTATCACTGCAAGGATCTTAGGATTCCTATTATTGTTGAGTAACCGTTCTAGAGTTGATCATCTAGAATTGTGGTGATTATGTGAATCATTATGAATGAAAAACCTTGTTCATAACATTGATTTTCTTATTTATTATTCCACTGTGCATGTTCAATGTTATTGTTCCTAGATAATATGAGGTCTAATCAACCTCAAGCTTAAACGATTCTATAGGTGGTATCAGAGCTTTGGAGCTCGTGATATCTAGGAGTCACAAGGTTTTGTTTGTCGAAGAATGAAGAAAAGAAAAAAAAATTTGAATCTGGTTTCTATGTTCATAACTCACTGCAGAGATGTTTTCAAAGGATGATAGCTCATTCGTTAACCATTGGATCGGGCTGAAATTTTTACTGAAGATTCTTCATATATCAAGGTCCATTCTCACTGGAGGAATCTTTAATCTGAGCTATTAATCTTCAGGTATAAATTTTTGAAAACTACTGCAAAGGGGTTTAAGTTTTTTGAATTTTAGGGTTTGTTCTTCAATGATTGTGTAATCGATCTGGTTATTATGATGTTTTGTTGATGTATGTTGCTGAGTTTATAACATCTGAGCTTATTGTCAAGGAAGTAGCAATGGTGTGTTTTTTTTTTCTGATCAATTTACACTTAGGGTTTCTTGAATAAGATCTACTCTTTATTTTTTTTAAAGGAAACCCTAGAATCAAGACGGGGATTATGTTAGACAGTTAGGGTTTTGATTTACTGTATATGTTGTGTATTCTACTGGATATACTGGTGGATTAATACATGATGAAACCCTAGCACATCTTCTTTATTTTACTGGTGGAGCGTGTACTGGTTATTGATGTTGATAATGAGAAGAATACACATCGATATACGCATAATTACTATGGTTATGAGTTGGTGTTTTGTACTGATCGAAGTGCATGATAGGGCTGATAGTACTGCTAAGTATGGATTAATACTGCTTATATTTACATAGTACAACTAGAAGACGTTACAGTACTGCTGGTGAGTTTTTGGTACTGCTATGCGAATAAGTTAGTACTACAGTTGATAACTTTGTACTGCTGCACACTCGACTTAATACTGCTGCCCTAAACATTAGTACTGCTAATTCATGGCTTTCAAATTTGTACTACTCGAAGTAATTTGAAAGTGCACAATAGGGTTCATTTGTACTGTTATGCTTGTTTGTTCTACAGTGCTACTACGCTTATGGTACATGGGCTTCATGATACGATTAATATCAGTACTGGTCGAATGCCTTTTTATGTTGATGTGGTTGATGTGTGATGCTAAGCAAATTATACATGGTTACAAGAGTAAGGGGAAGGCAGTGTATATGCTTAAAAGGATATACATGTGGTCCGATTTGATGTGGTTTCTGATTTTATTCAATATAGGACTATACATGATTTTGGTTTATTTTTTTGAGTGAAAGAGATTGTTGGTTGTCTATTTGGAACAGGTTGGTTCCAACACACACACAAGGGGAAGGCACACACACAAGAAGGTGTTTGGTTTTGGATTTTTGGTTTTGATTGTGACCTGATGTTCGTTAATATTGGATATTCTTGGGAATTGGGTTTAAGTTAAAGAACTATTCTTCATTCTACTACTGCTTGGTTTCAAATGCTTTTGTAGTCATTTTTCGTAAGCTATTTGGTGATCGTTCATTGAAGGTACTACATGGTGTTTGTTGCTATGGTGGTGAGTTATTCGAAAAGTTCTTTTAAATGGTTAACATATGGGTTTCAGAGGAAGCTTAATGTTAAAATTTTTAACCATTTATATGCTACATTCGATGGGAAGGTTTTCACAACTACTAGTTGTTATTCTTACTGATGGTTTAGGTTTCTTTTGTCTTGAGTTCATTTATAGTAAGCGTTTTGGTGTTCTTTATGGCGGGTAATTCGAGACAATAGAAGACTGGATTGGAAGTATGATAGTGGTTCGTGGTTGTGAAGATCAAGGTTGCATACTTTAGTTCCCGATTTGATGAGGACAAAAAGGGGAAGAAATTTGCAATTTATAGATCCTTGGTATAGCATGTTGCAAAGGAAGTCTGACTTAAGGGGAAGCTTGTTTCATTCGTGGGTGAGATTTAATTATCTCAACTTCTCTACTTCGTCTAGGGAAGTTCGTACAAGATTCGTGGTTGTTTTGTCATCATCAAATAGGGGAAGATTGTTGGGTTTATTGATTTGATGAAGATAAAACAAGAAGAATGAAAACAAGAAGGACTAAATCTTACAGAAGAGAAATCTACAAAGACTAAAGATTTAGAAGATATTCTTAATTATTTAAAAGATATTCCTTTGTAAACCCTAATCCTCTAGTATAAAAGAGGATATAAGGCATGTATTTTATAGGGGTGTCAAGATGTAACACCAGGAAAGGTGTGTGTGTGTGTCTAAGCTTCAAAGTCTATAATGGATGCCTAGGGTTAGAGTGTTTTAGTTGTTTATCACTGCAAGGATCTTAGGATTCCTATTATTGTTGAGTAACCGTTCTAGAGTTTATCATCTAGAATTGTGGTGATTATGTGAATCATTATGAATGAAAAACCTTGTTCATAACATTGATTTTCTTATTTATTATTCCGCTGTGCATGTTCAATGTTATTGTTCCTAGATAATATGAGGTCTAATCAACCTCGAGCTTAAATGATTCTACAATGTTTTCCACTACTGCTAGCTCTGCATCCTCGCCTAGATAGTCACTTTTGGTTGTGGCTAACCTTGACCTGGTCATTGTCAACTCCGCACACAATTGGTGTATTGCTATTCTGCCAAACAGTATGTTGTACCTGGAACTTGACTTAACGATGTAGAATTCCATGACAACCGTTCGAGATAGTGGATGAGATCATACTGTGGTTCCAGGTGAATTACTCCCTCGGGTATGGATCTCTCAGATGAGAATCTGATAAGTTAAATAGTCAGCAAACGGATTAGCTTTCTGATGTTATCAGGTAGCTACTTGAAACAAAGACCGTACATGATGTTGACTGATCTTCCCTCATCCATGTAGATTATGCCTTTTCTATGTGAAGTTATTATTGTCGTAATGAATATTGGATCCTTAGAGGGATTAAACTCTTCCCAAGGAAATGTATCCTTGATTGGCAGAGTCCAGTTTTCAAGTACCTCGTTATTCCATTTTTTTCTAGGATCCATGTTTGGATCATGTGGACGTGTAACGGTTGTTGAGTACCAAGTTTGTTTTCGAGTTTTGGGATGATTTTGTTGATTCGTCATTGTTGTAAAACGAGGTTTGTAGCCGTGAATCAGGGTTTTTGTGGTGAACATGAAGGTTTTTCGTATATTGCTTTACGAAAAAGAGCTTAGATTTTTTTGAAGTTTTGTCGTTGGAAAATATGGTTTTTCACATTAAAACTTTTGTTTTTGTGGTTCGAAGAACAAACGGTGAAGTTTTTAGGTATAACAGAGTTTTCTGGTGAAACAAATTTTTTTTTCGATGAACGCAAAAATGAAAATAGTGGCTTGTTGTTATGTTGTGTATAGCACGAATGGCGCCATGTTTACGTAAAGTATGTATTGGGGGAGGGTAATCGATCATTTAGTTTCCCATGTTCGGTAAAGGACCCAAAGTTATGACCGAACTCAAGAGTCAGGGTAACACTCATGAGTTGATTAATGTGTGTATTTTTTGTGTCAAAAATGACTTTGTCCATTTCATGAAAATGGTCCGATATTTATAGGGATGCATTTAGGGTTTGATACAACCTATGAATACAATCTAATGGTTTCGGATAGTCCACGTGGTGGTCATCCAAAGCAGGAGACAAGGATGACACGTGGTGTGCCATCCTTAGTCATGTTTAATTTATGGAATGTCTCATGTACGATATCACGTATCAGCATAATGTTCGCAGCACCAATTCAGCTCGAATGAGGCAGTGACATGTGGTGTCCATTAACAACCTTAGCTTGGATTGCTAAGCGGGTCACAACCTGAATATGTTCATCAGGTCAGACCTTGTTTGTGTTTGGCCTGGGAAGGCACTTCCTAGGTAGGCTCTGACGAGCCTTAACCTTGGTGGGCTTGTCTTGGCCTATTTTGAGTTATGGGCTTTAGCTAGTTGGGCTGAAGCTCCCATACGCTATCATTTACTAATCAGAATAGAATTTTATTTTACATATAATGAATAAAGTTTTATAAATTACCCTCTATTTTTCTTTTACAAATTTAATTCACTTTAGACACGTTTCTTTATAACTTTTTTTTTAAGTGAATACGAGACAATTTTGACTATTTGACTATCCAATTTTATCTTTTGTTAGTCAATTAGATGATTCAGATATTCACATGACAAAATCGAGTTTTCCTATCCATCTAATTTGAATTTTGTCAAGGACTTGGTTTTATAAATTCACTATGAAATAACATTTTACTTTATCGGGATAATGTAAATGGAGACACTTAAGTTTTCAACTTTTAACATATAGGTCACTCTGATGCATGGTTTTGCGACCTTACAACAGGTTTTACCTCTCGAGGGATCTCAAGAGGCTTGCAATCCCCACCAGGCAGTGTACCTGACTGATGTAGTATAGTGTAGTGGCAAGTACCGGGGGATTGATCGTTCTCTAGGGGAATAGTGTCGTTAGGATTGAAAAACTACTCTAATAGGTCTAAGGGTGAGGGAAGATTCTTTTTGTATTTTTTTTATATTTTTATAAAAGAAAGTAAAATCTCAGGTTTGAAGGAGTGAGCGAAATTAGTTGCTAGTCAACTAACCCAAATAACTACAATTGCAAATAAAATAAAATAACTGAAAATAAAAAGGTTGTGGAACTTATATGGAGAGAAATGTGTTTACTTAGATTTCCTTACTCCCTAATTATCTTTTACCGGTTGATTAGTGTGTATTAATTGCGTGGATGACGGGTGTATTCCTTAATACCAATCGTGGGGTGGCGTACGTACTTCCCCAACTCTACAAGCTCCTACTTCACTCCTATGTTGAGCCGGCTAAGAAGCTCCTAACATGGGATCACTAGAATTCGCTCATGCATTAAATACAACCATAAAAACCTTAGTACGCATTGGTTCATGTTTCTTAAGACGTTCAAGCAAGTTACCGTATAGGAGGTTAGCCAGTTTTCTTAAGCCTGACATCGATAAACAATCATCCAATACAATTAATAACACACCAACAACCAATAATCAATAGTTAGGTTTCATTAGATCTAAGCAAACACAAGATAAATCTAGCCTAGCATGTTAAATAAAAGACAAGAACAAGATATAATCAAACACCACATAGACATATTGAATGATTAATTGATTACTTATCTTCAATTGAACATGGGAGATCCAAGGGTATAAAACCCTTAAAAGTAGCAGAAAAATCGTCTTAGGGTTTCTCCTTACAAAGTTGCACACTAATGACTAAAAATTATGAGAATATATATAGAAAATCAGATCTGACGGCGTCACGTTATAGAGCTGACGCCGTCACCTCGCCGCGGTTAGGGTTTCTTGATGGCCTTCTTGACGCCGTCCCCTTTTAATCATCCAAAATCCTCTCTAGCGCGTCAGGGGTTGACGGTGTCACAATGGTGCTTGACGCCGTCACAGGTACTTTTTCAGCCGATTTTGAGACTTTGTCGTTTTCTTCACTTTTATGCTCCAAAAACGTCCAAAATGCTTCCTTTTCCAGATTTCTTCTCCAAAGTACCTAAAATGACAAAATGAACGATTTAGGGCAATATTTGATCTAATAAATACGATTTAGGGCTTAAATGACCCCCTAAAAGCGGTACACTTTTCGCTTCATCAAATACCCATACACTTGAGATTTGCTTGTCCTCAAGCAAATGCGCTTTTATTCTAATCAAAATACAAGTTAGGGGTCATTTAACGCTAATATAAAAGTAATTACAACAAATAGTCGTTCCACTTTAATCATAATAAGCACGGAGATTACAGACTAGCACCTCACAAGTAGTGTTTAGATACTCACATCTCTCAGGTGTCATAAAAGTATATCTCATAAATGAAAATGAATAATATCTCTCACTACCTGTCATAGCAAATTGATTACCATAGGCTTGGGAAAGGATCAAAAACCTCATCCACTAGGTGTAAGCACCTAAGATAAACTATCAAAGAGGGCTTTTAAACGGGTTATAACGTTAGGTGTATTGATATGATAAACACGGTTTTGTTCGATAAAGGATATTTTACTGGTGGCGAGTTAAAGATCTTGATTAATTACATGTACAATATGGCGTTGCTAAGCCAAGACTAGACTCGACTTAAGCTAATGAAAAGAATAACAAAAAGATAAAATAAACATAAAATGAAACGGGATGGTAGTCCGTATGTTTTTTCTACTTTTTTTTTTTTTTTTTTTTTTTTTTTTTTTTTTTTTTTTTGCATACACTCTTACCCTACCATCCAAAATAATACATCGTAGGGGGTTGTATCCCCCTTACACTTGAACTTTTATATAACTTTACAATTAACTATTCTAACGACTCGAATTAAGATAATCGAAACACTTGGAGTACTTTTAAAATATTTAGCACATATGGGGGTAATAATGTTGTTCTTCCCCATTACTCCATTACACTAGTACTTTACCCATGAGTCCCAATCGTCCCAAAACAATATGTACAAGGATATGACTCGACTTAGCAACCATGTAATCAATTAGATAATTAACTTGGGGTTTAAACAAATGTTGTCACAATAATGCACTAAAAATGAATGCATACAAGGTAGGCTAAGGCGATTTGGGTGCACATTTAAGTGGGGTGTAAACAAATTCTTACTTTAAGTAAAATGCTTAAAGTTAGAAACGAAAAGATAGGCTCTGAGGGGTGTACTAGGGGTATCGTGTAATAAAAATGAGTACAACGCAAAGGGTGTGGGAGAATTACTTGACCAATGTAGCCAATGTAATTATAACAAAAACACAGGTGTAAAACAATGGGTTAATCCTGATGCCTCTTATCATGTAGTAAATCTAACTACACGAATGTAGTCTCACTTGTGGCCTCGGAATGGTCTAACGCAAGTTCTAGAATCTAAGTGCTACCGGTACACACATCATAGCATAAATGCTTTTCCTACCAATTCTAGGGGCGAACCTCACATATTTGGGGGTGGAAAATTTTTTTAGTGGTACGATTTTGTGCTAGTCATATAACTCCTATCCGTGAGACGCTCATTAAGACCAAAGTTTCACTCCTATATGTTGTAAAAAAATTTAAATTTGGCACTAAAATTGCCTTAACAGGTATTTCTCTCAGTTTTATTACACATCTACCATTAAACAAACGAAAAATCAAGCGTAATAGCATTCTCTAAGGTATCGTACTTTACCCCCCCCTTACACTTAAGATGAACATTGTCCCCAATGTTCAAATAACAAGATGTAAAAGTAAATAAGGTAAAAGAATGAAATCAAATACTCCCCTGATTCGCTCGGTGGATAAAGAGGTAACATGGTTAGATCTTCTTCTAAGGTAATGTTGAAGCTTCAAGATTAAAGCAGCGCCAAAAGCTAGATTCCACATACATCTCCTTGCCCAAAATAACCTGTTAAACCTGAGAAAACAAACACGAAAACCTGCATAACATCGGCGGGATAAATCTATATAAGGATATAATGCTTGTGGAATGATTATTTTGCAGATTCCTGGAGTTTATAAGTTAGAGATTTAATAAAGCATTTTATGATTCCGGAAGAAAAACAAAACTTTCAAAAAAAATTCCAGAAAACTGTTCCTGACGCCATCAGACTGGGGTCTGACGCCGTCAGAAGTGATCTGACAGATTTTTCATGTTAAGTTTCCGGAAAATTTCTGGAAAAACTCAATCCTTATTTCCTGGAAATCCTGCAAAATATCATTATGACTCGATACAAGCATTTGACTCAAACAATTACTAATATGTATGTTAATTTAATATTGTTATGATTCATGTTCATTTGTTCTAATAAACCGATTTGGATTTCCCTTACACTTATCTTTTGCAAAATACCTTTATATGTAGTTAAGACGAAGTTAAAAACAAGATAAAGCATTTTCACAATTTAGTTTCGAACATGAATCAATAATAATAAAAATTAAACATACATACGGAAGCAAATAAAATCAAACAAACAAATAAATAAACACACAAAGCAAATAAAGCTTGGGTTGCCTCCCAAGAAGCGCTTGTTTTTGTTCGAGTCACGAGCCTGACTCTACCCTTATTTAACGGATAAAGGAGAGGTTTTTCCTACACTTAGGATTAAGTGCGGGTGATAGTAGCGATACACACCATCTTGGTGGAAGTATGCCGCGTGAGGAAAGAGTGGTGGATGAATTATATACTCAAAGGGGTGTGCTCCTTTCATCATAACCTTACCTAGTTCACTTTGGTCAATGGGTGAATTAAAGTTTTCTCCTAAAAAGGGATCATCTTCTATCAACTTCGAGAGATTCCTAGTTGGGAATCCATCTTGACCTAATAAACCCGGTTTAAACCCATAATGTTTCTTGTGATCAATCATGAATGGGTGATGTAAGTATGTAAGGTCATGGTTCACTCCTATATTAGCTTCCACTCCACATGGCCTAGAGTCTACTACCTTAATCTTAACATTACCCGGACTACATGGTTTGATGGGTGGATCGGGACCTATTTTAATTCCTAACTTTTCATCCAAGGATGGAAAATTGGGTAAGGGTCTCGGTTGAGGCTCCGGTTCATCAAAACTAGGAACTTCCATAGAACTAAAAGAAAGGTTGTGACTACAAGTATTCAAACCTATTTCTTCTAGTTGTGTTTGGTCCAAGGGCTCTACCTCTATTGGGGTTCCTATAGTCTCTTCTACTTTTTCCGGGTAAGTTACGGGCGGTGTGTTAACCTCAAATGATGGTAGGATTTGTGGGGTATTTAGTGGTCTTGCATTTCTAACCTCATTCTCCATAGTATCTAAATCACCTATATGTTCATCATGTGTTTTGGTAGGATCTAACCCAAACACATTCCTAAGTATCTCAAATCCTTCTCTAGCCATTTGAAATTCTAAGTCCGATTCATAGTAATATTCAACTTGATTACTATGTTCCAATTGCCTAAAGGATTCCTCATGCGTGTCATATGTTTTGGTGAAATCTATCCCACTCATGCAACTAGGTAGTTCAACACTAACCATCTCACAATCTTGGTCCAATTCAAGGTCCATGTTCTTAAAAACTAGGTCTTCTTGCTCATGGTACCTATAGTCGGATAAATCCTCCTCATTTGTTTCCTCAAGTTGTGATGTATATAAACCCATCAATTCATTCAACTTATGGTTCACGGTTAGGAAGCTTTCCTCAAATTTTTTCCAAAGAGTTTCACTAAAAGGAGTTGATCCTAACAATGATTGTTTAATAGAAACCGCACATGCACATAATTCATCAAACCTATCAAACTTTACACCCATCTCCTCTTGTATATATCTAAGATCACTTAAAAATTCATTGGAACAACAGGAAGCAAATCTATCCGTGTAAAGTAATTATTCCTCTATTGTTAATGATCTAAATGGAATTTCATCCGCCATGGTGACAAATGAAAATGGTTTTACAAACAAAGGGCACAAAGAAAAAGATAGACTAAAGAAATCTAATAAAAAAGAAAATAAATATCTCACTCGATAGGAATCAAGTGAGTAGACCTAATAAAATAAAAATTCAACCCAAACAATAACTATTCCCCGGCAACGGCGCCAAAAACTTGATGCGTGGTTTTGCGACCTTACAACAGGTTTTACCTCTCGAGGGATCTCAAGACGCTTGCAATCCCCACCAGGCAGTGTACCTGACCGATGTAGTATAGTGTAGTGGCAAGTACCGGGGGATTGATCGTTCTCTAGGGGAATAGTGTCGTTAGGATTGAAAAACTACTCTAATAGGTCTAAGGGTGAGGGAAGATTCTTTTTGTATTTTTTTTATATTTTTATAAAAGCAAGTAAAATCTCAGGTTTGAAGGAGTGGGCGGAATTAGTTGCTAGTCAACTAACCCAAATAACTACAATTGCAAATAAAATAAAATAACTGAAAATAAAAAGGTTGTGGAACTTATATGGAGAGAAATGTGTTTACTTAGATTTCCTTACTCCCTAACTATCTATTACCGGTTGATTAGTGTGTATTAATTGCGTGGATGACGGGTGTATTCCTTAATACCAATCGTGGGGTGGCGTACGTACTTCCCCAACTCTACAAGCTCCTACTTCACTCCTATGTTGAGCCGGCTAAGAAGCTCCTAACATGGGATCACTAGAATTCACTCATGCATTAAATACAACCATAAAAACCTTAGTACGCATTGGTTCATGTTTCTTAAGACGTTCAAGCAAGTTACCGTATAGGAGGTTAGCCAGTTTTCTTAAGCCTAACATCGATAAACAATCATCCAATACAATTAATAACACACCAACAACCAATAATCAATAGTTAGGTTTCATTAGATCTAAGCAAACACAAGATAAATCTAACCTAGCATGTTAAATAAACGACAAAAACAAGATATAATCAAACAACACATAGACATATTGAATGATTAATTGATTACTTATCTTCAATTGAACATGGGAGATCCAAGGGTATAAAACCCTTAAAAGTAGCAGAAAAATCGTCTTAGGGTTTCTCCTCACAAAGTTGCACACTAATGACTAAAAATTATGAGAATATATATAGAAAATCAGATCTGACGGCGTCACGTTATAGAGCTGACGCCGTCACCTCGCCGCGGTTAGGGTTTCTTGATGGCCTTCTTGACGCTGTCCCCTTTTAATCATCCAAAATCCTCTCTGGCGCGTCAGGGGTTGACGGCGTCACAATGGTGCTTGACGCCGTCACAGGTACTTTTCCAGCCGATTTTGAGACTATGTCGTTTTCTTCACTTTTATGCTCCAAAAACGTCCAAAATGCTTCCTTTTCCAGATTTCGTCTCCAAAATACCTAAAATGACAAAAGGAACGATTTAGGGCAATATTTGATCAAATAAATACGATTTAGGGCTTAAATGACCCCCTATAAGCGGTACACTTTTCGCTTCATCACACTTATTTATTGAAATGAACTTATAGACCGTACAATTATTGGTTTGTTTTCATTTTCATCAATTCCGGCCAAATTTATAACCGAAAACTATAAAATATAAATAAGGAACTAACCTCTAACTTATCTAAGCAATACGAATGAAAAGTTTGATGTGACATACCGATTATGCTCTTAATTTAAGTTTGAATTTATGTTATTAAAAGTACTTTAGAAGGATAAAACTGAAATTTCGCGGCTGGTTTTTTATTCATATTAGTTTAATATGTTAGTTGTTAGGTTCATTCTTGCTATTCAATAATTATCCGGATTAAATTTGACCAGAATTGGTGTAAACGAAGATAAAAAAATAGTTTGGTGGCCTATAAGTTACTTTCATTAAATAGATGGCCTATGTGAGAACAACTTAAAAGTTGGATGGCCTCCTGATATATTATCCCTACTTTATTATATAATAGATATCATAAATTCAATATGTCTACATAAGGTAGCAGATCATTTGAAAAGTGGAATAAAATTGCGAAGTCTAAAAAGTAATCCTACAGCTACACGTGTGCCCTTCTTTTTCTTATCTATACATCTTATTAAAACGCAGTTTTGGATGACATCATTTAATTGTAATTTGACATACGTGTCACTCAATTAGGGTGTTTGCTTTGAAGTTGCTTATGTCATAAATACTTTAATATTTCTTCATCATATACGAATAGAATTATTTTATTGGAAACCCAATTTTTTGCAGCCTTGCCGGCGCTTTTTCTTTTTTACTTTCTCCTCACTCAAGAATTCAAATTCAAAATTACATTTCTTGCTTCTTTATCTGTAACACCCCCATTTTCACAGATAGCAGCGGAAGCTAAATCTGGGGTATTACTTCTTGATACATAGTCATAGTGATAGAAAATGACTCAAAAAGAGACGTTTTGAAAAGATACGTTATCATTCATTAAAATATCAGAATTTTACAGAAGGAGGTCCCAAAATCTATGTGAAACATAGAGTTTGAATGATAACAGGTTCGAAAGTCCTCAAGTCCAGTGCCACTCCGTGCCATATGTTGCTCTATAAGGTCGTGCACAGTCGTTGACCCAAGCGACCTGGGTCACCGGCTGCCACGTCAGCTTTCTCTCTCCGGCAACCAGAAGCGACCAAAGTGCCACAGTCGATGACCGACTTTTTTTTTCTTTTTTTTTCTTTTTTTAATCAAATATTTAAAAAAAAACTTAAAATTCATTAATAATAAAAATATTACAATACTAAATTAAAAATACGATAGCGATTACAAACGTAAACTGATAATCTAAATTGTAGCGATCTTTGATTGCTGCCTAAGATGATTTTGGTGATTTTTGGGCAAAGTTGGGTCGATTTTGGAGTAGTAGAAGATCAAATCTTGGTTCTTGGTTGATTTTTCCATGAGTTCGACCTGTTTTCGTTGAAGTTCTATTTTCTCTCTTTTCATGGCCAGCTCTTGTTGCTTCATCTTCAGATACTTATCTTCAATGACCTTCTTTTTTCCCCCTTTTGAGGGCTTTGGTTTGAAGAAGTTCTTGGTTAGCGAAGCTACAAACGATTGTGGTGGATCACGAAAGGAAGACGATGATTTCTTCCTGGCTGCATCACGACCTTCTGGTCGTGATTCTCTAGTATCGTCTTCATCTTCAGAATCATCGACGTCTTGAAAATTCAAAGGACCTTGTGTTGACCCTGAGGTTGTTGTAGAGCCCTTTGTTTTCTTCCGACTATTCGTTCGAATAGCATCCCCCTCCGTCTTCCAAGCCTCATGATGCCTCAAGATTCCCCAACATTCCACCAAGTTGAAATCATGACCGTAAATCATACGGTATTCCCTCAAACCTTTCTCCATATCATCAACATCATTCTCACCACTACCATGGTTAAGCTTGATATTATCCATGATAACAGCAAAATTTCCAACCCTACTCCGAATCCGATTCTTCCATTTGCTGTTGATAGAGTCGTAGCTTCTTAATGAACTGGTTTCTTTATGAAAATACGCTATCACCTCCTCCCAAAAGCGGTGCCTGTTAATAGCGTTTCCTCGCTGGGAATTTTCTGACACAAAAACCCAAGCTTTACAAATAGCGATCTCTTTCGCCTTTGTCCATGATGCCTGTTTTTGGGATGGTTCGGCCTTCTTGCCTTTGTCCTTCGCCTTTGTAGCACGTCGCGAAGCAGTCCTTGGTTTGACGGGTGATGTCTCTTCGACATCGTCATCGTCTTCAACATGGAAAGAACCGTGGTACGAACCATGGTAAGAACCGTGACCCGAACCTTGCCCCATCGACGCATCTTGAGTCGGATATTGTTGCATCGCATGGTTGTCCATAAAATCCTCAAAATCCATATCAAGATTAACATCCCGAATCGGGGAATAATCTTGATACGGTTGGGGAGATTGCATGAAATCCATGTTAGGCCGATACGATGACCCACTTGGTTCTTGATACAGTGGAACATATGGACGATTAAGGTAAAACATGTTATGATTTTGGTTGGGTTCGGGTAGTCGTGATGAATATTCAAAAGAGGGTGCACGAAATCGAATACCCCGTTGTTGTGGTGGTGTTATGCCGGTTAGTTCGAAGTTGTTTTCCGGCGAGAAATTCAAATTCGGGGCATTTTGGGGTAGTCGGGATCGTCGGTCTTTTGATGTAGGAGTGTTTTTCTTTGACATGATGAGAAGTTGTTTATGGATGATAAGTTGAATATGAATTGTGTTTGAAATTGTGTGTTTAGATGTGTGTTTGAGGTGGGTATTTATAAGGTTGGATTTTTTATTTTTTATTTTTAATATGCAACGGATAGAATTTGGAATGTGTTTGCATAGACTTAAAACTCGGTCGGTTGAAGGACCGATGTTGCCTTGCCCCAAGAAGCGACCGATATTCCACATACGAACCGACCGATCTCAATATCGGTCGGATATGGAAAAACAAAGCGACCGATCGATATATCTCGGCCGGTTGTGCATAGCCTAACCTAGGATAACATGCTAAAAGGGTCAACATAAAGGTTGAGTGAAGTTCGTAGGTTTTAGTTTTTAGTGGTTGAATACAAGTTCGTATGGGTTCCGTTGTTACACTCATAGTTTGTAATAATCGCAACGAATGCTCACGGAATATGGTTATTATTGCAACTAAGCTCATGACACCAACACATTAACATGGGGATCACCTTAGTGATATTTGAGGAACTAAAGTCCTCTTGGGGAGGTAACTTGCCAAAGTTACCTATTGTTAACAAATATAGTGTTATTGGTACCCGGTAGGGGCAAACCAACGAGGGTAGTCACACTCCAGATAGATCTATCCACAATATTCGCGTTCACGCACAAGTGATTATGGTTCATGAAATTTGGAAAATAGTGGCAGGGAAAGGTACTCATGCAATAATGATTTAGGGTAGAAAAATAGGTTTATAGCACGTATCCCCCTCGCGGGTTTTTATAAAACAATCAAAACATTTAAAAGCGAGGCTACGAACTCACCTTAGTTTAGGGAAATCTGATTGATGTCAAAAGTGACTCAGCTATTTGACGGCCTACTCACGCAACCTAGGGTAGTGTATGTCAAGTCTTAGTTGGTTTGTCTATGTTTCTAAACTTTGTTTTAAAAGTATATGTTTCTTTAACTCACTAGATTTATATATAACGTAACACCGTTCGGGCTATCATAATCCAGAGGTCATGTAGTAAACGTTTGAGGAGCCAGGGCACTTTAACTCGTAAACCCAGCAAACTCGTCGAAACGTATACCCAAATGAAACCCCTCACATGAAATTCTCTAGTATTGTGGTACGTTGTTAAGTTAAAAAGATAGGTTTTTAGTTTATAAAAATATTTCATTTATACCCTTAAGTTTGTAATTTGACAATGTATACCCTTTAACTTATAGACTTTTACAAAACTAGTCCTTTATATAATAATTATATATATACTAACCCTTTAGCTTTAAAACTTTACAAAATAGGTCCTTATACTTATAATTTTATGAAAATAATAGAAATAACCCTTATACTTAATAGTTTCCAAAACTTACAATATATACCCCTATGCATGGAATACGTTACAAAACTAGTCCTAAAACCATGCAAAGTATGTTTTTAGTATAACAAAAGGGTTTTATAGCTTATGGCTTATTAGAATAATCTTAGATAAGTAGCTTTTAAGAGCTTATAGCTTATGGAAAGGGCTTATGACAAAAAATAGCAATTCGACTAGTATTTAGGGTTTTAAAAAGATAACGCCTAGGTTTAGTGATCAAGACTTAAACAAAGGGCTTATAGGGGATCTAGTAAAGCTTATAAACATTCTAAAACCATAAGAGAGCTTATTGAACAAGTAGGAAGGCTTACACGACTTGAAATGGGTCGAAACTAGGGTTTAAGGTTTCTCGGTTAGAAATGATTCGATAAGGGCTTCTAGGCTTGATCCTCTTGGTTCTTTAGCTTCTAAGGGCTTCTATACTACTGCTAGGATTAAGTGACAGCAAAGTTTGGAGGTGGTGTAGCTGTTTGGAATGAGTTCAAGTGGTGGTGGTTTGCGTGGTATTTATAGGGATCGAATACTTGGTGGCCAAGTTTAGCAACTTGGTGGCCAAGTTTAGCAACTTGGTGGCCAAGTATTCTTGGAGTTGGGAGCAGGTCTAGGTAGCTTGGTGGCCAAGGTTTGCTAGGAGTGGTGGAGAATGGGTGTTGTGTGGTCGTGGTGATGTAGCGGCAACAAGGAGGTGATGAGACCTCCTTGGAGGCCAAGGGTGGTGACAAGGTAGTGATGGTGGTGCTAGGTAGGCTGCTTAAGGTGCTAAGTAGGCAAGCAAGGTGGTGGATCATGGTGGTGGAAGGTTGCTAGCTTAGTTTTTAAGTAAAAACCTAGGTTTTGTTTCGAATAGGTTTAGGTGAGTTTAGGGTTTTAGATTAAGGTTTAAGGTTAGGATTAGGGTTTAGAAATGATTAGGGATTAATTTTAGGGTTTAGGAATCATGTACTAGGTGGTTGTAACTTGTGCTAAAGAAATTGTAAGGTTTAAACATGGTTTAGGCACCTAAATAACCTAATTTGGGTCCTAAGCTTAAAAGACTTGTACTCTGGGCTTTAAGTAGTTGTACTAAAGTTTAGAAAGGAAAATGTAGCTAAGATAACTTATACTTAAGCCTTGAACACTTTCAAACTAGTTTTAACTTGAAATTAGGGTTTTTAAAATAACCGTAAACGTATAGGGCTTGTTTTGGTAAAATGTTAGATATAATAAGTTAGATTAATAGTATACTTGATAAAATGATCTTTGTAACTTAGACTTGACATACTAGGAGGTTTACATGAATGTAAACATAGAGATATTTGGCATTGGTAGTTGCGTGAGCACGTCTAGTGGGCTATGTAAGTTACTTTACATAGTGTGAGTGAAATGAAGCAAAAAAATTTCCCGTGAAAATATCTTATATAGATATTGTAGTGGAAATTATATTGGTGAAAATTACTTGTTATATTATCTGTCAATTTGATCTTATCTTGCAAGCAGGTCTTATTTTCTCTATATTTTATGCTTTTTTCTCCATGGGTCTTTAAAGCCAGGATGCAACCTTCGAGAGTGAATATCAAGAATGTGCAGCAACATCAACAGTCTTACTGGTCAAACTACTTATGGTGAAATTGTAAGATTTGTATTATAAAAGCCTGACTTTGTGAATGATTTTCTTTCCTTTTTTTTTTTTTTTTTTTTTTTTTCAAATCTCAACAAGTCAAGTTTTTGTCTAAGTTTATGTTTGATTGTTCCAAGTTTTTATGTATTTTTTATGCACATCATAATCATATGTTTGTGGAAACACCTGAGTGAAAAACTGATTTCTTTTAATAGTAGTTTTGTTGTTTGAGTGTTGTAACTGTTAGAGTTTAATGGAAAAATATTAATCGTGTATGTCTAGATTCGAACACGGGACCGAGGGATTGCACTCTTTACGTATGAATGATTAAGTAAATAATTAATATATATAATAATTATGTATTTTAATTATTTGGACACAAAATGATAACTAACTGACGTTAAGTAATTAACGGAATTGACTAATGACCGTTAGGGAATAAAGGAAGGACCGTTAGTGAAACTAGGAGCTAAAGAAAGATCTAGAACCCCATTCCATTGGGTTTGGCCGATCGGCCTGAAGGGTTTAAAGCCCTAATCGACTAGCTTTTGCTCCAAGATGTCCATTCACTATAAATACAAATTGAAGGGTTATTGTTTCTTTACCTTGTGCATTTACTATAACCCTAAATTTGTTCTCTTCCTCTTTCTTGTTCTAAAACCGGTCGACCACTTCTATTAGGAGGGGGGATCGATTTTTCTAAGTTAACAAAAATTGTTTTGGTTAATCGTGTTCATTCACTAGCATCAATACTTGATTGGTTATAGTACGTGTATACAAGAGTTCAGTAATAACTTACTTTAGTTATTCATCTTGGATTGTGATACAAAAAGGTAAGGGGTTTCACGGTAATCCTATTGGTTTGATCAAGTGAAGTGAAGAGAAGATTAGATCCTTATTTAGCTAGGATCAAAAGGTATGTAACTATTTATTATTCAGTAATTCTTTATACGTGTTAAATATTTGATCTTGCTTCCGCTATACGTGCTTTGATGTGTTTATTTATTTAGATGATAGTCATGCTATTTAAATCCAACAGTGGCATCACGAGCCAATTTAACATGTAATTGTAATTACCTAAACGCATAATAAAAATCAAATCTTGATTTGGATTTACATGTTAAGTCGATTTTTATTCTAGGGTTTTTCAACATACAATAAAAATCGAATCATAATTTGGGGGGGGGGGGGGTTCGACCCTTCTTTTAATAAAAAGTTAGTTTTTTAACCCTAAATTAGGACATGTTGTGTTTATGTGTTTATTTGAATAAGGGTTACGTTCCTGGATAATCCATGATTCTTCATGCAAGGAATTCATGGATTAGGGTTTGTTTTTTGTGCTACATGTTTTAGATAAATCTAAAATTAGGGAAGACCTAATTAATATAATTAATGAATCAATTATGTGCAACGTGGTATATAATTATTAAGGCTTACGCGACCAACTTGTTGGTGTCTGTGGTCCATTGGGTACAATGCGCTCGAAAACCAATAGGAGTCTTTATAATTATATACATAAAATTCACATAGAGATTATTAATAGGATTTATCAAAAGGTTTGCATGTGGCTATATGATTTAATGGTTAAGATTATATATGCGTTATTATGTGTTTATTTATTTTTTGTTAAATTACTTGTCTTTTTTGTTTAAATTGTTATCGAATTGTAAGCAAAAAGAGGGTAATTTTTTATATAAAAAATAAATGGACCTAATAACTATGAAACCTTGATGTGGTAAATTATTTATTGCTAAGTCTTATGTGCCGACAGTGGATCGCTTCGCACGGTAATTTGCTCCCAGGCGAGACTAGCAATTTAATAATTTACAACATAATTTTTAAGCTTTAAAAAGCTTAAACTTTTAATTGATTGATGCAACTGTACAAAATTGGTCGAAAGGCGGACCTAATTTTGACAAACTATAAGGTTGGTTTAAGGTTGGTTTCGCATTAAATTATGGCCTTAAAGAGACTCCATTCTGTCTCTCCGCCCGCTTGTGCATCAAATTAGACTTACCAAGTACAACCATTATATATGTACGAAGCATCTTAAGGAAAAGTTGTAAGTTTCTCAACGCCATCAATTAAAACTTTGTTGATTTAAGCTTAGTAAAGAGTAAAAGTTTTTTTTACATGAAACATAATGATACAAGATGAATGCATGACATCTTTGTACATTTTTTTTATTACACACATCAAAATTAATACCCTTAAATTTAAGTTATATGCCATCCAATGAAACGGAAACACCTGAGATTACATACCTTCATTACTAGCAGCCAAAGCTGATGTGATGATCAAAGGATGGTAATCAAAGGGTAAATTACATACTTTCATTACTAGCAGCCAAAGCTGATGTGATGAAACTATGGTAATTTGCAGTTTCTTAAGTTGGTTAACTTAATTGAGTACTTTCATTACTAGCAGCCAAAGCTGATGTAATGAAACTATGTCAAGGCATAAAGATGGGGATAAAACATGCGTACATTTGCAACTGAGGTTGGCAAAATATGTAAATCCCATAATTCTAGGAATTGCAATTTAAGATTGGCAATTGAGTTCGAATCGTACCTTATTGAGTACTTTCATTACTAGCAGCCAAAGCTGATGTGATGAAACTATGTCAATTTGGATCCTAGTTTTTCAGTGAAAATTAAATGGTTAAATGTTATTTACCATGGGTGTTTAATTTTCTTGAAAAGATTAATTATCGAAAGTACTAACTTTTGAACTTTTTTTTGTAGAAATAGCCCAACCCAACAACACTAACATGAACAACATGAGTTCTACTTTCAAGCAAATGATTGAAAGAGAAAAGTTGACTGGGACAAAGAATTTCAATGATTGGTACCATTATTTGAGAATTGTTCTGCGAATGGCCAAAAGAATTGATTATCTTGGTAAGGCTCTTCCTACTGCTCCTGCTGGTACTGCATCTAATGCAGACCATGAAGAATACAACATTGAGTATGAGAAGCACAATGATGTGGCTTGTCTTATATTATCTGGGATGGACACTCAAATACAAAAGTAATTTGAGAACTATGGTCCCATGGACATGATCAATGAGCTCAAGTGTATGTTTGAGAAACTACCTATGGCAGAGTTATATGACTTGATAGATTCTCTGCATATGTCACAATTCGCATTTTCGAGTCTTTTCTATGCTCGGGATTGCATCATTTCAATTTACGTATGTTCATTAAACGTTACCACTCAGTCATTACTACTAATATTATACTCAAATACTCCCGATTATGATCCTAAAATACTTTCATGCTATTTTTAATGATATAAAAATTATATTATTAATTTACCCGGTGGTTTGAAACCTTTTGCTATATTTTCCCGGTTAGGGCTTATAACCCCATCGGTTTGCGATTTTATATCACGAACACTATTTTAACACCCGATTCTTATCAGTAACATGATTTTATGAGATTTTACAACTTTGTCAAATTTTATTTTTATTCGTCACGTTTTATTTTCAGTTAACCCGGTACCCGATAACGCCGAAATTATGCACTAAACTAACTAAGCTTACACTAAAATATCTAACTAGTGAAAAAATACCACAAAACCACTTCATTCCACCATTTTGCCGCCCCCCTTATTGCCATGTGGTTTACCTTATAAGTTAAAACTCATTAATGCTTCTTTAATATTACTAACTTAATTAAAACTACATATCTTTCATTACACAATTATTTTCTAAGACAAGAACACCAAAACCTCTCTCTTTTTCTCTCTATCCCACGGCAACAAAGGAGAACAAGGAAAGAAGACCAAAATTTTCAAGAACAAGTGATTTTGATAACCTTAGTATACTTCTATTTTAGGTTTTGAAATAAAAACCAAGGAGTATTTAGAAACCTAGTTACTTAAACCTCTTCAAACTACTAGTAAGCTTTTCATGATCTTTCTTAACCTTTCATATATTTACTTGATGTATTTTATGCTCTAGAAGTAAAACATGCACGTATGATATGTAAACATACCACTTGTTCTATTTTTCACAATAACTATCTCAAACATTAGATCGGCATGTTTTATTATCATCCCCGTGAAACCCACTATTTTTAGTGATGTTTAGGACCCATGACACCCTAATAAGGTGTATGGTAGGATGTGTGTACTTGTGGAGTTGTGTTGTAGTCGTTTGATCAAGCCGCGAACCAAGAAAACGAGTTTTTAACATATATATATACCCGCTGTCCAGAAATGTAAACCTAGGAAAAATCAGTAACCATGGCTTTATTTTAGCTTTTATAAATAGAAAGTACTCTCAAACACAAAAACGTGGTCGCTTGAATCACTAAAAACCGAGTTATAACGAAGGAGATACGATGTTTTAAAGTTAACTACGTAAAACTATTATTTTCTGAAAATTGTGGGCTGCTGGCCGAACTTCAGGGGACAGAACGAGGCGTTAGCCGTAGTCTAGCTGAGCAGAGCCACTGAGAATATGTTAGTTTATGTTATGACGATCGCGTGGATATAAAGAACGTTGAAAACCGACTTATAACGACCAAGATATGAATTTCTGAAAATCCGACTAACAAAAACTCATTTTGACAGCCTCACTATAATTCCAATATTTTCTAAGTATAAACAGTTTTTGCGAGGCACCATCTTACGAGCTATTTTTCCGTTGAGCGAGGCGGTTTGGGCCATAAACTCCTTGAGGTGAAATGAAGTATTCCCGGTCTATTTTCCAAATCAATCGACCGCTTGTTGATTGAACTTTTAACGAGTAAGTTATGAATTTCCTAGTATCGCCAAAAACAACCTTTATATAAAAATAAAAAGTGTAGAACTGGTATGTGCTTAAACACATACCTTTATTTGACCAAAATCGGACTTAAAAAGACCAAAAACATATTAAAAATGCCAAATATATGCTTGTTTTTGTGTTTGTAATTGTGCAGGTAACGGATATGAGAAAAAGACAAAAAAGAAAGACAAACTAGACAAATCCGAGCATGGGAATGGAAAGAGCACGAAAAATCGAGTCCGGGGGTACTTTCTTTAATTGTTGAGCCAGGCCATAACTGCTTTAAATTGACAGGTCGAATTGTATTTTGACCCTTTATATTATTGAAAAATCTGGACTGTCCAAAATAAGGTTAAAACTATTTATTATGCTAATACAATTGAAACCATTGCCTAGCTCAGCTGGGTAGTGCGTTTCACTCTCACACGAGAGACCCGGTTTCGAGTCCGGCGGGAGCCAAAGTGAGTATTTATACTCACTGCCACGTGGCACCACCTGAGTGGTCCACGTGGCAACCGACCCGAACCAGTATCCGACCCGACCCGACCCAGTTACCGACCCGACCCGAGGACTTGACCGTTGACCGGTGACACGTGGCACTGCCACGTGGCAGTGGGCCCCGCCTGAAATATCACAGCTTGTGGGTCCCACGTGCTGACGTCACTGGCGGCTGACCAACAGGAGGCTG
Source organism: Artemisia tridentata subsp. tridentata (assembly GCA_021014915.2). Lineage (NCBI taxonomy): Eukaryota > Viridiplantae > Streptophyta > Magnoliopsida > Asterales > Asteraceae > Artemisia > Artemisia tridentata. The sequence goes on along the minus strand of CP139509.1, from coordinate 189,571,148 downwards.
CCACGTGGCGGCGGCGCCGCCAAACTAATGATTGGTACGAGGTTTTGCAGGTACGGCGCCGACATTTCTGACTGACGCGTCAGTACGAGGTTGCAGACGTGGCAGGGCCGCGGGCCAATAGGAGAGCGACATGTGGCGTCTGTGACGCTGCAGTACGAGGTGGCAATGCTGACATGTCAGTACGATGTGGCAGCGTAGCAGTGAAAATGGCCAATGGGAGCATGACACGTGGCGCTAATGACGAGATAATGGAAGGGTCTAGAGCAATGTATGTAGACACTATTATGGCCAGATTTATCCATCAGCAGATATAAATGGGCCACCAATATTCAGAAGATGGGGGCATTTTTTTCTACACATAGTAGGAGTAGATTAATTTTTAGGAGTAGGAGTAGCTTTTTTAATAGTTAGTTGTTTTATGCTTATTTCATTTTAGCTTATTGTATTAGCTTAATTCATGTAATAGTTTAGCTTATTTCAAGTGCTTATTTTTACAACTTATTTCAAGTTTAATGAAGATGTTGAAGTTATTTGAAGATTTTTAGTGCTTATTTCTCTTATTCTTCTTCTCTTTCTTTTACTTTCTTTTTCTTTTTTACTTTTCTTATCTAATAAGTCATGAAAGCTTATTAGCTTTTTGTGGTTTATTTAGATCTAGCTTATTTAATAAATACTCTTTTACTACTTTGTTTTAAAAGCTTTTATAAACTTAGATCTAATTTTTGTTTTACAAATTACTTTATAAAAAACCAAAAAGATTAGATTTTTATTAGTTTTTCTTTTATTAAAAGTTACCTATTAGCTTATTACTATAGATCTACGATTTTTAGCTTAAAAAGTTTGCACCTTTATTGATTTTTAGTTTATTAATTTTAGCTTTCTCTACCAATAAGCTCTTCCATAGCTTAATTGGTCATTATTATTGCTTATTCCTAATAAAGTCTTGATTTTTCTTTGTCTCTCACTCATCTCATCATAAGGCGAGGAGCTTATGGGTTTTATAAGCTTATTTACTAACTAAAGTTTGTAGCTTTCTTTGTTTCTATTAATCTAAACAGTGAATAAAGTTTATAACTTTATTGATTATTTGGATTAATACAAGCTAATAAAGGAATAAACTTTGGGGTTTGATAAGTTTATAAAATCGGGTGGTTTATTATTCTCGTCGCATTAGATCGGGTTCTACTTTCTTATCCTTTTCACTTTTAGTTAATTAGTTTAATGAATATGCTCATGTTTGTTGGATCATTTGATTTGGTTAGTTTATTTAATATGTATCGTAAGTAGATTTTTATATACTTGTTGAGTAGATCATTCCGTGAATTAAGTGTGGTTTTAAAAAGTTAATTGGTTAGTAATTTTAAGTTACTTAGATTGAAATTTTGGTTGTTTGAGCGGGCAAAATCCGTGAAAATAATTGGGTTTTAATTTAGATATTGATATCTCTTTATGAAATTATTTTCAAAATAAACCAACGTTGTGAGAAAATAATTATTTATAAAAGATATTAATTCATCAATAGAGGACTTAATTGAAATAATAAACCACACTTAAGGATCGTGATAATTTGCTTAACAAGTATATCTCTTTATCATAAAATTCTTATTTTGCTTGTTTAGTATAATCTAGTTTATCATTTTTTTAGTTGTTATCTTTTACCGTTAACTCTTGATTATTTACTTTCTACTAGTTTTTAGATTAGATTGCGTTTTAGGTTATTTGTGCTTTATGATTGTTATTCTAGTTTAAAAATCACAATTCTCACTTATACACATTCATTCACTACACGAATCACGTTCCGGGAACACAAATTCCATTCGATCTTCGTCGGGACAAACGACTCGGGTTAACACATATTTCTTTGTGTGTTTTCCTTGAACTATAATTGACACGAATCAAGAACTAACAAGTCGCCAAGTTGATGACCGATTATCTACATGATCGAGACGCGTATGATCAAAAGTCAAAGGAGACGGCTGAGAGATTATGTCACAAGGATTTCAAAAACGTAAAGTTCTATTACTAACTCTCAACGTACAATATTTTACGACTAGCTTTCCGAGGCCGTTCGGTCATATTTTCATCAGTTGTAAAAGTATTATTTCGCGACGAAACTATTTTATTTGACAATAAAACACCAAAAGAGGATCGTGGAGTAACGTTTCAACATTTTTACACGAAATATAGTATATGACTTGCCGAGATGTCAAAAATGTAGTTTTCGACGATAAACATTATTTTCAAAACCAACGAGTGGTATCGTTAACATACGTAATTGCATGAGTAGAATCATTTCATTTGCTTACCTTAGATCATATCATTCACATTAGGTCGCGGTTAGAGACCGAGCCTCATTCCAGCATATTCACTACTAGTATTGTTGCTATCGCATCAGGTGAGTTTCATAGCCCCACTCTTATTCTTTAATACTTGTTTTAAACTCTTTGGGGGAGATACATGCTTAAACTATTTGCGTACATACACGATTGTGTTAAACTTATTTGCGTTACTCTTGAAAGCATTTCGCGGACCTAAGTATCAAACACTTGGGGTAGCCGTAGATAAGTCTCCTCGTGAGCAGCATTGATAAGTCTCTTCGTGAGCAGCATTGATAAGTCTCCTTGTGAGCAGCATTGATAAGTCTCCTCGTGAGCAGCATTGATAAGTCTCCTAGTGAGCAGCATAAGGTCTATTAGTGATATAGAACGCATATCGTATACTTACATGTCTTACTCATACTATGTTAGCATTGGGTTGTAAACACACAGGTTGCAAGTCTCTTATGGACGGGGCTTGGAACTGAGTGGATTTACAATGCCTATGCAGTGGAAACTTTCTCTAAACGCTTTTCAACTTATTCATAACAAACTCTATGAACTCACCAACCTTTGTGTTGACACTTTTAGCATGTTTATCTCAGGTTAGTAAGGTGATAGCAGATGCTTGGAGCAGAGAGTCTTAGGGCACGTTTTTATGAAGACTTTTGCTTTTATCATTTACCATTCGATATACTTTAAAAACTTATGTACTATTCTACTTTGGGATCTTTTGCTTGTAAACAATGACCTTATCTATTCGAATGGTAACTTTTCAAAACGTCTCATTTAGAAGTCGTTCTTTATATCTTGTACTTTGTGCCCTGAAGTAGCATCCCAATGACATTATCGTTCCGCTGCGATAATTTGGGGGTGTTACAGATTGGTATCAAAGAATTGGTTATAGAGAACTAGGTTGCTTTTAGAGCCTAGACTATAACTGCATACAATTAGACTCTGCTCCCTATCGCCTTGCATTTTTCATACACGTACGCTTGCTGATAACTTTTCGTCTAGACCTACGCTATTAGATATTTTATGGTATTGATGGGGAAGTCCCAAACTCTAGTTGAGTCATCAGAAATGTGGAGCTCAATAATAACTGGCTATTTAACTCAGTCTTGTGACAGTTCTTGTTTGATGAGACATGAGATTGAGATAAATAAAGGTTATTATTTAGCTACAGAGATTTGATGATTCGCGGAGGATGGGAGTTCTCTTGAAGATACTTTTTAGAGACTAAACCTTACCGTGACTTTAGCACCTAAGAGAAGCTTATATATACCGAGTGCGACATTCCCTAGATACCCATTTAAGCAATGTCTACCACTGAGATATGTGTGCCTGGTGATATGTACACCTGTGAAAGGAAACATTTATAATTGTGGTGGCCAACATAATTATAAGTGCTTCACGACCCACGTGTACATGTGACTATGCTTACATAGATCGGTGTTGGCACAACTTAGGAAACAACTGGTGGCGTGGTATTATGCATGAGGATGTTAAGTATAGACTTTGGATAATCAACGGTTTTCCCTCATCTCTGACGTTCACTAAATGTCCTTCCTCGCAGAAAATCATGCCACCAAGGAGAGTGACTCGTAGCTCTGGCCGAGGAGGCGCAACACCAAGGGGTGGAAGGACTGGTGGACGTGGAGATAGAGGAGGTGGTCGCGGCATTGACAACAATGACAACAACGATGGCGGAAATCCTGATTTTGCCGCCATCATCGCTCAGCAACTTCAAAGCTTGCTTCCCACTATTGTCACTCAAGTTAGCAATCATATCAACAACTCGGGAAACCACGGAAGCGGAAATGACGACACCAATGGGGTAGGTGTGAATGAGACTGCCACGCGTGCAACTGGATGCACGTATAAGGAGTTTACGGCATGTAAACCAATAGAGTTTGATGGTACTGGAGGCGCCTTGGCATATACACGATGGGTAGAGAAGATGGAGTCGGTGATCGACATCAGTAATTGTGCCGCACATCAGAGGGTGAAGTATTCTGCATGCTTGCTGTTGGGAAAGGCATTGACTTGGTGGAACACACAGATTCAAGCCAGGGGTAGGGAAGCAGCCGTAGGTATGACATGGGACGACTTTACGGCACTACTGAAAGAGGAGTATTGTCCGGGCAATGAGATGCAAAAACTGGAGAATGAACTTTGGCATCATTCTATGATAAGAGCTGGCCACGCAGTCTATACGGACCGATTCCATGAGTTAGCGAAACTAGTACCTCATCTGGTTACCCCTGAATCTAAGAGGATCGAAAGGTACATCTATGGCCTTGTTCCTGAAATTCGAGGAACTGTAAAGGCAACTGAGCCTCCCACAATCCAGAGTGCAATATTGAAGGCTGGAGCCCTCACAGATGAGATGGTTAGGAATGGGACTTTGAAAGGCAGTGATAAAAGGAAGGGACCGAGTGAGTCGGAAAAGAAAATGGGCACGGTGGTTGACAACAAAAAGACAAGAACCTTTGCGGCAACTAGTTCTGGTCAGAAAGGGTATGAAGGACCACATCCTAAGTGTACGAAATGTGCTTATCATCATCAGAAGTCTGCGCCCTACCGCGTGTGTGCAAATTGCAATCAGTGGGGTCATTTTACAAATCAGTGTAAAGCACCAGTGAATCTGGGCAACATGAGGAATAACCAAAAGACATGTTACGAGTGTAACAGCCCGGATCACCTCCGGCAGGCCTGTCCGAGGTTGAATAGGGCACCAAGACAAATACAAGGTAACCCGACTCTAGCTTTAGCAATTGAGGGAAACAACCCACAGCCAGAAATCAATATTAGTCCACCAAGGGGTCGAGCATTCTATTTGGGTACCGAGGCAGCCCGCAACGCGTAACGGGTATGTTTTCCCTAGACGATTAAGCATTCTATCATATTGTCCGATTCCAGTAAGATATAGCTTTGCCCTGCTAAATTCATGCCAAATGTTATTGACCTTAGTTATATTGATTTGATTGGTGTAAGCAATTCCAAAATCGAGCCAATCTTTCAAAAGACCTCATTTCAGGATGTTGAATCCATTCTTTCAGACAACTTGTTTCCTAGCTTGATCTTGTGACGGTTCTTGTTTGATGAGTTGCGAAATCAAGCTAAGAGTCAAGTTGTTACCCGAGCCGATTCAGTTTAATCTCATGACAGTTCTTGTTTGATGAGTTGTGAGATTGAATTTGAATCGACAACCTCAAACCGATTTAGCCTAATCCCATGACAGTTCTTGTTTGATGAGTTGTGGGATTAAGTAAAAATCGGTTACCTAGAGGTCTTTTGAGGGCTACGCTCGAGAATGGGAAAGTTTACCCCCATCAAATCTGACCAAGAGAAGGTACGTAGGTAGAACGAGCGAGCTGAATTCAGGGACTGAATTCCTTAACGGGTGGAGACTGTCACAATTCGCATTTTCGAGTCTTTTCTATGCTCGGGATTGCATCATTTCAATTTACGTATGTTCATTAAACGTTACCACTCAGTCATTACTACTAATATTATACTCAAATACTCCCGATTATGATCCTAAAATACTTTCATGCTATTTTTAATGATATAAAAATTATATTATTAATTTACCCGGTGGTTTGAAACCTTTTGCTATATTTTCCCGGTTAGGGCTTATAACCCCATCGGTTTGCGATTTTATATCACGAACACTATTTTAACACCCGATTCTTATCAGTAACATGATTTTATGAGATTTTACAACTTTGTCGAATTTTATTTTTATTCGTCACGTTTTATTTTCAGTTAACCCGGTACCCGATAACGCCGAAATTATGCACTAAACTAACTAAGCTTACACTAAAATATCTAACTAGTGAAAAAATACCACAAAACCACTTCATTCCACCATTTTGCCGCCCCCCTTATTGCCATGTGGTTTACCTTATAAGTTAAAACTCATTAATGCTTCTTTAATATTACTAACTTAATTAAAACTACATATCTTTCATTACACATTTATTTTCTAAGACAAGAACACCAAAACCTCTCTCTTTTTCTCTCTATCCCACGGCAACAAAGGAGAACAAGGAAAGAAGACCAAAATTTTCAAGAACAAGTGATTTTGATAACCTTAGTATACTTCTATTTTAGGTTTTGAAATAAAAACCAAGGAGTATTTAGAAACCTAGTTACTTAAACCTCTTCAAACTACTAGTAAGCTTTTCATGATCTTTCTTAACCTTTCATATATTTACTTGATGTATTTTATGCTCTAGAAGTAAAACATGCACGTATGATATGTAAACATACCACTTGTTCTATTTTTCACAATAACTATCTCAAACATTAGATCGGCATGTTTTATTATCATCCCCGCGAAACCCACTATTTTTAGTGATGTTTAGGACCCATGACACCCTAAGAAGGTGTATGGTAGGATGTGTGTACTTGTGGAGTTGTGTTGTAGTCGTTTGATCAAGCCGCGAACCAAGAAAACGAGTTTTTAACATATATATATACCCGCTGTCCAGAAATGTAAACCTTGGAAAAATCAGTAACCATGGCTTTATTTTAGCTTTTATAAATAGAAAGTACTCTCAAACACGAAAACGTGGTCGCTTGAATCACTAAAAACCGAGTTATAACGAAGGAGATACGATGTTTTAAAGTTAACTACGTAAAACTATTATTTTCTGAAAATTGTGGGCTGCTGGCCGAACTTCAGGGGACAGAACGAGGAGTTAGCCGTAGTCTAGCTGAGCAGAGCCACTGAGAATATGTTAGTTTATGTTATGACGATCGCTTGGATATAAAGAACGTTGAAAACCGACTTATAACGACCAAGATATGAATTTCTGAAAATCCGACTAACAAAAACTCATTTTGACAGCCTCACTATAATTCCAATATTTTCTAAGTATAAAAAGTTTTTGCGAGGCACCATCTTACGAGCTATTTTTCCGTTGAGCGAGGCGGTTTGGGCCATAAACTCCTTGAGGTGAAATGAAGTATTCCCGGTCTATTTTCCAAATCAATCGACCGCTTGTTGATTGAACTTTTAACGAGTAAGTTATGAATTTCCTAGTATCGCCAAAAACAACCTTTATATAAAAATAAAAAGTGTAGAACTAACAAGTCGCCAAGTTGATGACCGATTATCTACATGATCGAGACGCGTATGATCAAAAGTCAAAGGAGACGGCTGAGAGATTATGTCACAAGGATTTCAAAAACGTAAAGTTCTATTACTAACTCTCAACGTACAATATTTTACGACTAGCTTTCCGAGGCCGTTCGGTCATATTTTCATCAGTTGTAAAAGTATTATTTCGCGACGAAACTATTTTATTTGACAATAAAACACCAAAAGAGGATCGTGGAGTAACGTTTCAACATTTTTACACGAAATATAGTATATGACTTGCCGAGATGTCAAAAATGTAGTTTTCGACGATAAACATTATTTTCAAAACCAACGAGTGGTATCGTTAACATACGTAATTGCATGAGTAGAATCATTTCATTTGCTTACCTTAGATCATATCATTCACATTAGGTCGCGGTTAGAGACCGAGCCTCATTCCAGCATATTCACTACTAGTATTGTTGCTATCGCATCAGGTGAGTTTCATAGCCCCACTCTTATTCTTTAATATTTGTTTTAAACTCTTTGGGGGAGATACATGCTTAAACTATTTGCGTACATACACGATTGTGTTAAACTTATTTGCGTTACTCTTGAAAGCATTTCGCGGACCTAAGTATCAAACACTTGGGGTAGCCGTAGATAAGTCTCCTCGTGAGCAGCATTGATAAGTCTCTTCGTGAGCAGCATTGATAAGTCTCCTTGTGAGCAGCATTGATAAGTCTCCTCGTGAGCAGCATTGATAAGTCTCCTAGTGAGCAGCATAAGGTCTATTAGTGATATAGAACGCATATCGTATACTTACATGTCTTACTCATACTATGTTAGCATTGGGTTGTAAACACACAGGTTGCAAGTCTCTTATGGACGGGGCTTGGAACTGAGTGGATTTACAATGCCTATGCAGTGGAAACTTTCTCTAAACGCTTTTCAACTTATTCATAACAAACTCTATGAACTCACCAACCTTTGTGTTAACACTTTTAGCATGTTTATCTCAGGTTAGTAAGGTGATAGCAGATGCTTGGAGCAGAGAGTCTTAGGGCACGTTTTTATGAAGACTTTTGCTTTTATCATTTACCATTCGATATACTTTAAAAACTTATGTACTATTCTACTTTGGGATCTTTTGCTTGTAAACAATGACCTTATCTATTCGAATGGTAACTTTTCAAAACGTCTCATTTAGAGGTCGTTCTTTATATCTTGTACTTTGTGCCCTGAAGTAGCATCCCAATGACATTATCGTTCCGCTGCGATAATTTGGGGGTATTACAGCATAAGTGTAAGCAGGAAGCTAGTAAACCAGTGAGTGCTCACATATTGGAAATGAAAAGTTATTTGGACCAATTGGAGACACTCGGCTATGGTTACGTGCAAGATGTACAAGTTGGCCTCATCAATCGGTCCCTTAACGAGGAGTTGTTTGGTGATTTTGTGTGCAACTTCAATATGCATTGTACGGGGAAGACAATAAGTGATTTACATGCAATGCTTATTGACTTTGAGAAAGGATTGTCAAAGAAGCCACCTACACCTGCTGTAATGGCAATACAAGGTGGTAGGATTACTAAGCCCAACCAAAAAGCAACACGCGAATAAGAAGGGGAAAGGTAAAGCTGATAAGAATAAACATGTCCTACCAGCCAATGCCTAAGAAGCAGAATCCTCCTAAGAAGAAGGATTATCTGATGTGTCTCGCGACTACTAGTTTTAAATTTATAACACGAATTACCGAATAAAGCTAAGAACACACGGGCAAGTATGACCCTTTCGTATGTAGCTAGTTTTGTTTGGTAAGCCGAGGTCGTTCACTGGGATTTGGGTGTTTTCAGTTGTGAAGAATCTATGTAACAATAAGCAATTAAAAGGTGGTAATTGGTTGTCACGACCAAAAATACCATATAAGCAACAAGTAACACTAAGAATGATGATTATGTGAATTCAATAAGATTAAAAACAATACTTGTTTGGAACTAGTGTCTATTTCAATGGAGTGTATGGAGTATCGGGTAGATATCAAGCAATAACAAACAAAATCTAAGTTCATACAATTCCAATTCAATGGGTGATATCATGAAATTGCATACATCATGGTTTAGACTAACACTTCCTTTCGGCCTTTTTAATGTTATTATTAACCGATTCATTATAAACCATTTGTTAGAAATATTAGTTTTACCAATCTGTTCATAAGAACCCTTTCGACCTAAACAAATCCATTTAACATGTTTATTCATAGTTGTCAATTATGAAATACCAAACATATATGCGCATTAACATTTGGAACAAATCATAACAAGAAGTTCTTTCGACCTTATAAACCCGGTTATGATTCATCAACAAGTTATTTAGACATGTTACTATTCAAACAAACTTATAAGCAAAACCATAATTCTATATTGCAAAATACCAAACACTCCATATCAATATTCACATGATTCCAAACAAGTATAAATAGAACTAACCACTCATGTCAATCAAAGACATAAACTCATAAATCATATCAATAACAAACATCTTGAAATATAAAAGTAACAAAGTTTACCCGAAGTATGGATTACAATAGGCAAAGGTGAAGGATTATAGCAACCTTCAAGCCTCCAATCAACTACAACTTCTAACCAAGCCTGAAAATCACACCCGAACACTTCGTCAAGCACTTGAGCACTACTTCTGGAAATGGCAGAGGTTTGTGGCCTTTTGGGGTTGATAATAGTTTGTGGAAATTCGTCCTTAAGGTTGGAGGCTAGAATATCACACCCAAAACCATGTCAAAATGGTCTTATTAATAGGTAGAAGTCACCCTTAGCCAACAAGTAAGTTACTTGGGCACAAAGGGTCATAAAAATGCAGGTTTAGGAGTTAATAGAGGCATATGATTGGACATGGGGCTTAATGACACTTAATTACACATTAAAACATAACTTGGATAAGACAGCTTCCTCCATCCGATCGGTTGCGGGGCACTACCGATCGGTTGGACCCTTTTGGCCAGACCAAAGTTGTAGATTTTTCTCTTAGCTTTCCGTGGCCGCTTGAATCATCGAAATCCGAGTTCGTATGCTCGAGTTATGGCCAAAATGGTGGAGGTGTGTCGGGAACAACGAGTCTTCCAATAATTCTTCGTTTAAGCTTCTTTTCTTCATTTCTTTTCTCGTTTTCCTCCTTGTGCTTTACTCTTGAGTCTTTGGAGTGACAACTTCATGACTTTATCTTCTCGAATATACTCCAAGAGACTTTCATTTGTCGGGAATTCTTCGTACATGCATAAATCTTCGTTTATTGATCATTTCTTAGTCTTTTTCTTCATTTTCTTGTACTTGAGCTTCTATGAACCTAAAACATAAATTATACTCAATTAAGTACCATAAGTTCATAAAAGTGACCAATATATATGCATAAAATCCACAATAACGCTCCTAAAAACATGTTAGATTTGAGCGTTATCATTATCCCAAGAAGGATTTGGCTGCATGTCACCAATGCAACACTCCTGGACATTGGAAGAGGAATTGTCCATTGCTGCTGGAGGAGTTGCATTCAAATAAAAATAAGAAGGCTGGGAATGTCGCGAGCACTTCAGGTATTTTTATGATTGAATTATTTTCTTTTCCTCGTAAGCATAATGCCTGGGTATATGATACGGGATGTGGTACTCATATTTGTAACACATCGCAGGGGCTTAGAGGAGCGAAGAAGCTGACCTATGGAGAAAGATACTTGTACGTGGGCAATGGCATACGTGCAGCAGTTGAAGCCATAGGGACATTCGATTTAGTCTTACCTTCGGGTTTAATACTAGTTTTGAATAATTGTCACTTTGCACCTTCTATCATTAGGGGTGTTATTTCAGTTTCTTTGTTAAAGGATAATGGTTTCGTTCACTCATTTACTGATAATGGAATTTCGGTTTCTTTAAATAATGTTTTTTATTTTAATGCAATTCCTATAAATGGTGTGTTTGAAATAGACATGGAGAATCATGTGTCCAATAGAAATAATTTTGTGTATAGCATTAGCAATAAGAGAATCAATTCAGACTTGGATTCATCTTATCTTTGGCACTTTCATCTTGCACATATTGGCAAGAAACGCATGGAAAAGCTGCAACATGATGGGCTTTTGCAAAATATCAATGATGATTCATTTGATAAATGCAAATCTTGCATATCTGGGAAGATGACAAGGAAACCTTTTTTACATCAAATGGAAAGGGCTACAGATCTACTTGGATTAATACATACTGATGTGTGCAGTCCACTTAGACATGTGTCAAAACGTGGTGCTAGCAACTTCTTAACCTTTACGGATGATTACAGTCGTTATGGTTATGTTTATTTACTTAAACATAAACATGAAGTCTTTGAGACATTCAAGGTTTTTAAAAGTGAAGTAGAATTACAACTCGGTAAGAAGATTAAGGCTCTTCGATCCGATAGAGGTGGTGAATATTTAAGCCAAGAGTTTAAAGATTATCTAGCTAAGTGTGGAATTATCCAGCAACTCACATCTCCTTATACTCCACAGCAAAATGGTGTATCTGAAAGGAGAAATCGTACATTGCTAGATATGGTACGATCTATGTTTAATCTGACAACTCTTTCCTTATCCTTTTGGGACTATGCCCTTGAAACTGTTGTTCACATGTTAAATAGGATTCCAACTAAGAAGGTTGATAAGACTCCATATGAATTATGGACTGGAGAAGCTCCCAACTTGTCTTACTTAAAGGTTTGGAGTTGTGAGGCGTTTGTTAAACGTGATTCACTAGATAAACTCCAACAGAGATCTGTTAAGTGTATCTTTGTAGGATACCCTAAGGAAACAAAGGGTTACTACTTTTACTTTCCACCAGAGAATAAAGTCATTGTGGCTAGGTATGGTGAATTCCTTGAGGAGAATCTAATATCTCAAGAATTCAGTGGGAGAGTTTATGATCTTGAAAATGATCAAGAAGATACATCACCTTCTGAAAACACTAGCACACTTCCTGTGGAACCTGAAAGTTTAGGTCCTCCACCTGAAGTTGAAGTGGTTCCCATTCGCAGATCTGCTAGAACTGTGAAAGCCCCTTAGCGTCTATGTCATAACGTAGAGTGCGAGGAAACTATACTAGGGGATCTTGATGAACCTACTAGTTATAGGGCTGCCATTAATAGTCCTGAAAAGGATAAATGGCAGGTAGCTATGAATGGGGAAATGCAATCCATGAGAGACAATGAAGTCTGGATTGAAGTAGACCTTCCTCCCAATGCTAAGGTAGTTGGGAGTAAGTGGCTCTTCAAGAAGAAAACGGACATGGATGGCAATGTACACACCTATAAGGCTCGTTTGGTGGCTAAAGGCTTTACCCAAACATATGGTGTTGACTACGAGGAGACCTTTTCTCCTATAGCTGACATTAGAGCTATTAGGATTCTCATAGCCATAACTGCACACTATGATTATGAGATTTGGCAGATGGATGTCAAAACCGCCTTCTTGAATGGTCGCCTAGATGAAGACATCTATATGGCGCAGCCTGAGGGGTTTGTGAATTCAGAATTTCCTGACCGTGTATGCAAGCTTCAAAGATCCATTTATGGATTGAAGCAGGCATCACGTCAATGGAATAAAAGATTTGATGAGGAAATCAAAAGGTTTGGATTTACTCAAAATCTTGATGAGCCGTGTGTATACCACAAAGCTAGTGGGAGTGATGTTATTTTCCTAGTTCTATATGTTGATGACATATTGATCATGGGTAAAAACATTCCAAGCTTGCATGAGGTGAAAGCCTATCTTGGGAAATGTTTTTCCATGAAGGATCTAGGAGAAGCAGCATACATTCTAGGAATCAAGATCTATAGAGATAGATCAAGGCGGTTAATTGGTTTAAGCCAAAGTGCTTATATTGACAAGATATTGAAGAGATTCAGTATGCAAAATTCCAAGAAGGGATTTTTGCCAATGCAAGTAGAACATGGCTTGAGTAGCAAAGCTTGTGCTTCAACACCTGAAGAGGTGGAACGCATGAAAAGAATCCCTTATGCTTCGGCTGTGGGATCTATTATGTATGTGGTGCGATGTACAAGGCCCGATGTGGCGTTTGCTCAGAACATTACCAGTCGTTATCAGCAGAACCCATGTGAACTCCACTAGACTTCTGTGAAACATATTCTCAAGTATTTAAGATCTACGAGAGAAATGTTTTTAGTGTGCGGGGGAAATCCGGAAGCAGAGCTGTGTGTTACAGGTTACTGCGATGCATCCTGGAAGTGTGATAAAGATGATACGAAGTCTCAGACGGGTTATGTCTTTGTCGTCAATGGAGGTGCTGTGGATTGGAAGAGCAAGAAGCAGAGTACTATAGCGATGTCTGTAACAGAAAGTGAGTATATTGCTGCCTCAGAAGCTGCAATGGAAGCAGTCTAGATTAGGAAATTCGTTTCAGGGCTTGGAGTTATGCCCTCAATCAAAAGACCTATAAAAATGTATTGTGACAACTCAGCCGCAATTACATTTGCTAATGAGCCTGGAATCATGAAGGGCACCAGACATTTCCCGATTCGATATCACTATGTTAGAGAACAAGTGGAGATAGGCGAGATCGAGTTACTCAAAGTTCATACAGATGACAACTTAGCTGATCCATTAACGAAGGCTCTACCTGATGGAAAGCTTAAACAACTTTCTGAAGGCATAGGACTTCGTTTAGCTGGTAGTTTCATGCATATCTGTGATTAGTATTTGGATAATGGGATGTTGTAAAACAGTTATTATTTTAATGAAATAAAATAAATTGTTATGTTTGTTTATCATTTTATTAATAATATATCTTATATTTGCATGTTTATATCTGTGAATATATTTATATATTCTAAATTGTCCGTTTTCGGTTAATGATATGGGAATATCATTAAACTAAGACAAATCTAAGTATTGGTGGAATATACTTGAAAGTATATTGATGCGTTGTCATACCAATTTCACATGATATTCAAAATGTTTGAATATAGGACTTATCCCGACTTCATGAGTTTACTTTATTGATCTTGTCATTAAGTAAATCATGTGTATATAGTTATCCTCATACTTGAGATGCCAGATAACTGTCATGCATGTAGTGCATTTCTGTAATTCAATTTAACGCTATACGTAACTGGTAGCTATACGGATTGTTTTCGGAAGCGTTGCGAAGTGCATGTGTTATGCTCGTAGTAAAGATAGAATTTGTTCCTTCAAATTTATTTTGAGTTTAATACTATTGTGTCCCTCGTGGGATTAGTAAGATGTATGTGTGGCCACACCCAAGATCTCCCCTGAATAGTTCAGAAGATTTGGTAATCTTATTTAATCATAAACAACGAGAAACAGAATTATTAATAAAGAATGACTTAGATCCATATCTTTATTAATGTGGTATTAGAAACAAAAGGATGAGTATGATGAGTAATCATCGAATGGTTTTTCCAGGAGACCACCACCCGAGTTGTACTAGGGGCATTGGCGTGTTGCTAGACGCTTACCAATGTCATTACACTTTTAATAGATTTCCAAGTGGGAACTGTCAGAGTTTAATGGAAAAATATTAATCGTGTATGTCTAGATTCGAACACGGGACCGAGGGATTGCACACTTTACGTATGAATGATCAAGTAAATAATTAATATATATAATAATTATGTATTTTAATTATTTGGAAACAAAATGATAACTAACGGACGTTAAGTAATTAACGGAATTGACTAACGACCGTTAGGGAATAAATGAAGGACCGTTAGTGAAACTAGGAGCTAAAGAAATATCTAGAACCCCATTCCATTGGGTTTGGCCGATCGGCCTGAAGGGTTTAAAGCCCTAATCGACTAGCTTTTGCTCCAAGATATCCATTCACTATAAATACAAATTGAAGGGTTATTGTTTCTTTACCTTGTGCATTTCTATAACCCTAAATTTGTTCTCTTCCTCTTTCTTGTTCTAAAACCGGTCGACCACTTCTATTAGGAGGGGGATCGATTTTTCTAAGTTAACAAAAATTGTTTTGGTTAATCGTGTTCTTTCACTAGCATCAATACTTGATTGGCTATAGTACGTGTGTACAAGAGTTCGGTAATAACTTACTTTAGTTATTTATCTTGGATTGTGAAACAAAAAGATTAGGGGTTTCACGGTAATCCTATTGGTTTGATCAAGTGAAGTGAAGAGAAGATTAGATCCTTGTTTAGCTAGGATCAAAAGGTATGTAACTATTTATTATTAGGTAATTCTTTATACGTGTTAATTATTTGATCTTGCTTTCGCTATACATGTTTTGATGTGTTTATTTATTTAGATGATAGTCATGCTATTTAAATCTAACAGTAACTAGATAGCGTGTTCATCCATTACATATTCTCTAATTTGTTGTTTAATTGTTTTTGTTAGGACCACGGGGGGCAGTTTGGCTTGGTCTTGGAACAAGAAGAGATAACTATGAACAAGTCTTCGACCAATTTAAAGAATGGAGTCACAAGTGTTCAGAATTGCTATGATTTACATACGTGTTAATGGTTTTGTAAGCTTTTGTACCAAGTACTCTTTTCTACTTAAGACTCAATATAACATTTTCTTTGAAATTTGTTATTCATCTAATTCAATTACATCATGTGCCATGCTATCTTTTAAGGAATTTTGAAATTTATTATTCATTTGATTTAACAAAGTTGCCACCTCAATGCAACTGTTACCATTTTTCTTATTGGATAACTTTCTCTATTATAAATGAATTCATATGAAGAGCAACTATATCTGTGATTTAGTTGTGGGTGTTTAAAATATGAAAAAGCTAATCATTCACTTAGTAATTGGGACTATATCAAAAGTAATCTAATAAAACTTGGTGACTTTAGCAATAGTACTTTTCTTTTAGTTTGTTGTTAATAACTTGACATGATTTTGACCGCAGGATGCCAGGAAGCATTAAAGGTGAAGACAAAGAACACACTACTATTACAATTTACAACCAGACACAATTGTCATGTAAAATCCATTTTTGTGAAAGTGGAGTAGATGATCAAGAATATGTGCGGTGCCTCCATTGGTTTTTACTTGAGAATTTGAGTGCGTAGCGTATGGCAGTAGAAGTGGTTGATACAAATATTGAAGTGGAAAGCACCCTACACTCCTCTTGCCCTCTTGGTGGTTAAGTATTGATGTATGTGCTTCTTTTTTTTCTTTTTTTTTTAATTTATTTTTTTAAACAAAATCCTAAGATTTGATGCGTCGGGTTTGTTAGAGTTTATGGATAATAATTAATATACGTATGTCCAGTTTCGAACACGAGACTTCGGGATTGCTCACATTACGTATGAGTCTCAATGGTTTGAATAATTAAATATAGATTTATGATTTATTTATTCATTTCACAAACATACACTTAACGGTCGTTAGTATTTAACGGAGTTTGGTTAACGAACGTTAAATATTAACTACAAGGACTAGATATGAAATTAGTGATCAATAAGGATCTAGAATCCTTCCTAATCGCCTAAAGTCGGCCGAACATCCCTTAGGGTTAGGGTTTTCGGTTTTGTAGCTTGGAGAGGAAGTTTGGATTGCCTATAAATACAAACCCATTGTGTTTGTTATTCCCTAATCCTAATTCCGTAGCAATCCAACTTCTTCTACTCTCCCTCTAGTCTTGGCCGATCAGTTTTCAATCCCTAACACCTAGGGATAATCGATTTTGCTATTACACAAGTGTTGGAATTGTTTTGTGAATTAGAACCTAGCTTTTCACATTGAGACGCTAGTAATACGTGTGTACAAGAACGAAGAACAAGCTTCCTTTAGCTTGTGAGTTTTTCCTCAATCGACTTGCATTAGGTCGATCCATCTTAAACCCAATTTAGGTGTTGGTCCATGAAATTTGAATAAAACAAGAACTGATTCATTGATAATGAAACAAATGTTATAAGATTACTCAAAACCTATTAGATTACATGATAACATCTTCAAATTCTTAAAGGGGATACTTTCGGTAGGGTATCCCCTTTGGGTGACAAATAAACTCTCATTGATCCAAGCTATGCTTAATGATTCAATGAGAGGATGTTCCTATCAACTAATACACTTTGTGTATTCTTTTTGTTTGTTTAGGAATGCATGCTATCTCTATTACAACACAGACAATATATACACAGGTAACTAGACTAAGACATGTGGGGTAGGTATGAGTAGACATCCACTTGTTGTGAGTTGTCATCCACTTGGTGTGAGTTGTCATCCACCAAGTGGTCCCTCTTCTTCTTCCTCTTTTGTCTTTGTCTGACTTCTATCTTTTCTTGTAGAAGTTCGCGCCCATATTTATCAGTCTGCTTGTAGAGATAGCATCTTCAGGGTCACTGAGACATTTGTCAATTCTCAGTGATACTGGTGTTGTTTGTAGCTCGTATACTTTACTCACTGACACCGTATCAGTAAGTAAAGTGTTTCTTCAACAACGAACTTTTTACAACACTCACTGATTTCTTTATCAGTGAGTAACCCACTATTTTATCAGTGAGTTAGGCTATTTTATGTTCAAATCTTGTCAGGGTACTTGGGTCAAATTCTTGACCCAACAATCTCCCCCTATTTGAATATACAAATAGCCTGGGTTCATACCTGCTTGTTCAGGGACTTGGGTTTAGTTCCTGAGGTTCAAGTGTTCAGGGACTTGGGTTTAGTTCCTGAGGTTTAGGTTCAAGGGTTCAGAAACTTAGGTCTAGTTCCTGATGGTTCAGTGAGTAGAGTTCAGGGGTTCAATTACTTGTTCAGTGATAGGGTTGAGGGTTCTTAGTGCAAATATTACGATATTTAAACTAAACGGTTTCTTCGGTTTTAATGATGACAAACATGTAACTTGTAATACATAACGTAAAATGTGCAAGTTACTTGTAAACACAAATCATCAATGCATACTTCATCAACACCTCCCGACGTTTCAAGTATGCTTCAACGAAGTCGTAGATTTCCATCCCAACATAAATCACTCAAGGTATGGACAAACAAATTTACTACTTGACAAATGATCAAAGGATTATATTTTTCTAAACTTCACATTTTTAATGTGACAAAACATTTTTTCAAAAATATATTTTACAAATTATTTTTGAATTAAAAAGAAATGTTTTATTTTGAAAAATAAATTTGAAAACTCCCAACAGCCATTTTTCCCCCCAAAACAGCTCCAACTTCCCCAAATAAACCTTCCCCACTAAAGACAAAAAAGGGAGCGTCCAACGGCACCGTTAAGTATGGACGGCTCCACTAAATTTAGTGGAGCCGTCGGGTATTTAGTGGAGCCGTAGGGCTGTAACGGTCAGATTTTCCCTTGCCTATAAATAGTGGACCATTCCACACTTCCAACTTGATTTTTCCAGTCCTTTTTCTCTGGTCTTATCCCTCTTCACTTAGATAACTTTCTTTGATCATTTGGAGAGTCTTAGGTTGTTTAAGAGTGATCCAATCATCCACTCAAGTGATCCTCTACATTCCTCTTGATTAGCAAGAGAAGAACACAAAGTATCCTAGATACAAAGTGTTGTCATCCCTCTTGATTAGCAAGAGAAGAACACAAAGTATCCAAGTAGATACAAAGTGTTGTCATCCCTCTTGATTAGCAAGAGAAGAACACAAAGTATCCAAGTAGATACAAAGTGTTAGAGTTGTTAGGTCTTGTAACATTTGTTACACTCTTGATTGTATCATAGCATACATCAAGATTATTTTTCTTTTGTGAGAGAGTGAGTCAAGATCATTGTGATCTTAAGAGATATTGAAGATCTCTTGAAGCCATTGGGCTTGTGTGATTGATCATGTGGATCAAGGGTAGATCGGGTAGATCGTGGTAGATTGGTGCTAGCTAAGATTAGCACTCGACATCTAGCTTAGTGTCGGAAATAGGATAAGCGACGTGTATGGTGTAGATCGGGTAGATCGTGGTAGATTGGTGCTAGCTAAGATTAGCACTCGACATCTAGCTTAGTGTCGGAAAACAAGTTAAGCGACGTGTACGGTTTTCTCCGCCTAAAGGGAGTTTGTTGATTAGTGAAGTAACTCTCGAGTTGGGTACTCGGGGAGTGGAGTAGGGTGAAGAGGAGAGCTTCGTGACCGAACCACTATAAATCACCGTTTCCGGTTTGCGCCTTCTAACTTATCTCTTTACTTTCATTTCATTCGTTATCGCTTTATATTTATATTTGCATAGCGTATATGTTTGTGTGGCTAGTTGCTTATGTCATGATTGATTATGTATGCTCCATGGTTTGATTGTGCATATGTTGTAGTTTACTATAGTCATCTCTAGATGCTATAAACTCATAGTTGACACTTTTCATATTACGTCACACTCGATCGGGTGTTTGATACAAAAAGTATTTAAGTTTTTAAATGGAAACGTATTCACCCCCCCCCCCTCTACGGTTTCCACAATTGGTATCAGAGCCACGTCGCTCAAATTTTTAAAACAAATGGTTTTCAAAATTGAGTACGATCCATGTATCAAATTACCTATGAATGTGATGAAATATGATAAGTAATTAGTTGTCTAATACTTACAAAGTTTTGTTGTTAAGTATACTTTGTCATACTAGCTTGAAGGTTTTCTTAAACCACCAAAAGAATAGTGTTTTTAAGTGTCCGGTCATGTTTTCAGAACGAGTCATTAAGTCATGCAGTTCTGAATCAGAAAACAGACCACGGTACCACTAAATATTGTACGGTACCATTATATTTAATGGTACCGTGGGTTATTTAACGGTGCCGTGCATCTGATTGTCTGTTTTTCATTTTTGGTTCATTTTCAAAAATCCATATAAAATCAACCATGAGTTTGTACGAGTCGTGTCGCCCATCATTTTAAATGATGTTGAGTCTACTTTCATTTGAGAAACATTTTTATGAATTAGTTCTAAATGAAAGTATGTTAAAGTCCTTGATTTTCAACTAAAGATCTTCTGGTCATGCAGTTTGCGTAAATTTTTGGTCAAACTGAAAAAGGGCGATTCAACTTTTAAACCTTGACGTGTTTTCAAAGTGTCTTAGCAAAAATCTTTGAAATGGGGAGGAAATCAATTCGTTTTCAAATAAAATCAAGCTTAGTATACATTGTTATACATAATACACAAAATGACGATAAGTATTTTTGTGTGTTAAGCTAAATTGCTATTTGCTTACTATAGTTTTTCGGTTTATGCACTTATAAGGCTCATGCTAAATCACTTGCACTATATTAAGTAATTAGTTTGCATTGCATATAGGCATCAACCATTTGTCTTGCATTTGTTGCAAGTTCCTAAAATGGTTTAGTAACTTTCTTAGGAATAGAAACTAAGTTGGTAGATCATGTGTGTAGAAAGATATTGTCTTACACAATTATTTTTCCAAAGGTTTTAGTGTAAAAAGTATATCACCCCAAAACACTTAACACTTTCATAAAATCCATAACATGATCTTTAAAACATTACATCATTTTGTCTTGTTTGACCATGGGTTGTCTAAACAAGATAAAAGGTCAATCTAATACATTAGTACTTAAGTAAAGGAAAATATATTAAACTTGAATTGATCTAACACACATACAAAATGTTTTAGACATTTAGTATTTTACGTATGTTGTATAAAAATAGTTAAGATAATTATTTTTATACTAATGAGGTGTCGAAAAACTAAAAGTATTATACTTAATAATATAAATAGTTTTTCTCAAATAAAAATAAATGACAATATCAAAGTAGTAACTTAATATGTCATTAACCTCACACATACAACTTGTATTAGAATAAATGGAACACACTCCTTAAATTATTATTTTCTTTTTGAAAAGGAGTGATCGTGAGGGTCAAGAAAGATTTCGAGTACATATCAATTCATTATTCAAATTATGATTGATATCATCATCGAATCTAATTGACAAGTTTTCGAGTGTGGACATGAAATTGGGATCATTATTTGTTTTGTTTCAAGATAACATCAAAACATGATGAAACATATTATCTTGAATCTACATACTCAATCACACTCGATTGTTATGAAAATAATGACGTCCTCTCAAGACAAAAATAATATGCATCGGATCATAATTCACACTTGTGTTGAAGATGCCATATTGAGTCTTGTTGTCCAATAGTTGTGTTCCAAACATTAAACTAATATGTTTAAAAGATGCATAAAATACACAACTAAGTAGGAGTGACAACTTGGATGTTTCATCCAAAATATACAAGTAATTTACATTGCAATGCAATTAGTAAATATGTCATTTCCGAAAAACCAAACAAGAGCAAACAAAAAACATATGTAAACTTTGCTCATGAACGACTCAACACTCAATGTCACATGTCTAGTAAAAGTGTCACACATAATATGTTATTAACTATTATGTAAGTCATCAATCTTTGAGAATATCACATGTATTTCTCTTATCAAAAGATTGACAAAGGATAACTTATATCCCATGCATCTTATTTTCTTTGTGACATGAATGGTTATGTTACAAGAGAATACATTGCATCCTGTTAACAAATATAGGATATTAGAGTTGAATAATAACCTAATACGTCATGTGTCATTGCATAAACAAGTAAAATTGGTCATACATTAAAATACTTGTTTAACAAAGCATTCTTAAGAGTGATAAGTTTCCTCTTAGAAAAGCATACTTTTTGAAATAAACAGTATGTCTCATTTCAAATAAAATGCTCACAAGATCTATTGAGGTAAGTAACCTTCACTAGATTCTCACTCAAGATATGCAAAGGAGCATTCTTGAAACACACACGATGTAGTAGGTTCTACATTGTATCACATTAGAGTGTCTCTTGGTTCTAGGAAACCAAATCATGTTAAAATAACATGTAACAACTCAACAAACAAAGATGTTGTCCAAGAGATCATAAAATACACCATCTCCATCAAATAACCTTTAAATCTCAAACACGAAATTAAAACATCTCGCTTGCCTTTGTTAGGAGTTGTGTAAGACATGTCATTTTCTTAACCTACTTTCAAAGTATGGTTAATTGAGTCATATTAGGCCATGTATAGCAAAACAAGATAAAATCATCTTTGCTATACTTCGATAGGCAAATATAGGAATTCAAATTCTTCTAACATGAGAATGACTACTGGAGAAACTATCGCACTAGAAATTCAATTTGACCTAACGGTTGGATTGCTTCCAGGAGAGAAGTTGGGTTGGTGTATAACCCGTAAAAATGGTCGTGTTTAGCATTAATTGAGCACCACTAGTGATAGTCTCATACTCATTCTCTAACTTGAAAAGTTTTCATTCCTACATTTGACTAGAGATAGTTTACATCGGTGAACTTTATCTCCCGTTAGGATCTCATTTTGAACAAGTAGTAACTAGGATCTTCCTTAGCAAACCTAGATTGCTTGCATCCCACATACGTGTTTCAAAATGATAACATGTTTTCATAAGATGTGATTAAATGTCTTCGTGATCTTAAATGCTAAATGATTATCATGTTCTGCATGATGTTTGCATTTATTCGTTATGTGCATTTTACATGATTTGCTTGCACCCACACTACGTCATTTTGACACATTAGGAATTAGGTATGCCTATCACTATGAACCCTTAGAAGCCATAGAGTCATACACTAGTGTCAAAACCCATAAGTTAGAGTAGTCGCGAAGTTGTGCCAATTCCCTAGTTATCACTTCGCCTTCTTTCAAGTAATACACCCTTTTGTCATGGGAAGGTTAGATACAAACCTAGTAGAACTCGGAGTAGGATTGACAACTTAAATATTTCGTCCGAAATATTAAAGTAAGTTTAACTTGCGATCGCAATTGTTAAATGTCATATCCGAAACATCATACTCAAGCCTTTTAACAACATATGTTAAAACGCTCATCCAAAGGACTCACGAGTTACTATATAAGTAATTAGTAGTTCCTTTCATCCTCGTGTGAATATACACGTCTTAAGATCCCAAACCCTGCTGCGAATCAGCACCATAGGCTTAGCTTTACGTCTTTCAAAACCCCATGAAACACTCGTGTGCGAAGCACATCAAAATCCGTAAATCAACCAAACCTCTCAACCGAGAATCCCCTAACCATCTTCGTCTAGGTCTAGGAATGATGGAACATTTTCCATAAATCTTATGACTATTTAAATATTTCACTGGAAATATTAAGTCATCCCTCACATTCCTTGCATGATCTCTTGAATATTTCACTGGAAATATTGAGATCATCTCTTCTATTTCGTGTCATGACTTTTAGATATTTCACTGGAAATATCAAGTCATTCCCTCTATCTCGTCCCATGACTGTTAGATATTTCATTGGAAATGTCAAGCCATATCCTGTGTCTCGTCTGATTACTTTTTAAATATTTCACTGGAAATATAAAAGTCATCTCTTCTCGTCCAGTACCGTTCAAAGAATTTATTAGGTATAAATTCTTTCCTCGTGTCGAAAAGTCTCACTGAATCAGCGAGATTTATTCGAAAAATCATCTTAAACTCCGATGACTACTTAAATATTTCATCCGAAATATTTAAAGTGTATTTAATTTGCGAAATGCAATTAAATGTCATCTCTCGTTCTCGATCAACGTTCATCGAATCTCGTTGGATTCATTCATAAAAGAATTTATTCGGTATAAATTCTTTTAATCTAAAGTCCAGAAAAATCACAACATATGTGAAATTTCTTTGTCAAAAATCTTGCTTTCAATTCTCACTAACTCCATCAAAACCCACTCGATGTAGTCTTGAACCTAAAACCATCTCCTATCAGAATAGATTGTATCTATCATCTGATTTGTTAGCCTTTTCCCTCACACTTCCGCATGGTACTAAGCACTACCAATGCTTCCGCATCCCTCTCACCTTCCACACACCTCAAACGAAGAACCGCTAGGATAAGTTGAGATAATCCCACTAGAACCTTGTCACCAACCTCACAACTCTGAAGATTTTATCTTCTTAACCCTTAGGATATCTCCTAGTAATCACATGCCTCATCATATAAATATTCTATGAATATTCACAATGATCGAGAAGAGCTACGTAACTTCAAAGGTGAAGTTTATCGTATGCTATCCACCACTTGTCATGACGTTACTAAGCTCATCGCTTTCGTCAACGTTTGTTTTCCTCTTTATCTTTTGCATCTTGTCCGGATGGTCATAGATTAAGGGGGAACGAAAACACACTCATATAGCCTTTCACCAAACACTCTCAAGAACACATTAATGTGGTTCTTATTCCCTAGGAAACTTCCCTTTAGCTGCCCAGAACTAGGCTGCACAGGAAAATTCGTGACTTCCAGGTCACGGTACCATTAAATAGGCCACGGTACCGTTAAATTTAACGGTACCGTGTGGTATTTAGTGGTACCGTGCCTATGTTTGACGAATTTTCACTGTTTCCTTTAGATCCCTGCATCCCTAACCTCAAACCTGCAAAATTTTGCAAACTCACATACACCCTAGGATTCTTTCACTACACCATAGGACTCTACCACCAACTTTTAGTTTGAATCCCACAACCCTTGCCTATAGAAGGCCTCACTATTGCAAGCTTATCTTGCATCATCACACTCAACCTTCTTAGCTACACTTCACTCTTGACAGTGATAGTTAGTCTAAGAACCTTACAATACATCACACTCAAACCTTATAACTAACCATCACACTCAAACCTTAAACAACTTCACATCCTCACAACACACATGAAACCCTTCATGCACCAAATTATCTCTAACACACAACTAGGATCATCCAACCTAGAAACCTAGAACTTCGTTACCTTAACCCCGTTAGAGATATCCACCAACAATCCTGTTAGGATCACATACACCTTTTCTTTTTCCCTTTTGAAATATATCATGCATCTCATTGTCAGTGCAAACGATATATTAACCTAAACCATCCTTTCCCACCTTTCCTCAAAGGGCAAAACCAACATCTCCAACCACATCATCTTCATCCTCCACCTTTAGGATTCCTACACCCTTACCTCCACCAAGTCCACCACAACCTTTAGCTATCACACTAACCCTATCACCATCAAACCTCTTTGGACTTGGCACCAACACATCATCCTTATCACTATCACCATCACCACAACCACTAATGGGTCATCCCATTATTTTTCCCCTACAACCACATAACCCAAGTTGTCCTTGTTGTCACCACAACCAACACTCTTCCACCTTATGGAATCATTTAGGTATAACCTCTATCGAGTCTAATTTATGGCACGACTTGTCATAATAGTAATCATTTAGAGTATGTCTTATCAACAAACTATCCTTAACATCAATCATCTTAGGTAGATGATTATGTTGTTCAAAAGGTTTGTTAGAACTTTCCTTCCCAATGACAACTTGGAATAAGTCATTTAGTGCGTCAGTCAATGAACGAATCTCGTACTTGATTAGTGTGATTGAGTGAACAATTACACCTTAGGCTTTCGGTCGGGTTGTGACACTTACGTGTTAACATAGTTTAACCCATGCATGTCTTGCTATGTGTATTCTATCCCTATAATGTTGCTCCTATACTGTTATATATTATGCTGCACGAAGCTAACCCTTGATGTAGGAAAAGCCTTTGTAAGAATTTGATCCATGGATCCGCTAGATACTAAGGTAAATAAACAAGGGGATTAAGTCACCATAGGGGAGCATTGAGCTAGGGGGAGCTCGGGAGTATTTGAATACATAGCATGGAGTCGTCTTCACAAGTGTTGATAGAAGGCTTCACTAGGATGATGCAAGCTCGCCTTTCGGGGGAGAAAGGATATTAGTACAATAAGGGGGAGTAGGGAGTAAATCCAAGGGAGCGTTCGAGGCAACTACCTTTTTGATTCGACAAAAGGGGGAGAAGGGGAGTGTAAACAGGTAACTTTTATATTTTACCATGTGTTACGGTTTACATATTTGTCATCATCAAAAAGGGGGAGATTGTTAGTGCAAATATTACGATATTTAAACTAAACGGTTTCTTCGGTTTTAATGATGACAAACATGTAACTTGTAATACATAACGTAAAATGTGCAAGTTACTTGTAAACACAAATCATCAATGCATACTTCATCAACACCTCCCGACGTTTCAAGTATGCTTCAACGAAGTCGTAGATTTCCATCCCGACATAAATCACTCAAGGTATGGACAAACAAATTTACTACTTGACAAATGATCAAAGGATTATATTTTTCTAAACTTCACATTTTTAATGTGACAAAACATTTTTTCAAAAATATATTTTACAAATTATTTTTGAATTAAAAAGAAATGTTTTATTTTGAAAAATAAATTTGAAAACTCCCAACAGCCATTTTTCCCCCCAAAACAACTCCAACTTCCCCAAATAAACCTTCCCCACTAAAGACAAAAAAGGGAGCGTCCAACGGCACCGTTAAGTATGGACGGCTCCACTAAATTTAGTGGAGCCATCGGGTATTTAGTGGAGCCGTAGGGCTGTAACGGTCAGATTTTCCCTTGCCTATAAATAGTGGACCATTCCACACTTTCAACTTGATTTTTCCAGTCCTTTTTCTCTGGTCTTATCCCTCTTCACTTAGATAATTTTCTTTGATCATTTGGAGAGTCTTAGGTTGTTTAAGAGTGATCCAATCATCCACTCAAGTGATCCTCTACATTCCTCTTGATTAGCAAGAGAAGAACACAAAGTATCCTAGATACAAAGTGTTGTCATCCCTCTTGATTAGCAAGAGAAGAACATAAAGTATCCTAGATACAAAGTGTTGTCATCCCTCTTGATTAGCAAGAGAAGAACACAAAGTATCCAAGTAGATACAAAGTGTTGTCATCCCTCTTGATTAGCAAGAGAAGAACACAAAGTATCCAAGTAGATACAAAGTGTTGGAGTTGTTAGGTCTTGTAACATTTGTTACACTCTTGATTGTATCATAGCATACATCAAGATTATTTTTCTTTTGTGAGAGAGTGAGTCAAGATCATTGTGATCTTAAGAGATATTGAAGATCTCTTGAAGCCATTGGGCTTGTGTGATTGATCATGTGGATCAAGGGTAGATCGGGTAGATCGTGGTAGATTGGTGCTAGCTAAGATTAGCACTCGACACCTAGCTTAGTGTCGGAAATAGGATAACCGACGTGTATGGTGTAGATCGGGTAGATCGTGGTAGATTGGTGCTAGCTAAGATTAGCACTCGACATCTAGCTTAGTGTCGGAAAACAAGTTAAGCGACGTGTACGGTTTTCTCCGCCTAAAGGGAGTTTGTTGATTAGTGAAGTAACTCTCGAGTTGGGTACTCGGGGAGTGGAGTAGGGCGAAGAGGAGCTTCGTGACCGAACCACTATAAATCACCGTGTCCGGTTTGCGCCTTCTAACTTATCTCTTTACTTTCATTTCATTCGTTATCGCTTTATATTTATATTTGCATAGCGTATATTTTTGTGTGGCTAGTTGCTTATGTCATGATTGATTATGTATGCTCCATGGTTTGATTGTGCATATGTTGTAGTTTACTATAGTCATCTCTAGATGCTATAAACTCATAGTTGACACTTTTCATATTACGTCACACTCGATCAGGTGTTTGATACAAAAAGTATTTAAGTTTTTAAATGGAAACGTATTCACCCCCCCCCCTCTACGGTTTCCACAAGGGTTAAGGGTTCATGGGTCCTGAGAGTTCACTTTGACAGGTTCATTGTTTGCCTCACTGAGAGGGTTCAGGTTCCTGTGAGGTTCAGGTTCCCTGGGGTTCAGGTTCCTGGGGGTTCAGGTTCTGTGGGGTTCAGGTTCCTGGGGGGTTCAGTGACCTGTGGGGTTGAGGTTCCTGGTGGTTCAGGTTTTTGAGGGTTCAGTGACCAGGTATGATTTTGGGTTTTGTTTTTCAGTGACCTGGGTTGATGGGTAAGGTTCAGTGACCAAGGGGGTCATATACTGATGATCTTTACTCAGTTGATCACCAATCTTCAGTCACTACTTGAAGAATAAATACCAACTTCCTGATCAGGCTCAGCCCAACAAAACAGCCCCCTGATTTTCATCCTTTCCCTCTTCCGCTCCTTACACCCTTAATACCCTGATGAGAAATCCTTTTACTCAGGACTTTTAAGAGACTTCTTCCCCATTTAGTCACCCTAGTTACCAGTGACAGAGTCTCTTTCAGTGACACTGAGTCACATCTCCTCTCAACTCCCTGAGTTTGATCAGTGTCGCCTGATTCTTATCTGACCATTCATCCCTTTCAGCCCACTGAATCTTATCAGGATACACTCATTAGCCACACTGATTATTATCTCACCCATATCCTATCCACATTCTTTTAACCCACTTCCTGAAGCTTATCAGGTACACCACTTCTCACTCCCTGAAGGTGCAATAACAACACTCAGACTGAAGCTCCTTACAACTTAATGATTCAGTGTCCTTGATAAGTAACACCACCCATTATCACTTCCTGATTAGCATCACACTCGTGTTCAACTTTGAACACTGCTATAACCCATCAGCAGACCCCAATCATCAAATGCTCAGTACTCCTGACACCATTATCAGACCCCGTGTTTCAGGAGTCGGATTTCAGGCCTGAGTTTTAATGACTCATTCAGTGACTAAGATTTAGAGTCACGAGTTCAGGGACTTGTGTGGTTTTCTTATAACACGTTCACATTCCCTGATTACTACCCACCCATTTTCCACGAAACTGGTCATTTCAGGCTCAGCCCGAAACGCACCATTCACTCCATCTCTGATTTTCTCAACTCCTTGTAAAGCTAAACAGCCCCACAAATCCCAACCTACACATCGAATCCATGACTATGTCAACCCACAGCTAAACCTAACCAACACTTTTAATTACTAACTATGAATCTGATTCAAGAACAATAATTATCTCGACCATCTCCCTTTAGATCGAGAGTGTGTTGTTTTGTGGTTAGATTTGATTTAGATGGGTGATTGCGTGGAGATGATGATGGTTTTTGTTTGTTTCGATTTTTTGTTACTCGATTTTAGATCGAGATTGAGAGTGGTGGTTTTGATGATCGGATAAGATCAGGTTTTTTTTTTTGTGTGGTGGGGTTTATGTGTGTTATAGATCGAATGGTGTAAGGGATAGGTATTTTATCATCTTTTTGAGTGGGTGATCTTGGGTTTTGTGTGCGGATAAGATTTTTGTGGTGTGTAGGGGTTCAGGGAGGGGTTTGGTGTTTGTCAGTCACCAATAAATGTGTTTCTCCCCCTCAAAAATTGCTATATCAGTAGCAGTTTTTGAAGATCACATTTATTAATTTTTGAAGAATGTTATCAGTGGTTATACATGGATTTGGCTCATAAGAATGAACCTTAGGCTCTGGTACCACTTGTTGGTCCATGAAATTTGAGTAAAACAAGAACTGATTCATTGATAATGAAACAAATGTTATAAGATTACTCAAAACCTATTAGATTACATGATAACATCTTCAACTTCTTAAAGGGGATACTTTCAGTATGGTATTCCCTTTGGGTGACAAATAAACTCTCATTGATCCAAGCTATGCTTAATAATTCAATGAGAGGATGTTCCTATCAACTAATACACTTTGTGTATTCTTGTTGTTTGTTTAGGAATGCATGCTATCTCTATTACAACACAGACAATATATACACAGGTAACTAGACTAAGACATGTGGGGTATGTATGAGTAGACATCCACTTGTTGTGAGTTGTCATCCACTTGGTGTGAGTTGTCATCCACCAAGTGGTCCATCTTCTTCTTCCTCTTTTGTCTTTGGCTGACTTCTATCTTTTCTTGTAGAAGTTCGCGCCCATATTTATCAGTCTGCTTGTAGAGATAGCATCTTCAGGGTCACTGAGACATTTATCAATTCTCAGTGATACTGGTGTTGTTTGTAGCTCGTATACTTTACTCACTGACACCATATCAGTAAGTAAAGTGTTTCTTCAACAACGAACTTTTTACAACACTCACTGATTTCTTTATCAGTGAGTAACCCACTATTTTATCAGTGAGTTAGGCTATTTTATGTTCAAATCTTGTCAGGGTACTTGGGTCAAATTTTTGA
The DNA here is from genome assembly GCA_021014915.2 of Artemisia tridentata subsp. tridentata. NCBI lineage: Eukaryota > Viridiplantae > Streptophyta > Magnoliopsida > Asterales > Asteraceae > Artemisia > Artemisia tridentata. The sequence continues at coordinate 189,540,664 of CP139509.1, read as the reverse complement.
CCTAACATTAGGGTTTATATCTTGTTCTTGGAGTGCACGGTTTCTTGTTCTTGCTAGAAACCAAAAGGTACGCATCACTTTTAAATTTAGTTAATTAATTACATGTATGTAAATCTTGTGTTTCCGCTGCGTGTCTTTGATGTTATGTGGTAATATGTTTATGGCTATGATTCATATTTTCCAACATGGTTTGGTTGGTTGGTTGCCCGACAAATGCCCTCTATCAATATATTGTTTCTGACTAGCTATTAAACCCTTGACCGTTTACTTGAAGGATGGGAGCAACTATATAATTTGATGATTTATTCGCAATTTTTATTATTTTCTTGTGGGAATTAAACATGTACATGCTTTGTGTATCTAAAACTTCTGAAACATTCCACCTTTTGATTGTATATCCAAAACTTCCATATTGGCAGGAGGGGCAAGCGTAAGAACTTCTCTATTCCTTAAGAAGATTTATGTTCATTGAAACGCGAGGTGATCAGGTGATGGTGTCCTTTTAATCCGAAAAAATAGCACAGGAATTGATATTCATGTCCGTAATTCGCAAAGGGTGAACGAGTAGGAAAGTTATAAGCGGTTGTTTGCAATGCGTTTTCAAAGCGATTATTTAACTATTTCATTTTCATGTCGCAAATGTTCAGTTTCTAATCTATAGTATGGGTATATGGTCATATAGCAAGGATTTTGATAACACTTGTGACTGTTTTACTATTTGTACTTAGCTGGTGGTATTGAGCATTTGAGCTGTAATGAACATACACAAGTACAACTTGAGGGAGTTCTTTAAAATACAAACTTTTGCATACGTTATATGCTATATTCATTTTTATATTTTGTTGTATTTTATTATTTACTTGTGAGGGGTGTTTGTTGTAATAGAGTTCAACTTTTACAGTCTTTGTGACCAAGTGTATGGTCATGCTCAGTTTCAAATTTTAAGCTTTGCTTGGATTAAATCTGAAGCTTCATATGATCAGAATTGGGGTATACTATACAAACCCCCCATGTGATCAACCGTACAAACCGCGAAGCACACAGTACAACACCGCGATGCACACAGTACAACCATTCAACGGACGCAATGATTGCAAACCCCCTATAGGGGATCCGTATAAACTGTGCTTAAGAATTGTATCGTTAGTTTGTTACTGTCATTTATAATCCAAAGAAAATGTGCGGTTGGACTTTTGAGTAGTCATTAGCCTATTGAAATATTTAAACTTTTTTAGCCCTTTATCTCCGATGCTAAAAAGTGTTTTTCAACTTATTCATAACGTACATTGACTCACATATAAAATGTGACATATTATCATTTTTCAAAAGACTGATCTTTTTCAACCTATTGCTCAGATAACATTTTATCAACGTATAGCTTCAATGCATGAATTCATTTTCAGTCTTTCTCAAGTCATTTATATATAACTGTGTATTAAAGATGCTCTTTGAATTCTATTAATTTGGAATAGAAGTGATATCATGAATTGCATTTGCTTATATATTACAACGAGTACATCGCAAAAATCTTCCTTTTTCAAGTCATTTATATAAAACTATGCATAGATTTGATACGTAGGACGAAATTAAAAGTAAGACACTTTTTTAATTAATTATAGATGAGAATTATTTTACATAACAAACTTATCTTACATAGCAAGGGACTTATCCCTATCATTTATATAAAATGAAATCAATTGTTGATATTAAAAGCATTTTAATATTTCACTTATTTTTTATAATTTAAATATCGCTTAAACTGTAACACCCCCAAAATCTGGTATAGTGAAAGCATTCGGGTCATGGGGTGCTACTAAATTGATAATCACAACACAAGGTAACAAAGAACGGAATACATACTCCGTTTAAATGCATTCAACAAAGTTAAATAAGTTTACAAAAAAGTTGAGTTTAGAAAATAAGGCCCATAGTTAAGTTGTCCCAGACAAAAACAAGTCAAGTTAAAATGCCACAAATCATCATACCGGAATCTATGACCCTTACCATGCCACTGCCTTGTCAGAATAATTCAGCTTAAACACCTGAGAAAAATATGCTAAAAGTCAGCAAAAAACTGGTGAGTTCATAGGTTTATCAATAAGCAGTAAATTCAGTAGTTGGACCATGAGTTTAGTATATGAAACATTGCAACCCATGCAATGTCATATAAAGATACAGTCTATTACGTTAGCACTAAGTTCATGCAACTGAAGCTCGACAGTTCAGTGCGCTACAGTGTAGCACATAAATAATAATCAGAGGCCCATAGCGAGTTTTTAACCCAATGCACTCGTAATCCGAATTGGTATACGCTCGCATTGACCTGTCTGGCCAACCGAACGGGGGAGTCACCCCAATAGATCTATTTATATCAATCGCACTTCCCAATGGGAACTAACGGTTCATGAAGGTGGGCATAACAGTGGGTTCAGGGGCTTAGGCTAACTACGCAATAGTTTTAAGAAAGTAAAATATTGTAGTGGTCCAAAAAATGTTTTGCATGTTTCTCACCCCATAGTTGTAAAGCAAGTATAAGTAAAGTGGGGCTATAAACTCACCTTGTCAAGTAGTAGTCAGATAACATAACAATTCAGATAGTGTTCAGCACCAACACGCGACCTAGATTAGTAAGGTTTGTTTTAGTTCACGAATCGAGTTTAAGAATTTACGAAGCTTAGTGTTGACATAAATAATGCCTAAAAACATTATCAATATTTATTCATATCTCTATGTTTTGATGATCACAAAATGTAAACTCATTAAAACATAAACTTATAAAATAAACAAGTACTTAGTTGTAAATATTCACTTCTACAACTAAAATCACTTAAGGTATGAATGAACTAATGCTTAATGCATTATATGATCAAAGGAACATTTTCTTAATAACTAGATTTTTTATAAAATGTCAAAAACATTTTATATATTTAGAAAAATATTTTTGGTAATAAATAAAAAGGTTTAATTCATTATAAATTTATGAATTCAAATTTTTAACCAAAATCAGTAAAAATGTTCCAGAAAAACCTTCCTCACAAAAAGACAAAACTGGGCAACGGATGGCTTGGGCGGCCCCCTTAATTTTGCTAGGCGGCCCCCTTAAAATTAACGGGACCACCCCCCCCCCCTATTTAAGGGGGCCGGCCACGCTCCAGTAGGTTCCAGCTGTCCAGTTTTTCTGCCTATAAATACCAGCCTTCCCCTGGATTTTTACTCACCCTTTTGCACTAAAACTTTCTGTTGTAAATCTCATTTCATATCTTCAAAAAACCTTTGATCATGTAATCTTAAGCATTGGTTTCCAAGTGATCCAAGCTTCCACCATCCAAGTGCAAAAGAAGAATACTTCTATCAATCAAGACTAGAAGTATTACAACTTAGTAGCATCTTGTTACTCAAGTTGTTTGTTTTGTATACTTTGTAAATCTTTCATTCATTTGTGTAAAGTGTGTATATAAGTTGTAAACATAAGTGATTAGGCTATAGTAGTGTGTAAGTAGTGAAGAAGGTGGATAAGTAGTTGTGGAGTAAAGAAGTAGAGTAGAAGCCTTGTAAAGTTGTGAAGTAGAGAAGTCTTGAAGCCGTTGTGAAGCCATAGCCTAGAAGTCGTGAAGCCGTAGCATAGAGGTTGTGTAGCGGTCGTGTTGAAGCCATGAAGTCCTAGTTGTGAAGTCCTAGTGTTGAAGTCGTGAAGCTGTAGCATAGAGGTTGTTTAGCGGTCGTGTTGAAGCCATGAAGTCCTAGTCGTGAAGTTCTAGTGTTGAAGTCGTGAAGCCGTAGCATAGAGGTTGTGTAGCGGTCGTGTTGAAGCCATGAAGTCCTAGTCGTGAAGTCCTAGTGTTGGAGTCGTGAAGCCGCAGCATAGAGGTCGTGTAGCATTCGTGTTGAAGTCGTGAAGAAGTCGTGAAGCAGTCGTGAAGCCGTTGTGAAGTAGTCGTGAATAAGTTGTGAAGAAGTTGTGTTGTGAAGTTGTGAGATTGGTTCTAGCTACGATTAGAACTCGACATTTAGCTTTGTGTCGTTAAACCCGTGTAAGCCAAAGTTGTGTACGGTTTTCTCCGCCATAAGGGAGCTTATTGTAGTTGTGAAGAAAACTCTCGAGCAAGGTGTGCTCGGGGAGTAGAGTAGGGCAAGGAAGGTGTCCTTGTAGCCAAACCACTATAAATCCCTCGTGTCTCGGTTTGATCTTTCCATCTCTTACTTATTTCTTTATATCGTCATTACTTTCATACATATAGGCATATATAACTGTTAGTATTAATTAGAAGTTGATTTCACATAAAGATCAATTTAAAACTCCATTCAAGAAACCAAAACTTTTACAATCAAATTTAAAAGGATACACATATAATTAATAATATTGTTCAAGTATAATTTTTCATATAAACTCAAATCTAAGGTTTTAAAAGAAAACAAAGTTTTCATAATAAAAGTAAAAAGACGTAAAACTATTCAACCCCCTCTTCTAGTTTTCCACACATAGTTAAATCTGAAAGATTTAAAGAGTTTATGTTATTGTTGCTGGTGTGGCAGCGTTTAAGTTTAAAACAATTTTTCTAAATCATTTGGGAGTATTGGCTCTTGGAAGTCCGTACGTGAATACCAAGACGAATAATCTCCAGTTGGGCAATAACTGAAAGACTATGTACAGGTCAATCAATAATAGTAAGACGTTGATGGTAGGAGGGAAAATGTTATAGTCAAGTGAGTGTATATATTACAAAGTGCGCGTAAATATAAGAAAAATAAAGAAAATGATGTGTGTGTATATATATGTATATGTCTATTTATATTTAGCATTTATAAAAGAATTGTTTTGATAATAGATAATCCTTGTGCTAACAAAGGTTATAAGATTTACATTAAAACAATCATTTCATAATTTATAAATCTATTATGAGTTTTGATAAAACATTCCAAATTTTATATGTACTCGAGTAAATGAACGAGTTTAAATTTCACATGGCTAGTCTTAGTTTTTATAGTTGTTGAGTACATAGAGATTTTCTAGTCGTTTGAGTAGAGAAAAATCAATTTGATTAATTATATAAAACATTACGCCAAGTTCACTTATATATGTTGCGTTGTTTAGATTTATAAATATGTGTGGCGAGATTTCTTGTAGTGTAACAATTTATAATAGGTTCGTGAAGTATAAAATGTGAGATAGTCGTGTACTATTAATTAGACGATTTGTGACGACGACTTTTATATATGAATCGAATATATAACACAATCTCGTGTTGGGAGTGGGCTGCGGCCCAATTTATTTGACTCGAGTAGGCTGTAAATAATTAACAGATTTTATATTCTTAACATTGGGTTTGGACTGCTTTGGAAGGGAAAAGAAAGGCTGAATGTAGTAGGCCATTTGGTGGGCTGCGGCCCAGCCAAAAACCCAAATCAGTGAACATACAAAATAAACCCATGATTTGTGGTCTTGGTCTGTTAACGCAAGGGCAAAAAAAATAAGAGATGTTTGGCCATGGCTTGGCCCAAGGTGACAACTAAAGTCAGTATCAACAAGACAATTTCCAGTAAATCATTTTGGGACTAAAACCAGTTTTAACGCAGGCTATGTGCCAATTTTGACTCAAATGGAACGCGACTCATGATGTTTTAAACCGGTACGAGTGACATGGTTTCATGGGGGACTCGACTCTCTTTTTTGACACATGGTATACCCATTTTGAAGGTCTTTGGGGAACCTTTTTAACCGAGTAAACAAACACCCTATTGGGGGTGGTTTTCACCAAAACAACAACACTAAATATCACGGCACCCTTCGGGTGGTGATTGAACCAAAAGAATATACAATTCATATTTTCTTGGTGAGTTCGAGTACCCTCTCGGCTCACCTATAGACTAAGTGATGAAGCGAAAAGTGTACCGCTTTTAGGGGGTCATTTAAACCCTAAATCGTATTTATTTGATCAAATATTGCCCTAAATCGTTCCTTTTGTCATTTTAGGTACTTTGGAGAAGAAATCTGGAAAAGGAAGCATTTTGGACGTTTTTGGAGCATAAAAGTGAAGAAAACGACAAAGTCTCCAAAGCTGCTGGAAAAGTACACATGACGGCGTCAAGGATTGCTCCTGACGGCGTCACGGCTTGGCAAAAGAGGTGGATATGACAAAATACACGTGACGCGCCAGAGAGTTTTACAATGGAAAATCTGACGGCGTCACCCTTTAAGGTGATCAAGGTCGTCACGGTTTAAGTTAAAGAGAGACGGCGTCAAGCACAATTCTGACGGCGTCAACCCTTGACGCGCCAGAGTGGATTTTGGAGGATTAAAGAGGGACGGCGTCAGGAAGACCATTCGGGAACCCTAGCCGCGGCGAGGTGACGGCGTCACCTCCTACAACGTGACGCCGTCAGACCCTAAATTCTATATATAGTTTTGCAATTTTTATTCATAGTGTGCAACTTTGTGAGGAGAAACCCTAAGACGAATTTTCTGCCATTTTTAAGGGTTTTATACCCTTGGATCTCCCATGTTTAATTGAAGATAAGTAATCAATTAATCATTCAATATGTCTATGTGTTGTTTGATTATATCTTGTTCTTGTCTTTTAATTAACATGCTAGGCTAGATTTATCTTGTGTTTGCTTAGATCTAATGAAACCTAACTATTGATTATTGGTTGTTGGTGTGTTATTAATTGTATTGGATGATTGTTTATCGATGTTAGGCTTAAGAAAACTGGCTAACCTCCTATACGGTAACTTGCTTGAACGTCTTAAGAAACATGAACCAATGCGTACTAGGTTTATTTGGTTGTATTTAATGCATGAGCGAATTCTAATGATCCCATGTTATGAGCTTCTTAGCCGGCTCGACATAGGAGTGAAGTAGGAGCTTGTAGAGTTGGGGAAGTACGTACGCCACCCCACGATTGGTATTAAGGAATACACCCGTCATCCACGCAATTAATACACACTAATCAACCGGTAAAAGATAGTTAGGGAGTAAGGAAATCTAAGTAAACACATTTCTCCCCATATAAGTTCCACAACCTTTTCATTTTCAGTCATTTTATTTTATTTGCATTTGTAGCTATTTGGGTTAGTTGACTAGCAACTAATTCCGCCCACTCCTTCAAACCCGAGATTTTACTTGCTTTCATAAAATTATAAAAATACAAAAAGAATCTTCCCTCACCCTTAGACCTATTAGAGTAGTTTTTTCAATCCTAACGACACTATTCCCCTAGAGAACGATCAATCCCCTGGTACTTGCCACTACACTATACTACATCGGTCAGGTACACTGCCTGGTGGGGATTGCAAGCCTCTTGAGATCTCTCGAGAGGTAAAACCTGTTGTAAGGTCGCAAAACCACGCATCAAGTTTTTGGCGCCGCTGCCGGGGAATAGTTATTGTTTAGGTTGAATTTTTATTTTATTAGGTCTACTCACTAGATTCCTTTCTAGTGAGATTTTTTATTTTATTTTTCTAGGTTTTCTTTAGTCTATCTTTTTTCTTCGTTTCTTTGTTCGTAACCATTACCATCCGACATCATGGAAGGTGGTAATATCCTCGATCCCAACAACCCACCACCACAACAACACCCACCTCCTAGAGCCCGTACCTTAGGAGACTACTCCCGTCCTAGCCACCAAGGTTATCGAAACACCATTGAGCTCACTCAAGGAGCCAATGTCACTCCCTTGTGATCCGACACCATCCGGTTGGTGCAAAGCGGATGCGCATTCCATGGACTTCGTTCCGAAGATCCTAATCAACATCTCAAGGACTTTCTAAAAATCGTTGATTCTATAGACCTTGATGTTGCCACTCGAGAGACGACCCAACTGCGTCTCTTTCAATTCTCTCTGCGGGACCAGGCTAGTCAATGGCTAGAGCGTCTACCCGCAGGATCCATCACCTCTTGGGATGATCTCACCACTCGTTTCCTTGCTCAGTTTTTCCCACCAGGAAGAACTACCAAGCTAAGGAATGATATCTTGATGTTCCAACAATGTCAAGGCGAAACCCTCTACGAGGCATGGACTCGATTCAAGAACTTACTCCAAAAAGTCCCTCACCATGGCATAGAACTTTGGCTCCAAGTCCAAATCTTCTATGACCATATCAATCTCTCCGCAAGGCAAACCATTGACCAATCGGCCAGTGGTAAGCTACGTGATCTAAGTGCGGAACAATCATGGGCTCTCCTGGAAGATCTTGCTCTTTATGACAACGAAAGTTGGAGTGATCCCCGTGATTTGAATAAAACGGTCAAGGCAATATCTTTGCCTTCGAACAATTCAAGCACTTCCGACCGTAGGATCATAGAACTTGAAGACCAATTCAAATTTCTTATGAAATCCTATGAGGCTCCTAAACCTTCAAGCCAAGTGAACAAAATCACTTCTTCATGTGAATTATGTAGTGGTCCCCACGACACTCGTGATTGCGTGGAACTCCCCGAACAAGCTTTTGCGGACTACGCATCCTCGCGTACCGACGGAGTGGGAGACAAGTGGTACACTTTTAAACCCGAGCCAAACCCCTACGGTGATTCATACAACCCCTCATGGAAAAATCACCCAAACCTTAGGTGGAAACAAAACCAAAATGCACAACAAACCAATTCTTCCAACCCACCTAATCGTTTCCAATCAAGCGGTTCATCCTCGAACCGTACTTTCAACAACAATCCTTCCAACTATGGTAGTACCAATAACTTTGAAGGATTGATGTCCCAATTTATGGCATCTCAAGAAGCTCGTTTGGCCAAGTTTGAAGCCGATTTCAAACAAAAACAAAGCGAGATGACCAGTAAGATTGACACTTTGTTGAAAGCCCTCAATGACCGAGAAATGGGAGCACTCCCTAGCAACACAGTCAAGAACCCGAAACTAAACGTCAACGCCATTTCATCGGTTTCGTCTCCTAGTTCTTGTCCACAATATTATTCGGTCAATTCCATGAGCTCGTGTTTCAAACAAACCCAAGTCGTTCAAAATGACCAAGAAGTTATGATATCCAAATTGGTCAACAACATAGTTGAAAGACCTCCCACTCAAAACCTTAACAATGAATTCAAGGAGCTCCACCTTGAAAGTCCGGTTATTGATGTGTTGGATGAGAAGAAGCTCAAGATAGGCGAAAAAGGGACCGCCTTCGTTCAAAACAAGCTACCTAAGAAGTTAGATGATCCGGGCTTATTTGTTCTACCTTGCAAGATCGGTAATTCGGAGGCTTATGACACATTAGCCGATCTTGGATCAAGCCTTAACCTACTTCCGTTACCTCTCTACACCTCTCTAAAACTAGGGAAACTTGAAGAAACCGAGGTAATAATAGGCTTAGCAGATGGAAGTGTTGCTTACCCGATTGGAGTAGTCAAGGATGTGTTAGTACACATAGGAAAACTAACCATTTTAGCCGATTTCCACGTCCTTGATATGGTTAGCGACCCTACATACCCCTTGTTGATAGGTAGAGGATTTTTGGCGACCGCTAGTGCTATGATTGATTGTAAGGAATCTAAGATAGCGGTAGGAGAAGGTGATACTTGGTCAGTCTATGATGTGAAGAAACATGCCTATGATACTAGTGAGGAACCAACACCCCATTGGTTAGAATTAAATAGGAGACCATCTAGATATGGACCTTGGATCGATAGAGACTTCATAGGACCCCAACGCCCATTTTACCTAGAAGAGGACTTTGTGAACCGAACACATGCGGTAGAACAACTCTTGGCTAAGGACACCGAATTGGATCCATTTGAAGACCCTCTAGTTTTTAGGAAGATGATTGATTTCCTAGGAGTTTTGCAAATTAACCTAGGGATGAATAAGTGGACTTGTGAGGACGATGATCATAAGTGGGATTGGGACAAACCACCCAAAGATGGAGATGGGTCATGGCATATTAAGATGACATTGTATGACCCGGATGGAGAGAAGTTTGAAAAGATATATTGTACTAAGCGGACCAATAGGAAACTTCAATCCAAGCTTAACCCTAAAGACGTCCTCGATGACGAACTCACTTACATAGGGTAGAAGGACTTTGAGTCTAGCTACAAGACTCGTTAATAAAGAAAAGCGCTTCTTGGGAGGCAACCCAAGCTTTATTTGCTTTGTGTGTTTATTTATTTGTTTGTTTGATTTTATTTGCTTCCGTATGTATGTTTAATTTTTATTATTACTGATTCATGTTCAAAACTAAATTGTGAAAATGCTTTATCTTGTTTTTAACTTCGTCTTAACTACATATAAAGGTATTTTGCAAAAGATAAGTGTAAGGGAAATCCAAATCGGTTTATTAGAACGAATGAACATGAATCATAACAATATTAAATTAACATACATATTAGTATTTGTTTGAGTCAAATGCTTGTATCGAGTCATAATGATGTTTTGCAGGATTTCCAGGAAGTAAGGTATAGGTTTTTCCAGAAATTTTCCGGAAACTTAACATGAGAATTCTGTCAGATCATTTCTGACGGCGTCAGGCCTTACAACCTGACGGCGTCAGGTTTTAATTTTCTGAAATTTTTGAAAGTTTTGTTTTCATAAAAAGTTTTTATTAAATCTCTAACTTATAAACTCCAGAAATATGCAAAATAATCATTCCACAAGCATTATATCCTTATATAGATTTATCCCGCCGATGTTATGCAGGTTTTCGTGTTTGTTTTCTCAGGTTTTAACAGGTTATTTTGGACAAGGAGATGTATGTGGAATCTAGCTTTTGGCGATGCATTAGTCTTGGAGCTTCTACATTCTCTTGAAAGAAGATCTAACCATGTTACCTCTTTATCCACCAAACGAATCAGGGGAGTATTTGATTTCATTCTTTTACCTTGTTACTTTTACATCTTGTTATTTGAACATTGGGGACAGTGTTCATCTTAAGTGTAAGGGGGGGGGGGTAAAGTACGATACTTTAGAGAATACAATTGCACTTGATTTTTGTTTGTTTGATGGTAGATTTGTAATAAAAACTGAGAGAAATACTTGTTAAGGCAATTTTAGTGCCAAATTTAAAATTTTTTACAACATGTAGGAGTGAAACTTTGGTCTTAATGAGCGTCTCATGGATAGGAGTTATATGACTAGCTCAAAACCGTACCACTAAAAAATTTTCCACCCCCAAATATGTGAGGTTCGCCCCTAGAATTGGTAGGAAAAGCATTTATGCTATGATGTGTGTACCGGTAGCACATAGATTCTAGAACTTGCGTTAGGACCATTCCGAGGCCACAAGTGAGACTACATTCGTGTAGTTAGATTTACTACATGATAAGAGGCATTAGGATTAACCTATTGTTTTACACCTGTGTTTTTGTTATAATTACGTTGGCTACATTGGTCAAGTAATTCTCCCACACCCTTTGCGTTGTACTCATTTTTAGTACACAATACCCCTAGTACACCCCTCAGAGCCTATCTTTTCGTTTCTAACTTTAAGTATTTTACTTAAAGGAAGAATTTGTTACACCCCACTTAAATGTACACCCAAATCACCTTAGCCTACCTTGTATGCACTCATTTTTAGTGCATTATTGTGACAACATTTGTTTAAACCCCAAGTTAATTATCTAATTGATTACATGGTTGCTAAGTCGAGTCATATCCTTGTACATATTGTTTTGGGACGATTGGGACTCATGGGTAAAGTACTAGTGTAATGGAGTAATGGGGAAGAACAACATTATTACCCCCATATGTGCTAAATATTTTAAAAAGTGCTCCAAGTGTTTCGATTATCTTAATTCGAGTCATTAGAATAGTTATTTGTAAATTTATGTAAAAGTTCAAGTGTAAGGGGAATGCAACGCCCCTATGATTTATTATTTTGGATGGTAGGGCAAGAGTGTATGAAAAAAAAAAAAAAAAAAAAAAAAAAAAAAAAAAAAAAAAATGAGAAAAAAAAATGAGAAAAAGAAAAGTAGAAAAAACATACGGACTACCATCCCGTTTTATTTTATGTTTATTTTATCTTTTTGTTATTTCTTTCATTAGCTTAAGTCGAGTCTAGTCTTGGCTTAGCAACGCCATATTGTACATGTAATTAATCAAGATCTTTAACTCGCCACCAGTAAAATATCCTTTATCCAACAAATCCGTGTTTATCATATCCCTACACCTAACGTTATAACCCGTTTAAAAGCCCTCTTTGATAGTTTATCTTAGGTGCTTACGCCTAGTGGAGAAGGTTTTTGATCCTTTCCCAAGCCTATGGTAATCTATTTGCTATGACAGGTAGTGAGAGATATTATCCGTTTTTATTTATGAGACATACTTTTATGACACGTGAGAGATGTAAGTATCTAAATACTACCTGTGAGGTGCTAGTTTGTAATCTCCGTGCTTATTATGATTAAATTGGAACGACTATTTGTTGTAATTACTTTTATATTAGCGTTAAATGACCCCTAACTTGTATTTTGATTAGAATAAAAGCGCATTTGCTTGAGGTCAAGCAAATCTCAAGTGTAAGGGTATTTGATGAAGCGAAAAGTGTACCGCTTTTAGGGGGTCATTTAAGCCCTAAATCGTATTTATTTGATCAAATATTGCCCTAAATCGTTCCTTTTGTCATTTTAGGTACTTTGGAGAAGAAATCTGAAAAAGGAAGCTTTTTGGACGTTTTTGGAGCATAAAAGTGAAGAAAACGACAAAGTCTCCAAAGCTGCTGGAAAAGTACACATGACGGCGTCAAGGATTGCTCCTGGCGGCGTCACGGCTTGGCAAAAGAGGTGGATATGACAAAATACACGTGACGCGCCAGAGAGTTTTACAATGGAAAATCTGACGGCGTCACCCTTTAAGGTGATCAAGGTCGTCACGGTTTAAGTTAAAGAGAGACGGCGTCAAGCACAATTCTGACGGCGTCAACCTTTGACGCGCCAGAGTGGATTTTGGAGGATTAAAGAGGGACGGCGTCAGGAAGACCATTCGGGAACCCTAGCCGCGGCGAGGTGACGGCGTCACCTCCTACAACGTGACGCCGTCAGACCCTAAATTCTATATATAGTTTTGCAATTTTTATTCATAGTGTGCAACTTTGTGAGGAGAAACCCTAAGACGAATTTTCTGCCATTTTTAAGGGTTTTATACCCTTGGATCTCCCATGTTTAATTGAAGATAAGTAATCAATTAATCATTCAATATGTCTATGTGTTGTTTGATTATATCTTGTTCTTGTCTTTTAATTAACATGCTAGGCTAGATTTATCTTGTGTTTGCTTAGATCTAATGAAACCTAACTATTGATTATTGGTTGTTGGTGTGTTATTAATTGTATTGGATGATTGTTTATCGAAATTAGGCTTAAGAAAACTGGCTAACCTCCTATACGGTAACTTGCTTGAACGTCTTAAGAAACATGAACCAATGCGTACTAGGTTTATTTGGTTGTATTTAATGCATGAGCGAATTCTAATGATCCCATGTTAGGAGCTTCTTAGCCGGCTCGACATAGGAGTGAAGTAGGAGCTTGTAGAGTTGGGGAAGTACGTACGCCACCCCACGATTGGTATTAAGGAATACACCCGTCATCCACGCAATTAATACACACTAATCAACCGGTAAAAGATAGTTAGGGAGTAAGGAAATCTAAGTAAACACATTTCTCCCCATATAAGTTCCACAACCTTTTCATTTTCAGTCATTTTATTTTATTTGCATTTGTAGCTATTTGGGTTAGTTGACTAGCAACTAATTCCGCCCACTCCTTCAAACCCGAGATTTTACTTGCTTTCATAAAATTATAAAAATACAAAAAGAATCTTCCCTCACCCTTAGACCTATTAGAGTAGTTTTTTCAATCCTAACGACACTATTCCCCTAGAGAACGATCAATCCCCCGGTACTTGCCACTACACTATACTACATCGGTCAGGTACACTGCCTGGTGGGGATTGCAAGCCTCTTGAGATCCCTCGAGAGGTAAAACCTGTTGTAAGGTCGCAAAACCACGCATCACTAAGATACACTCAACTTAGTTTACCACTTACGACCAAGGCGATTTGCCACTTCAAAACACGCTTGACTTAAACTAACCAAGATTAACCCAACTATAAACATTTCACAAAACAAGGTCGAACACGGGGGTAAATAAGACTTACAACTTAATTCGAGCACAAGTAAAGTACCAACGGAATTTGAGCACAACTCGACGAGCAAAACAAACACAACCGAAACATAACCAAAACAATATTTTGCAACACTAAGTTTACCCAAGGTTGTATCTTAACTCTATATTCAATACCAAATCGATTAAGCCAGAAAAATCAACACAACGCAATGATAACGAAATCAAGTAAAGCCAAAAATTTAAGCCAAGAGACATAACACTTCCAATCCGAGCCATGAATTAGTCTCATTATTAGTTTATTCAGATTGATTCGAGTCACACCAACAAAATAACACAACTAAAATCAAATGATTCCACAATGATTATTTTCGACAGAACATGACATAAATCAACTAGAACAACAACGAATCATATGTTTAACAACTTAAATCGAATGACACTTAAATCAACATTTCATAAACATAGACATACTTAAATTAGAAAAATCAAGGTTTTGAGAACTCTTACAATCCGATCGAATGGTTATAGGAGGATGAGGAGAAAAACCAAGAACAATTAAACCCAATCCAAGCAAACCCACTTCCTCACTTTACCAAGATATTGCCCTTGTATTTGTGTGATGATGATTCGGTTTGTGAGGTGGGTGGCCTGGAAATCGAATAGGGTTTATAGAAATTAAACAAGAATCGTTTGACCCTCCTTTCATGAATACCAGACTGGCCAATTTAGGAAACTATGTCGACATATCTTTGGCCTGGCTCGTTGACTTTTGGGATGCGACAAGATGGAATACCAGGCACTCCATATGGACAAGAGGAAGAAGTTAAAACTTTGTTGTCTCGTTTATAGCTTCACTCCATAGGGCTGATTCGGATCTGAGAAGAGCTCTAATGGAGATGGTGATGGTTGCCAGGAAAGAGATGAGGGAGAAAGGGGGAGGGGAGGGGATCGTTTATCTCTCTTCCTTTTTTCTTTTTTTTTTTTTTTATTTATTTATTTATAGTGGGTACAAATAAGATTTATTAATAGATTTGCTTTAAGTGTGTATTACGTGTACCTCGTGTCCCGTTGAATCCCGGTGTCTCCTGAGATTTCCGGGTTGTCGTGAGTACGAAAAAATATAATTCAGGAGACGTTTCTATTAAACTGACACAGAGTAAATTTTTCTTTGACTCTGACATGAATTTATAAAGTAAACCTTTACTGGTGTGGTGTCGGTACGCGTGTGGTGTCGTTTTCCAGGAAAATGAGATAACCTCTCGTTTTTGTTACGTTGTGTCTGTAACTGTCTGAAAGTGAAAATTTCACCTTTTTGATAAAATTAAATAGTTTTTGTGAGTTACTGTACGTTACAGCGTGCGGGTTTGTTTCCCGTAATCGTTATGTAAACACATAAATGTTTAATCTAACAGTTAGGAAAATAATAAATTGACATTTATTATTAAAATATCAGTGGAAAATTACCGTTTGTCACATCCTCCCTGCCTTAGAAGGAAAACCATCCTCGGTTTTCACTTAGAGTTACCCGATGTATTTGAGAAAAGGTGTGGGTATTTACGTCTGATCTCGTCTTCACGCTCCCACGTGTATTCGGGACCTCTGCGGGAGTTCCAGTGAACTTTAACGATAGGGATACGGCTTTGCTTTAGCCGTTTGATTTCTCGATCCATTATTTCAACAGGTTTCTCAACGAAATTCAACCTTTCGTCAACCTGAATTTCTTCCAAGGGAATGGCAAGCGTCTCGTCGGAGAGACATTTCTTTAGATTGCTCACGTGAAACACGTTCTGTACGGAGCTGAGTTCTTGTGGTAACTCAAGTCGATAAGCTACCAGCCCTATTCTTGTGAGAATTTTGAAAGGCCCTATATATCGGGGGTTTAGCTTTCCACGCTTTCCAAAACGGATCACGCCTTTCCATGGAGACACTTTTAACATAACACGATCTCCAACTTGGAACTCAAGTGGTTTTCGTCTTTTGTCAACATAGCTTTTCTGACAATCTCGAGCCGCCTGCATCCGGCTCTTAATCTGTACAATCTTTTCCGTAGTCTCCTGTACTATCTCGGGACCGGTGAGCTGACTTTCTCCGACTTCAGCCCAACATATTGGGGATCTGCACTTTCTGCCATACAGTGCCTCATAGGGTGCAGCTTTGATGCTGGTGTGATAACTATTGTTGTAAGAAAATTCAGCCAACAGCAGATATCTATCCCAGCCATTTCCAAAGTCTATCACATATGATCTCAGCATATCTTCTAATGTTTGGATGGTTCTTTCACTTTGACCATCTATCTGAGGATGATATGCGGTGCTCATATCAAGGTCGGTTCCTAGGGCATCTTGTAGAGATCTCCAGAAATTTGACGTAAAACGACTATCTCTATCGGAAATGATGGAAAGTGGGACTCCATGTCGGGCAACTATTTCCTTTACATATAGTCGCGCAAGCTTGTCCATGCTGTTGTTTTCCTTGATGGGTAGGAAGTGGGCGGATTTGGTAAGACGATCAACGATTACCCAGATGGTGTCATAACCGCTTGACGTCCTCGGTAGTTTGGTGATGAAATCCATCGTTATACGTTCCCACTTCCACTCGGGGATTTCAGGTTGTACGAGTTGTAACACCCCAACCCAACAAGGGCAAAGATGTCACAAATATATGGCTTCATATCAGAACAAACATAACATTCAATAATAAAACAGCGGAAGTCTTAACATTAAATCCAAAATAAGTCAACATGACTTATATCAAATGCAAGACAAAAATAACTGAAGTACAAAATCCAATATTCAAATGCCTAAACAATGGCATATCAAAATAAATAGAAATCCAGATGGCAAAGCTAAAAATCACTAAGGTCAAAACTCCAAATCAGATTGCTCTCATCCCAAAGCTAAAACCCAGCTTCCTAGCTTAAGTACCTGCCGCAGGAAAAGAAATGCGGCTGAGCTACGAGAGCTCAGTGAACAGATATATAGATAAACAGAAACGGTAACAGATAGCAGTACAGAACAAATCAGGAATACAGATTATACAGATACAGAATCAAAATGAAAGAATAGGAAAGGAAATAAGGAACAAGAAAAGAATGAGAAAGAGATAATGAAACAAATCAGGTTTAAGGAAAACAGAAATCCATCACGAGCCCAGATAACAGATAATATCATATAATACAACAAACCTGTGTAGAGTGGCCAACTCCCAGATAATGTGAGTGACGTGTATCGCACACACCATCAGTCACCAGATATAATAATAAACATATACATAAACAAATAACAGATAACAGATAACAGAATCAGAACTAGGATGCATCCATGCGCCCCCGGTGGCCAGAAACTCCTTAACACACCAGATAAAATAAATCAGGGACGGAACAGGTCATCACTCTCCTGCCCTAGAGTCATGTCAAAGGTGCATCAATGACATGGACATGAAACCCTCATGCCTAGTGATTGGCTCGGATATCAAACTGTAGGTCAGAGGTCAGAGGTCAAATGAACTATCAAAATCAGAAAGTCATGTCTTAAGGGTACATGGCAAAAAGGTTCATGTTAAAGTCCAGAATTATCAAAGGTTCAAATCAGAATTTTAAACAAAGGTTCAGAATAGCAAAGCAAAGCAGAAGGTTCAAACAAAGATTCAAGATAAACAGATCACAACAGAGATTTACAAACAGAGGGGAACATAGCAATGGTATAGGGAATCCTAATAAGGAAAATGAAATACTGAGAGAAAAGGGAAAAGAAACACCCTTACTGAAATAGGGCAGAATATCTGTACCTTATTAGCACAGCAGAAATCAAACAAACAAACACAGAAATCAGATGATCAAGACTTCTCCTTCTTCACACCTAAGGAAGAGGAAGACAGAATTACTAAAGTTTCTTATTCAGATTATTCCTTTTAGTTTATCTCATCATTTTATGTACTTTCTATTTTTAGTAACTTTCCAGATTTAGTAAGTTCCCATAATTAGCAGGCTTTCAGAATTAACATATATTATCATTTCATATTAGGTTTAACCTTTATTCAGAGATTATTATGGAATACAGTACATTTTATCAAGTTACAGAAGTTTAGGGTTTTAAATGACAATTATACAAAGTTTAGGGTTTTAAATGTAACTTCATTAATTTCCAAGGTCATTAGTGAAAATACTTCAAGTTACAGAATTATACCCCCATTTTATTCAGAATTACCTTTTATTTCCTTAAGTTTCACAATTTACAGATTACACCCCTTTAGTTACATAATTTACAAAACCAACCTTATAATTACATATTTTACAAATTAAACCCTACAATATCCATAATTACCAACCAAGCATATTATATTTCAAATTTTCAGAATATACCATCAGAAGTCAGTACTTTACATATTTGACCCCTCAGAATTCAGAATTTACATATTAAGCCCTTTAAGTTTACAAAACATATATATTAAGTCATAATTCATAACAATTACATAATTAGCCCAAAAATCCTCAAATTTACACAACAACCTTTTTATATCAGTATTAACACAAAACAACTTCAGAATTCCAGATTTACACTTTTGGTCCCTCACTTTTAAATAAATTCCAAATCGAAACCCTAATTTCCCATTAATTCATTATTATACAATATTTACACTTAGGACCCCAAAGTTATATTTTTCCCACATTCTTACAGATGTATATGATCTTACAAAAATATCCCAAAAGTTTCAAAGTTGGCAAAACAGGTCCTTATACATTTTATTGCAAATCGGTAAGACTTTTTAGAAACAATTTCAAACCCTACTTTTCACCAATCATTGAACCATCATTAAATCATCCTTAAAACACATTAAATGATCAGATATTCATCCAAGAACCCTAACCCTAGAAGCCACGATTTCCATTTTATTTTATTTCTTTGTTTTCACAAAATCCGATTATAACAATAATTAACCACGTTAAATCTAAGCTTCTAAAAATCAAAACCATATTTTTCCCAGATCATATTACTTATAAGGAACCCACGAAAAATAATGAACATGCCCAGAAAAATCGTTTAACATATACTGCATATTTACGTATGTTTTAAACATTAAAATTACAACGACTTGATTTAGGCTACTATAATTCAATCTATCATTTTTCCCAGGTCTAATACATCATAAGAGGTCTAAATAAAATAGCTATCATGTCCAGAAATTCGGATTTCATATTTTTGTGATTTACGTGTTTTATGACCATTATATTTTCATACGCATAGGATTAGCATGCATGGATCGATTTACATATTTTATATGAGTTATATAACATCTAAATATCACTGGAAAAATGCCATATTAATTTTAACACGTTTGGTTTAGTCGCAAGAATTATTACCTTGTTTTAGAGCAAATCGACAAGAAATTAAGAACAAGAACGAACCAAGGAGAAAACGCAGCAACCCTTAATTTTCCTAGCTTCCTTACACCTCCAATAACACCAGAAAATTACTTGCTCAAGCCCAGAATTCGTACAGAAGCCTTGGTCGATTTTTCTTAGATCGCTAGGGTTTATGGTGTTTAGTCGGTTTGTGTTTTTAGAATAAAAATAAAAGAGATATGTTTTAATATTGTGGAAACCGACTAAGGGGGGGCAAGATCAGAATTTTCGGCCCATAGAATCAAAATATATATTTGGGTTGATTTGATTTAACTTTCCTTAATTTATTTTTGCATTTTATTTAATTAAAAGAATAAAAACATTATATTTATTTATTTGTAACATTTTCGGAATTATATATATAAATGTGTAAGATTATTTTTGAACATGTAAAATGATGTAACATTGTCTCAGAAATTTATTTGTTTCAGATATAGTTCGATTTCAGAAGTTTTGGAATTATTTCGGAATTTTATAAGTTGTTTTATAAGGTTTTATATTATCAGGGGTAATTTGGTAATTTTACGCGTTATTTGAATTTCAGGTATTACACGAGTAAACCTGATGGTCTTTGATGTTCATCTTTGACCTTTGAACATGTTAGACATTTACTGACATAAGTTGCAATGTCAGCTTTTGTAACACCCCGACCCGACAAGGGTAAAGATATCACAACAATGGATCCATATCAGATTAAAACAAAGCATACTAATACAGTAATACAAAATTTCAAGGATTACAAATGAAATATTGAATCTAAATGGTTACCATTAAAACTTCCAAAACTAATTCTAAATATAATGTCTTCAATCCAACTCTAACCCAGCATAGCTATCCAATCTTCTAAGTCCAAGGTACACTCTTCACTCATTCCCAGCTTCCCACTAATACCTGCCGCGTGAAAAAGAAAACGCGGCTGAGCTACGAGAGCTCAGTGAACAGATATATAGATAACAAGAAGCGATAACGAATAGCAGTACAAAGGAGATCAGGAAATACATACCATACAAGAATAAGATCACATGAAGGAATAGGAATAAGAAATGGAATTCAATGAAACAAAATAAGACTAAAATAAATAAGGTTCAAGAATAAGGAAAACAGGAATCTATCACGAGCCCGGATAACAAATAATATCATAGCATACCAATATAATAAAACAAACCTGTGTAGAGTGATCAGCTCCCAGATAATGTGAAAGACGTGTATCGCACACACCATCAGTCACCAGATATAATAAACAAATAATAATAGTCATAAAATATAAACAGATAACAGCTGACAGGTCAAATCTAGAGTGCACCCATACGCCCCACAGACAAATCAATAATCATAATTATAATGGCCATAGCAAATAATAAATAAGGGACGGAACAGGTCATCACTCTCCTGCCCTAGAGTCATGTCAGAGGTGCGTCAATGACATGGACATGAAACCCTCATGTCTAGTGATTGGCTCGTAATATTAAACTGTAGGTCAAAGGTTAGGCGTACTATCAAAATAATCAAAAGTCATATCTTAAGGGTACATGGCAAAAGGTTCATGTCAAATAGTTTCAAAAATAAAAGTCAAGGTTCAAATCAAAGCTTATCAAATTGAGTTTTTATATCAAAGTTAAGTTCAGTTCCAAAGGGCAATATCAAAAGGTTTTCGGAAAAGAGTTTTCACAAGTTCATAATTAGAGGTCATAACAAAAGTTCATTTAAAAAGGTTTCTATTTAAAAGTCCATTTAAACAATCCCTCAAAAATGGTTTTCATAACAACTGATCTTACAACATAGTTTTCTTCAAAATGGCCTTCCAAAACTTTTAGTAACTTTCATTTAAAAGTAGTGTTGCTTCTTTTAAAATAGCTTTTCTCCCATGGTTTCACATGTATTTTAAAGATAGTTCCAAAATCAATTATGTTCAAATAAGGATTTAACCGATTAAGGTTTATATCAAAATCAAATCAAGTTTTCTACAAGTGTGTCAGATTAAGTTTCAAAACAAGATTTACATATCAGGATTCAGGACAATAGGTCAAAACAAAGAGATTCAATAATGATTCAGAACAAGGGAACACATCAAGGGTTCACAAACAACGATCACATGAAAGGTGCACAAACAGGAGGGAACATAGCAATGGCATAGGGAATCCTAAAATAATCAAAATACGAAATCAAAAGAAACGAAGGCACCTTACTAGAGAAGGGCAGAATATCTGTACCTTATTATGAATGCAAGAACACAGAGATAAACGCTGATAGAGATTAGATTTCTCCTTCCTCGAACCTAAGGGAGTAGAAGACAAAATGACAAGTGGGTTTTAGTTATCTTTTCATTTCAAGCAGTTTTCCCCGATTTAACAGCTTTTCACATTTAGCAAGATATTAATATCTCAGATTAAGTTAAGTCCTTATTTAAGGCTTATTATGGTATTAAGGTATCTTCTAGCAGGTTACAAAAGTTTAGGGTTTATCATGACAGATTTTCATAGTTCAGGGTTTTAATTGTAAATTCATCTAATTCAAAGGCATAAAGTGAAAATACTTTAAGTTACTGACTTAAATACTTATTTTATTCAGAATGACATCTTAATCCTTTTAGTTTCACACTTTACAGTTTATACCCCTCTAGTTATATAATTTACAAAACAAACCCTACATTTACATAATTCATGTTTTAATCCTTATAATATTCATATTTTCCAAACAAGTACCTTATTTTACATAATTACAAAATGTACCATCAAAATCAAGTATATTACAGGTTAGATCCCTCAGAATTTATACATTTACATAAATGGTCCTTTAATTTTACAAAACTTATACATTAAATCATAATTTCGTAACAATTACATATTAAGCCCATAAATACTCAAAATTACACAAAACATTCTTAATATCATTATTTACTCAAAATGACTTCAAGTTTCCAGAATTTACACTTTTAGTCCCTCTCTTTTATTTAAATTCAATTCGCACCATTTAAATATAATTAATTCATTATCTTGCAATATATACACTTAGGACCCCAAATTTATATTTTTCCTACCTTCCCACAGACCTAATTAACATTACAAAAGTATCCTACAAGTTCCAAAGTTGACAAAACATACCCTTATACTTTTTAAACCAATCGTATATACTTTTAAAATAGCAAAACCAAACCCTAATGCACCTAATCATTAAACCATAATTCCCCAATCATTGTATGCATTTATTACTCAGATCTAAACCACAAAAACATAACCCTAATTTGTTCTAGGGTTTTTCCTTAATTTTACCTTATTTTCTTTTAAATCCGATACAAACATAATTCAAGATCAATTATTTTAGGATTCAATAAATCATATGGTTATTTTTCAAGGCTTATATTAATGTCAAAGAACATATAAAAATTATGGTTGCACCTCAGAAAATTCATATAGCACGATTTACAAATTAAGTGTATTTTAACCATTTAATTCACGTACGCCATATAAATCTTGCATGATTCATGTTTCTTATTTTTATTAGGTTATATTCAACCCATAGATCACTAGAAAAATGCTGGATAATTTTTAGAACGTAAGAATAAGTTGTGAAGATTTTATACCTCTCGGATGACACAATCGAAGAAAACAATTACGGCGAGCAAACGAAGGCTTCTAAATTCGAGTTCTTATTTTTCTTAGCTCCTTAATACTCCAATGAACTCCAGGAAATTGTTAGATCAGGTCCAGAAGTCGAATGAGGGTTTGAGGGATTTTTTTCTTTGTCGATAATGAGGGTTTCAGAATTTTTAGGTTTATAAAAAATATAAGATTTGTATAAATAATTATATAATCCGACTTTAAGGTGATAAATATCAGATATTTTTGGTTTTGTAATCCTACACAAATTAGAATTGTATTTTGATATATTTTCCTTATTTATTTTGTATTTATCCCTTTCTAAAATATAAATTAATTACAATTAACTTTATTAAATTAATTTCGGTGCACATATAATTGTGTCTACATATTTTGTAATTTTTGGACATTCAAAAATAATGTAATGTTGTTCCAGAATTTAATTTACTTGATACGTAGTTCGTTTTCAGAAATTTGGAATTGTTTCAGAATTTTACAACTTATTTATTTAGGTTTTATGGTTTCAGGGGTAATTTGGTCATTTTATATGCTTTCTGAATTTCAGGTATTACAGCTTTCATGTTGGGCCACCAATATAACTTTTTCAGGTCGAGGTACATCTTGTCGGCTCTTGGATGGATGGAATACTTTGTTTTATGAGATTCGTGCATGATGAGGTCTCGTATACCTCCGTAGAGTGGGATTCAGCTTCTGTCCTTGTAACATAATGTTCCATCTGCTTTCTTCACGAACCCATTTTCGTTTTCAGGCATTCCATAAATTTTCTCGTTAGGCCTGTTTTCTTTCTTAAGAGCCTCAGCCTGAGCTTCACGAATTCTTGATGGGAGTGGTGAGACAATTGTCATACCCAATGATCGTACTCTTAGGGGTTTCGGTCTCTCTTTTCGGCTAAGGGCATCTGCTACCACGTTTGCTTTGCCTGGGTGGTATCGAATTTCACAGTCATAGTCACTGAGCAATTCTAACCATCGGCGTTGCCTCATATTGAGTTCCTTCTGATCCAGGATATGTTGCAAACTTTTGTGGTCGGTGTAAACTACACACTTGGTGCCGTAAAGATAGTGTCTCCAGATTCTGAGTGCGAACACTACTGATCCTAGCTCTAGGTCATGTGTAGTGTAATTCTTCTCGTGGGTTTTCAGTTGTCATGAGGCGTAGGCTATCACCTTTTCTCGTTGCATCAAGACAGCTCCTAACCTTTTTTGTGAGGTGTCACAGTAGACTACAAAGTCCTCACTGCCTTCTGGTAGGGCTAAGATAGGTGCGCTACACAACTTATCCTTGAGAAGTTGGAAAGCTTCTTCCGCTTTTTCTCCCCAGTCAAATTTCTCATTTTTCTGGGTTAGCTTGGTCAAAGGCTTTGGTATTTTTGAGAATCCCTCAATGAACCTTCTGTAGTACCCTGCGAGTCCTAAGAATTGGCGTATTTCGGTGGGAGTTGTGGGTGTCGCCCAATCCTTTATTGACTCAATTTTTGCAGGATCTACATGGATTCCTTGTCTATCGATTACGTGACCCAAGAATTGAACTATTGGTATCCAAAACTCGCACTTGGAAAACTTAGCATATAACTCCTCCTTTTTCAACAGCTCTAAGATTAGCCTAAGATGTTCTTCGTGCTCCTTTTCACTCTTAGAGTATATCAATATGTCATCGATGAAGACGATCACGAACTTATCTAAGTACGGCTTACACACTCGATTCATGAGGTCCATGAATACTGCTGGTGCTTTGGTTAAGCCAAAAGGCATAACCTGAAACTCGTAGTGACCGTAACGAGTTCTAAATGCTGTCTTCGGGATATCCTCTTCCCGAACTCTAAGCTGATGGTAACCGGACCTTAAGTCAATTTTCGAATAGACGCACAATCCTTGGAGTTGATCGAACAGGTCGTCGATTCTAGGGAAGTGGGTATCGGTTTTTGATAGTTAATTTGTTGAGTTCCCGGTAGTCGATGCACATTCGGAAAGATCCATCTTTCTTTTTAATGAATAGGACTGGAGCTCCCCAGGGCGAGGAACTTGGTTTAGGTATTCATTTTCACTTTCATCTAGAGTAGAAGCTGGCAATCTTAACCCAAAATGAAAAAAAGGGGTCATCTGGGCGCTTTTGTTAAGTTTCTGGGTATGTTTGGGCGGCTTATTATTCTGGAGTTGGTCGGAATGGGTTGATGTTTCAACTTCTTAGATCTTAAACGGGCATAATGGGCAGACTTCTTAGATCTCGAATGGGTAATCTGGTCGGAAGTTGTGTAGTCTCAATTGAACCGAGTTTTTAGCTTACTTACATATATCGTCAACGTCACTACCGCTTTCCGACAACCTGAATCGCGCCACCGCCGCTTTTTTTGTGACTTTCCGACCACTGAGGCTACAGTCCCTTTCCGATATAAAAGTATTACCAAGTAAAATAATTCAAATCGAATTTTTAATCAAAGTTGGCTCATGTTTTTTCATTTGATTTACAAACGATAAAAGAAAATAACTCTTGGGAAAGAAGATACATGGATTTATGTGTAACTAGAAACCAAAATGGAAATTTATATTATGCTAATTAAATAATACGGAGTATTTGTTAGAAAGTTAAACGGCGTAATATATTATCAATAGTGGTCACCGGATATATTTATGGATTGATTAATTTGGTAGATCTATTGTATTGAGTAGGAGGCTTTTTCAACCCGTGCGTTGCACCGATTGTATCTAAATATTCATAGCTGATGCGTGGTATTGCGACCTTACAACAGGTTTTACCTCTCAAGGGATCTTGAGAAGTTTGCAATCCCCACCAGGCAGTGTACCTGACCGGTGTAGTATAGTGAAGTGGCAAGTACCGGGGGATTGATCGTTCAATTCAAAGAATAGTGTTCGTTAGGATTGAAATTTATCTACTAGGTCTAGAGGTGAGGGATGATTCTTTTTGTATTTTTATATTTTATGAAAAGCAAGTAAAATCTCTGGTTTGAAGGAGTGGGCGGAATTAGTTGCTAATCAACTAACCCAAAAGCTACTAATTAAACTAATGTGCAGGAAAGTAAACTAGGGTTCTACAAGGGAAGTGAAGCATGTCTACCTATGATATGTTACTCCTTGCTAGCTATCCAATTCTACCTATTGAATTGTCACACCTTGTTTTAATTGACGGGTTGTATTCCTTAATACCAATCGTGGGGGTGTGTACGATCTTCCCCAACTCTATAAGCTCCTACTTCACTCCTATGTCGAGCCGGCTAAGAAGCTCCTAACATGGGATCACTAGAATTTGCTTATGCATTAAATACAACCAATTAACCTTAGTACACCTTGGTTCATGTTTCTTAAGACGTTCAAGCAAGTTACCGTATAGGAGGTTAGCCAGTTTTCTTAAGCCTAACATCGATATCATCCAATCATACAAGAGACAATAGGAAACAAGAATTATAAGCTAAACCAATTAGATCTATTGAAGTTGTCACGCCCTAATTGATGGAGATGGACACACACATCAACAAGAAATCAATAAGATCTAATTAGTTATACACAAGTTTCACACAATCATAGGTAAACACTAGGTGATTTAGTAAAACATAATCAATGAAGAACAAGCAACAATAATAATGGAAGACATAATTAAGATAGAATCAACACACCATTACAAGATGTTTATGGAGTGATTAAGACCTTCTAAGTTGCTGAAAAAACACCTACCTAAACCCTAGAATCGGACTTAGGGTTTAGGGCTTACAAAAAGTGAAGTTATGATGTTGTATTTATAGGCAATATTTCTGTTGGCAAGGCTTGACGGCGTCAGCTCGTACAAGTGACGGCGTCAACTTCCCATTTTCACCAAATTGTAGATCTTTTCGTCCTCTTCGCGTGGCCTTTTGAATCACCCAAATCCGAGTTCGTATGAAGATTTTATGGCCAAAACAGTGACAGCTACTCCGCGCGTAAGTTGTGATTGTCTTGATCAGCATGTGATGGTTTTACTAGGGTTTCTTCTTGTGAAAGTTGTCATTCTGACGTCGTCACTCAATGGCTTCTGACGTCGTCAGGTTGAGTCCTGACGCCGTCACTTCGCCGCGGTTAGGGTTTCTTGATGGCCTTCTTGACGCCGTCCCCCTTTAATCTTCCAAAATCCTCTCTGGCTTATCAAGGATTGACGGCGTCACACTGGGGCTTGACGCCGTCACAGGTACTATTCCAGCAGATTTAGAGACTTTGTCGTTTTCTTCACTTTTATGCTCCAAAAACGTCCAAAATGCTTCCTTTTCCAAATTTCATCTCCAAAGTACCTAAAATGACAAAAGGAACGATTTAGGGCAATATTTGATCAAATAAATATGATTTAGGGCTTAAATGACCCCCCAAAAGCGGTACACTTTTCGCCTCATCAAATACCCTTACACTTAAGATTTGCTTGTCCTCAAGCAAATGCGCTTTTTATTCTAATCAAAATACAAGTTATGGGTCATTTAACGCTAATATAAAAGTAATTACAACAAATAGTCGTTCCACTTTAATCATAATAAGCACGGAGATTACAAACTAGCACCTCACAAGTAGTGTTTAGATACTCACATCTCTCAGGTGTCATAAAAGTATATCTCATAAATGAAAATGAATAATATCTCTCACTACCTGTCATAGCAAATAGATTAGCATAGGCTTGGGAAAGGATAAAAAACCTCCTCCACTAGGCGTAAGCACCTAAGATAAACTATCAAAGAGGGCTTTTAAACGGGTTATAACGTTAGGTGTAGGGATATGATAAACACGGTTTTGTTGGATAAAGGATATTTTACTGGTGGCGAGTTAAAGATCTTGATTAATTACATGTACAATATGGCGTTGCTAAGCCAAGACTAGACTCGACTTAAGCTAATGAAAATAATAACAAAAAGATAAAATAAACATAAAATGAAACGGGATGGTAGTCCGTATGTTTTTTCTACTTTTTTTTTTTTTTTTTTTTTTTTTTTTTTTTTTTTGCATACACTCTTACCCTACCATCCAAAATAATACATCGTAGGGGGTTGTATCCCCCTTACACTTGAACTTTTACATAACTTTACAATTAACTATTCTAACGACTCGAATTAAGATAATCGAAACACTTGGAGTACTTTTAAAATATTTAGCACATATGGGGGTAATAATGTTGTTCTTCCCCATTACTCCATTACACTAGTACTTTACCCATGAGTCTCAATCGTCCCAAAACAATATGTACAAGGATATGACTCGACTTAGCAACCATGTAATCAATTAGATAATTAACTTGGGGTTTAAACAAATGTTGTCACAATAATGCACTAAAAATGAGTGCATACAAGGTAGGCTAAGGCGATTTGGGTGTACATTTAAGTGGGGTGTAAAGAAATTCTTACTTTAAGTAAAATGCTTAAAGTTAGAAACGAAAAGATAGGCTCTGAGGGGTGTACTAGGGGTATCGTGTACTAAAAATGAGTACAACGCAAAGGGTGTGGGAGAATTACTTGACCAATGTAGCCAATGTAATTATAACAAAAACACATGTGTAAAACAATGGGTTAATCCTAATGCCTCTTATCATGTAGTAAATCTAACTACACGAATGTAGTCTCACTTGTGGCCTCGGAATGGTCCTAACGCAAGTTCTAGAATCTAAGTGCTACCGGTACACACATCATAGCATAAATGCTTTTCCTACCAATTCTAGGGGCGAACCTCACATATTTGGGGGTGGAAAATTTTTTAGTGGTACGGTTTTGTGCTAGTCATATAACTCCTATCCGTGAGACGCTCATTAAGACCAAAGTTTCACTCCTATATGTTGTAAAAAATTTTAAATTTGGCACTAAAATTGCCCTAACAGGTATTTATCTCAGTTTTATTACACATCTACCATTAAACAAACAAAAATCAAGTGCAATTGTATTCTCTAAAGTATCATCATTTACCCTCCCCTTACACTTAAGCTGAACATTGTCCCCAATGTTCATTCAAAGGATGTAAAAGTAAATAAGGTAAAAGAATGAAAACAAATACTCCCCTGATTCGTTCGATGTGGATAATCCGGTAACATGGTTAAATCCTCCTCCAAGAAAATGAACGTTGAAAGCTTCCCTTCCGAAATATAAATCATCTTCTTGTCTAATATAACCTGTTAAACCTGAGAAAACAAACACAAAAAACCCAAAGCATCAACCTGAACAAAGAAAACTCACAACTAGATGTAATTCCAGACTTAGAAATAAAAACAAAACGATTAAAGATATAATGCTTGTAGAATGAATATTTGC
Organism: Artemisia tridentata subsp. tridentata; assembly: GCA_021014915.2. Lineage (NCBI taxonomy): Eukaryota > Viridiplantae > Streptophyta > Magnoliopsida > Asterales > Asteraceae > Artemisia > Artemisia tridentata. The sequence continues at coordinate 189,511,320 of CP139509.1, read as the reverse complement.
AGATTTCCTGGAGTTTATAAAACTAAAGATTTAACAAAAACTTTATGACTCCGGTAGAAAAACAAAACTTGCAAAATTTCCAGAATTTTACACTTGACGCCGTCAGGTGTTAACCTTGACGCCGTCAGAAGTGACCTGCAGAAATTTTATGGTTAGTTTCCGGAAAATTTCTGGAAAAACTTATGCCTCACTTCCTGGAAATCCTGCAAAATATTCATTATGACTCGATACAAGCATTTGACTCTAACAATTACTAGTATGCATGCTCATTTAATATTTTTGTGATTCATGTTCAATCTTGTTCTTGTAAACAAATTTGGATTCCCTTACACTTATCTTTTGCAAAATACCTTTATATGTAGTTAAGACGAAGTTAAAAACAAAATAAAGCATTTTCACAATTTACTTTGAAACATGAGCACAAACAAAAACAATTAAACTTGCATACGGAAACAAATAAAATCAAACAAACAAACAAATAAAGCTTGGGTTGCCTCCCAAGAAGCGCTTGTTTTTGTTCGAGTCACGAGCCTGACTCTACCCTTATTTAACGGAAATAGGGGAGGTTTTCCCTACACTTAGGATTAAGTGCGGGTGGAAGTAGCGATACACACCCTTAGGGTGGAAATATGCCACGTGAGGTGAAGGGGGTGAGTGAATGGCTTCCTTCATCCTGAAACTACCCGGATAATATTGGTTTATGGGTGGGTCGGTTCCTCTTTTGTCTCCTAGATGTAAATCTAAGGATGAAAAGTTGTGTAAAGGTTGAGGTTCCGGCTCATCAACACAAGGAAATTCCCTAGAACTAAGAGTAAGGTCATCACTAAAAGTGTTCAAACCTATATCCTCTAGTTGTGCTTGGTCCAAGGGTTCTACCTCCATCGGGATTCCTAAAGTCTCTTCTACTTCTTCCGGGTAAGTCACGGGCGGTGTGGGTGCCTCAAATGATGGTTGAATATTTTGTGGGCTTATGGTGTTTACCTCATCATTCCACGTGTCAAGATCACCTATATCCTCATCAATTGTTTTCTTAGGTAGTGATGATAACAAACCTAGCGCTTCATCCAACTTATGGTTTATTGCTTCGGCTCTATCCACAATTCCTTGGCAAACTAGGTCGCTTTTCCTATTGGCCTCACTAAGATGAGATCCTAAACATGGAGGTTGTTCATAAGAATCTATCCTAGGTGAAGGCTCATATGATTCATAGGTGTCTCTAAATGAGGTATTTTGAACTCCTTGGTGTTCTAGCCACTCAACCATATCTTGCAATCTTAGAAGTCTAAGTGAAAAGTCCATTTGAAGCAAATTACAAACAAAATCACAAAGAAAAGATAGACTACGAGAAAGCTACAAAATAAAAAGAAAAAATCTCACTTGATAGGAATCTTGTGAGTAGACCTAATAAAAATAAAATTTCAACCTAAGCAATAACTACTCCCCGGGCTGCGGCGCCAAAAACTTGATGTGTGGTTTTGCGACCTTACAACAGGTTTTACCTCTCAAGGGATCTTGAGAAGTTTGCAATCCCCACCAGGCAGTGTACCTGACCGATGTAGTATAGTGAAGTGGCAAGTACCGGGGATTGATCGTTCAACTCAAAGAATAGTGTTCGTTAGGATTGAAATTTATCTACTAGGTCTAGAGGTGAGGGATGATTCTTTTTGTATTTTTATATTTTATGAAAAGCAAGTAAAATCTCTGGTTTGAAGGAGTGGGCGGAATTAGTTGCTAATCAACTAACCCAAAAGCTACTAATTAAACTAATGTGCAGGAAAGTAAACTAGGGTTCTACAAGGGAAGTGAAGCATGTCTACCTATGATATGTTACTCCTTGCTAGCTATCCAATTCTACCTATTGAATTGTCACACCTTGTTTTAATTGACGGGTTGTATTCCTTAATACCAATCGTGGGGGTGTGTACGATCTTCCCCAACTCTATAAGCTCCTACTTCACTCCTATGTCGAGCTGGCTAAGAAGCTCTTAACATGGGATCACTAGAATTCGCTTATGCATTAAATACAACCAATTAACCTTAGTACACCTTGGTTCATGTTTCTTAAGACGTTCAAGCAAGTTACCGTATAGGAGGTTAGCCAGTTTTCTTAAGCCTAACATCGATATCATCCAATCATACAAGAGACAATAGAAAACAAGAATTATAAGCTAAACCAATTAGATCTATTGAAGTTGTCACGCCCTAATTGATGGAGATGGACACACACATCAACAAGAAATCAATAAGATCTAATTAGTTATACACAAGTTTCACACAATCATAGGTAAACACTAGGTGATTTAGTAAAACATAATCAATGAAGAACAAGCAACAATAATAATGGAAGACATAATTAAGATAGAATCAACACACCCATTACAAGATGTTTATGGAGTGATTAAGACCTTCTAATTTGCTGGAAAAACACCTACCTAAACCCTAGAATCGGACTTAGGGTTTAGGGCTTACAAAAAGTGAAGTTATGATGTTGTATTTATAGGCAATATTTCTGTCGGCAAGGCTTGACGGCGTCAGCTCGTACAAGTGACGGCGTCAACTTCCTATTTTCACCAAATTGTAGATCTTTTCGTCCTCTTCGCGTGGCCTTTTGAATCACCCAAATCCGAGTTCGTATGAAGATTTTATGGCCAAAACAGTGACAGCTACTCCGCGCGTAAGTTGTGATTGTCTTGATCAGCATGTGACGGTTTTACTAGGGTTTCTTCTTGTGCAAGTTGTCATTCTGACGTCGTCACTCAATGGCTTCTGACGTCGTCAGGTTGAGTCCTGACGCCGTCACTTCGCCGCGGTTAGGGTTTCTTGATGGCCTTCTTGACGCCGTCCCCCTTTAATCTTCCAAAATCCTCTCTGGCTTATCAAGGATTGACGGCGTCACACTGGGGCTTGACGCCGTCACAGGTACTATTCCAGCAGATTTAGAGACTTTGTCGTTTTCTTCACTTTTATGCTCCAAAAACGTCCAAAATGCTTTCTTTTCCAAATTTCATCTCCAAAGTACCTAAAATGACGAAATGAACGATTTAGGGCAATATTTGATCAAATAAATACGATTTAGGGCTTAAATGACCCCCGAAAAGCGGTACACTTTTCGCCTCATCAATAGCGTAATGGTCGGTACTAATTAGGTTTCCAGTATTTAAAATAGTTTCTTCATAATAAAAGAATACATTTGAAGAGACTTTTTTCAATATGTTACATTTAAAAACGTCTCTTCACATGTAATCTTTACCGTGAACGTTCATATTCACGCAGGTTAATAACAGAGTTAATGTTATGCATTGTCTACTTGAATAGTAATGTAACACCCCAACCTGACAAGGGTCGACATGCCACATTATGGTGTCTGTCAAAACATACAAACGCAAGCGAAAGACTTATAAACATAATAGTTACAAAGGTGTTCTAATGATAGTAATAAAATACCAACTCTAAACATGATGAGTTCCAAACTGAAATAAAAATCCTAACTAAATCTAACTGAAGCTAAATCCAAGTATAATCCAGAAGCAAAAGGGTGTCTATCGTCAGGGTAGTCCTCTAAGAGCTCCTATGCACTCTTCACTCAAACCCAGCTTCCAACCTAAAACCTGCCCCAGGAAAAGAAATGCGGCTGAGCTTAAAAAGCCTAGTGAACAGATATATATAACAAAATGAATAATCAAAACATATATAAGTATAGGGAAAGGGAAACGTAAGTTCCTGCTGAAATGAATATCATCTGTCAAAAGAGTGAGAGATCAAAGATCCACTGAACAAATATCATAAGTCAAATGAGTCAAATGAAGTGAGATATCGAGAGATAATATGAATCAGATGATCATAAGGAATCAAACGAATCACATAGGAATGCCCATGAATCTGTCTAAACGAGACACTCGAATAGACCACATAATTACATATACGGAATAGCCACGAGCTTGTCTAAACGAGACACTCGAATAGACCACATAATCACATATACATATTCGTCAAATCATAAGTGCACGAAGAGGGGAGGCCTCTAAGTACCAAATAGTGAGAGGGGTGTAAGGCACACACAAACCAATCACCAAATCATATCATAATCATATCCAAACATATACCTAGGATGCATCCATACGCACCCTACAAAACAAATCATATATGTACCATGTACTAGACAAGTATACACACATATCATAATGGCCAAGAGATCTCATATCATATCATATCATATCAAAAGGGGACGTCGTGGACTAATCACACCGCCATAGATAGTGTCATGCCATTGGTGCCTCAATGACATGGCCATGGTACCTCCATGGCTAGTTAGCTCGGGCAACAGAACAGAACAAATCATATCATATCAAATCATCGTATCATATCCAACAGAACGTATCAAACTGAATTGAATCATATCATAGCAAATGAATATCAAGCCAAAGGATCATATCAAAAGGATCATATCAAGGGAATCATAGCAAAGGCTCATATCAATGGAATCATAGCAAAGCAAACGAATCAAACTCATGAGAGAAGATACCCTTACTGAGAAAGGGTAGAATATTTGTACCTCAAACTGCCAATGAAACCATATCAGAAAACACATGGATCGGAAGTTACTCCTTCTTCAGCGAATCTACACGAATTAATGATCGTCTTATTATTTAAGAACCATCTCATAAGTTATTACTGATTCAGTACTTATTGTTGTTCAGATTTACATATTCAGGGTTCCTTACTAATTATAGCAACTTTCCATATTTAGTAACCTTTCAAATTTAGTAACTTTTCAAATTTAGTAACTTTCCATAATTAGTAACTTTCCATATTTAGTAAGTTTCCCGAATTAGTAGCTTTGATACTTTAGGGTTATAAATGACAATTAAATAAACTTAAAGGTTCAATATGACCAAAATCATAGCTTAGGGTTTAATATGTAACTTACCAAGATTAAGGTTTAATATGTCATCTTAGCAAAGTTTAGGGTTAAATATGTAATTATTGCAAATAAATGACCAACTCAGGTTTTGTCACATGCTTTTCGGATCATGCAAATTGGAACTCACACCAAAACTTACTCGATATAATCCATACAAACTTATACATTTGATACATACACATGCAATCTCTTCTTAACTCACACGACACACATACATGCATGCACATCTTACTCGAATTCAAACCAAACCGAAACACACCCTAGTCGAACACATATACCTCTCGACACACCCATACTTGTACTCTTTTGTTTTCACAATGACACCGAGACACACCCTCTTTTGAACCTCACAAGTATACAAGACACCACCAATTCACATTCACCCCAAGACACCACAACTCATTCTTTCATTACCCCCTTACGACCCACAACAAAGCCCAACCCGACCCAACTGTTTACCTCGCCCAATATAACTCATGACCCTTCTTCCAAAACCGTTTAAACACAAGGTTTTAACGTCCCATATTAAAACCCATTTTAAAACTCATTCACATTTAGCAATAGTCGATTATAAGAAATCAAATTCACAGTATTACTCACACACCCTCGATAACTTGCACGCATTCCAAACAGATGTTACCCCACACACCAAATGTCACATAAAATCACACATCTACATCCCATTTCCCACGTAAAAACATGCATGCCATTATTCTTATTTCTTAAGTTAATTTTACCAAAATGTAGTCACGTATATGGGTTCGTTCAGTTGACACTTAGGCTGCTAAAAACGACTCCACAACACGTTTGAAAATCGAGCCATATTACCACAAAATTCCCCACGTTACTCATGTAATACGCATAACCCTACAACCTAGGGTTTTCTAGTATTTTCAGTCTCGTTATCGATCGTCCAAAGCAAGTTGTTAAGGTGCGTTTAGGATTGAGTTTAGGGTCGACATGATGGCTGGAAACGCAACACACCAAAATAGTTTCATATCTCGACACACAACATGTTCGAATACCCAAGCTTAAACGAGTCACACACCACACGTATTTCATGCAGATTCGTATAACCATTGACCTAGGGTTTCTAGTTTTTTTTTTTTTTTTTCACTTTCATTAATTGGTCGTTCAAACTGGTTATTAAGGGCGCGTTTAGGTTGAGACTGAGGCATGGAACACGACTACAAAACAGCCTTGTACTCGATACAAAAGCATATACGAATTATGTATGGTTTATGTTTTACGCGACATGTAAGTTTCTCTTTCGTATAAACGTGTTATTAACGAAAAATAGGCGAATAATATAATACTCGAATCAAGAACATCAAGACGATCAAGGGTTACCTTTGGATCGGTTTAGAGGAACGAAACAAGGACAGAAGTAGCACAACGCTTGAATTAAACCCACGAACGAAACACCCTTCGAACCAAGAGTTACCACGATCAAACCCTTTCTTACAAAACCTAGTCATGTCTTATGATCTTGAGGTTACAAGATGGATCGGCTGTTTGCTTGTTTGCTTTAGTGTATTAGTCTCTAGGTTTCGAATGTTTGAAAGAAAATGAGAGGTGTATACGGTTAAAAGAAATGAATTGGGGAATGTTTGTCAAATATGGGAGTGATTAGGGAAATAATTAGGGACGTGATTGGGGTCCCATATTGGGGTGATTATCCGAAAATTTGGAGATGATTAGCCGAGATTTTAGGAGAGGTGATTAGTGATTGATTATCAAATATAGTTTCCATATTTCGAACATAGTGTGTACAAATTTTATGAATCGGTCCATGAACATGCTAAACGTGTGATATTTTGTTTTTACAACTTATGTTTTAGTCGTTTTCTTATTAAGTATTTTAGGGTTTGCCACGCTTTCAAAATTTAAGTTATAACGTATCGTATTCGATATTAGGTTAAGTCGTTTCGATCGTAAAAAGTTATTTCGAATTTTTAGGTCGTTATAATTCTTCCCATATAAAAGAAAAAATTTCGTTCTCGAAATTGAAGTCGCAAAAGTCAGACGGATACGTATCAAAACACAAAAAGAAAGGACAGTAACTAGCTTCATGCTCGGAGAGGTTCCTCCAAAAGCATCTTCACAAACGGAGATAGTTTTCTTTCTCATGACCCGATCCTAACGCTCCAAAATAGCCTCAGGCTCTTCAACAAAAGACAAATCATAACAATTCTCGATCCAACGAATACGGAACATATACGTAACAGATGATAGTTGTAATCTCACTAAGAGATACATGAAACACATATACACACAAGGTAAATACGGAGGTAGTGCTAAACGGTAAGAAAACTCCATCAACTCTATCCAGATTTTGAACGAACTAAGGAACTTGCTAATAATCAAAGGAGCACATACCAAATCATCAACGTATCAAGAGTTTCATAAAGAGGTGGGTAACATATTCGTATCGACGATCAACTAAGCACATATCGGAATATCAAAACGTATCAGAAGGCATAACGGAATAGATAGAATAATCGTACGGATAAGAACGAATCTAAGGTCTACGTATCGCGAACTAAATCTCCCTTAGATGCTAAAACGTCTAACTCTTCTATACGAAAACATCATACGGAACACACCAATTCCCGGTCTAAAGTTCCAAAATTTCTCTTCCACAATGATAACTAATCCATTAGTCACTGTAATCAACTCCGGACATTCGATAAGTAAATCTCCGACTTAATTCAACCAAAAGGTGCTCCACATTTCTGTTCATACAAAACTCCGAAAGAAAACCCTTGTCACTTGCATGCCATGAATCTTAGTGAGCAAACGCAGCCATGCCAACTCTTAGTAGCTTTTTAAAGGATCTCAACTCTTCTTCATACATAATAATCATATATGAATCATTAGTTTTTTTTTTTTTTTTTTTAATGAAAAAGTTACAAACACATATCGTAAAACAGATAAACAGTGAGGGATCCCTGTTCATTTTACACGAGAAAATCGATAAATATTGAAGGTAATATATGCGGCCTAATGAGTATTCACGTGACTGTTTTGAGGAATTTTACAAGATGCACGTAACAATGTTTGAACAATGTCGCTTTTTACAAACTCGACATATATCAACCCACAACTACATCATTAACTAGTTTATTCATACCAACTAAAAATCCATTTTTTTACAAACTTACGTAAAACCTATGCATGGTGAGTATGAAGTATGAACTATAGAACGAAATTGTTTATGGATTAAATAATCTCTGACAACATGGGAACCTTAGAAAGTTATAAGATTTTAACAATATAGATTTTAACGAAATTGTTTATGAATTAAATAATGTAAGATCACACGGTATGGTTGTAAATAACGTGTCATCCGTTTTTTTTTTCCGTGCCATCCATGAGCCAACCATACCGGCCAACACGCCAAACTTGTGCCAAAAGTACCTAGCCATTTTAGTAGCTCAGGCCAAATGCACCTTCTTCTTTTTTTTCTTTTTTTTTTTTTCTTTTTTTTTGTTGTGAGTGAGTGGGTATATTTGGTGGATATTTTTGGGACCTACAAGTGATGTTATTGGTATGTTATGAGAGAGGGGTGTTTTAGTTATTGGTATGTTATTGGGAAGAGATGAGTTGGCGCTGAGATAGCATACCAATAATGTATTATCCGTTAGCAACATGCCTTGTGCTCTAACTTTTTTTTTTTTGGAAAGCGACTTTCAATTTTTTGGATTAGAGAGTCGTACCTGCCACAAAGGCAGGCCCTCATCCACCACATACCAGACTATGTTGTCTGAACCGGGCCCACGCTGGTGTAGTGGGGATTGAACGGCTTCCGCCCGGAAACCGTACTACCTCCACACGAGATTACTCGCTGGAGTAACAGCCGGATGAAAACCGGGGCCGGTTCGGATTCGAATCTGCGACATTAATTGCTCACAGATTCTCCTCTTCATTGCCTTACTAACGGAACTTTGTGGCCCTCATGTGAGGACTTGCCGGCCGGTCACCCAAGCCAGTACTACTCTCACACGAGCACTCTTAACCGAATGAACGATTAACCGCTGGCCACGTTTTGTTAGGAAGAAAAAAAGTGTTTGTTGTTTTTTTGTTGGTGGACATATATTCTGCCAGGGCTGAGTTATTCAAGCCCCCCTATAGGGGGGTGTTGACTTTTCGTATGCTGCTGCGAGTTGTACTGTGTGCTTTAAAATTTGTATATGTTGACCAAAATAGACGGAGCCCACATGTTAGGGGGGGCTTGTATAGTATATCCCACAAGATCTTGCTCTAAACTCATTCAACAATTAAACGACAAGATACAACTAGGTTCGTACTAATGATTAAGCCACCGAGTTTGACTCCCACACCGACGTCTCCTTTTGCATTATTTATGTCTATCTTATGTTTCATCATTGTTTTCATCCAAAAGTATTACAGTCATGAGTTATTGTCTTCATCTACCCCCTTCGTCGAAAGTAATATCGTGTGTCATCCGGTCACTTTCTTTTTCGTTTTTATAAGAACATACATACAATTTCAAAATACAAACATAGCTTACTCAAAAAGTTTTTCGTTTTTTATGCAATATTTATAGATGACGAATACATGTAAACCTAAAATTAAAGCCTTAATGGATCAAAAACTCAAGAACGGGTTTCAACCTACTATTCTGTTACCTACTAGCCATTTGATCCTTTTTGTGCGGAAACTTTACAGAATTGTACGTTAAATTTAATTTTTGTTAACCCGAACTAACAATTTTAGCAAAATTAGCTTAAGTATACTACTATAGCTAGGTTAGTACTGATGATTTGAGTAACAGTTTTTTGGCATGTGCATGTATCTCAATGTAAACTTCGTTTAAAAAAATTAAAAATGTCAAAATATTACAAGCTAAAACATTTCTATATAATGTGGTATAAATATATACTAGTATTATTAAGTACCCAATCTTTTTACAACCTATTTATACCATCACATTTTATCTTTCAAAACAAAGACATAAACACACCAAAGAGAGAAGTACACACACAACTCAATATCTTTGGTTATGGTTTAGACAAGAAAATGGGAAGAGAAGGGGAGGAACAAATAAAGGCACCTTTACACTCTGTTCTCAAGTATGATTTTAGAGGGAAATGGAAGTAAATGAAATAGAAGTAAAGAAATGGAAGTAAATGAAATGGAAGTTATGAAAATAATTGTGTTCTTAAGTTTAGAGTGAAAGAAAGGTAAAGTAAAGAAATGTTGTCACTTTTTATATTTTTACTATAATACCCTTGTACATATACAATAAATACAAATTGGTGAGGGGCATTTTTGTCACAAATATTATTTAATAATGGGACCCACTCACTTTACTTCACTTGCAGCCCAATTATGGGCTGAAAGTTTGACAAGAAAAAAACAAAGGACTTTACTTCCTTTTACTTCCCTTTACTTGCATTTACCTCCTAGCCAAATCTTGAGAACATGAATTTTTTTCATTTACTTCCATTTACCTCCTAGCCAAATCTTGAGAACAGAGTGTTAGTTATTAGTAGTATAACACATGAAGAAGATGGATATGGTAAGGTAACTGAGGAAATAAAGAAACAGTTATGGCTTGCAGGACCTCTAATATGTGTTTCTCTTCTTCAATATTCTTTGCAACTCATTTCAATTATGTTTGTTGGTCATCTTGGAGAGTTATCTCTCTCTGGTGCTTCCATGGCTACCTCTTTTGCTACTGTCACTGGTTTCAGCTTATTTGTAAGCACTTTCTACTAAACTAACTCTTTAAATTATATTCAAAGCTAACATGAAATGTTTGATTTTGAGCTGTAATAATATCATACATATACATAATGGATATTAGAAAATTCTTATTTGAGAAGAAATGTGAGGATAGAATTACAATATTTATTTGATTACGATGGTAAGAGCAAGGTTGGATCAAGTGGTTAACACCCTTGCCTCTGGAGATAGAGGTCAAGGGTTCGATCCTCACCCTTTGCAAGGTCGGAGGTCCTTTTCTACCTTTAGTAGAACCGGAAGCAGCCTCTCTCCCTTAGGTAGGGGTAAGGCTGTCTACGTCTCAACCTGGTAGAACCGGAAGCAGTCTCTCTCCCTTAGGTAGGAGTAAGGCTGTCTACGTCTCAACCTCCCCTATACACCGTGGAAGACGGTATTGGGACTCATAACCCGTAAAAGACCGTATTGAGAGTTACTTTACTTTACTTTACTTTTTTTATTTGATTATGATGACTTCAATCACAAAAGTGGTATATGAGTACTTTATAAATTTACTTTTTTTATTTGATTATGATGACTTCAATCACAAAAGTGGTATATGAGTACTTTATAAATTTATATGTTGTGGTTTGAACAGATGGGTATGGCAAGTGCTTTAGATACCCTATGTGGTCAATCTTATGGAGCAAAGCAATACCATATGCTAGGCATATATATGCAGAGAGCAATGGTCATCCTTATGGTGGTTAGCGTTCCACTAGCAGTCATCTGGATTAATACCGGTTCTATTTTAAAAGCCGTGGGTCAATCCCATGACATAGCTGAAGAGGCCGGAATGTATGCTCGGTTCATGCTCCCTAGCCTTTTTGCTTATGGGCTCCTCCAATGCCTTGTTAGATTCTTACAAACACAGAACATAGTGTTCCCAATGATGGTTAGTTCTGGGATTGCCACTTTGATTCATGTCCTTGTTTGTTGGATTTTGGTTTTCAAATCTGGGCTTGGTAGCAAAGGTGCTGCTTTGGCTAACGCGATATCGTATTGGAATAATGTCATTCTATTGGCACTCTATGTCAAGTTTTCATCTTCTTGTGCTAAAACTTGGACCGGGTTCAGTAGAGAAGCTTTTCACGATATATTTGCCTTTATTAAGCTTGCAATACCGTCGGCTGTCATGGTATGGTAAGATTTTGCTTCTCAGCTTTAATTTCTATTAGGATCCTAGAAGTTTATATTTTTGCATGGTTAGACACGCGGGTTGCTAACGATGTAAAACACGTTTAAGCTAGACCAGGTTCTTTGTACTCCCGCAATCCCAAAATAATTGTTCGTGACAAAAAACACACATTCTAATAAACAAAAACATTATTGATTTCTCTATGTTAATTTTTGTAGAATAACAGTTTTACCCTTAATTAATTATTTAAATCTTTCTTTAAACATTGTAATAATAATTTCCGGAATGTGTAATATGTTAAAACCGATTAAACTTCCCTATCTATTTTCTTAGTGTGTAGATAATTGGAGAACATCGAAAAAGTAAACGTAGACTATTAATTTGAGACGAACATATTAGTACATAATGGATATGCTTGGGTCAGATTGCATTGACCCAATTATATTGCATTCCCTGATAAATAGTAATTGGGTTAAATAACATTAAAAATTTACGGCATTACAAGAGCATCAAGTGTTTATACAACACTTGAACATCGGTGTCAAATCGATGTCCATGTCACAACTGCGAGGCAACTTTTCGTCTATTATGATTCTATTGTCATACACTCATAGTTATTGTGATTCCATTGCCATGTCTCGTTACCTATAAAAAGATATACGAATTGGAAGCCAATTTTATAAAATTAAATATGTTACGCATGTAACCTAAAAAAAATAGAAGTAATAAGAGACACGAACTTGATACGAAAATTTTGAAATGACTAAAACTTTATTGTGCAGTTTGGAGATGTGGTCATTTGAATTGATTGTTCTACTCTCTGGGCTTCTTCCAAATCCTAAGTTGGAGACATCCGTGCTTTCCATATGGTAACTGAAATGTCTTGTCATTATTTGATGATTTGATCTATTGATTAATTAATTATTATATACCTATATATTTATTACAAATAATAAGTTATTTTATTCTTATTTCTAATTAAATGAAAAAGTAAAAGAATTATCTAACATGGTTTCTACAGCCTTAATACTGCAGCAGTTACATGGATGATACCCTTTGGACTAAGCGGTGCTGTCAGGTATCTTCCAGTGTTTACTAATATTTTGTGTATGGATCTTTTTTAGCAGAAGAATTGCATGCTTTAGATTTCTTTTTAGTTTAAAATAATTTAACTCCGATGTTATTATTGAAAGCACATTTGTTACGTTTGCCTTGTCACTTGTGTAGTACGCGGGTCTCAAATGAGTTAGGAGCAGGACATCCACGCACTGCACGTTTGTCAGTCATGGTTGTGCTAGTCGCGGCCATTATTGTGGGAATATTGGTTGGGTCGATTTTTATATTGATTCGTAATATTTGGGGATACGCATATAGCAATGAGGTAGAAGTTGTGCAATATGTAGCAACCATGATGCCAATTCTCGCTGCATCAAACTTTATGGATGGTCTCCAATGTGTTCTTTCAGGTTATTTTTACCTTTTAAATACTATAAAGTATAAATGCAATATTTGTTAATATAAGATAACACACTAAGAACAAACTTATAATATATGGTTATGTTCACACCCTTTTTATGTTATCAACTAAAATGTGGTTATGTTCACACCCTTTTTATGTTATCAACTAAAATGTTGTGAGCTCAACAACACACAGTAACGGACCCCCCAAAATTTTTTTTGCGATGTAGGGGTATATAGTTTTCGTGTAGAAAAATTTCGGTATATTCGGTTTCGACCCCCCAAAAATTTCGGTATACCTGAAAAATAGCTTTAGGAAAAAAAAAATTTAGATCCCGACCACCCACTTAAAAATTCCAAGCTTCGCCACTGGTTGTGCTTGTGTGAAAATGTATACATTTTAGTTAAGTGTGTGAGTTTTCATTCAAATTAAGATCACCCACACGAAGAACAACTGGAGTTTCAATTCGATACTCATAAAAGTAGAAGAATTAGAGAAATATCCTATATTGCTATAAAAGAAAACATTATTTATTTTTATTTTTGAACGGCGGAGATTTATCAGACACATGCTAGCTAGTAAGAAGCTAGCATGAAAAAAACAAGAAAAGATTAGAAATGAATATAAGGCTGGTCACAGTGGTGACCCGGATGACCCATGTTTCCGGCTGCCACGTCAGCTTTCTCTCTCCAGCGACCAGACATGACCCAAGTGCCACAGTGGTGACCGACTTTTTTTTTTTTTTTTTTTTTTTTTTTTTTTTTTTTTTTTTTTTTTTAATTCAAACATTTTAAAATACAAATTTAAAATTCATTAAAAATAAAAAATATTACAATACTAAATAAAACACTTAAACTAATAAAACTGAAACATGACAATACTTATTAAAAACTTAAACTAATAAAACTTAAACATGACAATACTTATTAAAAACTTAAACTAGTAATCTAAGTTGTAGCGTGCCTTGATTGATGCCTTAAGTTGCAGAATTTCTTGTAGTTGTCGAGGGCCCAAATTTGGGTCGATTGGCGAATTGTAGAAAATCAAGTCTTGCTCCCGTTTTGTGAGGTCCAGGATTTCCACTTGCCTTTGTTGGAGTTTAATTTTCTCTCTTTTCATCGCTAGCTCTTCTTGCATTTTCTCTCTTTTCATAGCCAGCTCTTGTTCCTTTAGGGCCATCCAAGACTCTTCAAGATTAGCCTTATTTTTCGCCGGTTTTGATGGTCGTTCCTTGAAGAAGGTCTTGGCTATCTCACTAACAAATGATGATGGTCGTTCCTTGGAGGAGGAGGATGATTTCTTTCTGGCTGCGTCACGACCTTGTGGTCGTGATTCTCTAGTATCGTCTTCATCATCAGAATCATCCACGTCTTGGAAACTCATGGGACCTTGTGTTGACCCCGAGGTAGTTGTAAAACCCTTTGTCTTCTTCCGACTATTCGATTGTAAAACAGGCATCTCCTTCTTCCAAGCATCATGATTCCTCAAAACTTTCCAACAATCCTCCAAAGTAAAATCATGACCGTATGTCAAACGGTACACTCTAAGAGCTTTCTCTTTATCGTCTAAATCATTTTCACCACTTCCATGAGTATCACGAACATTATCCATAATAGCACAAAAATTCGCAACTCTATTACGAATCCTACTCTTCCATTTGGACATGATCGAGTCGTATGTCCGGTCTGAACCAGTTTCATTTTGAAAGTACGCTATCACCAACTGCCAAAAGCGGTGCCTGTTGATAGCGTTTCCTTGCGCGGAATTTTCTGAAACATAGATGAAAGCTCTACAAAGCGCGACCTCTTCCGCCTTTGACCATGCTTCGACCTTTTTGGCCGGTTCGGGTTGTTTGCCTTTGTCCTTCGCCTTTGTAGCACGTCGTGAAGGCTTCTTTGGTTTGATGGGAGACGTCTCTTCGACATCGTCTTCGTCTTGAACAGGCATGGAACCGTGGTACGAACCGTGACCCGAACCTTGCCCCATCGAAGCATCTTGACTCGGATAGTTTTGGGTCGAGTATTGTTGACTCGGATACTCTCCCCAATCATCCAAATTCATGTCAAGATTAGCCGTACGAATCGGTGAATAATCTTGATACGGTTGGGAAGAATACATGAAATTCATGTCAGGACGATACGGCGACCCCGATTTCCGGCTGCCACTTGGTTCTTGTTGATAATCTGTATTAGGACGTTGCGGTGGGACAAATGGACGATTAAGGTAAAACATGTTTTGACTTTGATTGGGTGGTGCTAGTTGTGATGTATAGTCAAAACTAGGTGGACGAAGGCGAATACCCCGATTTTGTGGTGGTGTTACGCCGGTTAATTCAAAGTTGTTTTCCGGCGAGAAATTAAAATCCGGTGCATTTTGGGGTAGTCGGGATCGTCGGTTTTTTGATTGGGGAGTGTTTTTCTTTGACATGGTGAATATGGATGAGAAAGTGGTTGAATTGTGTTTGAAATTGTGTGTTTGAAAGTGGGTTTGATGTTGGTATTTATAGTATGAAAAGTGGTAAAGTTTTTTAAAAAAAAAGTTTTTTTTTTTTTTTTTATATACAAACGGTCAAATTTATTTGGATTTTTGTGAATTGCATTCAAGTTTCAAACGTATACTACTATATTGGAAGATTTTTGTTGTTTACAAGAAGCATTTATATCGGTCAATAATACAACCGATTCTTTGTTTTGCTTGTTCCACAACCGATATTTGACCAACCCCTACATTGGAGACAACCGATATTCATATCGGTCGACCCATTCGAACAACCGACTTTTTCCGTCCCATTGTGCCCAGCCTAAAGAACACTCGGATTTTTACAATTAACTTTTCTTTATATATGAAAAAAATAATAATAATAAAATAAAATAAAATAAACTAGAAGACCAAAAGCTTTTTAACGTACTCGAAGTATCATAGTCGCGGATGGTTAGTGATTTGTCTGGTTCCAAGGATTCCCTGGAGGTTAGTGTATGGAGTTTGCGATTAACCTGTCACGTCACCAACTGTACCTCCGACTGAGTTTCCGTCAAATTATAAAAAGACAATAAAAAGTATGCATGCATATGCCTATACATGTACATATACATTACGAGTATTAATAATAACTTACTACGTACTGGCCTATGCAGGTTCTGTACGAGGATGTGGTTGGCAGGAAATTGGCGCTTACATTAACCTTGGATCGTACTACCTTGTGGGCATTCCGTTGGCAGTTGTACTAGCGTTTATATTACGCGTTGGAGGGAAGGTATTATCTACCCTAATCGGCATCCCTTTTGTAGTTTCAAATTTAACTTTCAATGTCAAAATTATTAGCAGTACGTATATAACTTGAGCAAAATCATCTATATATATATGCTATATATAAAAAATAAAAAATTGTCAACTAAACTTAAATGCATGCATGAAACTGCATGTAGATTTGTTATACCAACCAAAGATATATGTATCATGCAGGGACTGTGGTTTGGGATTATCGGTGCGTTGATCGTACAAGTGGCCTCGTTGTTGATCATTACCATACGTACAAACTGGGATGCAGAAGTAATTCTTTCTATTCTTTTCTCTCTATATGTAGTGTTTACACCCGCAATATATTTTTCAGAAATCTAATATCTGTAGCATGGATGAGAATTTGAATTCTCTATTGATACGAGATGTGCTCTTGCGAAACTTCATAAATAACTTCTTTTTTATGAATCTCATTTGAAAACAAAACATTCCAAGAAACCAAAAGTTTGCTTTGGTTGCGACATTAAGGATGAGTCACACAAGTTGTGAACTAAAACGGGTATGGTGACTGGCAAACAATTTTTTTTTTTTTTTTTTTTTTTTTTTATCGAAATGATGTTGTTATCAAATAATTGCTAGACATATATCATACATGTTGTTTTGAAATTTTTCATCATAACATTATAAAGGATTGAAAAATATACATTATACACAGCTTTTGATCAGTTTTACTTGTTTGGCGCGGTCGCCCTTTTTTGCAAAAATTTATGATTTGTCAAGTTTAATTTGATTCTCATAACCAAGTCAAGGTGCTTTTTAAGATATAGATTGGAATTTCTATCTTAAAATTTTTGTTAGTTGTAAATTTCAAGTAACATGTTTATAAAATTTGTATTTTCAGTAACTTGATATTTGACTATCTTCTATGGTAAATATAGGCTAAGAAAGCCCGGGAAAGAGTCTACGAGTCCGCATTGCCTGTAGACATTGTTTCGTAATTATGAATGGTGCAGCGGCTTGAAATTGCAAGGTGCTTATTACATGAAACAATCGAGGTGCATCGTATGAAGATAAATCCAAACACATAATTGCAAAGCAGATGATGAGCTATTTCTATTCAAATCCTGGACAAAGTATCTTTTGTTATATCTATAAAGAGTATATATAATTATTTGTAACATCATGAATTCGATAAGCAAAAAAATAAGCTATTACTACTTGAATTCGATGTATGGATCGTAAAATTTCAAGTACGAATAAAAATGTGAAATAGAATATTTTCCGTAGTTTTTTTATTCAATATTCGGTTCTCATTAAATTTAACTCAAACCAATCCGCACTTTAAGATAACTAGGCGAGTACCCGTGCATAACAACGGAGGTTCCTAGTGGCAGACAATTAACGATATGCGATATTGTGGTAAGTGTTTCGTATAACGTTCAAAATAGAACGTGAAAATATCAAAATGTAATTGCAAACGGTTGTAATATACGATAATTCAACTCTAGCGGAAATTCTTAACATGCACCAAACAACATATAAAAATAATTAGTGAGATTCAAAAATAAAACATTACATCAATTATGAGATACTAACTAACAATGCACGTTACTCGTCGCATAAAACTTCTTGGTAGGCGACATTTGAGGTGTAGACTCCTCCTTGACCGAACTCTTTGACTGGCTTCACTAATACCTTTGTAGTTCTACGTGATATCCTTCTAGACAAAGCAATATAAAGCTGCTCATGCGAGAAAACAGAGTCGGGAAAATAAACACCCACATTTGGAATTGTTTGGCCCTGAGCTTTATTGATAGTCATCGCAAAGCTAAGGTGCGTAGGAATTGTCTTCTCTAAAGGGAACATATTAATCATTTTATCATTCACGTTCACACCATGCATATTTATTGAATGACAAAATTTTAAGGGATTGTCTCAGTTATCTTAATTTCACGTTATATCATCACATGTTAAAATTGTAAACGGTCACACCATGCACACATGGACACTATTTCAACTTAATTAGCTAACTTTGTGATGTAACTAAAAAAAATCATTGAAGTTTTGTAACAAATAACCTAAACAATGTGAATATTAATCTTACATAAGAAGTTTTGCATGATATGTATAAATAATTGCCTAACTTATAGTGATATATTTACATGCATTTTCTTTAAATCATTGCCTAACTTAAATTTGCATGATATGTATAAATTATTGCCAAAGCACATACATGTATAAATCATAGCCAATGTATAGAAGAAAATTATGACCCAATATCGACGGGTCTTCATTTAGCATGCATGATGAATATTATGACCCAAAATATAAAGTGTCCTCATTTATATAGATATTGGTTGCTTGATTATATATTTGTCTAAACTAATGGTCAATTCTATTAAATGTGTATTGAACTATTAACAAAGTTTCTAATAATTCACAACTTTATAACACAATTCTATTAAATGTGTATTGAACTATTAACAAAGTCTCCAACAATACAAAACTTGCATAAATTAGTAATCAATTTTATTTAAAGTGTATTAAATGAGTTTAAACCTTGCTTTTTGTAACTCAGGTAGTTTTTTTAGTCATGATGTATTACAACCTGATGCATGAAACTTGGTGTAGCAACTCGCACTTTTAGGTCATTATTTACCTCTTTACTTAAAACTATTAACTTGAAAGTTACCGATTTACCTTTACGCGTAACTGTAAACTTACACTGCGTAAAACTGAAAGCGACATTTTTCGTAAACTGTCAATTTTCTAAGTCAATATTTGACCAAGAACTCAAAACATTTACTTTTGACCCTTACGTGTTTACTTAAACCTAAAACCGCGAGGTGAACTCGCGTAACATGAAAAACAATTTTTAACGCGTAACGCCACTAGACCGGGCATGGTCTACATTAAATTAATACTTTACGACTCTATTAGAGCTATTTTATGTGTCATGACAATTTATTTTACAAGTCTCGCTATAAACGCGCATAAAGTGCATTTTAGGTCACGCGTGCACGGTTTTAGCACCAAACGACCAAGTAAATGACCACGGCTCACACCACTACTCGTTTTAGAGAGTAAACTACAAAAATTCGTCCCATGTGATAGCCATAACCGAATACCACCTTACAAGCTTCACTATGTGTCATAATGTGTCCAAAACATGTACCAACTAGCAAATTTCAACTAATATGGCCAAGGTGGTGATCCCCACCCCTTATGTCATGCGTACGCCCCACTTGGACCACCCAAGGCCAAGCCAAAAGCTTCCCTTCTTGATTAAACCACTTGTGTACTCATTAGGCCATGGTTTGGTTTCATACTCATATTAATCGTTATAAATACCAAGGTACACTTAACACTTCATTCACAAAACTAAATAACCAATTATCTTGCTCTCTTTTCCTCTTGGTGCCATCGTTCAACACACAACACACACAAACCAAACATTTTTCTTGATTAATCTTGAAGACATGGATACTAGAAGCTTGCATTTGGTGCTTTGAGTCATCCCACTAGAGTTTCCACACAAGACTTGAGTTGTTCTTGCACTAGATCTACTTTTTCTCACAAAAGTTTGTAAGTCTTCATTTTCCTAATTAACTTGTACTTTCTTGTTAATTAAAACATATAGTTTTGAAAAGTACACATTGATTTTGTTAAACCACAAGTAAAACTTCTGAAACCCTAAGTGTATATGTATACATATACACGACCCACACACTCTTTCTTTTCAAAATGTGTATCACCACGTTGTGCTTAAAATTATGTACTTAGTTAGCTTGCGCTAGATTTGCGGCTTGATTAGGGTTTATTACTATATTTTGCTATAAGTTGGCGTATGAGATAAACTAGGCTAGTTTGAAGTTTTTGGTTGTTGAGGAATTGATAAATATTGGTGGAAGAGATTTAGGATTAGTTTGGTGTTGTATTTGCGGCTAAACAAGTAGCTTAAAGGTCATAAAACGCATTTTTGGACATGGCTGTCCCAAAACGGAAAATCTGGACAAATGAGCTTATATTTTTCAACAATATAATAGAAAAATAGAAAATAGACTTTATAAAGAAAATGTGTTCGCTTGAACCACTAAAAACGGATTTAAAATGAGAAAGTTATGCTATTTTCAATGTTGCGGCGCAAACTATGTTTTTCATAGAAAACTTCACTAATAGTAAAACTATATTTTCATAGACTATGAGAAGCTTTCAAAATCATTAGATTCGGAATAGGTAAAAATGTTAACGTAAGGATTTACGAACGGGTCATGCCGAATTTTCGTCAAAAAGTATAACACTTAACCTATTTTATGAAAATAGTCATACTTAAGAATAAATGGGTATTTTTCCATAAAAAGTGTCAAATTAGTAAAGTTAGAGTTTTAAAAGTTAATATATAGTAATTAATTGTAAAACCCGACTAAAAGACGAAAACCCAACTAAAAGATGAAAACTGACAAAAAGACAAAATGTTTTCTTTTAACTTAGGAGACAAAAGCACAACGTGTCGTGGTGATACAATGTCTTAAAAACATTCACTTGCATTATCTCATTTCATAATGTCGTACTAGGTCAAACCCACACTTAACTAGGTCGCCCATCGGAGTCAATACCTTTCGTTGCTTGCCTTACTCATTACCAGACTACTGTATTACTTGAGGTGAGTCATAGCCCCACTTTTACTCATTTAATTATCTTATAAACTCTTTGGGGGAGATACATGCTCGTTTTACTTAAATTCATTACTCGCCTTATTTAAACACATGGTTGATTAATCAAAACATTTCCTGCTTTACCTAAATACTTGTTTGATTATTCAAATGCAATACTATTTACACATTACCTACTTGATCTTTACTCATGGACACCAGTGCATAAATTTAAACAGTTTACAGATTGCCTAAGTTAGGAACCGGTTACTTCATTACTTGGGTACTTTGTTGCCTGTATTGCTTGGGTGCGTAGTCGCCTGTATTACTTGGGTACTTTGTTGCCTTTATTGCTTAGTCGCCTGTATTACTTGGGTACTTTGTTACCTGTATTGCTTGGGTGCGTAGTCGCCTGTATTACTTGGGTACTTTGTTGCCTGTATTGCTTGGGTACGTAGACACCTACAGGTTTCGGTGTCATGATCTTAGCGCAATCAAAATATTTTCCCTAACTTTTGTATGAAATTATGTTCGATGAATTTCTCACATGCTTTGCTGGTGGTCCAACTTTACTGTTTTATATTAAACCTATGAACTCACCAACATTATGTTGACCGTTTTAGCATGTATTTTCTCAGGTGTTTAGCTTATATGGTGTGTACTGCATGGAGTCCAAATTTTACTCTAGTCATCTTTGGATACAACATTCACGAGGATTTCTATGCATCAAATACTACATCATTTGACTTTGATATTATTTCAAAACTATTTTTACTTTTCAGCTGCGTAACTTGACTATTCATGTATTTGAATCTTATGTTGACTAAATAAATCAGATGATGTATTTTTCTAAAACGACTCATGTAGGTCGTTCAATATAACTGTAACTTTGTATTCCATGAATGTCACGCCCTCGGATTACTATTCCGCTACGACCCGATTTGGGGGTGTGACAGATTGGTATCAGAGCCAAGGTTATAGCGAACCAGGTTGCATCATAGACCCTAGACTATAACCACTATGACCTAACACCTTATCATAACCTTAGATGTGCACACTTACTATCACAACCCGCTAATTTACAGGTCAATACTACTCAACAAACTCGAATTTATTTTCTTGACTTTTAATTAAGAACAATTTACATATAATCTTTTATTTGAACCGACGTGAAAACCTAGAATATATTCCAAGTACACTAGGACTTAGGCTATATTTAGTCCACAACGCTCCAGTATCTTGCTCCTACTCTGGTTCACAATTTTAAACCCTAAAACAATTTCCTTTTCTTAAATTACTTACGGTTGTCAATTCAACAAACACTATTCGTGATTTAAAATTTAACACCCGATATACCCAATTCTCCCAACGATTATTTCTAACGTATTTTTATACTTCCTAAATGATTACCAAAGTTCCAAAAATATTTCCTTACGCCTAAGGTAAATTCTTTATATCTCACGTTTAATTACGTATAACTTTCGTTAATCACCAAACCAACAACCAATACCTATTTTTAATACCCAATACATTCAATATATACATTTTGTACAAAACTTCTATAATGCTTCCCTATTAGAGACATATGGCCGCCCCTTTTAAACCTAGCAATGTCTAGCCCTTTTTTTTTACCCAAAATGATTACCAACATGGAAGCATGAAACATGGGGTTGCAAAAGGTACCACTTTGGAGGCTAAGCCACCAAAATTGTCCCCCTTGCCCCCCCCCCCCCTATTCGGCCACACCCTAAAACACAAGCCAAATATATTTTTTTTACTCATTATCAAAGCCTTGAAATCCCTTTAGTATATATATGGGTTCAAGTAAGTGTTACAAACTAGTTCAAGGCAAGAAAAAAAATATATATCCTCTCATCTCATACCTACAATTCGACACCTTATAAGGAGCAAGAAGGAGAAATCTTGATTTTGGTTATGATCAAGCATACTTAGGGCACTTTAGCAAGGGTTTGGAACATTAATCTTGGGGTTAACCAAGTGTCTTACACTCATATCTCACTAATCACTTTTGTAAGTAATCTTACACTACTAAAACTTCATGTTTTTCTTTATGTCATAATGCTAGTCAAGTATATACTTAGTTATCACTTGGTACATGTTGATAAAGTTTTACATTCACCATGATCCTTTAACAAAAGATTGTGTTTTGAACAAGTTTTTATTACAAGTAAATTAGCTAGTAAAAATCTCCACAAGAAAGTGATGAAAACATTATATATACATGTATGTTAGTAAACTTGTAGATTTAAACATTCTTGATGATTATTTACATGGATCTTTGAATATTGTTAAGTTTATGGTTAGATCACTATTTTTATGTTGAGAAGTTGATGGATGAACTAGGACTAGATTTAAAGTTGTTGTTGAGTGGATATAATAGCTAGAAGGTTTGGAAAAATAGTTTGGCACTCTTAAAAATAATTCTGTCCCGTTTTGGTTAATACAGAAAACTCAGTAACTTAGTAACAAGTTTAGGCTAGAAATATAGAAAATAGACTCAATAACGAAAAAGTAGCCGCTTGAATTAGTTAAAACGGGCTTATAACGAAAAAGATACGCTAGTTTCAATTTTTACGACGAAAACTACATTTTCAGAAAAATTGTGAAGCTGTTAAGAAATTGGAGATATGAAAACTGAGGTTAAATGATATCTAGACTAGCCGAGACCTTAGAAATCCTATAGTACACTTAAATACCTTCGCGGGGATAGGTAAAACTTGAGAAACGAAGCTACGACGCAAAAGTTATGGCCTAACAAAGATTTACGCCGACATATACGTTGACAGCCTATATTTTTGGCTATTAGAAAGCTGTTAGGATTATTTGGATTGGATTTTGGACCTTTTAGAGTATATTTTGGCTAAAATGACGTAAACGAAAATGGTAGAACATTATATACACTTAATAGGCGCGTTAGAGATTTTTGAAATAGCCATTAACATGACGACTAAAATTTAATCGTGAGATAAACAATTTACGTTTTCTAAAGTGGTAATTTTCTAAATAAATGATCAAATTGACGCAACTATATTTTGACAACAAATATTACAACAACATGTACAAGTGATAAAGTAAAGTACGAACTTGCGTGCATGGCCTTGTTTTCGAACCTAAGACATATATATTATTTAGGTCGCGATTAGAGTTATCGGACTTAATTTGCCGTTTACAAATTTACTAATCAGGAATTGCTTTTGCTAAGGTGAGTTTCATAGCCCCGATTTTACATTGTTTATACATGATTCCTAGACCCTCGGGGTGGGAATACACTGCTTGTTTTTACATACGGACACAAGTACTAAAAACTGTTACTTTGCCTAAGTTACCGCATTGCCATTAAAGTCCCCTACGAATCATGAACCATTAATTACTTGTAAGCGCGGATGTTATGAATAGATCTATTTGGGTTGACACCCCGTCCGAGTTGGTCGCGCCAACCTGGTAAACGGACGCATATCATTCAGATTATTTATGAGTGTCTGGTAAACACTTATTTGGGGCATTTATTATTGTGCTTGATTGCATACCATTACGTCGAGCTTCGGGGTCATGAGCTTAGGCACTGTATATATTATTTTTGGCTGTGACATTATATTTGTTGTATTGTCTTGCTATTGAAATCTTGTAGTCCGCATTACTGTTTACTTAAACCTATGATCTCACCAACATTATTGTTGACCCTTTTAGTGTGTATTCTCAGGTAATTAGGTGATGATGATACAACTCTTTGTATGGAGCATTTTTGAGTCACATTTTGGAAGCACATCATGATGAAGATTTTCTTGCATTATTTAGCGTTTGGTTATGTATTTAAATCTTACATTTTGATGGTGAACTCTGATGACTATGTTTTGTAAAACGTGAACTTTAAATCAAACGTTTGTTTTAAAACGACTCACTTAGAGGTCGTTCTTTATTCCTTGTACTTTGTTGACCATGAGCATCACGCCCCCGGAATTCCATTCCGCTGCAACCACAGATTTTGGGGGTGTTACACTTACTATACATGTTTATACTTACTTACTTCATGCGAGTTATTTACTTTTATTTTCTTTCGGGTAGTTACAAAGTCATGTCTACCTCATCTCATCCCATCATGATCACTGCTGATTCTGATGTCGAGGACACCTCGCCACCCACTATTGTTCCCGTACCACCTGATGATCCGGCCCCTACATTAGGATCACCGGTGGATACTTCCGCCGAGACTGAGCCCTTTGAGGAGGGTGAAGTCGCCCCTACACCACCAGTTTCACGACCGTTTCACCACCTGTTCTTTCATGTCGTCCAGGACGATTTCCTGTCATTCTCCCTGGACAGGCGATACCATTTGGACGTCCTTACCGATTACACCCTAACGGTGTACTTCGAGTGCAAACTGCTCGGAAATCGGTACGTCCCTTGACTGGCATTGTATTGTCACCTTCTTCTCCATTCCATTATGCTTCACCGCCTCCATCACTTTCACCACCATCGTCCCCACTACTACCACCATCTTTCACTTACCACCAGACTACTACACCTCCACCATCATCATCCAGACCCGTTTATGATGTTTTGCCACCTCGTAAGAGGGTTTGTTTCACCTTATCTCCATCACCTACTGACCCATATGCCGAGGCTGCTGCTCGACCCAGACCTCGCAGGAGGATTGGTGCTCGCCGTTGGTCGTTCCTTCAGCCCACTCTTGGTGGCTGGAGAGACGAGGAGGGTACTCCCAGTACCTTCGAGCTAGGTAAGAGTTCCCTGCTTTTCATAATAAGACCTAAGTTTAGACTCTTTTAAGTTATATTTCTATTAGATTTCATAAGTACCTTTCTTGAACCTCGTCGTATTGTACGGATTTGGTGTACGTTTTTCCCGAATTGTAAGCTTATTCGACTCACGACCATCTGCAGTCTTATCTCAACTAGATGAGTTAATCATCGCCCGTTGCACCACTTATTTTACTACCATCTAATAAACCACTTTGTTATCATTTTTCGACTATTTGTGTTCATATTATAAACCAGTTGTATACCTTGCTACCCTCTTATAAAATAATAAACGTGTCGCTATTGACATACCAACTATTTGCAATTATCTTACAACCCATTTTGTGGCCATCCTATGAACTATTTTACTACTATGTCGTAAAAATCAAAATTTGTGACCTTACTACTATCCTGTAAACATTGAATTGTTTCCTATTGTCCTACAAACTATCTCACAAATCATTTTACAAACTATATTATTACTATGTAATACACCGATTCGCTACCCTACTACTATTTCATAAACCAACAAATGACTTCACTAGTATTTTCTAAACTATGTTACAATTATCCTACAAGTTTTGCTACCATCTTATAAACTATTTTGCTCCCATGTGAGCTGCTTTAGCCACTGTCTAATTAAAACAATAAAAACTGCATTACTATTACCATACGAACTGTGTCATCGTTACTTTACAAACTATTTTGTTGTCACCCTATGAACTGCTTTGCTACTAAATCACAAACTAAATTACAAATTTGCTACTATTTTGCGAAAAATAAATTGATTTTCTATTACTCTATAAATTGTTTTGCAAACCGTTTTATAAACTATTTTACAATCACCCTATGAATCATTTACTTCCTCAGAAAGTATTTTTGCTGCGACTTCGCAAGCAGAATATCTGAAAATTTTCTTGTAACTAAACTCAGCATTGCATCGTCGGATCTTGATTATACAAAGCCTGATCACCTATGTATAATTCAGGTAGGACCATGCCGTGCTAGGAATGGTTGCCTCAAGTTTTTATTCAAGTCAAATTTTCTATCGCCGTTTTCAAAAAAAAACACAAACTCGCGTTAGTACACAAAAGAAGTGCAACTTATGGGCATTCATACTAGTAAACACAGTAACCAGATAGACTTCTACCCAACCTTGTCATGTAAGTTCAGCCTTGACTCGTATCACATTCAAATCCGAAGGGATAAGTTACACCACTAGCCATCATGAGGCAACCTACCGACAAACGTAGCCACAATCATCGGGATTATCTATGATTATGATTTTGTACGAAACCCAATCTTATAGCGCCTCTCTTTACTTTACATCTTCATATTTCGAAGAATCTCACCGTCAAACAGACAATCTCTAAATTCGGTAACTATTAAATGACTCATAACCTCGCGTGTGACTGAAACATACTCTCACTTTAAAGCATCCGAGTCAATCGTTACGACGATTACATTCAGTTCTCTAATCGAAATCATACCTTCTGCGTTGAACACCATGTTCACTACTGAATCAACCAATCGATTGCTAGTAGTGATCAACACCATTCTTTAGGATTGTACCCTCCGCGTTAAGTATTAAGTATACCACTTTGCTACCCGAATGATTACTAATAGGAATCGACATCATATTTTGAGGTTGCACCCTAACTTGCTAGATACTCATACAACATCGACCTAATGACCACAGAACTTGGAGGCTTAGACTTTTTACCGGTATGGACTGGTTGCCGAAGTACCACGCCGTAATCACCTACGATGAGAAAAAAAATTGTCCGCGTACCTCATGGTAATACGACCCTAATAATACAAGGAAGACCCCTCGATGGAAATAAACAATGAGAGAACCACTAAACTTATAAGGGCTTAGAGACTTACCAAAAGTTGACTTGTAACCCAACAGATTGCCTAAGACCTTACGGAATAACCCGAGCCACTATCTTTGGAACAATTGCCTAATCCTTTACTAATTCTTTGGGGGTATTAGCCTGACTAGGACATAAGAGTGGCCCAAAACACCGTTGCTCACTAAACCAAACCTTAGAGGTAAATCAAGCATCTCTGTCTAAGGCTAGGAATGACGATATACCATGACTTGACACTGTTCTGTCAATGTACAATTCATCCTCTCCACTCCGTATAATGAGATTTCCCTTGCAGATAATGGATACCTTGGAATGGACTATCAATACACAACCACCCTTACGACGTTGTGCTCTCTAGGAGTTCTAGATTATTCAGCCTCAGAAATCCGTTTTGATATGACCTCACTTCCACACTGAGATACCAAGAAGTCTCAACATACCGAACGGCCATTGATACACAACTTTCACTTGTAACCAAGGAAAACACCTCATGACATAAGTTCCAATTGACTCATTCATTTCAGACCACTAGCACAACATATAAGTCCTGATACATCCCAGTATTGCCCAAGTGAAGTAAGTACCATATCTATAAACTTCACCCGATATTTAGCCACCAAGCACTACCAAGCATTGGAAACTAGACTATGTCCTTAAACCTTTAAAAACTTATATAGATATACATACCCGACTATACCTGCTTCCTGGATGTTTTCACTCTTAAGGAACCTTTCAAAAAAAAGTGGGTGTTTATATTAACTATAAAACTCATAGTGACATTTTTCTAAAAATACTTATTTTAACGTGTTAAAATTTTTCCAGTTCAAACTTTCGTATGTTAAGAAACGTCTAAACGTTGGTTTTGGTGAACTTGTCTTATTTACCCCATATTTAAAATTCGTTCTACTAAGCTTTAAATTTTTCAGGGTCACATCATTTCACCTAACTATTAACCTCAAACAAAGGAATTTCTGTCTTTTGAATTATTGATTTGGCTAAATTCGTGTAAATGTGATGTGTGTGCTTTTATATTGCTCTAATTTATACCCACGGTATGTGATGCGTGGTTTTCCAACCTTACAACAGGTTTTACCTCTCGAGGGATCTCAAGAGGCTTACAACCCCACCAGGCAGTGTACCTGACCGATGTAGTATAGTGTAGTGGTAAGTACGGGGGATTGATCGTTCTCCACAGGAAATAGTGTTCGTTATGTATGAAAAACTACTCTAATAGGTCTAAGGGTGAGAGAAGATTCTTTTTATGTTTTTATAATTTTATGAAAGCAAGTAAAATCTCGGGTTTGAAAGAGTGGGCGGAATTAGTTGCTAGTCAACTAACCCAAATTACTACGAATGCAATTAAAATAAAATAACAGAAAATGAAAAGGTTGGTGAAAACTTATGTGGAGAGAAATGTGTTTACTTAGATTTCCTTACTCCCTAACTATCTTTTACCGGTTGATTAGTGTATATTAGTTGTGTGGATGACGGGTGTATTCCTTAATACCATTCGTGGGGTGGCGTACGTACTTCCCCAACTCTACAAGCTCCTACTTCACTCCTATGTCGAGCCGGCTAGGAAGCTCCAAACATGGGATCACTAGAATTCACTTGTGCATTAAATACAACCATAAAAACCTTTAGTACGCATTGGTTCATGTTTCTTAAGACGTTCAAGCAAGTTACCGAATAGGAAGTTAGCCAGTTTTCTTAAGCCTAACATAGATGAACAATCATCCAATACAACTAATAACATACTAATAACCAATAATCAATAGCTAGGTTTCATTAGATCTAAGCAAACACAAGATAAATCTAGCCTAGCATGTTAAACAAAAGACAAGAACAAGATAGAATCAAACAACACATAGACATATTGAATGATTAATTGATAACTTATCTTCAATGTAACATGGAAGATCTCAAGGCAAAAAGCCTTGAGAAAGCTGCCAAATTCATCTTAGGGTTTTCACACACAAAGTTCCTCAATAAGTTCCACAATAAGTTCCACACTAATGACAAAAAATTGCAAAACTATATATAGACTTTTAGATCTGACGGCGTCACGTTATGGAGTGTGACGCCGTCACCTCGCCGCTTTTAGGGTTCCCGGATGACCTTCTTGACGCCGTCCCTCTTTAGCTCTCCAAAATCCGTTCTGGCTTATCAAGGCTTGACGCCGTCAGGATTATGCGTGACGCCGTCCCTCTCTAAATTAAGCCGTGACGACCTGGATCATATTAAAGCGTGACGCCGTCAGAATTTCATGCAAATTTCACTGGCTTATCATGAGTAATTTTCACATCCACCATTTTATTGCCAAGCAATGACGCCGTCTGGAGAGGATCCTGACGCCGTCAAAGGTAACTTTTAGCCGATTTTGAGACTTTGTCGTTTTCTTCACTTTTATGCTCCAAAAACGTCCAAAATGCTTCCTTTTCCAGATTTCTCCTCAAAAGTACCTAAAATGACAAAAGGAACGATTTAGGGCAATATTTGATCAAATAAATACGATTTAGGGCTTAAATGACCCCTTAAAAGCAGTACACTTTTCGCTTCATCAAATACCCTTACACTTGAGATTTGCTTGTCCTCAAGCAAATGTGCTTTTATTCTAATCAAAATACAAGTTAGGGGTCATTTAATGCTAACATAAAAGTAATTACAAAAAATATTCGTTCCACTTTAATCATAATAAGCACGGAGATTACAAACTAGCACCTCACAAGTAGTGTTTAGATACTCACATCTCTCAAGTGTCATCAAAATAAATCTCATAAATGAAAACGGATAATATCTCTCACTACCTGTCATAGCAAATAGATTACCATAGGCTTGGGAAAGGATCGAAAACCTCCTCCACTAGGCGTAAGCACCTAAGATAAACTATCAAAGAGGGCTTTTAAATGGGTTATAACGTTAGGTGTAGGGAAAAGGAAAACACGGTTTTGTTGGATAAAGGATATTTTACTGGTGGCGAGTTAAAGATCTTGATCAATTACATGTACTATACAATGTTGCTAAGCCAAGACTCGACTCAATCTTAAGCTAAAAATAAAATAACAAAAACATAAAATAAACATAAAATAAAACGGGATGGTAGTCCGTATGTTTTTTCTACTTTTCTTTTTCTCATTTTTTTTGTATTTTTCTTGTTTTTTTTTTTTTTTTTTTTTTTTTTTTTTTTTTTTTTTTTTTTTTTTGCCCTACCATCCAAAATAATACATCATAGGGGCGTTGCATTCCCCTTACACTTGAACTTTTACATAACTTTACAAACAACTATTCTAATGACTCGAATTAAGATAATTGAAAAACTTGGAGTACTTTTAAAATATTTAGCACACATGGGGGTAATAAATGATGTTCTTCCCCATTACTCCATTACACTAGTACTTTACCCATGAGTCCCAATCGTCCCAAAACAATATGTACAAAGATATGACCCGACTTAGCAACCATGTAATCAATTAGATAATTAACTTGGGTTTAAACAAATGTTGTCACAATAATGCACTAAAAATAAGTGCATACAAGGTAGGCTAAGGCGATTTGGGTGTACATTTAAGTGGGGTGTAACAAATTCTTCCTTTAAGTAAAATGCTTAAAGGTCGAAACGAAAAGATAGGCTCTGAGGGGTGTACTAGGGGTATCGTGTACTAAAAATGAGTACAACGCAAAGGGTGTGGGAGAATTACTTGACCAATGTAGCCAATGTAATTATAACAAAAACACAGGTGTAAAACAATGGGTTAATCCTAATGCCTCTTATCATGTAGTAAATCTAACTACACGAATGTAGTCTCACTTGTGGCCTCGGAATGGTCCTAACGCAAGTTCTAGAATCTAAGTGCTACCGGTACACACATCATAGCATAAATGCTTTTCCTACCAATTCTAGGGGCGAACCTCACATATTTGGTGGTGGAAAATTTTTTTGTGGTACGGTTTTTGTGCTAGTCATATAACTCCTATCCGTGAGACGCTTATTAAGATCAAAGTTTCACTCCTAAATGTTGTAAAAAAATTTAAATTTGGCACTAAAATTACCCTAACAGGTATTTATCTCAGTTTTATTACACATCTACTATTAAACAAACAAAAATCAAGCGTAATAGCATTCTCAAATCGTACTTTTACCCCCCCTTACACTTAAGATGAACATTGTCCCCAATGTTCAAATAACAAATGTAAAAGCAAAAAAAAGTAAAAGAATGAAATCAAATACTCCCCTGATTCGCTCGGTGGATAATGAAGTAACATGGTTAAATCTTCTTCCAAGAGAATGTAAAAGCTCCAAGACTAATGCATCACCAAAAGCTTGATCCAACAAACATTTCCTTGTCCAAAATAACCTGTTAAACCTGAGAAAACAAACACGAAAACCTGCATAACATCGGCGGGATAAACTCTATATATAAGGATATAATGCTTGTGGAATGATAATTTTGCAGATTCCTGGAGATTATAAGTTATAGATTTAATAAAAACTTTTTATGAAAACAAAACTTTCAAAAAATTTTCAGAAAATTAAACCTGACGCCGTCAGAAATGATCTGACAGAATTCTCATGTTATGTTTCCGGAAAATTTTTGGAAAAACCTATACCTTACTTCCTGGAAATCCTGCAAAACATCATTATGACTCGATACAAGCATTTGACTCAAACAAATACTAATATGTATGTTCATTTAATATTATTACGATTCATGTTCATTTGTGTTCTAATAAACCGATTTAGATTTCCCTTACACTTAACTTTTGCAAAATACCTTTATATGTAGTTAAGACGAAGTTAAAAACAAGATAAAGCATTTTTACAAATTACTTTTGAACATGAATCAATAAGAATAAAAATTAAACACACATACGGAAATAAATAAAAACAAACAAACAAATAAATAAACACACAAAGCAAATAAAGCTTGGGTTGCCTCCCAAGAAGCGCTTTTCTTTATTAACGAGTCTTGTAGCTAGACTCAAAGTCACGTACATTATGTGACTCCATCATTGGTCACGGTTCCTAGGCCATTTTCATTCCCGGTTTTATATTCCGGTCCTAATTTCAAACAATCCTTGTAGAAACCGGATATCCTTTCCATAACATAGTCTACTCCTTTATTTCTATCCTCATCATTCCTATAGTAGACCGCTTGCTTGAGCTCCTTCTCAACATTTGACAAGTGTTGGAATTGTTCTATCTTATATGGCATTTGGTAGTTTACTTCATCGGTCTCATCCTTAAATCTAACTATCCCTAAGGAAGGTTCATAAGTCATTCTAGAGACCTCAACAAATGGTTTTCCAAAAACCACTTGAGTTAAGGATGCATCGACTATTGGGCGAATATCTTCAACAATTACAAAGTCGGTGACATAGGTGAAGTTTCCTACATAAACCGGTAATCCCTTAACTCTTCCCGTGAAGTTACTCATCCAACCCTTGTCAGGGAACATCCTATACCCAAGTTGATTTTTCATTATCAAGTTGTAGAGGGCTTTAGTCATGATGTTTATGGGTGATCTAAGGTCGATGTAGGCTTTCCACACATGCAAATGTCCGATGTTGCATGGTATGTTGAGATTAGAAGGGTCGCCTATTTCTATGATTGGTCTACCTAGGAAGTATGGTGTCTCGGGGTCATCGAATAAGTTTGTATGATATGCGCGCTCTTTCTTAGTGGGTAGCCTATTGAAGTAGTCCTCATCATCATCTACTTCTTCAATCTCACTTGTCCTAACTTCCTTATCAACCTCGACTTTCTTATCCTCATCCTTAGGTTCACTATTATCCTCATTCCTATCAATTGGTTTAATAGTGACAATGTTGACAAAGTGGACGTGTTTGGATGAAGAGGGGTCGTTTACTTGGGGTCCGCTATTTGTGTTCCTAGCGTCCTTATGTGGAGGTGATAACACTTGGTTATTGAGAGCTTTCAACAAGTTGTCAATTTTATTGGTCATCTCCGTTTGTTGTTGATTGAATTCGGAATCGAATCTAGCTATCCGAGCTTCTTGAGATGCCATAAATTGGGACATCAATCCTTCAAAGTTATTGGTACTACCATTGCTGGAAGGATTGTTGTTGAAAGTACGGTTCGAGTTGGAACCGCTTGATTGGAAACGATTAGGTGGGTTGGAAGAATTGGTTTGTTGTGTGTTTTGGTTTTGCTTCCACCTAAGGTTTGGGTGATTTTTCCATGAGGGGTTGTATGAATCACCGTAGTGGTTTGGCTCGGGTTTGAAAGTGTACCACTTGTCTCCCGCTCCGTCGGTACGCGAGGATGCGTAGTCCACAAAAGCTTGTTCGGGGAGTTCCATGCAATCACGAGTGTCGTGGGGACCACTACATAATTCACATGAAGAAGTGATTTTGTTCACTTGGCTTGAAGGTTTAGGAGCCTCGTAGGATTTCATGAGAAACTTGACTTGGTCTTCAAGTTCTATGATCCTACGGTCGGAAGTGCTTGAATTGTTCGAAGGCAAAGATATTGCCTTGACCGTTTTATTCAAATCACGGGGATCACTCCAACTTTCGTTGTCATAAAGAGCAAGATCCTCTAGGAGAGCCCATGATTGTTCCGCACTTAG
Organism: Artemisia tridentata subsp. tridentata; assembly: GCA_021014915.2. NCBI lineage: Eukaryota > Viridiplantae > Streptophyta > Magnoliopsida > Asterales > Asteraceae > Artemisia > Artemisia tridentata. Next base: position 189,476,926 of record CP139509.1, on the reverse strand, counting down.
ATCACGTAGCTTACCACCGGCCGATTGGTCAATGGTTTGCCTCGTGTAGAGATTGATATGGTCATAGAAGATTTGGACTTGGAGCCAAAGTTCTATGCCATGGTGAGGGACTTTTTGGAGTAAGTCCTTGAATCGAGTCCATGCCTCGTAGAGGGTTTCGCCTTGACGTTGTTGGAACATCAAGATATCATTCCTTAGCTTGGTAGTTCTTCCCGGTGGGAAAAACTGAGCAAGGAAACGAGTAGTGAGATCATCCCAAGAGGTGATGGATCCTGCGAGTTGACGCTCTAGCCATTGACTAGCTTGGTCCCGCAGAGAGAATTGAAAGAGACGCAATCGGGTCGTCTCTCGAGTGGCAACATCAAGGTCTATAGAATCAACGATTTTGAGAAAGTCCTTGAGATGTTGATTAAGATCTTCAGAACGAAGTCCATGGAATGCGCATCCGCTTTGCACCAACCGGATGGTGTCGGATCGCAAGGGAGTGACATTGGCTCCTTGAGTGAGCTCAATGGTGTTTCGATAGCCATGGTGGCTAGGACGTGAGTACTCTCCTAAAGTACGGGCTCTAGGAGGTGGTGGTTGTTGTGGTGGTGGGTTGGGATCAAGGATATTACCATCTTCCATGATGTCGAATGGTAATGGTTACGAACAAAGAAACGAAGAAAATAGACAGACTAAAGAAAACCTAGAAAAATAAAATAAAAATCTCACTAGAAAGGAATCTAATGAGTAGACCTATAAAATAAAAATTCAACCTAAACAATAACTATTCCCCGGCAGCGGCGCCAAAAACTTGATGCGTGGTTTTGCAACCTTACAACAGGTTTTACCTCTCGAGGGATCTCAAGAGGCTTACAACCCCACCAGGCAGTGTACCTGACCGATGTAGTATAGTGTAGTGGTAAGTACGGGGGATTGATCGTTCTCCACAGGGAATAGTGTTCGTTAGGTATGAAAAACTACTCTAATAGGTCTAAGGGTGAAAGAAGATTCCTTTTATGTTTTTATAATTTTATGAAAGCGAGTAAAATCTCGGGTTTGAAAGAGTGGGCGGAATTAGTTGCTAGTCAACTAACCCAAATTACTACGAATGCAATTAAAATAAAATAACAGAAAATGAAAAGGTTGGTGAAAACTTATGTGGAGAGAAATGTGTTTACTTAGATTTCCTTACTCCCTAACTATCTTTTACCGGTTGATTAGTGTATATTAGTTGCGTGGATGACGGGTGTATTCCTTAATACCATTCGTGGGGTGGCGTACATACTTCCCCAACTCTACAAGCTCCTACTTCACTCCTATGTCGAGCCGGCTAGGAAGCTCCTAACATGGGATCACTAGAATTCACTTGTGCATTAAATACAACCATAAAAACCTTTAGTACGCATTGGTTCATGTTTCTTAAGACGTTCAAGCAAGTTACCGAATAGGAAGTTAGCCAGTTTTCTTAAGCCTAACATAGATGAACAATCATCCAATACAACTAATAACACACTAATAACCAATAATCAATAGCTAGGTTTCATTAGATCTAAGCAAACACAAGATAAATCTAGCCTAGCATGTTAAACAAAAGACAAGAACAAGATAGAATCAAACAACACATAGACATATTGAATGATTAATTGATAACTTATCTTCAATGTAACATGGAAGATCTCAAGGCAAAAAGCCTTGAGAAAGCTGCCAAATTCGTCTTAGGGTTTTCACACACAAAGTTCCTCAATAAGTTTCACAATAAGTTCCACACTAATGACAAAAAATTGCAAAACTATATATAGACTTTTAGATCTGACGGCGTCACGTTATGGAGTGTGACGCCGTCACCTCACCGCTTTTAGGGTTCCCGGATGACCTTCTTGACGCCGTCCCTCTTTAGCTCTCCAAAATCCGTTCTGGCTTATCAAGGCTTGACGCCGTCAGGATTATGCGTGACGCCGTCCCTCTCTAAATTAAGCCGTGACGACCTGGATCATATTAAAGCGTGACGCCGTCAGAATTTCATGCAAATTTCACTGGCTTATCATGAGTAATTTTCACATCCACCATTTTATTGCCAAGCCATGACGCCGTCTGGAGAGGATCCTGACGCCGTCAAAGGTAACTTTTAGCCGATTTTGAGACTTTGTCGTTTTCTTCACTTTTATGCTCCAAAAACGTCCAAAATGCCTCCTTTTCCAGATTTCTCCTCAAAAGTACCTAAAATGACAAAAGAAACGATTTAGGGCAATATTTGATCAAATAAATACGATTTAGGGCTTAAATGACCCCTTAAAAGCGGTACACTTTTCGCTTCATCAGTATGTCGTTGTGGTTTTAGCAGTATTCAAGTTTTAAATTTATATTTAGCCGACTTATCAATAACACACACTTTAACGAGCAGTGTACCCGGTTAGTATAAATATAATGGTAAGTAGAGTGTCGATCACTAAGAGTGGAACGTATTATCTAGTTATTCTAATCAGTATTTTAATATCTTAAGTTAGCTATACAACCTAATCTAACGCAAGGGGGTTCAGCCTGAGAGACTGGCACGGTTTGGTTATGATTAAATAATAAACTAAACTAACGAGCACGAATCAGCGATTAGCACACACGTACACAGATAAATACTTGAGACAATAAGAAGACCTGTCCTGATAATTAAGTAGCTTGTCACTTGTTTTATTGCTAGTTTTATATGAAGTGTATAGTTCGATGCGACGCACCGAGAGTTAAACCTTTCTCGTTGGCTCTAATCTTATCGGCGAGTAAACCCTTAATGATTACTTATGTCTATCTTATTTATTTAGCGTCTCTTAAATAGGCGAGGAAGGGGCATGGCGACCCAAGCAATGCTCAGCTAGACACAGAGGTTATCAATGCACTAATAAAAGTCACCAAAGACATCAACATATAAACTTTAATTAATGGGAAAGCAATTTTAAGGGGTGCCCATGGTTTTCCGTAGTCACATGGAATCGGCCCATCAATCCTGATGAATTAAAGTGTACTAATACAATAAAACAAAACTACTTAATGAATTGAATACATGCAGGACCTTCTTACAGCTCTTGTATCTTCGTTTAGGGTGTGTCTTGTGCTGCTAATCGTCTGACTTCGTCCTAGGGTTTCTTCTGTCTTTTGCTAAGTCTCGTACTAGGTATATTGCACACAAAATTCGTCTGACTTTGGGGTATTTATAGTTTCTGTCTGAGGGTTAGATGCGGCGCATTGACTTAACTTCGCGTGGGGTCCAAGATTAATATATTCAGGAATATTCGTACACCGCCTTAAGATGCGGCGTAACTCCATTTCTCTATGCGGCGCATGTCCTTTGCCGTCTTGGATTATAACTTGTGAAATCTTGATAGTGATGCGCCGTATGTAAGAAGTAGGATGCGGCGTATCTGGAGCAGAATGATCTTGATCTTGTACATTTCAGTAGACTCTTAATATCTTGCTTGTTTTGCTCCATAATTAGTCCAAAATCGCCAAGTTTCACATAATACTTGTTTTTACCTGAGAATTACAAAAGTAAACATTAACGTATTGATTCTCACAGATAATATAATAAAACAATTCAAATAAATAGGATAAATGATGATAATAAAATGTACTTATTTGAGTTCATCAAATATCCCCCCACTTGAACTTTACTTGTCCCCAAGTAAACCTTAGAATAAATCTTATTAAAATGTATCCTAAAAGATATTAGGATTTATTTTTATATTTAAGCATGTATTCATTTTTGTCATAATTGCACAACTAAACACTTAACGAATTAGAAATAAAATAAAATATTTAGATAAAAGCAAATCTAATCGTTTAACTGTCCAGTCATGACGAATATTCTATCATAAGCTTGGCAAGTATACGCATCTCCCCCACTAAAGCCAATGAATAACAAGTATAAAGCGGTAAAAAGGGTTTGTTGGTTAAGGGTTAATCATTCTTCTTAATCTCTATCAATCTCAAATTCCAGAAAAGGCGACAAAATCACAAATACATGATCGAATCCACGAACACGATACTTGCAATTGCTCAAATCCTTAACTCGAATGGGCTAAAGATAGGACCAAGTAATCTTTACCAATAATATTATATCAAAAAGGGTGACAAAATCATAAATACATAGCCGAATCTACGACTACGATACTTAAGATTGCTCAAATCCCTAATCTCAATAAATCAAATGTTTGGATAAAGAATGCTATAGGGTATGGATAACATTTGGGATACGAATTGGTGTAAAATGAAAAATAAACAAAACAGTTAAATTAAAATCCTAAGTGTGGTAAATTACTTTCCCAACCATCCCATGAATAAGACTCATATCATTGAATAACTCACGCTTTAACACTTGAAACACACGCTTTAGGTAGACACGAATTATACTCAACAAGATCTCAATCAAAGAATATCCTTAGTTGGCGTTCCCATAACGGCCAACTCTCATTCAATCCATAAATATAATATATAACAAATAGTGGTGATATCGATCACTTAATACAAAACTTTACATAAGTTGGTTAAAACAAACTTCCAACTTTTTTCTTTTTTTTTTTTTTTTTTTTTTTTTTTTTTTTTTTTTTTTTTTTGACATCAACATATGTGTAAAATTTCACAACTTTTCTATCACTATTTTTCCGGATAAAATTTCACAACTTTTCTATCACTATTTTTCCGGATAATTTTTCCATACTTTTCATACTTTCAGAAATAACTGTAATAGCGAAAGTAGTAAACACACGAAAAATAAACTCAAAGATATACAATATTTACTTTCATACCAATTGCATTGTGCAATTTCCTGACTCAACCAAAGATAATGAATTACGCACGCGAACACAGGTAATGTAAGGAAACACACTTTGCCTAAAGCAATTAACCAACCACGGATTTTAATCTACATGGTAGGCTAAGGTGTAAGGGTGTAACGAAACATTATAACAAAGGTGTAAGAAACGAAAGGAATGGCTCTGAGTGTTTTTCTAGGGGTATCTTACTCTAAAAGTGAGAGTAACAAAAGGGTTTATATGGGGGTTAACTAACCAGTGTAGTTAGTTAATATCACATAACATATAAAGGCTATTTGGGTGTAATCCTAGAAATTTACCAATTTAGACAAGTCATTCCAATTATGTAGTTAATACTTATTATGGTGGTCTCGAATAGTATACAAGCTAAGTTCTAAAGTTTACAAGTCACCGGCACACTCATAGATTTGTGAATTTTGAAAAGTTCACAATTTTTGAAATAATGTTATGTGTGCAGCTATGTAATTTAGACTTTAAACAAAAACATGCTAAAAAATTTTAAATTTTGATATATTAAGCGCATTTTAAGCATATTTTGAAAAAGTTTAGGACAAGTAAGTGTTCTAATTCTCCAATCCCCCCACTTAAGTTAAACAACGTCCTCGTTGTTTGTATCAAAGATTAAAAACTGGAAAATAAAAGAATTAGAATAGAAAAACTCCCCTGAGATTTGCTCGGTATAATCCTCCATTATTTGTATAAGAGCAAAAATCAACTTTCTTGTGGATGAGAACGTTTAAGCTTCATATTTGATGTATCCACAGGAAATGCAGGAATCTATAATACCATCAAGACTTTAACACACCTAAGTTAAGAAGGTTCAAACTTGCATAATTCATTAGTAGTTAGTAAAAATAAAACTTAAAAATTAAACTGAAAATCATCAGGTCAGTCGATACGCCGTATCTTATGGAAGAAGATACGCCGTATCGAGCCTGGAATAAATACAAATTAGAATAGAAGATGCGTCGCATCCTTAACCAGGGATGCGCCGCATTAAAATACTGACAGAAAGTTTTAAAGTTAAAAATAAAAATGCAGAAAATTAAATAAGATATGACCATTGCAGGAGATGTGTCGCATCTTAGGATGGAGATGCGCCGTATCTAATGCAGGTCTGACAGACTCAATACAAAATCAGAAAATAAAATAAAAGATAAGCATGGGTTGCCTCCCACGAAGCGCTTGTTTTTGTTCAAGTCACGAGCCTGACTCCACCCTTATTTACTGTGTAATAGGGTGTTGTTCCCCCCACTTGGGATCAAGTGCGGGTGATAATAGCAATAAACACGAAAAGAATGTAGATTTGCTAGTAAAGATGGAAGAAATAAATAAAGATCATACCTTGGCAATATGTGTACATATTTCCTATTCTTACCCGGTTTGGTTGATAAATTGGATGACTTGACCACTTCATCTGAAAGAGTAGTATGTTGAGGAAAAATGAGTCTCCTTTCTTCTTGGTAAGTCTCTTTGGTAGTAAGGCGTCCCTTGACTTCCGCAGAAGATGAGAAAGGGTCTTTAGCAAGTAAAAGTTCGAGTTCCTCTATATCCTTCATAGGGTCGAAATCATCATCTTCATCAATCATAGCAATGTTTAAGAGCTCATCACCAAATTCTTCCTCGAGCTCCACCAAAAACGGGTTGATCACAGGTGCTTCATGTGCTTCAATAGGTAGTGTAATAAATTTGACCTCATCATTCTTTTGTTTTGCAACCTGTTTAGGAGAACTAGCAAGATTATTAGTAACGTGATTAATAATATTAAATAAATTTGTACCACTTTGTGTTTTAAGTGACTCCAATTCATCTTGTGAATCTCCATCTTCAACTAGTGGTCTTGCAATTTCAGCATCGTCCCGAATTTCATCCTTAAATAAGTAATCCCAGATTTCTTCAAAATCCCTCGTTGGGTCAAAATCTGGCTTATCCGTTCCACACCTAAATACTTCCGTTTGTTGTGGTAATTGCGGTATACTATCGTACGCAATAGCATCAAACTTTTTAATATCAGAATACTCATTATCTTCATCCGAGGGAATATTATCATGGTGTTTTTGATATGATGAGAATATATCTTCCACCTCGGGTGGAAAATCACAAGTAATAGCACTATACACCATTGTCCCATATTCATCTTCATTTTCATCATAAGCAGTTTCGGATGAAGAAGCTTCTTTGAAAACAATTGCCGGATTTTCATTCAAATCAAACACTTGTGACTTTTCTTCAACTTGTGCAATTTTCGGAGAAATAACATCATCAATAACTATTGCCGGAATCCTAATTGCATCAAAATCATATGACTCTTCTTCATCATCATCATTTGATAAAGTCCAAGTGTGTCGAAATGGCAATTTGTTTCTTTCTCTCCCTGACTTTTCCTGCTTCAATAACAAGTATTCTTCCATCGTGGGTTCTTTATCCTCGATGACTTGTGCACCATATCTTGCTCTTCCCCAATCATAGATCCCATTATTGCTCAAGGCTCTTTCCTCTTCAAGTCTGATATATTCTTCCATTGTAATATCCGGATCGTCCATCTTCCTGAAATAAAACTTACTCGTGCAAAAGAAGAGTGAAACAATCAAAGTAAAATAAAAGTTGCTGATATTTGTAGACGATGCGCCGTATCCAAAAAGTTGGATACGCCGTATCTTATAATCGTTAAAATTTAATCAGACTTTTATTCAGAAAGCAGATACGCCGCTTATAATTTAGAATGCGCCGTATCAGTTTTAGATTATCAAAAATCGTTTATATTTATTAAAATTAAATGCGTCGTATTAACAAAAGTTAATGCGCCGTATTTTCGTTACGTTTCAAAATACAAGATTTTTTATTCAGAAGATGCGCCGTATCGACAAAAATTGATGCGTCGTATCTGTTTAATAATTCGAAAACTGTTTTTAATTTAAATACTAAATACGCCGTATCTGTTAAAACAGATGCGTCGTATGGCGTTATCATTTAGAAAAATTTCTTATTAAAAACAGAATACGCCGTATCTTGGGGAAAGATGCGCCGTACTCGAATTTATTAAACGCGTTGTATTTTATAAAAAATTAAACGCAATACGCCGTATCTAAGAAAATAGATGCGCCGTACCGTTTGAATCAGCTCAGTACAATGATAGCAGAATACAAGAAAAACACGGAAAAAACAAAAAAAAAAAAAAAAAAAAAAAACTAAAATAAAATCAAACAAAAAGAAACAAAAATCAAAGAAAACAAATAACACACAAAAATAGAAAATATGCAAATAATACAATGAATGCAATTTAACTAATATACAACGGGGTTAGCGGTTAGAATCTAAAAATTAAAAAGAAAATCCTAATTAAAATACTAATCAAATTAACAGATAATAACAATTCACTCCCCGGCAACGGCGCCAAAAACTTGATGTGTGTGCGTGTGTATTGCTCTAATTTATACCCACGGTATGTCGTTGTGGTTTTAGTTGTATTCAAGTTTTAAATTTATATTTAGCCGACTTATCAATAACACACACTTTAACGAGCAGTGTACCCGGTTAGTATGAATATAATGGTAAGTAGAGTGTCGATCACTAAGAGTGGAACGTATTATCTAGTTATTCTAATCAATATTTTAATATCTTAAGTTAGCTATACAACCTAATCTAACGCAAGGGGGTTCAGCCTGAGAGACTGGCACGGTTTGGTTATGATTAAATAATAAACTAAACTAACGAGCACGAATCAGCGATTAGCACACACGTACACAGATAAATACTTGAGACAATAAGAAGACCTGTCCTGATAATTAAGTAGCTTGTCACTTGTTTTATTGCTAGTTTTATATGAAGTGTATAGTTCGATGCGACGCACCGAGAGTTAAACCTTTCTCGTTGGCTCTAATCTTATCGGCGAGTAAACCCTTAATGATTACTTATGTCTATCCTATTTATTTAGCGTCTCTTAAATAGGCGAGGAAGGGGCATGGCGACCCAAGCAATGCTCAGCTAGACACAGAGGTTATCAATGCACTAATAAAAGTCACCAAAGACATCAACATATAAACTTTAATTAATGGGAAAACAATTTTAAGGGGTGCCCATGGTTTTCCGTAGTCACATGGAATCGGCCCATCAATCCTGATGAATTAAAGTGTACTAATACAATAAAACAAAACTACTTAATGAATTGAATACATGCAGGACCTTCTTACAGCTCTTGTATCTTCGTTTAGGGTGTGTCTTGTGCTGCTAATCGTCTGACTTCGTCCTAGCTAAGTCTCGTACTAGGTATATTGCACACAAAATTCGTCTGACTTTGGGGTATTTATAGTTTCTGTCTGAGGGTTAGATGCGGCGCATTGAATAAGTAGATGCGGCGCATTGACTTAACTTCGCGTGGGGTCCAAGATTAATATATTCAGGAATATTCGTACACCGCCAGAAGATGCGGCGTAACTTCATTTCTCTATGCGGCGCATGTCCTTTGCCGTCTTGGATTATAACTTGTGAAATCTTGATAGTGATGCGCCGTATGTACGAAGTAGGATGCGGCGTATCTGGAGCAGAATGATCTTGATCTTGTACATTTCAGTAGACTCTTAACTTCTTGCTTGTTTTGCTCCATAATTAGTCCAAAATCGCCAAGTTTCACATAATACTTGTTTTTACCTGAGAATTACAAAAATAAACATTAACGTATCGATTCTCACAGATAATATAATAAAACAAGTCAAATAAATAGGATAAATGATGATAATAAAATGTACTTATTTGAGTTCATCAAAATGCTTACTCAAATAAAAATTTCGAACAAAAATCTTTTTTCAATGCCTTTAAGCAGGAAAACGCATAATTCCAGAACAAATCCCGTGAACAAACCTCGAAAACAACCGCTACACCTATATATTACCTGACCTGCTTAAATTAAGTAATCAATTACTCAAGAGACAGTGTACTCTTTCGGGATTTTAGATAACTTTATCGTTTTGGGAAATGACATCACTTTTACCTTGGGGCAATAGGAGGTCGCATCTGACCGTAAGACCTATAGCTTCCACCTGTAACGAGACAAACATCCCTCGACATAGTACCCACTTGACTCGGACCACTAATACCATGATTTCGATTCAATATACACCATGGTTCTTCCTTAATGAGTTGAGCACTTAGAATCACGAGCATTGTCTGATAATAACTTCCAAATGTTCCTAATCATTGGCATCCGATTCTACCCTTAGATCCCTTGGTTCATAGGTCATCATTTTGTCTAGCCGTGTAGGCTTGTTGACACGTTCTTCCTTGATGTTCGCACCAAGGGGCTTTTCCCTTAAATGCCTTACATTCACCATGAGACTATTAGTGATATCTACCCTCATTGTTCCAACTCAAATTAGATCCACCCTTTCATTTCAACATCAGCAGCTACACCTACTTCCCCTGGGAAATAAGGACCATTCAGACTCTAGGAGACATGTTGAGAGCATCTGTGACTGATTTTGGTAATAGTTGGATAATCATTTGCCATTAATCAAATCCTCATACAACAAAAGTTAACACACTAATATAAAGGTTGCTCCATTTGAGGCACTTTTCGGTCGAAAGTGTCAATCACCTGTTTGTTGGGCCGAATTCGGAGACGCCCAACTCATTGGTCCGGAAATTTTTCACGAAACAACTGAGAAGATTTTCCAAATTCGGAATAGGCCATAAGCCACTAGAATTCCAAGTTGGACACATGGACATGCTAAAGGTCTCGCCATGGAAAGGCGTTATACGATTTGGGAATTGAGGGAAGTTAAACTCGAGGTACGTTGGGCCATTCAAGATTCTGGCTAGAGTCGGCCCAGTGGCTTACAAACTTGAGCTCCTGCCAGAGCTCAGCAGTGTACATAGCACGTTCCATGTTTCCAATCTCAAAGAGTGTCTATCCGACGAATCACTCGTCATTACTTTAAAGGAAATTCAGCTCGACGACAAACTCAATTTCATTGAAGAACCAACAGAGATCATGGACCAAAATGTCAAGCGTTTGAAACAAAGTCGAATTCCTATCGTCAAGGTCCGCTGGAATAAGGGTGAGCAATTCTGACCGAATCCCGAAATCCCCAAAAAAACCGACCGAAAACGAGCGTCCCAAAACCGAACTGACCACACTCGGGTCGGGACTCGGTTTTGGTTTTTCAGACATTCGGGACTCAGGACTGTCGGGACGGGCCAAAAACCAAAAAAATACAAACAAAACCAACTAGTTTCGGGATTCGGGATTTGGTTTTGGTTTTTGGTTCGGGATTCGGTTTTGGTTTTCGAGACATTCGGTTTCGGGTCGGGACCGGCCCGATGCTCACCCCTACGCTGGAATTCTCAGAGAGGTCCCAAGTACACTTGGGAATGAGAAGACCAGATTCGTCAGAAATACCCACATCTCTTTATCGACACCAATCCGGTAGACCAGACAAACTGAATCTCGGGACGAGATTCTTTTCAACGAGGGTAGACTGTAGCAACTCGCACTTTCAGGTCATTATTTACCTCTTTACTTGTTATAATTTAATATTGATCCTTTATCATACACACAATATTAGAATAGGAGAAGAGAAAGAGATAGAGAGAGAGAGATGGTCACTTCTTAGAGATTAGATTGAGAAAGAATGAGAGATACAAGAAGAATACCCCTAGAAGCAACACCCTCCAAGTGAGGAGGGGAAGGGTATTTATAGTTTTCTAGACTTGGGTAGGCTTGGGCTTGAGATGGGCTTATACAAGGATTACATGAACATAACATTTAACTAACAAGCTTAAGCCCAAGCCCGTTGATTAAACTAACTAACTCAAACAACGACACACTTAATTAAACTATTACAATGACAAATGACCATCACTTTAAAATAAATCCTAACAATCTCCCCCTAAGGGATGGTCATTCAAATGATGCTCCATGTGAGATGGTCTTTTGTCTTTAATGTCTTTGAGCTTTGAGTGTCGTTGTATAGCAGTCTTTGTTTTTTATTCCTTCATGCTATGTGATCTTCAAAGTATCGTCTTTGAGGTTGTTCTTGCCTTCGATCAGCATCTTCATGTGATTATGACGTCGTGACCTCCAACATACTCATACATCTTGAACTTTATACTTATGCTAACAATCTCCCCTTTTCTTTCATCATTTGATATATGAACTTGTTCTTGACATCTTGATTAGCCTTTTGACTTTGTCGTTACACTCTGTCTTTAACTTGATCCTTTTGTCTTGAACTTATACACTTGAGCTTTGTTGGAGATGTTCTTCATAAGTATGAGTATGTTGAGGTGAAGATGTTTGATATAAGATGATGGTAGATGGACGTTCGTCAGTTCCTGCATAAAACAGTTAGCAATAATACGTCCAGCACTTACAGATTTGAACTTCGAGATTGTCAACAGCATAGTGTGAAGACTTTCTCTAATCCAAACCCAGGCCGTTCTGAACCGGATACCCCGAGAGGGCTTACACGGACACGCCGAAGTGCACCCTCGATTCAGTGAGTCGCTGGAGATCACCCCACGACTGTAGACCGTTTGAAGCACGTAACCATCATGATATAAAATGGCAAGATCCTTGGATCTCATTAAGACTCTTACAACTTGTGTCCCTTTTGACGAACACAAGTGTATCATTTTGGAAGTGTTCCTAACGAGATATTTTGATGAATCTCATGGCTCTAGACTCTATTGTGCGTTTTGGTTTTAGTCGTCGGAGGCATGGAGCAGAGTGCCACCTTTTCAATATCAACACATCTCGGAATGAGAGGCCGATAGATTATGTTGTGTTCTCCGTGAGAAATGAAACAAATATCTTTTAAGAGATATCTGAGTGGCTAGGAGGGGTGGTACAGCGCGTCACTGGGTCCATGACGTCTTGTCTTCAATATCAGTATCACCTTAGTGAATACCGATAGTAGATGTATTGACCCGGTTTCTGCCCTAAGTTTTCATGGAGGGCTATTTCTTTTCACCCTTACATTAAACTTTTCTTTTTCATTCTTCAACCCCTTCTTACTTCTTTCTCATTTACTCCTTTTTTTCAATCTTACCTAAGGACTTCTAATTCTAATCTATTGGAATTGTCCTTGGGTAGATCCCTCCGGCTCTGGCGGATCATAGGACATAACCTAACCATAATCACCTTATAACTTCATGATTATCCTAGATTAGTTGATCACATTCCATAGACCTTTTGAAAATCTCTCAAAGTGTTTATGAATAAAAGCACATTTAGATAACACTTTGAGAGTTTTGCATTTTTGAAATACTCCCCCTTCACATGTGCTCATGAGATTTAAGAAAGAATTGCACATGTTGGGTAGAGTTCGCACATTTGAAATGATCGATTTTCATTGAACATGACCTTCGCGAGACACGTTTACATCACTAGATGGACTAGCTTGAAATTATTACCCGTCCCGGTCATATTCATTGATTATCTCTCAAATTGGTACATTCTACTCAGACAAGTCCTTTGCGAGACACGCAAACATCACTGGAAAACCAGCTTGAAATTATTACCCGTCCAGAACAAGTCTTTTCGATAACGGACATTTAGATTTCGTCAATTCGAGGGTTAGAACTGAGTCTGTCTGGTGAGCATACTTTGAGATTCCACGAACTTTAAACCTTTTGATCACATTTTAATCACGTCTTCTCCCCCTCAAAAATAGCATGAATTGATATTTTTGATATCAACTGATTAAAATGAAACCTTTTGGAAAGAACGACGGATTTTAGCATGAAATTGGAACATTTTTTCTTTTGAATTTTATACTCCCCCTTAAATAAAGCATATGATAAAACATTTAAGATTAAGAGGGAGTTTTCTTTCCATTGAGATTTTTAGGATAAGTGCTCGAAAAATATATAAGAACTTTATTTTGAATGAGCGCTTTCCTTTCTTTGTAGACGTAAGCGCGGGTCCGAAACTGAGTTGTTTCAAAGCCATCGGGTTAAGCGCGGGTCCGAAACTGAGTTGTTCCGAAGCCATCAAATTAAGCGCGGGTCCTAATCCGATATGATTAGAAGCCATTTTGAGAAGAAATTTTGAGAAACGACATGTTTTGAAAACATTTAAATGAACTCTCGCTCAAGCATCTGTACAAGCCCGTATCATTGTTGAATGACATTTCTAGGTACGTACAGAATATCGATTATACGAGAGACATGCCGGAGAAGAATATTTTTGAATTTTATATTTTATATTGTTTTTTTCTTTTTGGAAATTTTCTATTTTTATATTTTGCTTTTGTTGGTTTTTCAAATTTTGTATTTTGTTTTTTATTTTTTCCTAAAAAAATGTATTCACAAAGAAGAATTAAGTATGAACAAGTAGAAGTGGAGTTAAGAGAGGAATAAGACCAGGATTTCCAAATGCGATGTTGGCATAGAGTTCTTCTTTTCCACATTGGTTGTATGAACCATCTGCACTTTCACAAGTTCCTGCATTCACAAAATCCACAAAAGAAGAATATGCACAAATAGTAGTGTTAGCAGCACATGAATCATCACTCTGAGGGTGTTCACTATCAATGGTTGTAGTGGTTTCTTCATCCTTATCCTGATGATTTTCACTACTACTTGTTGTGGTGCGACTATCAAGAATCTTTCCTGTGGGAATCCATCTAAGACCGACTGTTTTAAAAACTTTTCCCGTGGGAATCCACCTAAGGCAGGATCTAGGAGTTGTTTTCTTTTCAGATACAGCGGAAGTCTCATTTTGAGAAAAACTACGTCCTGTAGGGATCCACTTGGTAGAATTCTTAGCTTTTTGCTTCTTATCAACGGGTGTGTTTCTATTTGGTGTCTTAGAGGATTGTGCCTTAGCACGCAAATTTGCTTTCTTGATATACTGTGCCACACATGCATCATGATTAGCTGAAAAGACACATTTTTGACATGTAGGACAGACAAATTCAACATTCTTGTTCAAAACAGCAACCTTAACTTTGTCACTACAGTCATTTGAAGCTTGTTTTCTGTTCGAAGAGGAATTCTTAGTGTTGCATTCTACTTGTTTAACATTTTCTTTTTCGCAACTACTCTTAGATGCAGGCCAATCCCTAGTCTTTTGTTGAGAGTTCCTAGGTAGTGGTTTACAACTACTAGCAGTGCCTTGTAATGTTGTAGAATTCATCACCGTAGACGGTGTTCCTAAAATTCCATCTTTTCGAATATGTGCCTTTTTCCTAGCTTTTTCTAGATAGGAATTGTGGACCATGTTGTTTGAACCAACAGATTCTTTAACAGTATTTGTGGTCACATTTGGTGAGCTATTCCTGGAGGCACACACATTAGGATTCAACTTGTTGTCCTTTGAATTTGTAGAAGCATTCCTAGGCTCTTTTGGATTATCTTTTGCACTTTTGTCTATCGCCCTATGTGTATGAGATGTAGAGGCAGACACAGTAGTGGGACTAATCCTATTAAGGCCAGGTGCTATCACATTTGGTGTTTCGACAACAGCTTTTCCTTTTCCTTTGTCATTCTCCTTAGGCAAGGGTGTGGAAATGGACATTGTTGGTCTAGCAGACTTATTCTCCTCACTCTTCCTATCTTGACGTTCAAGCTGAGACTTCAAAAGATTAATTTGTTCTTGCATGTTTTTATAAGAACGCTCATACGACAATTTGTCATACTTGCATTCTTCCTTTGTCCGATCTAGTTGTTTAAAATATGTTATGTTTTCCTTTTCAATCCTAGCAAATGCTTTCTCATATTTTTCAACTATTTTGGACGTCTGAGCTCGAATTCTTTCATCATCCTCAACAGAATATGTTTGATAAATAATGGACATAATATCAGTTGAAAGAGCTTCTTCAGAGAGTGCGTCATTTTGTTTTTCCAAAACTTTGATTTTTTCAATGTTTTCATTAGCTTTAATTACCAAGGATGTGTGGTCCTTGACAAATTCAGTTACTTCTTTGATAATTGCGTTCTCAACATGAATTGCTCTTGCATGTATGCCATATACAATGGGAGTAATCTCTGTTTCGAACATCTTTTTCTGTTCAGTTTGAAAACTTGAAAACCAATCGTTGATTTTAGCATCAGTTTTGGTTGCCACAACATCTTGAAGCATTTCAACTCTTCTTTTAAGATCGGCCAAAAGTATTCTAGCTTCACTTGCGAAAGTGTCGGTAGAGTACATTTGTTCGATGTTAGAAAGGTGTTTTGACACAACTTTGAACTTTGAGGCAGCCACTGGTTTTTTGAAAAACAAAGGTGACTCCTTTTTAACAAGATGAACACCAGCAAGTTTGTTGGCTTCATTATAATCAATCGGTTTGATTTCTCTATTCAATTGTCTCATTTTGTTTTGACTCTCTTTCGTAAGCTCAATCGTTTCATGCGAATCATAACAAGCAGGTGGATCATGCACATCATTTATAAGATTACCATTAAATAGCACATTCTGTTTTTGCTGAGCTTTCTTGAGATAACAAGGGTTTTCACAACCGAGAGCCATTTTCTTTCTTGTATATAAAATCGGGTTTTTGTCGTTAATTAACATATTAATCGTTTGAGTTGAATGACCCGTTTTTACAAGCATTTCTTCCAACATTTTAATAGTTTCTTGTTTGTCAAGTACTTCATCAAGAAGTTCATCTTCTCGTTTTGAAAACTTTTCATTCAACTCTTTCTTCTCTTTTTCAAGATCAGAACAAGTTGATTTTTGTTTTGAAAGTTGGTTGGTCAATTCAGAAATTTCTGCTTTTAAGGATTTAATTTGCATATTCAATTTAACATCAAGAGTGTCGTATTTGATTTGCAAGAATTTTTCCCTTTCAACAGAATCTCTATAACCAATTTCAAGTTCTGACTGACGTTTGTGGTTAAATTCAAAAGCTTTTTCATTTACCTTATATCTCTCAAGCTCAGCGGTCAATTTCTCATTCGCAGTCTTAAGATCGCTATTGACCTTTTTCACTTTTTCAATCTCAATACGACAATTATTCAATAATGATTCAAATAAAGCACGAGTTTCCTCATCATTAGCGTCATTTTGTGCAACTTGAACTTCGTTAGGATTCATATCTGGAGATGCCAAATTAATATTGCTACAATTTGGCGAGTCCATATATGTATCATAAGTTGGTTCGAGAGGCACAAAATGTGGCTTTTGTTGAGCAAACGGATTAATCTCATTACTTGAAATTGATGTCTCATGGAGTGGTTCTTTGTCATAAGTAGGAGGAATGTCAGAATCGCTGCTTGATGTTGATTCTTGCTGATTAGGCATAGGGTCGGAGATTCCAGTGATTTCTGTAGAATTATCATTAACTCTTGTTGAAACCATGAAGTCGTATTCCTCAGCAGTCAAAGGTATTCCCGAATCTTCCTTTTTAGCTAGCATCAACATGTACTGGAGCTTTTCTACTTTATCCATTTCATTGACATTTCCAGCTCTACCTATATCACTCCTTTGGGTTGCGGAAGAAGTCATGAAGCAATAATTCTCATTATGATTGACCCCATTCTGATTCACAAACTGATCCATTTGATTTCCCGTATTCTGCCCAGCATATTGCATTTGATTCCCCATTTGAATACCCGTAGCGTTTCCTTGCTGATGCTCAATAACCTCAACCATTTGGCCTTCTTGTCCTATATATGACTGCATGTTGTCAGTGTACGGTGAATTCCATTGGTTGTTGTTATGTGGTGGGATGTTTAATGCTTTGGTGATTAATGCAAACGCATGTGCCAAATCAGTTGTGATATTGTTTTGGTGAGCGGCCATTGATGAAGTTGTATGATAAAGATGGTGATGGATCGGTTAAAGAACTAGGATAAGGTTGGTTACGGTTCACAAACTTGATTGGTTTAAGTCCTTTGTCGTTGTCCTTGAATAGTCGTTGAGAAACTTGATAAACCGAGAAAGTTGATAACTTGTGAGAAACTTGATAATCCTTGAGAAACTTGAGATTTAGAAACTTGATAAGTTCACAAAGTTACAAAGTCACAAACACTTAAAGTTAATATAGTATTAGTCACAAAACACACGTCAAAAGTTATCAAAAGCAACACACGTCAAATTAAACACGTCTCAAAAGCAAATACACGTCAAATGCATCACATGCAAACTCAATACTATAAAAGATAACTTTTACTGTTATGCTCAAACGTGAAGACAACTTTTACTCTTACTTGTCAATATTATCAATCTTCAATCTTAAAAAATCACAAACTAAAAAAAAACTCACTTATGAGGGAACTCAACTATGGAACAGTTTCTGGTTCGACTAAAGTTTGTTGCTTCGACTAGAAAGATTGTTCGACTAGAGTAAGTGCTTTGATTAGAGTTTGCTTCGACTAAACACTCGTTCGACTAAGTGCTCGATTGACTAAGAGCTCGTTCGACTAAGTGCTCGTTCGACTAAGTGCTCGTTCGACTAAGTGTTCGTTCGACTAAGTGCTCGTTCGACTAAGTGCTCGTTCGACTAGCTTAACTGGTTCGATGAAGGTTACTCGTTCGATCAAGGTGTTGGTTCGATGAAGGTTACTCGTTCGACTAACTCTTGGTTCGATCAAAGTTACTCGTTCGACTAGCTTTAACTTGTTCGATCAAGTGACTCGTTCGATCAAACTCGTTCGATCAAGTGACTCGTTCGACTAGTTTTAACTTGTTCGATCAAGCTCGTTCGGTCAAGTGACTCGTTCGATCAATGTTGATGGTTCGATCAGTTTTGATGGTTCGATCAAAATTGTTCGTTCGATCAAAGATGATTGTTCGATCAAATTTGATGGTTCGATCAAGTTTGCTCGTTCGATCAAAGATGCTCGTTCGATCAACAAGTTCGTTCGATCAATTGGAAGAGTAAGTCTAACTCGACTACCCTTTTTGCTCGTTCGATGACTGCTCCTTCGATAAGAAATCTCGTTCGACTAAAAAATTTGGTTCAATCAAGTTGTTGCTTCGACTACCTTGTAGCTTCGATGAACTTTCTGGTTCGATCAAATGAGTCGTTCGACTATATAGACGCAATGAAACAGTAACCAAAAAACTAGAACTTTATATTCTTTAAGCTCTGATACCACTTGTTATAACTTAATATTGATCCTTTATCATACACACAATATTAGAATAGGAGAAGAGAAAGAGATAGAGAGAGAGAGATGGTCACTTCTTAGAGATTAGATTGAGAAAGAATGAGAGATACAAGATGAATACCCCTAGAAGCAACACCCTCCAAGTGAGGAGGGGAAGGGTATTTATAGTTTTCTAGACTTGGGTGGGCTTAGGCTTGAGATGGGCTTATACAAGGATTACATGAACATAACATTTAACTAACAAGCTTAAGCCCAAGCCCGTTGATTAAACTAACTAACTCAAACAACGACACACTTAATTAAACCATTACAATGACAAATGACCATCACTTTAAAATAAATCCTAACATTACTTAAAACTATTAACTTGAAAGTTACCAATTTACCTTTACGCGTAACTGTAAACTTACACTGCGTAAACCTGAAAGCCAAATTTTTCATAAATTGTCAATTTTCTAAGTCAATACTTGACCAAGAACTCAAAACATTTACTTTTGACCCTTACGTGTTTACTTAAACCTAAAACCGCGAGGTGAACTCGCGTAACGTGAAAAACAATTTTTAACGCGTAACGGCACTAGACCGGGCATGGTCTACATTAAATTAATACTTTACGACTCTATTAGAGCTGTTTTATGTGTCATGACATCTTATTTTACAAGTCTCGCGATAAACGCGCATAAAATGCATTTTAGGTCACGCACGCACGGTTTTAGCACCAAACGACCAAGTAAATGACCACGGCTCACACCACTACTTATTTTAGAGAGTAAACTACAAAAAATCATCCCATGTGATAGCCATAACTAAATACCACCGTACAAGCTTCAATATGTGTCATAATGTGTCCAAAACATGTACCAACTAGCAAATTTCAACTAATATGGCCAAGGTGGTGATCCCCCCCCCCCTTATGTCATGCGTACACCCCACTTGGACCACCCAAGGCCAAACCAAAAGCTTCCCTTCTTGATTAAACCACTTGTGTAGTCATTAGGCCATAGTTTGGTTCCATACTCATATTAATCCTTATAAATACCAAGCTACACTTAACACTTCATTCACAAAACTAAATAACCAATTATCTTGCTCTCTTTTCCTCTTGGTGCCATCGTTCAACACACAACACACACAAACCAAACATTTTTCTTGATTAATCTTGAAGACTTGGATACTAGAAGCTTGCATTTGGTGCTTTGAGTTATCCCACTAGAGTTTCCTCACAAGACTTGAGTTTTTCTTGTACTAGATCTACTTTTTTCTCACAAAAGTTTGTAAGTCTTCATTTTCCTAATTAACTTGTACTTTCTTGTTAATTAAAACATGTAGTTTTGAAAAGTACAAATCAATTTTGTTAAATGATTCGTTGAAATCAATACATTATTTTTCCAAGGAAACACAAATGAAGTATGTGTAACCCGGTTCGTTATCCCCGATGAAGGATGAATGGAATTTGTGAGATTGGGTTTGTGAATCGTGTTTGAAATATAGAAACGGAGATATTTTGGATTTTGATTAAATACCCTACAACTACGGGAAGCATAAATAGGCTAAGGGAAACTTAAAAAGCATAAGATACAAGTCTACAAATAATTAGCAAAACGTAACAAATAACGAAATTAAAAACGGGAAAACGCGAGACTAAAACGTGAAATCTAAGAAATATTAATCCTAGGAATACCAAATTAATTTTCCTACATTCTAAATTACAAAAGAAATTAAAAAAAAAAGAATTATATTTTTTGACTTTTTAATTATTTATTATGAATTAAAACTAATAGAAACTAATTAAATGATTTAAAAAATAGTAAACTGATTTGGAAAATTATGAAACTTTTCAGAAAAATCTTAAATGATAATTAGAAGCTAGGAAAAATGAAATTAGAACTTTGCTAAACACTGATAAGCAGTTTGGGCAAATAAGCAGTTGCAAATAAGCCCTAAAATAAGCTAAACAGCTCCAAAATTTATCCAATGCTCAAATTCAGACAAACACACTATTTCAAACTTAAATCAACTTAAAAGCACAAAGAAACATCCAGAATAAGCAATTAAGCAGTAGAACAGTAACAAATATGGTGCAGAGGGAAATGAATGAACATCTCACTTTCAGCTGCTCTAAAAGCTAGATGAAAGCTGATTGGGAAAGGATAAAAGCTGAACCTAAAAGCTTATACCAGAGGCTACTTATAAACTCAAATTGCCCAATTTTAACAACCAATTGCTTGTTCAATTAAGCCATAGAACAGATGCATGTGGGAACAAAAACTATTTGCAGGCCTGAGCAGTCAAATGAGCTTATTTGCAGACTATTTTTAAGCTAATCAATAAGCTGTAAAAGAAAAATAATCTCAGAATCTTAAACCCACTACTACTAGCTAACTCTAAATCAAATTTCAAGCAATTAGAACAAGGGAATAAGCAGTTATGAGGCAAACAATGAGCTGAGATAACCCAAGTGATTATGCAGGTCTGCACAATACCCTCTGTAGCAGCAGTTGAGGTATTTTATACTTAACTCTTACAATCCTTGATGAAACAATACCTATCTCTGTAATCTCACTTAGAATCTGATATACACCAAATTTTGCCAAAAAAAATTGATCAATAAGCTTCAGCTTATACAAAGCTTGTTGAGGCAGTTATGACTTCTAAATTGCACTAATCCACTAAATTTCTTAAAGTACCTCAAATCAACTTAAAATCTACCAAAAACAGCTTAACTAGCTTCAATAAATCTCAATCAAACCTAAGCAAAGGGTCAATGAACAGTGCATAAGCTGTTACACCTCAGCAACACCTATTACCAAACACCCTTTATAAAACCTATTTTGAATTTTTACACTACAAATCTCTGAGATAAGCTATGAAATCTGATCTCTACTGATTATCTATCTAAATTATCAACTATTAAGCAATATTGAATCCTAAATAAGCACTTAAAAGGCTATAAGCTATTTCTACTATTTTTGGCTACTTGTATGATTTTTAAACCAAACTGAGATTAAAACACTACTACTGCTGATTTATGAACTCAAATAACATCTATGGACTAACACTACTCAGAATAAGCACTGAGTGACTAGAAATAAGCAGATGAACAGTACTATTGACTTTCGTTGACCAAATAAGAAAACTAAAATTTCATTAACTGAAGTTGTAAATTACAATGCTAAAAGATAAAAATACAATACCTTAACTAAATTTAAGCTAAAATAAACCTGCCTTTTATGGCTTACACTTGACCTATTTATACTAAAAACTAAGACTAGGGGTCTTCACTCTTTTGTGCTAGTTCTCTGAGATAAAACAGCATTGGAACACTTTTGTGCTTCTTGGGAGCAAATCCCACCCCTTGGATTAAAGTTGGAGTGATCTCAGCCTTTAAATCAGTTTTGGCGCCCATTTGAAGTGGTGGATTGCCAGCGTGGAGGAGGGGGAAGGTGAATTATCACATGGGTTTTGACTTTGGGGTGTAGTAGGTTGGCTGGGTAGGTGTTGGGAAGTGGAGGGGGGAGACAAAGTTGTCCAAAGAAGGACTGTGATGGGATGGTGGGATTTTGGCGGGATTTTGGGGAAAAGGAAGAAAGAGTTGACCAGGTCAACTGGTGGGTGTTTAACTAAACAAGCCGGGTTGGATTATTTTGTCATTTTGGGCTTTGGTTGGACATTTGGGCTGAGGGGTTAAGGTGGTGATGTTGTAGCTGGGTTTAATTTTAGTTTAGGTTTAGTGGTTTGGATTTGGTAAAAGTGTTAAAGCTCAAGGACTATTATTGTAAATTCTGAAAATCCAGGGGCCTAGGCTGCCAAAGACTGAAAATAATTTCCAAGGATCATTTGTGTCATTTTGGTATTTTTGGGGTTGACTTTGACTTTTGTCTTCACTTGATCAAATGCACAATTGTTGTCGAGTCGATCCAAAAATGCCTGTTTTTGCTCCGTTTTCAATCCTTTGTACCTGAAACACATAAAAACACAAACCAAGGATATCTGCAATATAATTTGGGTATTTTTGGTCATTTTTGTGTCTTTTATGGGTGTAAAATGATGAGTATTTACACACTCATCATTAAACCACAAGTAAAACTTTTGAAACCCTAAGTGTATATGTATACATATACACGACTCACACACTCTTTCTTTTCAAAATGTGTATCACCACGTTATGCTTGTCTTGTTGTGCTTAAAATTATGTACTTAGTTAGCTTGCGCTAGATTTGCGGCTTGATTAGGGTTTATTACTGATTGTACAATAAATTGCACTACCAGGCCTTCGATGATGATCAAAGGATTTATGGGGTGTTGAGGTTGCGCCAAGCTTGTCTTTAACCTGAAATAAGAAATACTAAAACACTACGTTGCTAAGTATGTGATATGGTAAGTTTGTAGTAAATTGAGAGAGTTCAGTTGGCATTACCATGGTTCTTGCCTGTCTAAGCTATTTATAGGGGAGAAATAGGCCTTAGAGGGCGGTTGCACTTGATTCGGAGATCATGGGGGCGTCCCATGATTTGAGGTAACCGCTAGGGCTTTGTGGCCCATGATCTCCTCCTTGGCGGGAAAGCCTAAGGGAAGAGGGAACGTGGGTGTGACCAGGTCAAGGTGGTTCTCCGTTCTAGTTCCTTCGAAGGAGATACCCCGAAGGGCTTAAGGCTTCGATTGGCGGATTCCCACATGGTAACCACTTCATAGATGAATGGTTTTACGCCAATGAAACATTTTAGGAGATAAACCTGGGCCTCCGAAGAGAGGGCTTCGCACAGGCTCGAAGGGGAGTCCTTCGACCCGTTCGAAGGGTACACCATCAAGCCCCCCAGTCAAAAGTGATATATACGTACGAGTATAAATTGCATTCGACTCAAAAAATTAACATATGCTCTATCCTTCTCGTCACAAAAACATATGACAAAAAGATAAGTACTTAACTAACTCCGCATTAAATGCGCCTTCATGATTATCCGCCCACATGCGTCATAGCCTTAATGGCTATGTTTTCGGTAAATGTAAACGTCATTTCAAAATTTTATCATCCGTTTGAAGTCCGCTTATATGTCAAGGATAAATAAACACGTGTGCGGCCAGGATCAAAGATACAATGGGTATTTAAACCCTTAGGACGGTAAACCCTAGTTTACTTTCACCTTCCGCCCAAAATACACATACACCTTACTGTGCTCTTGTGCTTCCGTTGAGACGAAAGGTAAAATTCTATCATTCTTCTTTGATTTCTTACTCTTTTTATAGCAATATGAGTATGGCAGCAAAAAGAATAATTAGGCAACAAACATGTACTTTGTCATGATTATCCCATACCCACAGAGTTCAAAATCATGCTTCCGAGCAAAAAACAAAATATTTTTGATGCTCCCACAGGGTATGTGGGCTTGTATGTGCATGCATTTACTCAGTCAAACTTTAGGATACCCATCCATCCTTTAATTTTAGAGTTTTTGCAATACTACAAAGTTCATATCTCTAGGCTAAATCCTTTTGGCCTGGCCAAATTAACCACCTACATTGTCATGTGCAAAGCATACGGTTATGAGCCCACACTAACTGTGCTTAGGGGCTTTGTCAACCTGTATCCTGGTGGGGATTGGATAACCATTGCTAAAAGAGGTGAACATGATGTGCCCTATCTAGTGACCAAACCCTTTTCGAATATCAAAAATTGGAAATGGCAGTTTTTCTATGTTGAGAGCACAATCATACCATCTGAGTATCCAGCTTTGCTTGATGAAGCATATATGTTTGATGAGAAAAGATTCAATGACCCATTACCTTATGAAGTAAGAAGCAGTCCTATGTACCAGCGTCTTGCACGTCACCCAGTCGATGTGCAAACATTCCCTGAGCCAATCTTGTTTATGGCGGGCATTGTAGACCGTTGGGAGGGGTCTCCGTTAAAGCCTGAAATAGTGTGTGAAGGGGCAGAGTATGTACATTCCCATTTAAATAAAACAAATAACTTATCTGCTGATATTTATCTCTTCTCCTTTGTTGTTGCAGGAATGGCATTCAGGAACTTTGTTGTGTCAGGAGGTGCTAAGGAAGTCAGCTTTATTCCCAAGGACCCAAAAGATGTGAGCTACGGAGTGGGGTCTCCGTCTGTATCTGTGAATAACAATGATGTTGATGTTTCACCAGTTGTACCACTTGCAGTAGTCCATCCTCCAAAACCTGTGAATACTGAGGAAACTCCCCAGCTTGTTGAGAACGTTGCTGATTCGGATGACCCTCCCTCAGAGGGTGATGAACTGAAAATCGTGGGGTCCTCCGGCATCGCAGACAGGGTGCGAAGCAGGAAAGGCACAAGTGCAAAGCCTTCGAAGGCCACCCCAAAGAGGAAATTAAACATCCCCACTCCTACCTCAAGGTCCACCAGACAAAAGACAAAGAAGTCTCTTGGGATGGCAATCATGTACTCAACCGAAGAAGTTTCTAATGATGATCATATTCATGGTAAGTAAAACCTCTTCAAATCCCTTCTTTCTTAATGTGTTCCGTATCTGATGGATATGCCTTATGCAGGGCTGCCGAACACCAAGGAGCTACCAAATGCTCTCACTTGTCATCTGCTGGTGGAAAATGTTACTCCTGCTAGCTGGAGGAGAACCTTGAATGATATGTCCATTGAAGGGCTGTGTGACTTGCACGACAAGAGTTATACCAGGCAGGCCATGTTGGATAATCATTTGAACACTCGGACAAGGGAGCTAGTGCGCATGGTGAAAGATGCCAAGGAAGAGGTAGCTGTTATTTTTGCTAGGGAGAAGAACAGGGAGAAGCAGTATGCTGAGCTAGAGTCCAAGTGTGATGTGGCCGTGGCGGATCTTGAGAAAAATCCTCGGTATGAAGCCCTTTGGGCCAAGATTGACAGCCTTGAAGACCAACTTAAAGAGTCGCAAGGTAAGCTGAAGATGGAGAAGGCTAAGGTTTCTGGGTATAAGACACAAGTTGCTACACTTGAGTCGAAATGCACTGGTCTTGAAACCGAAAGAGCTAGGTTGGTAAAGCAGGAGGTCAAGCTTTGTCAAAAGATGGATGGGTTAAAACTCGAATGCAAGAGCTTGAAGAAAGATAGGGCCGAGGTGGTGTCGGAGGTTGTTCCTTATGTTGCGATGGAGTTGTACCACAGTGATGAGGTGGGAGCTGTTGTGGGAAAGCTGGTGAACGCGGCCATATTCTATGGTAAGTGCGCGACGTTAGGGGAAATCGCCGAGACCAAGAAACCGGTGGTGTTGTCGGAGGTTCCTTACTACCACCCAACATTCGAGCAAGAATATAACGATGTTGGTAACGCGTACACTACAGCAGAGTACCCTTTCCTCGCCGAAGCAACCAAGGACCCCTCAGCCTCAATTGAAGATCTCCTGTCCAAGAAGCCAAGGAAAATACAGCCTCCATCTCCAACCAAGAGAATCGCGTCTGTGAAGCCTCCATCTCCATCTCCCCCAGAGGATCCAAACTCCTCCAAAAATGCATGAAGGTTGCCATGTTGGCATTAATTTGGTCTTAAGGGTGGCATGTACCCTTTAAACAATTTCTTATGATGTTTTATTAGGCATGTGCCTGCTTGTTTGAACAATTTATCTTTCTTTCTGGGCTTCGACCCAGACTACAGACAATTTGCTTGGATGTTTAATCTTGGCTATGACTATATGTAGCCTTATGAATGCCAATTTAGGGGACTGTGTCCCGCTTTTGATATCATGCTTGTCTTCTCTTACGCTTATGTATAAACGTAAATATACAACCTAAGGATATGACCTTATTGTGTGTATTTTGGACCAAGATTTTCAGCAATCGTATAGTTTGACTGCGACAGAGGGTCGCGACCCACTCCGTCTTTTATCCTTAAGATGCAAAGGGCTTAGAATACCCTAAGTCTTGTAGGAAAGTTAATGTGAATTTTAATGGATGTTATGTTTACACAAGACATGTGTCTTGAATCATCCTTCGACATTGAAACTTGTAAAGTACTTGGCTGAGCAAATCTTTGTTGTATAGAACGAAACAAGAGATTTTGAGGGAAATATTTTATATCATTAATTGGGTAGGGAGGATTACATCATTTTAAGAAATGAACACTAAGACACCTACCATTAATGCTTCTTTCCCAAGTGAGAAGAATGCGTTACATGAAATTGAAAAACAAGCTAAGTGCTTTAAAAATAGTAAGTCTTGTATGTAAAACTTACGAAGATTAGTATCATTTCCGGTTTTATCCATGACACTTCTGTCCAGCGTTTCGAGCTTGTATGCTTTGTTGCCGCAGCCCTCCGATATGACGTTGGGTCTTTCAAATGTAGGCCTTAGCTTTGCTTGTGCTGCTTTACTCGAAGGACATATTCCTATATGCCCGCAGGACTTGGGGTAGTTCATCTACCCATCCATGCTGGTATTGCCCTAATCTTATCTCTATTTCAATGACAATGTCCCTGCCAACACAAGTGAACATTTGCTTTATGTTTAGGCCTTCACAGAAAGATGGGAATACCCCTTCGGAAAATTGCTTCCCGTTGTCGGAGGTGATGATTTGTGGGACTCAAAATCGGCAAATTATGTGTTCTCACGCGAACTTTTCCACATGCTTTCCTGTTGTTGATGCCAAAGGTTTGGCTTCGACCCATTTGGTAAAGTAGTCTATGGCTATTACCAAGAATTGTACCCCTTCGGGGGCTACTGGGAGAGGTCCAACTATGTCGAATCCTCATTGGCTGAAAGGCCTTGCTGATGTGATAGAGGCCACGTCATGATCTAGTGGTCTTTGAACTTTTTAGTGTATCTGGCATGCCGCACATGTTTGTATTATTTCAGTTGCGTCTTCCAGTATGGATGGCCAATAATATCCCAACTTCGTTATTTTTGAGGCAATGGAGCTAGGACCTGCGTGCATTCCACAAGATCTTTCATGAACATCATAGATGATGTTCGAAGCTTGTTTCAGTCCCACACAATGAAGCCATGGGGATAAGAAAGACCTTTTGTAGAGACTATCCCCCATAAGTCTATATTAAGGAGCCTTAACCTTGACTCTTCGTGCTAGTTTTGGATCATCAGGCAGAATACCACTTATCAAGTACACCTTTATTGGAGTCATCCAGTTGGAGCCTTTGCCAGATGCTTCGCCTTGTGTAATTTACCTATGGGCCAATACTTCTACTAAAACCTCCTTTGTTAGATGAGCAAATACCATCGAAGCTAGCTTGCTTAAGGCACCCGCTTTCTTGTTTTGGTTTCTACGAACATGTGCTATCTCATAGGATTCGAACCCCTGAAGAATTTCTTTAGCTTTATCCAAATATTGTTTGATGGTGGGCTGCCTTGCTTCGTAAGAGCCCTTGATTTGGCTGACGACTAGCTGCGAGTCCACAAAAATGGAGAGGTTACGAACCTCCATGTCCTTTGCGAGTCGGAGGCCAGCTAGCAAAGCTTCATACTCTGCTTCATTGTTCGTAGCCTCGAACTCAAAACGTAATGCATAAGTGTACTCTTTTTTCTCCGGACTAACCAGCATCAGACCTGCTCCCGAACCATCAGAGCTTGAGGCTCCGTCTGTGTATAGTTTCCACCCCTCCTTCATCTTTGGGGGCTTTTCTTTCGGGATTTCTCTGTCTTGGCTAGGTTCGGAGGGTGTTTCAGCAAGAAAATCTGCAAGTATTTGGCCTTTGACGGAGTTTCGACCCTTGTACTCTATGTCATGTTCTCCCAGTTCGATGGCCCATTTGGCCACTCTACCCGATTTCTCAGGCTTCGACAGTATCTGCTTAATTGGCTTATCGGTCAATACTGTGATGGGATGAGCTTGAAAGTACCTTCGAAGATGCCTTGCAGCATAAACCAAGGCTAGGATTAGCTTTTCCAACTCGGGATAGTTTAATTCAGCCCCTTGCAGGACCCTGCTAACAAAGTAGATCGGGACTTGCTTCTTATCCCTTTCTGCCAAAAGAACAGCACTGATGCTTTCAAAGGATGCCGCAATGTACATGAACAACACTTCGCCTTTGATTGGGGCTGTAAGTGTTGGTAAGATTTCCATGAACTCTTTCAGCTTTTGGAAAGCGGCCTCTGCATCACAACTCCATTGGAAAGTCTTTTTATCTGTACACCCTTTGAGTGTTTTGAAAAATGGTAAAGAACGATCCGCCCCTTTCGACAGGAATCTGCTAAGTGCTGCCAGCTTCCCATTTAGGCTTTGTACTTCTTTTAATGACTTTGGAGCTTGTAGATCAATGATGGCTTTGACTTTCGAAGGGTTAGCTTTGATCCCTTGCTTTGTAATCAGATGCCCCAAGAATTGTCCTTCTTCCACGCCAAAGGAACACTTCTTTGGGTTAAGCTTCATGTTGATTGCCCTCAATTGATCGAAGGTTTATTGAATGTCAGAGAGTAGGTCTTCCTCAGTCCTACTTTTTATTACCATGTCATCAACGTAGGCTTCCAAGTTTCTTCCTATTTGCTTGTGAAAGGCTTTGTCTACCAACCGTTGATAAGTTGCCCCTGCGTTCTTTAGACCGAAGGGCATTTTCTTGTAGCAATAGACACCCTTTCCTGTGTAGAAGGCTGTATTCTCCTCATCTTCCTCCGCCATTTGTATTTGGTGATACCCTTTGTAGGCATCCAGAAAACATTTCAAACGGAACCCCGAGAGGGATTCGACCTTCCAATCAATTTCTGGCAGAGGGTAGCAGTCCTTTGGGCAAGCTTTGTTGATGTCGGTGAAATCAACACACATTTGCCACCCTCCGTCACTCTTATTTACCATAACTGGATTAGCTACCCAGGTTTGGTATTTCACTTCTCTTAGAATTCTTGCTCGTATAAGTTCGTCCACCTCTTTGCAAGCGGTTGCATTCCTTTCAGGTGCCAGGCTTCGTCGCTTCTGCTTAATTGGTTCTATGAGCTTGAACTCATTAAGCTTATGCTCTGTGCCGAAGGGTTTTCCATCGATCATAAGATTCCGAGGAACCCCTGTCATGTCTGAGTATGTCCATGCGAAAACATCCTTGTTGGCTTTGAGTTGCTTCTCCAATTCTGCCTTGAAGTTGGCAGGGAGTTGCTTTCTGATTACCACCGTTTGCTCTGGATATAGCTCATTTACCACAATACGTTCTTCGGCATCTGTACAACTTAGAATGGCCTTCAGAGGCTCTTCGGGACTTTCTTTGATCTTTTTTCCAATATCTCCGGTCTTCCCCTGATTGTAACTAGAGAATACGGTTCCTATCCCATAAGGTGTATGGAATTTCACTGCTGCATGTATGGTGGAGACTACAATACCCATCCTTTGCATGTCGGTCCTTCCTATCAACAGATTGTAGGGAGAATCGGACCTTATGATAGCAAATGTGAGGGTTTCTGTCCTTGCGAGCTTGCCTTCTCCAATTGTTATGTCCAATGGTACTTCTCCCAGAGGCCAAGAATGCTCACCGGAGAACCCTACCAAAGGTATCTTCGAATCAACCCGTTGCGATTTGATCGAAGGCTTGAGCTTAAGAAAACAATGCTCGTATATGATTTCGCAGGAGCTTCCGCAGTCCATGTAGGCTCTGTTTACTTCTCGGTTGAAGATTATAACTTTGATGACCACTGGATCATTCGAAGGGACTTGGCCTGTGATAGGAGGAAATGTTACCTCCCCTACTTCATTTACCTCCTGCTCCGTTACCTTTCTTTTAAAGCTTGCTTCGCCCCAATGAACCATAAGTATTGGGGCTTCGAGAGGAGTAGTATCTTTAGCCAATTGAGTGTCGGACATTTTTTCCTTTCCCATCTTTATACCCTTCACCAAATGTGCCAATTGCCCGGACTTTACAGCTTCTTCTGTTTGCTTCTTTAACTCCCTGCAACTGTTTGTATCATGACTGTAATCTTCATGAAAGTGACAATACTTGCTGGTATCCCTGTTTTTTCCCTTGCTTGTCATACGAGGGGGTGCTTCGAAATCCTTAGCAGCCCTCTCTGTTGCAAGTATTTCCTTAGGAGACTTAGTTAAGCTTCCTAGCAAACCATGGTTAGGACCTTTGTACGGAGAAAACCTGTCTCTGTTTTTGTTCTTGTTCTTTGACCCTTCCCACACAGAATGCTTTGAGAACTTGTTGTTGATGTCTCTATCGATCGGAGCACCGTTAGTAGATACCTCTTTTGCTTCAATCCAAGTATACGTCTTTTCCATTAACACTTTGTAAGTTTTCGGAAGGTCGGTGGATAAGAACTCCACCAAACTCCGATTTCGAAGACCATGTACGAAACCCAAAATGCGTTGATCTTCATGTAGACCCAAGATCTGTAAAGTTTCATCGGTGTACCTAGTAACGAAGGCCCTTGTGCTTTCGTTTTCTTTTTGTTTAATGTTGTGCACCGTTAAATGGATCCTTGTAAACTTCTTTTGCTGACTGAAGTGTGATCGAAACTTAGCCTTGAGATCATCAAGATTGACAATGCTGCCAGGCTTTTGCCCATTCCACCAAACACGGGCAGAATCCCGTAGGGTATATGTAAACATGTGACAAGCCACAGGCATAACCCACTTTTGCATCTTAATAGCCCCTTCGAACAAATGTAGGAAATTGTCCGGATCTCCCTTCCCATCATAAGTCCCAATATGCGAAGGCATTTTCAACCCATCAGGCAATGGGTAGTCTTCTATCTACCTAACGAAGGGTGTAGCTGAACCCATAGGGTCCGAGTATAGACAATTATAGGGTGGTGCATACATAGGAACAGTATTATACGGATTATTGCTTGGGGGTATTCCCATAGGAGTTTGGCTTGGGTAGGACTGATAAGGTGTGTTCATGGCGAACGGATAACCATTTCCCATGGCATACGGAGGGTATGCCATAGGATGCCCGAAGGGTATGCTCCCATAAGGTTGAGGGAGTCTTGGGTTATTAGGCTGCCTATTTACTGGAAGATATAAACCTTAAGGATAAGACTGAGTTTGGAACGAGGGGTACATACCATTGGGAGGAAGATTTCCTCCCATATTAATTGTAGGCGGATTGCCTTCTATGCCTGATGCGTGAGAAGGCTACAACGGAACCCCTGCTTCGGTCCTTCCAAGATGAGCTGCTAACAATGGAGGCAAATTCACCCCCGTCTCTTCCCTTCGTTGGCTCCTCCCGTTGGAACCTTCGACAACCGCTCCTTCTCTCCTAGTTGAAGCCCTCTCCGGGACTCCTTCAAACCCAACGGACCTTCTGCTTAGCCTTAGACCCACTGATGACCCAATCCTTAGGGCTGAGAGTGTTGCTCCTTGGGTCGGAGGCCTAGGCTCCATTTCCATCTCTTCATCATACTCGTCACTTGAGTATTCCAATTCCCTTCGCATCTCAGCATTCCTAACTTGCCTTTTGCAAGCCCTTAAGAGAGATTCCAACGCTTCGTGGTTGGCTTCGACAAAGGCTAGGCTAATAATAGGCTCCGGATTGGCTGATGTCGAAGCATGATAGTAGGGTGTTACTTCTGGGTGAGAACGTATTGTGAACGTGGAGGCAGTTATTGGGGGAAGGTTGTTGGAGTCGTTGATTGGTATTGGCGCCAAGGTCGAGTGTTAGGAACATGTTTTAAATATTAATTCAAGTCTTAGTCATTACACGTTGTATTGGTTGCCAAACTATAAAAGGATTCTATGTTTGTATCTAAGGCTCGGTCCATTAGGAGTCCATGGGCCGGCCATTTTAGGAAATTTCTTCTAGAAGCGCTTAATGGAAATGACGCCCTTATTTGTGCCTATAAATAGAAGGCTTGGGTACTCATTTCCTTTGTTGGTTTTCATTCTATGTGCGTAAGCTCTGTCCAAGTATTTAGTGAATGTTAATCATCCGAGTTCTCTTCTTCTAATCTCTTCTCTTAATCTCTCGTTGTTATTTAAACATTGTGTTATCGTTATTTAGTTTAATACGTAGCTAGTTATAGTTATTTGTGTGGTAATTAGTAGACTAGATCTAGTGTTACATCGTTTTTAGGGACCATCGTCGAGAAACCCGGTGGGGGAGTATCTTCTCTCCCTTGATCCATGCCGCATATATAGTGAAAGTAGTTGGTTGGTTATAAGCTTGGAAATAACGAGACCAATTGTAGCGTTCCCACGGATGGCGCCACCGATTGTACAATAAATTGCACTACCAGGCCTTCGATGATGATCAAAGGATTTATGGGGTGTTGAGGTTGCGCCAAGCTTGTCTTTAACCTGAAATAAGAAATACTAAAACACTACGTTAAGTGATTGCGCAGGGGTTGGACCCTGCGAACCACCTCCGGCGTGCGAGTAAGAATGTGATATGGTAAGTTTGTAGTAAATTGAGAGATTTCAGTTGGTATTACCATGGTTCTTGCCCGTCTAAGCTATTTATAGGGGAGAAATAGGCCTTAGAGGGCGGTTGCACTTGATTCGGAGATCATGGGGGCGTCCCATGATTTGTGGTAACCGCTAGGGCTTTGTGGCCCATGATCTCCTCCTTGGCGGGAAAGCCTAAGGGAAGAGGGAACGTGGGCGTGATCAGGTCAAGGTGGTTCTCCATTCTAGTTCCTTCGAAGGAGATACCCCGAAGGGCTTAAGGCTTCGATTGGCGGATTCCTACATGGTAACCACTTCATAGATGAATGATTTTACGCCAATGAAACGTTTTAGGAGATTAACCTGGGCCTTCGAAGATAGGGCTTCGCACAGGCTCGAAGGGGAGTCCTTCGACCCGTTCGGAGGGTACATCATCAATTACTATATTTTGCTATAAGCTGGTGGATGAGATAAACTAGGCTAGTTTGAAGTTGTTGGTTGTTGAGGAATTGATAAATATTGGTGGAAGAGATTTAGGATTAGTTTGGTGTTGTATTTGCGGCTAACCAAGTAGCTTAAAGGTCATAAAACGCATTTTTGGACATGGCTGTCCCAAAACAGAAAATATGGACAAATGAGCTTACATTTTTCAACAATAGAATAGAAAAATAGAAAATAGATTTTATAACGAAAACGTGGTCGCTTGAACCACTAAAACGGATTTAAAATGAGAAAGTTATCCTATTTTCAATGTTGCGGCGCAAACTATGTTTTTCATGGAAAACTTCACTAATAGTAAAACTATATTTTCATAGACTATGAGAAGCCTTCAAAATCATTAGATTCGGAATAGGTAAAAATATTAACGTAAGGATTTACGAACGGGCCATGCCGAATTTTCGTCAAAAAGTATAACACTTAACCTATTTTATGAAAATAGTCATACTTAAGAATAAATTGGTATTTTTTTCATAAAAAGTGTCAAATTAGTAAAGTTAGAGTTTTAAAAGTTAATAAATGGTAATTAATTGTAAACCCCCACTAAAAGACAAAAACCTGACTAAAAGACAAAAATCAACAAAAAGAAAAAATGTTTTCTTTTAACTTAGGAGACAAAAGCACAATGTGTCATGGTGATACAATATCTTAAAAACATTCACTTGCATTCTCTCATTTCATAATGTCGTACTAAGTCAAACCCACACTTAACTAGGTCGCCCATCGGAGTCGATACCTTTCGTTGCTTGACTTACTCATTACCAGACTACTGTATTACTTGAGGTGAGTCATAGCCCCACTTTTACTCGTTTAATTACCTTATAAACTCTTTGGGTGAGATACATACTCGTTTTACTTAAATTCATTACTCGCCTTATTTAAACACATGGTTGATTACTCAAAACATTTCCTGCTTTACCTAAATACTTGTTTGATTATTCAAATGCAATACTATTTACATATTACCTACTTGATCTTTACTCATGGACACCAGTGCATAAATTTAAACAGTTTACAGATTGCCTAAGTTAGGAACCGGTTACTTCATTACTTGGGTACTTTGTTGCCTGTATTGCTTGGGTGCGTAGTCGCCTGTATTACTTGGGTACTTTGTTTCCTGTATTGCTTGGGTGCGTAGTCGCCTATATTACTTGGGTACTTTGTTGCCTATATTGCTTGGGTGCGTAGTCGCTTGTATTACTTGGGTACTTTGTTGCCTGTATTGCTTGGGTGCGTAGACACCTACAGGTTTCGGTGTCATGAACTTAGCGCAATCAAAATATTTTCCCTAACTTTTGTATGAAATTATGTTCGATGAATTTCTCATATGCTTTGCTGGTGGTCCAACTTTACTGTTTTATATTAAACCTATGAACTCACCAATATTATGTTGACCGTTTTAGCATATATTTTCTCAAGTGTTTAGCTTATATGGTGTGCACTGCATGGAGTCCAAATTTTACCCTAGTCATCTTTGGAGACAACATTCACGAGGATTTCTATGCATCAAATACTACATCATTTGACTTTGATATTATTTCAAAACTATTTTTACTTTTCCGCTGCGTAACTTGACATATGTTGACTAAATAAATCAAATGATGTATTTTTTTAAAACGACTCATGTAGGTCATTCAATATAACTGTAACTTTGTATTCCATGAACGTCACGCCCTCGGATTACTATTCCGCTATGAACCGATTTGGGGGTGTGACACTTGGTACCACTACAAACATTATAACCACTGACACATAATACCAAACATGGTACCAAACAATGATTTCTTTTGAGATTCAATAAGATGAATAGAGTGTAATAATTCTTGTAGCCTTTTAAGCTTATTTAGGATAACTTTGATTGCTGGAAATATGTCTTTCAGTTGAAAGTACTTAACATTCACAGGCATGGTTAATTTCTTAACAGTTTATGGACATCTTTTTTAACTTGTCGAGATGAATCACACCGAAAGTAGTGAAAACAGATTTGAGTTTCACATAAACCGCTACTGGTTACTTCATAGTTGATAGAACCTGGAAATATGCTGTAACACAGCCAGGAAGTTCAATATCATGAATTCAGTACACTTGAAATATATATACATGCTAATGGCGCATTACAGTAAAAAGAGAATTTAGAACACATATTTGAATGAAAGATTAGAACTACAATCTGTACGTATATCATTTTAACAAAAACAAATGAAAGATTAGAATAGTCATTTGACTCGACACATTATATAAGAAAAATCAACCTCAAAATCATCATCAACAATCTTTTGATTTGTCATTTCCATTTCTTCTCCACGACTGGGTTTGTTTATATTGGGTTTGTTTATACATTGGGTTGTTTATATAGGCAAGAAGCCACAAATTTTGAACATCCACGAATTGAGTTTTCCCGCCTAGCATTGATGTTTACACTTTCAGAATTTCATATGATTTTGCAATATAGTTCCTTTAGCAACTTATAGACTTCATTGGCAAACATAAGAGGTGTTTAGGTAGTTGATATTCCATATTCACTCACACTTGACAACTTCAGAATATCATTGCCATATATAAGAGGTGTTCACATTTCTTTCACATTTGACCATTTTCAGACATTTCACATTTCACTTTGACTGTTTTCATTTTATAGATGGTATAGATAGTTCGACTTTGGCCCAAAAAACAATCTAATTAATAAAAGAAATTTTGATGAAATGTGTCTAAGTGTACACCTTTCACATTTTATAAGAGGATTTTTTTCTAACTTGTGCCCTGTAGGCACAAGTTAAACACACCAAAAGTACATAGGGACTTACGAAAAAGTATAAAAAAATACTCAAGGACTTATGAATTTTGTAGGTCCCTGAGTACTTTTTTGTGGGTCCTAACCCCGAAATGTGTGCAACAGCCCTTCAAGTCCTATTTCTTCCCCTATTAATAGCTTTGAGGGGTCATCACTTATGGTACGTTTACTAAACACTTACATACTTACTTTACACTCACATTCATACCATATCAAATACTTATTCGCACACCGGTTGAAGAAGAAGGTGGTTCGCAGGGTCCAACCCCTGCGCAATCATTTAACGTAGTGTCTTAGATTTCTTATTTTCAGGTTACGAGCGAGCTTGGCGAGATCATACACCCC
This sequence comes from Artemisia tridentata subsp. tridentata, assembly GCA_021014915.2. Lineage (NCBI taxonomy): Eukaryota > Viridiplantae > Streptophyta > Magnoliopsida > Asterales > Asteraceae > Artemisia > Artemisia tridentata. Next base: position 189,440,154 of record CP139509.1, on the reverse strand, counting down.
ATTTAACCTTCGATCACCATCGAAGCCTGGTCGTGCAAATTATTATACAATCACTCATCAACTAAAAACTTGTTAATTAAACTTTTACATATAATGAGTTTATATATTGTCATCATCAAAAAAGGTGAGATTGTTAATACAAATAATGTCTAAAAGCGTTATTTATATTTTTTGGTTTCTCTACGTTTTGATAATAACAAAATGTAAAAACATTCTACGTCAAAGTTTTTAGATGATGTCAATGGATAGGAAAATAACCAATGGATTTTGTGTGGTGTTGTGATGGATCTACATATCTAATTACAAATATGAATAAAATGGATTCTATGTGAAAATGAGTTTTAAGATAATGGAGGTTGTGAGGGTTTTTTTTTTTTTTTTTTTTATTATTATTATTATTATTATTTTTTAATTTTTTAGATATAAAAGGATTTGTGGGTGAATAGAAAAATGTTGATGATGGGTTGAAGATGATGATGGTGGTTTTGGGTTAATGATGGGTTGAAGAAGAAAATGTTGAAGATGATGATGGTGTTATAAGAGAGTTTATTTGTATGTGTGTTTCATGGATATGCGTTAGCTAGGTCGAATAGAGATGAAGATGATAAAAATTTAGTTAAAAATATAAATTAAAAAAAGAGGAAGATCATAGGGGTATTTTAATCATTTCAGTTTGATCAAGGACGAAATCAGATCAAAAGTTTCCTCACAAAAAGATTGCTTACACTTTTAAAACCATATATAGGAAATATGCAATTTGACCAAACCACAGAGACGATTTTGCAATTTACTCATCTATTTTATTTGTGAATGAACTTTGTATACACAAGTAATTGAAAATTTTAGGGTGTGTTTGTTTTAAAAAAAAAAAAAAAAAAAAAAAAAAAACAACAAACTTACTAGCCCTCTTACTCTTACCTGTAAGAGGTGGTCAGACATTTTGCTAGTTTATTTTTTTCTTTTGAGTCAGACCCAGTTAGACATATAACATCTTACTCAGTAATAGGTGGGGGACTTGTCTTACTGCCTCTTACTCGATAAGAGATTGAAGACTCGTGTTAATATAATATATTTGATGGTTTATTAACTATGTTTTATTTATGATAAAAAGTCTTGTTTCATATCTACATAAGTTACTTAAATAAATTGCAGAAACGAGCACTTAAAATCATTCGGACAATTATAAAAAAACAAACAACATTATTTCATTCAGATTTAGACTTTCTATCCACCTCTTACTGGTAAGATGTGGTAGTCAGATTCAGACCTAAAACATCTTATTAAGGGTATGTTTGTTTTTTTTTTTTTTTTTAAGTCTTACTAGCCATCTTACTCTTACTAGTAAGAGGTGGTCAGACGTTTTGCTTGTTTGTTTTTTTTCTTTTGAGTCAGACCCAGTTAGACATATAACATCTTACTCAGTAAGAGGTGGGGGACTTGTCTTACTGCCTCTTACTCGATAGGAGATCAAAGACTCATGTTAATATAATATATTTGATTGTTTATTAACTATGTTATATTTATGATAAAAAGTCTTGTTTCATATTTACACTAGCTACATAACCCGCCCGATGGGCGGGTTCACTTCATAAGAATATTAGTAATAATAAGTGTACGAAAACAAATATTGAAAAAAACAAAACATAATAGAAACATACAATCAAACAAAAAATATAAAAAACAAAACATTGAAATCTTCATAAAGTGACATAAACATAATTAGATTTATCAAAGAGCAATCTAACAATTAAATTTATGTATTTTCTCTTGATCATATGATAAATGCATATTGTCATAGTCAAAGCATTCCACAAACTCTTCATCGCTAACATCTTCCTCCTCCTGAAGCTCCATCTTTTTTAGTCTTCTTTGTTCTAACTTAAACTTATTTCGTTTATATTTTGATTTTTTCTTCATGTTGCGCTTTTCAAAAGAGTCCCATTTTTTCTTACTTAACTGAGCTAATTTTGAGAAATACCACTCAGCCGGATGTGGTTTAGAGGTTGTCGCCTCATCTTGTACATCAACATGGATTGCTTCTAGCAAACAATAAGGAAAATATAAGATTAGTAATGGTAAAAAAAATCTTGTTAATTGTAAAGAACTGCACACATTATTTTTATATAGGAAATGTAAATACCTTTATATTATGTTTTTACCATGATCAATATAATATGTGTTATGCATTTTCAAATAATAGTAAGACTGTATGAATACACAAAAAAATTGTGATATGCATTTTCAAATAAAGAAACATAAAGAGTAGTGGTTTACATGTAATATTTTAATTGCCCAAGGTATAATCGCTGCCTTTGTTACAGGAATTCGTCGACATATAAATGTGTCATAAACATGTATACACAACTACAAACTAACCTGTCGATGCAACTGATTCTTTGTTAGACCCTTCATTTGGTGAGTGGTTTTGGCCATGACTGTTACATGAACATAATGTTTTAGATGTTGCAGACTTATGGATGAATATAAAACGTATGAAGTAAAACATGTAAAACTTACTTTGGATGCTTTGCTTCAGGTTCATCATTTGCAGCATCACATCTTCTTTTCTTCATTGTCGGATCCATGATGGTTTGAAGAATGATTAGAAGAATGCTTTAGTTTGGTGATTTTCAAATAAAGAAACATAAAGAGTAGTGGTTTACATGTAATATTTTAATTGCCCAAGGTATAATCGCTGCCTTTGTTACAGGAATTCGTCGACATATAAATGTGTCATAAACATGTATACACAACTACAAACTAACCTGTCGATGCAACTGATTCTTTGTTAGACCCTTCATTTGGTGAGTGGTTTTAGCCATGACAGTTACATGAACATAATGTTTTAGATGTTGCAGACTTATGGATGAATATAAAACGTATGAAGTAAAACATGTAAAACTTACTTTGGATGCTTTGCTTCAGGTTCATAATTTGCAGCATCACATCTTTTTTTCTTCATTGTCGGATCCATGATGATTTGAAGAATGATTAGAAGAATGCTTTAGTTTGGTGATTTGTGAAATGGTGCATACCAGGAAGATTTAAAGTGCAAAAATGAAGTTGAATAGTCTGCATATTAATTAGGAAAGTGATAAGGTTATTGTGTGAATTTTAAAAATTAATGGTGTACACATTTATCCATTCAAGTTATAGGAAGTTGTTATGTTCATTAGAGTATGTTAATCATTGCCTAAAAATGTTTAAAGGTTGTTAAACAATATCCTTCCTGCATTTATGCTTTGTATATTTTTAAAAATTAGTGGCCGATTTGTTTTTTTAATACATATTATCATTAACATTCATTTTAAAATCGTATCAAGTTATAAGACCAATGTTATCATGACATTCAAAAATATGAACTCTCATACGAAGTCAATGACCGAAGAGTGTGATTAGTCATAGATATGTGCAGCATTGTATTATATATTGGATACCCTTTTCTTCACGAACTTGTATAAAAAACTGGAGCATTGTATCAGATAATATGTTAAAAAAAGTAAATAGACTGTTTTATCAAAATAAAAAAATGGTATGCATACAAAACAATGTTGCGTATTCAAATACGACATAATACTTCTTTGTAAACTACATTTGCAGTTGAGTTGCAATAATTTCCTTCCCTATCTAAACATAGAACCTTCAACCCTCGCTTGCTCTTCACTCTTGACAAAGCTACGTATAGCTGGCCGTGCGAGAAGACAGGCTGTGGTAAATACAAACCCACCTGTGACAATGTCTGTCCCTGGCTTTTATTAATCGTCATACCAAAACACACTTGAATAGGAAACTGCCTTCTGTTCAATTTGAATGGCATTTTTGTTTCTGAAGGAGTTATTACCATTCGGGGAATAGCGCAAATCCTACCAGCATTTCCACCAGATATGATCTTTGCTTCGATAACATTGATTCCCAACCTTAGTACTTGAAGCCTAATTCCATTGCATAGCCCTGCTTTTTGATCAATGTTTCGCATTAACATGACAGGAGTACCAATCTTCAACTTTATTGCATGTTGCGAAAGACCGGCCATCCTTATACCGTTAAGGAAATCTATAGTGTATATCGAATCATCAAAATTTGTGTCTGCATCGTCCAAAGAAACAGAATCAGATGATTCATATATCGTCTCGTCTCCTTCAATTAAATCCAGCATACGTTCATTAATCATGTCAACCATGTCATGAGTTGGTGAAAGAATGGCCCTTTCCTGAAAAAATTCAGGATTCCATAGGTTGTCACGCAAACGCGGGTATGTTGCATGAATTATGGAGCCTATGTAATCATCGGACTCTGGAATCAACATCTCATCTGTAAATACCACAGTGGAGTTGCCATCATTCTTACCACCATCCTTTCCATTCCCAATGTCTAAAATCCAATCGGCAAAATCTTGTATTTCTTTTCTTTCAGATTCAGTTGATCCAGAACCTAATCTCATGTTTACTGTTAAGTTCATAACTTGGCAGTGTTGCCACAGATAAGAAGAGTTAATTGTGGCATGGACGACATCATTACGGCTGGCATTAGGAATGACAGGAAGTATTTGTCTAAAATCACCACCAAAAAGAACTAATTTTCCACCAAAAACACGGTTAGATGGTTCAGAAGGGTCTGACCTGCAAATATCTCGCAATGTCCTATCAAATGCTTCGTAACAAAAGGACTGTATCATCGGAGCCTCGTCCCATATAATGAGCTTCGCTTGTCTTATCAAATCAGCGAGGTCACTGTCAGCAGGAATGTGGCACATTGAATCTTCTACTATATTAATTGGAATTGCAAACCGAGAATGTGTCGTCCTTCCGCCTTCCAACAATAGCGTTGCAATACCGCTAGACGCAACATTCAAGACTATACCACCTTTTGAACGTAAGGCAACAGACATTGTTTTCTAAAGGTATGTTTTTTCCGGTTCCACCGTATCCATACACAAAGAACATCCCACCTTTCTTCTGCTCTACAGCCTCCATAACAGTTGCATAAATACCTTTTTGTTCATCTGTCAAGCTACAATACAATGTTTCATGTTGCTCTTTTAATTCATCTTTATTGTACGATGTCTCATCATATATCAACCTGTTATACCCTTCCATCGTGTATTCGTTTTTCGGAAATGGCATGTGCGTCCATGACTTTAAACTCTTGTTGTTACACAGTAGCATGTGTTCAATATAAGTTAGGTATATGTTATACTTCTGATCGTCTGAAAGCTGCAGGCCTGCAGATACGTAATACCTTTATTTATGATGTGTACAAATAGTATTAGGTGTGTGAGTGTTTGGCACAGTAGCATTTGGTCACTGTAAGTTACACATGAATTAAACATATGATACGGAATGAAAATGATGAACAAAAAAAAAAGGAAATACAACATACCAGGATTATTCCGCTTTATGCGCTCAACATGCTCAACATCAGCAGCCAAAACATGCCAAGTTTTTTCCCAAACAATTTCCGGCCGAGACATACTATCTGTCATGAGTAGCATGACAAAGAATGATCTCAAATAATCGCCCATTCCCCAATGACTCGCTTCCAGTAATCCGTCAATATACTCCTTATCATCCTGCAATAGTCCACGTGCATAGCAAGCATCTCTGTAAGTTGGATGCACAAGACCGTCATATTCTCGGAGGTCCTCCCATTTCTGCGAACCTCTCACCTTGTTTAGCAATACACGCAAGTAAAAATACTCTCCCCAAGAAGGCGGGACGTGATGAATACGTCCTAAACTAAAACCTCTCTGTCTCTTTGTCCAAATTATTTTCTGAGAATTCCAAACATAAAATTTAGGGATCTCCACATAAAGCAACGTCCGCGCAAATGTATCGGTCCTGTTCAGTTCCATCCACTGTACAAATTTAGTCTGGTTTACAGATTCCTTTTCAAGAGTGTAATCAATGCTTTCGGTTGCATCAAATACGACGGACTGTTCATCCTGCAAATGAAATGGCAAACGTTCAACGCTTGGAGTCCTATAGTGTATATCAAATTTAAATATACGCCAAGCTGCTTCGCAAGCAGAAAGATATCTACAATCATAGAAATCCTTAATCTCGTCTATCTCTTCGCCATCTAGACCAACAGTAACCCTATCTGGCCCCTTGTTTATGTATTTGAATAAATACTTAATGGACCCAACCTGGTTGCACCATTCAACATTTATATGTGACTGATATCACCTGAGCAAACCGGGATTGTAAGGGACTACGAAACCGTTATGCAAATCAGTTCCGTTTTTCTTTATAGTACTTCCATCATTCCTCCTCCTATAAATTCCATAACCATTGTCATCAATTAATGTGGTTTCGTTAAATTTTTTTGGAAAATTCTTGGTACATTTGAAATCAACAGTGCACGGACAGCTTGGATTATCATGACTGCATGGGCCGTGCATCATGTGATCTGTAACAATCTGGTACAATTCAGGATCCTCTTCCTTATTCGGTATTTCAGCTGATATATAGTTATCAATATTTGCAGTTGTGGTTATCTTATCTTCAGTTTCTAGCCATAGCAATATGTGAGCATGAGGAAGACCTCTTTTTTGAAACTCAACCATGTAAACAGCTGCAATGTAAAAAAAAATGATGCAATTAACCAATAAGGTAACAAACTGAATGAAATGATTTGTAAACAAAATGGACAAAATATTTTAATGGGATTACCTCCTTTGACGCGTCCAAATGTACGTCGATCTTTTAAATCAGTCATAAGGCTATCAAGCTTAATTTTAAACACTCGTGTAATTACATCGGGTCGGTCCTCAGATTTCAAACCTCTCTCCGCCATAAAATGTGAAATCTCCGGCCAATTTGGGTTACATGTAAAGCTTATGAATAAGTCTGGATAACCATAAAACTTGCAAATTGTCATGGCGTCAAGATAGTTCTGCATCATATACCTTTGACTACCGGTAAATGACGACGGCAATATGACCTTTTTGCCACGTAGCCGTACTCCAGACTCTGCATCGTCAGCCAATTTTGCCAACTTAGAATAAGTTTCACTTCTAAGCTCCTTCTGCTGCTTTTTGTTAAAAGACATTCTTTCTGATTCAACCATTGTGTATCCATCTACCAAAAATTGCTGAAATAGCCTTCTTCCGTTTAGCATCATGGAGAATTCGCTATCCCTCTAAAATTTATCTAAAGCTTAAGTTTTCCCCAAATAAAATTCGGGCTTAAAAAAAAAATCCTGAGGACTTTTTCTACCATCCCATCGAACGACTTGGTACAGGCTTTTGCAAACCCCCAAAATAGTTGGGAAACTCACCGGGCCTTGATTTCGTTTCTTGGAACCCTTAAACAAAAACCTCACTTAAAAAGAGCAACTTAAAACGAGAATTTTTTGATTAATTTTTAAGTTTCTATCAAGGGGCAAAAACCTTTACCCCCGTTTAACTTCATTTATTTTTAAAAAATATTTAATTTTTAAAAAAAGTTTAACTAAAAATTTTTAATAACGAACTTTTTTTTTTTTTTTTTTTTTTTTTTTTTTTTATTTTTTTTTTTTTTTTTTTGCTTTTTTTCTTTTTTTTTTTTTTTTTTTTTTTTTTTTTTTTTTGTCTTTTTTAATATTTTTTTCCTTTTTTTTTAAGTTTTTTTTTTTTTTTTTTTTTAAAATTTTTTTGTCTTTCTTTTAAAATTCTCGATACAAAAATCATCACGTTTAAAAAAATTTGTATAATTGGATTTTTAGCGATTTTACTTTTTAAACCCCCTAACTTTTTAATTTCAAAAAAATTTTAGGGTTAGGCTTATGGGGGGAAAAATTTTAAATTTTCTTTTAAAAAATTTTTCCCCAAAGAAATTTCCAAAAAAAATTGTAAAAAACCGGGGCGTTTTCCCCCCCCCTAAGGATAATAATAAAGTGATTTGGGGTTTGGAAACGTGTCAGAAAAGGGGTTTTTAAAGGGTTTTATTTAAAAACAAAAATAAAAAACAAGAAAAACAAGTAAATAAAAATCAAAAAAAATAACAAAGACAAATCCTAAAACGCAAGGGAAACCTAAAAACCCAAAACCAGCTAACCCCCGGGGTTTTTAAAATTTTTAAAAATTAAAATCTAATCCTGAAAATTCCAAAATAATTTTCCTAAGCCCCCTTTAAAAAAAAAAAATTTTAAAAAAAAGAAAAATTTTTTTTTTTGTTTTTTAAATTTTTTTTCAGAATTAAAAAATTTTTAAATTTAAAAAATTAAATATAAACAATAAAAATAAACCTGAAACCCTTTTTTTAAAAAATACTTAAAATTAAATAAATGTAAGAAAAAAAAAGGGGCCCTCTGCTTAAAACAATAAAAATTAAAAAGCTAAAATAAAAATTTAACTTTCTAAAAAAGGCTTAACAATTAAATGAAAGGGCTAACGAAAAAAACCCTGGGATTTGTTGGTTTATGGGTCGGCCCCTGCCGGTTGTCCTGAAATTTTGGGTTTTTTTTTTTTTTTAAAATTTTTTTTTTGCTTTTTTCCAAAAAAATTAAAAAGAATGAAAAAACAACTTTTTAAAAAAAAAAATTTTGAAAAAAATGGGGGGGGAATAAGGATTAGCAGTAGAAAAAAAGCTAAAAGGGGTTTTTAAATTTTTTCAAAAAGCTTCAATAACTACATTTAAACAAACCCAGGCAAAAAAAGCTAAAACAAAAATAATGAAACAAAAAAAAAGCAGTTTTTTAAAAAATAAAAGAAACCTTTGAATGCAAAATTAAAATGGAAAAAAGGTTTTTTTTTTCGGTTTAAAAACCCACTGGGATTTTAACTCGAAAAGGGGTGCAAAAAACAATTTAAAAAATCAAAAAAATAAACGTTTAAGGGGTACCAAAAAGAAAAAGGGCCCAAAATTTTACAAAAATAAAATAAAATTTTAAAAAAATGGTTTTTTTTGGAAAAATTATAAAAAAAAAATGATATTAAAAAAATTTTTGACCCCCCCTTTTTTTTATTTTCTTCAATGAAAAATAATTTTTTTTAAAAAGGGGGATAAGAAAAAAAAGACAAACTATCTAGAAAGTGGAAAAAGCATTTTTTTAAATTTAAAACACTGAAATCCCATTAGAAAAAAAGGGGTAGGACAGGGGGAAAAAGCCCTTTGATTTGGGTTTCATGAAAATGGGTAAAGTTTCAAATCTCTAATAAAGAAATTTTACTTTTGGTTTTTTTTTTTTAAAAAAAAACCAAGAAGCAAAATCAAGGGGCCCTTTAAAAACAACAAACAATATCAGAATAAAAGATAAATCTAAAACTAGGGAAAAAAAAAGGAAAAAAATAAAAAAACCCCATAAATAATTATAATAAAATATTTTTTAAAAAAAATAAGGGGAAAGGTTAACCCCAAAAAAGGGAAATAACAAAACTTAAAAAAAAAATTTTTTTTCCAAACACCCCAATTTATTTATTTAAAAAAAAAAAAAAAAAAAAAAAAAAAAAACCTAATTAAGTAAAATTTGAAACAGTTGTTTAAATTGCCCAAAAAAAGCCCTTTTAAAAATTTTTTAAATAGAGAAAACCGAAAAACAATTAAGCATTTGCTTTAGTTACTTTTTTGAATTAAAAAAGAAATAAGCAAAAATTTTTAAAACTTACAAAAAGTATGAAAACCCCTAAAGAGTTTAGAAATAGAAAAAACTAAAAACAGAAAAAAACCCAGAATGGAAATTTCAAAATTGAGGAAAAGGGGAAATTTAAATAAAACAATTCGTATTAAAAAAAGGGGAAAATTAAAACTACAAAAAATTTTGGTTCAACAAAAACTAAAAGAACACTTATAACTTTTTTTAACCCCTAAAAACCTTGACTTTTTCTAAAATTTTGGAAAAACCTGGGAAAAGGGGGGAAAAGTATTTTTGAGGGGGGGTTTGGGGGGTTTTTCCCCAAAAATCTTTTTTTCCCTTCCCCTTGTTTTCAGCCTTTAAACTTATTTAGTAAACCCCCAAAAAATTGCCATAATCAGTTTTTTGCACACTTTATAAAAATTTTTCTAGGGGGGGGGGAAAGTAAATTTTTGGGTTTTTTTAAAGGGGGGGGGGGGGAAAAAGGGTAGTTTTTTTTTCGGGGAGATAAAGGGGAAAAACGGTTAAATATAAGGGGGAAAAAAAGGGGGGTTTGGGGGGTTTGTTTTTTTTGTGACCTTTTATCAAAAAAAAAAACGGTTAGGGTTATAAATTCTTTAGGGGTGGTGATTTTTTTTGGGTTAAAAATTTAAAATAAAAAGGTTTAGGATTTATTTTAAAGGATTTGTGTGAAGGGAAATTTTTCTTTTGGGATAATTCTGCCAAAGGGGAAATTTAAAATTAAAAATTTTTTTAAAAAATGATAAATCAAAGGGAAAATTAAATATTATTCAAATAAAACCCCATATAAAAATTTCCTTTTCCCAAATGCCCCTTTCCCCATTTCCCCTGTTTTTTTTTTCCCCCGGTTTTACTGATTTTTCCTTTTAAATTTTTGTCCCGGCACAAAAAAAAAAAAAAAAATATAATTTAAAATAATTTTAGTTTTTTTTTTTTTTTGGCCTTTTTTTAAAATAAAAAATTGAAATTTTTAAACAATACCCCCCCCCCCTCTGGGTCTATTGCAATATTTTTTTTAAATTAAGAAACTCGTTCCGCCAGCTAAAATAAAAAAAATTTTAAATTTTTTTTATTTTTTAAATAATCAAAAAAAAAAAAATATATTTTTAAAAAAAAAAAAAAAAAAAAATTTTTTTCCCAAAAATTTAAAAATTTTCGTGCTTTTATTTGTTATCGAGTCACAAACTTTTAAAAAATTAACAACAAAAAAAAAAAAACCATACTTTCATTCATTTTACTAAAAGGGCTCCCTCTAGGTCTTTTTAAAAAAATTTTTTTCTTTGAATTAAGTAACTCGTTACCCCAGCTAAAAATAAAAAATTTTAAAAATTTTTAAATGTTTTTTAATCAAAAAAAATAAATAACTGCTTTATAGTTTTAAACGACACAACTTTAAAATAATTAACAAAAACAAAATGAACCTTACTTTCATTCATCTTACTACACCTGCCTCTCCCCCTCAAAATTCTTCTTTAGAATTAAGTAACTCGTTTCAGCTGAAAAAAAAAAATAAAATATGTTTATAGTTTTAAAATAAAAATTTTAAAAAAATAACATAGCTTTAAAATTTTAAAAGATCACAAACTTTAAAATTTTTAATTAAAACAACAAAAAAAACATACTTTTTTCCCCTCTTACAAAAACGGCTGCCTCGTGGGTCTTCTTGCAATATCTTCTTTAGAATTAAGTAACCCCGTTAAGGAAACTGAAAAAAAATAATTAATGTTTGTTTTAAAATCAAAAAAAAAATATAAAAAATTTTAAGTTTTTGGGGGTTTTAAACAAATTTTAAAAATTAAAAATTAACAACAAAAAAATGAAACATCTTTCATTCACCCTTATTAACCCCTGCCTCGAAATCTCTTGCAATATCTTTTTAAATTAAAACTCTTTAGCGCAAAAAAAAATTTTAAAAAAATTTTTTTAAAAAAAATTTATAAAAATTTTTTAAAAAGTTTTAAATAAAAAAAAAAATAAATTTAATGGGTTTTTTTTGTTATATTTAACAAACTTTTAAAAATTTAATTTAACCCACAAAATAAAAACATCTTTCATTAATTTTTCAGGTTTGCCTTTTGGTTGTTTCCCTTTCCCTTTGTTTTATTAATTCGTTTCCCAAAAAATTAAAAAAAAATTTAAAAAAAAATAAAGTTTAAAAAAATAAAATTTTATACAAGTTTTTTTTTTTTAAAATGATAAACAATAAAAAAAATAAAAAAAAAAAAAAAAACCATCCCTTTCCCCTTTACCACTTCCTTTTTGGTTTTTGCAATTCTCTTTATTTTTTTTTTTCTTTAGGGAGTGAAAATAATATTTTTTTTAAATTTTTATGCCTTTTTAATTTTCCCAAAAAAAAAAAAACGTTATTTTTAAAAATCAAATTTTAATATATAGGGAAAAATTTAAATAATTAAGTTTCCCAAATTTTCTGCAAATAAAATTTTCAACTCCAAAAATTTTTGGGGGAGATTTTTTAAAACCCCCAAAAGTTAAGATAAAAAAAACCCATCCCATAAAAGTGGACATTTATACAAAAAAAAAAAAAAAATTAATAAAGTTTATCCTATAATTATTAAAAAATATAATGTAAGTTAAAAACAATTGGTGCATTGATACCTTTTTTTTGGGGACCAAAAAAATTTTAAATTAAAAACCCTTTTGCTAGAACCCTCGGACGTGGGAAGAAGCTCTTTTTTTCACAAAACGATGCGGAAAACATTCTCCCCACTGACCATTAGTTTTTGTTTTTCATCAAGTGGTTTTCTAATCAAAATAAATTGTAAGATTTTTGCTTTTTTTTGAAAAAATTTTAGCTTTGTTTTTGGGTTTGATATTGAAAAAAGAAATGTGGGTTTGAAAAAATTTGTTTTGATACTATTTTTTTAAAATCGTGTTTAAATTTTTTTTTTTAAAATGATAAAACAAATGTTTTTCCGATATATTTTTAACAAAGGTTTCATGTGGTTTGTTAGTAAGCTTTTAAAATCACATCAATATTGAAAAAAAAAAAATATTTTTTTTTAGAGTGAAAATAACTATAAAAGATTTAATTAAACAAAATTTGGGGCCTTTTAAAAATTTTTGTTTACTTGTGTATTTCTATTATTCCCAAAAAAAAAAAAGACTTAAAAAAATTTAAAAGGGGGGGAACTGAAATTTTGGGGGTGTGTATCGAATCGGTTTTTCTTTTGATCTCTGTAGTTGTAATTTCTTTTTTAAAATTTTTCCTATTTGAGAGAAAAAGGGAAAAAATTGTTAGTGATGAAAAATTTTTTTTTTTTTTTGTGTTGTACATATACAAAAGCTCATCTTTTTTAGTAAGTAATTTTTATAAAAGATGGTTGTGTTTTTTTTTAGTAATGTAAACTCACAGAATGGTAAAAATTTGTTCAAAAGTATTTATTGAAATTTTTTAAAAAATGGTTTTGATGGGGGTCCCAAATGATTGTTTTTGAAATGGGGGAAAAAAATCATACAAAGTGGGGTTTAAAATAAAAATTTTTAGGGTTTTTCCTCCTTTTTCATAAGGGGGTTTTTAAACCAATGTCTGTTTTGGTTTTGTAGGTTATATCAACTTTAATAAATTTTTTTTCGGTAGGAAAAATGTGATCGACTTCTTTATATTTAAAAATAAGGATTTTTTTGGGGAAAATTTGGGTAGTTGAAAAAAACAAACCCCCAAAAAATAGTGTAAAACGAACGTGAGTGTTTTTAAACTCTAAAATTTAAAATTTTAAAAAAAGTTTTTTAATTGTATTGCCCCCGGGGAATGTCAATCTTGAATCATAAAACCGAAACCCCCGGGGGATTACAAATATCAGCGAGGGTATCTTTTTTAAGGGGGTTAGTCAAACCTGGAGGGTCGGGGGTATTTAACCGGACCAAAATGGACGGCTTTTTGCAATAGGTCCCTTGGGGAAAATGAAGTGAGGAGCTGCATTTTTGTTGAAAAGGGATACGTTTTTTATTACGGTACTTAACAAAGGCAGAAGTAGGGGCTATGAAAAAAACAGACAACATATTAAAGGGGTTCAAGACAGTTTGTTGCCCGCCCCCTCGTTTCCCCCCAGGTACTGAAAATTAATATCTTAAAAATTGCATATAAAAAAGTAGATAAATCCAGTTAGCAAGGTTTTGCATAAGTTTTTTTAAAAAAATTTGAGAACCCTTTAAACAGTAATTTCCCCCCGTAAACTCAAGGGTTTTGAGGACTTATGGCTGACTATCAAGTGAACGGTCAGCTTTTTCCGGTGTCGGGGCGCCGTGAAAAATTTTTTGGGGAAAAAACCTGGCACTTATTGTACAATTTTTGGGTGGGGTTTGGGGGAAATTTTTCCTTGGTGCCCCGGGGTTGGCCCGGGGGGGGGGGAAAACCCCCATGTTCTTCACAAAGAACGGGGGAATATGTGTGGCTGGATCTTTTGATATGACGGGCCCATAAAAACCCCCAGGGCTTTTCAAGGAGCTTTTATCAAAGGGAAAAATTTTAAAAATGCCGTTGGGGTGGAAGAACAAGTAAGATATTTTTTTATTTTGGTTTTTTTTACTATTTATTTTTTGGGTTTTTTAAAATTTTACCAAAACTTATTACTTTTTTATTTTTTAAAAAAGGGTTTGGGGAACCAATTCAATTTTACTTGCGTTTTTTAGTGACGATAGAATGAAACACATTTCTACTGGCATTCCACACCACCTTTTGGAGAGTAAATGAAGCTTCACAAAAGCTAAAACCCCAAATCCAGTGCCCAACAGAGGGGACCTGAATTTAATTTTTTTTTTATAAAAAAAATTGGTGTTTAACTTTTGGGGTTTTAAAAACTAATTGAAAAATTAAAAAATATTACAGGCAATCCCTGGAAATTTCCTTGAGAAACTCCTATCACCCCTTTCAATAAGGCGCGGGGTTTTCCCCAAAAAATTTTTAAAAAAGGGGGCAGGGGTTTTCAAAGGAGCCTCACGGGGGGTAAACCAAACGAACCAACCATTAAACATTTTGGGGGGGGGAAAATGTTAGGGAGGCAGGGCCATTTCCGTATACCAAGGGAATAGGGTTTTAAATATTTCGAATGGGGTAACTTGGTGCCAAAAAAGGGGAAAACCCTCATTTCCCGATATTCCACATATTTTACCGGGGAAATGGTAGGTCCTTTTGGTAGTTGCTGGGGTGTCCCAAACAATTAACCCATTCAAGCTTTCTTTTGTGTTGTGTCTGCTTCAAGAACAATGTTTTAAGGGGGCCCGGGAGTTGTGAACATTTGGTTTTTGAACATATTTAGGCAGGTTTCGGTAAATTTTTTGTGGAGTGAAATTTCCCCTAACATTGTCGTTCAAAGGGGGGTTTTTTGGGGAGGTTTTTTTGGCAGGATTTTTACTGACATTTGATCGTTGGGTTTTTTCCCTTAAATGAAAAAAAAAATTTTTTTTTAAAATTATTTTTATGCCTTAAAATTTTTTTTTGTTGCCTTGATATTTTTAAACTTGCAAAAAGGGTTTCTTTCATTTGGATTCTTTTTATCAAAATCAAAAATTTTTTAAATTTTGAAAATTAATACTTTGGGGGTAAAAAAGCCGTCGTGCAAATTAAAAAAAAAATTTTAGGGTATGAACAAAAAACAAAAATCAAAAAAAAAAAATCAGTTAGCCTTTTCTTAGCTTTCAAAAAGAAATTAAAAGGGGTTTTTTTAATATAAAAAACCCCAAAAAATTTTTTAAATAAAATGTTAAATTTTTTAAATTTAAAGATACTTAAAAATATATGATGCCCATTTATTGCATGTTTTAAGTGATTCAAAAGTTAAACTTAATAACCTAAGACTTAAAATTTTAAAAATTTAAAAAAAAAAATTTTAAAAAGGGAAAACATTTTAAAGTAAAAACCCAAAAAATTTTTAAAAAAACAAAAAGTCATCGTCCTTACATCGTCGAATATAACCTAAAGATTCAAACATCAATGAAAATTTTATAAACCCTTTGGGTAAGCCCGGGGCCCCCACCAAAAACCCCCCAAAAATTTTTAAATTTTTTTTTTCCCGTTCATATCAAAATATTTTAAGATTAAAAAAAATGAGAAAAGGGGGGGGGGAGATCAAATTTAAATTAAAACCCCCCCCCATCAACACTTATGTTGTTTTGTTTTTTAGTAAAACCCCATCGGGGGTTTTTTAAACAATGAAAACAAAAATTTTTTGGGGCCCTTTTTTTAAAGTTTGTTGTTTTGAACTTGTGTTTCGGGCCAAAGTCACCAAATGGCCAAAAAAAAAAATTAAAAAAGTTTTAAGAATTCGCTCCTTTTTTTTTGATACTCTTAAATTTAGATGAAATCATTATCAAATGATTGAAAATCATCTTTTCTTGATCATGCTTAGCGGGGTTTTTATCAAAAATGGTCCAAAACCTTTTTTAAACCTATTTTTCCCCCCTTTGGGGGTTCGCTTAAAATGACGGGGTTTTTTTATCATCAGACCCTAACAAAAAAAAGAGCACATTAACTCAAAAGGGTTTTCTAAAATATCAAAAAGTTATATTTTTGAAAAAGGGGAAAATTAAGCAGGAAATTAAAAAAATTTCATACAATTTTTCGGGGAAAAATAATATTTGCATTCCAAATTTTTTTGATTTTGAACATGCCTTCAAACTTTTTTTTTTTCCCCTTTTTTGGGGAATACTTCATCATCACCGACAAAACAATATAAAAACCCTTTTTTTCCCAAAAAAAGCACATTTTTTTAAAAATTTTTTTTGCGTTTTTTTTGGGGGGTACCTCCTGTAATTTTTTTAAAAAAATTTTTAAAATTTTATAAATCAACTTTATTCTTTTGTTTTAAATTTTTTATGTTATACCAAAACCCCCTTCTTCAGAAAAAAAAGAAAGATTGAGTTTTTGTTGTTTAAATTTTTGGTATGTTTGAATCTTCTTCTTTTTTGGAAACCCCCAATAAAAGAATGTAGAAGAATTATTAAAAAAAACCCTGTTTTTAATAAATTTTAAAAGTGGATAAATTTTTTTTTTTTTTTTTTTGAAAAAATAAAAATAGGAAAAATGTTTGAAAAAATATAATAAACAAAAAGATGGTTTCCTTTGATGATTTCGTTAAACCCCTTTAAAAGCAAATGAAAATAGGTTTAGATTTTAAGGGTGATGTTGAAATTTTAAAATAAATGGAAAAATAGGTTTTTTGGGAAAAGATATTGTTTCAAAAATTTCAAATTCAAGATTAAAAAAATTTTTTTTAAAAAATTTATATTTTTTATTTTAAAACCCCCAAAAATTTTGGAAATGATTTGGTTAAATTCAGAAGTGAAAAAATTTTAAAAATCAATAATAAAAACACTTTATGTGTGTCATGTCAATTTTTAAAGCTGCTAGAAAGTTTTTATGGTTCTAAATTAAAGTTACTACTGTTTTTTTGGGAAAAAGATTTTTGGGAAAGGGGAATTATAACTTGTATATTTTAAGAAAAACATGAAAAATAAAAAAGCATTGATCATGTGGATATGTTGAAGCAGACACTTAGGAAAAAAAATTTCATAAAAAAGTTCAAGTTAAATATAGATTTTAAACAAAACATTTTGAAACTGCAAATATAACATTAAAGAGCAAATCTATACATATAAAGTTGGGGGAAAAAATATTGGGGGTTTTCTACTGGAAAACCCCCTTGGGAATGCAAATATTAATATAAAGTTGTTTAAAAACAGGTTATGTCCAAAAAAAAAGGGGTAAAGAGCAAATTTAATAAAAAGCCAAAATATGGAAATTGTTCAACCATAAACCCCCCCCCTGGGATTAAAATATAGCAAATACTTTCAAAAGGAAGCAAACAAAATTTTTCAAACTAAAAATAATAAAAAAACAAACTTGTTTTTTTGAAACACATTTGAAAATTAAAAATCAAAAGATAAAAACAAATAGTTGTTGGGGAAAAAGGGCCCAATCTGTTGTTCAATCTTTATTGAACCCGATCTTGCTGAGTGTCGTTGACTGATTCATCCTCGTTTCCCCTCAACCTGCGAGATCAACAACCCCACTTGTTTTTCCCTGCATTCCCCATGGTTTACCTCTGCAAAGGTGGCGGCAAACAACCCCTCTTCTTTGAAAAACCCCGGGAAAAAGGGAAAAAAAAAAAAAAATAAAAAAAAAAACCCAAAACCCCAAAAAAAAGGGGACCTTAAAGGGAAAAAGAAAAAACTTTTTTGGGTCAAAGTAGCAGGGTGGAAAAAACCGAGGAAGGTGGTGAATCCCCCCTTTTTTGGGAACCCATTAACAAAAAAAAAAAATTTC
The DNA here is from genome assembly GCA_021014915.2 of Artemisia tridentata subsp. tridentata. Classification (NCBI taxonomy): domain Eukaryota; kingdom Viridiplantae; phylum Streptophyta; class Magnoliopsida; order Asterales; family Asteraceae; genus Artemisia; species Artemisia tridentata. The sequence continues at coordinate 189,422,300 of CP139509.1, read as the reverse complement.
CCAACGTTGTAATTTAAAAAATTTTTAATATTTGTAAAAACTTAAAAAAAATTTTAAAAAAAAGTTTTTTTTCCCCAGGGGGGGGAAAACGTCTACTACGCTCCCCTAAAAAATTTCTTAAAAAAAAATTTATAAATCAACGTTTTTAAAAAAAGCATCCCAAAACCCCATTTGGGTGGTTGTTCCTGTTGACATTGAAATCCCATAGTGCTTAAAGAAAATTTCTTTCCCCATAGTTGTCCACCTTCCCCTTTTTGTATTTTTAGGGGGGATACCCGGGTTTCCATCAATTCCCCCTATGCCCGGAAAAAAATTTAAAAAGGGTGTTAAAAAAAAACCACAGGGGGAACCCGACTCCCCCCTCAGCTTAAAATTTCCCCTTAAAAACCCCCAAAAAAACAAAATAAAAATGCATGAAAAAAACTTGCAAAAACTAAAAATTGTAATAAAATAAAAAAAATAAAGATTGTGGACTCTAAAGTTTTTAACCCCCTACAGGGGTGACAGAGCCTATCCTCACAAAAAAAGGATTTTCAATTTTTTTCCCCCAAAACATCCACCCCCTTTTTTTCCCCCCCCTTTACATGGTTTACCCCCCCCCCCCCCCCCCCTTTGTGGATCCGTGTATTGTTTTTTTAAAAAAATTTCAAAAAGAATCCCCTTTTTTATTTAAATTTAAAATTTTTTTTTTCCCCTTGAAAGAAATAGATTAAAGAAAATTTTTTAAAAACAAACAGTCCGTTGGGGAAATTTTTGAACAGCCGTCTGTTTTTTATTGATTTTTTAAAAAATGTAAAAAAGGGGGCATACGGAAAATAAAATTATTTTAATAAAAAATTTTTAAAAAAAAATTTAAATTTGATTTTGTATGAAAAAACACGGTTCGTACTGTTTTTTTATGTGGGGGTTTGATCAAAAACCCCTTTAAAAACCCTTTGAATTTTAAAATAATAAATATTTTAAAAAAAATTTTTAAAAAAAGGTAACATTTTCTTAGAAAACCCCCCCTTTCATGTTTCCTAAAATGGGTAAGTTTTTTTAGGGTAAACTAACATGCATTTGGAAACATAAATTTTTGCTGTATATAAATACATAATAATAAATTTTTAAAATTTTCATTTTAAAAAATTAAATAAATAAAAATTTTTTTCATCTTGCATACATCCTTTGAAATTTAGGAAAATAGGAAAGTATTTTGGAAAATTTTGTAAAAATTATTTGGTAAATGGTTAATATAAAGTTTGGAAGATTTTCATGAGATTTTTTTTTTTGGTATATTTTTTTGGGAAAATCTTTTGTTACCAAAAAACTTTGAAATTTTACAGAATTAACGGAATGGTGATTGGAAAAATTTTTTGAAATTTAGCAAAAATTCCCACGGAACCAAAAATAAAAAAACCCAAAATTTTTTGGGGGGGGGCCAAACCGGGCAGTCAAAAAATTTTCCCCAAAAAGTGCCCCTTTTTTCCCCTAGTTTCTCCAAAGAAAAAATTTTTCCATTTAAAACTTTTAAAAGTAAAAAAAACCATTAGTTAAATTTTTCCCCTTTAAAAAGACAAATGTTATAATTTCATTATTTTAAACAAATGAATGACCCCCCTTAACAAACTCAAGATCAAAAATTTATTTAAGATATTTATCCACCATAAGGTTAAAACTTAAAACATTTCCCCCATAGGGGGTTTCCCCATTTTAAATTCAAGACAAAAAACACCCAAAATGAAAGAAGATTCCTTGGTTTTTAGTTCAAGGATAAAAATAAACAAGAGGGCCTGGTCTTCTCCCCCAAAAAGGGTTTTTTATAAAGGGGAAAAAACATTAAAAATTTCCCCTTCATAACAACCCATTTTTGTCTGGAAAATTTAAATCAAATTTTTTAGTTTTGGTTTGGTTTGTGCCCCAAAACACAAGGGTTTTTTATTTCCCATAAAACATAACTTTTTTACCCTTTAAAAACTCAAAAAGCTTAGTACCGGAAAAAAATTAACCCCTACGGGAGTGGTTTAAACCCAAAAAAAAACTCGACATCCCTTTTTTTTTTTTCCAAAAAGAAGGCCATTATTTGGCCCCCCCAACAAAACCCTATTTTCTTTGGGAAAAAAATTCACTTGTAAAAGGTTTTTTTTTCCCCCCCCCAAAAACTTGGGTTTTTTTAGTGGAATCCAGTTTTTATGGGGAGTATAGGGGGAAGGGGCTCCCCTGACCGAACCACAAAAAAACTGTTTTGGTTTGCCTTTCTTTTCTTACTTTTTTTTTTTGTTTATTAGTGTTTGCTTTTGGTGTTATTTTAATAAAAAATTGGTAAATTTCTCCCAAAAATTTTCAAATTTTCCCCAAAGAAAATTTTATAAAACAAAATTTTTTTTTAAAACGGGAAGATTACCCCCCCCCCCCCTTTACGTTTTAAAAAATAATTTTGTTTGGTTTTGAATGGTGAAAACCCTTACATAGGGTTTTCCCCCCCCTTTTGGAAAAAAAACCAAAAAAAAAAACCCCCCCATCGTTTAAAACCCCTTATTCCTGAATTTTTCAAAGTTTGTAAGGTTTTTAAAATTTTTTAACCAAAAAAGATTCTTTTAATCCGTCTTTTGTAAAAAAAAATTAAAATTTTTTCCCTTTAGGTTTTTAAAAAAGTAATAATTACCTTTAAAGAAAAAGGGGGTAACCCTTTTTTAAAAATTTTTTGTTAAAGGAATATGAATTTTTGAAAATCGAAAATTGGAAAAAGCCAAAGGGGGCCCCGGAAACCCGAGGGGCCCCAAACCCAGGGGCTAAAAGGGGGGCCCAAGGGGTTTTAATGCGTCCCCAAAATAATTTTTATTTCTCCCCCCCTTTGGGAAAACCCCCCCCGTCCAACTTAAACTTAAAAACTTTTTTCCCTTTTTTTGATAACAATGGGTATTTTTCAAAAAATTTGAAGCAGAAAGGGGGACTTTTTAGACGGGTTATCAAAAAAAAACCCTTTCCCATTTTACTAAAACCTCCAATACACTTTGATTTACCCCGACCCAAAAAATAACTTAACTATCAAAATTTTTAAACAATTGATTACTCCCCTGGGGGGTTTTTTTAAAATAAAACCAAACCCCCCCCTTTTCTTTCTCCAAAAATAAATAAATTTTCCCCCCTTTTCTCCCAAAAAAATATGACCCCCTTAAAACAAAATTTGGCAAGCTAATTTTTAAAATTAATAAAAATTGGGGGGGGAAACCTTTAATTGATATTTTAAATTTTTAACTTATTTTTGGGGGTTCATATAATGCCCAATTCCCCTTTGGTTAGTAAGTTCTTATTCCGTAAAAAAACCTAAAAAAATTACCAAAAGAATAACTTTGGGTTTTAAAACAAAAAAAATATTCCTATTTTAACATTAAATTTAAAAATCCAAAATACAAATTCAAAATACACCATATTTAAAAAAAAATACTATAATTAAAAAACCCATAACTAATACATACCCCCCTTTTGTTTAAAGGTCTAAATCTTGCCCCCAAATACAGCCAATTTCCCAATTAAATACAAATCCAATCTCATTTCCTTCAATCAAAAAACATTAAAATAAATTTCAAATCACATTTAGGGAGAGTTACTTTCCTCAAATCCAACAACAACATTTAAAATTTTCCCCCTCCCCAATTTATGCCAATTCATCTTCATTTTATACTATCCTTTTTTATATTTTTTTTTTTTCCCCCAAAAAAAAAAAAATTATTTTATAAAATAACACTTTCAAGGGTTTAAAAATCCAATACCCCCTTTTGAATCCCTTTAAAAATCAAAAAAACACTAATTAGGTTTCATTTTTTATACAACTAAAAGGGGAAAGGGCATTTTCACACTTTTTTTTCAAGGGAACCCTTTTTTTCCTTCCCCCTTTTTTTAAGAACCAATTCTAACCTTATTCAAAAAAAAAAATCTAAATATCCTGGTTTCTTAATTTTTTTTTTGGGTAAAGGAAAATCTTCAACCCCTTTTTTTACAGGACAACTAATTAAAATACCTTTAAAAATTTTTCCACCCCCCGGGAACAGGCCCCTTTAAACAACTTTGATAAGAACATCGGGGGTTACCCCATTAATTTTTTTCCAAAAACACATTAGGTTTTTTATCATTTTTCGGTGGGGCCCCTCCTAGGAACAGTTTTCAAAAAACCTCAATCTTGAGCTGTCATCTGAAACCCTTCACCTTTGAACCCAAAATAGAATACAAACAAAATTTTAAAAAAAAAAAAATGAATTTTTTTTGCAAAGATAAATAAAAAAGAAATACGGGACTTAAAAAACACCTTTTATAAGTTTAAAACTTTTTCTCATTTTTAACCTTACCAGGAAAAAATGTAAGAAAGAAAATTTTTTGTCGGAATATTCAAAGGAAAAAAAAATTTTTAAAAAATTTTCCCCAAATTTCCTTTTTAAAAAACAAGTCCAATCTTTTGTAAATTGCACGTTTTAACTCGAAAGGGATAAAAAAATTAGGAAACAAACCAACAAATCAACCTTGTCGTGTAAAAACTCACTTGGTTTGATGTTTATATTTTAACAACTTTTTTTTTGAGTTCAACAATAAAACTTTTTTGGGCCACGAAACCATTAAGCAAAAAGGGGCCCCCTTAACTTTAATAAATCCCCTTTTTAAAAAAAGGGAAAACTTAAAATTTAATTTATCACTACTTTCTTTTTGAAAATCATTAATTTTCAACATTTTTCCCGTTTTACAACTTTTTACTGAACATTTTTATCAAAAAATTTTTAAACCCATAAAAGCCTTAAAAAAAATTTTTCATTTTTTCCCAAAAAACAAAAGTTGAAAATAATATTTTTCAAATTTTGACAGAAACCAAATCTTCTTTCAAAAGACTCTGTCCCTTTCCCCTTTAACCGATAAACAAGTTAGACGCCGTTTAAAACTTGCCCCGACTTCACATAAAAGTGAATAAAATACCAGCAGAAATCTTTTAGCCAGAGAAATCACTTGTTATTTTGACTTTTCCGAAAACCTTTTTTTTTTATTCTTTTGTTTTTGAACCCAAAAACCCTGAAAAAAAACCCCAAAATAAAATTTTTTTAAAGATCTTGGTTGCACTTTTCAAAACTTTCCGGGGGAATGCTCGTTCTTAATGAAAATTTATACATCAAAAAAAGAAAAAAAATAAGTTTTGTATTGAAATAAGTAAGAAAAATCCGGGCTATCCCAACTTCATTTTTTTCCCCCGGAAAAAATTTAAACCCCAGTATCTGGGGGAGCTTGTTCATCTTCCCCGTTCCCGCCCCCCTTTTTTTAAAATGATTTTTCCTTTTTTCCTGTATAACATACTTTTTGGTTATAAATAAAATTAAAAATTTTCATGATTGGGGAAAAATTATATTTTCATAATTTTTAGGATCTTTTCTCGGTCCAAGATAATTCCAGGACCTTTTTATAGAAATAACAAACAGTTTTCCCGAACCAACCAAGCCTGCACGTGTAAAAAAAATTTTTGGTTCAAAAAGTGACATAACATATAAGGGGTTTTGAAATTTAAAAGGGCAAAATATTGAAACCGGCAAAATGTTTGGAATTTGGATAAATGTTTGGTTTTTAAAGAAACCATGTTGGTTTTGTCAAAGGCAAACTGTCCCCAAGGTTGTCTTTTAAAAATTTTTTGAACCATGGGAACAAAAATTTCCCCCTTTCTGCAACCCAAAAATTTGATTTATGTCTTCCCCCCTCCGGGTAAAAAAGAATTTTTTTTATGTAGACCGACCCCCTGTTTTTAATTTTCTAATTTTTTTAAAATGTAAAAAAAATATGTTCAAAAAAAAGTTTTTGAAATTTCTCCCATTTTTGGAAAAAAGGGTTGGATCATTTTTACCTTCAATTTTTGCAAAGGAAATTGGTAACGGGAAGATGCATCCCCCAAATAATTCATTTTTTGGTTGATTTTTTTTTGAATTAACTTTTAAAAATAAAAATAAAAATTCTCGTTAAAATAAAAAAAAGTGTAAAGAAAATTTTTGAACAAAAAAAATTTTTTGACCCCCTTTAAATCAAATAAACCTTTCAAAAAAATTTAAAACATTTTTTTTTAATAAAAGATCAAATGAATTTAAGGTCTAAAAAACAAAACAGCTTCCCGAAAAAACATATTAAATTTTTTTATACAAAAAAAAACTTGGGCAAAAATTATTGACCCTTTTAAAGAAAGAAACCTCGGCCCCCCGGGAACCCAGCACATAAAAATACCTAATTCCTGAAACTCAATTTCATGTATAATTTTGAAAAATCCGAAAAAAGGGGTTGCAATTTGGATTTAAAAAAATTTAATCGAAATAACCTAAAACATTCATTGTGGGGAAAAAAAGGTTTTTGATTCCTTATAACTTTTTAAAAACTAAAACTTCTCTCCTTTCCCCCATCCAACTAAATAATTCACCTACAAATTTTTCTTTATAAAATTAAACCTTTTTTTGTTTTGAAATTAAAAAATCAAAACTTGCTAAAAGTAAAAAATAAAATTTACTTCTAATGTCCAAATAACCCCTACATAATTTGGGGGTTTTAAAAAAATTGTGATCTTGGTTTTTTACATTAAATGCTTAAAAATCAACCAGTTAAAATTGAAAATTTTGTATAAATTTTTAAAAAAAAAAAAAAAAAAAATTGTATATAAAATTTTCAACCCCCAAAAAAATTAGCTTGATTGGGGAAAAAAAACAATCATAGAATTTCCCAACCGATAATAGGGTTTTAAAAAAAAAGCTTTGGTAAGAACAAAACATCAATCAGCCTAAAAAGAAATATTAAAAAAAAAAACAATTGCATATAGAAACATCATATTAGTATAACAACATTATTAAGAATGTATCAACGAAATGATTTACCTCCTGATCCACCAGAACCATCAAAACCTTTTGAACCTCCAAAACCTCCAGAACCTCCAAAACCTCCACTCTTTCTGAAACTGCCACCTGGTGCTGATGGTGATTTCTGGTATCCCATGTTACCAATTTTTTTCCCTGGAAACCTATTCATGACTGATTTTGTGATATGAAAGATATATGTCGATTGATAAATGTGATGCTAACAAATCGTGCACTTACTGCCTTTATAGATAAACATTAGGGTTTTGGAAAAAAATTTGAGTTTAAAATAATTCGTAATTTTTGTGATATGCATTTGAAATTCAAAATGGATCATAATGAATAATTTAAAATCAGTATGTTTAATTTTGGAAGGTAATATTCAGTTTGAATTAGAATAGCAGAGATTTTAGGGAGATAATTAAGGGGTGTGTTATGCATTGTGTTTTGATAAGAGTATGAAATTCGGATTGGAAGTAAAATAGAATTGAAACATGACATTTTTGTTTTCCAATATCTATCACAAAAAAAAATAGTTGCTCCAGTGGTTAGAGTGTTGGCTCTGAGTAGGATGTCCAGGGTTCGAACCCAAGTGGCAATTAGGTGGCATTTCAATGCAACATGTTTAGCTTTTTATATTTACATAAGTTACTTAAATAAATTGCAGAAACGAGCACTTAAAATTATTCGGACAAGAATATTATTTCGTTCAGATTTAGACTTTTTAGCCACTTCTTACCTGTAACATGTTGTAGTTAGATTTAGACCTAATACACTAAAACACACCCATACATTTGTTTCATTGAAACCTCAACAGGAACAACTAGTATACCTTTGGTAGTTAGTTTTCCACGGAGGCTGACAATAACCCCCCAATCTAAAACCCTCCAAAAACAAAACTTCTTCTTCCTTCCATTGAAAGTAAAACCATGACCATGAAGAATTAATAAACCCTAATTGAATTGAATTCAGTTCAATTGAATAATAACGATGCCAATATTCTTCCATAACTATCTCAAACTATCTTTAAACAAAACTATAACCTCTTATTCATTTCATCATCTATTCCGCCGTCACTTCCATTTAACCCGCCCTAGATTCATTTTAATCCGCCCATTAGCTGCTGCTTCTTCTTCTTCTTCGAATAATAAGCTTGTTAAAAGAATCGCTGGAAAAAATGACTCCTATTCGTTGCCCTATTTTTACCACCAGAATTTGCCTTATGGACGTTACGCTTACGACGAATATGCTTCCGAAGAGGACTCCGACCACGAACCATCGCACAATTTGGTTCGTATTATTTCCATTCCATACTTAAGTGATACTCGAGAACACAGTGTAACTGAAATAGATTTTTCAATAGGATGATGTATCACATTAGTAAGGGGGTGTTTGTTTAACCTTATTTGTGCGCTTATGAGCTTATTTGAGTTCCGCTTATATTTCATAAGTCCTAATTTTTCGACTATAATAAACTTACATAAGTTTCAAAATAAGCCGGAAAATTAGAGCTTATGGAATATAAGCGCAACTCAAATAAGCTCATAAGCTCACAAATAAGCTTAAACAAACACCCCCTAAGCCTTTACGTTTGCGAGTTTGATGTAATAGTTTTAGCGTATATGGAAGCTTGTAATTTTGTAATTTATAAGGAATCGGAAATTAGAGAAATTACATTGGTAGTTGTAATTTATATTATAGAAAAAATGTGACTAGGGAAATGATCGTTTTAATTTATATTATAGAAAAAAAGTTACTAGGGAAATGATCGTTTTAAGTTTTAGAATTAGCAATGTTTAAATGAGCTTGTTATCGAGCAGGGGGCTTCGACTCTTGATAACATTGAAGAATGGCAACGGAAGCTAACTACACTAATCCGTAATAAAGATGAGCAAGAGTTAGTTTCACGAGAGAAAAAAGACAGAAGAGACTTTGACCAACTTACAGCGTTAGCTACTCGCATGGGTTTACATTGGTATACGATACTGTTCTATGTATGTATTGGCTATTGATATCTGTCTGTCTTTTTTGTCTACTTATGTTAATGTATTATTTGCAGCCGCCAATATTCCAGAATAGTTGTCTTTAGTAAAGTTCCCTTGCCAAATTACAGATCAGATTTAGATGCTAAACGCCCACAAAGAGAGGTAATCTATGTTTATGTCATTTACATTTGTATCAAGTTTTTTCCTCCCGAAAGTATATGTAATGCTGTAGTCTACATAACAACTGTTTTTCTTACAAATGATAGTGTTAAGTGCATCCATGCACACTCGACTACATGCATATACAAAATTCACGAAAAAGTCAAACGTGTCTATGCTAAACACACACACGCACTTATGCATTTGTGGCTTGTTCTAGTTAGTGGAGTTACACTTGATTAGTATTGCTTACATACCGCCCATTTGGTATACCTTTACGCATTATTGTCCACATGAACAACCCCTCGTATTAATTTTATGAAATAAATGGTTCATTATGAGTTATCCCATGAAAGATATGAGTGTTAACAAATCACCCCACCCCTTCCCGGAATTCGCTCAATGAGACAAGTTAGGGTAGCGAGTAGCAACTCTTACTTGAACATTCTTGCACATCATTCACTTAGTGATTCTCTTGACTGTACTTCTACCTTATCGTTGACACTGTAAATATAGTTAAGTCCGTACTCCCTGTACTTGACAATAGATCCCAACATTGATATACTATGTTTGATCACCTCTTTCTTTATCCATATGCTTAAGTGTATGCTTAAAAATCTGTAGGTGGTTCTTTCTCCAGAATTACATAGTCGGGTTGATTATCATCTCAAAGCATACCTTTCACAAAAGTCTCTTACTAGAGATGGTTATCAAAATAACGTCTTACCAACGTCAAGGATGATAACAAATCATGATACAGAGGAAGCATTTCGTGAGCAAGATGAACCTATGAGACGAAGTCCTGTTGCAGAGGGAATTCTGCGCCGGAAGAGTTTGCAGCTGCGCAATGTCCAACAAGATTGGCAGGTTTGTCTCAGTCATATTTGAAAGAAGATTATTGTACTGGGAGATTGGTTAGTTTTTGGAGGTGTTTAAATGCGTGTTTTCTAAGGGATTATGCGGTATTGAATGATCAAAATAATATAATTAATTGTAAATCAGCAGACAATATAAAATAGTGTATAGTGTTTTAATGTGCATCTGTTATTTGAAGTTGTAATTAGATAATGAGATGTTTGCTTGTTTGGAATTTTTCAATATTCATGAAAATAATAAATGCAGTGACATTTTTTACAAATAGTAGAGATATGAAGTGTAATAAAACAAGTCTTCTTAATATATGTTAAAAGAAGGAAAATAAGTAATATTACTTTACCATGGGATTATCTTATTTTGAAGACAAAATGAAACTGATAATCTAAAACTGATTGATTCAACCCAAAAGTAATCCCTTAGAAGTATATATGATCTTTCAAAAACTAAAAAAATGTTTATTGTGACTTCGAGTAGCAATAGTCTGATAATCAGTTCCGAAACACAAAGACTAACAACCCTGATCCCCCGCTGGACTTATTTAGCGCTTTAAAGTTTAAAGTTGCTTAAGGTGGTGTCAGAATTATGACTTAATTGTCTTAATATGAAAAAAGCTGGATTCTTGTGAAAAGTAGGTTGTTTTGTGCTTAATTAAAAAAAGCTGGCTAAAAGTGAAAAGTGATGGAGTTGAGGGTCTCCCCAACCCCAAGTATGACTTAATGAAAAAAGAAAACAAACAAGCCCTAACATCATATCTGTATCTGCCTTCCTGAGCTCACTATTGTTTCACGTTCTCACAATCTTTAAATCTCAGAAATATGGTCTTTATATATATAGTTATACACACTATGAATGCTAATGTTAGGCCATGACAGTTCATTTTAACATCTTTAAATTTTTATTTTTTTGCTGTAGGAATCTACTGAAGGCCAGAAAATGCAAGAACTACGGAGAAGTTTACCTGCCTATAAAGAGAAAGAAGCGTTGTTAAATGCTATTTCTAGAAATCAGGTGTTTTTTGCTTACATGTTTTACGTTTGGTTGCTTTATTGATTTGAATTGCAAAATTGTGGAATAAAATTTTATTTGTACAACTTTGTTGAAATACTGACATAGTTAGTTTATGGCATATAAGTGACGTGTTCCCGCAATTTTGGCACATGTACTTGTCATGAGTTAATTGGGGTTGTGATTTATCTTTAACGGGTCAAATGTTTAAAATAAAAGAAGCTGGCTATAAAGGAAAGGGTTCTTGCAAGTGAATTTTTAATGTATAAAGTCGTAAAATTCTTTTTAAAATAATTATTCAATTACCCAAATGACTAATATTTTATATTTAAAGGTGATCTTAGCAGCCCTAAACTGTCCCGCGCAAATAAAAGTACACTCATTTAGCAGGGAAATAAACAATATAGAATCACCTACTTTTTCTTTCAGAAATGATCTATGGAAATATATTGGTATTAGCTACATGTACTGTTGTACAATTGTGCAGTTGGTGCAACTGCTTGATATGTCTAATAATAAGCTTGATAATATTAACCAAGTCTTATGTTGTCTAGACTAGCTTAGTCCCGGTGTTACCAAAAAGAAGTTAAGCCTTTATGCTAGTTGTGACAGTTTCGCCCTATTTACATGTGTCAATGCGGGTTATGTTTACACTCGAACAGTTCAATAAAAAATAGGCAAAAAAGAAAACTGATGAAATGGGTTAAACGATTCAAAAGTTGCTCCAAAGTGTATTTAAGTGCACAAAACCTCATAAATAGTTTTAAAGTTATATTTGACTATCTAGTTGTTCATAATATATATTTGAATTTAGACAAGAATAGTTTTGAGGTTAATCGAACCTGACCTGGTTCAACTGTCAACAAGATTACCTGTCTTGACAATAGCCATTTTTGAACACTTACACATCCCGACCATTTTGCCACCTCTACGTTATGCATTGATAAGTTTTGGACAAAAATGAATGAAAATTGTTTTGGCAGGTAATTGTGGTGTCTGGTGAAACGGGTTGTGGTAAAACCACACAACTACCTCAGTACATATTAGAGTCAGAAATCGAAGCTGCTCGTGGAGCCCATTGTAGTATTATCTGTACCCAGCCCAGACGGATATCTGCTATGTCAGTTGCTGAGAGGGTTGCTGCTGAACGAGGGGAGAAGCTTGGAGACTCAGTATGTTTCTTTTGCTAGGTTTATAGTGTCTTAATAAGACCCTTGCATGTTTTTATCTATATATCTTATTATCCTCTTCAAAAGGTTGGGTATAAAGTTCGGCTTGAGGGAGTAAAAGGAAGGGATACTCGTCTCCTGTTTTGCACTACTGGTATTTTGCTCAGGAGGTTACTACTGGACAGGAGCTTGCGAGGTGTAACACATGTTATTGTTGATGAGATTCATGAACGGGGGATGAATGAAGGTAACTCAAAGAAATGCGTAAAGATTGTAGTATTATCTATCATAAATTTTTCTTTATAAATATTTGGTTTGTGGCAGATTTTCTACTTATTGTTCTAAAGGAGCTCCTTCCTCGTCGACCAGAACTGAAGTTAATTTTGATGAGTGCAACCCTAAATGCTGAGCTTTTTTCCTCTTACTTCGGTGGGGCCCCGATGATCCATATTCCTGTAAGTTTATTTGATGTTAGATAATGGGGATATTTAGTAATTTGTGTCTGGATAAACAGGTATTGCTTCTGAATTAGGGGCCGGATAATAAGTTTTAAGTAATTTAAATGTAAACTATAAGCACTTACTCCTTTTAATCAAATTGTGGTACCTTTTAGTTCTACCACACAGTTGTTGTCTCCTCTGTACTCAAAATGCTCTTTTTAGTCCATGTGCTAAATTATGAAAATAACTAGATTCTGTCAAGCACCCAAACAACTGATTATCTGATCATTAACTTCAAACAGCAAAAGCACTGCCAAACACCGTCTCCTAAAACCCCAAGTTATTAGGATTGCTAGTCCGATTTTGATTATTGAAAATCACACATCATAGAAAAACACACCCCTTACACCCCATAAGGCCATGCTTAGCATAATCTTTGAGCATTAATGATTGCTTTTAGATCTTGATCTTTTCATTTTATACCCATCTCTATATTCAGTGACTGTTTGTTATTCATACACTTCTTTGGGCAATTTCTTCTTGGCAGGGTTTCACCTATCCAGTTCGGAGCTATTTTCTCGAGAATATTTTAGAAATGACTGGATATAGGTTGTCAACATATAATCAAATTGATAATTATGGCCAAGAAAAAAGTTGGAAAATGCAGAAACAAACTCTCCGTAAAAGAAAGAGCCAAATTGCTTCAGCTGCGGAGGTATATTCTTTTTGGAGAATTTACTTCTTTGTCCTACATTGCTTTACATAATTCGACTAATTAGAAACTTTTTGCATTGTATTAGGATGCACTTGAAACTGCTGATTTAAGAGAGTTTAATCCGCGGACGAGGGACTCTTTATCTTGTTGGAACCCCGATTCAATTGGGTTTAATCTTATTGAGAATGTTCTTTGCCATATATGTAGAAAAGAAAGGCCGGGCGCTGTTTTGGTATTTATGACTGGTTGGGATGATATAAATTCTCTGAAGGATCAACTCCAAGCTCATCCACTGCTGGGAGATCCAACAAAAGTTTTGCTGCTTGCATGCCATGGTTCTATGGACAGCTCCGAACAGGTAATAACAAGGATATATATCATGTATCATGTTTTGGGGCTCAAATCTGTTAATTTATATATACTTAAAAATCATTGTTTAACAAGGTAGTTTATGTTTAAATATGTGGGGATACCTTGGTTAGGCCGCATACATCTTCAAAGCCCCGCCTTCCCCGGGTAACCTGAACTGGGAAAACCTCATCCGTTTACCCGTTTTTGTTTAGGTTAATTCCATAAAAATGTAACCAACTGTTGGTCCAACTCTTATTTCAGGTAACCATGCTATTTTTTCACCAAATAAAACCTAAAACTTTCGAATGTTTCTAAGTAATTTCAGAATGCTGATGTGGCAGATGCTACCTTTGATCATACCGACTTTTTCTTTGAAGTAGGGCTGATGTGATGCTGAGAAGATTACCTTGATATTTTTGAAATGAGGTGGTTTTTTTATTTGTGTTGCAAACAAAGTTAGTTACCCAAAATAAAAATTGGACCAAGTTTGGTTACCCTTTTATTCTACTGACACGATTTATTTTAGCAGTAATTGTGGTCCAAGGCCTGGGATATGATTCTTTTTTTTTTTCAACTTTGTTTCTCCTAAGAGGCTTTCTTTTTTTAATGAATGTAAAAGATAAGATTAACTTTTTGTTATTGTGAAAAATTTTAAGTGTTTAGAAGCGCAAGTTCACTTCCCTCAGCAATGGTTAGTGTTTGTAGATATTTAGGAAGTTAAAATGATATTATTTGATAGGAAATCTCTCTAAACTAGCTGCTCAGCCCCGTATTCTACTCGTACTAGTTAAGTGCTAGCGCGCCCTAGGCCTATTAGAGAAAGAAGTGCTAGTTATAGCGCGCTACAACGCATCTGACTTTAATCATGGTGTTACGCGATTTACCTCCCTCATGCTGGTCGTGGGACCAATCAGTGGGGGCTGCTAGAGGGTCGATTTCCCTTTTCTTTTGAAAAGCTCAACTAAGATTTATATTATTAATGTTGTATTTGATGCTTATAGTTTCTTAGGTATTATCTGTTGTTTTCCTTTAAGAAAAAGTATTAGCTCTCGTAAAGAAGATATTTATAATGATTAATGTTTTCTGATGTTTTTATAATTTTCTTCATTTGCTGTGGCTGTTTTTAACAGAAATTAATATTCAATAAACCCGAAGATGGTATCAGGAAAATAGTTTTAGCCACCAACATGGCTGAGACAAGCATAACAATCAACGATGTAGTTTTCGTAGTCGACTGTGGAAAAGCTAAAGAGACGTCGTATGATGCACTCAACAACACTCCATGTTTGCTACCTGCTTGGATCTCAAAGGCATCTGCTCACCAAGTAAGACTACTGTCATTAACATGTATGAGCGGGTTGTGTTTGTCAGATAATGGGTCAGAATGGGCTCCATTCAAATGGGTTTATTACTATGGGTTTAGGTGCTGTTGGGTTGACTTGATAACACTTTCTGGTTAGTGAGTAAAATGATTTAAAAGATAGAAAGAATTCAATGTCAAGGTAGTCAAAAGTGAGAAAAAGCTATCAACCAGGCGCTAAGGTGAGGCATTTTCCAATAAATCGCCTTGGATCGCGAAAAGGCCATGCGTTTTGCTGGGGCGACCAAAAGCGTTGCTTAGTCGTTAAGTCCCTTTGGCAGGCGTTCAATCCTCTTGTGGTTTGACCAGTTTGCTAGTTAGCTATATTAGTTGAGAAAACATAACCCGGATCCACCTTTTCTTAGCAAGTGAATGGCTCGAAATTGCCACCTTTAGTTTTATTATTGTATGTGAGCTCATTTAGTTTATTTTGCATTCATGTAGAGGAGAGGAAGGGCAGGTCGTGTGCAACCAGGCGAATGTTACCACCTGTATCCCAAATTTGTCTACGATTCTTTTGCTGAATATCAACTGCCGGAACTGTTGAGGACACCCTTACAATCTTTATGCCTCCAAATTAAAAGTTTGCAACTTGGCAGTATTTCAGAGTTCTTATCAAGAGCCTTGCAGCCACCGGAACCTTTATCAGTAAGTTCAAAATAAATTCATCTCAGTAGTAAAAATTACATCTAACTGAGACGAGCTCAAGCTTAGTCTAAGGTGCTTGGGTTGGCTCGACTTGTTTGCTGTAATATATCCTGCCAATATGTGTTTGTGCTTGAATTTTGTATTCTTCTCAACTGCATACTCAAAATTTGCTTCATTACAGGTTCAGAATGCTATTGAATACTTGAAGATTATTGGGGCTCTAGATGACAACGAAAATCTTACTGTGTTAGGTAATGAAGTCCTTGAATTCATTTAGTTTTCTTTTGGTTTTTAGTATTTGGAACCTTTGCATACAATAAGGTGACTGTTACGACCCATTTACATTCTAATGGGTTGATTTTCATTGTATCAAAGTAAAATTTTAGCTAATAGGGGTTAAAGTCTCAAACGGATTAAAAGTCATGTAAAGTCCATATTCAATAGATACAACCTTCTAACTCATTTTTTTTCAAATATTTGGATTAGTATTGTAATAGTATTATTTTCATCATAAATAGCACGTTAATTTCTTTTATCTCTCAAATAAAAGGGTGAGAGAATGCTAAGTTTTATTTTCTCTATACAGAAGGCAAAAAATTTTGTTCGCCTTGACAACCCAACTCGAGCAACCCGTTTTGGCACATATTAAAAAGAAACGTTTCAACCGGGAGATGTCTTGATCCGTTACCCACCACTGGACCCTCCCATCCTGTCATTATTATTATATAAACTTATAAATACTATAACTAGTTTTGTTTACTTTCTGAATAGAAATATTTGACTAAACTAACCTAATCATGTCGGCATTTTTGCAGGACGTAAATTGTCGGTGCTTCCAGTTGAACCTAAACTTGGTAAGATGTTGATCTTAGGGGCTATTTTCAACTGCCTTGATCCAATAATGACAGTTGTTGCTGGTTTGAGTGTCAGAGATCCTTTTATGATGCCCTTTGACAAGAAGGATGTAAGTACCGTACGCATATTTTCTAACGAGATATACCTGTCAGAATGGTTTCCAGTTTAGATGAATCTATATTATTTGAAAACAACATGCAGGATTATGATTTTCTTGTGTTTTGTTTCGTAAGGTATATGTCTAGCTCTGTATCAACTACATTAAACTTATTGACTGTACTTACCAAAACCCCACTTGACCTTCCAAAATTTGTAAAGTAGGGCTCCCTCTCGAAAGAAATAGGTGTATGTTCACTTTAATGATAAATAGGTTAATATGAATTAAATTCATTAACCTTGCTCCTAAACTTTATGTATTTGTGTTATGTGCTCAAGTCATCTATATGGAATTTTTTTTTGGAGGTTCATTAATTGACATCAAAAGTCGAAGCATTCTACTATTTTTCTTCATCTAAAGTCTGGTAACGGGTCAAAATGGGGTCCTGTTGAATTGCTTTATCTCTTAGTATGGGTCGAAATGTGTCGGTTGACCCTTAATCACTTCTTTATCCAACTTTTCTTTAACAAATGATACTTTAGTAATGATTACTAACATATCTATCATGATATTAATCTAAATCTTTGAATGAAATGATTTACGAAGTTGTATGCATTAAACATAAACTTTAGGCATTTGACCCGTCTGAGTCATTCACCTTTTATCTAAACTTCTTAATTTTATCCTATTTGGCTTGTTTGAGATGTCACAAACCAAATCGACCAATCTATAAGTTAATGGGTCGATTATGCCACCTCTGCTAGTTTCCAGTTGCCATTTTCTATTGTATGTTGAATTTATTAAGTAAACTCTGATGATCTAAGTATAAGTTTCACCAATATTGTCTCTCCCTTGATTTTGTTAGCTTGCTGAGGCGGCAAAAGCCCAGTTCTCTGGACGTGATAATAGCGACCACCTTGCTTTACTCCGTGCATTTGATGGATGGAAAGCTGCTGAAAGACAGCAATCGGGTCACGAGTATTGCTGGAGAAATTTTCTTTCTTCACAAACTCTTAGAGCTATTGATTCTCTTAAGAAGCAATTTTCTTATTTACTTCGAGACAGTGGTTTGGTTGAAAATATGGAGAAATGCAACACATGGAGCCATGATCAACATCTAATCCGAGCCATCATCTGCTCAGGGCTATTTCCGGGAATTTGCTCTGTTGTGGTGAGTATGATATATTGACTCATGAGTTCCTCTTCTGTTGTCATTCCTTTTTTACCTAAAAAATAGCTTCAGAAGTTTCAAGTAAACCTTCTTAGATTGATTCTCTTTCATTTTTATTAGTTTAATTAAATTAATTAAATGCTTGTTCAAGTTAATATGATTAAACCAAGAGGGTCAAAACTGTTGCTGACGGGTGGGTTGGGTAACAAATAATTTTTTCCGTATAGGTTGGTTGGGTAATGTAATTTTTTCAGGTATGGAAATGTCCTGTGATTTAATATACATTGATGCATGGAAGTGAACTTCTTGTACATGTGGACACTTGATTAAAACAGCTTTTTCTGTGTAATGATGCTGTTTTAGTTAGTCTATATGATATTTATGTTAGGTATATTATTATCCTGCTTGAAAAGAATTTCACAAAGTTTTCCACAATAATTCGTTAGATTTCTGTTAACCCTTCTGAGAACATGCACATTCTTTTTTTGGCAGAACAAAGAAAAATCAGTATCATTGAAAACAATGGAAGATGGTCCAGTATTGCTGTATTCAGTAAGTCTATTTTGCCTCTTTGATATTTAAAAAGCATTTTCCTTGACAAGATTTCAACTTACTTAACTTACAGTAAGTTATTATCTAATTTCAATTCCCCTTTCTTTCAAATAGAATTCAGTTAATTCTCAAGATCCAACGATCCCATATCCATGGTTGGTATTCAATGAAAAAGTGAAAGTAAATTCTGTCTTCTTACGGGATTCAACAGCTGTGTCCGATTCAGTAGTTCTCATATTTGGAGGAAGTGTTTCCAGAGGCGTTATGGTAATTGAGTTTTTTGTTCATTTTCAATTCTCTCGTTATTCACACAAGAATAAAGAACCTAAAATGCAAGTTGTTTTTGGATAGGATGGACACTTGAAAATGTTGGGTGGTTACTTAGAGTTCTTCATGAAGCCTGGCTTGGCAGGCACATATCTTGCTTTAAAGAGAGAGCTGGATGAACTCATCCAGATGAAGGTAAACAACATGGTGGCATAAACTCTTTGGTTCGTTTACAACATTGCTGCATTATATATCGCAAACCCTTTAACTAGAGGTTGGTTTAACCGGTTTATCTGAAAGTCTAAAGGTTCGAACGGGCAAATTATAAATATTACCTAAAATGAAATGGGCAGGTCAAATTGGTTGAAAGTGGCCCCAGGTGTCAATTTAAATGTTTACAATCTCTTATCGACCTATTCAAACTCGAACGATATAGATATTATATTATTAGTGAAGTTTTTCATATCATATTCACTAAATTAATTATAATTAGAAGAAAAATGTGTCACTGATTTCACCTTACCTTTAACCCTTTTTTTTTTTACTATACACTTGATACATAGAATTTGATCAAAGAGGGGTTTGCATGGTTAAAAAACACTTTAGGCGATCTCCATCTCATTTGTCCATTTCATATCTTTCTAAATTGTTATATTTGACCCGTTTGAAATTAAAATCAACCCAAATTTGTTGAAATTGGCATTTCTGGATAACAGCATTGGTGCATGTGCTTAAAATTTAATTACTAAGATTTACATTACCTTTGTCATCATGATGTGTATTGCAGCTTCTGAACCCCAAAATAGATATAGGGAACGACAATGAACTCCTGGAGTCTCTAAAACTATTGGTATCAGGGGACCGATGTGAGGGCAGATTCGTCTATGGTCGTAAGGTGTCACCAATTTCAAAGAATTCTGGAAAAGAATCAGTTAAAAAAAGCACATCTTCAACAAATGGCAGCATAGCAGAACATGATAATTCCAAGAATCACTTGCAAACGTTACTTCTAAGAGCGGGTCACCAACCTCCTACCTACAAAACATCCCAGCTAAAAAATAATAAATTCCGATCCACTGTGGTCTTTAATGGATTAGATTTTGTTGGTCAGCCATCTGGTAGTAAAAAACTTGCAGAAAAAAGTGCTGCGTCTGAGGCTCTTCAGTGGTTAACAGGAGAGACCCAGTCATCACAAAAGGCGATGGACCATATCTCAACCATACTAAAAAAGAGCAAAAAGAAAAATCGAGTTCCCACCTCAAAATGGGGGTAAGCCCCCGAGTCATAGAAATGATTTTCCATCACCCATCTGTTACAATTTTGAAAAAACCCAAAATAACAAGATAAACATGCGCCTGCACCAATTGAAGGAATTCAAAGTGCGGTGCTAGGTAATACCAGCATATACATGCTTCTCTTTGTGGCAAAAGAGGTTAGAAGATTAGTGTCTTAACTTTATAGTAAAGAAGTAATAGCTTATTAAAAGAAACTGGTGCTGGTTCATACCGAGTCCAGCAGATCTAGATGTTTGCATGTAAAAGTGGATATCAGGTGCTGGACTATCGATTTATTGTTCTTGATTAGCTTTTGTAAACGGATAAAATGTAGTATCAATGCATAATGTTTAGACGGTGTAATATGTAATTATTTATTCTTTCTCGCAATAATTGCGAATATATGAGTTTATATATTTATTCTTTGGCTGTACAAAGTTTAGGTGCTGCAATGAACAAATGCAATTTTCACTTATTCTTTTGTTGTTTGCTGATTTAAACACCATCTAAGGCGATTGCTTTTGCGATGGAAAGTGATGGAGTGAGACAATATAATTTGAATTTGAATTTTAAGCATTACAATTTCTTTGGAAATGTTACTGATTAAGAAACAGCAACTGTGTTGATTTTTCAAGAAATTATATTTGATGGCCGTGGAAAAGTTCTATCTGTTAAAGGATTTGGTTTTTTTGTTTTATGGCCGTGGAAAAGTTCTATCTGTTAAAGGATTTGGTTTTTTTGTTTTATTTCTTCTTCTATACCTTTCTTTCACCAATTTAAATCTCCATTTGCACCGTAACTTTATACTAGAAACTTTTAAATAACACCCATATTTATTAATTTATGACCATTTTACCCTTTCACCTTCATACCCATATTGATCATGTCATTTTCAAACACATGTCAGATGAATCTGTTACTGCCATTGCACTTCTAGAAATAAACTAATACCGGGAAAATCAACGGGATCTTCAATACGGTTGGGTTTGAAGACAAATCACATCTAAAACTAATGGCACTTTGAATGGGATGCCAATGGCTATGATCCCTATGGGTATTACTCAGAGCGAAATCAAGCATAGAATAATTATGGTTCACTAAACCATGTCTAAGAAAGACTTATTGGTTTTCCAGGATGCCAATAACCACAAATGACCAACCAACTAACCACCAAAAAAAGAGAAAAAAGAAAAAAGAAAGATGAACATCCTGAATACTTTGGCAAAGCCACAAATGACAGAAAGATAGCAAATAATGTTTTCTCTTGAGAAGTTAATTTGGGGGAAAAAGATCAGATTATAAAGGTCATATTATAAATCGATTTTAATGAAATAGAAAATATTGGGTATAAATGAAGTTTATGTGTTTTGAATGGATACATATGTAATTATTCACTTTTGGATATGTGCAATTCTCTCATGAAAAAAAGAGAAGCAACTCGCAACAGAAGAACCAAAAAAAAAAAACAGTTGAGTGAGTTGCATAAAAGAGCAAGACATTCAATAGGCACACATTCAGATTTTGTTAAGCTACAGATCTCTGTTAAGTAGAAAAGAGTAGCCAGACTTCAAGATCTAGTTTATCTTAGGGCACCCAACCATCAAGTGTACCAAACATGTTTACAACAATACTTGCTATAGCAACTAAGTAGGAAAGTCAAGTTTAGAACAAAGTGATTGCACAATCACTTGGCAAGCATCATCCTCACAAACTCCTCGTAATTCACTTGACCATCACCATCCATATCAGCTTCACGGATCATTTCATCCACTTCTTCATCAGTTAACTTCTCTCCGAGGTTTGTCATCACATGGCGAAGCTGCACACATATCAAATGTGAGAAAACTAACAAGTCATCCAAAATCATATGTTAAAAAGTCCGAATTTTACTGAAATAACATAATGCTTATCAACTTCACAAACTAATTACTGTTAATAACTTTATAAAAATTAATCAAAAAATGTTTCAGGTCAACACAAGACCTGCCAGCTTTGCCACATCTATAATTAGAGATAAGCAAAAGTAGTTGGGTTACATACTTCAGCAGCAGAAATGTATCCATTCTGATCCTTATCAAAGACCTTGAAAGCTTCCTTGAGTTCCTCCTCCGAATCAGTGTCCTTAAAAAAAAGACCACAGCATTTTGATCAACTTTGCAAACATAATTTAATGCCTAAAACTATTTTTTTAGTTTTTGTAAACTAATTGCGTCAACTTCTAGGGTGCACAGGACCTTTACCTCGCCCAATAACAAATTAGTGGGTCGAATTAATTTATGTTTTATCTTTAACCGGTCAAATGGGTAAAAGGGAAAATACAACAGCTATTTTATTCTTATTTTTAAAGAAACAGTTCACATGTCGCCCAAAGTGTATCTTGTAACGCAAATACTAAATTGTTGGAAGAAATAAATAGATATATGTTGTAATATGACTTCTTTTTGGTGATCATATACTGCACAATTTTATTCTTATTTTTACATAAACAGGACGAAAAGTGTTTTGTTTAAACCGGCTCAGTTCATTCTGTTCTGTTTGACATGGGCCATTTTTTACTTGTTACCCACCTCCCAATTTTTCCACCTACACCGACTTCATATCGGTCCTAAGAGATCATAATGACAAGTCCTGAGCTCTAAATATAGCAGTAACAGAGCACATTCCAATAGAATATTAGAGCAACAGAGTTATTAACATCCACCTTCATTTTCCTGGCCATCAGGTTCAGAAACTCAGGGAAATCGATTGTTCCATTCTGATCAGCATCAACTTCATTGATCATATCTTGCAGTTCAGCTTCAGTAGGATTTTGACCCAATGATCTCATAACTGTCCCCAACTCTTTAGTGGTGATACAGCCTACAAAAATGAATATTCATTGAGCTCCACGAGATTATTAAAAAAAAAGAAAAAAAAGTAGAAGAAGAAGAAGAAGAAAGAAAGAAAGAAAAAAGCTAAACATTGTAACTAAGTACTCGTAGTAATTAACAGTTAAAGAAACAGGCCAACCGATGTAAATAGCAGGCACTCTCCCGTAAAGGAAAAAAAAAAAGTGTCATAGAAGATATAGGAGTTTCATATGAGCAAATTGGAGGTAAAGATGCCGGAGTTTTGATGAATCCATGATAGGTCTAGTCTAATAAAGCTATGACAAAACAGAATTCGAGTTACCAACAAAAGAAAGCTCAGCATATCTTAAGTACTAGAAATATTTACAAATAAGGTAACCAGAACGCTCTCAACATGTTGGGCCAAGATGGGAACGAGTCAAACAGGTTCATGTTGAAGATCAAACAGAGAGGACTTTTTTCTTGTCAGACTTTAAAATAATTTTTTAAAGAAGCTTAGGTGTTAAATTGTTACTTATGATTACAAAAGTAATAGTATTACAATATTTTGAATCTATAAATTAGAGGTGGCAATTTATGCCCAAAATGAAAAAAATGGGCTAATTTTGACTACTTTGTAAGAGATTTGGGCACATTTAGCCCCCTCCTTTTTTTGAAATGGGCACATTTAGCCCATTGAAATGTTAAATGGGCACAACGGGCACATATTTTCTCTCAATTAGAGAACATTATAATCGTTTTTGAAGAAAAACTTAAATATATAATATATTTAATTTTTTAAATATAAATGGGTATTACGTTTAAGGAATTTATTTCGTCATTTTCGGTCTTCTATAAAGCGATTTGTATAACATGTGCCCATTTAGCCCGTGCCCGTGCCCGCCAGGCCTGCCCGTTTTGCCACCTCTACTATAAATAAAACCATCTAGGAGGTGGTATACATTAAACCTTCTTGTACATTTCAGCTTGTTAAAAGCGAGAAACCATTTCTTTCATCAACTGTGTGAGATACTTCAGTTACAGTGACGTGTAGTAATAATCTACCATTGAACATTTAGCCAAGATTTGATAATCAGTTCAGTCAATGTTCTTCCCAGGTGTAAATGTGCAATAAGCATATTGGATCAGATATAAACTTGAAAACAACTAGAAATATCAACGAATGTCATAAAAAAAGAAAGAAAAATGTTTTCATAGTATTTAAGGGAATTAAGGCAGGGTTTGGTTTAGCAATTTAAAGTGCAGGAATGCAACCTTAAGAACATGACTGTAGACAACAACAACAACATACCCAATCCCGCCGGAGTGGGGTACTGAGGAGGTGGAATGTAGACAGATCACACCCCTACCCTAAGGTAAACCCGAGAGTAGGGAGACTATTTCCAAAAAGACCTCCGGAAAGTGTGTAATCATAAAACGCATAGAAAGCTAACAAAGCTAGAGACAGAATACCATCATAAGATCTTAGATAAATAAAGACGTAAAAGCATACATCACTTTTCATCCATTCATCCTCCTAAGTCCTAACTGTCACTATTGAATAGAAAGACATTCTGCTTTGCACATCTAGGTCCTTATTAACCCACTCAATCTCTCATTTACCAATGATATCATCATAGAAATGTCTACTGTTTCTACTCCTAGCAGTGTATTTTAGATTAAAACATGTTCCGGCCCTCAAAAACACATGATATAACATTTGTTGGGTATGAATGTCGCAAATTTGTTAAAACCCGCCCCTCAAAAACACATGATGTAACATTTCATTTTACTTTGTAGTTGAGTTAAAGTATAAATCAGCTTGGTTGAAACTTGTTTCAGATACATAAGTTTAAAAAAGGCTTAATAAAAAATCATTTAACATGCGTGATTTACAAAAATTACCCTATAACTAACAAAAGTTAAACGATCCCAATGGATCCATACACTTACTCAGGGTGCCCAATAGAAGCCACCGATATATGTTTGAAACCAACTTTTGACCAAACGAATGTTGAAATGTTTGTTTATTTACTTATTATACAAAGGTAGTAATAAACAAAAAAAGAAGAAGAAAGATTTGAGATGTGGAGAAATACCATCACCGTCTTTGTCAAAGAGGCTGAAAGCTTCCTTGAACTCAGCAATTTGTTCTTCAGTCAGTTGCTCCGCCATTCTTTTTTTGATTAGGGTTTTTCTTTTTGGGTTAACAAAGCGCGTTGTCAGAATGGAAGAAGAAAGGAATCATATGCTTTTATTTATGTTTGAAGAATTTAGGTCCAAATATTTGCATTTAGATCCCTTTCAATACATACACATTTCATATATATCCAGTTTAAATAATAGAGTTAATTACATTTTTGGTCCTTGTGGTTTGCCGGGTATTTCATTTTCAGTCCAATTTTTTGAAAAGTATCGGATCCACTCCAAAACCCGGCGACCCGTAACATGTTTAGTCCAAATTTATTGACACCGTTAAGTTGACTGATATTGACCGTTAAATAAAGGGGTGCATTTGTCATTTCACACCCACTATACATATAACATAAAACACAATTACATATACTCTCTTATTCAACACAAACATTAAAAAAAAAAAAAAAAAAAAAAAAAAAAAAAAAACTCTTTAATTCTCTCTACAAAATCCGGCCACAACCATAATCGGCCGCCACCACCAATATCAGGCCCCACACACCAAGATCTACCACACCTACATACACCACATCAAGATACGGCATGGATCCACCCCACACCAAGATACGACAAAGATCCAACAAGCCTACAACCCTACCGCCACCACAACCGGTCGGATTTTAGCGGCAGCGAGGTGGGGGTGGTGGCGATTTCGTATTAAGATGGTGATGGTAGTGGTTTATGTGTGTTTAAAAAAGAAGGGGTTGAAGGGATTTAATCGTTTTTAAGATTGGTGGTTTCGAGTTGATGCTTTTTCTTCACCATCGGCGGCTGACGGCGGCCAGAAGCGGTAGGGTTGTGGTGGGAAGGACGGTGTGGCATGTGGTGTTCAAGAAAATGTATATGTTCGTGCTTGGTTTTTCTTCTTGTTTGAATCTGGGTTTTTGGATCTGTTTCTTTATTACAACAAGAACACAAAGAGTATGGGTTAAATCATGACTAACAATTTGGGTTGTAGATTTTGATTTAAGGTTAAGGTTAAGATTTTGATTAAAGGTTAGGTTAGGGATTTAATTATGGGAAATATGTCTTGTTCTTATTAGTGGGTTAAAGAAAAAAATTGTGTTTGTTTTATAGTGATTTCAAGAAAGGTGTGAAGAATTTGTTCGTGTTCTTATTCTTTGGTTAAATGAACCAAAGTTCTTATTCTTGTTCTTATTTATATTTGCATTTGAGCAAAATATATGAAGAAAATAGATGGTGAATAAAAGAGATAGTTTATGTATTTGATTTTCATTGTGTTTAAGATTGGTGTTTTGCCTTCTTTTCTTTTTTGTGTTTACAGATTTTGTTTATGACTTAAGTAAATATGTTCTTATAGATTTTTGTTTACAGATTTTTTTTACATATTTTTTTACAGATTTTTGTTTATAGATTTTTCTTTATAGATTTTGTTTACAGATTTTATTTACAAGTTTTGTTTGCAGATTTTTTGTTTAAAGATTTTTGTTTATAAATTTTTGTTTACAAATTTTTTTTGTTTATAAATTTTTTGTTGAATACTAATAATAGAAAAATAAAAGAAAAAAAAAAGAATGAAGGGAAGGTCATTTGAGTCATTTCTAGTAATAAGATAAGGGTATCTTAGTCATTTCACATGTCTTAACTGGTCAAACTAACGGTCAACATAAAATTGGACTGAACATGTTACGGGTCGTCGGGTTTTGGAGTGGATCCGATACTTTTTAAAAAATTGGACTGAAAATGAAATACCCGGTAAACCACAAGGACCAAAATGTAATTAACTCTAAATAATACTATTCGGTCACTTTGTGAATACACACATTTTAAAGAATCTCCTTAACTATGCTCTTATCAATCAAACATCATCTTCACCCACTAAAGTCTTTTTTGACTAGGGATGATAATGAGTGAGAAAAAACCCGCAACCCGTGAGTACCCGCACAGTAATGGGTGGGTAACCCTGTAATTTTTTTACCCACGAGTGGGTCGTGGGTGAAAAAATGAACCCACCAGCTGGTGATGTGTAGGTGGCGGGTATTGTATATCCATCGTCGGTAAACTCATCACACACTTTTTAAAATACCCGCAAATATATTTTAAAAAAATACACGTGAAGCTTTTTTTTTTTTTTTTTTTTAAAAAAAAAAAAAAAACTTATATTTACTATATTATTTAAAATCAGACAAGTTGTTAGAAATATATTTAATAGTCACCTAAACATATTAAAAACAATATGAATAATCAAAGTGTCATCTATATATACTTCATATCTCAATTCTCAAGCCAAGCTCGTCTATACTTATCTTGCGATTTTAATGCACAAGTAACCACTAGTTTTAGGCAATAACTCATGAGTTACAAAAATAGAATTTATACTTTTTGTTTTTCTATGTATTAATGTTATTAGTAATTAGTGGATAGTTGATTAATTATATGCATATTAATCAATATGTCATAATTTGCACCTTCTAATCAAGTTTGATTTTCAAAACATTCGAAAACATGTAAATGTTACGTTTCACAAACCCATAGGTTTACCCGTGGGCATGTGAATGGGTACCCGTGGGCATGTGAATGGGAAAAAAACTGTACCCACAGACGGGTGGTGGGCGGGTGACGGGCAAGAGAAAAATTGCGAGTGCGGGTGACGGGTTAAAGGTACCCTTGCCCATTTCTCACGGGTGCCATCCCTACTTTTGACCAGTTGAAATGCAAAATGCACATTTAACTTAAGACATCCCAAAATGAAAACATTGACATTTATTTTGAAATGGAGAAAGTAATTAAATATATATCTTTCGAAAAACCTAAAGCTGTCATATATATCTAAATAAATTATAAATTAATATAACATATTTTATTTTGAATTGTCCATTAAGTATTAGTATCTTATTCACTAATATGAATTGTCCATTATACTCTTTCCTTAAAGCTAGGATTAATAAGGGTGCATTTGTTTGATGGGTTTTAAGTGAATTTTGGATTTAAAAATAAGAAACCTTTGTTCGGTTGACTTATGGCCATTCTGATTTCGATTTGTTATAAAAGTAAGTGAGATTGGTAGGTTTTTTGAAAAGTAAAAGGACTCACTATGTTTATTCTTTTTCTCTTTCATTTTTTATATATAGAATACTTATTTATATTTTAAAATAATACTTTTAACAATAATTTTATTATAAAATTCATTAGATAAATATAATTTCTTCCTTTTAAACTTATACCAACACCAAATTCAAATCCAAATTTTAAACCCGTCTATAAACCCAACGGGCCCTAGATGAATATAGAATTTGGTTTTGTTAAAAGAAAAACCTTGTTTGGTTTATACAAGTCTTTAATACTTTGTAAATAAAAATCAATTAATAAAAGATATTCACAGTTGTACAACACATTGGTATATATATATATATATATATATATATATATATATATATTTTAATATAAAAGAGAAAATAAAATAAAAGTTAAGTTGTAACCCCACATCTCTTCTCAGGTTTTGAAGAACCCAAGTCTCATGTTGTTCATGTTCAATTTTAAACCTAACCCCTTTGACCAAAAGACTTATCAACAAATCCTAATCTCTAGTGTCTAACCCCACAAACAAATAGGGCCTAAGTCATTTACAATTCTTCAATTCACTCTAGATTTATCTGTCTATCTTATACAATAAAACACACTTTTCGAAAGCCCTCATAAATATTTTCTAAAAATACACGTGCTTTATGGTATTGACATGTGTGAAAGTCCAATCTTTCTGAAATTGTTTTGTTTCTTTTTTATGTTTCACTTCTATATACAATGAAGGAACGGAGTGACATCCATAAACATTTCTTTGGTATGTTGCTGTCGGAATCACACAATCATAGCAATCCCGTAGCCTCATTCCAAAACAAAAGTGGTGGTTTCAAATTCTTTTCAACACTTTCCTACTTCAATTTCATTCATTCATTTCACTTTTTGTCTTTAATTACCATTATTTTCAACCATCGTTTACAAAATAATACTAAATCTTGAAATCATACCTCCGTGTAATTTATAAACCAATCATTTCTTTTATAACATCCATACTCATTCTTATTTCACCCTTATATCAAACCTATATACATTATAATTTCGTGTTACAAACCGCCTCCTAAATAGATTTATTGATAAGACAACCTGGATTGAATAAATTATTTGATCAATATATATAAAAGGTACCATCCAATCAGCCTCAAAATAAAATTTCACTAAACAATGATGTATTAATTGCATCATGATTACTCCATATAGTTAATGAATACCTTGCCGTTAAACGGGAAGCGAATGTCCTGTAATTACAAGTAATAATGAATGTGCATGTAATGATAAGGTTACAAGTGAATATAAACACAAACGAAACAATAGTAAAAACCTATGTAGTGTGTATGTAACTACAAGTGATAAATCTAGTTAATAGCAATAGTAGAGAGATACTTTTACTAATGAAGAAGTTCAAGGGCTTTCGAGAATATCTCTCTAAACCTAATGATATCGAGCTTTACATTTTGTTTATTCATATACACTGATTTATAAGCTTCCCAGCCTTTCCCTTGTATCGAATGTGGATCCTTAAACACTTGATGGCTAAGTGGATATTGGTCTATCAATGTGCTCTCCTCTTCTCTTATCTTGTACTCCAAGTACTTCAGTCTCATTGCCTTTGAAGGCTCCTCATAAAAGGTTTTTGCCATCCAATTCATATTCCCCAATGGAACCACTTGTATGAACACAGCATTTTCCGGAAGAAAAACCATGTTGGTTAGCCCTGCCCCATGAACACCCATCATCACATCACATGAGTTCACTAGCCTTGAAACCTGTGTCATATTGGGAGTCATTTCGGTCACAATCACCTCGAATCCCAACTCCTTTGCTGCAAGAACCACATCATTCACATTTGTAAAAGCACGTGTTTTTTTTCTTGAAATTATTAGGAGTCGAGGCCTTCTAGTCGAGTTTCTAGTTAATTTTATGGCGGTGGATCGCTCCAAAGAATAGGAACTTCTCAAAAATTTTGTGAAATCTATCATTGAATCCACGTATAGCTCTTTTCGATCATCTTTTCTTAGACCCACTATCATGCTTGGAAAGCAATGTACTTCTTTTTCATGATCAATGTTAATCATTTCAAACCTTGATAATTTGTCTAATACTTCTTTAAATATAATATTCCAGCGTGAAACTTTGTTCGCTACGAGAAACTGCACTTCTCGATTGAACTTTCTAGACGTTGCGTAAAGAGGAAGTATAATATCTGAGAAGGAATGAAAGTTGTTCCCACTGTACCCACCAATTGAAAAAACTACAGCTGGTACATTGTGAAATTGGGTGCATTTAGGCATTGTTTTGGCTTGGTTTTGAACCGATTTAATAGTAAAAGCTGTAATATTCTCCATTGCACCATTATCGCCTTTACGTGCGTAAGGCTTTATAATCCATGGCGCATTTTTGGCGTTTGGTGTGAACACGTATATGGTTGAAGATTTCCCTTGAATTCTTACGTCGCCCTTCATCTCGCATGTATCTGATCTTCTAGCCGATGTGTTGCAGATTACCTCTGTTTCCATTCTCTGAACATCTGGTGACAATCATGTGAAAAGCTCAGAGTCAATTTGTTGTGTGTCTTATTATATATATCTTGTACAGTAATAAGATACTTTTTAGGCAACAAATTTCAAATATCTAATTATTGATGTAGCCTCTTTTTACATAAATGAAGATGTTATATGTATTTTACATATAATCAACTTGCTCGTAAACTATTACTCAACAAGATCATCTGCAGTTTTTTACATACAAAATGATCAAAAGTACTTACATGATCGCTTGGGTTCAGTGGGTATACCATTAACGATTACCAATTTGAGTTCGTCGACCATCCTCAGATTCACTGCAAAATCCATAAAACTGACATTAAACGAATTAAATAGTAAAGCATGCATGTGTGCCTTGTATTGTACTCATTGGTGATAGGCTAACTATCTTCTCTTGAACGACATACTACACTAAAAACTAGCATGATGCTAAAAGTTACAAACACCAAAACACCTACAAACTAGCCTCGAAATTAAACCACAACCATCGACCACCTACAAGAACGAAACATGCCCCTAAATTACAAACATATAAACCACCTAAAAATCAAATTAAAGGCTAAAGCATAACCACTTGACTATTTATAGAATAACTTACAAACATATAGATGATCAAAGTAAGGTTTCAATATGGTACATAGACACCATGTGACTATGAAGCAACCAACTAATGCACTGTATCCAAATCTTTTCTGGTCATGTTGATTGAAGCTTCGAGCAAAAATATCATGGTTTTTCATTTTCTGTTTCTTCTCCATAAACATGTCAAATGCTGGTAAAGAGAGTTATATATAAGTAATGTGTGGTTTTATGTCATATATGTTATATATAAGTAATGTGTGGTTTTATGTCATATATGTATTTTTAGTGGATTGCATGCCTGCAAGAAATTAAAGTATTACTGAGTATGAGGATATATTCGTATTGCTACCCACGATCTCAATATATCTAGTAGTTGACTTAAGCAAACCTATCAAATTTTATTTTTTATTATGTGCGTAAAAATAAATTCATTGGCTATCCTATCTCAATCTACGTACCTAATATATTCCTCTAGTAGTTACACGCAAATATCCTATATCTCAATCTATGTAACTAACGAGTAAATGCTGACCGCGCTTCACCGATTAACAATTTATTTTTCCGAAAATAATAGGTCAACTTTTTCATGTTGGGCCGTTTAGCGTTTCTAAACTCAAGTAAGCAACTAATAAAGCTAGGTAATACATTTTTTATTTTTAAGCTCTATACATAATATCTTATTTGTTAATGATACATCATACATCTTAATAAGAAACATTACATACTAAAATTTATGACTATTTAAGATACAATAATGTTTAAATATGAAGTGTAAACAAGTTTAAAGTTGCAAAAACTCAAAAGGAAGAATGTACCATGCATGCACTAAGCTAACATATCACCTGATTAATATTGTGAAACTATCTATTTATTACAACCTAAAAACTTCCATTTTTCTTAATCGACGACTTTAGGTTCACCTAATTAATTAATGTATATATATCTAATATATTCCTCTAGTACACGCAAATATTGTTGAATGAGATACCTACACTTCAACTCATGCATGCCACCTCTTTCATACCCACTGACCCATTTTATTATGAATGCTGTTAAATTTTTCTAAGCTGTTGTGTGTTTAGGGTCATTTTTTGTTACTACTTATCGTTAAGTTTTTTTGTCAACTATTATATATTTGACATTGAATTAAATGTATTTGTATATCATGTTTTTCAAGTTGATTGATACACACATTTCTCAAAATGGTTTGAATTTAATCTTATATTTCACTTTCATATATACTAACGTCTTAAATTGACTACTTGTAGTGATTTGCCAACTTAAGTGTCCAAGTTAAAATTAAACAAATGTTGAGGGACTTATATATATTACCTTTGCACTTTTAGTAAAGGTGCCTTTCTAATTTAGTTTTGTAGGACAAGAAAATAACGATTAGGTGTTTTCAAATTGTGTCATGATGTAGCTAGGCGTATTGAAATTGGTACTATAACGTGACCCGGCCTAGAACATCATTGTGTGATCTATTGCATGTTAATGAAAGACAAGAAAAGTGACTGTGAATCCCTTTAGTGCGATTCTTATCGGCCTCACTCTGAGCACACCATGGTCGTCTTCGATACCGATTGGCTTATTATCCTCCCCCTTAACTGGATCCTTCCCCGTTCATCAGCAACATGACAAGAAATGAAGAACTATCATGATCAGCTTGCATTGGTTGAGGTTTAACCTGCAAGCTCTCCACCTCAATTGTTGCTTCGTTTACTATTTACTCCCCATCAACATGATTATCTTCCTTGTTTTGGGGTTATCAACATTCAAGGGAATATATGATTCAAATCATCACCTTCTTCATCATTAACTTGTTAATTATCCTCCGCACCTTCTTACATACATGAAGCACTACTAGAAACGGGCTATTTAGCGCCGACACGTGATGTTGCTAAAAGTGACACCAGTCGTCTCTAAAGGTCTTTTACGATGACTTGCCATCTCTATAGGGTCAACGCTAAAACTCTTTTGGTGCGGAAGAAAATAGTAATAAATAAACTATTTTGACGTTAAAAGTCAAAGTCCCGAACACGTTTGACGACACCCCATGTCTTTGCTAAAGGTGATTGTCAGAATGAAAAAAAACCATTATTTTGTCGTTTAGTGAGCTAAAAATTTGTTTATTCTCGTCGCTAATATTGGTGATTTTGCTAAAAGTCTCAGTTCTAGTAGTAAAGATTTTCTTCGTATAACTTGGAACTCCTTGGTGATTTTTCTCCCCCTCAATATCTTTCTCTTAGCTAGCTTGAGTTAGGCTCCCTTTGACCTTTTGAGCCTTTCTCGCGCCTTTTGGTATCATCATCGTATCGTCATCACCATCACTGATAGAAGACCGATTATAGATGGTCAATCTCCCAAGAAGTAGATTAAAGAGACAGATTGATTAGGCCCTTAGAGCAGGCAAGACTCAAAGATAATAAGAGAGGAAACTAGACTTTAATATTCTTCTTCATTCATTCATATCCGATCTAAATGAGTTACAAGTATTTATAGGAAAGAAACATGCAGTTACATGCGGTTACTTGCTGAAACAACCTCATCATCTACTCACCAAGATAAAGGCAAAGGCATTCTCACTACTA
Source organism: Artemisia tridentata subsp. tridentata (assembly GCA_021014915.2). NCBI lineage: Eukaryota > Viridiplantae > Streptophyta > Magnoliopsida > Asterales > Asteraceae > Artemisia > Artemisia tridentata. Next base: position 189,388,764 of record CP139509.1, on the reverse strand, counting down.
CTGAGCCTGAACCTACAATATTGGTGCCTGCTTCCCAGGTCATAAGGCCTGACCCTGATGAACCAGTCAAGGTCCCTTATGAAATTAATGGAGTGATGCATCTTCTCTCTGAAACTGAAATTCAGGCTCATATGGAGAAGGAAGAAGGGTTGAAGAAAGTAGCTGAAGAAGAAAGGCTGAACAAGTTTGCCCTCATCCAGGTGGTCAGTGAAGAGGCTGAAAAGCTTGGAATAGAACCAAAAGCCCTTGCTGAAAGAAAAGGTGGTGAGAGCTTTGTGAAAGCTCAGGATGCTGAGATGATAGCTCTCAGGAAGAAAAGGGATGAAAGGTTGAAAAAGGCTGAGGAGATAAGGAAAAAGAGAATTGAGAGGTACCAATGGGTTATGACAAGCAGATTGAGACTTGAACCAATCACTGATGTCAAGATTCACCAAAATACCAAGCCTGCTGTCATCAGTGTCTTCAGAGGTCCAGACAAGAGAGACTTTGAGGTTCATGATCCCTTTAGATTCTCTGACTTTGGGATCACTGAATTGGATGAATTGGGTCCAATCATATTTAAAAAGTCGAACGTTGTCGTCAAGGAACTGATGAAATCCCTGAAGCTAAGATATGAAAAACTGACAGCAACACCTGATGAACTTGGTATTCCCTCACTTCTCCCAGCTCCAGCCAGTCAGCCTGCTCCCTCTCAGTCCTCTAGAAGAAAGAGGAAGCAAATTGAATCTGAGCCTGAGATCAAAGTTCCTGGCCTTGAATGCAACAGAGCCCTCCCTGAAGGAGTTACATTTGTGAACAACTTGGTCATCGAACAACCTGAGAGAGGTCTCTTCTTCACTGATGAGTTTGGAGACCCAGCCTTCCAAAGATGGAGTGACATTGATCAGGCTGGAATCAAAGCCATGCTTGGTTTTCTCATGATGGCCTCCCCAATCCAGAGTCCTGAAAATGTGAGGTTCTGCCATGACCTGAGAACCAAGATTCAAGAACATCCTGATCAACATGAGCTGGAATCCAAAAGACCAAAGCTTGAAGCCCTTGGTTACAAACTTGACTGAAGAATCTGCAACACCACCACTATCCTGTACATTGTTTAGTTGTTAGGACTCCTGTAATGAAATTAATAAAATGATGGCCCTTTGTTTTGTTATTTCAGTGTCCTTAATTACTTTCTAGTACATTCAGTATGACAAGAAGTCATTAGCTCACTCATAACTGATCAAAACACTTAAGCATAATTTATATCCAAATAGGGGGAGATTGTTGGGTCCTTCAGTACCCAAGGATCCTTAAAACAGGATTTGAATACAAATTATGCTAAGTGTTAATCAACCGAAAACACAATTAAGTCACTGAGTGAACAGTCACTCAGTGAGTTACCTTCAAGATGCTCAGGACGAGTCTAAGAAGAAAGACTTACCACTCAGGGAGGCGGATCTCCCTGAAGTGTAACTTGAGACGAAGAAGAAGGTAATGGGTTCAGTGAGCGTTAGACAAGAGCTCACTGAACCCCAGTCTCCTCAACAACAATAAGTAACTGAAGACTGAAGACTGAAGACTGAAGACGAAGACTGAAGAACCTGAAGCCTGAAAGAAAGGCGGGATTGAGCGGGAAGAGTTTGAAGAGATAAGGACAAGTCTTATCGGGCCAGAAACAAACCATCCCTAAAGCGTCTAAAAGTCAAGAAGTGTCAGAACTGACACTCGAAGACTTTTTGGCGCAATCCTATTGGTTCTTGGAAATGACAAATACTGTTGTAGTTGTCAGACACGCCTTCTTATTCTTTATGTATTTTAATCTTCAGGACTCTTACATGTTTGCCTATAAATAGCGAACAGATGGAGAAAAGTGGGTTAGGTTTTTGTGCAATAAAAGCTTAGACTTTCAAATAACCCCTTTTCTCCTACAAAGAGTAACCAATCCCTGAGATAGCTTAGTGGGTCGATTTTGTTACCACTTAAGCATAACTTGAGTTTAGATAGGAGACACACCATACCTTGTCTATTCAATCCCAAGTGTTTGTTCCGCAAAACACTTGGGTAATAGATTCTTTGATTAATTCTAATAAGAATTTAAACGTTGAAAAACATTGTGTTTTTATATTTACGTTTTACTTGTAAGTTGTAATTAATCAAATACATTGTATCAGTCATAAACACTATTAGATTAACTTTTTAGTTATCTCTAAGCGTGTTAAGGGAACAACACAAGGTCGTTTCAGTTCGGTTTGGAGAAAAACAAACTTTGGAGGATGAAATTAGTGAGGGGGATGAAACGACTTCATGTGACGGAAGATGGTGAACATGTCTTTGATGAAACAAAGACGCGTTATCACAGGTGAACTTTTCGATGGTGAAAGTAGGTAATTCATTTTGTTCTCAATTAGTTTCGCAAGACCAAAAATTGGAAGGTTGAACTTAGCGGGGTGGATTTGGAGGCTGGTGGTTCGTGGTGGTGGCAAAGGAGGTAAATTTTCGGTGTTATTTAGTTCCGTTTCTGGCATGCTAGTAACGAGGGATGATAGCTGTTCGTTTTGGGTGGGAAGTTGTTGCGAGGTGGTGTCGATGTTAGTGAAGTTTGTGGCATGATATGCTGTAGTGGGGGTTTGGAAATTGAGCTCTTGTGAGATGGTTTCGAGTCGGGCAGCGGACGAGCAAAAGGCATGAACCACCATAGCTAGTTGATCCGCTAGATCAGCCAACTTTTCAAAGACATCTCGTGAGTAATGTGTTGGAGGCGGCGAGTAAGTCGATGATAGCACCATTGATAGAAGACCGATTATAGATGGCCAATATCCTAAGAAATAGATAAGAAATGATAGGATAAGGCACTTAGAGCGGGCAAGACTCTAAGAAAATAGATTAAAGAGACGATTATCATGATGTGTAGGTTGAGAAGATGTGGATCCGCTCGGTTTAAGGTTTTCTTTTTGTTCAAATTAATAAAACTCTTATCGTAAAGTAATCCTCTTAGGAGTAATAAGTTGAACTTGAAAAATAAGAATTCTTTAATACACCCCAGCTAAGGATGAGGAACGACCTGTAGTTCTGACTATACAAATACAAATTATGAAATATGTACATATATAAGTTGCAGGGCTGTCTTGTATATAGTTAATAGTAGCAGGGTAGATAATGTAAATAGTTTAAATTCTTGCAACTGCCTTAACAGGACATAAGTAGCCGTTGTATTTCAATTTTGTGTTCATAACATTCATTTGAATAAAATCAATTTTCCCCAATTCTATCTAAAGCTTCCGTGTTCATATGGTATCAGAGCGCTATAACTCCGATTACGTTCTTGATTAATTGATCAATTCTAGCGATCTTATCCTTCTATTAGAGTGATTGAACTTGTAGATCATTTAATTGGTCTGATTCATTGATTGTTTGGGAATTAGAGTTTTATATTCAAATTTTACAATTAGGGTTTGATCATTTAATTCAATTATCAATAAGTGATAATGGAAGGTACTAGTAACACTGCTCACTAGTACATTCGGGTATTTCCCCGACGACAATTTTAATACAGAGCCGACGTCATGTCATCAGCCACATCTCATCCCGACGACATGACGTCGACACCAACTTGTCGACAATGCCCCGTCGCTATTCACCGTCCTGATGACCAAACCCAACGACAGCGTGGGACCCACACATTTTTTCAGTCAAAGATTTTTGTGGTTTGACAATTCGGTCCCGACGACATGTCATCGGGAACATATCACTAATTAACGACTTGATTAGTCAATGTTAATTATGTTTTAAACATTACCGACGACATGTCGTCGGTAAGCCTTTATGCCGGTCAACAAAATAGTCAATGAATTTTTAATAGTACCGACGACATGTCGTCGATACCATAAAAATTACAAATAATTTTTTGTTTACGGTGCCGACGGCATGTCGTCGGTACCATACTGTGATGCTGCAATAAGAAGGCTGCGCAACAAGAAATTTTCAGATTTTTTCGGGAAAATACCAAAACCTATAAGCAACCAAAGCCTTTAACCAATCAATACTAGCATGTCCTAACACGTACAACTTATAACGGCTTAAACACTTGCAAATAATCACTAAACACCCTCAAAATGCATTAAAACATTATAAAGTCTACAAAACGGGTGTTATAATCTCTAAACCTAGCTGCCGTCGACATAAATGTAGCAATATCCGCAATGTTCAAGTCACCAAAAGGTTACAGGTCACCAAAATACATCTTCAAAAATAAGTACAACACAAAATAACCCATATATACCTCTACTGCCTCTCGTCATCATCCATATCCTCACTACGACCATCCTCATCATCAGCACTCTCGCCTCCGCCACTCCCGCTCCCGCCAGCTACGCCACTACCTCCCGCGCCACACCCGCTGCCTAAGCCTGCCTCAGTTTGAAAAGGCAGGCATCTGACTAATAAACTCGTGCCATTGCGGGTTGCTCCGGACAAAACCCATCAACTGAGCGAGCTACGCCTTAATTTCCTTAGCTTCTGCTACAGCTGCGTCACTCTTCTTCTCAGCCTCAGTAATATTCTTTTCAGCTTCAACAAGCTTCTCATCGATCTCGGCCATACCTATAAACGAAATAATCAAAATTTAAAAACGGCCATTTCAATACATAAGATGAGTCATGAGTAATCTATTAGTATTATCCCACTGTACATACGTGGAGGTGGAGGCGGGGTGTATGGTAATGGTGGCCTGCTCATGCCGGGTACCACCCTACCCCTGCCGGCTATATGATCCCGCTGCTTGCCCTTTATAACCAGGGCAAGTATCTCCTCCTCTGTGTACGCTACCCCTGTAGGCGTATCCGCTCCCAGATCCCGTAGCCGGGCCATCTCTTCCTATGTAGTTGAAAAAAAATGAGAAACTTAATATATTAGTCGGGTTAATTACTGAATTATGTTTCAATAAATCATTAAAGTGCGTGTTTGGAAAAAAACGATACTTACATATTGAAGCCGAGCCTCATCCTGCAACCATACATCGTCCTTGCAGTGCGTGTCGAAAAAGCTCTGTATGAGGGACGGGTACTGGCGGTTCTCGCTGTTCTCAAACTGCATATACACATGCATATAAGATGAAACAAATTAAAAATGACAAATCAAACACCATATATATTTTAATTAAACTTAAATACTTTTATAAAATTAAAATATATAATTAAAATTAACTACTTTTATAAAATTAAAAATTTTATTTTGTATAAATACTTTTAATTAATATATAATTAAAATTAAAAAATCTTATAAAAATAAAATGTGTCTTACATATTCGTGTCGAGAAGCGGCCAATGATCTGGATCCGTGGCGGCTGTAAATCTTGTTCTTCTTCCGGTTCTCCTTGTTCACAGCAGCTGGTTTGACCGTCTTCTCCGTCATGTAGAACTTGACATGCTCCTCCCATACAAACTGCTCTATGTTCGGAGGAGGGTTTCTTCATATCACATCCACAAAATAAAAAAAATTAACTATTATAAATTAACAATTAACATTTACTAATTAACAAAATCAAAAAAATTAACAAATGCTAATCAAAAATTAAAAATTACCTTTGTTAAACAAGAAATAGTAGGGAAGAAGAAGAGAAAGAATTAAACAATAGAGGGGTTGAGGAGTGAATTAAAGATGAGAAGAGGAGGAGGAAAAGTGCACAGTGGTGCTCGTGTAGTGGCGGGGTTGTGGTGGCGTTGTGGTTGGGCTGTGGTGGTGTAGTGGTGGAGTTGTAGTGGTGTAGTGGTGGTGTAGCGGAGCTGTGATGATAGTGGTGGTGGAGACGGTGGTGGTGTGGTGGAGCTGCTTTATCGCCGGCGATGAAGAGAGAATAATTGTTATAACTTTTTTTTTCTAAGTGTTTGACCAGATCTGGTTTTGGTATAACTTTTTAATTGTCCCGACGACATGTCGTCGGGACCAATAAAGTTATTTTGTCGTTTGTGATTTGGCGGGATAAATGAAAATTTTGGGGGGTAAATGAAAATTTTGGGTTTATGTTACTGACGACATGTCGTCTGTAACAAGTATATACTTAAAAAAATTATTTATTATAAATACTTTTATTTAATATATAATTAACTTAAATACTTTATATTTAAAATTAAATAATTTAGTTTAAAATTAAATACTTTAATTTAAAATTAAATACTTTTATAAAATTAAAATTTTTATTTATTATAAATACTTTTATTTAATATATAATTAACTTAAATACTTTATATTTAAAATTAAATACTTTAGTTTAAAATTAAATACTTTAATTTAAAATTAAATACTTTAATTTAAAATTAAATACTTTTATAAAATTAATTTTATTTATTTATTATAAATACTTTTATTTAATATATAATTAACTTAAATACTTTATATTTAAAATTAAATACTTTAGTTTAAAATTAAATACTTTAATTTAAAATTAAATACTTTTATAAAATTAAATTTTTTTATTTATTATAAATACTTTTATTTAATATATAATTAAAATTAAATAAAATAACTAGTCAAATTTTTAAGTGTCCCGGTAAATTTTCTAACATAAAATTAAAAATGCCGCCAAAATCCTCAACGTAACATGTTAAACGGATTAAAAAAATGTCTCACGGAGTTATGGATATACATAATATGTTCAACGAATGAGTTGATATGTTATAGATATACATAACATGTTAAACGGATGAGTCGAGGTGTTATGGATATACATCCCATGTTAAACGGATGAGTCAAGATGTTATGGATATACATAATATGTTAAACGAATGAGTCGATATGTTATAGATACACATCCCATGTTAAACGGATGAGTCAAGATGTTATGGATATACATAATATGTTAAACAAATGAGTCGATATGTTATAAATATACATAACATGTTAAACGGATGAGTCGAGGTGTTATGGATATACATCCCATGTTAAACGGATGAGTCAAGATGTTATGGATATACATAACATGTTAAACGAATGAGTCGATATGTTATAGATATACATAACATGTTAAACGGATGAGTCGATACATCTCAAAACATTCCCAATGCTTCCCATCAAACACTTCCCGCCAAAACACTTCCAATCAAAATTTCGCAACAAAATATTGGCGCCAAAATTTTCCCGCCAAAACTAGTAGATCTGCTCTTATCCTCACAAACACATTATATACACTCTTATACTCAAAACCACTCAACCTTACAACCTCTTATCTTCACACCAATTTCAAAACCTGGGATGCAGCGATATAATCCTTTTATGTGTTCTTGTGGAACAGGAAATATAAAACTAAGAAAATCACATAAAAAAGATACATTTGGATGGGAATATTATGCATGTCCTCTTTCGAAGGTGAAAAATTATACATTTCTTATTTATGTAAATATACAAACAATCATAACATTTCCTTATTTATGTAACAACCAAGTGAAAAAGATCATGGATGTGGATATTTTATGTGGAAGAGTGAATTTGATGACCGGTTACGAGTAATCTCTTCTGCTTCAACATCTCAAGGTGATGGATTTGTACCAACAGAGTGCTCAAACTGTAATGCCAAAGATCTTAGGATAAACATGTTGGAATCACAAAAACAGGTGCTAGAGACAAGAGTAAGGATGCTGGAGGCAAGACTTGAAATGGCAACGAATCCCGACGACCACGACCACGCATGTCAGTCGGCTGCAATACTCCGTGAGCTGTTAGGTGACATGGAGAATCTTCATATGTAGTGTTGGTGTTGTTGTTGTTGTTGTTGTTGTTTAATAAAATGTTGTTGTTGTTGTGAAAACTTAAGTATTTCACGATGCTTCTTTAACAGCCGTCGTGCACCTTCGTTAGCGGCGGTGATGTACCTATCTTTTGTTGACCAGGTTCTGAGTTAACCAAATTATAGTGTCCAAACACCCATTTAAACAACAGGGTATTTCAAATATACAATTTTCCAACACTAAATTACATATGCATAAAGAATGGAACTGAAGGAACAATATCACAATTAACAAACACGAAGGCAAACCTTTTAATTAAAACACGCAAGAGTTCTCAACCACATACATTTCATACGGACTCAAACGAAACAACTTGACAAGTAAACGAAAATGATCAAACGAAACAACTCGACAAGCAAACGAAACAACTCAAACGAAGCAAAAGACACAACTCGACAAGCAAACGACACAACTCGGCAAGCAAACGAAACAACTCGACAAGCAACCGAAACACACGACATAGACCATAACAAACATCGCCCATTCATTTTTTTTTGCTGCTACTTCCCACTTTGCTAGAACCTGCACCATCTTTTCTTTTCTTTGCTTTCCTTTGCTTGATGAAATGTTCAAACATAGCTTCAAGATTTGTTATCCTATTTCCGAGATCATCAATTTTGGTTTCCAACGTGTTTTCTCCTCCAACATCATCAGCTTGAGCGGCCAACATCTCTCTATAGTACGACTTTTTCCTCAACCATTCCAGAATCTGGTCTCTCATCCACGGGCTAATGTTCTTATAAGAACCATATTCATCTTAAATTTAGTACCCATATGTATTAAGAACTTCATTAAAGAGACCCTCCGACGATAAAACCTTTGACCACTCCTCTTCCGGCGTGTAACCAGCCATTGTTATGTGTGTTTTGTGAGAATTAACGATTGGGTTATGTGCATTTTGCCGAGTTGAGGATGATTGGTTATATATAAGTAAAAAATTGGCGGGAAAATAAATCCCTACGACATGTCGTCGGGACCAAATTGGCGGGATAAATTTCCTCCCAATTATTCGCTATTATTTACAAGCTGAGGAGACCAAATTTGGCCTCATTTCGTCCCGACGACATGTCGTCGGGACAATAACACTAATCATTACGATTAACGTTAATTAAACGCTTATCACGGTAATTAGTTTCAATTTATATGGTACCGACGACATGTAGTCGGTACCATGTTGGCGGGGAAATTCCCACGTAATTATTCCCAATTATTGGGATGTGGGGGTGTAAGTTAACATTGTCTCGACGACATGTCGTCGGGATTTTAACAACAAAAATTTCAACGCTCGCTTGTTTCGGCCAAATGATTTTTTTTGTCCTTTAGTGCTAAATGCCGAAGACAATTGTCGTCGGGACCGTGTTCATCGCCCATTCTCCTGATTCTTTTAATGGCTCCAATGAAACAAGATGTTAATTCGATCAATGATCCTCTGTATATTGCTAGTTCTGATCACCCTGGTATGGTGTTAACAAACACACCTTTCAATGGAGTCAATTTCCACAGTTGGAGTAGGATAGTGAAGATGGCCTTAGGAGCAAAATTAAAGTTAGGGTTCATTGATGGTACTTGTGTGAAACCATCGATTCAGGATACTAGGCATCAAAGGTGGATTAGATGTAACTATATGGTTACTTGTTGGATTCTGAACTCTATGGTTGCTGAGGTATCTGATGCTTTTCTTTATGCTGATTCTGCTCATGAATTGTGGAAGGAAGTGTGTGAAAGGTATGGTCAAAGTAATGGGCCTCTGATTTACCAGGTTGAAAGAGAACTTAGTAATGTGGTTCAAGGTAATCTCTCTGTGGCTGCTTATTTCAATAAAATGAAAAAGTTTTGGGATGAATTACATAATCTGAATGCAATGCCTGTTTGCACTTATGAACATGTAACACCCCAACCCGGCAAGGGTAGAAGTGTCACGTAAATGGTGACGTATCAAAGGCAAGCATAACATACGACTTACATAATACAAATGGTTTACAATGTTACAAAGGAAAATATATCAAATCTACGTAGTCATACATAAATGAATACTAAAACTAAGGTAGCGTCTTCATAAGCTAATCTCTCATCCCAAAGCAAACCCAAGCTCCTGGCTTCCTACTAAAACCTGCCGCAGGAGAAGAAATGCGGCTGAGCTTAAAAAGCCCAGTGAACAGATATATAATAAACGGAACAAAATCAAATGGAAATGAACAGACATATCATAATGAAGGAGATAAAGGAAAAGGAAATAAAGAGTAAGGTTTAGGACAGTCATCCACCACGAGCCCATATCATAACATATCATATCATATCATAATCATGTAGAGGGGATGCCTCTCAATAAATAGATAATATGAGGGGTGTCCTCATTCTTCAATCCAAATAATATGAGGGGTGTCCTCATTCTTCAAATGGAGTGATCAGCTCCCAGGGGTGTGAAAGGAGTGGATTGCACCCAGCCCCAGTCACCATATCATATCATATCAAAGCATATCATATCAGAACATATCTAGGATGCATCCATACGCCCCCCAAACAAATCATATTGGCCATAACAAATCATAAAGCGCGCATATCATATCATAATGGGGACGGTGTGCAACATCACTCGAGCACACTAGAGTCATGCCATTGGTGCATCAATGACACGGCCATGTTACCTTCATGGCTAGGAAACATATTTGGCTCGGGTATCAAACTGGGGTCAAAGGTTCATATCAAAGCAAAGGTTCATATGGTCATAATCATAGTCCAAATCTCAAGGTTCATATGTCAAAGGTTCAAATGCCAAAGGTTCATATCATAGGTTCAAATCAGAAATCAAGAGGCCGAAGGCACCTTATTAAAAGGGCAGAATATCTGTACCTTATTCAACAGCAAAAGCAAACAAAGATAGATGGATCACAAGACACGGATCACTCCCGCTTCACGGAACCTATACGGACCAATAACCAAGTATTACATTAAGTCCAAATGAATTAGGTTACTCTTTTTAGTACACTTTCCCTTTTTAGTAACTTTCTATTTTCAGCAGGTTTCCCGAATTAGTAAGTTTCCATATTTAGTAACCTTCCAGATTAAGTAACTTTACATAATTAGTAACTTGAAAGTTTAGGGTTACAATTGCTAATTACGTTAAGTTGAAAATTAATAGCGAAAAATACCATAGCCTAGGATTAACTGTGTTAATTTCTGATGTTTAGGGTCTGAGTATGTCATTTTAGCAAAGTATAGGGTTTAATGTGTCAATTATCAAAGTTAAGGGTTAAGTGTGTCAAGATAGATTTTTGGACTTATATTAACAAATGGGAGCAATCCCACGTAACCTGGTTTTAGTTTTATTTTTGTATAACTCGTTTAATAACGAAACGAAAACGACTTAAGTGATCAATATGTGAGTTGTAGAAATTCTTACGTATACTATTAATAACGAAAACGACTTAACTCTTTTAATATGAGTCGCAAAACACGACTTGTAGAAATTCCTTTGAAACTCATATGGTTTTAACGTGGCATGATATGCATGGGATCTTTCATGTGAGATCTCATATTAACATACAGTGACAAATGAAGTTTCCATATATGTGGCATGTACCTATTCTCTACGTATACTATTTTCTCGAAACGAAACGATTAGATGATTATGATATGTGAGTTGTGCGACCTGTTATCGTGATATGCAGATATCTATATTCGTATAATTCTTATAATACGAAACGAAACATGTTAAACAAAAATCATGTACCTGATCACTTTTAATATTGATGTCACCACTTTTAATGAGTTTCTCTTACCTCTTAAAATGTTACAACTTCAAACAATATAAACGAACGTCAACTGTATTCTATAATTTGCTTATTACATATGATTATTATCTGATTGTTCAATATCACATAATATCTTTAAAAAAATCAAAAACTCATGGGTACGAGGCATTAAACATATTGTTAACGGATTACCTCAAGACGAAGTCAAAACATGAACACGAGGACGAGATTCAATAAGACATGATCGAACCCACAACTCAATCGTAACCAAACATGAGTGCGAACAGGAATTCAAGTACGAGTACTAATGTTAAACGAGGTGTAATCGAGGCCCAATCCCAAGCGTAGTCCAACAGCTAAACACGTACCCGTCGTGAAACTAATGCCGCAAGCTATCGAACCAACCCTTGACCTCAGCCAAACAAGTATGATCGAACCAAACACACGAGCATTACAGATTCAACGAGGTAAGATGGACGTTGGTAACCCAAACTCATGCAATCACACACCCAGTTTTTCTCATGCGAACGTGATGGAGATTAGAATTTGTTTTAAGAGAATGTCACTGAGTTAATGAGAAAATGTTATACGACTCATGAATGATGAAGATACGATATTGTAGATATACTCGGTCCTCTCCAAAACGTGGACGTATATAAACAATTTAAACGAAAGAAAAGGATATGATGGAGGAGCTGTTGACTAAGGTGCTTTTATTAGCCTTTAATATAGTATATATGGGTATACTTTCCTTTCGAAATCAACGGAACTTGGAGCGGAGGAAAAATCAGTATTAAATTTGACATTGAGTTGTTAATATTAGTTGATCTTCATATTTTTGTTTGAGATTTTAGTACTTTAAAAAAAAATGATACAAAATTTTAGTTAAGAAGAGATAATAGCATGTATGTTTCATTCCTATCTATTAATATTACTCAATTATTCAATTAAACTTTAGGATAAAATTAAAATGATTTATAAAAATGTTAATGAAATTTTTAGGGCGTTATAATTCTTCCCTTCTAAAAAGAAAATTTCGTCCTCGAAATTTGAATGAAATGATTTAATGGAAACGTACCAAATCACGAAATGAAATGAAAATAATTAACTCCCTCGGAATGATTCTTCTAACAAATTCTAATGAACGACATTGTTGGGTTTCTCATGACTCTACTTTGTTGGTCAAGATAGCTTCGGTTTCCTCAGAAAATACATACCATATTAAATCCGAATCAAAAGGATAATATACCAAACGTAACAGATGATAATCGTATTCTCTAGGAAGAGGTACAGAGAATACATAGGATTTACGGATATATCATCCGTGGAATTGATTAGGCGAATCAGATGAGAATATAACGATTTGTAGCAAACATGAGGGTGATATAAATGTTTAACTCTTCAGATTCTCAAATAGTCTCGGCTTCAATATAACCTTTCAAAGGTATTCTCATAAACAAACAGATCTTGTTTCCTCAAAGTCCAAAATCTCATATCTTATCTCATAGCAGATCATAATGAAACAGATTGAACGAATGTGAAACGTACATATGGCAAAACATAGGTGTATTCCTCCATAGTAATCCTTGAAATACTAACAGACAAAAACCCGGTTGCTAAAATCAAACGGTAGAGAGCTCTACAACAGAATTTAAGATTCTTATCCGAAGTACAGAGGTCAACAATTGTATGTCGAATATCCAAACGTGCCAAGTCGTAAAATGATGAAGGCAGATTAAACGCATAGGGAGAATGAACCTAAAGTCTCACTAACACAGATAATCTCAATCCGATATCAGAAATTATAAGGCTTCTAAGGCACTCCTCGAAATATCCTATGATCACAATAAGTGCACGTTATATGATGTAAGTATTATCACGTTGGCCAGGCGTCATAATACTAGCATCATATAAATATGCCCTCGTGATGACCATACTTTATCTCAAGTCGTGAAATAAGCAACTTATCTTAATCACCTAACAGTCCTTCCTACCTCTAAAGTTGGTCCAACTCAACGTCATTACTAATTCGAGATCAGAAATTTGAACGTACAAATAGCGTAACGGAAAATGTAAGCATCAAACGAAACTCGTCGTCAAAACGTCAGGTCTTCCAAAATTCATCATCCTTCTCATAACGAAACCATCATCCAAACAAATGCATAACGAACACAGAACGGAATTCCTAATAGGGCAAAGACTTATTCCAAAGATCTAATCGAAAGGTAACGGAAACTTAGGTGGTCTAATAGGAAAATAAATCACGTCTTCAATATCTTCATCCGTCACAAAATCAAAACTTCCAAATCCAAACGTTTACTTCAAAATTCATCCAAACAACTACATGATCTCGAATCTTTTCAAATTCCAAGTAGTCAGTCTCTTGTCTAATCATATGATCATAGGGTGGAAAGGAATCATAAACTTGAGTCTGGTTCCTCAAGCCTTCGGTACCTCTTCCGTTCATTGTGATGTGGTAGCGTGAATCTCTGGCGTGATCATCGTGCATCCTTCCATTCGCGAGTCTGCTTCTGCTCTCAATTCATCTTAGTACAATTAAAATGAATAGAGAAGCAAGACTGCGTGTCTTCTGCATCTCAGTCTGTCTTCTCCTCACATACTTCCTTCTTGGTAACGCCGGTCGCGAACATCTTCTACGAATCTTCTACAAGGCTTCTAACTCTATCCATGGTCTTCAGTCTTGGTCCTTTCTGTGGAAGCTCTGTCGTCATCGGATACCTGGTGATGTTGTCTGCTGCAATCTCTGAACGCAAATCAAAACTATTCTTCCAGAACAAAGGGTCGGTTCACAAAATACAAACAAATGGTCTACGAGTTCCTCGTTCGTCTCTGAGCATAAACATACTGTCATACTATGACAATTGTCCAGCTACTTGCGAAAATATGATTCTTCTAGCCAATACAATTGACATCATTCAAACTCATAGTGGTCACAACGAGTACTAAAGCAGCTTCAGGAAATCTTCTTAGGGAACATCTTCATATCACAAATCCTTCTCTTCACAGATAAAATTGCAATGCTTCGCGGAATTTAATCTCAACTAATCAACTTCCTCCTCCGATGTTCTTGTGGTTGCTTCTTCAGTCCTTCAAACTTAATAAGGCCGTCTGCTACGGAGTTTCAAAGATAGTACGAATCAAATCAAATATTGATACGCGGAAATGAATAATGATTACGTTTAAAATTTACAATAGTCGGTGCGTCGCCGCATACTTCTCTCTTTCTTCTTCATAAACGAACGGGAGCATTCAAAGAGATTACTGAGGTGAACAAACTCATATTCCACCAGTTCCTACAATCTCTTAACTTCTTCAGATCAATGTAAACTTCACTTCTCAAATGGAACTCGAAAGGTTCATCGGAACACCAGAAATTTGTACAACAAAACTTTCAATTGCCGGAGCTTCAAGAGTGGATATCAACAGGCGTTAGGAGGAAATTGGGAATCAAAGAGATCGGAGTATGCTCTTCCAAAGCACAATAATCTTAACAGATTCAAATGGTTGAGAATATCATATCAAAATATGGTGAAGCAGATTGTTAAAGGTCACATTTCAAATATGGCTGCCTACGGTAGATTCACAAAAATCACCAATCCAAAATCAAAAGACCTCAAAGTCAAATACATCCAAAGGCAAACAGATCCTTAGAGCGAATGTGATTGTCAAAACGTACGGGTAGTTCACATATCAAATTTAGGTACATGGTTCATCAAAGTGTGAAATAGGAGAGTATTAGAATATATCAAAGTCAAATATATCAAATTGAAGGTTAGAAGAGTGAACAGTTCAAAGGATTGGAATCTTGTTTAGCTTATAGCATAGGAATGGCAGGGTGTGCACCGATAGTAATACGAACATCGTTTAACTGTCAGAGGTGAGATGTAAGGAATATCAGTTATTAGCATCAGCATGCTCAGATAACAATTCCGTACTGGACAATGCCAATATCAAATCCTTCAGAAGGAAATTGGTTAAGATACAAAGTTCATCATTAAAATGACGGAAGGTAAGACTTCCTCGTCTTCTGAGACAGACGTTCTTATAAGGCATGACTAAAGGCAAAGGCAAGATTCAGAGTGATGCGGAAGCGATTACTACTCACATGGATGTCCTAGACTACCCATTCCTCACCGGTTATGACTTATGTTCCTATGGGAAAATCTTACGCAACTTCGCAAAGGTTATCCTACGAGCGCCTACAGTGGAAACTTAGGGGTCCTAACTTACACAGGCCAAGGGTAGATGTACTACAAGTCACAACCTGTCTCTGATACCATAATTGTAACACCCCAACCCGGCAAGGGTAGAAGTGTCACGTAAATGGTGACGTATCAAAGGCAAGCATAACATACGACTTACATAATACAAATGGTTTACAATGTTACAAAGGAAAATATATCAAATCTACGTAGTCATACATAAATGAATACTAAAACTAAGGTAGCGTCTTCATAAGCTAATCTCTCATCCCAAAGCAAACCCAAGCTCCTGGCTTCCTACTAAAACCTGCCGCAGGAGAAGAAATGCGGCTGAGCTTAAAAAGCCCAGTGAACAGATATATAATAAACGGAACAAAATCAAATGGAAATGAACAGACATATCATAATGAAGGAGATAAAGGAAAAGGAAATAAAGAGTAAGGTTTAGGACAGTCATCCACCACGAGCCCATATCATAACATATCATATCATATCATAATCATGTAGAGGGGATGCCTCTCAATAAACAGATAATATGAGGGGTGTCCTCATTCTTCAATCCAAATAATATGAGGGGTGTCCTCATTCTTCAAATGGAGTGATCAGCTCCCAGGGGTGTGAAAGGAGTGGATTGCACCCAGCCCCAGTCACCATATCATATCATATCAAAGCATATCATATCAGAACATATCTAGGATGCATCCATACGCCCCCCAAACAAATCATATTGGCCATAACAAATCATAAAGCGCGCATATCATATCATAATGGGGACGGTGTGCAACATCACTCGAGCACACTAGAGTCATGCCATTGGTGCATCAATGACACGGCCATGTTACCTTCATGGCTAGGAAACATATTTGGCTCGGGTATCAAACTGGGGTCAAAGGTTCATATCAAAGCAAAGGTTCATATGGTCATAATCATAGTCCAAATCTCAAGGTTCATATCAAAGGTTCATATGTCAAAGGTTCAAATGCCAAAGGTTCATATCATAGGTTCAAATCAGAAATCAAGAGGCCGAAGGCACCTTATTAAAAGGGCAGAATATCTGTACCTTATTCAACAGCAAAAGCAAACAAAGATAGATGGATCACAAGACACGGATCACTCCCGCTTCACGGAACCTATACGGACCAATAACCAAGTATTACATTAAGTCCAAATGAATTAGGTTACTCTTTTTAGTACACTTTCCCTTTTTAGTAACTTTCTATTTTCAGCAGGTTTCCCGAATTAGTAAGTTTCCATATTTAGTAACCTTCCAGATTAAGTAACTTTACATAATTAGTAACTTGAAAGTTTAGGGTTACAATTGCTAATTACGTTAAGTTGAAAATTAATAGCGAAAAATACCATAGCCTAGGGTTAACTGTGTTAATTTCTGATGTTTAGGGTCTGAGTATGTCATTTTAGCAAAGTATAGGGTTTAATGTGTTAATTATCAAAGTTAAGGGTTAAGTGTGTCAAGATAGATTTTTGGACTTATATTAACAAATGGGAGCAATCCCACGTAACCTGGTTTTAGTTTTATTTTTGTATAACTCGTTTAATAACGAAACGAAAACGACTTAAGTGATCAATATGTGAGTTGTAGAAATTCTTACGTATACTATTAATAACGAAAACGACTTAACTCTTTTAATATGAGTCGCAAAACACGACTTGTAGAAATTCCTTTGAAACTCATATGGTTTTAACGTGGCATGATATGCATGGGATCTTTCATGTGAGATCTCATATTAACATACAGTGACAAATGAAGTTTCCATATATGTGGCATGTACCTATTCTCTACGTATACTATTTTCTCGAAACGAAACGATTAGATGATTATGATATGTGAGTTGTGCGACCTGTTATCGTGATATGCAGATATCTATATTCGTATAATTCTTATAATACGAAACGAAACATGTTAAACAAAAATCATGTACCTGATCACTTTTAATATTGATGTCACCACTTTTAATGAGTTTCTCTTACCTCTTAAAATGTTACAACTTCAAACAATATAAACGAACTTCAACTGTATTCTATAATTTGCTTATTACATATGATTATTATCTGATTGTTCAATATCACATAATATCTTTAAAAAAATCAAAAACTCATGGGTACGAGGCATTAAACATATTGTTAACGGATTACCTCAAGACGAAGTCAAAACATGAACACGAGGACGAGATTCAATAAGACATGATCAAACCCACAACTCAATCGTAACCAAACATGAGTGCGAACAGGAATTCAAGTACGAGTACTAATGTTAAACGAGGTGTAATCGAGGCCCAATCCCAAGCGTAGTCCAACAGCTAAACACGTACCCGTCGTGAAACTAATGCCGCAAGCTATCGAACCAACCCTTGACCTCAGCCAAACAAGTATGATCGAACCAAACACACGAGCATTACAGATTCAACGAGGTAAGATGGACGTTGGTAACCCAAACTCATGCAATCACACACCCAGTTTTTCTCATGCGAACGTGATGGAGATTAGAATTTGTTTTAAGAGAATGTCACTGAGTTAATGAGAAAATGTTATACGACTCATGAATGATGAAGATACGATATTGTAGATATACTCGGTCCTCTCCAAAACGTGGACGTATATAAACAATTTAAACGAAAGAAAAGGATATGATGGAGGAGCTGTTGACTAAGGTGCTTTTATTAGCCTTTAATATAGTATATATGGGTATACTTTCCTTTCGAAATCAACGGAACTTGGAGCGGAGGAAAAATCAGTATTAAATTTGACATTGAGTTGTTAATATTAGTTGATCTTTATATTTTTGTTTGAGATTTTAGTACTTTAAAAAAAAAATGATACAAAATTTTAGTTAAGAAGAGATAATAGCATGTATGTTTCATCCCTATCTATTAATATTACTCAATTATTCAATTAAACTTTAGGATAAAATTAAAATGATTTATAAAAATGTTAATGAAATTTTTAGGGCGTTATAGAACAAATGAATGCTTGTACATGTGGTATTTTGGATAAGTTTTTAGAAATGGAAAGTAGGTCCAAACTTATGCAATTTCTGATGAAATTGAATGATGATTTTGAGTCTGTGAGAAGTCAAATTTTATCCATGGATCCTTTGCCTAATGTGAATAAGGCATACTTCATTTTTCAACAAGTTGAGAAACAATAACAGGTCACAACTAAATTCTATGAACCTAATGCATTTTATGCTAAGAACAATCGGTTTAATAAGAAAGAAAGCAGAGGTAGCAGTAAGAATGATAAGAGGTTCTGCACTAATTGCCAACAAGATGGTCATACTAGTGACCAATGTTTTGAGAAAATTGGTTATCCTGATTGGTACAAAGGGAAGAAAACAATAAGAAGAGTTTTAGAGTGGCTGCTAATGTTTCTGGTGAGTTTGATAAAGGGATGCATCAGGATACACTCTTTGATATGGAATTTTAGAATAGAATTAATGTGGGACAAAATGGTGAGTTAGATCAGAGGATGGTTGCTACTGTTTGTCAGGAAGTCATGAAGATGTTCAAAGGCAAAAGTGTTTCACAAGAGGCTTCTACCTCTTATCATGCAGGCATAAAGTTTTGTGGTTATTCCTATGCTTTATCTTGTCATTATAGCATAAGTATGAAGTTTAGTTGGATAGTGGATACCAGAGCTTCTGATCACATGTCACCACATATTAGTTTATTCTGTTCTATAAGAGTTCTTTTGAAACCAATCATAGTTGATTTGCCTGATGGAAGTAAAAAAGAAGTCACAATGGTTGGTAATGTCAAGCTCACAAAAACTTTAACTCTATATGATGTATTCTATGTGCCTGATTTCAAGTTTAATCTTCTATCTGTTGGAAGGTTGTTGAATACTCAAAATATGGCTGCTCTCTTCTTTCCTAATTGGTTTCTTTTCTAGGACCTTACAACTGATAAGGTTGTGGCTTTTGGGAAAGGAATCAACCATCTCTACACCTGCAATGCTTCTTCATCACTACCTAAATCATTCAAGCTTCCTTTTAATATTTCTAAATTGCAGAAATACTCTTTTGCTAATAAGTGTTTTAGTACTGTTTCTAGTGTAACACAGTGTGAGTTTTCTGTATTTCTTGATAGAATGGGTCATACTTCTATGTCAAAGATGACCCATATCAGTGATTGTAAGACTCTTGATACTTCAGATTTCTTTTGTGATATTTGTTTGGTTTCAAAGAATCACAGGCTTCCTTTTAATAGAAGTACTACTACTAGTTCTGTTCCTTTTGAGCTTTTGCATGTTGATTTGTGGGGCCCTTATAAAACTCCAGCTTTGAATGGTGCTCAGTATTTTTATACAATTGTGGATGACAACACTAGAACTACTTGGACCTATCTGGTGCATAATAAAGATCAAGTATTTGGTATTTTGTCCTCCTTTGTGTCATACATATTCAATCATTTTCAAACAAAGCCCAAAATCATTAGATCAGACAATGGGATAGAGATTCTGAATAAGGAGTGTTTGGCTTTTATGCAATATCATGGAATATTGCATCAAAGGTCTATGGTGTATACTCCACAAAAAAATGGAGTGGTAGGAAGGAAGCACACGCATTTGTTGTATACTACAAGAGCATTGAAGCTACATGCTAACTTATCAGATAGTTTTTGGAGAGACTTTATTTTAGCTTCTACTTATCTTATCAACAAAATGCCCATGAAGATTTTGTCCTGGAAAACACCCTTTGAAGCACTTCATGGTAAAGCACCTACTTATGACTCTCTAAAGGTCATAAGCTGCTTGTGTTATGCCATTGTAACTACTCCTCATAAAGATAAATTTGCTCCTAGAGGCTACCTTGTGTTTTCATAGGATATCCACCAAATCAGAAAGGTTACAAGTTATATGATCTCAACAAAAAGGTTGTGTTTTGCAGCAGGTATGTGATATGCAAAGAACATATATTTCCTTTTAAACAAAACTTAACTCAATATACACCCATTGTGCAAGCTGATACACATTTTCCTACACCATTATGTATCAATGATGATGATTTTGATCCTGCATCAAACATTTCACCAACTGTACCAAACTTACCTCAAACAACTGTTGAATCACAAAATGTGTCTGAACCTATACCTGATCCTACTCCTATTGTACCTGAAACTGCATCTGCAAACCATAATGGTGGTGTCTCTGCACCTGCAAACAATGATGGTGGTGTTCCTTTAAGAAGGTCTCAAAGAAGCACAACAACTCCTGTTTGGTTGAAGGATTTTGTATTACCCAAACACACTGCTTCTACTATCACAAAACCTAAAAAACCATCATTATACCCATTATTTAAGGAGAAATATTTCAAACACTTACCTGCATCTCATGTTGCTTTTATAGCCCAAGTTTTAGATAATACAGAACCCACTTCTTATCAAGAAGCTTGTAGATCTCCAAAATGGGTCAAAGCCATGGATACAGAACTGAATGCCCTTGAAATCAATGATACTTGGGAAGTTACAACATTACCTGCTAATTGTAAAGACATTTCTTCAAAATGGGTTTATAAGATCAAATAGAATCAAGATGGCAACATTGAGAAATATAAGGCTAGACTGGTGATCAGGGGTTTTAGTCAAAAGGAAGGCACAGACTACAAGCACACCTTTTCTCCTGCTGCTAAGCTTGCCACTGTTAGAGTGCTTATTGCTATTGCCACAGCAAAGGGATGGCCTTTACATCAAATGGATGTCAATAATGCCTTTTTACATGGGCATATTGATGAAGATATCTACATGAAACCTTAATATGGCTATACTAAAGCTATGCCAGGTCAAGTTTGCAAACTCAGAAAGTCTTTATATGGGCTGAAACAAGCTTCAAGACAGTGGAACCAAGAATTTTCAAAGTTTTTGATTCAACTTGGATTTGTTCAATCTAAGCATGTGATGAGGCGAAAAGTGTACCGCTTTTAAGGGGTCATTTAAGCCCGAAATCGTATTTATTTGATCAAATATTGCCCTAAATCGTTCCTTTTGTCATTTTAGGTACTTTTGAGGAGAAATCTGGAAAAGGAGGCATTTTGGACGTTTTTGGAGCATTAAAGTGAAGAAAACGGCAAAGTCTCAAGAATCGGCTAAAAGTTACTCTTGACGGCGTCACAATTAACATGGGACGGCGTCATGCCTTGGCAAGAAAAGTTGGATGTGAAATTTACTCATGACGGGCCAGTGAGTTTGCATGAGAATTCTGACGGCGTCACGCTTTAACTAAATCAAGGGCGTCACGGCTTAAATCATAAGGGGACGGCGTCACGTTCAGGATCCGACGGCGTCAAGCCTTGATAAGCCAGAATGGATTTTTGAAGAGCTAAAGAGGGACGGCGTCAAGATGGTCATCCGGGAACCCTAAAAGCGGCGAGGTGACGGCGTCACAATGCATAAGGTGACGCCGTCAGATGTCAAAGTCTATATATAGTTTTCTAATTTTTTGTCATTAAGAGAGAGCTTAGTGTGTGGAATTTTGGGATAAAACCCTAAGACGATTTTAGCTACTTTTTCAGGGCTTTTTGCCTTGAGATCTTCCATGTTTCATTGAAAGATAAGTTATCAATTAATCATTCAATATGTCTATGTGTTGTTTGATTCTATCTTATGCTTGTCTTTTGTTTAACATGTTAGGCTAAATTTATCTTGTGTTTGCTTAGATCTAATGAAACCTAGCTATTGATTATTGGTTGTTAGTGTGTTGTTAGTTGTATTGGATGATTGTTTATCTATGTTAGGCTTAAGAAAACTGGCTAACTTCCTATTCGGTAACTTGCTTGAACGTCTTAAGAAATATGAACCAAACGCGTACTAAAGGTTTTTATGGTTGTATTTAATGCACAAGCGAATTCTAGTGATCCCATGTTAGGAGCTTCCTAGCCGGCTCGACATAGGAGTGAAGTAGGAGCTTGTAGAGTTTGGGGAAGTAAGTACGCCACCCCACGAATGGTATTAAGGAATACACCCGTCATCCACGCGACTAATACACACTAATTAACCGGTAAAAGATAGTTAGGGAGTAAGGAAATCTAAGTAAACACATTTCTCTACACATAAGTTTCTCACCACTTTTCATTTTTGTTATTTTATTTTATTTGCATTTGTAGTAATTTGGGTTAGTTGACTAGCAACTAATTCCGCCCACTCCTTCAAAACCCGAGATTTTACTTGCTTTCATAAAATTATAAAAAACATAAAAAGAATCTTCCTCAACCCTTAGACCTAATTAGAGTAGCCTTTCACACCTAACGAACACTATTCCCTGTGGAGAACGATCAATCCCCCGTACTTACCACTACACTATACTACATCGGTCAGGTACACTGCCTGGTGGGGTTGTAAGCCTCTTGAGATCCCTCGAGAGGTAAAACCTGTTGTAAGGTTGCAAAACCCACGCATCAAGTTTTTGGCGCCGCTGCCGGGGAATAGTTATTGTTTAGGTTGAATTTTTATTTCTATTAGGTCTACTCACTAGATTCCTTTCTAGTGAGATTTTTATTTTATTTTTCTAGGTTTTCTTTAGTCTATCTATTTTCTTCGTGTCTTTGTTCGTAACCATTACCGTCCGACATCATGGAAGATGGTAATATCCTTAACCCACACAACCCACCACCACAACAACCACCACCACCTCCTAGAGCCCGTACTTTAGGAGAGTATTCCCGTCCTAGCCACCACGGCTATCGAAACACCATTGAGCTCACACAAGGAGCCAATATCACACCCTTGCGATCCGACACCATCCGGTTGGTGCAAAGCGGATGCGCATTCCATGGACTTCGTTCTGAAGATCCTAATCAACATCTCAAGGACTTTCTTAAAATCGTTGATTCTATAGACCTTGATGTTGCCACTCGAGAGACGACCCGATTGCGTCTCTTCCAATTCTCTCTGCGGGACCAAGCTAGTCAGTGGCTAGAACGTCAACCCGCAGGATCCATCACCTCTTGGGATGATCTCACCACTCGTTTCCTTGCTCAGTTTTTCCCACCGGGAAGAACTACCAAGCTAAGGAATGATATCTTGATGTTCCAACAACGTCAAGGCGAAACTCTCTACGAGGCATGGACTCGATTCAAGGACTTACTCCAAAAAGTCCCTCACCATGGCATAGAACTTTGGCTCCAAGTCCAAATCTTCTATGACCATATCAATCTCTCCACAAGGCAAACCATTGACCAATCGGCCGGTGGCAAGCTACGTGATCTAAGTGCGGAACAATCATGGGCTCTCCTAGAGGATCTTGCTCTTTATGACAACGAAAGTTGGAGTGATCCCCGTGATTTGAATAAAACGGTCAAGGCAATATCTTTGCCTTTGAACAATTCAAGCACTTCCGACCGTAGGATCGTAGAACTTGAAGACCAAGTCAAGTTTCTCATGAAATCCTACGAGGCTCCTAAACCTTCAAGCCAAGTGAACAAAATCACTTCTTCATGTGAATTATGTAGTGGTCCCCACGACACTCGTGATTGCATGGAACTCCCCGAACAAGCTTTTGTGGACTACGCATCCTCGCGTACCGACGGAGCGGGAGACAAGTGGTACACTTTCAAGCCCGAGCCAAACCCTTATGGTGATTCATACAACCCCTCATGGAAAAATCACCCGAACCTTAGGTGGAAACAAAACCAAAACTCGCAACAAACCAATTCTTCCAACCCACCTAATCGTTTCCAATCAAGCGGTTCCAACTCGAACCGTACTTTCAACAACAATCCTTCCGGCAATGGTAGTACCAATAACTTTGAAGGATTGATGTCTCAATTTATGGCATCTCAAGAAGCTCGTTTAGCCAAGTTTGAAGCCGATTTCAAACAAAAACAAAGCGAGATGACCGACAAGATTGACACCTTGTTGAAAGCCCTCAATGACCGAGAAATGGGAGCACTCCCTAGCAACACGGTCAAGAACCCGAAACTAAACGTCAACGCTATTTCATCGGTTTCGTCCCCTAGTTCTTGTCCACAATATTATTCGGTCAATTCCATGAGCACGTGTTTCAAACAAACCCAAATCATTCCAAGTGACCAAGAAGTTATGACATCCAAATTGGTCAACAACATAGTTGAAACACCTCCCACTCAAAACCTTGACGATGAATTCAAGGAGCTCCACCTTGAAAGTCCGGTTGTTGATGAGAAGAAGCTCAAGTTAGGCGAAAAAGGGACCGCCTTTGTTCAAAACAAGCTACCTAAGAAGTTAGATGATCCGGGCTTATTTGTTCTACCTTGCAAGATCGGTAATTCGGAGGCTTATGATACATTAGCCGATCTTGGATCAAGCCTTAACCTACTTCCGTTACCTCTCTACACCTCTCTAAAACTTGGAAAACTTGAAGAAACCGAGGTGATAATAGGCTTAGCGGATGGAAGTGTTGCTTACCCGGTTGGAGTAGTTAAGGACGTGTTAGTGCACATTGGAAAACTAACCATTTTAGCCGATTTCCACGTCCTTGATATGGTTAGCGACCCTACATGCCCCTTGTTGATAGGTAGAGGATTTTTAGCGACCGCTAGTGCTATGATTGATTGTAAGGAATCCAAGATAGCGGTAGGAGAAGGGGATACTTGGTCAGTCTATGATGTTAAGAAACATGCCTATGATACTAGTGAGGAACCGACACCCCATTGGTTAGAATTAAATAGGAGACCATCTAGATATGGACCTTGGATCGATAGAGACTTCATAGGACCCCAACGCCCATTTTACCTAGAAGAGGACTTTGTTAACCGAACGCATTCGGTAGAGCAACTCTTGGCTAGGGACACCGAATTGGATCCATTTGAAGACCCTCTAGTTTTTAGAAGGATGATTGATTTCCTAGGAGTTTTGCCAATTAACCTAGGAATGAATAAGTGGATTTGTGAGGAAGATGATCATAAGTGGAATTGGGATAAACCACCCAATGATGGAGATGGGTCATGGCATATCAAGATGACATTGTATGACCCGGATGGAGAGAAGTTTGAAAAGACATATCGTACTAAGCGGACCAATAGGAAACTTCAATCCAAGCTTAACCCTAAAGACGTCCTTGATGACGAGCTTACTTACATAGGGTAGCGTGACTTTGAGTCTAGCTACAAGACTCGTTAATAAAGAAAAGCGCTTCTTGGGAGGCAACCCAAGCTTTATTTGTTTTATTTGCTTTGTGTGTTTATTTATTTGTTTGTTTGATTTTATTTGTTTCCGTATGTGTGTTTAATTTTTATTCTTATTGATTCATGTTCAAAACTAATTTGTGAAAATGCTTTATGTTGTTTTTAACTTCGTCTTAACTACATATAAAGGTATTTTGCAAAAGATAAGTGTAAGGGAAATCTAAATCGGTTTATTAGAACACAAATGAACATGAATCATAATAATAATAAGTTAGCATACATATTCGTATTTGTTTGAGTCAAATGCTTGTATCGAGTCATAATGATGTTTTGCAGGATTTCCAGGAAGTAAGGTAAAGGTTTTTCCAAAAATTTTCCGGAAACTAAAAATGAAAATTTTTGTCAGGTCATTTCTGACGGCGTCAGGGGTTATAACCTGACGGCGTCAGATTTAATTTCCAGAAATTTTTGAAAATTTTGTTTTCATAAAAAGTTTTTATTAAAATCTCCAACTTATAATCTCCAGGAATCTGCAAAGTTATCATTCCACAAGCATTATATCCTTATATATAGATTTTATCCCGCCGATGTTATGCAGGTTTTCGTGTTTGTTTTCTCAGGTTCAACAGGTTATTTTGGACAAGGAAATGTTTTGAATCAAGCTTATGGCGATGCATTAGTCATGGAGCTTCAACATTCTCTTTGGAGGAAGATTTAACCGTGTAATTTCATTATCCAACGAGCGAATCAGGGGAGTATTTGATTTCATTCTTTTACTTTATGCTTTTACATTTGTCATTTGAACATTGGGGACAATGTTCATCTTAAGTGTAAGGGGAGGGTAAAAGTACGATTTTTGAGAATACAATTGCGCTTGATTTTTGTTTGTTTGATGGTAGATGTGTAATAAAACTGAGAGAAATACTTGTTAAGGTAATTTTAGTGCCAAATTTAAAATTTTTTACAACATATAGGAGTGAAACTTTGATCCTAATAAGCGTCTCACGGATAGGAGTTATATGACTAGCACAAAAACCGTACCACAAAAAAATTTTCCACCCCCAAATATGTGAGGTTCGCCCCTAGAATTGGTAGGAAAAGCATTTATGCTATGATGTGTGTACCGGTAGCACTTAGATTCTAGAACTTGCGTTAGGACCATTCCAAGGCCACAAGTGAGACTACATTCGTGTAGTTAGATTTACTACATGATAAGAGGCATTAGGATTAACCCATTGTTTTACACCTGTGTTTTTGTTATAATTACATTGGCTACATTGGTCAAGTAATTCTCCCACACCCTTTGCGTTGTACTCATTTTTAGTACACGATACCCCTAGTACACCCCTCAGAGCCTATCTTTTCGTTTCGACCTTTAAGCATTTTACTTAAAGGAAGAATTTGTTACACCCCACTTAAATGTACACCCAAATCGCCTTAGCCTACCTTGTATGCACTCATCTTTAGTGCATTATTGTGACAACATTTGTTTAAACCCAAGTTAATTATCTAGTTGATTACATGGTTGCTAAGTCGAGTCATATCCTTGTACATATTGTTTTGGGACGATTGGGATTCATGGGTAAAGTACTAGTGTAAAGGAGTAATGGGGAAGAACATCATTTATTACCCCCATATGTGCTAAATGTTTTAAAAGTACTCCAAGTTTTTCAATTATCTTAATTCGAGTCATTAGAATAGTTATTTGAAAAGTTATGTAAAAGTTCAAGTGTAAGGGGATGCAACGCCCCTATGATGTATTATTTTGGATGGTAGGGTAAAAGTGTATGCACAAAAAAAAAAAAAAAAAAAAAAAAAAAAAAAAAAAAAAAAAAAAAAAATCAAGAAAAATACAAAAAAAATGAGAAAAAAAAATAGAAAAAAACATACGGACTACCATCCCGTTTCATTTTATGTTTATTTTATGTTTATGTTTTGTTATTTTCTTTCATTAGCTTAAGATCGAGTCTAGTCTTGGCTTAGCAACGTTGTATAGTACATGTAATTAATCAAGATCTTTAACTCGCCACCAGTAAAATATCCCTTATCCAACAAAACCGTGTTTTCCTTTTCCCTACACCTAACGTTATAACCCATTTAAAAGCCCTCTTTGATAGTTTATCTTAGGTGCTTACGCCTAGTGGAGGAGGTTTTCGATCCTTTCCCAAGCCTATGGTAATCTATTTGCTATGACAGGTAGTGAGAGATATTTTCCGTTTTCATTTATGAGATTTATTTTGATGACACTTGAGAGATGTGGGTATCTAAACACTACTTGTGAGGTGCTAGTATGTAATCTCCGTGCTTATTATGATTGAAGTGGAACGAATATTTGTTGTAATTACTTTTATGTTTGCATTAAATGACCCCTAACTTGTATTTTGATTAGAATAAAAGCGCATTTGCTTGAGGACAAGCAAATCTCAAGTGTAAGGGTATTTGATGAGGCGAAAAGTGTACCGCTTTTAAGGGGTCATTTAAGCCCGAAATCGTATTTATTTGATCAAATATTGCCCTAAATCGTTCCTTTTGTCATTTTAGGTACTTTTGAGGAGAAATCTGGAAAAGGAGGCATTTTGGACGTTTTTGGAGCATTAAAGTGAAGAAAACGGCAAAGTCTCAAGAATCGGCTAAAAGTTACTCTTGACGGCGTCACAATTAACATGGGACGGCGTCATGCCTTGGCAAGAAAAGTTGGATGTGAAATTTACTCATGACGGGCCAGTGAGTTTGCATGAGAATTCTGACGGCGTCACGCTTTAACTAAATCAAGGGCGTCACGGCTTAAATCATAAGGGGACGGCGTCACGTTCAGGATCCGACGGCGTCAAGCCTTGATAAGCCAGAATGGATTTTTGAAGAGCTAAAGAGGGACGGCGTCAAGATGGTCATCCGGGAACCCTAAAAGCGGCGAGGTGACGGCGTCACAATGCATAAGGTGACGCCGTCAGATGTCAAAGTCTATATATAGTTTTCTAATTTTTTGTCATTAAGAGAGAGCTTAGTGTGTGGAATTTTGGGATAAAACCCTAAGACGATTTTAGCTACTTTTTCAGGGCTTTTTGCCTTGAGATCTTCCATGTTTCATTGAAAGATAAGTTATCAATTAATCATTCAATATGTCTATGTGTTGTTTGATTCTATCTTATGCTTGTCTTTTGTTTAACATGTTAGGCTAAATTTATCTTGTGTTTGCTTAGATCTAATGAAACCTAGCTATTGATTATTGGTTGTTAGTGTGTTGTTAGTTGTATTGGATGATTGTTTATCTATGTTAGGCTTAAGAAAACTGGCTAACTTCCTATTCGGTAACTTGCTTGAACGTCTTAAGAAACATGAACCAAACGCGTACTAAAGGTTTTTATGGTTGTATTTAATGCACAAGCGAATTCTAGTGATCCCATGTTAGGAGCTTCCTAGCCGGCTCGACATAGGAGTGAAGTAGGAGCTTGTAGAGTTTGGGGAAGTAAGTACGCCACCCCACGAATGGTATTAAGGAATACACCCGTCATCCACGCGACTAATACACACTAATTAACCGGTAAAAGATAGTTAGGGAGTAAGGAAATCTAAGTAAACACATTTCTCTACACATAAGTTTCTCACCACTTTTCATTTTTGTTATTTTATTTTATTTGCATTTGTAGTAATTTGGGTTAGTTGACTAGCAACTAATTCCGCCCACTCCTTCAAAACCCGAGATTTTACTTGCTTTCATAAAATTATAAAAAACATAAAAAGAATCTTCCTCAACCCTTAGACCTAATTAGAGTAGCCTTTCACACCTAACGAACACTATTCCCTGTGGAGAACGATCAATCCCCCGTACTTACCACTACACTATACTACATCGGTCAGGTACACTGCCTGGTGGGGTTGTAAGCCTCTTGAGATCCCTCGAGAGGTAAAACCTGTTGTAAGGTTGCAAAACCCACGCATCAGCATGATTACTCCATGTTTGTCAAGACTAATGGACAATAATTCACAGTTGCCTTGGTTTATGTGGATGACATTTTGTTAACTTGTAATACTCCTATAGTCATCAATGAGACAAAGACTGCTTTGGATGCTAAGTTCGCTATCAAAGACTTGGAATTGGCAAAATATTTTTTAGGAATTGAAATCAGTTCTTTACCAGAGGGTACTTATCTTAATCAAAGAAAGTACATACTTGATTTACTTCATGATGCTAGCTTAACTGCTGCAAAACCAGTTACCTCTCATCTACCTCCCAAATTGAAGTTGTCACTTGACAAGGGGTCTCTTATGTCTGCACCAGATTAGTATAGAAGATTGATTGGTAGATTAATATATTTAACAATGACAATGCCAAATATCTCTTATGCAGTCCAACATTTGAGACAGTTTGTCTCTAGCCCAAAGAACACTCATATGCAGGCTGCAATACATCTTCTCAAGTATCTCAAAGTGACTGTTTCTAAGGGTCTTTTCTATCCTGTTCAACCTCTATTGAAGGTCACAGGATTCTCTGATGCAGACTGGGCATCTTGTCTTATGAATGGAAAGTCTTTAACTGGATATTGTATATTCTTGGGGCATTCATTGGTCTCTTGGAAAACTAATAAACAAGCCACAGTTTCAAGTTCTTCCACTGAGGCAGAGTACAGAAGCATGGCTGCTACTACATATGAGTTGATTTGGCTCACTTATCTTTTGAAAGACCTACATATTCCAGTCAAAGTGCCCATTACATTGTTTTGTGATAATAAGGCTCCTCAACAAATAGCAGCTAATCCTTGCTACCATGAGAGAACTAAACACTTGGATATTGATTGCCATTTTACAAGAGACAAAGTCCAAGAAGGATTTCTTCAGACTGCTTACATTCCAACACACTTGCAGCTTGCAGATATAATGACAAAGGCTCTTCATGGTCCTCAACATTCCTTTCTATCTCGCAAGTTGGGACTTTCTGATCATCCAACTTGAAGGGGGGATATGGAATATGTACATATATAAGTTGGAGGAGTGTCTTGTATATAGTTAATAGTAGCAGGGTAGATAATGTAAATAGTTTAAATTCTTGCAACCGCCTTAACATGATGTAAGTAGCCGTTGTATTTCAATTTTGTATTCATAACATTCATTTGAATAAAATCAATTTTCCCTAATTCTCTCTAAAGCTTCCGTGTTCATACAAATACAAACCAAGATGTAACTGACGGCTTTGTCAAGATATCTTTAATTTGATCACATGAGTAGATATAAACTGAGTCGTAGATCTCACGAGTAACTTCCTTTCGAACAAAGTATTTATGTTACGCCCCCTTTTTATGTAAGATTAAATATGAACGATCATTTCATATACCAACAACCAAGCACACACTTTACTCTTCATAAACATGATGATAAAATTGTTCTACAAATTATGCCAATATATATATATACAAATACAAGGATATTAGCTATAGAAGAAATTTACAATTTAAGAAGTTCAAGCGCTCTTGACAATGTGTTTTTGAACCTAGTGACGTTTACGTTTATATTTTGATTATCCAAATATATTGATTTGTAAGCATCCCAACCCTTCTTCTGAATTGAATACGGATCCAGGAACACTTGATGATCAAGTGGATACTGCTTTATCAAAGAACTTTCCTCTACGTTTATCTTATACTCTAAGTACTTCAATCCTATTGCCTTTGAAGGCTCTCCAAAGTATGTGTTTGCTAACCAATCCATCTTACCCCATGGAACCACTTGTATCAATACACCATTTTCCGGAAGAAAAACCATATTCGTTAGCCCTGCCCCATGAACTCCCATCATCACATCACATGAATTTATGAGCCTCGAAACTTGTGTAAGATTTGCATTCATCTCTGTCACGATCACCTCAAAACCTAAGCCTTGTGCGGTACGAACCACATCTTTCTCATTAGTAAAAGTCCGTGTCTTTTGTCTTGAAACAATTAGCAGTCGAGGTTTTTTAGTCATACTATTTGTTAAATTTGCGGCGGTTAATCGCTTCAACGAATATGAACTTCTCAAGAAGTTGGTAAAATCCTTTATTGTTTCCATGTGTAGTTCTTTTTTATCTTCTTTTCTAAGACCAACTATCATACTTGGGAAGCAATGGACTTCTTTTTCATGATCAATGTCAATGATTTGGTACCTTGATAATTTGTTTAACACTTCTTGGAATTTGCTAGTCCACCTAGATCGTTTGTTAGCTACAAGAAATTTCACTTCGCGATTAAATACTCGAGAAGTTTCATAGAGAGGTATTATCACATCTGTAAAGGCATGAAAGTTGTTCCCAGCGTACCCACCAACTGAAAAAACTATTGCTGTTACGTTGTGAGTTTTGGTGCAGTTAGGCATGTTTTGGGCTGCTTCTTGGATTGATTTTATCTTGAAATTTGTGATACTTTCCATTGCACTTTTATCTCCTTTACGAGCATAAGGCTTTATGGTCCATGAACGATTTCCGATGCGCGATGAAAACAAGAAAATGGAGGAAGAATTTCCTAAAATCCTTACGTCTCCCATTATCTGGCAAGTATCGGATCTGTCTTTTGATATATTACACAATATTGGTGTTGTAATTTCCTTTACCTTGCCATCTAGTAAAATAAAGAAAAAAAATTAAATGTTAGTAATCGTTTTCTGAATCTTCATTTAGTGATTTAGTTTGAAAGTGCGGGCCCCACAGACTTTTGGCGATGACATGCGTCATCACTAAAAATTGTTCATCTCCGATAGTGGTTATCCTTGTAGTGCATATAACCTTGAAAAAAGGGCCAAATATACAAGTAGCCCGGTTTATTAAGGTGTTGGGCTTTTTTAGCCTCAAAAAAGCCGCTTTCTCAAAATAGCTCAAGAAATAAGCGACTTTCAAAAAGTCGCTTGACTTACTATTTGCAGCCAAAAAGTTACTTTTGTTAGATTTTAAGCGACTTTTGTTAGATTTTAAGCGACTTTTTGACTTTTTAAACGACTTTTCGCTAGGGGCCTAAAAGTACACGCCACATGTCGCTCCCACATTTGGTCGCTTATTTCTTGGGCTATTTTGAGAAAGCGACTTTTTTGGGGCTAAAAAAACCCAACACTTTAATAAACTGGGCTATTTATAGAATTGGCCCTTGAAAAAAATATATTTACTTCTTTAATCTGGGTCTCGTTAACTCATATTTCATCTTTTAAAAGATATGACCAAATGAAAATAAATTAATAATTAAAGCATGTGGTGTCATTATACTATTTAGTGTATGTTTGGCAACAATAGCTGTTGCTGGTGCTGATGCTGAAAAAGATTAAAATTATAGATTTTTTATTTTTTTTTAGTGATGTTTGGTAAACTAGCTGAAATTGTCAATTAAAAGTGTAAAATAACATAATTGGAGATTATTTTGTGAAAAAAAAGCTGTAGCCCCCATAATTTTTCATAAGTTGGTTAAAGGAGCTTTTATTTTTGGAGATTATTTTTGCTATAATCTTTCATAAGTTGTTCAGCCAAACAATGCTACTTTTTAGACAAAAGATTATTTTATGAAGAAAAAAAAGTTGTAACCCCCATAATCTCTCATAATCTGCGTCACAAAACAAAGCCTTAATTATTTGGTAAATTCTCAAGATATTGTTTTAATACATAATTTTTGGATGTCCGGACAAGCCAGAGGAAACATCTAATTACCTTTGAAAATATGCAGCTATTTAATATACTAAACGTATACTCACGCAAAGCAATAATATACAGTGACAAATAATTATACTTGCGAAATCGTGATTTTGTTCGACCTTTAATACAAAACGTGTGTTTTGTGTAATACAAAACGGGTGTTTTTTTTTTTTTTTTTTTTTTTTTTTTATTTTTTATAATTAATACAGTTCGTGTTTTTAGAAATTTGCAAGTTTAAAATTGAACAAGCTAAAGATGTACTGTATTAAAGGATACTTAAGGAAAATTTAAACAAACTATATTGATTTAAGTTTTCAAAATTTAAGATTTCAAAAATGGTAATTTACTGTTCATAAGTAGTATATATATGCTCTCATTACTTAACGAGCTAAGCTTAATCGACTTACTCGGTCGTTGGGGTTTGCCTGTTTTATCCGTAGCAATTATCAATCTGAGCCCATCAGTCATCGTCAGCCTCGAATTCACTGCAAACAATCAGAAAATTTCATTCAAAAGGGAAAGGTAAGTGTGTGTGTCTTAGAGAGTACCATGGTCGATCCAAATTGTGTTTAGTTTGCCTAAATATAAGCTGTTAGATAAAATACATACATTCAGGCCGTACTTGAGTAAATGGTTACCCTTGGTAAATTTTATTACGCCAAAAAACAAAGAACAATGAATGTGGGTGAATCCCACAT
This sequence comes from Artemisia tridentata subsp. tridentata, assembly GCA_021014915.2. NCBI lineage: Eukaryota > Viridiplantae > Streptophyta > Magnoliopsida > Asterales > Asteraceae > Artemisia > Artemisia tridentata. The sequence continues at coordinate 189,354,578 of CP139509.1, read as the reverse complement.
CTCGGCCTAAAAAGGTGAAACAAAAGCTCCTATCATGCTTAATTAAGACCTAATCAAGCATAAGAATAACATGCCAAACTTATGCAAATAAAAGCAAAAACCTATCTAAGTTGACCACCGAGACTAATTTCATATACATTACCAAATTCCATTCATGTCGTACTTTTATCTACTATTATGCAACCTCTAATAATTAACCTGGCCCTTGGACCCAAAGATCGTAACAATTGATCAGCTTCGGTAGTTTAGCATAGCACAAATCATATAATCTTTATAAAATGGGCCAAATATACAAGTAGCCCGGTCTCTTAAGGTGTTGGGCTTTTTTTGCCTCAAAAAAATCGCTTTCTCAAAATAGCCCAGGAAATAAGCGACTTTCAAAAAGTCGCTTAAAGCGACTTTTTTGTCAATTAAGCGACCAATATTTGAACTAGCAGTACCAATATTTTAAGCGACCTACTGCTAGATTTAAGCGACCTACTGCTAGATTTAAGCGACTTTTCGCTAGAGGCCAAAAAGTACACGCCACATGTCACTCCCACATTTAGTCGCTTAATGCTTGGGCTATTTTGGGAAAACGACTTTTTTGGGGCCAAAAAAGCCCAACAGTTTAATAGACCGGGCTATTTGTAGAATTGGCCCAATCATATAATCTTTATAAAATTTGAAAACCCCTTTAAAAAAAAATAAGAATAAACTAACTAAACAAACCATATGTTAAACCCTTACTTACAAGATAAAAGCTAGTGGATTAAACGTACAGATTTAAACCCGAGTCATATATAAGGTATATACTAGTAGTATATATACTATAAATAACCCATATAATTAAGCCTAGCACATTTCTCAAAAGCTACTAAAACTTTCATGACATGGTAACACTAGTAAACATTTGAAACTGAGTTAACGTACGAAATAACTTACAAATAGGTAAAGGACTGAGATAAGGTTTGAAGACAGTGCACAAACACCATGTAACTACAAAACAAGCAACCAATGCACCATACTGAAACCTTTTCTGGTCGTGCCGACTGAAGCTTCGAGAAAAAATCTCGTCGTATTTCATTTTATTTTTTATTGCATAAACATGTCAAAATGCATGTAGTATGTAACTTAATTTTTATATATATACATGCAACTTCGATATATTTGTCAATGATTGGTGTCCACGATTTCAATATATTTGGTAGTTGACATGTTAAGGCCACCGCCAGTTAAGGAGGATTTGATGGTTTGGAGGACTTTGGACAACCATTTTTGCTTACTACATTTGGCCTAAACGTCCATATAAATTAATAAAAAACTCTTTTCTATTATATTTTCACCCGACATAGTTTGTTTATTATATATGTTCATACAATGATAATTACAGTGTATTATTTTCATCATTTATGTAAAATTCAAATAATTTAACTAGCTTGAATAGTAAACTATAGTATACATTATGTTGGGACAACATTAGTTATATCTCCTTATATTTTAATGATGACAAATAAATCTTTGAAACACATAAAATCACAAACGTTAGCCAAATTTCTCCCGACCCATAACTGGGCCTAGCGCGCTGCCAGCGCTCCGACGCGCCAGCAGCGCGCCAACCTTCTGTTAAGGATCGGGACGGAATTTGAAAGTCGGATTTCCCCTTACCCGACAAATGTGGATATTTCAATACAGGTATGAATATGTTATGTGCTTCATTAGGAACACTCGAAACGAGTTTTAGAATTAGAGGGATCCAAATTTATAACCTCCCGTTTTTGGCAAAACGCCAATTCAAGTATTTTCATAAACGCCTCTAGCCAAAGATTTTCTAAACCTAGGGAACTTATATATTTCACGTGACATCAAGTGAAAGTATTCATATGGCTATAATTCGTGTTCACGTCTTCTCTAATCCCGTAACGGGTTTACTCCCTTATTGGTCAAACTAAGTCAAAGGTCCCTTTGCATAAACGCATAATTTTCCGTTATGGGATATGCTTTACAATGATGCAAAGCACTTAGCTTATTTGCATCAAGATGATTATTGATTACGTCGAGTCGTGGAAATTCACGTATTATGAGATTATGAATACTCGACGTTGAGTTACTTGAGATTATAAGTAACCTTTGATTTTCTCAACCCATAATTAGGGGTGGCAATTCATGACACGACACGATAAACGACACGAACCCGACACGAAGTTAAATAGGTTTGGGTTGAGGATAAACATGCTTGGGTCAAAAACAGGTCAACCCGTCTAACCCGTTTAATAAATGGGTCGTGTTTAGGTTAAGTAAGTATTAAACAGGTCAACCCGTAAACCCGTTTAAGTATATAAGACTCTAAAAATAAAATATATAACTTGGTTTTTATGTTGGATATGGATTAACGGTATTTTGTTATATACTTAATGTGAGTGAATTACGATTATACCTCAGATATCATTAAAATTGACTCTTATAACTTAAGAAAATTGTCGTATAGTTATTTGTATGTTATTTTTATCATATTTTAGATCCTTATATTATTTTTGCATTTAAACTAGTTAAATCAATAAACCACGAACCTTATTCATTGCTTGACTTATTTACTTAAATAGGTTAAACGGGTCACAAACGGGTTACACGTATTATGCAGGTCTGAGTTAGGGTTGAGTTTCTTGACACGATTAATAAATGGGTCGTGTTTAGGTAGAGGTTATACTAACCCGTCAACACGTGAACCCGAATAGGTCAACACAAACATGACTCGATTGCCACCCCTAAACATAATCATCTTTGTTAATTCCTTTCTTCCTTAATAACAAAATGATTAAACCTTAATCAATCCTTTGATTAATCTCCTCACCAAACTAATCCTCATACCATTTTAAATTCCTCCCAAATCTTATCCCCAACATTCTCTTATATTCTTTGTATTTGCTTGTACTTCTTGTCCCCTACATTCCCACACCAAATCTTCCAAACATTCCCTTTTCTACATTACAATCCAACCACTAGGATTTCACCACATCATCATCTTCTTCATCCAACCCTTCATTTCAAACACAATTAAACCTTCACCACAAACCACCTCCTACTCTCCAACATTCAAATTTTAAATTTTAATTCAAGCCAAAGGCTCTCCATCACTTCAACATCACCTCATTCCAACTCACTCTCCTACACTCTCATCCTCACTTTCAAATTCAAAATACACACACTTCCCTCACACACTAGCCAACACTTTTCATCACATGCTTATTTCAAATTTGAATCTAGGCTCCCCATCATGTCACTCTTACACAATCCAACTCACCACCTTATCTCTTCACTCTCTCACACTCCAACAACTAAAATTTAAATTTGAATCTCAAACATAGGCTCCCCATCACATCAAGCCAACTCACCTCAAACTCATCTCAACCTTTCATCTCCCCTTTGCCTCCAAGCAAATCATATTCCCTTGAATATCTTTCTTAACTCAACCATGTTTTCTCCTCTTACCCAACCATGGTTCCTTCTAACCCAACATTACTCTCTCACTTCTCTCTCACACAATTTGAATTTCAAATTCAAATTCTTCCCTTTCTCTATCTCTAACATACACTTCCTTTCCAAGCAAAGGAATATACCATGGCATATTCTTTCTCTCTTTTCTATGCCATGTGAGGAATACCCAAACTACCCTTACCCAATTATCCCTTCTACTCTTCTCTCTTTGATAATTGGTTTTACTTAAACACTTCACAAAACATTTTTACAAATTGGCTATTTGAGTTGGTAGACCTTGAGGATGAATAATGTAAAGGTCTAAATGTGTGAAGTATAATTGGGGGTTTAGCAAGGTTGGGTATTTAAAAGACCAAAACCCAAAGGAGAAAAACACCAGTTATCCTGGCGCGTCGCTGGCGCTCCGACACGTCAGCAGCGCGCCAGACACTGAAGTTGTTTTTCTCATTTTGGGTCTTGGCCTATAAATACCCACCCTTGCCTCTTGTATTCCTCACCCCTTGCCATTATTTCTTTCTCTCTTATTTCTCTTCTCTCAATCCTCTAATTCTCTCTTGTGTTCTTAATCTTTCACATAACATCTTTGAAAGAACACATCTCCTTGCAAGGGAAGAATCACAAGAACCTAATCCACTCTTGTGATTGTGTCGAGGGTCTTCTTCTCTATACCCTTTCTATTACAATCGAGTCTCTAGGTTAGGTTAGGGATTGATTGAACAATCAAACATTTATTCATTCGATTTGGTTGTAAGGGAAGTCTTGTGTCGAGGTGACCAAGCCTAGATCATTGGGGATCTAGTTGGGGTTTGATACTTCTGGTGGGAAGTCTTTGTGGTCTTAATGACCTTTGTGGTTAAGTCGAATCACGAGTCCTTGAGGGTGGTTTCCGAGGGCGGAATATCGTTGGGAGTAGCTCTTCTTTGTGAGCGCCATCTTTGTACATATCGGTGGAGTGAAGTTGTAACAGTTTATAGTCCACCAAAAGGATTATACTTAGTGAATAGTATAGTGTCATGGATTCACAACTGGATGTACGGATGGTATAAACCCCCCATCCCGAACCATTATATATTGTGGTGTCTCTTTACTCACTTTTTATACTTTGGTTGTGATTGTAATAGTGGTTGTTGTTGTGTAAACCACTTGGTACTCTTTGTGGCTTTAAGGAGTTCCAGAAGGTTGTTACATATGAAACCGCAAAAGAGATTTTGGATAATCTTGTAAATACTCATCAAGGTATTTAACAAGTAAAGGAGTACAATATTGAACTACTCACTCAACAATATGAGGAGTTTTCGATATCTAATGAAGAAATCATTGGTAGTGGTTACACAAGATTCAATGCAATTACTACAAGCTTGACATCCTTAGACCCAAGCTATAATAGTAAGAATCTTGTTAGAAAATTTCTTCATGCCCTCCCGATGAAGTGCCGATCGAAGGAGACGACAATTGAAAAAGCCAAAATTTTGGAAGAACTTTCTCTTGATGAGCTCATTGGTAATCTCAAAGTATATGAGACAATCTTAGAAGATGACAAAGTCACTACTAAGGAGATGAAGGAGAAAGCCAAGTCACTAGCTCTCAAAGCTAAAGTCACTAGAAACCAAACTAGTGATCAAGGAGAAAGTGTTGATAAAGCCGAAGGAGATGAAGAAGAAGTCATAGTTACAGCAAATAAATTTAGAAGAAGCTATAGACACGGTAGTAACGATGGTCAAGACAAGGCATTCATCAGTGGCGCTTGGAGCGATAGTGAAGATGGAGATCAACCGGATGAAAAGGCTACTTGTCTTACGGCAATTGGAACACATGAGGTATCATCTAACCCTTCCTCTTCTAATAATAATTTAGACATTTATAAATTGTAAAGGGAGAATGAGGAATTAATAGAACTTAATGAAAATATTTTGAGAAATATTGAAAAACTTGCAAAGGAAAAACATCAACTTGAGAAAGAGACTTATGAACTTGAACCAAAATTGAGGCTACTTAAATTTAAGAAAAGTAGTAATGATTTAGACATAATGTTAAGTCAGCAAAAGCCCTTTTATGAAAAAGAAGGTCTTGGTTTTTCTAAAAATAATAAAATCACAACCACAAGTCTAAACAAACCCATAGTGTTTATAAAAGAAGGTCAAGGTGAAGAATCGAATTTTACCGAGCCTGACGCGCTGGCTGACGCGTCGACGCGCCACCAGCGCGCCAGGAGTCTGAGTAAAATTGGTTCATCATTAAATGCTTTTGTAAAACCATTTTTCCCTCAAGCTCCTTTTGCAAGTACTCGAAACAATACCCTTCATGACTCTATAGAAATTACCAATGTTGAGCGTGTTAGTAATTTAAACTCTAAGTTGATTAGTATGAGTCAATTAATTGATGATGATTGTAGTATTGTTTTTACCAACGTGGATTGTACTATTAGTAAAAACGGTAACATATTAGCTAAAGGTCATAAAAGAAATAACTTGTATACTTGTTAGTTGGAGATAACTCCAAACAACACATATGTCTTTCATCCATGATGGATAACTCAACGCTTTGGCATAGAAGGTTAGGTCACGCCATTATGAGGTTAGTCCAAAGTATAGCTTCCAACGAGCTAGTATGGAATTTACCAAAGTTGAGCTTTGAAAGACATTATTGTGATACTTGTAGTCTAGGAAGTCAAGGACATGCAAACAATAGGATTAGGAATGAAGTGTCAACTAATAGGGTTTTAGAGTTGTTACACTTAGATTTGTATGGTCCATCTCCAATCCAAAGCTATAGAGGAAACTTCTACACTTTGATGATTGTAGATGACTATTCAAATTACACTTGGATATTATTTATAGCGTCTAAGGATGGAGTCTTAGGAAAATTTGATATATTAAGGAAAAAGCTTGAAAACCTACTTGATTGTTCTATTGTTTCAATAAAAACAAATCATAGTAGTGAATTTGATAAATTACAATTTGGTAGATTTTGTGAACAACATGGAATATCTTATAACTTATCGGGCCCGTTCACTTCTCAATCGCCTGAGATTGTTGAAAGAACACATCGTAAGTTATGAAAGATGAGTCGTGCAATGCTTGACGAGCAATCCATTCCACAAACGTTTTGGTGTCATGCCCTAGATACCGCATGTTACATCTTTAATAGAGTCTATATTAGAAAAGTCATTAATAAAACACCCTATGAGATACTTAGAAATAGGAAGCCTTCCTTAGAATACTTTAGGGTATTTGGTTGTAAGGTATTTATACTTAACACCAAAGAATATCTCACCAAATTCGACCCAAAGTCGTATGAAGGTGTGTTCTTATGATACTCTCAAACTAGTAAAGCATACATAGTGCTTAATAAGGAAACAATGAGGATTGAGGAATCTCTCAGTGTGACCTTTGATGAGAGCATGCCTGATCCTAAATCATCTTCTTCGGTAGAAGATGATGTGATCGACGAACAAATAGTTCAAGATCAAGAAAGGTCGCCATCATTACAAGTTAATGTTTCGGATGAAGGCAATCCTAAGAAAGTGAGAGAAGCGAGGGGTCATCCTATAGAACAAGTCATTGGTGACTTGAATAAAAGAACACTTAGGTCACAAAGTAAACAAGACTAGGTTTTGGCATGACATTTTTCAAAAATCCAAATTGTTTTTGGGATAGGTTTAGGTGTTTATGGTTGACATGCATCTTAGGAGAACAATCTTTTAGGATAAGTTAGATGTCTAGATGGTCGTTTGCACGGTACCTTTAGGTGCTCTTAGAGCTTATGTGATTAGGACTTATGTGAAGGCATGGAAGGAAATTCAAATAAATGTTTTCCGAGAGGAAATATATCTATCAATGCATTATTCAAACAATGATTGATAATATCCTAGATTCTACATGTCTATACTATGTGTGATGAACAAGAAAATTTGACACAAAATATTCTACTACATTTGCTAGAATTGAAAGCCATTTGTGTCAAATTACCAAGACTAGATAAAATTTCGGATCACAACTTACACTTGTGTTGAAGATTTTATATCTATCTCTACTTGTTCAATTTATGTGAAAATTGCATGCTATGTGTTTAGGGTAGAAAAGAAAAGAAAATATTTTATGCAAGCATACAAACTACTTGCGTAGTTGAAGAGAATTCCCATGGATTGAATTCGTATGGTATTTCATAACAAACTAAAATACCCATTTAATAGATTTAATAAGTTAAGTATTTCATCCGAAATCTTAGAAACTTATTTTGTTAATGCAAGTAACAAATAAGGATTATTAATATCGACACACTACACAACAAACTATAAACCGGAGATATCTTGCATTGTATATTGACTTTCTATACAATGTGTAATGGTTTATAGGATCTAGTTTGTGTATTCATTAATTTAAAATACACTTGATTTCTATACACATACAACTACAATCTTGAGATGACTTATATGAAATACTTGCACTTGCTTCAAGTATGATGAGATGTAGGTTCTAAATTATGTTTGATAGAATCATTTAATTCAAGAAAATGATGATCTAGGAACTTTTCTCATCTAACCATAATTGGAAGAATCATGCATGGCTTAACAAATTATGGTGCTTACATGATTAATTATGGGAACTAGCATGAGAAACTAGATCATCCAATCTCAACCCAAAAGAAACTAAACTACCTCAAATGAAACAAATAAGCTTTCCCATATATTCTTTTTAAACCTCTCACTTAGTACAATCAATAAGGAATCAATGTACTAATATGTATTATCCAACGGTTATTTAGATATCTATTACCCCTACCTAACTCTTAACTTATCATTATTTAAGAAATACGTGTATTAAAGAATAGTGTCACCATAGTCTTATACTTCCTCTCTACCCGAGAACATGAATAACAAACCAATCTCACCAAACAATGTTCTTGACAACCACATCTTCTTAAGTAGTGACACTAATTCTTTGAATACCAACAATGGTAATCAAGAAGTCATGAACAACATTGTGGTTCCTCAAACTCCAAATGAGGATGTTAGGATCGGAGATGGGTGGTTTATGCATAATGACCAACAATTTCATAAGGCTAATCTAGAAGAAATAATTCAAGATGAATTTTGGAGCAATCTTAATAATGCTCAAGTCACAACATCTCCATTTAGGTGTATTGGAGAAGAAAAAGTTTGGGAAAAGATAAGGAATCCCTTAAGCCCAAAACTTCATGAGAGCAAACATTCAATTTATTGTGAAAACACGATTGACATGCTTAATGCTATTAAGGATAATAGGGAAAAAATCTGAGAGATGTTCAAATCTCTCCATGAGGGAGTTAAAATGCTCCAAGCATTGGCTTCCAACATATCTTCCTTGGTGCATAATGATAGGAGCTATGAAACAAGTGATGACAACTTGGAAGATTACAAGGACTAGTAGTGAGCTTGGTGTTTGTTTTGCTTATGTGGTTTGTTAGTCTATTGCCTTTATCGGCAAACTATGATTATATGACTTGCTTGTACTTTCTATAATAATAAAGATGCACTTTCTTTCATTGTTTCATGCTCAACAAATGGTTAATTGGAGTTATAATAGACTAATAACATATATATGTATGTATATGTTGTGGACTAACCCATGTTGAAAGTATCCAAATGGTTATCTGACCCATTTTGGACTTCCACGTGTGAGGATTGTTTGTGTGTTGGTTGTTGGTTGATTCTTGTGTAGCTAGGATGTCTCACCGTAAAGGTGAGACTCTTGACCCATGGATCTCTGCCTTGGAATAAGGGGGAACAAAGATCTAGGGGGAGCTATATTCAAGGGGGAGTTATATTCAAGTGATTCCCGCCTTTTTGATTCGACAAAAAGGGGGAGAAAGAAAGCAAAGAGCATATTAGCATTTAATTTATAAATGTAAAGTGATGGTCATTTGTAACATTGTAACTTGTGTGTTGTATGCATAAGTTAGTCTAGAAAAGTGGGCTTTTGGTAGTTAAATATGTAAGACTTTATGTATAAGTCTAGTCCAAAACAAAAGCCCACTCCAAGCCCATCAAAGCCCATTAAGGCGTCACATGTGTGGGATAAAAGACACACTCTCACCTCATTATCATAAGTTCTCATGTGTGTATCTTAAAGTGTACCAAAAGAGATAGCAAAAGGTGAGAGTGTGTGTTCTTAATGTTTGTGTTTGTTTTCTTTCTTTTAAGCTAATAAACCATCGGTAATCTTTACATACGATCCACACTCTTCCTTATCTTGTTCTTGTTTGAGTACCATTCGATCTATAGTTAGTTTGTGTGATAAAGTAGTAATCTTTGTTCATAACAAGTGGTATCAACACGCCAAACATCGAAATAGGATATAGTTTGTGTTCGGTTTGTGTTCAAAAGTAACCAAAAGTTGCATTTTTTTTTCTATAAAAACGTGAGCTTTTGTGTTTTATCTTCGATTCGTACGCAAATTTTCAGGTTAAAGGTTGTGTTTTTATAGATTTTAAGAGTTGGTTAGTGAGCTTTGGTAGTTCTTTAGTCGAATCTTAGATTCAAGATTGAACTTCTTGTGTTAAAAGTGACTTAATCGTGCAAAAGGCTTCAACGATTGTGTTTGACTGGATTTGGGGATCTTCATCAGTTAGTTCTTGCTTGAAATTCTTGTATAAGAATAGTTGGTAAGAGTGGGTGAGAGTTGGTAGATCTCCACAGTTGGTAAATTATTGGTCGCGTGTCAAAAAGTCAAGAGTGGTTGGATCTATCGCAATTGTGGACCTTATCGAAATTGTGGACAAGCCATTTCATCGCAATTGTCAAAGCTGCTTTCCATCGCAATTGTTCAAATTTCATCGCAATTGTCAAAGCTGCTTTCCATCGCAATTGTTCAAACTTCATCGCAATTGTCCCAGCTTCCATCACAATTGTTCGAGTTTTATCGCAATTGTCCGAGCAAAGTTCCATCGCAATTGTCACAAGACTTATCGCAATTGTCCCAGTGGTTATCGCAATTGTCTTGCACAAATTTCGCAAAGTGTCAACTTTGGTCCCTCATCACAATTGTCTAACAACTTTCGCTGATTGACAGAACTAGTCCTTCATCGCAATTGTGACAGTTTGAAGATCTTTTCGCAATTGTCAACTTCAGTCCTCCATCACAATTCTTATAAACGATCACAAATTAAATAACTTTTATAAATTTGATTTAAACTTTTAATTTCTACAACTTCAAGGATCGCGGACTCGGTATTCTTTCACTTGTATAAGTGTAACGAATACTTCGACAAAGGAGTATCTACTAGTTTGTATAAATTAGTTAGATCGATTATATAAATTGCCAATTTATATAAATTGGATAATTCTATATAAATTGAAATTTTGCCATAATTTGTATAAATTTTGGTCTAAATTGAAATTTCTATAGAAATTGTCATTTTATCTAAATTGTAATTTACATAACTTTGTCGAATTTGTGAACTTTTGATTTTGTCTAAATTATAGTCTAGTCAAATTTAGTAACTTTATTTCATTTGCTACGTTTATCTAAATTGTCATAGTTGATCTAAATTGCATGTAACTTCAACCGATCATCAACAAAGAACCAAGACTTCACAACAACAACTAAGTTTAACCTTCAACAACTACAACACCTATTTCGTTGAGACGATCCTACATCAACTTTATCATACGAAACATCAACAATGACTACTCAACAAGACATCCATGCAGCAGGTGCAGAAAACCGTCCTCCTATGCTAGAAAAAGGTGGATATCTTAAATGGACGAGCCGTATGCTTCACTACATCAAAACCAAACCTGACGGACAAGGTAGACTCCTGCTCAACTCCATCCAGAATGGACCATTCAAGCCACGTCAGATTCAAGACCCTGGAAATCCAAATGATACACCTCCTACTCTACCATTCCTTCGTTTACAAAGAGAAGATGATTACACGGCAGAGGATTGGAAACAAATTGCAGCTGATGACTTGGCAATGCACTTAATACAACTTGGTTTACCAAGAGAGATCTTTGCTGCTATTGACAGTTGTGAAACAGCTTATGATATGTGGGAACGAGTTCGAAGACTTTGTCATGGCACAGAAATTGGACAACAAGATGTTGAAAACAAGCTGCTAACTGAATGGGAGAAGTTTACATCAAATCCAGCGGAACCAATTGAATCTTACTATACCAGGTTTTGCACCTTAATGAACGAGCTCATCAGAAACAAATTGTCACCAAGGCAAATTGTTCAAAACATCAAGTTCATCAACAATCTACCAGAAGAATGGGGACGCTTTGTCACGATTGTTAACCAAACAAAGGACCTTCATCAGGTGAACTATGATCAGCTCTATGATTTCCTGAAGCAAAACCAGGCAGTGGCAAATGAAGTCAGGAAAGAGAAGTTAGCAAAGCAACATGATCCTCTTGCACTCATTGCTCAAACACCTACACCTGCAACAGTGAATACACAACCCTCTTCATCTTTCACTCAGAACTTCATGCAACAACAATATATTCCACAACCACCATTCTACCCACAACAACAACAACAAGTCATCCCACAACAACAATACCCGCAATACCCAGAACCAGAATTTAATGACAATGACGAGTCCACTGCTGCTTTGACTTAAGCGTTTGCTTACCTAACAAAGGCATTCCAAGGATGCTACTCAACACCTACCAACAACAACCAAAGAATCTCATCGAACACTCGTAACAGGCAGATTGCACAGCCTAGTTTCAACATGGGTCAACAAGTACAAATGGTTGGAGGTTATGGGAATCCGCAGGGATATGCTCCTCGACATCAGATGGGTAATCAGAATGCAGGGTCGTATGTTGGAAATCAGATGGGTCAATATGCAGGGAATCAGATGGGTCCAGTTGTTGAAAATCAGAGGGGTTAGAATGCTGGGAATCAGTTTGGAAATGTTGCTGCTCCAGGTGCTGGGAATATGAATCAGGGTAATTTGATAAAGTGTTTCAACTATCAGGGAGTCGGTCACATGGCAAGGAACTGTCCCAACAAGCCGAAAAAGAGAGATCCAGCTTATCTGTAGAAAGCACTAATGTTGGCACAGAAGGAAACGGTTGGGCTACAGTTGAGTGCAGAAGAGAATGACTTTATGGCTCTTATGGATGATATGGAAGACCTTGAGGACATCGATGCGAACTGCATTTTCATGGCCAATTTTCAGGAGGCTAAGTATGACACGGATTCTGAAACACCTCCTGTGTATGACACCAATGCAGTCTCTGAGGTACCACCATTCACTACATGTCACAATAATGAAATATTTGATATGTCGATTCATGATGAACAACATCCTGCGACTCCAACATCCACTTATGATACATATATGGACATGCCAAGTTGTAGCTCTACTAATTTGGCAATTCCAGATATGGATCCTAATGGAGGCTTCGAGTCACAACATGCTGTGAATGATGAGGAAACACGTGCGTTTTTTGAATCATTATTGCACAATTGTAGTGTTGAAATTGAGAATGTCAAAAAGGTCAATCGCGATGTTAAGGCCGCGAATGAAAAATTGACCGCTGAGCTTGAGAGATATAAGGTGAATGAACAAGTTTTTGAAATCAACACAACCCGACAGTCCGAATTAGAAGATGGTTACAAAAACTCCGTTTCAAGGGAAAAACAATTACAAATTAAGTTTGACACCTTCGATGTTAACTTAAACAAGAAAATAAGATCCTTAAACACGGAAGTTTCAGATTTGCAAAACCAACTTTCTAAACAAAAATCAAGTTGTTCTGATCTTGAAAAAGAAAAGAAATAGTTGAAAGCAAAATTTTCAAAACGCGAAAATGAACTTTTTGATGAAATCATTGACAAACAAGACACAATTAAAAAGTTGGAAGATTTGCTTGTTAAAACGGGTCATTCTGCTCAAACAATTAATATGCTTATTAAAGATCCAAACCCTCTTTTACATACAATGAAGAAAATGGCTATCGGTTGTGAAAACCCTTATCGTCTCAAGAAAGCTCAGAAAGAACAGAATGTGTTATATAAATGGTAATGTGTTGTTTGATAAACATGATCCTCCCGAAGTTCGAGATTCGGATGAAACGATTGAACTTGCCGAGGAGAATAGAATCAAAATGAGACAAATGAACCCAGAAATCAAACCCATTGATTATAACAAGCTTAACATACTTTCTGGGGTGAATTTTATTAAACGAAAACCACCAACAAAGGTTTTCAAAAGACCAGTTGTTTCAACAAAACCAAGAGTTGTTTCTAAAAATCTTTCAAATCTGGTACAAATGTCCTCTAGCAACCCTTTTAACACAAGTGAAGTTGGACGATACTTGGATGATCTGAAAGATAAGTAAAAACACTTCAAAGTATTGTTGATTTAAAAACAAATATTAGCATCAGCAACTGGCATTCAAGTTTTCATAATGAAATGAAAAAGGTGTTTCAAGAAGAAATTGCTACTCCACTATATAACATAAGTGCGAGAGTAATTCATGTTGAAAATGCTATTTTAAAAGAAACAGCCGACTTCGTCAAGGACCACCAATCCCTGGTGAAGGAAGCTAATGAAAACATTGAATGCATCAAAGTTTTGGAAAACCATAATGATACTCTCTTCGAGGTAGTTCTATCGACCGAAATTATGTCCATTATTTATCAAACATATTCTGTGGAAGATGATGAAAGACTGAGAGCTGAGACTTCTAAAATTGTTATAAAATATGAAAATTCTCTTGCTAAACTTGAAAAAGAAAATGTCACATATTTTAAACAACTTGATCGGAAAAAGGAAGAATGCAAGTATGACAAATTGTCGTATGAGCGTGCTTACAAGAATATGAAAGAAAAAAAATGATCTTTTGAATTCTCAGCTGGACAGTCTAAAAAGGAAGGGTGAGGAAACTAAGTTTGCAAAACCATCAACTTCGGATCAACCAAAAATGAAAATTTCTCAAACGGTTCCAAAGGTTGATGTGACAAACATAGTGCTGATAAAGGGAAAGCTGTTGTCAAAACATCCAATGTGATAGCGCCTGGCCTTTATAGGATTAGTCCCACTACTGCGTCTGCCTCTACATCTAACACATATAGGGCGATAGACAAAAGTAAAAAAGATAATCCAAACGAGTCTAGGAATGCTACAACAACCTCTCAGGACAACAACATAAATTCTAATGAGTGTGTCTTACCTTCTGAGAGTGAATGCAAAGAAGTAGAAGAACACCCTAGGAATTTATCGCTTTCGAATAAGAAACATATGTCATCAGGATGTAATGTTAAGAGTACTGTTTCAAGTGCATGTAATGAATCTGTTTGTTTAATGCGCAAGAAATCGTTATCTGAAAATGTTTGTGATGATATTGTTTCTAATCATGAGAATGAGAATGCTATGCCTGAACAGAAAGATGTTCCTCCAGGAACTAGTGCTAGGACTAGATATGTTCAAAGACTTATTGCAGCATCTAGGACAATCACTAGTAGTCTATTGCCTAGGGACTATCTTAAGCTTTGTGCATGGAAACCAACGGGTAGAAAGTTTACACTTAAGAATGGAAAATTAAAAGTTGTTCCAAAAGAACAAATAGAAACCTTCTCTGAGTGTGATTCATTTGTTACCCCTAACCCCATGGAACCAAATGATATACGGTTTCCAAATGCAAACTCTTCTGTTCTTGGCAGGTTATCAAAATCTGTCTTTGGATCGTCGACTCGGGTTGCTCCAAGCACATGACCGGGAATTTGAAGCTGCTAATCAACTTTGTATGGCAGTTCATGGGAACTGTACGGTTTGGAAATGATCATGTAGCAGCTATTCTGTGTTATGAAGATCTTCGGTTTGGGAACTACTTAATCACTCGGGTTTACTATGTCGAAGGGTTGGGACACAATCTGTTTTCAGTCGGGCAGTTTTGTGATGCATATTTAGAGGTTGCATTTAGGAGAAACACTTGTTTCGTTAGGAATTTGGTTGGAGATGATCTCTTAACTGGGAATCGTGGCACCAATCTCTATGCTATCGACATAAACCAAATGGCCTCTTCATCACCAATTTGTCTAATGACAAGAGCATGCGAAACAAAGTCCTGGTTGTGGCATAGACGTTTGTCCCATCTTAACTTTGACAACATCAACAAGCTTGCCAAAGACAACATCGTCAACGGTCTCCCAAAGTTCAAATACACCAAAGAACACTTATGTCCATCATGTGAGCAAGGAAAAAGCAAAAGGGCAACTTATAAACCTAAAACCGTACCCAGTTCGGTTGATAAGTTACATCTGTTGCATATGGACTTATGTGGCCCAATGAGAGTTGCAAGCATAAATGGGAAGAAGTATATTCTTGTAATCGTTGATGACTATTCAAGATATACATGGGTAATGTTTCTGAGGCCAAAAGACGAAGCACCAGGCATTATCATCACCTTTCTGAAGCGAATTCAAGTCCTACTTCAAGCTCTAGTAAGGATCGTAAGAACAGACAATGGCACAGAATTCACTAATCAGGAGTTAAGAACCTACTTTGAAGATGCTGGAATCACACATCAGACATCAGCTGTTAGAACTCCACAGCAGAATGGGGTAGTTGAAAGAAGAAATCGAACTCTTGTGGAAGCTGCTCGCACAATGCTGATTTATTCTAGTGCACCGTTATTCTTATGGGCTGATGCTGTTGCCACTGCTTGTTTCACTCAGAACCGATCCCTAGTCCATCCAAGATTCAATAAAACCCCATATGAACTAGTGAACAACAGAAAACCCGATATCTCTTACCTTCATGTATTTGGCGCTTTGTGCTATCCAACGAACGACAGAGACGATGAATGTGAAGTTTGACGAGATTTCACAAATGGCTTCTGAGAGACTCGCTCTAGAACCCGCGCTTAACCCAATGGCTTCTAATCATACCAGATCAGGACCCGCACCAAACGTTCAGACTTCTGGACATATCAGTTCAGGACTCGTACCCCAAGGAGCTCAATCAACTCACACCGAAACACCAACAAATCAAGAACTGGAAAATTTCTTCGAGTTTATGTATGATGAGTACTATGGTGGCGCTTCGATAAATGCATCTAAACAACGTTCCGCTGCACCCGCTCAAAATCAACAACCACCACCACCACCACCGCAAGATGCATCAACAACATTCGAAGCTGACGCACCAACTCCCTCCACGTCATCAACATCTACTCCACCAACTCCAGTGATTGAAATTGTTCTACCAAGAGTTGATGAGCAAGAACAAAACGATGCTGTGTTAGAAGAAGAAGTATTTGAAAACCCGTTTGCAACGGAATCTGCTGAATCATCTTCAAGGTTACATGAACCGTCTAACACGCATTCGTCAAATCCAAGGTACCCTTCTACGTTACAGTGGACAAAAGACCATCCAATAGAACAAGTTATTGGTGAACCTTCAAGGCCAATTCAGATGAGAAAACAACTCAACACCGATTGCGACATGTGCATCTACGTCTGCTCAGTCAGTCTAATAGAGCCAAAGAATATTCGGGAAGCAATGGCAGATAATGCTTGGATTGAAGCGATGCAGGAAGAACTTCTCCAATATCAATTACATGACACCTGGGATTTAGTTCCAAGACCAATTGACAAACTAGTCATTGGTCTTAAGTGGTTATGGAAAAACAAAAAGGATGAAGAGATGACTGTAATTCGCAACAAAGCTCGTCTAGTGGCAAAAGGATTCAGACAGGAAGAGAGGATAGATTTTGAAGAGACATTCGCGCCAGTAGCACGGCTTGAAGCAGTCAGGATTTTCTTAGCATATGCAGCTCACAAAAACATCACGGTCTATCAGATGGATATCAAGACAACTTTCTTGAATGGAACTCTGAAAGAAGAAGTGTACGTGAGTCAGCCAGACGGATTCGTTGACAAAGATCATCCAGACTACGTCTACAAGCTAAAGAAAGCTATCAATGGTTTGAAACAAGCCCCAAGGGCGTGGTATGACGAATTATCATCTTTCCTACTTGATAATAATTTCACCAAAGGAACAATTGATCCGACCTTGTTTACAAGAAAATTAAAAAATGACATTTTGATTGTTCAGATTTACGTGGACGACATAATTTTTGGGTCCACTAATCCGAAACAATCAAAACATTTTGCAAATCTCATGAAAAGCAAATTTGAAATGTCCATGATGGGAGAATTAAAATTATTTCTAGGATTACAAATTCATCAATCCCCACCTGGTATTTTTCTAAATAAGCAAAATATACTATTGAGATTTTAAAAAAACATGGAATGGAAAATTGTGACTCTGTTGGTACTCCAATGGTCACCTCACCAAAAATAGGCGCTGATTTATATGGGAAACCCATGGATCCGAAGAAATATCGGAGCATGATTGGTTCTCTCATGTACTTAACTGCTAGTCGACCCGATATACATTTTTTTGTTTGTTTATTAGCACGGTTTCAGGCAAGGCCTACCGAACTTCACCTCCAAGAGGTTAAACGGATCTTTCGGTACCTACGAAGAACCATTAACATGGGACTTTGGTATCCGAAGGATTCAAAGTTTACACTAATAGCATTTTCAGATGCAGACCATGCTGGTTGCCAAGTTACAGCAAATAGTACATCAGGTGGAGCACAATTTTTGGGAGAAAAGCTAGTAGGCTAGTCATCAAGGAAACAAGACTGCACTGCACTATCAACCGCAGAAGCCGAGTATGTGTCTCTATCTGCGTGTTGTGCCCAAGTTCTATGGATGAGGACACAACTCACAGATTATGGCTTCTCTTTCGACCGCATACCTTTGTATTGTGACTCGAAAAGTGCCATAGCCATCTCGTGCAATCCAGTTCAACACTCGAAGACCAAGCATATTAGAGTCCGCTATCACTTCATAAAGGAACACGTAGAAGAGGGCACTGTTGAATTATTTTTCGTGAAGACTGAATACCAACTCGCCGATCTATTTACTAAAGCCCTCCCAAAAGAGCGGTTTGAAAACTTAGTTCGTCGAATTGGAATGCGAAGCCTAACTCACGAAGAGTTAGAAAGTCTTCTCGAATCTTCTTGATTTATCTCAAAAAGCTTCACTGTAAATATTTTTGAAAAACAAAATACAAAATTTGAAAAACCAACAAAAACAAAATATAAAAATAGAAAAGTTTCAAAAATACAAAAACAATAGCAAATCAAAAATCAAAAATATTCTTCTCACGACATGTCTCTCGTATAATCGATATTCTGTACGTATCTAGAAATGTCATTCAACAATGATACGGGCATGTACATATGCTTGAGCGAGAGTTCATTTAAATTTTTTCTCAAACATGCCGTTTCTCAAAATTTTCTTCACCACGGCTTTCGTATATTTCAATACGAAACCCGCACCACATTGATGACTTCTGATTATATTCAATCAGGACTCGTAATGTTAATGGAAAAATTAAAATCCTTGAGCACATGATCAAGATCTTTCAAAAAGATTTTTCAAAATCTTTCTCAAAATTCTGTGCTCAAAGACAACTCCCTCCTAAACCCTTAAATTGATTTTAAACTCAAATGTTTAAAAATATGCTTTGTTTAAGGGGGAGTATAAAATGAAAAACAAAAAGTTCCAACTTTCATGCTCAAATCCGTCTTTCTCTCCAACAAGTTTTCAATTTAATCAGTCGATATCAAAAATATCACTGCATGCTATTTTTGAGGGGGAGAAGACATGATTAAATGTGATCAAAAAGTAATCTCAGTGAGTCGTGCTCTACAAAAAGACTCAAGATTTTACCCTCGAATTGACGAAAAATAAATGTCCAAAATCGAAAAGACTTGTCCAGGACGGGTAATAATTTCAAGCTGGTTATCCAGTAATGTAAACGTGTCTCGCAAAGGACTTGTCCGAGTAGAATGTACCAATTCGTGAGATTTTCTTTTAATATGACCGGGACGGGTAATAACTTCAAGCTAGTCTAGCTAGTGATGTAAACGTGTCTCGCAATGGTCATATTGATTGAAAATCGATCAATTCAAAATGTGCGAACTCTACCCAACATGTGCAAATTCATCTTAAAAATGCATGAGCACATGTGAAGGGGGAGTATTTCAGAAAATGCAAAAACTCTCGAAGTGTTAACCAAAATGAGTTTTATTCATAAACACTTTGAGAGATTTTCACAAAAATGTTTTATGGCAAGTGATCAACAAACCTAGGATAATCATGGAGTAATAAGGTGATTATGGTTAGGTTTATGTCCAATGATCCGCCAGAGCCGGAGGGATCTACCCAAGGACAATTCCAATAGATTAGAATTAGAAGTCCTTTGGTAAGATTGAAAAAAGGAGAAAAATGAGAAAGGAGAAAGAAGGGGTTGAAGAATTAAAAAGAAAAGTTGAATGAAAGGGTGAAAAGAAATAGCCCTCCATGAAATCTTAGGTCAGAAACTGGGTCAATACATCTGCTATCGGTTATCACAAGTTGATACTGATATTGAAGACAAGACGTCATGGACCCAGTGACGCGCTGCACCACCCCTCCTAGCCACTCATATATCTCTTAAAAGATATTTGTTTCATTTCTCACGGAGAACACTACATAATCTATCGGCCTCTCATTCCGAGATGTGTTGATATTGAAAAGGTGGCACTCTGCTCCATGCCTCCGACTACTAAAACCAAAACGCACATTATTGAGTCTAGAACCATGAGATTCATCAAAGATCTCTTAGGAACACTTTCCAATACAATACAATTGTGTTCACCAATAAGGACACAAGTTGTAAGAGTCTTAATGAGATCTAAGGATCTTGCCTTATATCATGATGGTTACGTGCTTCAAACGGTCTACAGTCTTGAAGTGATACTTCGGTATACTTCAGAGGCTCTCAACGCCCTTGGTTAAGATTAGGGAAAGTTTTCACACTATGCTGTTAACAATCTCGAAATCTGAACCTGTAAGCGCTGGACGATTTATTGCTAACTGTTTTATGCAGGTACTGACGAAAGTCCATCAACCATCATCATATGTTTCAACAGCTACAACGTCGATGCAAATGCACAGAAGATGTTGATCAAGGCAAGAACGACCAAAAGACGATACTTCGAAGATCACAAAGCATGAAGGAACGATGAATCAAGACTATTCTACAACGACACACAAAATTAAAGACAACGAAGACAAAAGACCATTTCACTGGGAGCATCATTGAAATGACCATCCTTTAGGGGGAGATTGTTAACATTTAATTTATAAATGCAAAGTGATGGTCATTTGTAACATTGTAACTTGTGTGTTGTATGCATAAGTTAGTCTAGCAAAGTGGGCTTTTGGTAGTTAAATATGTAAGACTTTATGTATAAGTCTAGTCCAAAACAAAAGCCCACACCAAGCCCATCAAAGCCCATTGAGGCGTCACATGTGTGGGATAAAAGACACACTCTCACCTCATTATCATAAGTACTCATGTGTGTATCTTAAAGTGTACCAAAAGAGATAGCAAAAGGTGAGAGTGTGTGTTCTTAATGTGTAACCACTGTGAAAAATATCACGTTATAATAAACTATCTCTCAGACTATTTATCCTTTTCTACGTGTAAATTTTTTTATTATTATTTGATCATGACTATTATCTTATGTGACGTAGATCACATCCTCGATAAACGTGCTCACACGCAACCCAACCTCAACGTACTTAATGTTTATTTTATATAAACATTCTTATATATAAAACTTTAAGATATCTCATTTGTCACTATCCGTTAATTCGTTAACGTACGTATAAACTGAACGTTCCTTATCAAATAGAGTTCCTATAAAACCCTAAAAATACTAAAGTACAACTCATTCAACTAAGGTACAAGCATTTAAAGCATAGAAACCCTAATTCCATAATAACTCCCGGTGAAACCCTAATTTCATTTAAACTATGATTTTATGTACATAATTTAAAAACCCTAATTTATTTATATAAAATTTTGACAAAATATAAATGCACAAGTCATTTAAAGCCAAGGTACAAGTCCTTTATACATAAAAATCAAATATTTATAAAAACCTTATTAAAACCCTAAATACATTTATCTTAAAGCATAATTTACAAGTTTTTCATACACAAGACCTAAAATTAAATTTTCCTAAACTCACTAAATATAAGTACAAGTCTCTAAACCTAGTGTACAAGTGCCTAATGCACAAAATCCTAAAATCCCATTTATATACATTTTAAACATAATAAGAATTACATAAAAATTATATAACAAAAGGAAACATTAAAACTATAATTTCTATATATATTTTAAACCCCAATTACAACCCTATTAAGCTATTAGTACAACTCCCTTAAGCACAAAATTCATTTCTTTCTCCTTTAATTAAATTCGACATATATATAAATATGTAAATGAGAAATACCCTAAATAAATATCTAAGTAATATTTACTTAAACTAAAATTAACTAGTTACCTTCCTAAAACCTAGAGTACCACCCAATCTAGCCCTAAGTACCACCTATATGAAGCCATACGATCCCATTTCCCCCTCCTAGTTCAAATTCATAACTAAGCCACAACCAAATTAGTTTCTAAAATAAGCCTACCCCAAATATCCATCCTTAGTTCCCTCCTCCTCCCCATTATCATGACCTCACCAAGTGATTACTTGTATGGTTAGTAGGCAAACACATCACCTCCCTTCCAAAGCTACACGTCCCAAAACCCTCCTCCTCACACTTATCCTCCAACCAAATCAAGCCACATCATCATAATTCACTCATACCACAAATATCTAGAAAACCCTAATCTATTCCTCCCTATAAATAACAACTAAACTCACCCAAAACCTACAAACCCTAAATCGACATTCACAAAAACAGCCAACCTATCACCTCTTACTGATCAAACAGTCCCCTAAGGAGCTAAATAAGGTACTTAGAAAGCCTAGGATCAAAAAGAAACATTGTTGCTTATTTCAAAATCCAATTCGTCCCATAAAACCCTAAGTCGACATAGAAATCAAGTAAGTAATCCAACTCTTTTTCATTTGTTTTATATACATTAAATATCTCTAAGAACAATCCTAAATAACCCCTAAAAGAAAACCAAATTAAAAACTAAAATTCGTAGTACTTTTCTTTTCTGTTCAAACAGAATCTAAACGTGCCAATATATATGAAATCTGGTAAAAACGAATCAAGGAATGTTAAAATATGTTAGAAATGAGTTTAAAATATTTATGATCATCATAACATGCATTAAAAACTAGTTAAAAGCTCTAAATATCAGAAATCCATATTATTTTCCTTTTCTGATGTCTGCCGCTAAACAGCTTCAGTCACCTTACTTTGGACCTTTGTTTCACCCATCAAACGACCCTCATAAATTCTGATTTTTGATCAAGATAAAGATCACGTAGCTGTCTAAATTTAGAAAGAAAAACCCCGTAAAAAGGTCAAGTCGTTATAAAGATATCGAGTCCTAAAATTTGCCCCTTGTCGCTCACTGAAAAACCTTAAGTTTTATTCTTAAGTATGGTCGATTAAACAGTCCCCAACTCCCCAATTTGAACCTATTTTTCGACCCTTTAAAGACCTCAATAAAATATGAAACTTGGCCTATTTATTAACCACCTAACTAACTAATTTTAGAAACAAGAATTTCGTAAAAAGATGAAGTCACCATAAAGTTATCGAGTCTCAAACATGACCCTATCGTTAGACAAAAACAAGGATTTTTAATTCTTTTCAGCTTTGATAAAATAAGTGTCCAGCGACTCAACTTTGGACCGAGTTTTCGATCGCTAATGGATCTTTATAAAATATGAGATTTGGTCGAGTAATAAACCATCTAGCTAACTATTTTTAGGAAAAAGAATTTCATAAAAAGACTGAATGGTTAAAAAGATATTCGAACCCAAAGTTTTCCCTATCGCTAGACCAAAAAACCAACTATTTTACTTATTATCAGATTTTCAGTTTTGTTCTACTCGACCAGTTTTGAGAATTTATTTCAATAACCAAACAGCCTTTAAAAATTATGAAACTTGGCCAGTAAGTAGACCACCTGGCTGATTCATGTAAGAAAAAGAACGGAGAAAAACCAAGCCCTCGCCTCCTTGTTATTCAAGTCCAAAACTCGTCCTTTGCTACAAAATTTGTGCGCATCATTTTTATTATTCAAGACTAATAAGTGGAGTTTTTATGGGCCAAATTTGTCAATTTCCCAAAGTTATTTAAATCAAGGACCATTTTTGTCAACGATTAATAAAAAGGGTAAAAAGTGTCATTTATAAAACTATAGGGGTATAAACTGTCATTTAACCAAAGTTCAGGGGTAAAAGTTGAAAATTTATAAAAGTGCAAGGGTATAAATTGTCAATATACGAAACTTTAGGGGCAAAAACATAACATTTTATAATTGTTATTATTATTTTTATTGTTATTCCCGATTTAATAATAAACGTAATACGTTTATTTCAGTAACCAACGAACGAGATATATTTAACGAATAAACGAACAAACGAAAACATAAAAAGGAACAATAAGATAAAATCCAACTTTTGAAGAGACTTCATGTTGTCTCAAATTAAACATTTAACCATCAACCAAAAACGTTACGAAACGAATAACAAAACTTATATAATCAGAAACGATTACTGAAATTTGACATAACGAACTAGGTTGCGTGCCGGAGACGTTTATCAACTTTGTTTAACGTTGTTTTCCATCCAGACTATCAAGGTGAGTTCATAGTCCCACTTTTCTTTATATGTTTTCCAAACTTGTGGGGAGATACATGCTTCTAAACCGAACACAAGTATTTTTCTGTATGCTTTCCTGATTTATATTGCATAAGTTTAACTGTTGCCTATTTAAAGACCCTCTATCATGAACCATTAATCACTTTCGGGTGAGCGCGAATATAATGAATAGATCTATTGGGTTGACAACCCCTTTGTGTTGCTGGATAAGTGACCCAATGCATTTTATTTGAAAACGTTTAATAAAGAGTTTCAGGCAGACTCCTACTCGAGGGCATAATTGCTACATTTAATTATGTAGTGATTTACATCATTAGCTTATAACTATGATGTCCATCGTGTTAACGTCTTGCGATTCATGAGACTTAGAGCAATATATAACGAACTGCGATATAACTGATTTATTTTCTACTTAGCTTATGTTCAAACTTATTATAACTTTAAACGCTATGGATTCACTTAACCTTTGTGTTGACTTTTTAAGCATGTTTATCTCAGGTAACTGGAAGTACGATTTAGCACGGAGTGGCATGGACTTTCTTCTTATAAAAAGAGTGTCTTGTTCGTTATCATTCAACTAATAATGTAACTTTTATCACGTATTAACAGAAACATCCCGCAGGGACCTCTATATGTAACTCTGATTTAAATAAATGAATGATAACAATTTATTTAAAACGTCTCTTTTCGAGTCGTTTTCTATTATCATGACTGTGAACCTTGAAGTAACACCCCAACCTATATTTTCGCTGCGAATATCAAAAACGGGGGTGTTACAGATTGGTATCAGAGCTCATGGTTATAGAGAACCAAATGTTTTCAAACATTGGACTATAACCGCGTTTCACAAAAACTTAACCAAAAGTCCTCCGTGCCACAACACCACTAAAACGTTACTTATACATGTTTATTGTTGATTATTTAATTACATAGTGAAATGTTAATAGTTGCCGGGTGATTACAGAATCCTGATTTCCCCTACCCATTCTATTCCTTTTATGTCGGACTTGGATATTGAAAAATACCACGATAGTACTGGACATCACGCTTATACCTACATCCTCAACACCACTACCACGTCCACTTTCCTACATATATATCGTCAGTTCCTACATCTTTACCTCCACCTCCACTATCATCTATAAGTTTCTATCCCTCATCTGTTTCGTTTGAACTTAGTAAAGAAGCTAGGACCATTATCGCCCGGTATCATGCTTTACCCCGATTACCTATTCCCGACTTCCCTATTCCACCGCGAGTCTTTGAGGTGAGTGAAAACTAGCAGTCAGCACAGGAACGACAACCGACTATTTCCACCCTACTGACGTGATTAGAACGGCAAGAAGAGCAGATCGAGACTGCTTTAGATCTTCTCGACGATTTGCCCCTAGAATGCATCGAGAGTATAAAATATAAAGTTGAAGATTTAGAGGCCATGAAGCACAAGATGGACGAGAATCGTAAGAAGACAGAGAACTGTCATGAGCAGCTTGGACAGGAGATACCTATGACGAATTGAAGTTGATGGAAGAAATGAAGAAGAAAAATAAAGAACTGATGACAGCTCAGACGACGATCACTATTTTGGAGACAATAGTGGGAGACATGCAAGATAAATATTAAGAGTAAATATATATCCTCGTCAGCATGATCGTCAAACTGAAAAGTTGACTCGGAAGAGTTTCTGGTAGCCACAAAAATCATATTTATATCTACCAGCTTTTGTACTATATCTTGGCCATGGGATATGTAGCATAAATATGACGCTTGTACTAATTTTGTTATATATAACAAATTAGCAAGTTATTTATGACTATATGTGGTTTTGATTTTGTTGTATTTTGCTGTGTACGGTATCGGTTGATGTGGGCCAGTGATGATCATCTTACATACGCGTATGATAGTATTTGGACATGTTGTGACCTTATGATTATCATGAGTTTTACCTTGATAATCTAACATAAACAAAATATAAACGTGTATTTTCTTGTGTTATTAATAGAAATATGCCTCGCACTTCCCCAGAACCAGCCATGTCCCAAGCTGCTATCCGAAAACTTGTTGCAGACAGTGTTGCTGCAGCACTTGGAAGTCAAGCAGCAGAATTTGCTCGTACTGGAAGTACTAGCAGACCCAATGGAGAGAACGAGACTGTTACAGCTCGCAAGTGCACCTACAAAGACTTCATAAACTGTAAACCAACTTTCTTTAAAGGAACAAAAGGAGCAACTGAGTTGGCTCGTTGGTTTGAGCGTACGGAAATAGTCTTTGTGAGATGTGGGTGTACCGACGACTGTAAAGTTACCTTTGCTACAAGGACTTTCCTGGAAGATGCCCTGTCTTGGAGGACTTTGACTGCCCAAACTATGGGTATTGAAGCAGCTCGCCAACTTACCTAGGAAGATCTCAAAAAGAAGATGTTGAAGAAATATTGCCCCCGTACTGAGATTAAAAAGCTGGAAGATGAGTTTCACCAACTGGTTGTGAAAGGAACAGATCTTAAGGCCTACAATAGGAGGTTTCAGGAGCTTGCTCTCCTATGTCCAACTATTGTACCTGATCTTGATAAGATGTTAGAAAAATATACAGAAGGATTACCTCGAAGTATCGAGGGAAATGTTATTGCATCCAAGCCGCAATCATTGGAAGAGGCGATTACCATAGCTCAACAGTTAATGGATCGCGAAATCAAGCGAAGTTCCATTCAAAGAAATGATGATCACAAGCGAAAGCTTGATGATAGAAGGATCACCCATCACCACAACAACTACCAGCACGACCGTAACAATCACCACCACCAACAGAATCGTCAACAGGAGATTGCCAAAGCCTATACCGCCAAACCTGCTGAGAGGAGTGGTTATGTTGGAAAAAAACCATCATGTAATCAATGCTTGTTGCACCACTATGGTCCATGCACTGTTAAGTGCGCAAGGTGTCAGAGAATTGGACATCGGACCAAAGACTGTAGAGCAACAGGAGCCAACCTACAGCCGGTAACTGTAACTTGCTACGGATGTGGTGAGAAGGGGCATTACAAGAGCCAATGCCGGAAGCCGAATGCCAATCAGAACAATGGTGTCTACGGAAGAGCGTATGTGCTAGGAGATGGGAATGCACAGCCAAACCAAGATTAGTGCAGGAGAATGAGAACTCGTTAAGATCCCGACAATGTCAAGGAATGGCATCCCTATTTAAACAGAAGAGAAATTCCAGTTATAGCTAAATAAATCGTATCGTAAAACTTCCTAAGCATATTTTCCTATTGTACTCTACCTTAGTTACGATGAATGTAACCTAAGTGTATTAACTATCCTTCCTACCGTATGAAATCTCTATCTTGTAATATTTCCGTAATAATTACAATCTGCGTCAAAATTTCAGTTTCTATTCCATTTGTCCTATTTCCAAATCGTTACGTAACAATACCCTGATCTTCCCTCAAGAATTCGATTTAATAATAATTTTGACCGAACAATAGGCTATTACCTTCCCGTAAGATTCCCACTCGAACCCTAAGATTTGTTTTAAAGACATCCCATTAGTACCCTATAAATTCCTGACTTATCACCATAGTATGAACAATAATTTTCTTATTTTTGTGGGAAAAAAAATAATAATAAATAACTATGTTGTCATTTTACAAAAATAAAACGTTGAATACCATCTAAAACTTTTTGGAGAAACATAAATACCACAGTAACTGAGCCAAACATTACATCATTTGGTCCTCAATTATACATAGCCTGATCAACTATGTATAATTTAGGAAGAATCATGTCATAAATGGAACAATTATCTGTTTAGACTTTCTAATAACAATTTTCAATCAAAAGCAAAATTTTGAGACAAAACAAATTGTTCATACTAATTCCATTTGACCAACCACAATAGATGTCTACAATTACTACCCATCACCTCTAAGATAAGAAAAACAAATACGGACAAGATACCCAAACTTTTTCCCTCATATCTCGACCAACATAGACTGAATCTCGGGACGAGATTCCCTCAACGGGGGTGACTGTAACCACTGTGAAAAATCCCACGTTATAATAAACTATCTCTCAGACTATTTATCCTTTTCAACGTGTAATTTTTTTTTTAATTATTTGATCATGACTATTATCTTATGTGACGTAGATCACATCCTCGATAAATGTGCTCACACGCAACCCAACCTCAACGTACTTAATGTTTATTTTATATAAACATTCTTATATATAAAACTTTAAGATATCTCATTTGTCACTATACGTTAATTCGTTAACGTACGTATAAACTGAACGTTCCTTATCAAATAGAGTTCCTATAAAACCCTAAAAATACTAAAGTACAACTCATTCAACTAAGGTACAAGCATTTAAAGCATAGAAACCCTAATTCCATAATAACTCCCGGTGAAACCCTAATTTCATTTAAACTATGATTTTATGTACATAATTTAAAAACCCTAATTTATTTATATAAAATTTTTACAAAATATAAATGTACAATTCATTTAAAGCAAAGGTACAAGTTCTTTATACATAAAAACCAAATATTTATAAAAACCTTATTAAAACCCTAAATACATTTATCTTAAAGCATAATTTACAAGTTTTTCATACACAAGACCTAAAATTAAATTTTCCTAAACTCACTAAATATAAGTACAAGTCTCTAAACCTAGTGTACAAGTGCCTAATGCACAAAATCCTAAAATTCCATTTATATACATTTTAAACATAATAAGAATTACATAAAAATTATATAACTAAAGGAAACATTAAAACTATAATTTCTATATTTTTAAACCCTAATTATGTAATACCTAAAATTTTAAAACATGCAAAATGACCAAATTACCCTTGAACTTAAAATTTTACTTATTAATTATTTAAAATACCAAATGAATTACAAACTCTTGGAAATTAATATCATATGAAGTGAAATAATTTGTACTTGAACATTTTAACATTTTACATGTCATAAAAATATTTGTAATATTAATATAAATAATATATGGCCGAATATAATTATACTTTATATTATATTTACTAAATTAAATCACTAAATCAATTAAATAAAGGATAAATACTATAAATAATAGAAGATCATTAGGAAACAGATTTTTGGCCTTATCAAATAACTTGGACCAAAAGTTTATGCCCTCCCCACCTCCATATATTCGGTTCTATATATATCTCTTTTTATATTATCCCTAAAACCGATTAGACAACCCCAAAACTCCCATTCGATCCTGCGATTTTCTGGAGGCTGGTGAACAATTTTCATGGGTTCTCTTAAGTGCAAAGAAGGCTAGAAAAATAGGAGTTTGATTTGTAGAAGCTTGGTTCGCTTGGTCTTTTCATTCTTGCTCGTTTTCTTGCTACCGAGAGGTACAAACTTTCCACAGCTCATTCGATTATTCTAATCACTATCTAGTATTTTTGTGAACTTCTTTACATCATATGTAACCTATATAAAATAGTATAATCGATCCATGCATGCTTGTTCAATCGTTTGAAGTTATTCGAACTAATAAACCCTAAAAACATAAATAAAACCTAAGTCGACTATGTAGATTTTTCTGGGCTTTGTACATAATTTTAATCGGTCACATATAAGTCTAATAACATCTGAAAAATACTCCTTGAATTATTCGAAGCTTAGATCATGCTTGTTTAGTTTTTGTTCAAACTGGGTTTTAAAAGAAAAAGGTTTTGAAAATAAATAATGGGTCGAATGGATTAGGGTTTAGATTTTGGGTGTCATGATTGAGTGTAATTAATGTTTTTAAGGTTACATTAATGATTGAAAGTGATTGGGAAATTAAGGTTAGGGTTTTATAGGATTTTTGTGTTTACCGATTGAAAATAAAAACTATAAGGGTGTGTTTTGTAATTTATTAAACTTGAGGGATGTTTTTGTAAGATGGGTTAGGTCAGGGGTAATATGTATAAAATATAATATAGGGGTCTTATGTGTAAAATTTGGGACTAAGAGGTTTAATTGGTAATTTACTTAATTAATTAAATCGAATTGTAAAATTTAATAATTAGAGGGACTTGTTTTGTAATTTATGAAAATAGAAGGTCAATTCGTATAACTATTTACGTGAGGGGTTAAATGTGTAATTTTGAGTAATTAAGGGCTTAATGTGTAAACATGAATATTGTAAGGGTTAGAATGTAACTTAATTAACTATAAGGTTTATATTGTAAATTAAATAAATAAAAGGGTTTAACTTGTAAAATTGTTAGCATGGAAGGATTAGAATTATAATTTTGGGAAATTATTGGATTAAAATGAATAACTTGTAAAATTGTACTTTAAACCTTTATCTTTGACATATTTACATTTAAAACCCTAAAATTATGAGAAGTTGTCATAATTAACCCTAAACTATTATAACTTGATATAATGAACCCTATTTCTATAATAATATTAAATTAATGATTCAACCTAAATTTATAATATTTAAATCTTTCTAATTTTGGAAATTTACTAATTATGGAAACTTACTAAATAAGGAAACGTTCTAAAAATGGAAACTTACTTAAATGGAAAGATAACTAAAAACCATTTGTAATTCTGTCTTCTACTCCTTTAGGTTCGAGGAAAGAGTAACTTGGTTCTTGTCAGCTTTCTATTCTTGTTTTGCTTGCTAATAAGGTACAGATATTGTACCCTTTCTCAGTAAGGGTGTCTTTCTCATGACTTTTGATCTTGGTTCACTATAGGATTCCCTAAGCCATTGCTATGTTTCCCTTATACTTTGATTCGTTCTTCATGTTTCACTTACATCTGTCTATATTGGTTTGATTATGATCTGAGCCTTTTTATTGTGGCTTTCTTATTTAATCTATGCCTTTGCTATGTTTCCCTTGATTTGTGAACCTTGCTATGTTCCTTTGATACTTGATATGACTCGTTCGTCACCCTGTAACATGAATATTCAAAATCCTTGGATACCTTGAAGGTTCATTTGATATTATAATTGGATGTGAAAACTTTCTTAATTATATATGAAAATATTTTGAGAAAAGCTATTTTAAAATGATATTTGAACACGATGCGATACCACTTTTAAATGTAATTTTACTAAAAGTTTATGAAAACTACTTTTAAAGACTTTCTTTATGAAAACTGTTTTTAAAGATCACTTTTATGAAAACTATTAATAAAGGATTACTTTCATGATATGAACATTTAATATGAACCTTTGCTTTGAACCTTTGATATGAACCTTTGACATTTGAACCATTTGCTATGAACCATTTGATATGAACCATTTGATATGAACCGTATGATATAATTGAAATGGAAACTTGACCTGAACCACTTGAATTGGAAATTTGACTTGAACCATTTGATATGAAACTTGACTTGAACCCCTTGATATGAAACTTGAACTTGGACACTTGATACTTGATACTTGACCCTTGACCCACAGTTTGAGACTACGAGCCATAACTAGGCATGAGGGTTTCATGTCCATGTCATTGATGCACCGATGGCATGACTCTAGGGCAGGAGAGTGATGACCTGTCCCGTCCCTGACTTGATACTTGACTTGTTACGTAGAGGAAGACATTGTGGCCTACTGGGGCGTATGGATGCATCCTAGATTTGTACTTGACTTGACTTGACTTGATTACTTGTATTACTTGGTGACTGATGGGTGTGTGCGATACACGTCTTTCACATCTAGGGAACCGCGCACACCACCCCTTGGAGGTATCCCCTCATAATGACTTGGTACCGAGGTCTCCCCTCCGTACACCTTGATTACTTGATTTGATTTGATTTGGGCTCGTGGTGGATTACTGTTTTCCTTTACCTTTTTAATCTTTACTTTTCATTTATTCTTACCTTATTCTTATGCCTTTACTCCTAATAACCTTTACTACATTTACATTTCACTATTCGTTATTACTGCTTTGTTATCGTTATATCTGTTCACTGAGCTTTCGTAGCTCAGCCACATTTCCTTTTCCTGCGGCTGGTATTTAAGCTAGGAGCTGGGTTTTGCTTTGGGATGAGAGCAACTTGAGTGAAGCATTGACCTTAGTCATCTTAGTTTGCCATTTGGATCTTTAGACTTGTTTATGCCGTTGTTGGCACTTGGATTATTATGTACTTCATTTATTTTCGTTTCATTGTCTTGATGCACTTGATATAAGTCTTGTTGACTTATTTCCTTTGGTTATTAATGTTAAGACTTCCGCTGTTTTGTTATTGAATGTTCGGATGTGAAACCATATTATTGTGACATCTTTACCCTTGTCGGGTCGGGTTGTTAGAAATTACAACCCTATTAAGCTATTAGTACAACTCCCTTAAGCACAAAATTCATTTCTTTCTCATTTAATTAAATTCGACATATATAAATATGTAAATGAGAAATACCCTAAATAAATATCTAAGTAATATTTACTTAAACTAAAATTAACTAGTTACCTTCCTAAAACCTAGAGTACCACCTAATCTAGCCCTAAGTACCACCTATATGAAGCCATACGATCCCATTTCCCCCTCCTAGTTCAAATTCATAACTAAGCCACAACCAAATTAGTTTCTAAAATAAGCCTACCCCAAATATCCATCCTTAGTTCCCTCCTCCTCCCCATTATCATGACCTCACCAAGTGATTACTTGTATGGTTAGTAGGCAAACATATCACCTCCCTTCCAAAGCTACACGTCCCAAAACCCTCCTCCTCACACTTGTCCTCCAACCAAATCAAGCCACATCATCATAATTCACTCATACCACAAATATCTAGAAAACCCTAATCTATTCCTCCCTATAAATAACAACTAAACTCACCCAAAACCTACAAACCCTAAATCAACATTCACAAAAGCAGCCAACCTATCACCTCTTACTGATCAAACAGTCCCCTAAGGAGCTAAATAAGGTACTTAGAAAGCCTAGGATCAAAAAGAAACATTGGTGCTTATTTCAAAATCCAATTCGTCCCATAAAACCCTAAGTCGACATAGAAATCAAGTAAGTAATCCAACTCTTTTTCATTTGTTTTATATACATTAAATATCTCTAAGAACAATCCTAAATAACCCCTAAAAGAAAACCAAATTAAAAACTAAAATTTGTAGTACTTTTCTTTTCTGTTCAAACAGAATCTAAACGTGCCAATATATATGAAATCTGGTAAAAACGAATCAAGGAATGTTAAAATATGTTAGAAATGAGTTTAACATATTTATGATCATCATAACATGCATTAAAAACTAGTTAAAAGCTCTAAATATCGAAAATCCATATTATTTTCCTTTTCTGATGTCTGCCGCTAAACAGCTTCAGTCACCTTACTTTGGACCTTTGTTTCACCCATCAAACGACCCTCATAAATTCTGATTTTTGATCAAGATAAAGATCACGTAGCTGTCTAAATTTAGAAAGAAAAACCCCGTAAAAAGGTCAAGTCGTTATAAAGATATCGAGTCCTAAAATTTGCCCCTTGTCGCTCACTGAAAAACCTTAAGTTTTATTTTTAAGTATGGTCGATTAAACAGTCCCCAACTCCCCAATTTGAACCTATTTTTCGACCCTTTAAAGACCTCAATAAAATATGAAACTTGGCCTATTTATTAACCACCTAACTAACTAATTTTAGAAACAAGAATTTCGTAAAAAGATGAAGTCACCATAAAGTTATCGAGTCTCAAACATGACCCTATCGCTAGACAAAAACAAGGATTTTTAATTCTTTTCAGCTTTGATAAAATAAGTGTCCAGCGACTCAACTTTGGACCCAGTTTTCGATCGCTAATGGATCTTTATAAAATATGAGATTTGGTCGAGTAATAAACTATCTAGCTAATGATGAAGCGAAAAGTGTACCGCTTTTAGGGGGTCATTTAAGCCCTAAATCATATTTATTTGATCAAATATTGCCCTAAATCGTTCCTTTTGTCATTTTAGGTACTTTGGAGAAGAAATATGGAAAAAGAAGCATTTTGGACGTTTTTGGAGCATAAAAGTGAAGAAAACGACAAAGTCTCAAAATCGGCTGGAAAAGTACCTTTGGCGGCGTCAGGGATTGTTCCAGACGGCGTCATGGCTTGGCAAAAGAGGTGGATATGAAAAATACACGAGACGCGCCAGAGAGTTTTGCAATGGAAAGTCTGACGGCGTCACACTTTAAGGTGATCAAGGCCATCACGGTTTAAGTTAAAGAGAGACGGCGTCAAGCCCATTTCTGACGGCGTCAACCTTTGATAAGCCAGAGCGGATTTTGGAGCACTAAAGAGGGATGGCGTCAAGATGGCCATCCGGGAACCCTAGACACGGCGAGGTGACGGCGTCAAGATCTACAACGTGACGCCGTCAGCCCTTAAACTCTATATATAGTTTTGCAATTTTTTGTCATTAGTGTGCAACTTTGTGAGGAGAAACCCTAAGACGAATTTCTGCCATTTTTAAGGGTTTTCATACCCTTGGATCTCCCATGTTTAATTGAAGATAAGTATTCATTTAATCAATCAATATGTCTATGTGTTGTTTGATTATATCTTGTTCTTGTCTTTTGATTAACATGCTAGGCTAGATTTATCTTGTGTTTGCTTAGATCTAATGAAAGCTAACTATTGATTATTGGTTATTAGTGTGTTATTAATTGTATTGGATGATTGTTCATCGATGTTAGGCTTAAGAAAACTGGCTAACCTCCTATTCGGTAACTTGCTTGAACGTCTTAAGAAACATGAACCAATGCGTACTAAGGTTTTTATGGTTGTATTTAATGCATGAGCGAATTCTAGTGATCCCATGTTAGGAGCTTCTTAGCCGGCTCGACATAGGAGTGAAGTAGGAGCTTGTAGAGTTGGGGAAGTACGTACGCCACCCCACGATTGGTATTAAGGAATACACCCGTCATCCACGCAATTAATACACACTAATCAACCGGTGAAAGATAGTTAGGGAGTAAGGAAATCTAAGTAAACACATTTCTCCCCATATAAGTTTCACAACCTTTTCATTTTCAGTTATTTTATTTTATTTGCATTGGTAGTTATTTGGGTTAGTTGAATAGCAACTAATTTCGCCCACTCCTTCAAACCCGAGATTTTACTTGCTTTCATAAAAATATAAAAAATACAAAAAGAATCTTCCCTCACCCTTAGACCTATTAGAGTAGTTTTTCAATCCTAACGACACTATTCCCTGTGGAGAACGATCAATCCTCCGTACTTACCACTACACTATACTACATCGGTCAGGTACACTGCCTGGTGGGGTTGTAAGCCTCTTGAGATCCCTCGAGAGGTAAAACCTGTTGTAAGGTCGCAAAACCACGCATCAGCTAACTATTTTTAGGAAAAAGAATTTCATAAAAAGACTGAACGGTTAAAAAGATATTCGAACCCAAAGTTTGCCCTATCGCTAGACCAAAAACCCAACTATTTTACTTATTATCAGATTTTCAGTTTTGTTCTACTCGACCAGTTTTGAGAATTTATTTCAATAAACCAAACAGCCTTTAAAAATTATGAAACTTGGCCAGTAAGTAGACCACCTGGCTGACTTCATGTAGGAAAAAGAACGGAGAAAAACCAAGCCCTCGCCTCCTTGTTATTCAAGTCCAAAACTCGTCCTTTGCTACAAATTTTGTGCGCATCATTTTTATTATTCAAGACTAATAAGTGGAGTTTTTATGGGCCAAATTTGTCAATTTACCAAAGTTATTTAAATCAAGGACCATTTTTGTCAACGATTAATAAAAAGGGTAAAAAGTGTCATTTATAAAACTATAGGGGTATAAACTGTCATTTAACCAAAGTTCAGGGGTAAAAGTTGAAATTTTATAAAAGTGCAAGGGTATAAATTGTCAATATACGAAACTTTAGGGGCAAAAACATAACATTTTATAACTGTTAATATTATTATTATTGTTATTCCCGATTTAATAATAAACGTAATACGTTTATTTTAGTAACCAACGAACGAGATTTATTTAACGAATAAACGAACAAACGAAAACATAAAAACGAACAATAAGATAAAATCGAACTTTTGAAGACATTTAACCTTTGTGTTGACTTTTTAAGCATGTTTATCTCAGGTAACTGGAAGTACGATTTGGCACGGAGTGGCATGAACTTTCTTCTTATTAAAAGAGTGTCTAGTTCGTTATCATTCAACTAATAATGTAACTTTTATCACGTATTAACAGAAACATCCCGCAGGGACCTCTATATGTAACTCTGATTTAAATAAATGAATGATAACAATTTATTTAAAACGTCTCTTTTCGAGTCGTTTTCTATTATCATGACTGTGAACCTTGAAGTAACATCCCAACCTATATTTCCGCTGCGAATATAAAAAACGGGGGTGTTACATAATGTTTGTGTTTGTTTTCTTTCTTTTAAGCTAATAAACCATTGGTAATCTTTACATACGATCCACACTCTTCCTTATCTTGTTCTTGTTTGAGTACTATTCGATCTATAGTTTGTTTGTGTGATAAAGTAGTAATCTTTGTTTATAACAGAGCACAAGCTCGGGTGAAGAAAATTCAAGATAAAGATCAAGGCTTAACCAAATTACAAGGCAAGGTCAAGACGCAAGCTACACCAAAAGCGTTCTTAATCTTCGCTACGATTTGTAATTTTATTTGCTTTCGGAATTTATTTGTCATCATCAAAAAGGGGGAGATTGTTGGGATAACATTAGTTAGATCTCCTTATGGTTTAATGATGACAAATAAACCTTCGAAACACATAAAATCAAAAACGTTAGCCAAATTTCTCCTGACCCATAACTGGGCCTGGCGCGCTGCCAGCGCTCCGACGCGCCAGCCTTCTGTTAAGGATCGAGACGAAATTTAAAAGTCGGCTTTCCCCTTACCCGAAAAATGTGGATCTTTCAATACATGTATGAATTTGTTATGTGCTTCATTAGGAACACTCGAAACGAGTTTTAGAATTAGAGGGATCCAAATTTATAACCTCCCGTTTTTGGCAAAACGCCAACTCAAGTATTTTCATAAACGCCTCTAGCCAAGGCTTTTCTAAACCTAGGGAACTTATATATTTCACGTGACATCAAGTGAAAGTATTCATATGGCCATAATCCGTGTTTACGTCTTCTCTAATCACGTAACGAGTTTACTCCCTTATTGGTCAAACTAAGTCAAAGGTCCCTTTGCGTAAACGCATCCTTTCCCGTTATGTGATATGCTTTACAATGATGCAAAGCACTTAGCTTGTTTGCATCAAGATGATTATTGATTACGTCGAGTCGTGGAAATTCACGTATTATGAGATTATGAATACTCGACGTTGAGTTACTTGAGATTATAAGTAACATTTGATTTTCTCAACCCATAATCATCTTTGTCAATTCCTTTCTTCCTTAATGACAAAATGATTAAACCTTAAACACTCCTTTGATTAATCTCCTCACCAAACTAATCCTCCTACCATTTCAAATTCTTCCCAAATCTTATCCCCAACATTCCCTAATATTCCTTGTACTTGCTTGTACTTCTTGTCCCTTACAATCCCACACCAAATCTTCTAAACATTCCTTTCTCTACATTCCAATCCAACCACTAGAATTTCACCGCGTCATCATCTTCTTCATCCAACCCTTCATTTCAAACACAAATAAACCTTCATCACAAACCACCTCCTACTCTCCAACATTCAAATTCAAATTTGAATTCAAGCCAAAGGCTCCCCATCACTTCAACATCACCTCATTCCAACTCACTCTCCTACACTCTCATCCTCACTTTCAAATTCAAAATACACACACTTCCCTCACACACTAGCCAACTCATTTCATCACATGCTTATTTCAAATTTGAATCTAGGCTCCCCATCATGTCACTCTTACACAATCCAACTCACCTCCTTATCTCTTCACTCTCTCACACTCCAACAACTAAAATTTAAATTTGAATCTCAAACATAGGCTCCCCATCACATCAAGCCAAATCACCTCAAAATCATCTCACCTTCATCTCCCCTTTGTCTCCAAGAAAAACATATTCCCTTAAATATCCTTCTTAACTCAACCATGCTTTCTACTCTTACCCAACCATGGTTCCTTCTAACCCAACATTACTCTCTCACTTCTCTCTCATACAATTTGAATTTCAAATTCAAATTCTTCCCTTTCTCTATCTCTAACATACACACTTCCTTTCCAAGCAAAGGAATATACC
Organism: Artemisia tridentata subsp. tridentata; assembly: GCA_021014915.2. NCBI lineage: Eukaryota > Viridiplantae > Streptophyta > Magnoliopsida > Asterales > Asteraceae > Artemisia > Artemisia tridentata. The sequence goes on along the minus strand of CP139509.1, from coordinate 189,316,212 downwards.
ATGGCATATTCTTTCTCTCTTTTCTATGCCATGTGAGGAATACCCAAACTACCCTTACCCAATTATCCCTTCTACTCTTCTCTCTTTGATAATTGGTTTTACTTAAACACTTCACAAAACATTTTTACAAATTGGCTATTTGAGTTGGTAGACCTTGAGGATGAATAATGTAAAGGTCTAAATGTATGAAGTACAATTGGGGGTTTAGCAAGGTTGGGTATTTAAAAGACCAAAACCCAAAGAAGAAAAACACCAGTTATCCTGGCGCGTCGCTGGCGCTCTGACACGCTAGCAGCGCGCTAGACACTGAAGTTGTTTTTCTCATTTTGGGTCTTGACCTATAAATACCCACCCTTGCCTCTTGTATTCCTCACCCCTTGCCATTATTTCTTTCTCTCTTATTTCTCTTCTCTCAATCCTCTAATTCTCTCTTGTGTTCTTAATATTTCACATAACATCTTTGAAAGAACACATCTCCTTACAAGGGAAGAATCACAAGAACCTAATCTACTCTTGTGATTGTGTCGAGGGTCTTCTTCTCTATACCCTTTCTATTACAATCGAGTCTCTAGGTTAGGTTAGGGCTTGATTGAACAATCAAACATTTATTCATTCGATTTGGTTGTAAGGGAAGTCTTTTGTCGAGGTGACCAAGCCGAGATCATTGGGGATCTAGTTTAGGTTTGATACTTCCGGTGGGAAGTCTTAGTGGTTTTTGTGGTTAAGTCAAATCACGAGTCCTTGAGGGTGGTTTATGAGGGCGGAATACCGTTGGGAGTAGCTCTTCTTTGTGAGCGCCGATCTTTGTGCATATCGGTGGAGTGAAGTTGTAACGGTTTATAGTCCACCGAAAGGATTATACTTAGTGAATAGTATAGTGTCGTGGAATAGTATAGTTTCGTGCATATCGGTGGAGTGAAGTTGTAACGGTTTATATATCACATAATGTTATAAATTAAATAAAAGTTAGTAGTTTGTAAAAACAAGAAAAAGGTGAAAAAGAAGAAAACAGTATAAAAGAAAAAAGATTTAAACAAAACTAAAAAAGCAAAGCAAGACAAAAAATAAAACGGCGACCAATGTTTTAAGGTGTGTTTAGCAAAAGTAGCAGTAGCAGTAACTAATAATTGTGATTAGCAATACTTATTTTTGTCTATAAAAACATTTGGTAACACAGTTGTAGGTGTAATAATAATGTGTAAAACAACTCATTGATGATATTTCATGAAACGTTGAAAAATGAGCATTTCGATAAAAAGATAAAGTTACTTATTGCTTGTCAAACGAGCATTAAAAATCACTAGCAGGGTACCCGTGCGTTGCGGCGGCGGGTACCCTGAAATAAAATTTTCCCGTGAAATAAAATTTACGGATATCAAGAATTTCGTTTTGCTCGTGCCCGTTCGGGCTCAAGCCCGTTGGCTCGTGTCTGTTCGGGCTCGAGCCCGTTTGGCCCGTGCCCGTTCGGGCTTGAATATTTGTATAATGTGATAGTGACATTTAATGCATGAATTGTGTTTAAGTTGGTTGTACAATATGCTTGATAATTTGTATTTCTTATGTAAGGGGTGTTTTAATAACTGTATTAATTGTATTTATTGAACAGTTAATTAATTGTATTTAATGTACATAATGATTTATTTATTGTATTTAATGTTAGTATTTCTATTTTAATTAGTTGTACTTTGAGCTTAAGAACTTGTAAATGTTAGAAAATATGTTTTAATTACTTGTACTTTTAGCTTTATAACTTGGATTACTTAATTTTAAGAGTTTCCATTATTAGTAGGCCTTAATGCTTTATAATATAGTAAGAATCATTACGCTCAACACTTACCGCTCACCACTCTTACATGTTGTTAAACGCTTTGCGTCAAACAGACCCGTATCAGATTGCATGAAAAGAACACACCCGTATCAGAGTTGATTTCTGCATGAAAGTTACCGGGTTTGAAATTAGGTAGATTTATTTACAAAGTATCGTTAGTTCACTTTTGTTACAAAACAAGTAAAAAAAAAATCAAAAGTTTTTAACATTATAATTAATGGCTTTTTCCATCAAAAGCTTATATTTTTATACCTTTTAAAGGAATACTTCACATCACATTAACATAGATCAGGGGAGAGCAAGAAAATCGAAAAACCGAACCAAAATCCAAAAAACAAAAAAAAAAAGTGCCTTAAAAAAACCGAACCAATTCTAAAACTGATGGTGCGGTTTTAGTGTTTAAAAAACCCGAAAATTTTGGTTTGGTTTTGGTTTTATATGAAAACCCAAACAAAAAAAACCCAACCGTCACATATTTATATTCATAAAACTAATAAAAAAATGTATACGTATTAGTTTTGATACAAGTAATCACCAAAGTTCTAAAACTAAGAGATTAGATATTCGTAAAAGATTTTTATTTAGCTAATACTATAATAAATTCGTAAAGTTAGTTTTCTTTATTTCATATATGTTCGCACAACTCATCTTTATATACATGTTATGTAATCTTATTATTTTATGCAAAAATAGGATTTCTTGATTTAGGTTTTGGATTTTCAAAACATATCTGTATTCGGATATCCGAAAAATTGATCAAAATTTATTATAATGTTGGGCTTTATGAAATGTGAGTTTTGGAATTAATATAAAGTTTCCTAAAATTATAAATATTTAGATATTTTTATATATAAAATTGTTATCCGAAATTTCGGATATTTGAATTTGAACTTAGATAAAATAATGGGTGTAACATAAAACCATCAACTCAAATTTTCGAATATCCAAAAACCGAAAAAAACAATAAACGAACCAAAAAAAAAAAAAAAAAAAAAAAAAAAAAAAAAACCGAAATTTTGGTGCTGGGTTTGGTTGTAAAAAACTTAAAACTGAATTTTAAAGAAGAAGGTGAGTTGAGTCGTGCTTCTCCGATTGCTCAACTGATGATGGTATTTATAGCCACACTTCTAGGCGTTTAAGTGGTTTATATTAAAGTGGTATTCGAAACTCTTTTTATTTACTCCCTCCGTTCATAAATAAATGTCCACTTGGACTTTTTTTGGTCTTTATTATTCAACTTTGATCATAAATATTTTTGTTTGTGTTATATAATACTTGATGCAAAATATAAGAATGGATTGGGTTTTAAAATTATTTTCATTGGTATAATTTTCATCAAGTATTATATAACACAAACAAAATTATTTATGGTCAAAGTTGAATAATAAAGACCACAAAAAGTCTAAGTGGACATTTATTTAGGGACAAAGGGAGTATTTATTTATTATTTTTTTCAAATAAAACCTTTTGATTAGCTTGAGCCATTTAATTGAAGACGCTTTAAGTATGTACTATTGTATGTGTTATTTTCTTAAGTACTTTATTGCATTACAGTGTTCTGATGTCATGTCATTTACTAGCAGTATATAATACAATATCGTTAAGTCTAATTTTTTGATAGGAGTTAACTAAAAAAATGTCATGTAAAATAAAATGAAAAAACTAGTAATTAATAAGGAAATTTAAAGTCGGTAAAACAAAATTTTTATTCAAGGACGTGACTCTTTAACTAAATCTAATTTAAATGAGACATTAATTTTTGCATGTGTGGTGGTGGTGTCATCTAATGAAAGTTATGTGTAAGGATTTTGAAATGTATGTTGAGTTTACTATTTTCGGTATACATTTAGGCTATGTTTGGCGCAGAGCTTTTTGGAGCTTTTTGAGGCGATGAGCGTTGATCAATGAGCTTTTTGATTTTTAGTGTTTATTTGGCAAAAGAGCGGTGAGCTTTGCTAATTTTTAGGAAAGCTCATTTTTCCAATGCTTCTTTAAGAAGCTGTGAGCGGTGAGCTGTAAGCTGTGTTCACAGCTCACTGCTACTGCTCACAGCTACTTTTGCCAAACATAGCCTTAGTGGTTTTAAATACCTTCTATTATAAATAAAAGAATCATGTCTAGAATAAATTTATGGGCTATAATTATAAATTATGTAAAGTTTTATTAAGTTTATAAATACTCATTCTTTCGTTTGTATTTTATAGTAATAGCTTTTATTAAATGATAAAAGCATAAGTTGAACACTCTCACTCTCATTTTACATTCTCACGTCAGCACACAAATTGCTAATTTCATGATCTAATTTTGATTCAGATACAACATTTGGTATCAAAACTATGTGTGATTGTTTATGAGTGTTATCACAACTAATTCTGTTCAAAATTGCTTATTAGGTGCTTATTTTGGTTCGTAAGTTCAAAACTTGAAGATATAATTTGGGATTTTGATTCTATGGTTAGATAGCTGATTTTATGTGAATAGAGTTTTCCTTTGTACTTATTGAAGCATTGTTACGAATGACAATAGCTTATTTGATCTAAAGTTGGATCAAATTTGGATTTTGATCGATACTATTAAATTTTTATAAATGTATGGAAAAACTGATCGCAACAACTATGTTATTGATTAAATAGTTGTCGAATAATGTATTTTTCCCATAACTGATAAATGTGTTTGTGCAATTCAAATAATAGTAAAGTAGGCTTTAACAGATCAAGCCCGTCATTAATTGTCATGGGCCAAATACAAATTGTCATGGGCCAAATACAACACATATATCCACTAACAATAGTGTCATTCATTTACCATTTTGTGAACCAAGTTGTTGATAATTTTCACGCAAAACATTTGTGGAACAAAACTTGCAACATAATTAAATATGATTTAACTTAGAAAAATATTTACATCCAACTGTAATGTCAAATCCCAAATTCACTGCTAAATGATTACCAGTTTATAGTTTGCTCTTTGCACATCAAGATAATTAGAAAAAATTTGTTAGCATTTAATTTATGCTAATTAGGAAGTGATAGTCATTTGTCATTTAGAACCAATGTGTCATGTATAATATTAGTTTACAATGTGGGCTAGTAGTATTAGTGTTGTTTGTAGTTAATATGTATAAGTGTAATACATATACTTAGCCCACATCAAGGTCCAAAAGAAAAGCCCATCCAACCCATGTGATGTGGCTGTCGATACATATAGCACACACACTCTCACATTATCAAGTGTGCCTCATATTGTAGAAAGAGAGTGTGTGTGTGTTCTCCTTAGTCCTTTGTATTATTTTCTTTCACAAAAGCTAATATACATTCGACTAGATTTTATACCATACGATCCACCACTTCTCTTGTTCTCTAAATGTGTTTGTGAGTCATCATAGTCCTATCGTGTGTTGTGTGATAAAGAGGAGAAAGTTCGGTTCATCTCCTAGGTGAAAGTCGAGCACAACAAGTGGTATCAGAGACTCGCTCTAGAACCCGCACTTAACCCGATGACTTCCGGACATATCAGTTCGGGACTCGCACCTCAAGGAGCTCAATCAATTCATAACGAACAACCCACAACTCAAGAACTGGATAATTTCTTCGAGTTTATGTACGATGAATACTATGGTGGCGCTTCGAAAAATGCATCTAACCAACATTCCGCTACACCCACTCAACATCAACAACCACCACCACCACCACCAAATCCAGATGCATCCACAACATTCGAAGCTGGCGCACCAACTCCCTCAACATCAACGTCATCAACATTTACTCCAACATCTCCAGTAATTGAGATTGTTCTACCAAGAATTGATGAGCAAGAACAAAATAATGCTGTGTTAGACGAAGAAGTCTTTGAAAACCCGTTTGGAACGGAATCTGCTGAATCATCTTCCAGATTACATGAACCGTCTAACACGCATTCGTTCAGTCCAAGGTACCCTTCAACATTACAGTGGACAAAAGACCATCCGATAGAATAGGTTATTGGTGAACCCTCAAGACCAATTCAGACGAGAAAACAACTGAACACCGATTGCGACATGTGCATCTATGTCTGCTCAGTCAGTCTCATAGAACCTAAGAACATTCGGGAAGCAATGGCAGATAATGCCTGGATTGAAGCGATGCAGGAAGAACTTCTTCAATTTCAAATCCATGACACCTGGGATTTAGTTCCAAGACCAATTGACAAACTAGTCATTGATCTTAAGTGGTTATGGAAAAACAGAAAGGATGAGGAAATGACTGTAATTCGCAACAAAGCTCGTCTGGTGGCAAAGGGATACAGACAGGAAGAGGGGATAGATTTTGAAGAGTCATTCGCGCCAGTAGCAAGGCTTGAGGCAGTCAGGATTTTCTTAGCTTATGCAGCTCACAAGAACATCATAGTTTATCAGATGGACATCAAGACAACTTTCTTGAATGGAACTCTGAAAGAAGAAGTGTACGTGAGTTAGCCAGACGGTTTCGTCGACAAAGATCATCCAGACTATGTCTACAAGTTGAAGAAAGCTATCTATGGTTTGAAACAAGCCCCAAGGGCGTGGTATGACGAGTTATCATCTTTCTTGTTGTCTAACAATTTCACCAAAGGAACAATTGATCCAACCTTGTTTACAAGAAAATACAAAAATGACATTTTGATTGTTCAGATTTACTTGGACGACATCATATTTGGGTCCACTAATCCGCAACATTCAAAACATTTTGAAAATCTCATGAAAAGCAAATTCGAAATGTCCATGATGGGTGAATTAAAATTCTTTTTAGGCTTACAAATTCATCAATCCCCACGTGGTATTTTTCTTAATCAGGCTAAATACACAATTGAGATTTTGAAAAAACATGGAATGGAGAATTGTGACTCTGTTGGTACACCAATGGTCACTTCACCCAAAATAGGTGCTGACCTAAATGGGAAACCCGTGGATCCGAAGAAATATCGAAGCATGATTGGGTCTCTCATGTACCTAATTGCTAGTCGACCAGATATACATTTTGCTGTTTGCTTACTTGCACGGTTTCAGGCAAGGCCTACCGAACTTCACCTCCAAGAGGTTAAACGGATCTTTCGGTACCTACGAAGAACCATTAACATGGGACTTTGGTATCCGAAGGATTCAGAGTTTACACTGATAGCATTTTCAGATGCAGACCATGCCGGTTGCCAAGTTACAGCAAAGAGTACATCAGGCGGAGCACAATTTTTGGGAGAAAAGCTAGTAGGCTGGTCATCAAGGAAACAAGACTGCACTGCTTTATCAACAGCAGAAGCCGAGTATGTGTCTCTATCTGCGTGTTGTGCCCAAGTTCTATGGATGAGGACACAACTAACTGATTATGGTTTCTCTTTCGACCGCATACCTTTGTATTGCGACTCGAAAAGTGCCATAGCCATCTCGTGCAATCCGGTGCAACACTCCAAGACCAAGCATATTAGAGTCCGCTATCACTTCATAAAAGAGCACGTTGAAGAGGGTACTGTTGAATTGTTTTTCGTGAAGACTGAATATCAACTCGCCGATCTATTTACTAAGGCCCTCCCAAAAGAGCGGTTTGAAAACTTAGTTCGTCGAATTGGAATGCGAAGCCTAACTCCCGAAGAGTTAGAAAGTCTTCTCGAATCTTCTTGATTTATATCAACAAGCTTCGCATGTAAATATTTTTGTAAATATATACTTTTTCAAAAACAAAAATATAAAAATATAAAACTCAAAAACCAAAAATATTCTTCTCACGACATGTCTCTCGTATAATCGATATTCTGTACGTATCTAGAAATGTCATTCAACAATGATACGGGCATGTACAGATGCTTGAGCGAGAGTTCTTTTTTATGTTTTTCTAAAACATGTCGTTTCTCAAATTTTTCTTCATTACGGCTTTCGTGCATTTCAGTACGAAACCCGCGCTACATTGAATGACTTCTGATTATTTCCGATCAGGACTCGCAATGTTAATGGCAAAAAGCTAAACCCGTGAGCACTTAATCAAAATTGTTTCAAAAAGATTTTTCAAAATCTTTCTATAAATTTTGTGCTCACATCAACTCCCTCTAAGACCCTTAAATGCTTTTAAACTCAAACGTTTAATTATATGCTTTGTTTAAGGGGGAGTATAAAAAGAAATATGTTCCGTTTTTCATGCTAAAATCAGTCCATCTCTCCACAAAAAGTTTCATTTTAATCAACTGTTTTCAAAAATACCACTTCATGCTATTTTTGAGGGGGAGATTAAGTGTTTATTAAATATAAGGGGGAGAGGACGTGATTAAAATGTGATCTAAAAGTTTTTGTGGTTTGAATCTCAAGACTCAGTGATAACCCTCGAATTGACGAAACTAAATGTCAGTTATCGAAAAGACATGTCCGGGACGGGTAATAATTTCAAGCTGGTTAACCAGTGATGTAAGTGTGTCTCGCAAAGGACTTGTCTGAGTAGAATGTACCAATTCGAGAGATGATCTTTGATATGACCAGGACGGGTAATAATCTCAAGCTAGTCTAACTAGTGATGTAAGCGTGTCTCGCGAAGGTCATGTTCATTGAAAGTCGATCACTTCAAATGTGCGAACTCTACCCAACATGTGCAGTTTATTTCAAAAATGCATGAGCACATGTGAAGGGGGAGTATTTCAAAACTGCAAAACTCTCATTGTGTTAACAAAATGTGTTTTCTCATAAACACGTTGAGAGATTTTCACAAGGTTTAATGGCATGTGATCAATAATCTAGGATAATCATGGAGTAATAAGGTGATTATGGTTAGGTTATGTCCAATGATCCGCCAGAACCGGAGGGATCTACCCAAGGACAATTTCAATAGATTAGAATTAGAAGTCCTTAGGTAAGATTGAAAAAAGGAGTAAATGAGAAAGGAGAAAGAAGGGGTTGAAGAATGAAAAAGAAAAGTTTAATGAAAGGGTGAAAAGAAATAGCCCTCCATGAAAACTTAGGTCAGAAACCGGGTCAATACATCTGCTATCGGTACTCACTAAGGTGATTCTGGTATTGAAGACAAGACGTCATGGACCCAGTGACGCATTGCATCACCCCTCCAAGCCACTCAGATATCTCTTAAAAGATATTTGTTTCATTTCTCACAGAGAACACTACATAATCTATCGACCTCTCACTCCGAGAAGTGTTGATATTGAAAAGGTGGCACTCTGCTCCATGCCTTCGATGACTAAAAACCAAAATGCACATTATTGAGTCTAGAGACATGAGATTCATTAAAGATCTCTTAGGAACACTTCCTATGCAATACACTTGTGTTCATCAAAAAAGATACAAGTTGTATGAGTCTTAATGAGATCTAAAAGATCTTGCCTTATGACATGATGGTTACTCGCTTCAAATGGTCTACAGTCTTGAAGTGATACTTCGGTATACTTCAGAGGCTCTCAACGGCCTTGGTATAGATTAGAGAAAGCTTTCACACTATGCTGATAACGATCTCGAAATCTGAACATATAAGCGCTGGACGATTTATTGCTAATTGTCTTATGCAGGTACCGACGAAAGTCCATCTACCATCATCATCTACAACGACGACGCATCTGGACAGAAGATGTAGATCAAGGCAAGAAAGACCAAAAGACGACTCTTTGAAGATCACAGTGCATGAAAGAACATTGATTAAAGTCTATTATACATTGACACACCAAGTTCAAGACATTGAAGGCAAAAGACCAATCACGGGAGCATCATTGAAATGACCATCCCTTAGGGGGAGATTGTTAGCATTTAATTTATGCTAATTAGGAAGTGATAGTCATTTGCCATTTAGAACCAATGTGTCATGTATAATATTAGTTTACAATGTGGGCTAGTAGTATTAGTGTTGTTTGTAGCTAATATGTATAAGTGTAATACATATACTTAGCCCACATCAAGGTTAAAAAAAAAAGCCCATCCAACCCATGTGATGTGGCTGTCGATACATATAGCACACACACTCTCACATTATCAAGTGTGCCTCATATTGTAGAAAGGGAGTGTGTGTGTGTGTGTTCTCCTTAGTCCTTTGTATTATTTTCTTTCACAAAAGCTAATATACATTCGACTAGATTTTATACCATACGATCCACCACTTCTCTTGTTCTGTAAATGTGTTTATGAGTCATCATAGTCCTATCGTGTGTTGTGTGATAAAGAGGAGAAAGTTCGGTTCATCTCCTAGGTGAAAGTCGAGCACAACAAGTAATTAATGGGCTGTGAAAAGGTTAACAATTCAACATTACATATAGATTGGTTAAGAAATATCGTGTTGCATACTCGAAATATCGTTCGTATTGGATTTTGTCTTAAGGATACGACATAAGGGTTATTGACAAGACGTTTCATTTGTATCATTTTTATTTTAAGTGTTGAGACATGACATTTGATACTAGTATAAGCTGGATACGACATTTGTGTTTTGTATTAACTTGGATACGGCATTTAGATGATATGACATTTGTTTTGGATACGAGTTTGTGGCTAAGTGTTGGATACGATATTTTGAGGATACGAATTTTGTTAGAGGTTAGTGATGGATACGACATTGGGTTACTAAAGAGGATCGACATTGTTGTAAGTTTGTAATTTTGCCTAAGGTGTTGTTTGTTTCAGTAAGATGTTTCGCATCTGAATCTGACTACCATCTCTTACTAGTAAGAGGTGGCTATAATGTCTGAATCTGATTGAAAAAGTGTTGTTTGTTTTTTTATAATTGTCTGAATGGTTTTAATTTTCCCTTTTTTAAGTATATATTAAACTATTGCAAATACGATTAATATGTAGATGGTGTAAACTTGAAACAAAACTTTTTTATCATAAATTTAACATAATTATAAATCATTAAATAAATTATCTTAATACATATCTAAAATTTAACATAATAAAAACTATTACATAAACCGTCTTAAAATAAAACATAACCTTAACGCAATGAAACAACAATTAAGTAACTTAACCAATACCAAATAATTTAAAACCTAGCTTTGCATAATTTGTGCCGCGATTTGATCTCGTAAGTTAATCATGTATTGTTGATCCGCGTCACTCCCAATTGGTTGAACAACTTCAACATCACCGTCATTATCATCATGTACATTTTCCTATAAAAACTTGAATTGTTCGGGAGTAAAATTTAATGTAATCGTGTCACTCATTCCTATAAAAAAAACAATGCAAACATATAAAATTTAATGTAATCGTGTCACCCATACAACAACATCACTTTTCACTTTAAAAGCAACTAAAATGTTTCATTATTATGATTATGATATACAATTACATGTGGCTATAAATAGTTCATGCACAATCAAGACAGTCTTAATCAATCTTGATATTCAATAACTGGCAAGTTGACATGCAAAAGGCAGTAGTGGACAATTTTGACCTGTTAACCCACTGTCACAGAACATGTCACAGGGAATATTACAGAGAACACACTTGAAAAACAAAAACACATGAAGAGGAATATTCTGAGAACATATCACATACATGAAAAGCAAATGAAAAGCAAACTAGATAAAGGACACATAGAACCATAAAACAAAAAATCCAAGAATACTGACCTTATAGAAGATGGGTTCAAAAGGGCGATGAATGTTGGTCGTTCTCAAAGTTCAACACTTCAATAAGTATAATCCCTTCACCTAGAAGTGGAGTTATGCCTTGATCCCCTGGCAACAAAAGACATCAGTGAATATGCAAATGTAATAACTTGACATCTACTGACCTACGCTACTTGAAAGAACTTATACAAGATGAAAATGCTAGGCTTTGTGAAAGATCAGGATACAAAAAAGACAAAACAGCAGAGCGGTGATTAAAATCTAGTATGAAAAGAAAAGGAATTCTATGGTCACACGGGGTGCATGCATCTGCTTTCAACAGAAGTTCACAACTCATTTTACGGTCTCAAAAGAGAATTATAGGTAGTTAAACAAAATCTCGCTTTCTTAAAGTTCGTAATAATAAGATAAAAGCAATTAAGGCACTGCTTGTTGGGAGCCCTTCACAAAATTCCAATCTACAGACAGTAAAAATGTCAACATTCAAAGTGTGGCAATTAAATGTCAACAACTAAATCAAGACTCGTGAGGTCTTTCCTAAACATACTTTAACCTGTTGCTTAAAGAAGTTTCCATTCTATTAGCACCCAAAAAGCAGCTTAAAGCAACCATAGATAAACAACTCTATCTACAGCAGAATATACTAATGTCAACCACAAATTCAGCAAGCAATAAAATCACTTAAAACCCATATCATTTAAAAGAAAACCCATATCAATTTATAACCAAACCAACAATAAAATCACTTAAAACCAACAAAAAATAACAAGTAAAGTAGGTAAAGAGAAAAAAAAGAGCATACCTTAGAGGTGGTGAAGATGGCGGCTATAGGTGGAGATGACGGCGGCGTAGAGGTGGAGAAGAAGGCGGCGTAGAGGTGGAGAAGAAGGTGGCGGTGAGAGGTGGCCGGCCGAGGCTGGAGGTGGCCGGCGGCGGGGTGAAGGTGGAGAAGATGAGGATGGTTTTGTTCGATGTTACCTTAGGGTTTTGATAGGAAGAGATAGTCAGAGTTTTGTTGTGCCTCTTACTGAAGTCAGATTTATAATGTCTGAGCGCCTCTGACTCTAGGTGAAAAAACAAACAACAAAAACGTCTGACCGCGTCTGATTGGGAAGAGGTCAGAGGCAGTCAGACATTTTTTTTTCAAAAACAAACATGCCCTAAGTGTGGCATACGACATTGTGGGTACAACATTTCCCTATGTTGGAATTTAAATATCATGACACGCATCTAAATAAATAAACACATCAAGTACGCATAGCGAAAGCAAAGATCTTTATTTAACATGTATAAAGAATTACCGAATAATAAATAAAGTTACCTCAAGATCCTAGCAAGAACAAGGATCAATCTTCTCTTTTCTTCTCTTGAATATATAATAGGATTAACGTGGAACCCCTTACCATTTTGTTCCACAATCCAAGATGGAATAACTAAAGTAAGTTATTACCATGGTCTTGTACACACGTACTATAACCAACTAACGTTAGATGCTAGTGTAAAGACACGTTATTAAACCAAAATCATTTGTTTAATAAAACCAATCGATCCACCCTTAAATAAAGAGGTGATCGACTTTTAGAATAAAAGAGAAGAGAAAATAAAACCTAGGGTTATAGTATCATGAACAAGGTAAAGAAACTAATGAACCCAAGGTTTGTATTTATAGTGAAACTTATCTTGGGGAACAAGACATTAACTTGGATCGATTTAGGGTTAGTAATCCCTAAGGAAAATCGGCCACCCATATGGAATGGGTTCTAGATCCTCCAAATTTCACTAACGGTCCTCCTTTTATTCCCTAACGGTCGTTAGTACATTCCGTTAATTACTTAACGTCCGTTAGTTATTATTTCGTGTCCTAAATAATTAAATACATAACATGGTTATATATTAATTATTTCCGTTAGTCATTCATACGTAAAGTGTGCAATCCCAAGGTCCCGTGTTCGATTCTAGTCATATACATTTTAATATTTTTCCATAACTCTAACAGCTCCCACTTGGAAATCTATAAAAAGTATAATTGACATTGGTTAGCGTCTAGCAACACGCCAATGCCCCTAGTACAACTCGGGTGTGTGGTATCCTGGAAAAACCACTTGATGATAGATCATCATACTTATCCTTTTGTTTCTAATACTACATTAATAAAGATATGGATCTCAGTCATTCTTTATTAATAATTCTGTTTCTTGTTTTTGATTAAGCAAGATTACCAAATCTTCTGAACAAGTTCAGGGGAGATCTTGGGCATGGCCATGCAAACATCTTGCTAACCCTACGAGGGGCCCAACAGTATTAAACTTCAAATAAATTTGAAGGAACAAATTCTATCTTGACTACGAGCATAACTCATGCACTTCGCAACACTTCCGAAAACAATCCTTATAGCTACCAGTTACGTATAGCGTTAAATTGAATCACAGAAATGCACTACATGCATGACAGTTATCTGACATCTCAAGTCTGAGGATAAATATTCATGATTTACTTGATGACAATGATCCATAAAGTACAATCATGTGGTTGGGATAAGTCCTATATTCAATTTATCCAATATTGAATATCATCTGAATTTGGCATGCCCACGCATCAATATACTTTAAGTATATTCTACCAACACTCAGATTTGCCTTAATTCAATAATACTCCCATATTATTGATTGACAACGGACTATTTAGAATAACATAAGTTATTCATGGATTTAAACATGCAAATATAGGATACAATTTATTATTAATGAAAACAAACGTACCATGTACTTTAATTCATTGTAAATAATAATTGCTTAACATCCCTTATCCAAATACTAAATAGATCAATGCATGATAATTCCCATTAATGAATTATGCCCCAAGTCATGTTCAACATACTTGTTGACAAAGCATAAATCAACTAATTTGATCTATCAGAAATTTTGAGAATACTTATTTCAAGAATTCAATTAATGAAATTCTTGTATGTGTGCATTCATTATTCTTGATATTGCCACATAATATTTCATAAAATGCGTGACATCCTTATCCACGAATTTATGACAATAAACTATCAAACCTTTTATAGTTTAAAGTATTCTAATTCTTTAATGTATAATGCAACTATGCTCATATTGAGCATAACTAGTACACATGACCTTTACAAGGATAAACTCCCACCATGACTAGTATTGAGTGTCATCTCAATCTTATTAGCATCATTGTATCCAAACAACAATATGCTCTTTAAAATTCCGTAAACATTTAATATTCATCGTGTAATGTTTGATACCTTCAAATCTTTCAAGATTTGTCAACTATATCAATTACGCAAGAATATGCCATATGGTTCATCTTTAGAATTTTGGAGCAACTCCAGGCTGAGGATGTTAATTCTAATCCAACCATATCCATTACACTTAGCTATCTAATAACTTTCAATTAGATACTAATGTTGTCAAATCATCTTGTATCCAAGCATGATACAACAAACAACATGATGTAAATGAAAAATCCTTGTGTCAAACTTAGATTTTGTTCATGTCATATCTTATCGAAGATATGTATCTATCTAGCCTTTCTAATAGATTATCATGTTTATTAGAATCAGTTATTTTTACCGCTTATGTTTATAACAATAAACATATATTTTAAGGTTGTATGTTTATTTTCTGAATTTCCATTATGAAGTTTCATTCCAAACCAAGACTTAACATTTAATGTTAATGGAATGGTACTTCCTATATGTTATACAACATATATGAAATAAGAAAATAAATACAATACTCCCACTAGCATTCAGGAATATTAAGAAATATCTTATTTTAATTATAAATCAAAACTAAGATTTAATAACTAAACATAAGTATATCTCCTAGATGCATGCATTAATCTAAACGATTGCACTTTGTATACTTCCAAAGATTATTTGAATTCAAATACTCCTTTCAATTACTTTTCGTCCTCGCACAAGTAATTACTCAAGAAAGAGTTTTGATATTCCATTATGAATTTCATATAAATGAAACTAAGAATGACAATCATAATCTTTATACATTTAATGTGCTTAGAAAGACTTTCAATCACATTTAATTGCTTAAGTGTGATTGATAATCTTTTCACACATTAAATCTGTATACAAATTTGTCCATTATGATTTCTACACAAAAATTTAAATCTCTAGGATTTTCATTTCCTTTGTAGAAATTCATCTTCATTCTATAGTGTAACTATAGAGTTTAAGATCAACTACGTTTCCAAACTAGTTATCTTCTTGGACTGCATCTAATTATTCATAATATGAGTAATTTTGCCAAATTAAATATTTGCAATTTATCAACAGGTTTATCATAATCCTGTAACTCATAATCCTCAACATATTATACAAATATTTGAGATATCCTTGCGGATCTATGAAATGAGAATTCCATCATCTTGAGATTTAACATTAACATGTTTAATCCTCATTATGATTTTTGCTAGTGTATTTAGAAGATTATGTATCTTGTAATTTTATCTTTTCAAGATAAAACTCCCACTTGCCTTTTGCAATTTATAGATAATCTATAAATTCTTAGAAAATAGAGCAACACAAACTTGTTCTCTTTTGGGACTTTTACAAATACATATTGACAGTTCCTAACATTAATTTGTTAATTAACCTACTCATAAGTAGTTTAACAAATTCCGAACTTCAATTTTAAGACTTAATGTGATTCATCACATTCCATAATAAATGGTGTCTTATTAATCTTCTAGGTTGGAGTCTAATTGAGTATATACTTTCCATACTCAATTTTCTAACCTTGATATCTTTAGGAAGAATTGAAGATATAGTTATCTTTAATCAAACAATATAACAAGAGTTTGAATTTCCTAACTGAACATACCATACAAATTATGTATTTCATTAGGATTAATATTGTAAGTCAATCTTACAATATATGAGATAAATATATTTTGTTTTGGCTTACCTATTTACCAACTAAGTCAATTTAATGGTACAATAGATTTTCCAAGCCAATTGCATGCTTTATAACATAAGTGCCTTTTTGCCCAAGCCACTTAATTTCTATATCATACCAAAAAGACATAGACTGTTATAATCCCAATATACGTTATAAATCATTGATCAACTCAATGACTTCTTGTATATGTCTTAATTAAAAAATATAACAAGTTAACGTCTCACTTTATTATAAGTCTTATAGCAATAAAAGACTTTATATTTATATCTTTATACTAAAATATAAATATGCATAACTAAAGTAATCATGAACACCACATTTTGGTTTCAATAGTAATTTCAAGTTAATTTATTACTTCATTTATTTATGTCATTCCAAAATACATAAACACTCAAATTTGAAGTAGTATTAGATTACTTCATATATTTATGTCATTTCAATAATACATAAATATTCACATTTGAAGTAGTCTTATTATCATATTGACATTTGTTCTAATAATTATCTAATTTAGAAACTTGTAAATTAACATAGTTTCATTACATCAGCTTTGGCTGCTAGTAATGAAAGTATGTAATTTACCTTGTCATTAATATCTAGTAATGAAAGTAGATATTAACTCCAAGTGTTCTATTAATTAGATGTGAATAAACCACATTAGAACATCAATCTCTTACCTTGCAGTCAAGAATCCTATAAATCATATTCCTTTGTGTTGTTGGTTGCACATAATAAAGATTTCTCCCACTTGTGCATGGAACAACATCATGCATCAGATAAACAACACGTCAATCGTTTGCTTATGTGATCAATATGATTTGTGTCATAGATATAAGTAGATATAGAATCACCTCGTCTTAGTAAGGAAACGTACACGACTATCCTTAATACCACAAGTGTCTATAATTGGAAAGTAATTATCTCAAGAGATTCTAGAGATAATTCGGGTTACTACCAAGATATCAAAGCTTGTAGCTCCCACTGAATTACAGATCATTACATGAACTCATAATTCAGTAATCACAACACAATGCTCCCACTGGATTTGACAACATTATAAGTGTTTCATAACCAGTAAAAGCAAATATTTGTGCTGTTTACTTTCCTACACCTTTGAGGAATCCCTTACGTAACATTACTAAGGTACTCAAAGAATGTATTCTACTTTGTAAATGATGGAATATCCATCAATTTTCAATTAACTTGAGAAAATTGGGCATGCAATTTCTTCCTCAATTAGGTCTACCATATCCACCATGGTATGTAGTACCTTTAAATGGTTAAAGCACGTCAACTAGATCAATCATTCTAGTTTGCCTTTTACCAATTTTGTGGTAATTAGTCTAGCTTCTAATGTTAATAACTCCTAAACATGCAATTTCTTAAAAAAGATTTGCCATGAGTTATTTCTTAGAATTTAAACAATTCTAATTTTCCTATTATACCTTTCTCATTCATGAAAAGGAATAGGATTAAGTCTCACTCTTCACACGGAAAGTAGACTATGTTTATTCTTTTAGTTAAGTTGACTCTATCCAAAGACCCCTACGGGTGCAGATCAACTTTCCACTAAAGAATGCCCCACGTTTACGGTTTTAACGTTGCATTAAATACATTAAAAGAATTTGCAAAATTCAATTTTAGTATTTTCGATAATACAATTTTTCAAGAAAATTAAACACCCATGGTAAATAAAATTTAACCATTTAATTTTCACTGAAAACTAGGATCCAAATTGACGTCGTTTCATCACATCAGCTGTGGCTGCTAGCAATGAAAGTACTCAATAAGGTACGGGTCGAACCCAATTGCCAATATCCAATTGCAATTCCTAGAATCATGGGACTTACATATTTTCCCAACCTTAGTTGCAAATGTAAGCATGTTTCATCCTCATTTCTTTATGCCTTGACGTCGTTTCATCACATCAGCTGAGGCTGCTAGTAATGAAAGTACTCAATTAAGTTAACCAATTTAGAAACTACAAATTAACGTCGTTTCATCACATCAGCTGAGGCTGCTAGTAATGAAAGTACTCAATTTACCCTTTGACTACCATTCTTTGAATCATCACATCAGCTGAGACTGCTAGCAATGATAGAATGTAATCTCATGTGTTTTCGTATTAATTGGATGGCATATAACTTAAATTTTAAGGGTATTTATTTTGATGTGTAATCAAAAAATATGTACAAAGATGTCATGCATTCATCTTGTATCATATGTTTTCTACAAAAACCATTTACTCATTAGCAGCTTAAATCAACAAAATTTTAATTGATGGCGTTGAGAAACTTACAACTTTGCTTTAAGATGCTTCGTACATATATAATGGTTGTACTTGGTAAGTCTAATGTGACGCACAGGCGAGCGGAGAGACAGAATGGAGTCTCTTTAAGGCCACAATTTAATGCGAAACCAACCTTATACCCACTTTATAGTTTGTCAAAATTAGGTCCGCCGCTTCGACCATTATGTACAGTTGCATCAATCAATTAAAAACTTTAAGATTTTTTAAGCTTAAAACATTTATGTAGTAAATTACTAAATTGCTAGTCTCGCCTGGGAGCAAATTACCGTGCGAAGCGAACCACTATCGGCAAATAAGACTTGGCAATAAATAATTTACCACAAAGATTTCATAGTTATTAGGTTCATTTATTTTTTATACAAAATTACCCTCTTTTTGCTTACAATCCATCATAATTTAAACAAAAAAGATCAAGTAATTCAAAAAATAAATAAACACATAATAACACATATATGATATAAATCATATAGCCACATGCAAACCTTTTGATAAACCCTATTAATAATCTCTATGTGAATTTTTAATATATATAATTACTAAAACTCCCATTGGTTTTCGAGCTCATTGTACCCAATGGACCACAGACAGCAATAAATTGGCCGCGTAAGTTTTAATAATTACATACCACATTGCACATAACTGATTCATTAATATACATAATTAGGTCTTCCCTAATTTTAGGTTTATCTAAAAAACATGTAGCACATAACAAAACCTAATCCATAATTCCTTGCATGAAGAATCATGGATCATCCAGGAACGTAACCCTTATTACTCAAATAAACACATAAACACAACATGTCCTTAATTTAGGGTTACAAAACTAATTAATTAGTTAAACTAGGGTCGAAACCCTAACCCTAAATTATAATGTTCGATTTTTATAGTATGCTTAAAAAACAAACCCTAAAAAATCGACTTAACATGTATGTTTAAATCAAGAATTGAGTTTTATTATGCGTTTAGGTAATTACAATTACATGTTAAATAGGCTCTTGATGCCACTGTTGGAATTTAAATAGCATGACACGCATCTAAATAAATAAACACATCAAGTACGCATAGCGGAAGCAAAGATCTTTATTTAACATGTATAAAGAATTACCGAATAATAAATAAAGTTACCTCAAGATCCTAGCAAGAACAAGGATCAATCTTCTCTTTTCTTCTCTTGAATATATAATAGGATTAACGTGGAACCCCTTACCCTTTTGTTCCACAATCCAAGATGGAATAACTAAAGTAAGTTATTACTATGGTCTTGTACACACATACTATAACCAACTAACGTTAGATGCTAGTGTAAAGACACGTTATTAAACCAAAATCATTTGTTTAATAAAACCAATCGATCCACCCTTAACTAAAGAGGTGATCGAATTTTAGAATAAAAGAGAAGAGAAAATAAAACCTAGGGTTATAGTATCATGAACAAGGTCCAGAAACTAATGAACCCAAGGTTTGTATTTATAGTGAAACTTATCTTGGGGAACAAGACATTAACTTGGATCGATTTAGGGTTAGTAATCCCTAAGGAAAACCGGCCACCCATATGGAATGGGTTCTAGATCCTTCTTGATCATCCAAATTTCACTAACGGTCCTTCTTTTATTCTCTAACGGTCGTTAGTACATATCGTTAATTACTTAACGTCCGTTAGTTATTATTTCGTGTCCTAAATAATTAAATACATAACATTGTTATATATTAATTATTTCCGTTAGTCATTCATACGTAAAGTGTGCAACCCGTATTATTTTTCGGTTAGTCGTACACCCTATTCACAGAATTATTATTTTTTTAAAATTAGACAATATTTGTGATAATTAGCATAAAACATCAAAAATATTACGGAGTATTATCAATCATGTTCATATTAACTTGAGAGAATATCAATCATTTGTGAAAACTCTAAAACATTCATATTAAAGAATCGAGCAATTAAAAACATATAATTTGCTCATAGACATCCGGTCTTTTCTTGACCGATTAAGAGTCCATCTACCGTATATTTATATATGCTAACTTACCAAATATATTCTTGATCAACTTAACTGGTTACCTTTTAATTCCGTTACGTTAACTAACGAGTCAATAATAAGCCAGTTATATGTATATAATCAACCACTTCAGCAATTAATTATTTGTGACATAATTAACCAATCACCATTATAAGATCTCAACACAAGCTTTAACATTGTATAACAAGGATTTGGTACAATGAACATGCAAACAACTTGACAATAATGTAATTCAAACTAAATCTTGTTTGGATATCTAATTAGATCCAGCTGACGACAGACCAACATGATGGCGTGTCTTTTCTTTTTCTTAATCTTTTGCTATATATATTGATTAGTTCAAGGGATGTCAGAAACAATCGCGGAATCTTGATTTTTGGTGTTATTCTCAAGAAGATTCTTAGTCAATGGATCTTCATTCTCTAATTGCTTTGCCAATATTCTTTGCTCTTCTGTTTTGCCCCATAATACTGAGTAAAGACCGATCATTATCAGCACAGCCCCTAACAACCTGCATTGCAAAGAATAAATATCGCAAATAATTACCCATATATAGAACTTAAAATTATCGGTTTAGTTTTTTTTTCAATAATATATTTTTCTATATTTTCGATTTCTTGATTTGTAAAATTTAACATATATATTACATGGTTCTGAAACTATGTGTCCATGATAACGACAAGAACACGTGCAATATTGTAATACATTGGAGGAGATGCGTCTAGTAAAATCGCTTTGTTAAAAAAATTACATGCTTGAGTTCAAAGTGTTCAACTATTTGTAGTTGGTGATTATGTTGTAATTGTACCCTTTACAAGTTTTCTTCTAGCTAGATCAGCTACTGATTTGTGTATATTATCCCTGGAATACAAATCTGGCGTAGATCTTGTTGATGAATGATATTTGAGTGTTATGCAAATGTTATGATAAAAACTATTTTCCTTCTAAAGATTCACTTACCCTCCAAGGTAGAACTGATCATGGAGAATCACAAAAGCCATGATAGCGACTAAAACAGTCTGCACAGGCTGGAATACGGCAACAAAAACAGGACCTCCTTTCTGAATACACCAGGTTTGAAGCGATAGCACGATCCCAGATGAAATTATGCCCTGTTACACATATGCTTTCGTTATTGTTGGAATTATTTAAAAGCATATATACTCCAAAAAAAAATTATAGTTTTACAGTTGAACAAATTGCACTGTAAAAAATGCTACTCGTATAATTTACATACAATTAATGTGTAAATGTTTGTAACAGATAGAGAAATCAATTAAATCAGTTGAATATGTGCAGTACTTACAGCGTATAAGATGGTAAAAAGCTCTTCCCCTGACTTGATTTTCCATTTCACGGGGTCCTTCTCACAAAACGCTGCAATGACCATGAACTGGAGCAATCCGAAAAAGCATGTGAAAGAGGTGAGTGAAAGTTTTGCCGGGTATTTCTTCACAATGGGAGCCTGTAATTTATTTTCAAAAATGTTCCTTCATGAGTTACATTGGCTTGTTATCTTTCTAGATAGCTTAGATATCCAAAAACGATTCCTGAATGTGTGTATACTCGAAGACCTACTAGGATATGATGTAGATTGAAAGAAAAACTTAACCTGAAAGACCATCCAACCCGCCCACGATAAGCAGTGACCAAGTAGATATATACATCCCCAAGTCCAATCAAGCATTTTTGTAGAGCCAGAAAGCATATCTTCATGGTTCACGATTGCTCCATCATGGTGCAAAAGAGGAGGTCCTTTGTATAAAGTTATAACCATTGCACCACCTACACTTGCAAGGGTACCAATAACTTTTGCCAACCCATCTCTCCTTGCTATGTTTACTTTCTCAAGCCTAGAAAATATTCATGAGAACGAAAAGTGTATTATCACGAGCATACACGCATAAATTTATGTGATTCAATTCATTATGCATAAGTTGCATGTATGATCATACCGTAGAGCAGATGCCATTAGAAAAGTGATGGCAGGAACTGAGTTTTGCATAGCAGAAGCAAAAGATGGGGTTGCATAGTACAACCCTAGTATATAAAACCCTTGGTTGGCTGTAATTCTGGTGACACAAAACGAAATTAGTTAGCATGTAAATACAAATAGCCTATAAGATAAATAACACAAGTAAAATCAACAACGTAGTTTCAATAAGTATTCTTGTAATAATGTCCTTATTTTTGTCCCCTCGTGGGTTGCTTGTATCTCAACTACTCAATAACGTTGTGGGTTCTTCTTGTTTTGTATTTTTTTTTTTTTTTTTTTTTTTTTTAAGGTTTTTATTGACCTCGCATTAAAATGAAACTAAAATAATTTTGTATGATAAAATTACGATTTAATAACCATTCCATGATCTTATGATCGAGGCAAGTTTTTATTTATATCGAAATGATTGAAAGTGAAATGATATTAAAGTATAAGGTTGAAAGACAAAATTTTAAATGAATAATTGCAAATAGTATTTGTGTTGTAAATCAATCTTAAAGAAATACTCCGTATGTCTTCTTTTAACAAGAAAATAAATCTATCACATTAAGTTATGATTGAGATTTAATAGATTAAATTTTTTGGGAACTAATATCACATTAAGTTATGATTGAGATTTAATAGATAAAAATTAGTTGGATGTAAACTATATTTATTAACTAGAATTTTAGTTGGTTTTTTATGAAAAAATTCGACAATTTAATTAGTTTCCTCATTATGTCAGAGTTAATAATAGAGACAAAAAGATTGTATAAGTCATTCGTTAATTAAGATTTTGATAATGCATGCAAATCTAATTAAATTAATTAATTGAGCTTTTGATTTGACGCCCAACATAAAAAAGTTTCGCAAAGCAATAGGGATTTTACATACTTCAAGCTAATGTAATATCTTTGCCTCCGATAATCGATCTCGATCATGACTAGTACGACTATACTATAAAATATATAATTGAAAAAAAAAAAAAAAAAAAAAAAAAAAAAAAAGAAAAAGAAAAAAAAAAAAAGATTAATAGAATAACACAAATATATAAAGTCTAGTTTATTCACTTACCCCACTAAAGCCAGAAAGAAAAACTGAACTAGTAACGAAAATGTAAGCGGTGGCCTTTCTTTCCTGAAAATAATGGAAGTATATATCTATCAACCAATAATAAAAGAAAATTAATGCAAGCCAAACAGTCAAACACTCTTAAGAAAAGATACACACACATATATTTATTTGTAACTAGCACATGCATGTCCTACTAATTAGTAAACAAAATGAAAAAGTTCTTAAACATTATATCTCATGTTCCAAGTTTATATTTCTGGATTAGGTGTAAATTTAGACTTACTTCTCATAAAAGTATGCAAAAGGAGCCAAGAGTATCAATGCAAGAAGGTTTCTATAAACCGGATAAACAACTTTGCTAACACCGATATTAAGGGCAACTCTAGACACTATATGAAATCCTGCAAAGCAAAGCTGCAAAATAAGAACTGCGATAAGAAGCTTCATTTTTACAGAGATGTGAACCCCACATCTCATTGGTTCCATCTTACTACTTTGGTGGTCTTGTGAGTGATTTTGAAGTACTTTGTGCTTCAATATCTATGTGTTTTGGATTAAGGCATGGACCTTTTATAAGTGAAGGGACATGAAAGTTAATAATTGTTTTTTAGTTTATTATTTGTTGGATGCATGCATGAGGGTGGCAAGAACTATGTCTTAAGCATATGGAAAGTAATCATGAACAAACCATAGGTTCGTTATTGCAATTATTTGTTTGATTATCACGTTAGCCTATCTAATAATTTTGAAAGGTTGGCAATTTTTGATTCTCTTTTGTGAAATATATTATGTAGATATATATTGTGGACGAAAAAAAAAGAATATTTAAATAAGTAATTATGTCTTAGTCGTAGGATGAGAAGCTAGTTCAGTTTAGATTTCCGAAAAAGAAACTTGGAAATGTTTCACCATTTGTATATGTATCAACTATTTCAGAACCCGTTTAATACACGGCTTGCGTTCATTTATTTGAGTGTAACGTTAACTAAAAGCAATGTTACCTACTAAACATTGCATATAAATACTAACGGTATATTTGTTGTTGGTTTAGTTGCGAAAGTTGTTAAAAATTAAGAAGGTGATTAAAATTAAGTTTAATTGGTGCTTAGTGTGTGAGAGATCTAACAACGAAGGTTTAAATATAGCTTAAAAATTATAAAGGAGCTTATATTATATAACTTCTTTGTAAAGTACATGACATTGTTAATGACCTATGAGACACACATAAATAACTTCTAATTTATAAATATAGCTTAAAAATTATTAAGTTATCATAAATGTATTGGTTGTAGAACCATTCTAACCAACACAATAAAAACATGGATATGAAACTACATTGCAGAAAAAAGTTCGACTTTTTTTCACGGTGTTGGAGCGGGTAACATGCATGTTTTACGTGGTTGTAACATGGAATTCCCGTTGGCAAGCCTTTTTAGCAATTCCATATAGTTCTCTGTAGTTGCTTTTCTCCTGTAGAAGCTCAAAAAATGAACCACATATGACCAGGGCCGGTGCTGCGAACGTCAAAAAAAATTTGAGCCCGGCACGGAAAAATAAAAGTGCCCCTTATTGGATTAGAACTGCTATTCGTATTCGTTTTTAGGATGAAATCAAGAAAACAAGTGCATTTGGTGCCCTTTATTGGGCTAAAAATAATAGTGGCAGTTTGGTAATTATTGAAAGACCATTTATTTTTTTTGAAAAATATAAAATGACTATTGCCACCACCAACCAAAAGATCCACAATGACTATTGCCTCCATTAACCATTGCCACCACCAACCAAAAGATCAAACCACAATGACTACTTCTTCAACCTTATCAAACATCCATCATATCTTCATCACCAAAAAGAATCTTAAAGGTTATTGAATTGTTCGTAACAGGTTAGGGAGGGCGGCTGCACTAACGCAAGTTGGGGCTTCAAGAATGAGCTACGCATATGTTATAAATTGTGCATTTGGTGCCCCTTATTGGGCTGGGCCCGGCGCAAAAGCTGACACAGCGCCGCCCCATCTACGCCCCTGCATATGACATAATAACATAAAAGTATTAAGCTCATAGGATCAACTGATCTAATAAAAACTAAACATAAGATTCGTTTCCATTACATGTCTAGAGATTGTTCGTGGAGTTCTCTGATCTGCAATCCATTGTCACAAGAAAGGATTGTGGAGGTAGGCAAAATTAGATAAAATGCAAAGTGATGTCTTATAATCTAGTCTTAAATTTATAAAGCCGAGCTAACCTATAGACTAATACTAACGAGCAGTGTACCCGATCAGTTATAGCTAGGATGGTAAGTACGGGTCGTTCGTGTAAAGTAAATTGACTAATGCTTAATCTAGTGGCAATGCTAATTAACTAAACTAATCTAAACACTTAATTCTGGGGTTCAATTTGAGAGATTGGCACGAGCGAATTGCTTAAACTAATAAATAACTTAAAACGACTAAAAGTAAATACGAGGCTGTGATCAATGAGTGAAGAATGTGCTAGCCAAGTTTATCCTACTATTTCTTCCTGATTTGTCTACAAGTGCAATGCCCTAATCCTACTTTCATTGGTGAATCAAATGCAGGCTAGGCCAGATTGTCACGGTTACCTAGTCCTATGAATATTAACCTGTAACCCTTAATTGTACCGGTGTTAAGTAATTAATACCACACATTAAGTGTGTCAACTACTCTATATAATTTACCTCGATAGCCTAATGGTCATAGTACTACCTATCCTCCCACGAATGGTGAGAAAACACACTAATTTACTTGTTTTAGTCATAATTCGTCTAACCTAGGGCTTGGTCCACCTCTAGTCCTAATTGCAAACTAGCAACGACCCTTAGTATGCATGTGTTACTAACCCACCATCATGATAAGGATTATAAATCAAAGAATAGTCATCTAATAATTCATAATCTAGCAATAGATAACATACAATAATCAAGTAAACGAACGAATCAAATCGATAAACATATAAATATCCAAAGAAAGCATATTAAGTCGAAGTAAACGAATCAATCAAGCATAATATTCATAAACTTGGCTAACACCAAAGGGTGTTAGCCCATAATCTCTGTAGCGATGCATAATGTATGAATCAGCGCTAAACGAATAGAAGTCATAATGAAAACGATACGCTAACTGAATGATGAAACTAAGGTATAGTGATACGAGATGTTCTTCAATGGTGGAATGATATTTTCTATTGTTTCTTGCCTTTGGAAATCGTCTGGGAATCGTCAAGGGTGGAAAGAATTATTCCCTAAGTCGTGGTTAGGGCTCGTATTTATATTTTATTGAAATCGACTCTGATAAGGCGTATTCATTTTGGATACGTCATATTCAAGATATCGAAAGTGGGCTCCAAGTAATAAAATATTATGGCCAACTGCCTGACGAGCCTTCGATACGACGTATTCCAAGAGTTGGATACGTCGTATTCCTTCATAATGCGTCTTGGATCCTATTTGGCTAGGCTCCTATACGGTGTATCCCAAGTCCCTGGATACGCCGTATTCTTCTCATATCCAACTTTCTTCAAGTCCGCTAAGTGTAATATATGACGTATTTTCAGAAATGGATGCGCCGTATTTTTCTGAATACAGGCGGGCTTCAAAATCTTATAAGTAAAGTATATGGCGTATCCCGAGTTGCATGGATACGCTGTATTCATTGTCTGAACAACTATTTTCTTTGTTTTAATTTCAAATATCACAATTTTCCGTGTCTTTTCAATTTTTGCTTCAGATGTACTAAAAGTGAGAAAAGTAAACGATTAAGCAATGATTCTTATATAAAAACATAGTAAAAAAGAAATATTCATGGGATAAATGATGCATAAAAACACTACTTATTTAATCACATCACAAAGCTCCAATCTTTTGCAAACTTAATATAACACAGAACAACTCACAACCCTACATAAAAGTAAGAGATAATTTATTAGATACCACAAATGTGGACTAAATTAAATTTAAAAGAAACTACCAAAAGCAACAAACATATAAAAGCTACTAAATGGTATCACATGAAGAGCACCCTATCATTTACACAGCCTTGCTAAGACTTGAATCGATAAAGGCTTAAAGCCTTTTAGCTGATCAAGAATGGAATGAATGCTATAGATTAGTTTCGTGCCTCTTTCCATTTTATTTATACTGATTCAATCATCTACAGTTACTACACTGAAAAATTGTTACACCTTTTTTAAGTTTTAACTTTATATTTAGATACTTTTTTCGACACTAACTTTGCTATTCTTCGATCAAATAACGTTGCACAAAGGTTTGACAACGCTTCAAGTTCGTGAAAGTAAATATCATCAGTAGTTTTGAAAATTAAATTGACTATTTAACGTTGACCCGCCCACTTAATATGTTTCGACCCGTTTTCATTTTAGGCAAGAACAATAATTTACCCCTTTTGATACTTTTAAAATGTTCATCAGTATTTAAACTTATTACATGTGTTTTAGTTTTTTTGCCTTAAAGGTCCATCGCAATCAGGATTCAAAGAAACCCATGATGAAAATAAGCAATTGACATTTATGATTTAGGGAAAAATACAAATAGAACTACCGATACTTGTCACACGACCTCCTTTTGCTTGAGCCAAACACAAAAGCTTAGTGTCTGTATATCAAACCCATTGTAAACATTGCTAATACTCACGGGTCACGCTACCTCCTTTTTACCCTTTGTAACACTTTTGTATCAATAACGTTCCCTATATTATATCAAACGCATATATTTATAAGGAGAGCAAGTTAAAATAATCTTTAGATACAATGTAATCACAATTTTTAAAATAATAATAATAATAAAATAAAAATAAAAATAAATCTAAAACCCATATATGACATCATGTACCCCAAAAACAAATAAAATGATGTTGAGGAGGAGCAACTGTGATATATGCATATAGACGGTCAAAATAAAAATAAGATATTTAGGTGGTAATGAAGTAATGTCATTTATGTTATGATTATGTCATGCAACTCTATTAAAAAACTTACTTTAACACCAAATTGAATAAAATGAGTTTTAGTTCAATTGCTTTTGTTTGGACTAAATTCTTTTAAACTTTTTAAGTGCCAAGTGCTCATGCGCTTGGTCATTAGTCATCTGATAAACTACATAACCAAATATTTTTGACTTCATTTCTGCTTCATCATGGTCATCTGTTCACTAAAGGTGGTTCTATACGTTGCATAGATGCAACTCCTAAGCACGTCCGTGTACAAATTTTTATAAAAGGTTTAAGCTAATAATATAAATGAGTTAAGTATAGAACATCATATAAGCCAACCAACTCGTGAAACTTTGTACCCGAGTTGACTAATGTGATATATGAAACAAATAACAATCATGTAGCAACAAACAGTTGCTCGGGGATAGAAGAATAAGTAAACCTTAGGAACTCAACATATGTAGTCATGG
Source organism: Artemisia tridentata subsp. tridentata (assembly GCA_021014915.2). Taxonomy (NCBI): domain Eukaryota; kingdom Viridiplantae; phylum Streptophyta; class Magnoliopsida; order Asterales; family Asteraceae; genus Artemisia; species Artemisia tridentata. The sequence goes on along the minus strand of CP139509.1, from coordinate 189,287,057 downwards.
TTGGAACAAAACTTGGACCAAAAAGAGAAAAAGCATGAAACACGTATAGCAACATTAAAAAGCAAGGATAATCAGATCTTACGAATTATTGCTACATCGGGATAATGCAAAGTCGGTGATTTTTTCCGTAACACGCAACTGTGGTGTATCCAATTGATATCTCCCTACATACACATTAAGATCAGAATATAATGATCATGGTGCTTAGTTAATAAAACTCAAAATAATAACCGTCCAATTGAAATAGAGACATACTACAATCTAATAAATAAGCTTTCAATATGTAAAGACACCTTAATGTATTCCATACAATAGTAATATTCTTTTAGAAATGTACAAATATCATACGTGAACTTCAAAAAATACCAAAAACGTATATGTACTTTCAAATTTCGTTCCAATATCATAACTTAGATGGCGTGGCATGACTAGTCACCGACTAAATTAGTTATGTGGCATTGTTTTATTGTTGATGTGGAGGTTAGTCTAATACTTAGTATATCACACTTATATTCTTTATATCTTTACAAACACACAGTCGCCATATACACAAATATGAACCCTAACCTCATCAAAATTCGATGCCATCAAGAAATTGAAGGAGAAAACGGTTCATGTTTTGAGCAATTGTGTTGCCAAATCTTTTGTTGACAATCATATCAGAATATAGTGTTAACTGATGCAATGACTAATTTTATTCTAATGAACAATATATAATACTAATATTAATGTTGCCACTGAATTCATTTGTAGTTGATTATCAATTTGTTTAAGTGTATGTATCAGTATATTTTTTCTTTTATTATTTCGTTTGTTTATCAAGTATATTATTTTGAACCAAAAACAAACTTTCACTACAATAAAGAGAACACATTTTCAGTATATAGAAAGAAAAAAAAATGAAAAGAGAGAGAGAGAGAGAGAGAGAGAGACTCTTTCAGTAGCATGAGTAATGATGGAGCAATTTCAAAAACCTAACTACGTACACAACAAAATCCAACATGCAGTACGTGAAAGATGTGGTATGTAGCGAGATGGCATCTACACACAACTGATAATGATCGATGTACTTTTGTTTGCTAAACATAAGTTTGTGATGATAATAAAACGAAATTTGAAAGTATGTACACGACATAGGTAGTTTTTTAAGTTCACGTATGATATTTGTACAATTTTGAAAGTTCATTTCTATTATAAGGACTTAACCCAAACAACAATTATCATCATTAGAATTGTTGAACAAGAGACTAAAAAGTGTACAACTAATATAAACTGTTAGTGCAAATATTACGATATTTAATCTATACAGTCTCGTTTGTTTTGATTGATGACAAACCATGTAACTTGTAATACATAACGTAAAATGTACAAGTTACTCGTAAATATATATTGTCTCAACATACATTCAATATCTCTCGACGCCTCAAGTCCTTGTATGCTACAACACAGGTTCGAACATGTTTGTTATGTTGCGTTATGATCAAAACCCAAATTAACCATCAAACATGTTTAGTTAAATAGTTTAGATAAAGCCAAAACCATTTTTATAAAACACTTATTGTAGGATAATGGAAACCTCGTGGGTTAATCTTTATTAAGCATCCACTATTTATAATAGTGAAACCCTAATACCCTAAACCTACAAACCGGGCTTGGGCTTATCGTAATCCCCTAACGCTCCTCCGCAGTCCGAGCGGCGAAATCGCGAAAGCTCGAACTGGAGAGTAAAAGCTAATAAACAATAAAGTAAAACTAATAAATAATTGTTGAAGAAGACGTTCGTCAACAAGCGGAAACACATCTTCAAGCAGCAGCAGACACAAAAATGAAACAAACCGGATAAACCAAAGTATCCCAAATAGTCGTCTCGGGAATTGATACCCTAGATTCGACACCAACAAAAGTCGTCTCGGGAATTGATACCCTAGATTCGACACCTAACAAAAGTCGTCTCGGGAATTGATACCCTAGATTCGACACCAACAAAAGTCGTCTCGGGAATTGATACCCTAGATTCGACACCAACAAAAGTCGTCTCGGGAATTGATACCCTAGATTCGACACCAACAAAAGTCGTCTCGGGAATTAATACCCTAGATTCGACATAAACAAACAATTAAATAACTATAACTTAAGACGAAAGTTGGTTCTAAAACTTCAACCCCCAAAGAACCTTCCGAACAAACGGGGCGTGTTTTTCCGTGAAAAACATAAAGACCGAACTTTTTTTTTTCGTCCAATCATCCATTTTCTTAAAACATATAGATCCAAAAGAGACCATTTATTCTCTGTGGACAAAGGAAATACGACAACTAAACAATGGGTGAATAAAGCCAAAAGGTGAATAAAAATGCTACACAGACACACGACAGTCACTAAAGAACATCAAAACCCATCATCACTCTTCTCCTTTTATCAAAAACCCATCATCATCACACTTCCAACATCATACCCCTTCCAACCATTTGTTTTCCCTATTATTCTGACTACCGGAATCCATGGCTATCATAACAGATCCGGTTAGATCCGACCACACAAACAAGAAAGTCGACTGGCTATCACAAAAGGCAACGATCGACCACCAAACATAAGAAACTAGTCGACTGGTAATCTTATTGTACCAACGATCGACACACATAAAGAAGAAGAACAGAAGCAGGTTAAGAGGATTAGGGATAATAATTTTTTTTTTTTTTTTTTTTTTTTTTTTTTTTTGGTGGTTTAGGGTTGTGGATCTACGATGGCAGTGAAGGGGATTAAGAGTCTATTGGGTGAAGATATGGAAGAAGATGAGATGTTAATGGTCGTATGATCTGTACGTTACCCTATGGGTGGTGGTTCTAAATCACACCTTTATTATAAGATTTAAAGGGAGCCCTCCGAACCTCCGGCGTGTAGCCGGCGGCTGAAGATTAAAGTGGCGGAAGGATTAGAGTTTTGTGGATCTCTCTGATACCATGTTAGAACATTGTAAACCCCGTAGGTATAACTTTATTGATAGCCATTATTTATAATGGTAAAACCCTAATTCCCAAAACCCACAAACCGGGCTTGGGCCTAATTATCCACTAATAATTAGTGGATAATTAGGCCCAAGCCCGGTTTGTGGGTTTTGGGAATTAGGGTTTTACCATTATAAATAATGGCTATCAATAAAGTTATACCTACGGGGTTTACAATGTTCTAACACTTATAAGTAACTTTTGTTACTTACACTTTTATAAAAATATATAGTTAAATAAAACACGTAAATGGCTTGGACTATCCATAACTCAAAACCCATGACCCATGCGCATTAAATGCATCATGCATTAAATGTGAATTCTCGAACTATCCATAACCCAAAACCCATGACCCATGTGCATTAATGTGAATTACATCATGCATGACATCACAATGGGTAAAACCCATGACCCATGACCGAAAGTCCATAACCCATGACCCAAAGTCCATAACCCATGACCCAAGATATCTTTGACATCATGCATGACATCACATGACCCATGGACCTTAACCTATAACCCAAAACCCGAAATTGCCAAGATCCGGACTGGTAATACCAGATAGCCGGATCCCTTGGTTATAACTGGCCGGATCCCTTTTGTAACGGATCCGCCGGACCTGGGTGAACAGTGACCTCTTTGCCTATAAATACAAGGTCATTTCTTCATTGTTTAACACACCTTTCACATACTTTCTCTCCACCATTTCTAACACATTTAGATCAGTAGGAAAACATGTAGAACACCTTCTTCTCATATGATCATAATGCTTCTAACTTTCATTATTGTTGTAAGCATACTCACGAAGTGATCCTCCAAAGCAAGGTTGAAGATCTTGCATCCTTATCTATTGAAGTGATCCTCATCCACCACCATCATACATACATGAAGATCTATCACAACAAGCTTATGGAACTTGTGATCTTCATTGAAGACTTTCTACTAATGGAAGTTTATTTTGATTAGGCATTCATATCCATTAGACACATTGTCTTGGATCTTCTCGTGTATCATCTTCTTGTATCTCCAACTAGATTAGTTGGCTTATGTGTTTGTACCATAAAACAGAAGGTTTGTTATGTTGGGCCACAAAACATAACGGGTGTCATAGATGTGTTGTGTAGATTGGTGTAGTAGGGTGTTGGTCTATCATGATGGGTTGCTTTGGTCATCCGTGCTAAGGACTCGGTATCTAGCCTTGTATCGGATAAAGTGTAGGCGACGTTGTGTTGGTTTGGTCCGCCGTGTTAAGGACCCGGTATCTAGCTTTGTACCGGATAAAGTGTTAGCTACGTTGTGTAAGGTTTCTCCGCCGAGAATGGAGTTTGTTGATCTAGTGAAGTAACTCTTGAGTTGGGTACTCGGGGAGTGGAGTAGGGCAAGGAAGGTGACCTTGTGACCGAACCACTATAAATCCTCGTGTCAGTTTGCGTATCCTTTTTACTTATCGCTTTACTTCTATTCTTGCTTTATATTGTTGATTGTATTTGTATTGACACTTTATATATTACGTCAAACTTGATCGGCAATTTGTCATAAGGATGTTTTTAGAAAGGAAATACAAACCGGACTAATAATGGCGAAACTTGGTTTATACTATATTTGATACAAAAGTTTTTAGTTTGAACCGAGTAAGGTCCTTATATCAAATTTTCGGTGAAGTCAAGCATAATATGAAAAGTGTTTTGTTGATTTTTTTCTCTTTGAAGTTTTGTTGTTAGATATCTTGTTATTCAAGCTTGAATAAAGATTAAAATGGGTAATATAAGTTCACTAAAAAGTCTACAAAGGTTAAACTTTTTTGTCGGGTCAAAATATTTGTTTTGGTGAATCTGTATCCGATCCGTGGATCCCTTTGTTATCAAAGGGTGGATCCCTTTTGGAAGGGATCTGGCGGATCCGTCTGCACAGAGGACAGTTTTTGATAAACTTCAATAATTCATAACTAACTAACCATAAGTTCGTAGAAGTCGTGCCACCTATCGTTTTAAAGGTATTTGAATCTACTTTCATATGAAAATAATTTCATAAACTGATTCAAAACAAAAATTTACAGAATCCTTGATTTATAATAGAAAGTCATTTTTCGGTCATAACATTTACACAAACTCTTGGTCTAATTAGAAACGAATGTCTTTATCTTTAAATATTAATGTACTTTCTTTTGAAACTAAAGTTTTGGTCATATTTAAAGGAAACTAATCAAGCTTGGTGCAACATGTTTATATTTAACACAAAGCGATGATAAGATCTTTCGTATGCTATGCTAAATGATTAATTGATTTGCCTTGCACTACTTGATCGTATGCTTATCTCAAATAGTTTTTGTGCTTGTTTGTATATGTAACATATGTGTCTTCCTTGCCATGTTATTCATTTGCTTGTGTGTCAAGTTAGTAATATTTACTAATCAATGTGCTATTTGAAGGAGTGTTTGGGATAACATCTAGTTGTGTTGAAAATATTAATTTCTTAAATGCTTGGATAAGTCATATAAGTTGAATAATGTTTAAAACATGTAATATGCTATATGACTTCTTGTTGAGTTTGTTATTTGTGCAACATAAGTGTATTATGTGCTTATATGTTAGTTGATTTCTTGATTTCATCTTTTCTTGTGTTGTTTTTCTGAAACGACAAGAATGTACATCGGATCATAACCCACTCTTATGTTGATGATGTACTTTCCCGTCTTCTTCTCCATGATCGCTTTCCAAGCTTCATAGTAGGATTGACAACTTGATTATTTCATCCGAGATACTCAAGTAAATTATTTTGCAACGCAAATATAATTAGTCATATCCAAAAATCCAAACTCAAGCTTTCCAACAACATATGTTGAACTTGCTCATCCAACCATATTTGTTCTCTATATGTGTTCTACATACTTGTTCTCCATATTTGTTCTCCAAACTTATTCTCCATACTTGCTCTTCATATTTGTTCTCCATACTTGTTCTCCGTATTTGTTCTCCATTTTTGTTCTCCGTATTGTTCTCCATATGGACTCCTTTAGATTTTTGTGTTTAAACATAACGTCTTCGTCACCTTAGGATTACTAATCAAACAAGTAGTAAATTTGATTTTTCTTTATTAGTCAATCACAACCACTTGCCTCATCAAGCGATTATCTTGCTTTGATCGAGAAGAGATACATGACTTCAAGGATGAAGTTCATTGTATGCTAATCACCATCCGTAATGACTATACTTAGCTCATCGCCTTCATTAAACCGAAGCAACCTTCTAAACAATCTACTTCCTTATCTTCTTTATCTCTTGTTAAACTCATTATGTTGGATGTCCACCAATTATGGGGGAGGGAAATTCATTCACATAATTATTCTTTAAGAACGCATATACATGTGTCTCTTATTCTTCTAAACACATAGGTAAACATCTCTTAGCTAAAACCAACTCACAAAACCGCACTTGCTTCAAGCCTTTCTAAACCAATCACTCCCTTCCAAACTTTCCACCAAAACTTCCGCAACCAACTTGGATGGATGAATCTCTACCACCTCTTCCGCATCATATCTTTTGCGAACATTGCAAAAGTTCTAGGGATCTAACCATAGAAATTAAAGGACAAAATGCGATTCATTCTAAACCACCTTAGAAGAACTACTTAGGACTCCAAAAACAACTCCACCTTCTAAAGCCTAGGATTGTCCTAAACTAGCACGTCACAACTCTATTGTCTAGAACACTATCACATATCCTCTTCACTCTTTACACATACCTTGCACGCCATTGTTAGTGCAAACGATGTACTAATCTAGACCATATCTTCGACACTTACTATTATGAAAACTTGTTTTGAGTTTTGATTTGTGTAATTTATTTTCGCGAGCCCACTGTGTTGTTTTAGTTCTCAGACGCCGGATCCCTTTGAGATAACAGGCCGGATCCATTTTTAAATGGATCCGAAGGAACCGGTTGAACAGACATAGATTTTATACCTTTCTACATCTCTCTCACTTTCCAGACCTTATTAGATCAGTTTCTAACACTCTTTTAGTCACAAATAAGATCTCCTCAGCCTCAGTAGATCCCATACCTTCCTAAAACATGACTTAGGATCCCTCTAGGATGTTTATGATTTATCATAACTCCGAAAATCAACAACTTTCCATTCTGGTGCTTACACCATCTTTCTATAATCCTAATCCAACTATCTCTATATTCTTAATAATTTTTATCAATTTATATTAGCCATCTTCTCCCTAAAATGGTTTAAAATCCAATCTTTTAATTCTTATGAATTTTAAGAAATTTTCTAATTTTCTCCACCACCACTCTCTAACTTCTATCGATATTAGATGCCTTCTTAACCAACTAAATTAGCTCTTGATCACTCTTGATCACTCATTAGGCTTCTTTTCATCTCATTTCCCTATAAAACTCATCACTAGTCACATCTCATCATTAACTTAAGTCCTCAGGACCCTTATCACTTAAAGCAACCCTCATTCAATCATAACACCAGCCTATATTAGCTAGTACACTTAAAATGCTCAACCAAATCCCTTCTTTCATGTCTCTAGTATCCGAATCCCTGGGCTAAAGCTAGACGGATCACTTCTGAGAAGGATCCGGTGGATCCGGGCAAACAGAGCAGTTAAAAACAAAATCTTTCACTTATAATCTTCCTTTCTTCACTCAAACACTAGCTCAACACATAGGATTATCAAGTTTCTTTTAAGGCCTTGTTCTATAGTCTTTCTCTTTAAAGCTTGTTGCGACATTCATGAAAGAAGAATTCTTTTTTTATTTTATTATTATTTTTTTTTGTGATCCGTATATGTGACTATTTATGTGTTCTCTTTTTCTTCCATGATATTATGTGAACAATTTCCCTGTTTGTACCAACTCATTTGGATTTGTGTAGGTTGACAATGGTCGATTTCATTATCAAGTCAAGTTGTGCTCATTCGCACATTTATAATATTCCTCATCTTGCATCATCATCACCATCTTCCTCCACTTCTTTCACTACTCACAAAGTTATCATGTCTACCACCACAACACCATTCTATCAAACCATCACCTTCATCTCTTAAAACCAACTTCTTTTAAACCTACACCCTAAAACACTCCCATATCTACATAACCTACATGAGTTTCACCTCTTGAACCTCGACTTCTTTCCTCTACTACACCTCATTCTTCACCTTACCTCATCCTTTATTAAACTCTCTAGAAAATTTACCCCCGAGAACTAACAATCCTCAACCACAACCTACTTGTGTCAACCACATACTACTAGTGTCTCACTACCACTACAATCCATGGTCGTTGAACCATCTTCTACAAACATCTATGTTGTCAAAAGCAAAGTGAATTTCGTAATGAAATGCGTCTCATTCCCAAATACATTCTTTCTACCTTGATCAACCTTACAACCTCTAAACCAACCACGATGATGCAAGTAGTAAGATTATTTTCTTTTTGACACTAATCTTTTCTTTGTAGGTTCTTCTTGACACCCTCGAGCAAGGGGGAACTCCCGTCGAGCATCTATAGTGTGCATCGTCCAAGGACGAATATAGTTTTGCAGATTTTCAAAAACGCATTTGGAGTACTTGACGCCCTCAATAAGGGGGAGCTTTTGTCAAAGCCAAATCATTGCAAAAGTTGCGATACTTTCGTCTTAGCCTTCCTAAAACACTTGATTCCCTCACTAAGGAGGAGCATTCGTTAAAGGGGAGCAAAGACGCATCACTTTACATCTCATTTATCCTTCTAATCTCTATTATTCTTATTTTTCTCTAACCTTAGATCCAAGGATCATTCTTATAGCTTTTTTTTTTGTAGCTTTCTTTCTCTTGTGTTTCTCAAGGTTCTTCTTACAAGACGAGATCATGATTCTTTCATACAAGTATTCCAAGCTTCAAGAGAAGTGTTGCTAGACTTAGGGGAGCAATAAGGGTTTTTTAATTTAACTTCACTAGGGATGATGCAAGCTCGCCATTCTTGGGAGAAGTAAAGTATAAGTCCAAAGACACACCCTTTTTGTTTCGACAAAAGGGGGAGAAAAGTGTAAACGGAGAATGCAATGTAAAGGAAGTACGGACACAAGTAACTTCAACATTTTACCTATCTATTACGTTTACATATATTTTGTCATCATCAAAAAGGGGGAGATTGTTAGTGCAAATATTACGATATTTAATCTATACAGTCTCGTTTGTTTTGATTAATGACAAACCATGTAACTTGTAATACATAACATAAAATGTACAAGTTACTCGTAATCATATATTGTCTCAACATACATTCAACATCTCTCGACGCCTCAAGTCCTTATATGCTACAACACAGGTTCGTACATGTTTGTTATGTTGCGTTATGATCAAAACCCAAATTAACAATCAAACATGTTTAGTTAAATAGTTTACATAAAGCCAAAACCATTTTTATAAAACACTTATAAGTAACTTTTGTTACTTACACTTTTATAAAAATACATAGTTAAATAAAACATGTAAATGGCTTGGACTATCCGTAACCCAAAACCCATGACCCATAATCCATAACCCATAACCCATGACCCATATGCATTAAATGTGAATTCTCGGACTATCCATAACCCAAAACCCATGACCCATGTGCATTAATGTGCATTACATCATGCATGACATCACAATGGGTAAAACCCATGACCCAAAGTCCATAACCCATGACCCAAAGTCCATAACCCATAACCCAAGATGTGTTTGACATTGTTAGGAATATAAATATTCAGATGAAGGCTCGGTCACCCCGAGTATCTATTTAGCATTTACATAGCTCGTAGGCTTATTATTATTACTAGTAGTATTAGTATTATTAGCTTAGTCGTATTTATATTTGTGGAGTGGGTCGGGTCTTTACCCACTGTCAGCTCACTCCACAGCCCACTAGGGGCACCAATATTAGGAACTATAAATACCCCTTCCCACACTTGGGAAGGGTTGGAACTCTTCATTCTCTTAATCTAATACACACATATTTCTCTCCAATCTCTCTCTCTCTCTCTAAGAATTGTTCCCATTCTTCATCTCTCTCTCTAATTAGATCTAGCATCAAACAATCAAATCCAAGTATACAAAACCTACAATTGGTATCAGAGCCAGGTTAGGTTCGAGTGATTGTGTGTGCTTGGATTTGTGGTCTTTATTTTTCTTCCTTTTTATAATTATTGGTTCGAACCATTTTTTTTCTCTTTTCTCAAATCTGGTTCAAAGTAGTTCGACATGTTGAAATCTGTCTTTGTTCTAACCACTTCTTCTTGGTTATATTTGGGCTTAACTGTTTAAGTTTAAGACTTTTTCTTAAGATTCATACTTGGGCCTTAAATGATTAAGGAGGTGGCGTAACTGTTAATGTATGTGAAGTATAAGTCTTGGCTGTGTTTTGGTAAAATTGTCACGGGTCAAGTGGTGCTTGGTCTTGCAAACGGATTTTTTTTGTGGTTGTATTTGGAACCTTTTTTTTTGTTGTTTGCCATACAATTGGTTCGAATTGGCTTCAACGTTTTTCTGGTCGATTGATTTGGTTACTGGGGAATACTTCTTGGTCTTTGCTTTATCTTAACTAATTTCTTGCTAGCATTTTGATGAAAGAGAAAAACCCAGATCCGGTTTTTTAGGAAAAGTACGAAAGTGACAGCTCAGTTGACTGGTCAATGGTAGTGTTTTGTGTGTAGTGTTTTGTGTGTTGCGTTTTGTGTGTATCGTTTTGCCTACTCAAGACAAATTATCAAACTAAAAGAAAGGTTATGCTACAAAATATTTAACAGACTTTGCGTTTTGTCTACCACTCAGTCAAACCGGTCAACAGTCAAACGGTCAACATTTTTACGATCACTCACAACCCACTTCACAACAACTAATTCAAATAACTACATAACATCTAATCTAACTCTCTTGATCCCATCTTCAGTCTATCTCTTATTTGGCTAAAACACAGAACGAAACAAACCTTATCGTACCTACCTGAGACCATCAAGAATCTTGACACCTTCTTTTTTTTTTCAAATGTTCTTTAGAACTCCAGGAACATAAAGGATAATTTGTGTTTGGGTTGTTCGATCAAGGTTGAACAATAATAATAGAAAGAAGGGGTGCTCATAATTTGCGAATCAAAGAGGGTGTTTGTGTTTGTGGATTTGGTACTCGTAGCGGCTAAGACACCAACCAAAGTGAATCTGTGTGTTTTGATTCGAATTGGTCGAGAAGCAATCGGTAAAAAAGGTCGAAATTTTTAGATCTAGGGTTAGGTAAGAAGAGATTAGAGATTGGCTGCGTTCTGCTTTGATAAGTAGTAAATTAGGGTTGAGTTAGAGAATTAGTTGTGTGTATGTGACTTAAGGATATTAAATACCGGAAATTAAGGTTAGTGGGTAGTGTGATTGGGCTTATATTGGACTCTATCGTTGGAGTTCTTTTCCGTGGACTGATAACCCAAGGACGCTTATATTATGGTTTGATTTGGATGTGTATATTTGGTATAAGGTCACAAGGACGACTTTATTTTTTTTGGATTGAAGTTCAAGGCGTTATCTATAGGACAATTTATTTTGGTTGGTTTAAGTTTTTATTTGGGGTGAATGTTACTGATTATTATTTCAAAGACGAATTTTTCGGTTGATACATAATTTTTTTAAAATTTTGGATAACAATTTTGATCGAGCTTAAAGATTCCGAGATTGACAATCATTTTGAGTGAAATTGTTCGAGTTTATTAGACGTAACTTCGGTGGTTATTAGACGTAACAATTTGGATTCACTCAAACCGTTTCAACCAAAATCAAACATCAACTCACATTATCACTATCATTTCGCGGTCTATTCTTGATTTTTGTAAAATCCCGCGAAAGAGGTTATTTCTCAGTTTAAATCATAGAATTGTAAAATCCCGTGCACATTTACATCATGTATGCTACTCCAGATTCCTTCATATCTGAGGTACTCAAGTTGTACGACACATATGATAAACAAAAGATTTCCAGTTCTGTACAACAAATAAACGTGGGTGATTCTGATAATACCAATGTGGAATCTTCGTGCCCGAATTCACAAGAGAAAAAGCTTCATCAGTCACTTATGGTGCTTAATGCAAAGGAAAGTCGCATTGAATGTTTTCGTCTACTTCATTCACATCTCACGGTTCTGTTTGAGAAACCTGAATACGTGATGGGTTACACGCGGGCTTTCACAACACTCTTTAGTCAAGATGTACATGATTTCACAGTCCAAATGACTTTATACTTGGATCAACTTGAACAACAACTTGACAAAGGAGAATTTTCTGAAGACGGATCCATGGCTGCTTTTTGTGTGATCAACAACCAACTCCAAGTGTTCATTGATTCGCAATTTCCTTTGGATCATGATTATGACAGTCAAATGACGGAAAAGTGTTTTGCTAATCACACTGGAATCGAGGTTGACGTGTTCAGAAGGACATTACTTCAACTTATGAGTAATGTTAAGGGGTTCATTGATGAAAGGGCTCAACATGTGGGAAATGGAACAGAATCAGACACGCATGACGGTAGCAGCAGTTATGTGACTCATATCACACATGTTGTGGATGCTGATATCGGACCAGTAAATGACCAAGAGCCATTTGCTGAGGTACATTTAACTGTTCAACATAATGTCCTTGCTAATGAACATCAACATTCTGATCAAAGTAAACCTACTTATGACACATATCTGTTGGAAAAGACTGATAGCAATATCACCTCTGAGTCAACAAATATGAGTCATAAGGGGGGAGAAATTGATCAGGATGCTGATCATGATGATGCGTCAAGTTATTCGCTTATAGTTGAGTCTTCCAAATCAAATGATATGGTTGAAAAAGAAGTTTTTGATGAACTTTCAAACAGATTTTTACAACTTGAAAAACATTGTATTGATCTTGAAATATCAATACAACAAAAGGAAGAAAGTATTCAAACTAAACTACCATGTAAAAATCCGGAACTCCCTGAATTCCGTGACTTTTTTATAATAAACGATTTGAAAGCTCAGCTACAAGCCAAAAACTTAACGATCAAAAACCTGAAAAACAGATTGGCTGAGATGCGTGACATATGCAATGAAGTTAAGACTAAACATGACAATGATGTTATTGCAACAAATAATGCAGAATTAGATAGTAAAGTGACTGAATTGTTTAAGGAAAATGAGTCTTTGAAAATTCATTGCAAAGAACTGTGTGATACAATCAAAGAAACAAAAATTAAGAATGTAGGGCAAACTACCTCTTTGATTGCCAAAAATGATGAATTCAAGGCTCAACTTCAGGAAAAGGGTTTTGCGATTGCATCGTTGAAAAACGAATTGAGAAAATTGAATGAAAATGGTGTGAACACTAAGTTTGCAAAACCATCAATCTTGGGGAAACCACCACTTAGGAACCAACCAGTTGTTAGACAACTGACTGCGTTTAAATCTGAACGACCAAAGTTTTCAAAAACACGGTTTGCCTCCCAAGTTGATGCGGAAAAAGTTTTGTCAAAACCAGTCACTTCACAATCTAGACCTAGTGAAAAGGAATATGCTGTTGCTAAACCACATCACATGAGTGCATCTAGTTCTTCTAGGATTAGTTCAACACGTGTGCCACTTGTGACACCAAAGGAACATGTTAGACTTAAAGACATTGTTCAGAGTCAAAACCTAGTGGACGCTAAGAAAAACACACATGAAAAGACTAGGAATTTGCCTGTTCTTAAGAGTAGTTGCGTGTCAACTAATGCGATTCCCATAGCAGATCACTCTAAGAAACCTAGATCTTTCTCTGACTTCAAACATTTTGTTTGCTCAACTTGTCAGAAATGTGTTTTTAAGGCAAATCATGATGATTGTATTACTAAACTCCTGAAGGAAGTGAATGCTCGCGCTAAGGTTCAATCCTCTAAGACTAGAAAGAACAACAAGCCTGTAGAACCAAAGAGTCATACTCAGAAACCTGGTAGGCATATTGCTGTAGGACAAAGGTCTCCTCTAAACAAGTCTTCCAATGTACATGAGAAGCCAAACACTCCTAGATCATGCCTTAGGTGGATCCCAACGGGTAGAATTTTTAAGATTGTGGGTCTTAGATGGATACCTATTCGAAAGATGTTCACTTAGTGCGAAACCAAGGTTGATAGTGAAACCCCACAAGGTCTAAATGCTGATATCACTAACCCACATAAATGCAAACAAACTCTTAATGTCAATGCAGGTAGTCCTTACTTAAATGCAGGTACATCATTCACCCATAGTAAGGAAAGACTCAGGGTTTGGGTGCCAAAAGGAGTGATATCTCATGATGTAGAGGTTCAGGCAATTCACACTTGATGAACATCACTGTCTATGATGTCTGGATACCTCAGTTCAGGCCTCGGTCTTCATCATTATGACGTCTGTACACATCAGTGCAGGCCTCGCTCTTCATCATTATGATGTCTGTTCATATCAGTTCAGGCCTCGTTCTTCAAAGAAAAGAAAAGTGTACGCTTGAGTGCACTTTATCTTCAAAAGAAGAGGAGTCTTCTTATTTATGGCCATTCTCATCAACAAGTTTCATGCTCTTTCCGTGCTTATTCAGTCTTCAAGTGGATCGGCGCATATTGGAGTATATTTTTATTCACGTATTCAACCAAAAATTGCAGTTGACAGGCATATGCAATTTTTGAGGGGGGGAAAGGGTGAATAAACAACATGTCAGTCTTCAAGAACCGTCAAGTGGAGCTACTTACCGTTGATGGTATTCATATTCACTAGTTCAATCATCAAAAATTGCAGTTGGCAGGCATATGCAATTTTTGAGGGGGGGGGGAAAGGGTGAATATTAATCTACATGTTGATTGATGATTGAGAAATGGTCATACGACTCCTGAATACGTTAGTTCAGGAGTCGTGCAAACCATGGTTCTCCAACACTACATCTTTCTCCGTCTATCAAGGTGTTGAAGAACATGGTCATGGAATGCTAATCGACATCGTCTCACGGGCTGGTACGATCAGCAACAAAGGGTTTCTAGTCAATGCTTCATGTACAAGTCATTACGCTGCATGTACACATCATGATGATGATTCCGATTAATCGTAACCATCATGGGGGAGAGAAATGTGTACACCAAGGACGCACAACAGGTTCACGTGATCGGGCTTAATCATTTATTCTGGTGTTGATAACCGCAGAGATGATCAGTGGTTCAACTTGTTACCTTGGTATTAACGTTTCACTATTACGTCATGGGCTGATTAATCGTAACCATCAGGGGAGAGAGAATGTGTACATCAAGGACGCACAATAGGTTCACGTGATCAGGGCTTAATATCCAAGGATGGATACATACTATAGATGATCAGTGGTTCAACTTGTTACTTTGGTGTTATACTAAAGACTGAAGAAGGTCGAGTCGTCAGTCTATTCTACATTCTCTGTTGTGTGTTATCATCTCATGTGTATGCTGCGGGTTGATGGGTTATATGTAAGGTTACTGGAAGGCATTTGGTGAGATGAAGATGGTTGGTATTTTGTTCCTCCATATTGGGCAATCTTGAAGAAGTTCGAGTCTACAGTCTACTCTACATTCTCCGCTATGTGTTAGAAGACTTAAGACGGCATGCATTTGGTTATCAAAAGACTTCTTCATATTATGGGCGTTCATCCAAAGTCTTCTTTCTATTATGGGTGTTCATCAGAAAGGTTGTCAGATTGGGGGAGAGCACTAATTAGGGGAGAGTGAAAAGCCTGAATCAATCCCTGATTAAATGTGCTCACGTTGCTCTTCAGCAAGTCAAATGATGGAAGCGGAGAAGATTCAGGATGCTGAGGAGTAATGGTTTTTGGTTCGTATCCTTGTATATATTTGCTTCATATTTTTTTGTTCATATCTTATAACATTTTGTAAATAGATATATAGAAAACATGCAAATTGTAAATAGAGAAACGTAAAACCAGAAAAACCCATAAAAATTGAAAAATAGAAAATACCAAAAATAGTTTCACCTAGGCATGTCTTCTGTTTATCGATAACATTTACGGACTTAGAAATGTCATTCAATAATGGCACGGGTCTTTAAATGAAGCTCGAGCAGAAGTTAAAATAGAGTGTTAAAACATGTCTAAATGGCTTGCTATTACTTTAGATAGCAACCCGCGCTTCAAAATGGGGAAAGCACGTCGCCAAAAAGACGGTTGTTCCTCTCACTGGGTGATGTTCACCCGGGCATGGATTACTTCATATCCGTGCATCCCTGACTTGATGTACGTTTCAGTGCATCATTTCTTGAAAAAGAAGAGAAATCTTCTTTGTATGCAAATAGTTTTCATTTTGTGATTCTTCTGAAAATTATTTGTAAGACACTTGGTGATTTTGTGTTGCTTGAAATTCTTTTAGACTTGGATTGTGCCTAAAAATTTGCCACTCAATCAATGACTACAAATATTTAACTAGAATACGGGTCATTGATTGAGGGGGAGAGTGAATTCAAATTTTATACCATCAAACGGGTTTCTTGATTAATTCATAACGCTTTGAAAAGGTTTTGTAGTTAATGGGGTATTAGTTGAAGAGGATCTTGCTAAAACTTTATATCAAATGACCAAACGTGTTAGTTGCTAGAAAGTTTAGGACATTATGTGCAATTTGCTCATAGTTTCCTAGCTTTATGTATCTAGAAGGTTCATTTGTGTTACTTTGGTATCCTCGTTTAATCCCCTAGATACATCAAAACTCAAAACCTAAAAGAAGTAAGAAAACCAGTTGTGTTTGATGTTCTTGAATACTCCTATGACATTTGTATGATCTGAATGAATGAGTTTCAAATGTTGTCTGACTTCTGTTAGTCGATTGCTGCATAATGGTTGTTGAAATAGTGCATATGTTCTCAGGATATCCTTAGGTATATATCTATCGTGTTAGAATCTTGTTCCTAAGATCCTGAATTGAATGATGAAATATGAGTGAATTGCCATGTTCATGATTGCTAATTGCTCTTCATGCTAGATAGTAGTTTGACGTATTTCCTGACTGTGGTTTGATTAAATGAATTTGGTATTATAATGTGGCAAGCTGCTGAAGGGTAGCTATTAAGGAATAGTGTATCTGTATGTATGTATATCTGTGTTGATATTCTTATGCAGATTCCATAGCCAAAATGAATGTGCCAGTTCCCATTCTAACCATTTGATCAGACGTTCAAACTCTATTGATTGGCTCGGAATTCACCACAACAACAACGTCGGCAGCAACAACAACAACAACACTGTCATCACCACCACCACCTTCACTTCAACAAAGCAGTTCGTATTCTGATCTCGCTAAGTGGAGATCTTCAACGTGTGGGAAAGTTTTGTTGGTGGATGGAAAATCAATGTTGACCACTGACTCACTCAGAAAAGCGGATGATCACATCATCTGCGCAAAAAGGTCAATATCATTTGTGTCATAAAAGTTATCTTGTGCAAAATGAGCAGTGAACCTCCCTCTTAGATTAAGGGGGAGCAAAGTATGTTTCATCATCAGAACATGTTAAACCTGACCACATTTTCTCCCATAGTTTCTAAATTATTTAAATCAATTGGGATCACAAATCTCAAAAGGTTTAAAATTTTTGATCGGGGGAGAGAATGTGATTTAAATATGAAACCTGATGAAAATGTGATGTTTTGGATTTAAGTGTAGGCTCTCCCATATGTGCTAAACTCTTTCGTATATCGATGCACATATTGAGGGGGAGCGAATGGATGAAAAAGGATTTTGGCATAGCATGAGATCGTGACTCAGACTTCACCAATGAATTGAAGAAACCTATACTGTCATTGATCGAAAGGACATATCCTGGCCGGGTAATAATTTCAAGCTGGTCTAACCAGTGATGTAAGCGTGTCTCGAAAAGGATGTGTCTGAGTAGAGTGTACCATTTCGAGAAACTTTCTGTGAACTTGACCAGGACGGGTAATAATTTCAAGCTGGTCTAACCAGTGATGTAAGCGTGTCTCGAATCGGTCATGTTCACTGAAAGTTGATCAATTCAAAAAGTGCGAGCTCTACCTAACTTGTGCAAATTTATAAAACAATCAACCGAGCACATGTTGAGGGGGAGCATTTGAAAAATATAAAACTCTCAAGTGTTTGCAAAAATGTGTTTCAGAATCATGAACACTTTGAGAGATTTTTCAAAGATTTGGTTTGGCAATCGTGGATGAATACCAAAGACCGGCCATTTTAATTAATGCATGGAGATATAAGGATGGTTGGGTTAGGCTCAAGTTCCCACGATCCCGCCAGAGCCGGAGGGATCTACCCATGGACAATCCACTAGTTAGTGTAGAAGTCCTTAGGTATGACTAAAAAAGGAGAAAAGTGGATAAGGGAAAAGTGCCGACTGAGATGGAGCTAGTACTGGAACAAACCCAACAAGGTTCTAGTAATGAAGTCTCGGTAAGCACTGAAGGGGTTGAAGAATGAAAAATAAATGTAAAGATAAAGGGTGAAAAGAAAGAAGCCCTCCTTACAACTTTAGGCAGAAACCGAGTCAATACATATGCTGTCAGAATCACTTAGTTGATTGCTGGCATTGAAGACAAAGTATCATGGACCCAGTGATACGCTGCACAACCCTCCTTAGCCACTCAAGGTCCCTCAAAGGACTCTTGTTTCACTTGTCACGGAGATCAATACATTTCTATCGTCTCTCTCACTCCGAGTTAGATGATATTGAAAAGGTAGCAGTCCTCTCCAGCCTTCCATCACCAAATCAAAGCGCACTATAGAGTCTAGAGCCACGAGATGCATAAAAAGATCTCTTAGGGACACAAACTATTTCTACACGGGTTGTTCAACATCAAGAACACCAGTTGTAAACTAAGAGTCCTACGCAGATCTTAGCAATCTACCAGATCATTTATGAGAGAATTTATGAATGTAATTCTCAATGATTAAATGGAAATTCCTACCAGGGTCAACATCAAATAGCCCTGAAAGCAGGTCACTTCGGTAATTCCCTGTGGATTACGCTTAGTGATCACGACGGTTCCAAACGGTCTACAGTCGTGGAGTGATCTCCAGCGACTCACCTAATCGTTGATTTACTACGGTAAGATCTTAAAAAACCCTCTGTGGGTTTTCGATTTAGGAACGGTCTTGGTAAGGATTAGAGAGAGTTTTCACACTATGCTGTTAACAATCTCGAAGTCCGAACCTGTAAGTACCGGACGTTTTATTGCTAATTATCGTATGCAGGAACATCTGGGGATTGTAGCTGATTGATGTTGCAGCTGATGCGGTTGTAGCAGATTGCCGAACAAGATGCCATTCCACCCCCACATGTTCACACTACATCATCATTATAATCAAAGAAGTCATGATAAACTAAAAGACCTTCAACACAGCTTCTGCAAACTCTGATGCTGAAAGATCATGACTCTAAATAGTGTGAGCATGTCGGTTCAAAGAATATCTCATCACATTGAAACATACCACTGAAAGATGACTTGGAGACATATGTTGGATGATAAATTCGAAGAATACTCAAAGATCATCCAAGATAGAAAACAGTCATCAAAAGATTACTGCTGAATGCACAAAGTCTCAAGACATTGAAGAATCAAAGACTACGAGCTATGATGACAAGTTCAGAAGACAGAATGCTAGAATTCAGAATATTATTTCCGGGGTGACCTCCCTTAGAGGGAGATTGTTAGGAATATAAATATTCAGATGAAGGCTCGGTCACCCCGAGTATCTATTTAGCATTTACATAGCTCGTAGGCTTATTATTATTACTAGTAGTATTAGTATTATTAGCTTAGTCGTATTTATATTTGTGGAGTGGGTCGGGTCTTTACCCACTGTCAGCTCACTCCACAGCCCACTAGGGGCACCAATATTAGGAACTATAAATACCCCTTCCCACACTTGGGAAGGGTTGGAACTCTTCATTCTCTTAATCTAATACACACATATTTCTCTCCACTCTCTCTCTCTCTAAGAATGGTTCCCATTCTTCATCTCTCTCTCTAATTAGATCTAGCATCAAACAACCAAATCCAAGTATACAATACTTACAGACATCATGCATGACATCACATGACCCATGGACCTTAACCCATAACTCAAAAACCGGAATTGTAACAAGATCCGGAATGGTAATACCAGATAGCCGGATCCCTTGGTTATAACTGGCCGGATCCGGGTGAACAACGACCTCTTTGCCTATAAATACAAGGCCATTTCTTCATTGTTCAACACACCTTTCACATACTTTCTCTCCACCATTTCTAACACATTTAGATCAGTAGGAAAACATGTAGAACACCTTCTTCTCATATGATCATAATGCTTCTAACTTTCATTATTGTTGTAAGCATACTCCCGAAGTGATCCTCCAAAGCAAGGTTGAAGATCTTGCATCCTTATCTACTGAAGTGATCCTCATCCACCACCATCGTACATACATGAAGATCTATCACAACAAGCTTAGGGAACTTGTGATCTTCATTGAAGACTTTCTACTAATGGAAGTTTATTTAGATTAGGCATTCATATCCATTAGACATATTGTCTTGGATCTTCTCTTGTATCATCTTCTTGTATCTCCAATTAGATTAGTTGGTTTATGTTGGAAAATTTAGTGCACTTGAGGGATTAATTCACACCTGGTAATGGGCATGGAGGTACGGAGTGTACACCCATTTGGTCCTTGAATACCCTGACTCAAATAGTAGTTAGCAGTTTCTATTGCTAGTGTTAATATTAGTACTGCTGAATCAACAGTTTCTACTGCTAGTACAATAATAGTGCTGCTGGACTGCTAGGCAAAAGATTCTACTGCTAGTGCAATTTATTGTGCTGCTGGGCATAGATTCTGCTACTGGTAACGCAAAATAGAATTTGTAACTAACTTTGCTCTATATTGTCAAGGTTCAAATTCGTAATGAAGACCATGATCTTCTGGTTTTGTAACCACTGTATCTAGAATTAAGGAATGTATATGGAGAATATTTGGCCAATATTTTCTCATAACTCCTTGGACTAGGGTTTTGAGTATATCTCTAATATATATATAGATCATCCATCCGCATGAGAAATACACAGAAAACCTAAACACTTGAAAGCAATTCGGTTCTTGATTTGTGCCTAAAACAAGAACATCACTTGGTCTTATCCCATAGAGATATTCGTGTAACCCAGGCATAGGGTCGAATAGTTTCTATTGGAAAGTGATTACACAATTTCAAGTGAATATCCGGTACATTGATTATCTTTACCCTGATCTGGGAACACAGCAACAACCAAACGTAAACCAACCAACAATCAATAGAAACTATTTTAGTGATAATCAATGGCTGCTGCAATGAGGCATATGGCTGCTAACTTTTCCAAACTAGAAAAGTTTGAAGGTGTCGATTTCAGAAGGTGGCAAAAGAAGATGCACTTCTTGTTGTTAAGCATGAATGTGGTGTATTTGCTGACCACATCCATTCCTGAAGATCATGGGAATGATGCTACTATGGAACAGATAATTAACAGGAGCAAATGGGAGAATGATGACTATGTTTGCAGAGGGTTAATCCTCAATGGTATGTCTGATTCTTTGTTTGATCTTTATCAAAATGTTGAATCTTCTCAAGAACTGTGGGATTCCTTGGAAGCCAAATACATGGCTGAGGATGCATCAAGTAAGAAGTTCCTTGTAAGTAATTTTAACAATTACAAAATGGTCGATTCTAGACCTGTCATGGAACAATACAATGAACTTCTTAGTATACTTGGTCGATTCACACAACACAAGATGAACATGGATGAGGCTATTTCAGTCTCTTGTATCATCGATAAATTACCTCCTTCTTGGAAAGATTTCAAGCATATGCTAAAGCATAAGAAGGAGGAATTAACTCTTGTTGAGTTGGGTAGTCATTTGCGCATTGAGGAATCACTCAAAGTACATGAAAGTGACAAGCCAAAGAGCAGCAATGCTGCTGGTCCATCAGTTGTCAATTTGGTAGAGCATAACAACTCCTCCAGGAACAATGACAACAAGGGCAAACGTAAGCATCAGGATAACACCAAAACTGATCCTAACAAGAAGTCAAAAGCTACTTGTTGGAAGTGTGGTAAATCTGGACACTTCAGGAAGGATTGTAAAGGTGTTAAAATTGGCAATAAAACCAATGGATCAGGCACGAGTGGATCTGGGAGTGGTAATTCCCTGAAAGGTCAGAATATATTTGATAAGTCTTCTGAGATTTATTATGTTACATATATATCTGATGTGTACTTTGTGCAGGATGATGATGTTGCGTGGTGGGTTGACTCTGGAGCAACAACTCATGTGTGTAAAGATAGAAGCTGGTTCAAGACCTACGAGTCAATGAATGATGGTTCTATTCTTCATTTGGGAAATGAGTCAACAGCCCTGGTGCATGGAAGAGGATGTGTGGATTTGAAGTTTAGTTCTGGAAAGATTGTTTCTTTGTTTAATGTTTTACATGTTCCTGTTATTAGGAAAAACTTGGTTACTAGTAGTATTTTGAATAATTGTGGTTATAAACAAGTTATTGAATCTGATAAGTTTGTTTTGTCTAAACATGGTGTGTTTATTGGCTTTGGTTATTTATGTAATCATATGTTCAGACTTAATATTGTTCATGATATGGTTAATTCTGCTTTCATGTCGACTTCTAATTTAAATGATTCAACCCTTTGGCTTGCTAGACTTGGCCATGTACACTTTAAAAGAATGCAAGATATGTCTAAGGATGGGTTAATCCCAGCATTTGACATGGACACTGAAAGGTGTAACACTTGTATGATGAACAAGATAACTAAGAAACCATTTCAAAGTGTGAAACGTGAAACTAAAATATTGAAACTGGTTCATAGTGACTTATGTGATTTACATGCTACTCCCTCTTTGGGGAATAAGAAATACTTTGTGACTTTTATTGATGATGCTTCTAGGTTTTGTTATGTTTATTTATTACATACTAAGGATGAGGCATTAGATAAATTTAAAGTATTTAAAACTGAGGTTGAATTGCAACAAGAGTCCCTGATCAAGAGATTAAGGACTGATAGGGGAGGTGAGTACATGGATACTCTATATTTTCAGTCTGTTGGTATAATCCATGAAACGACTGCTCCCTATACTCCTCAGCAAAATGGTATTTCTGAAAGGAAAAACAGGGTGCTGAAGGAGATGGTTAATTCC
This sequence comes from Artemisia tridentata subsp. tridentata, assembly GCA_021014915.2. NCBI lineage: Eukaryota > Viridiplantae > Streptophyta > Magnoliopsida > Asterales > Asteraceae > Artemisia > Artemisia tridentata. The sequence goes on along the minus strand of CP139509.1, from coordinate 189,263,846 downwards.
ATGTTGTCCTATTCTAGGCTGAGTCAAGGGTTCTGGGGTGAAGCTATGTTAACGACTTGTTATTTATTAAATAGAGTTCCCAACAAAAGGAACAAGACAACCCCTTATGAACTCTGGACTAAAAAGAAACCTAACCTGAATTATCTCAGGGTTTGGGGTTGTAGGGCAGTTGTAAGACTCCCTGATCCAAAGCTAAAGACTTTGGGTGAAAGAGGCATTGAATGCATCTTTGTTGGATATGCTGAGCATTCCAAGACATATAGGTTCTATGTTATTGAACCTAATGAATCTGTTTCAATTAACTCTATAATTGAATCAAAGGATGCCATCTTTGATGAGAATAGATTCTCATCAGTCCCTAGACCAAGTCAGAGGATTCCTAATGGAACTAATGATGTTGGTGTATCTGAGATCTCTGATGAGGTCCCTGATGAGGCTGTAGTTCAACAACCTAAACCTGAGCTCAGAAGGAGCAAAAGGGTTAGGACTCCAAAGTCATTTGGACCTGAGTTCCAATTATACTTAATTGAAGGAACAAGGGATGAGGTCTCTGACCAACACTCCTATTGCTTTAATGTTGAGGATGATCCCAAAACATTTGATGAAGCAATGAAGTCCCAGGATGTTGCTTTCTGGAAAGAAGCAATAAATGATGAAATGGATTCCATCATGGGCAACAACACTTGGGTGTTGGCTGATCTACCACCTGGTTGCAAACCTTTGGGTTGCAAATGGATTTTCAAAAGGAAGATGAAGGTAGATGGAACTATTGAAAAGTTCAACGCTAGACTAGTCATTCAAGGCTTTAAACAAAAGTCAGGGATAGACTATTTTGATACTTATGCCCCTGTAGCTCGTATCAGTACCATAAGATTGTTGTTTGCTTTGGCATCAATTCACAATCTGATTATTCATCAGATGGAAGTGAAAACAGCTTTCTTGAATGGTGAATTGGATGAGGAGGTTTATATGAACCAACCTCAAGGCTTCATCATGCCTGGCAATGAAAACAAGGTGTGTAAACTAATTAAGTCCTTATATGGACTCAAGCAGACACCTAAGAAATGGCATCAAAAATTTGATGAAGTGGTTTTGTCTAGTGGTTATTCACTTAACCAATCTGACAAATGTGTATATAGCAAACTTGATGAATCTGATAAAGGAGTCATCATTTGTCTATATGTTGATGACATGTTGATCTTTGGTACTGACCAAAATCAAGTTGACCTCACAAATGAATTTTTGTCATCAAGGTTCTCCATGAAGGATATGGGGGAGGCTGATGTTATCCTTGGAATAAGTATTAAACATGAAAGTAACAAAATTTCTATATCTCAGTCTCATTACATTGAGAAAGTGTTGAGGAAATTTAATTACTTTGATTGTACTCCAGTGAGTACTCCTATGGATACAAGTGAGAAGCTCATGCCTAATACTGGTAAGGCTGTATCTCAACTTGAGTATTCTAGGGTGATTGGCTGCTTAATGTATGCCATGACTTGTACAAGGCTTGATATTGCATTTGCTGTGGGAAAATTGAGCAGGTATACTAGTAATCCTAGTGCTCATCATTGGCAAGCAATTCAGAGGGTACTGAAGTATTTGAAGAGAACTATGGACTATAGTCTCTCATATACTGGTTATCCTTCAGTAGTAGAAGGATACACTGATGCAAGTTGGATCAGTAACACTGAAGACAATTCGTCTACAAGTGGCTGGGTATTCCTACTTGGTGGAGGTGCAATTTCTTGGGCATCCAAGAAGCAAACCTGCATCACCAGTTCAACTATGGAATATGAATTTGTGGCTTTAGCACCTGCTGGTAAAGAAGCTGAATGGTTGAAAAACTTGCTTCTTGAGATTCCATTGTGGCCTAAACCTATAGCACCTATTTCTATCCGTTGTGATAGTGCTGCTACATTGGCAAAGGCTTATAGCCAAATGTACAATGGGAAGTCTAGACACTTAGGTGTCAGGCATAGCATGATTCGTGAGCTTATCATGAATGGGGGGGGGGGTATCTAAAGAGTTTGTCAGATCTCAACATAACTTAGCTGATCACTTGACGAAGGGTTTGGCTAGAGACTTGGTTTTAAAGTCTACTAAAGGGATGGGTTTGAAGTCCAACTTAGTCACTGAATGCTAAGACACCCAACACCATCCTGAGGAAACTTGGGAGTTGAGTTCAATGTGGAAAGCTGAACATTTAGTGGACTGGAGCACATGTTTTATTATCATCCCAAGGTTGTGCTCAGAACCTGCTGAAAAGGAGGATGAAGTCTTTACTTCTCAATGGTTAATTTTCTTTGAAAAAGTGCTTAGCAGGAGCATGAATAAAGAGGAACCACCTATGTAAATGTTGAAGTTTTGCCGCTTCAGGAAGCTTTGGACTTTTAGCTTTTACAACATTTATGAATTGGATATGGACACATGGCTTGTATAGTGTCAGGAGCTTTTAAGTGTTTGAAACTTGTGTGTATTTTATCTTCAGGTATTCAAATGGGTTGAAGGGTTCAATTTTTAGAACACCCTGATTCTCGAATATTTGAACGTGTAATGTACTAAGATGAGAATTCAATCTTCAAGATATTTTCATTTACGCACATGTTTGTTTAATGTTTATTTTCATGCAAAGGAAGTGAACTAAATTTTGGGGAGGATTGTTGGAAAATTTAGTGCACTTGAGGGATTAATTCACACCTGGTAATGGGCATGGAGGTACGGAGTGTACACCCAATTGGTCCCTGAATACCCTGACTCAAATAGTGGTTAGCAGTTTCTACTGCTAGTATTAATATTACTACTGCTGAAGCAGCAGTTTCTACTGCTAGTGTTAATATTAGTACTGCTGAATCAGCAGTTTCTACTGCTAATACAATAATAGTGCTGCTGGACTGCTAGGCAAAAGATTCTACTGCTAGTGCAATTTATTATGCTGCTGGGCATAGATTCTGCTGCTGGTAACGCATGATAGAATTTGTAACTAACTTTGCTCTATATTGGGAAGGTTCAAATTCGTAATTAAGACCATGATCTTCTGGTCTTGTAACCACTGTATCTAGAATTAAGGAATGTATATGGAGAATATTTGGCCAATATTTTCTCATAACTCCTTGAACTAGGGTTTTGAGTATATCTCTAATATATATAGAGATCATCCATCCGCATGAGAAATACAAAGAAAACCTAAACACTTGAAAGCAATTCGGTTATTGATTCGTGCTTAAAACAAGAACATCACTTGGTCTTATCCCATAGAGATATTCGTGTAACCCAGGAATAGGGTCGAATAGTTTCTATTGGAAAGTGATTACACGATTTCAAGTGAATATCCGGTACATTGATTATCTTTACCCTGATCTGGGAACACAGCAACAACCAAACGTAAACCAATCAACAATTTATGTGTTTGTACCATAAAACACAAGGTTTGTTATGTTGGGCCGCAAAACATAACGGGTGTCATAGATGTGTTGTGTAGATCGGTGTTGTAGGGTGTTGGTCTTTTATGATGTGTTGGTTTGGTCCGCCGTGCTAAGGACTCGGTATTTAGCATTGTACCGGATAAAGTGTAGTCGACGTTGTGTTGGTTTGGTCCGCCGTATTAAAGACCCGGTATCTAGCTTTGTACCGGATAAAGTGTAAGCTACGTTGTGTAAGGTTTCTCCACCGAGAATGGAGTTTGTTGATCTAGTGAAGTAACTCTCGAGTTGGGTACTCGGGGAGTGGAGTAGGGCAAGGAAGGTGACCTTGTGACTGAACCACTATAAATCCCCGTGTCGGTTTGCATATCCTTTTTACTTATCGCTTTACTTCTATTCTTGCTTTACATTGTTGATTGTCTTTGTATTGACACTTTACATATTACGTCAAACATGATCGACAATTTGTCATAAGGATGTTTTTAGAAAGGAAATACAAACCGGACTAATAATGGCGAAACTTGGTTTATACCATATTTAATACAAAAGTTTTTAGTTTGAAACAGAAACATATTCACCCCCCCTCCCTCTACCGTTTCCACATAAACTCTAAAGATTTAACAAAAGAATGAACAATTTGACCTAAACATTGATATTTTCACTAAAAAATAAATGACATTTGCTCACTAAAAGAAGTGTGAGCAAAAGATAAGAAAACAGTCACTAAATGCTAATTTCTCAACTCCCACTAAAGCAAAACGAGTAAGTAACAAAGGGATCACTAAAAGTCTTTTATCACTAAAATTTTAGTGAGCAAAAGTTCAAAAGATTTAGTGTCTAAAAATTTTTAGTCACTAAAGGGTACACCACCTTTCTATAAAATCACTAAAATAACACAAATTTATAGCCAACTTCAGTCAGCAAAAGCTGACTTTGCAATGTACAGATACATGCCTTTCTGGCAGAAATACAAATTGCATTCTAAAATGTGCAGACTGCATTTCTCAACAAAACAAAACGAGGAGGTGACGACGGCGTTAGGGTATCGATCGAACTTGATATATAACGACAATGAGTACGATGCCAGAGTTAGGGTATCGATCGACGACCAGAGGTGGAGACAGAGGAGGTGACGACGGCGCTGGAGGTAGTTGTCAATAACGATAGTGGAGCTAGTGACAATGGTGCCGGAAGTGGTTGTCAATAACGACGGCGGAGTTAGGATTTATACATTTGAGATTTGGGATGATGCAGTGGAGTTAGGGTTTATACGGTGGAGGTGAGATTTGAAATTGGGTGAGATTTGGGAGGGAGTGTGTGAGATTTGGGTGATACAACACTGTCACAAATTTTATTTACTTCGTATTCTTTTTGTTTTAAATTTTTTGAGTTAGTTACTTTTATAAGTTTTACTAGGCAAATGTCTTAGCGAGTAAATGTCACAAATTTTGTAGTGTTGATGCCGGACTTATCCCACACATACTGAGTTGCATTAAATTAGCTTAGGAGTTAGGAAGTTTCCTTACTCCATAATAAAATAAAGGGTTTTTCTAAAATGTGTCATCAAGCACATGTTAAAGTGTAATAATCAAACTCATACTTTCTATAAAAATTATAAAATGTAATTAATGCACATTAATTAAACCTAAAAATTACTATAATTACATGTAATTTTCTATTTAATGAACTTGTATTTAACTTTTTTATTCGCTCAAACATGTGTCTTCGGGGCACATTTTAGAAAATCCCTAAAAGGAATGACACCTTCAACTTCTTAAGATGACCAAATTATGAAGTGATATCATGCAAGGGCAGAGGCAAGTGAAACGTTATGGGGGGAAATGCGCCAGTGCCCTCAAAATTTATTTCACTAGCCTCATTTTACAAACTAAATTTTTTTATTTATTGAGCTTTTCTATGAGGTTTCCCTCAACTCAAATTTGAGCATACTTACACTTGCTGAAGGTCTCCTTCGAAGAAGTATCCCTACTTTTGGGTTTGTCGTAGGATAGGGGCAGGATCTGTCAATAATCCACCTCCCCATACCCCGCTCCGGCGGGATTGGGTATGTTGTTGTATTTAAAGCGACCAAGGGGAGCCCTTATACAAAGGTTAACCATTTGAAATCATGCATGAACAAACACAATTGATAAAATTTCTCAAACGAAGAAGTTAATGTTTGTGTTTTAATTATCTAAAATACATAACTACTTATACGCGAGCGAAATTAGGTTTAATCAAATTGATACTCTACATTGGCCGAAAATCCATGCCACAGATAGTAAGACCTGACATGGTTCCCTCATAAGCTATCAGCTTCAAATTCATAAGAATAAGATTATTTGCAAGCTTATACTTTGAGTTGAACTTCCACACCATAACCTCCATCCATCCATCTGCCCTCTGATTTGGAAACGAGTTACCATCATGTTGATTGAATGGGGCTGGGGATCTAAAGTAAAGAGTTTTCGTGCCTTTAATTTTTCGATGAAGAAGATCCCGTACTTTCACTGGGCAATGCAGTTCACAACCTTTTTCCAAAAGCTTGAACAAAAGGTAACACGCATATTCTATAAACGGTGACAACTTTTCACTTTCAATCTTGTACTTGATTCTAAATACTTGTTGCGCTAGAAGCTCCATCACATTTTGAAATCTGCATATACGATATCATGTGATTACATACTTTCTAAACACAAAGTAAAATCTTTTTTAAGAGTTAACAACTTAAAACACATTTGACAACCGATGACACGAAGCTAGACAATGTAAAATAATATCTTCCACCAAGACAACACCAACAAAATAAAAACACAAGCCCTAGCCTAACAAAAATTAGAAAACATCTTACTATCACAGTGTCACCAATAACAGTAAGATTGAAGGCTTAATAAACCAACATAATTTCACTGCCATAATGTGAGAATGAACTGATCAACAGTTATAAAGAGAGGAGTACTGATGAATAATGAAACTTGTTCAAATCAAAAGCCATAAAAAACTAGAAAATCATAAATAAAACAAACCTTGACTCAACTGAGGTTTTTAAATGAAAAGATGTCATCTTAGGAGAGTTGCTGAACAAAACCTCCGTTGCCAAAATCATAAGATGTTTCTTTCCGTTCACTTCACTTTGCAAGAAAATCTGTTCATTAAAGGATTGTGAGAACTTGATACCAAATTTATTTCTATTCGTAGACATAAAATTTGTTAGATATAATAAACAAACCATATTTCCATCGTGATGTTCAGATCCCTTAAAAGTATCTTTGATGTCTTTTGGCATTTGAGGCATTTGATGTTAGAAATGGTTAAATAATTAATGTGCAAATGTCTAGTATCGAACCCAAGACCTCGCGATTGCACACATTACAAATGAGTATTAAGGAATAATAATAAATGTATTTTATATATTTATTATTAACACAAGAACTTAACGACCGTTAGTGTTTTCCGTTAAATGACTAATGACCGTTAGACGCAAATAAGGAAAGAGTGTTTGTATGTAATTAGGAAACAAGGAAAAGATCTAGAAACCCTCTCCTTGGGTTGATCGGCCGAACAAGGGTATTAGGGCAACCCATTGCCTAACTTGTTCCCAAAGTTTCTTAAACACTATATAAACAAACCTAGGGTAATTGTTTTGGCTAATCTTTTGTGCACACAATTATCCCTAAAGTTTTCTCTCCTCTTGTTTTGTCCTTGCCGATCGTACACCTCCTCCAAGGGTTGTGTGGATCGATTTTTGTTAAACAAAAATCAAGTCTTGTGTTTTACTTGCATAACCTTAATACGGTTTAATTTGTGTGTACAAGAACGAGGTAACAACACACTATTGTTGTTATCAAGAGATCGATAAACAAAACGGTAAGGGGTTTATCATTGATCTAGTTTTATAAATAATCAAGATTTATTGAAGTGCATCGGGTACGTTTTCTATTTATGTTTAAGTTAATAATTATGTGTTATATGTTATTGTTTACACGCTTCCGCATACTTGTGTACTTTGTGTTATGGAATTATATGATTGTCATGGTCTTCAAATTCCAACAGTGGCATCACGAGCCATGTATAACATGTAATTGATTACTTAAACAATAAAAAACGTATCTTTTAAATTGTTTAGAATATTCATGTTTTATGTTCTAGGGTTTTATTATTAAAAATTTGTTTTTTTTAATAAAAGTCGAACCCTAACCCTAATTTGGGGGGGGGGGTGTCGATTTGATCATAAACCCTAATTAGGGTTTGTGTTTTTCATAATTAATTGTAATTAATTAGAAACCCTAGGTCTTTAAACACTTGTTGTGTTATGAATCTTGTGACCTATTTGCTATATGATATGCATGAATCCGTGACTATACATGCATAATTAGTCACGGATAAATTACTTGAATTAAATTGTTTAGATGTTTGCTACATGTTTAGATAAATATAAAATTAGGGAAGACCTAATATATATTAAATTAATGAATCGGTTATGTGCAACGTGGTATATTATCATTAAAACTTACGCGGCCAATTGTTGGCGACTGTGGTCCATTGGGTACAATGAGCTCGAAAACCAATGGGAGTTTTATTGATTCTATACATAATAATTCACATATAGATTATTAATAGGATTTGTTTAAAAGGTTGCATGTGGCTAGATGTTTCACTTACAATTAATTGTTTTAATTGTTTTATTATTAGTTGATTGTTTGTTTTCTTTTAATTACTTGTTTATTGTTTTTTTTATGTGATATGTTAAAGTAAGCAATAAAAAGGGTAATTTTCAAAGAAAATTAAATTGGACTAATAATGGTGAAACATAAAGTAATAAAGTAAGGATCTTGCAAAGTCTTATGTGCCGACAGTGGTTCGCTTCGCACGGTAATTTGCTCCCAGGCGAGACTAGCAAGATCTAAACTTTGTCACTTATTTTTTAAGACTAAGATCATAAACTTTTTCTTGATTGATGTTTTTGTACAATAGTGTGTGAAAGGCGGACCAAAGTTGACAAACTGTGTGGTGGGTTTATCTGGAGAGGGGTTTTTTAAGAGATTCGCTCCTACCGGCTCTCCGGGCCCGCTTGTGCGTCAACTGCGACTTACCTATATCACTATTTACGTACACTGTCATCTTAAGGGTGATTTACCTCAATTCCACGCGCCACTTTTGTGGCAAATATCCGAATAACATGTAAGTAGTAGGATATGTGGGCGATAATTGTTGGTACTTCTTTAATTGGTGAACCCAATACCTCAAGTACATAGTTTTTTGGTTTACTCTTAACTAATTGGTAAATAAAAATTGTTTTGAAAACTAATGATACAAAGATGAGTGTATGCATCTTTGTACATGTTTTTGTCACATCAAAAACTAAATACCCTAAAATTTAAGTTACGTGCCATCTAACTATAAGGAACACTTGAAGTTAATTTTGGGTATGCGTGAGACCTGGACCAAAATTAATGACAAGGTAAATTTCCGAGTGTGCGTGAGACCACACATGGATTAATTTGCAGTTTCTAAGTTAGACAACTTAATTAAGCTGATGCGTGAGACCTAGAGCTTAAGGCATGAGATGGGATAAAACATGCTTACGTGACATATTGATGAATCAATATGTAGTAAATCCCATAAATTATCTAGGAATTGGAAAACTTGTTTGCCAATTATTGTACGACAGATTACCATCTTTTGTACTTCCACTACTAGCAGATCAACTGATGTAGTGGAATTATGTAAAGTTGGATCCTAGATTTTCAAGGAAATTAAGTTGGTTATATGAATATATCCATGGGTATTATATTTTCTTGAGAATAAGTATTATCGAAAATACTAATATTTGAACTTTTCTATTTTCTGTAGAATGGCTCAACCCGATAACTCCGTGTTCGCTGCTTTCAAGAGTCATCTTGAAAGAGCCAAATTGACTGGGAAAAATTTCAATGATTGGCACAGATCACTCAGAATTGTTTTGAGGGCGACTGGTAAGCTCAATTACTTGAATACTCCTTGCCCTGATGAGCCTGCTGCGACTGCTTCTGAAGAGGTCAAAGCAGCATGGAGAACTGAGTATGCTAAGTACAATGAGATTGGGTGCTTAATGCTTCAAAGTATGGATCCAATGATGCAAAAGAAGTTTGAGTATTATTTTCCATATAACATGCTCGAGTAGCTCAAGAAGTCTTATGAAAAGACTCCTGAAATTGAAATGTATAAGTCTCTTAACAAACTACATAGCTGCAAACATGGTGATGGTAAACCAGTTGAAGACTATGTGAATGAGATGAGAGATTTCTTTGATCAACTTCATAGAGTCGGATTTGGTTATCCCGAGAATGTTCAAGTTAACCTAATCAACAGGTCCCTTAACAAGGATTTTGCTGGTTTTGTACAAAACTTCAACATGCATTGCTCGGGGAAGACAGTTTCTGAGTTACTCGCATTGCTTGTTGACTATGAGAAACACTTACCACCCAAGGGCAAGGCTCCTACTCCGCAAGTGTTGGCAATTCAAGGAGGTAGGATCCAGAAAAAATCGCGTGTGAACAAGGGTAAGGGTAAAGGTGATAAAGGCAAGCAGGTCATGGCCTATCAACCAAATCCTAAGGTGAATCAACACCAGCCCAAGAAGAACAAGGTGAGTCCTCCAGGAAAGAAGGATCAGGCTTGTCACCACTGTCATGAAGTAGGGCACTGGAAGAGGAACTGTCCACTCTACATCAATGACTTGCGACAGAAGAAGCAAAAGAGTGAAGCTGGTAATCCCAGCTCTTCAGGTGCGTTCTTTGTAATCGAATTATTTACTCTAACTCGTAAGTTAAATTCCTGGGTATATGATACGGGATGTGGTATTCATATTTGCAATACTATGCAGGGGTTTAGAGTTGAGAGAAAGCTGGCCTATGGACAACAATTCTTGCACGTGGGTAATGGAGCACATGCAGTAGTTGAAGCTATAGGCGTATTTGATTTAGTGTTGCCTTTGGGCTTAGTACTATCTTTAAATAATTGTCATTATGCACCGTCAATTGTTAGAGGTGTTATTTCATTTTCATGTTTGTTGAACCTTGGTTTTGAACATACTATTAATAGCAATGGAATTTCTGTTTCTTTAAATGGTGTATTTTATTTTAATGCTATTGCTGTGAATGGTATTTTTGAACTTGATATGAATAATAATGGTAATGCTTGTGTTAAAAATAATTCGATGTATAGCATCAACAATAAGAGAATCAAGAAAAGTCTGGATTCATCTTATCTTTGGCATTGTTGACTTGCTCACATAAGCAAGGATCGCATGAAAAAGCTGCAACATGATGGGCTTTTAGAAAAGATCAATGATGAATCATTTGATAAATGCGAGTCTTGTATTAGTGGGAAGATGACAAAGAAACCCTTTAATAATAGGATTGAAAGGGCTACTGATCTACTTGGTCTTATTCATACAGATGTGTGTGGACCACTTAGACATGTGTCAAGGAGAGGTGCTAGCTACTTCTTAACATTTACGGATGATTTCAGCCGTTATGGTTATGTTTATTTACTTAAACATAAACATGAGGTGTTTGAAACATTCAAAGTGTTTAAAGCTGAAGTAGAGTTGCAACTTGGAAAGAAGATTAAAGCTCTTCGATCTGATAGAGGTGGTGAATACCTGAGTCAAGAGTTTGTGGATTATCTAGCTAAGGAAGGAATTGTCCAGCACCTTACTTCTCCATATACACCACAACAAAACGGTGTATCCGAGAGAAGAAATCGTACATTTCAAGACATGATACGATCTATGTTTAATCTAACAACTCTTCCCTTCTCATTCTGGGATTATGGCTTGGAGTCTGCTGTTCGCATTCTTAATATGGTTCCCACAAAGAAGGTTGATAAGACACCATATGAGTTATGGACTGGAAATGCTCCTAACTTGTCTTATCTCAAGGTCTGGGGTTGCGAGGCGTACGTTAAACGTGACTCGGGCGACAAGCTCCAACAAAGATCTATAAAATGCATCTTTGTAGGATACCCAAAGGAAACAATGGGTTACTACTTTTATTATCCTCCTGAGAACAAAGTATTCGTTGCAAGGTATGGAGATTTTTTGGAAAAGGATCTCATATCTCAAGAATTAAGTGGGAGGATATATGATCTGGAAGAAGATCAAGATGATGCATTACCTTCTGAAAATACTAGCCAACTTCCTGAAGAACCAGAAAGTCTGGGTCCTCCACCAGAAGTTGAAGTGGTTCCCATTCGCAGATCCGTAAGGACTGTAAAAGCTCCTGAACGTCTATGTCTTAACGTAGAGTGTGAGGAATATATACAAGGGGATCTTGATGAACCGCCTAGTTATAAAGCTGCCATTAATAGTCCTGAAAAGGAAAAATGGTTAGTTGCTATGAATGGGGAAATGCAATCCATGAAAGACAATGAAGTCTGGATTGAAGTAGACCTTCCTCCTAATGCCAAGGTAGTTGGGAGTAAGTGGCTCTTCAAGAAGAAAACAGACATGGATGGCAATGTACACACCTATAAAGCCCGTTTGGTAGCTAAAGGTTTTACTCAAACGTATGGTGTTGACTACGAGGAGACCTTTTCTCCTGTAGCTGACATTAGGGCTATTAGGATTCTCATAGCCATAGCTGCATACTATGACTATGAGATTTGGCAGATGGATGTCAAAACCACCTTCTTAAATGGTCGCCTAGATGAAGACATCTATATGGCGCAGCCTGAGGGGTTTGTGAATCCAAAATTTCCAAATCGTGTATGCAAACTTCAAAGATCCATTTATGGATTGAAGCAAGCATCACGACAATGGAACAAGAGGTTTGATAGTGAAATAAAGAAGTTTGGTTTTACTCAAAATCTTGATGAGCCATGTGTATACCACAATGTTAGTGGGAGTGAAGTAATTTTCCTTATATTATATGTCGATGACATATTGATCATGGGGAAAGACATTCCAAGTTTGCATGAAGTCAAAGCATATCTTGGAAAGTGTTTTTCTATGAAAGATTTAGGGGAAGCTGCTTTCATTATGGGAATTAAGATATATAGAGATAGATCTCAGCGATTAATTGGATTAAGCCAAAGTGCTTACATCGATAAAATATTGAAGAGATTCAATATGCAAGATTCCAAGAAGGGATATTTGCCGATGCAAGAACAACATGGCTTGAGCAAGAAAGTTTGTGCTTCAACACCTGAAGAGGTGAAACGCATGGAAAAAGTTCCTTATGCTTCGGCTGTGGGATCTATTATGTATGCGGTTAAAAGCACAAGGCCAGATGTGGCGTTTGCTCAGAACTTAACCAGTCGATATCAGCAGAATACAGGTGAAGCTCACTGGACTGCTGTTAAGAATATTCTTAAGTACCTTAGGGCTACTAAAGATATGTTCTTAGTTTATGGGGGTGATCCACAAGCAGAACTTGATGTTACAGGTTACTGCGATGCTTCATGGAAAAGTGATAAGGATGATATGAAGTCTCAGACTGGATACGTCTTTGTCATTAATGGAGGAGCTGTGGATTGGAGGAGCAAGAAGCAGAGTACATTAGCGATGTCTGCAGCAGAAAGTGAGTACATAGCTGCATCAGATGCTGCAATGAAAGCCGTCTGGATTAGGAAGTTTGTATCAAGGCTTGGAGTTATGCCTTCGATTCAACAACATATAAAAATGTATTGTGACAATTCAGCTGCAATTACATTTGCCAATGAACCTGGAATCATGAAAGGAACCAGACATTATCCGATCAAATATCACTATGTGCGAGAGCAAATAGAGATTGGTCAGATCGAAGTACTCAAAGTTCACACAGATGATAACTTGGCAGATCAATTGACGAAAGCTCTTCCTGGCACTAAGCTTTATAAGTTAGCTGAAGGAATAGGTCTTCGTAAGGCTGAAAGTTTCATGCCCATTTGTGATTAGTATTTGGATAAAGGATGTAATAGACAATTATTGATTTTAAGAAATAAAGTATTGTTTATGTTTATTTATATTGTCTTGTTGAAATATACATATATCCTGTTTTTGCATGTTTATATCCTTGAATGATTTTATTATTCTAAATGTGTCCATTGTCGGTTAATGATATGGGAATATCATTAAATTAAGACAAATGTGAATGTTGGTGAGAATATACTTGAAAGTATATTGATGCGTAGTCATACCAAATTCACATGATATTCTAAGAGTAGAATATAGGACTTATCCCAACTAAGCATGAGATTACTTATGGATCTTGTCATCAAGTAATTCATGAAATAGTTATCCTCAGACTTGAGATACCAGATAAGAGTCATGGATGTAGTGCATTTTTGTAAAGCAATCTACCGCTTACCGTAACTGGAAGTTATAAGGATTGTTTTCAGAAGTGTTGCAAAGTCCATGGGTTATTCTTGTAGTCAAGAAAGAATTTGTTCCTTCAAATTTTTGTTTGAAGTATAATACTGCTGGGCCCCTCGTAGGGTTGACAAAATGTTTGCGTGGCCACGCCCAAAGTCTATCTGGAATACATTCAGATGTTTTGGTAATTTTGTTCAATCATTTACAATGAGAAACATAAACATTAATAAAGAGTGACTTAGATCCATTTCTTTATTAATATAGTATTAGTAACAAAAGGATAATAATAATGATGAATCATTAAAGATTTTCCAGGAAATCTAGCTCGAGTCGGACTAGGGGCATTGGAGTGTTGCAAGACGCCAACCAATGTCATTTTGCTATTAATAATTAACCAAGTGGGAGTTGTTAGAAATGGTTAAATAATTAATGTGCAAATGTCTAGTATCGAACCCGAGACCTCGGGATTGCACACATTACAAATGAGTATTAAGGAATAATAATAAATGTATTTTATATATTTATTATTAACACAAGAACTTAACGACCGTTAGTGTTTTCCGTTAAATGACTAACGACCGTTAGACGCAAATAAGGAAAGAGTGTTTGTATGTAATTAGGAAACAAGGAAAAGATCTAGAAACCCTCTCCTTGGGTTGATCGGCCGAACAAGGGTATTAGGGCAACCCATTGCCTAACTTGTTCCCAAAGTTTCTTAAACACTATATAAACAAACCTAGGGTAATTGTTTTGGCTAATCTTTTGTGCACACAATTATCCCTAAAGTTTTCTCTCCTCTTGTTTTGTCCTTGCCGATCGTACACCTCCTCCAAGGGTTGTGTGGATCGATTTTTGTTAAACAAAAATCAAGTCTTGTGTTTTACTTGCATAACCTTAATACGGTTTAATTTGTGTATACAAGAACGAGGTAACAACACACTATTGTTGTTATCAAGAGATCGATAAACAAAACGGTAAGGGGTTTATCATTGATCTAGTTTTATAAATAATCAAGATTTATTGAAGTGCATCGGGTACGTTTTATATTTATGTTTAAGTTAATAATTATGTGTTATATGTTATTGTTTACACGCTTCCGCATACTTGTGTACTTTGTGTTATGGAATTATATGATTGTTATGGTCTTCAAATTCCAACATTTGATGCATCTGATTCTTGTTCACATCTGATTCTGGAACTTGTTTAGTTCCCTTTAATATCTTGATTTCTTCATGCTTCATCTGTAAGCAAATTTTAAGATCGTGTTAAATTAATCCTTGTAATGTAGAACATGAAGAAAGGTGACCATGCAACCAACACTTTCTAAAACACAAACAAAAGAACCAGTGTATATTTTCAAAGGCTTGAAACTCAATGCCTTGAATGTAGATGGCACCGCTTCCACAGCAGTATCGTGAAAAGCTCTCTAGTGAAACCTCGTAAACAGTAACATCCTTCTGATTCAAGAACCGGCACAATTCGATCATCATCCACCCATCATCACCTCTATGTTTTGCGAAATATGCGTGTGATGTTTTACTCCCCCTTTTGTACTTTAGGTTCACATATATCGGGTTGCTTGAAACTTTTATTGGATCACAAAACTTGAAGACCAAATGAACCCCATAAACTGTAACCATAGATAAAATATCAGTTTCTATTTTGATTTGGATCTTTAAATTTGTCATATCCATCATCTTCGCCACTTTGTGAAACCTGCACAAGAGGAGTTTGGTTTAGATTATATGTCACTTTGAAGAGTAATTTGTCATCCAAAACCACATCACTTACTTTTACAAATGTATATAACATTAACTTTGGAACATAATTTCGGTGAAAATTAAATTTTTTTTGAGAGAGATAGAGAGGAAGAACCTTGATCTTTTAATACATCTCCACTTATGTGACATACGGTTTTCATATGAAAACTTTGTTGCGGATATCATTGCATTGCCTTTCCCAATCTTGCTTAGTGAATACCACTGTTAAGCATAACATAACAAATCAAGTTCAAACTCTATTATCTGCAAATGCATGCAGGAATTGAAGTTTTGAAGCATGACTTTGGGGATGCTTTGTAGGTGAGTATGACCAACACATTTTTTTGAAAGAGCATAGACTATGTTTTCATTGTGGGTCACTAGTCTAATTTGTGTGACAGTCCATGAGTTTAAGGGTTTAATTGAATAAGTATGTGATACGCGAGATCAAGAGACCGTTCTTTGTTTTCAAATATATATAAAAATTAAGGTGCATCTGTGCAACAAACCAAGTTCCTGTTCGAGTTCAAGTTTCAATTCGGTTAAGGGTGTGTGAAGTGATTGTGAGTGTGTAGTTTGCAGCTAAAAAATCAGTCACATGGGGTAAGTGAACGAAATGACATATATTAAACAACATAAATGCAATTTGGATTTAATACACCATGCAAAATGCACAAAGCTAGTGATATAGGCTAAGACCATGTGTAATGGTGTGTAAGAGAGGGTGGGGCGTTTTGCGCCATGTGGCAGTGTGGGCCATGCAGGGGCTTGGTAGAAAAAGTGGTGTAATGGTAGTAGGGGCGTTTTGCACCATGTGGCACTTTTTTTTTTTTTTTTTTTTTTTTTTTTTTTTTTTTTTTTTTTTTTTTTTTTTTCTTAATTGCTAAAACTAAAAAGTAGTGGACATGTAGCAAAAAAAAAGAAAGAAGTATTTGCACGGGTACAGATTGAGACCCATTTTCTTCACCACAGATCCCATTTTCTTTTTTCACCATAGATCTCATTTTCTTCACCATAGATCCCATTTTCTTCACCGGAGGAGGAGCAGCAGCAAATATGGGAAGGAGACTAATATGACTTCTTCTTAAACGAAGTAAGAAACCCGGAGGAGGAGCAGCAGCAGCAAATATGGGTAAAGAAACTTCTATCCTTTTTCTTTTTTTCTCTACCACACAAGAACATTATACACCAAAAACAAATACCTCAAAGAATTAATCCAATCAGAAGAGAGGGCGCAGGCGTGATTGGCAAAATTCCCCACACGATTTCAGCATCAACCACGCCCTTCCGTAATGGTGCTTGGGCGTTATCCGGCGTTTTTGGGGCGTGGTTCGGGGGTAACTCGCTCCATTACGCATGGTCTAACGAGTTAATTACCACATCTTTTTTTTGAAGGAACATGCCATCAGAAAGCATCCTGTGGATATCCTTTTTCTTTTTGATAGAGTAGATCCTGGAGGTTTCTGACATATCTATTATTTCTTTGTAGTTCCAAGGCAGCTTGTTTTCCCAGATTTCTTTATCCTCCTATATATCAATTAAACAATTAAAACATAAGATATAATAAAACTGTTTGCATCAATATAAAAATATCCAGCAAAACGGCTATTATTTAAAAAAATAGTCGAAGTAACTTAGAAACTATTGTGCTTTTTGTCTTTTGAAGAAAACATATTTCACCTAAATATATTTTTGATGAAAACGACTTGATGTTTTAACAAAATTTTGTTTAATTTATTGTTTGTTTAGATAATAAGTACATATTACTCGTGGTATACTGGTATATATGTATCGACTGTATGAAAAACACTTACTTGGTATTCTAATGCCTCCTTAAGTTGAATTATCACCCCACTTGCCTCTGGCCGCTGATTGCTATCATCACATAAGCACTCATAGGCTATTTTTTCAAATGTGGAAAATGAAAGTGGCACAATCTGTTGCTTTATACCCTCAAAGACCATCTTATCAAGGTTTCCTTCTTCAAAGTGTCTTTTAGCCAAAGGACCTAAAGATTGAGAATAATCCTCGCATCCCTCTCCCCACGCCAGTCTCCCACACAAAATCTCCAGTAAAATAACACCAAATGAATATAGATATGATTTATCTGTTAAGTAACCCGATTTGGGGTACTCTGGATCACGGTAGGCAAATGTACCATAAGCATTATCGCTGACATGATTCATGTTCTGACATAATGAATCTAAGGACGAGAATTCAAAATTGGAAATTTTGGCCCTCCAGTCATTAGTTAGTAGAATGTTGGTACTTTTGATGTTCCTATGCACCAGCTTCTTTTGTGTTACACCACCTCCGTGAAGGAATTCTAATCCACATGCAATATCGATGCATATCTGAAGCCGTTTAATCCATGTCAGACTCACATTGTTCAGATGTTCATCAAGGCTACCATTCCACGCATGCTTGTAAACAATAATTCTTTCACCCTGTTCATCACAATAGCCTGCAAGACTTATAATATCTTCATGCTTGTGATTAAAAAGAATATCAAGTTCTGTCCGAAATTGATTATTTGCTTGTGATTAAAAAGAATATCAAGTTCTGTCCGAAATTGATTATTTTCTTGACCATACTTCCGTATCCACTGCTTTGCAACAATGGTGGTGATACAACCTACTTGTATCGATAGTAGCACCACTATAGTGGGTGCGGACTCCTTAAGAAAAGAGAAAAAGAACAGAGGTTTATTGATCAATCGATATCCTTTATTGATAAACCCTTCGGTATATATAGCCGAATAACAACTTGTAGCCCAAGACAAATACAGAAAAACAAAGACTCTTGACAATGACTCAACATTCCTAAAACAAATAAGATAAATATAGAGATAAACCCTAGCCCACAATAAAAGATTCTTGCCACTTTGGTGCTCTCTTGGTCCGTTTGCCACGACCCAATTGGGCTGCTATGGGCGTATCATTCCCTCCGTCTTCAAAAACTACCTTGTCCTCAAGGTTATGCGCAGGATATGCACCTTTAAAATCAGTCACCCATTCCCATGTTGCTTCTTCAGGAGACCGACCAATCCATTGAACCAACACTTGTCGCTCGAGCTTTCCATTCCGCAACACCATTCGAAAATCACAAATCCCTACAGGCTGTTCCATCGGTTGCCCTTCCTTGAATTCTTCCGGCAATTGTGTTACCATGTCGCTACCATTTCCAGTAAAAAGCTTAAGAATAGACACATGGAAGACCGGGTGTATCTTACTCGACTCAGGTAATGCCAAACGGTAAGCCACTTTTCCCACACGTGCTTCCACCTTGTACGGTCCATAATAACGCCTTGCTAGTTTATTTGAAAGTCGCTTAGCAAGAGTAATTTGACGGTATGGTTGAAGCTTGACCAGTACCATATCCCCTACATTAAACTCGACGTTCCGCCTCTTGCGATTAGCCTTGACTTCCATTCGTTGTTTAGCTGATAACAAGTTATCCTTGAGTTGTCGCATCAACCCATCACGCTCCACAAGCAATTCGTCCACCGCCGCCACTTTGGAAGACCCAGGCGGATACGGAATTATTGACATGGGTAACCTTCCATACAATGCTTGAAAAGGTGACATCTTAATACTACTGTGATAACTAGAATTGTAGGAATATTCTGCCCACGGTAAATAACGAACCCAGTTTTGCGGACTGCTGCTAACCATTGCCCGTAAATATTGCTCTAAACAACGGTTCACTACTTCCGTTTGCCCATCCGTCTGTGGATGATACGCGGTACTAAAACTCAACGTCGTACCACTAAATTGAAATAACTATTTCCAAAAAGCACTCAAAAAAATGGAATCACGATCAGATACAATGGTCTTTGGTATCCCATGATGCTTAACCACAATTTCTAGAAATACCTCAGCTACCTTATGCGCATTAAAACTAGTAGGCAAGGACCCAAAATGGGCATACTTCGTTAAGCGATCAACCACCAACAGAATAACAGTGATACCACGGAGAGCCGGTAATCCTGTAATGAAATCCATCGACACATCTTCCCATACTGCGTTGGGTGTCGGAAGAGGTTGTAGATACCCACCGGGAACGTCCGTTGAATACTTGGTTTGCTGACACACCAAGCATTGCTTAATGAACTCTTCTACGGACTTACGAATTCCCTTCCAGAAAAATAAAGTCGACACCCCAACCACTGTTTTCTTGATTCCCCCATGCCCAGCGCTAGGAGTGTCATGGAATTCTCGTAACAACAATGTCTTAAGCTTCGATTCTTGCCCAATATAATAGCGGTTGTTGTAAATTATCATCCAATTCTCATGTCTAATCCCAGTAATCACCTCTCCATTATCCAATCTTTTATGTAACTCAAGTAACTCAGCCAATGTTCCATTCTCACCTTGCAAGTCTGCAATGAAACCAACCAATGGTTGACTAAAAGCCAAGAAAGATGAAGTAACCTGCTCGGCTTCTTCAAACACCCTAGAAAGAGCATCCGCAGCTTGATTAGTTGCCCCAGGCTTATATTCCATATCAAAGTCAAACCCCAATAGTTTTCTTACATAATTTTATTGGAGGGGCGTTTGAATTACTTGTCGCATTAATTCTTTAATACTTTTATGGTCCGTGCGAATAATGAATCTTCGTCCTAGCAAATATTGACGACATTTATACACGGCCTCCACGATAGCAAACAACTCTTTCTGGTAAGTACCAGCCCCTCGCATCCGCGGCCCTAACTTCCGGCTAAAATAACTAATTGGCCGATTTCCCTGCATCAAGACCGCTCCAATTCCATCCCTTGATGCATCCGCCTCTACTACAAATACCTGATCAAAGTCTGGAAGAGTTAAAAGAGGAGCATTAGATAATTGTTGCTTAAGTGTTTCAAAAGCTTGAGCCTCCGTTTCACCCCACTTAAACCCCTCGTGTTTCAACAAATCTGTTAAAGGGGCTGCAATCGAGGCATACCCTCGAATAAACCGTCTATAATATCCTGCGAGCCCTAAGAATCCCCGGACTTGCCTTTGATTCTTAGGAACCGGCCATTCACGCACTACCAATACCTTCTTTGGATCCATTTGCACCCCGCGAGCTGAAATAATATGTCCCAAGTATTCAAGTTCCCCGGCTCCAAAAACACATTTAGAACGCTTCACATAAAATTGGTGCTTCTGTAAGCATTGAAAAACACACTCCAAATGTCCCAAATGCAAACTAAGGTTCGTACTATAAACTAGGATATCATCAAAAAATACAATCACGAATTTACGCAAGTAGGGAGAAAACAACCTATTCATAGTCGCTTGAAACGTTGAAGGCGCATTGGTAAGCCCAAACGGCATGACTAAAAATTCATAATGCCCGTCATGTGTCCGAAAGGCCGTCTTGTATACGTCCCGCTCATGTACTCGAATTTGATGGTAACCCGCTCGTAAGTCTAATTTAGTAAAAATACTAGCTCCACCTAATTCATCAAACATCTCGTCGGCCGTAGGAATTGGAAATTTATCCTTTACTGTGACTGAATTGAGAGCACGATAATCCACACAAAAACGATAGCTCCCATCCTTCTTTTTGACAAGTAAAACAGGAGAAGAAAAAGGGCTATGACTAAAGCGAATAATACCTTGGTTCAACATTTCTGTCACCAACCTTTCCATCTCACCCTTCTGATAGTGCGGATAACGATAAGGACGCACGTTCACCGGTTTAGTGTTCGGCAGCAAATGAATTCTATGATCCACTAGTCGTTGGGTGGTAGACCCGTTGGTACCTGAAACAAATCATCAAACCGATCTAAAAGTTGCTCAATCTCAGGCTGTCCAGAAGATGCGTCCAATGTTGAAGTGGACTGATCATTGTCGCTCTGCAAAGCATAATCGTGACATTCATAAATGCCATACACATCGTCCGTTTCCAACAATGCTTGCATCTTGTGAAGACTTATTCTCTTCATGCGGAGAGACTCGTCTCCTTTCAACGTATGCTTGGAACCCAAAAGCGTGAACTCCATCTCCTGTTGCGCATAATCATGCGTCACTTTACCCAACTTTTGTAACCATTGAATACCCAAGACCACATCGAGTCCCTGCATTGGTATGACATACAGGTCGACTTCCACATCTAATCCTTGCATGTGAAGAGTTACCTGTGGACACATGTTTTCATACAACAACGACTCACCACTGCCAATATATACTTTAAACGCCTTAGTTGCTTGAAGTGGTAAGTGCAGACGCTCCACTACATCAGGTCGAACAAAATTGTGTGTACTGCCATTATCAATTAGTACGTGCACTCCTGTAGTACCAATTTTACCCCATAATTGAAGTGAACGGGGACTGCCATGACCAACCAATGAGTTAAGGCAAGAGATGTCACCACTTTCTACCGCCTCCTCTGCCTTTACGGACAAATCCTCACCCGTATCATCCACATCATCCTTCATGAGTAATAGAAATTTGCCAGGACACTTGTGCCCTCGCGTCCACCTATTGTCGCAATTAAAACACGATCCTTTACTCAAACGCTCTTGTCGTTCGGCCGGAGAAATCCACTTGATAGCAAGTGGTTTAGCATTAGTGTTAACAGCAGCATTAGGGGTAACCGTAGATTTTGGAGGTGCGGAGAATAACGGTGGTTTAGACACAGGTGTCGCACGGGAATATTGAGATCCTCCACCGGTATTGGACGTAACCTTTGGAATTCCAGAAGTCATACCCTAATCATCGAACCGTGCCTCTGTGACTCACGATAAGGAGAACGCGTCTCCTAGGGTTGTTGGTTTTGAAACCAACAATTCGCGTTGCAGATGTAACTTGAGCCCAGATATATAGAAGGATATAAGCAAGGTTTCCGATATATCAGTCACCCTATTCATGAGTTTTTCAAACTCAGCTTGATATGCTGCCACCGTACCTGTTTGAAGTAATTTTGATAATGCCCCTTGCGGATCTTCATACTTTGAAGGTCCAAAACGATTCTTAACACTTTCTTCAAACCTAGCCCAATCCGTTATCAAGCCATTCCTTGTCATCCAACGAAACCATTTTACCGCTGCCCCTTCAAGGTTAAACCCAACGATCCGTAAACGTTGATCGGCCGGTGTGTTTAACAATGAAAAGTATTCATTGATAGAAAATAACCAACTCTCAGGATCGCCACCCGTAAACTTAGGAACGTCTAACCGCATAGAGCGAGGTAACCCTGGCTCACCCCCGCCACCATGCCTAACTTGAAGCAATCCCTTAGTTTCCTGCAACTCCGCTCGCAACGCCTCGAATTGGATCTGAAACGCAGCAGCCTGTTGTTGCGCTAGTTTTTCAGCCGCGTCCTGTTGTTCCTTAAGCCACAAACGAATCGTGGTTTCATCCATGAGGACAATGAGCAATGAAAGCACCAATGATACAACCTACTTGTATCGATAGTAGCACCACTATAGTGGGTGCGGACTCCTTAAGAAAAGAGAAAAAGAACAAAGGTTTATTGATCAATCGATATCCTTTATTGATAAACCCTTCGGCATATATAACCGAATAACAACTTGTAGCCCAAGACAAATACAGAAAAACAAAGACTCTTGACAATGACTCAACATTCCTAAAACAAATAAGATAAATATAGAGATAAATCCTAGCCCACAATAAAAGATTCTTGCCACTTTGGTGCTCTCTTGGTCCGTTTGCCATGACCCAATTGGGCTGCTATGGGCGTATCAGGTGGTACGTCCAGTAGTAGCATTAGCATTAGCTTTAGCATGTGAGAGTTCTCCTTTGTATACCTTCCAATCTCTACCACTTCCAACACAATTCTTTTGACTAAATTCTTGTGTGGCCATTTTGATATTTTTGAGCGAAATTTGGAGGTCTCTCATGACTCTTTCCTGTGACACATGGGACTTCCAATCAAATTTCCATAAATCAAAATTAATATTTGAAAGTTTTATTTAACATTAAGCTATCTTTATATACCAGCTTATAGTTTTCACACTCATTATTTTAGAAAGAATTGTAAGCATTTATATGTTTCTACAAGCATGAAACTTGTTTACACATAAGTTTAGATCGAGATCAATCAATTTGTTACACTTCATTTCTACGTGCTAGTGTACAAGTGTACCACATTTAGTACTCTTTCATTGTCACCTTTACTCATCTTCATATGCAATGTGCAAGTTATTTTTGAATAATACAACACTTTATTAGTGATTGGAAAAACTACCAGATGATACTGAATTTTGTATTAAGTTGGTGATCGAATTGATGAAGAACTTTTTGCTTATAAAATAAGCTCTTATAACCACCAACAGCATTATGATATATTTACCTATGCATGCTACGACTCTTTAATTATAACTAAAAAACTCTGGGTGCAAAACAAAATGTATACTCACACTCATAAATTAAAGTCACTTTTAAGCAGAATTAAAAGACACGTATAAATTATTGAATATTATATTAAGCTAACTTTGCCAGGTTGAAAGTAAAAGTACAGGGACTAGTTCTGCATTGTTGGAAACATCAAGTTAAAACAGGTAAGTAGTTTTCCTTTATATTTTTTGTTATATCTAACCTTTTTCCTGTCTTCTGCAAGGGTAACAAAGATAAAGAGGCCGGCTATATAATCTCACTTTCTCTCTTTCTAAAAACAGATCATGCTATTCAGAGTGTATATGCAGTTACAAAAAATAAAGTGGGGAGGATGGTTATATGATCTCGTTAGTGTTGTGTTTTGATTGTTTAAAACAGTTTTGTTATAAAATTCTTCATGAATCGAGAGATATATAAATTCTTGATCTTGTAATACATCTTGCTCACAAAATAATGCTTTCTACAACTCAAAGCAAAATTAAGCATACTTAATCTGTTTGATTATTTTGCTAACATCTAAATATTTTTAGTTAAACTGTGTCAATAATTAATTAATTTATAAACTTAAGAGTTTAAGGTATGTGCTATCACTTAATATATAATTTTTTTTATACAACGAATAGTGTTCTAGGTAGTGCATAATGCATTCCAATATCACATGGACACAAATCTTACACAAATCAAGACTTTGAAAAATTAGAAAATTCAATGGATAATGTGAAAATATTGACTTGCTTGAAAATTTAATGCTTTCTGAAGTTCTGTGATGACGGTTTCCATCGTTGGACGCTCGTTTTGAGTTTCTCCCAAACATTGGCACGCTACTTTCAGGAATGTGTCCAATGAATCTTGATTGGGTCCTTTGTTTGCAGTAGAACCATCATCATCAGTTTCTACTAGTAGCTTACGATCTATCATTTCCTTTATCGTTCCATCATTGCAGCATTGACGTGCAATGGGTGCAAGCCCTTTGTCACTTCCGTTGTACATTAGATGATCATAGGCTAACTTCCCACAGAGAATCTCAAATAGAACTACTCCAAAAGAGTAAATATCTGATTTTGTTCCCAGCTTACCTGTTATTTCATATTCAGGATCCAAGTACACTTTTGTGTTTGCCTCTTGAGCAGGGTGTAAATTGGAGTGCCCAAAATAAGCAATCTTTGCCTCAAAATTCTTGCCAAAGAGAATATTTTCACTCCTTATGTCACCGTGTATTATACTTTGTTTGCTGCCCATCTTGGTGTGAAGGTGATTGAGTCCACATGCGATCTCAATGCTCTTGTGTAGACGTTGCGCTCACGTAAGCATAGTCTTGTCATCATTGCTTCCCAAATAGTCATCAAGACTTCCGTTGCAAGCATGCTCGTATACAAAGATCATCTCACGACCTTAGTCACAAAATCCAAGGAGAGAGGATATATTGGGATGCTTATAACTAATACACATTTCAAGTTCTTCAAAGAACCCTTGTTCTCCTTGCTCATCTTCTCTACAGGAGATACTTTTTATTGCTACAGTTATGCGTTTCTTTGCCTCTTCACGTTTATTCTCTTCTATTGAAGATGAACTTTCGCTTTCAAACTGATCAAGTTCTGCTTTATACACCATACTATTGGGTTAATCCCAATCTGCCCATATTAAAGGTCAAACCCGTAAGTCAAAGTCAACATGGAAAAGTCAACGCAGCAACAAATAACTGCCAAATAGCAGTTACAAACGGTTACAAAACTAAGGGACACAACTGTTGGAATTAAACAAACCGACACACCCTTTCATTTGTACCTTTTCATATCTTATTTATAGATTAGAACTTGTAACGATTACAATGATGACAGATTTATAGAAAATAGAGATTATTTCATATTTTGGTATATCGTTGATTAAAGATCCGTGAAATTGGGCCAACAATTAGTATCAGAGCCAACATCATCATATACCAAGGTTCCATTTTTGCTTTGAATCGAAAGGAAAAATCCCCAGGTCTCGGTATCTAATTTTTCTGCAAAATTATTATTCGAACCACAATAATCAAAGTTTTTTCATCTTATTGTGTTCAAGGAAGATACCCTTTAATTTCTAGTCGCCTCGTAACAAAGTTACCGGCATCTAGAAAAGGCACTTTCAAACTGATTTGCAAAAAAATCCGATTCATTTTTTTTCTTTTACCGAGAACATAAACAACATTAGGGAACGAGTTTTTGTTTATTACTTCAAACAAAAACACTAAATCGATTCAGAAACAAAGAACCAAACATCGAGAGGATAACATAAGTCATCATCAAGGGGCACAAATCAGAAATCGATTCTAAAAACAAGGAACAAACACACCTGTTTCAAGGAATCAAGCCGAGCACCCTTAATTGAATCACCACTTGATTCAATTGATACGTAAAGCCCCAACATATACACGGTTCAGAAAATCCCCAAAACTGACGAAACCCTAGTTTCGCATCAGAAGGATTACACGCGTTCGAAGAAAAGAACACATCAACCGTGAACAAGGAGCGGTTAACCAAGCCCAACAACCGGCGGTCAAACATCAGGAGAAACAAAAAAGGGAGCAGTTTCAAAGTCTCAGGGAAAGAGAGACCATTTTATCTCTTCAAAGAGATAAACAAAGGAAAAGAGGCGGACATATAAACCAGGGCAACACCGAACCAAAATATAACAGGGCTACAGGTTTATTCACCCCCCAGGTTCCAAAATTCGCAAATACAACCCTCCACTTTCTTTTACTTCTTATATAGTATATTTACATTTGATATATCATATAAGGATATAGGAAAATATACTTCTTAATTTTAAGTTAGTATTTTTCAAGGATTGTTAGAAATATAATAACCTAGTGTTTACACTGCTTATTATATTATTAGGAATAATTTTAAGGAAAAATTAACCTTAGGTTATTCATTTTAGAATATAAAATCTCCGAGGATAGTTTTTGGATTAAAACTAGTCCTATAGAGTTTTGCTTGTTATTTTAGACACAAAACATTAAAAGTACGCTAGATTTCTTTTAACACACACCCCGTGTTAGAATTTTTAGGAGATTAACTTGTCATTATCATTAAGAAATGACTAAAGATGGTGGAGATGGAAAGAAGGAGGTTAGTATACCTAATACTACCCCTCAATTCCAATGCCCGATATTGAAACCCGAGAATTACTCACTATGGGCAATTCGAATGCAAATTATTTTAGAAGCAAATAGGTTATGGGAAACAATTGAGCCAAATGAAACGACTCAATCCGATAAGAAAAAGGAGAAAACTGCTATTGCATACCTTTACCAATCCTTACCCGAAGAACAATTACTTCAAATAACAAAGCACAAAACCCCGAAAGCAATTTGGGATGCTTTAAAAACTAGGCACTTAGGCGAAGAAAGAGTCCAACAAGCCAGACTTCAAACACTCAAATCTGAACTAGAGTTGTTACATATGAAGGAAGATGAAACCATCGATACCTTTACATGAAAACTCACAGCTCTTGTAAACAAAGCCGCTAGTCTAGGACACACAATAAAAGATCAGAACTTAGTTAGGAAGTTACTAAATGCTGTACCTGATAGGTATCTGCAAATAGTTGCATCTATAGAACAATATTCCGATCTAAACACTATGACACTTGAAGAAGCAATTGGAAGACTTAAGACCTATGAAGAAAAGATTAAGTTTAAGAAGGATAAACAAGTGAACAACCAAGAGAGTTTGATGTTCACACGATATGAAGGACAAGGAAAACCTTTTAGAGAATATGGTCAGGGAAGATCTAACCAGTCTCGAGGCCGAGAACAAGACAAGAACAATTATCAATCTAAAAGGGAAGAACGAGCGTCTTTTGAAGAAGATACAAGAGACAAATCTCAAGTCACATGCTACCGATGTCACAAACTTGGACATTATGCATATGAATGTCAAAACAAACGCAAGAATCAAGTCAGAGAACAATCCAATTTTATTGAAGAAGACTTAGAGCCAACATTGCTTATGGCGACTATAACTGAAGAGAAATGATACAATGAGCAAACCGCAGAGATTGCAGAAACAGCAGAGATTGCAGAAACAGCAGAGATTGCAGAAACCGCAGAGAGTGCAGAAATTGCACAGAGTGCATAAATCGCAGAGAGTGCAGACACCGCAGAGAATGCAGAAATCGCAGAGAGTGCAGATAACTCAAAAGACAGCAGGGAGTGCAGAAGATTCCAAAATTCGATCAATGTTGCAGCGAATATTAAAGGAAGCAAAATGGAGACGACTACAAAAGACTTAAAGATCTATGTCGCAGCGATTGTGATTAAGGGGGAGAATATTGGGTTAATCCCAATCTGCCCATATTAAAGGTCAAACCCGAAAGTCAAATTCAACATGGAAAAGTCAACGCAGCAACAAATAACTGCCAAATAGCAGTTACAAACGGTTACAAAACTAAGGGACACAACTGTTGGAATTAAACGAACCGACACACCCTTTCACTTGTACCTTTTCATATCTTATTTATAGATTAGAACTTGTAACGATTACAATGATGACAGATTTATAGAAAATAGAGATTATTTCATATTTTGGTATATCGTTGATTAAAGATCCGTGAAATTGGGCCAACACATACCATGTGCGTCAAACCCAATACAATATGTTTCTTTAAAATCCTCGGTAGCCTGAACTATATCATTGCGTCGAACCTGATAGAGTACCATTGTTTCCCCCTGCCAAAGTGTGTTTTATAAAAGGAGAATGGCGTAGCCAATATATGCTAGTAATGATAATAATGAAACTGAAAAGAAATTGTGTCCTTTATACTTGATTAGTTCCATTCTTAGATTCAAAGTAATTTGTAGTAAAATAGAAATAAGATATCTTTTAAAAAAATATGAAACCGAAACTATTTCGAAACAAATATATATTAACAGTCACCAAGCACAAACATAGTTCATCAAGATATGTAGAGTGATCTTTATAACGGAAATGAATGTCTTGAAATATTATTTTGAGTGCTTTCGTACACATAGAAATAAAGTTTTTTGCTTTATGTATTCTGAACTAACATGATTATAAACATTACATTTTGCAAAACTGAAATCCTAAACTTGAAGAATAAAAATTTTTAGAATTGCATAATACATGGACTTACTTGAAAGTTTTGTGCGTTACGTAGTTCTTTGATAACGACTTCCATTGGGGGGCGCTTGGCTTGAGTTTCGGCCAAGCATTGATAAGCAATTTTTGTAAATGCGTTGAAAGAATCTTGATTAGGACCTCTGTTAAGAGTAAACCTCTGTTCATTATCTTCCACCATCATTGTAGGATCTATCAATTCCTTTAGCGTTCCTTCGTTGAAGCGTCTCCGGGCAATGGGTGCAAGTCCCTTCTTATTTTCAGCAATCTAGCAAGGTAAACTGAATCATAGGCCAATGTCCCAGATAGGATCTCAAACAGAACAACTCCAAAAGAATAGATATCTGATTCTTTTTTATACTTGCGTGTGGTAAGATATTCTGGATCCGTGTATACCTCTGTCCCTGCAATAACCTTTGTTTGGATTGTGCTCGCCAGCTGATTTGCAGGGTGGAATTTGGAGAGACCAAAGTCCGCAATTTTTTCGTTCCATTTCTCATCCAACAAAAAATTTGCACTTTTTACGTCTCTATGTATTATCCTTGGTTTTCCCTCCATGCTGGTGTGAAGATACTTCAATCCTTCTGCAATATTAAGACAGATTTGCAATCGTTGATTCCATGTAAGATTGACCTTTTTTTCAGTGCTTTCCAAATATTCATCAAGGCTTCCATTAACAAGGAACTCATAAACCAGAATCATCTCACGGTCTTCACTAGAAAATCCAAGAAGTGAGACTATGTTTTGATGCTTACAACTAGTAAGCAATTCGATTTCGGCCAAAAACCCTTGTTTACCTTGCTCATCTTGTCTGTTGAGGATTTGCTTTATAGCTACTGTGCTGCGTCTTTTTGGAAGTTCATTCTTATTCTTCCCTTCCATTGCTGACGAAAACCTTTCTATATCTAAGTGGTCAAGTTCTGCTTTGTACACCATACCGTATCCCCCTGATCCAATACAATTCTCTTTGTTAAAACTATCAGTCGCCGACTTTATATCTCTGAAACGAATCCTCAAGCATTCCAAGTTTTCGCCCTACAAAGTATTAGATTAAATGAGAAGGGCAGTCTTTTTAGCTTATACATGTTAGGATGGATGATAATAAAACTAAAAGGAACCGAAAATAACAGTTAATTTGTTCAAGTTGATTTCCAAGTAGCATAATACTGAAATTAGTACCTTTATACTTTCAAATCGATCAGAGATTGAAACTAACATTTATTTTAAAATTATATATTTACTGCCACATTGTAATAATGTTGCAACAAACACCTGTAAGTATATTCATATAGTGTTAATTATTCTAGAGCGATATGTATATCTAAATCAAATAGTTTAGAATATAGAACTTCTTTGGTACGTGAAACAATTTTGTAATTAGTAATTAAATAGCATATATTTGTTGTTTCAAATAAGTAGAGTAGTTCAATTTCATTCATCGTGTGTGAGAACCAAAGAAGCATATACGAACCACCATACTTGTGAAAGTGAGAACAAGTTCAAATTCCAGAGAGAATAAAATCACAACTAAAAGAAAAAAGTTTACGTCAAATGTCCTTGTGTCAAACATAAAGATCAATTTTATTTTCCCATAATCACCTCAAACTAAAAGAACTATTTACCTTCAAGCGGTTGGATGATAAATCTTTATCTGCAGCTGCTGACTGTTCCTTTTGTTAGGTTTTGTGTTTAAATATTAATATATACATGTCCGGTTTCGAACCCGAGACTCGGGATTGCACACATTAGCGTGAAAGTTTCAATGATGAATAATTAAATAATTATATATTTAATGTATTTATTTATTTATTCATTTCACCGATTAAAACACTTAACGACGGTTAGTGCTTAACGGGAGTTTTAACTAACGACCGTTAAAGGACTAATTTTGCAAAGGAGGAAAGAAGGATCTAGAATCCTTATGGAAGTATGGAAGTCGGCTGGAAACCCTTTTGGGAAGGGTGGGCCGATCGATTGGCTTGGAGGGGAAGCAAAGGAGACACTATAAATACAATTCATTGTGTTTTGGTTTTTCCCTAACTTCTTGAATCCCTAACTATAGCCAAACTTCTCTTCTCTTTCCCTCTTGCTTGTGCTAGTCGACTTTTTCTATTCCCACTCGGGAATTCGGCTTGAGCTAATAGCAATTTAGTGTTTGGTTGTTGGTGATCAAGAAACTAGCTTTTCTCATTGAAACGCTATAATTACGTGTGTACAAGAACGAGTGACAAGCTTCCTTTAGCTTGTGATCTTTGGTTTAGTCGATCCACATATAAATCCAATTAGGGTTTATATTATTGTTCTTGTTCAAGAGATTCCTTGTTCTTGCTAGGAATCATCAAGGTACGTATCTTATTTAATTTAATTAATTACATGTTCTTGTAGATCTATTCCGCTGCGTGCTTTTATGATGTTATGTGTTTATGATTTTAATAGTTCACATATTCCAACAGTGGCATCATGAGCCTCGTTTAGAACTTGTAATTAATTACTTAAACCTAAAAATTGGATCTTGTAGAGATTACATGCATTAATTAATAAATTAGGGTTTGTTTTTTGTTTGTAAAACCCTAATATGGTTCGATATTTATTAATTAAAATTAGGGTTTTAATTGTTTTTATTAAAACTTGAGAAACCCTAGGATTGCATGAAATTTTTTAGGGATTAATTAGTAAGTACCGTATGTGATGTTACTAATTAATTAGATACGTACATGTAATATTGTCATAATAATATGTGTTGCATGATTATGTGATCAATATGGTATCCTTGACAAATCTTGCATATTTGTCATGGTGTGATTTGTATGTGTTTGTTTTGTCTTGTTTGCTACATGTTTTAAATAAATCTAAAATTGGGGAAGACCTCAATATATTAATTAAAAGGTTATGTGCAATGTGGTATCTAACTAACTAAAACTTACGCGGCCAAATTTATTTGGTGCTGTGGTCCATTGGGTACAATGCGCTCGAAAACCAATGGGAGTTTTGTTAGTTACATACATTTAAATTACACATAGAATTAATAATAGGATTTATTGAAAAAAGGTTTGCATGTGGCTATATGATATCGTGGATGATCATATATTTGTTATTATGTGTTTATTTATTTTGTGGATTACTTGATCTTTTGTGTTTTATATTATGATGGATTGAAAACTACAAAAGAGGGTAATTTTTCATAATAAAAAATAAATAAGACTAATAACTATGAAACCTCTGTAGTAATTTCAATTATTGCCAAGTCTTATGTGCCGACAGTGGTTCGCTTCGCACGGTAATTTGCTCCCAGGCGAGACTAGCAATAATTGATTTACTACATTAATGTTTTAGCAAGAAAATTATATTCTTTTAGTTGATTGATTGCGACTGTATTAAGTGGTCGAAGCGGCGGACCTAAAATTGACAAACTAAAAAGTGGGTTCTAGTTGGTACGCATTAAATTGTGACCTTAAAGGGGCACGGTTTTAACCAGCTTCGGCGGCTGTCGTCCCTACGCCCGCCTGTGCGTCAATTTTAGACTTACCAAGTACACCACGAATAATACGAAGCATCTTAAGGCAATGTTGTAATTTATTCAACGCCTCAATTAAAAGATTTGATAATTTGAGCTACGAATAAGTAAATGGTTTTGGTTTTGAAAACATATATGATACAAAGATGAATGCATGACATCTTTGTACATATTTTTTGATTTAACACATCAAAATTTTATTACCCTAAAATTTAAGTTATATGCCGACCAATTTACAAGGAAACACCTAAGATGACATTCTATCATTACTAGCAGCCTCAGCTGATGTGATGATTCAAAGAATGAAGTCAATAGGGGAAAATTGAGCACTTCCATTACTAGCAGCCTCAGCTGATGTGATGGAACGGCGTCAATTTACACGTTTCTAAATTGGTTAACTTAATTGAGCACTTTTATTACTAGCAGCCTCAGCTGATGTAATAAAACGGCGTCAAGGCATAAAAGAATTGGGGATGAAACATGCTTACAATTTGCAACTGAAGTTGGCAAAATAACATTGTAAGTCCCAAGATTTCTAGGAATTGCAATATGGAATTGGCAATTGGGTGATCCCGTACCTTGTTGAGTACTTTCATTGCTAGCAGCCTCAGCTGATGTAATGAAACGATGTCAATTAGGATCCTAGATTTCAGTGAAAATTAAATGGTTATTTGACCAATGGGTGTTTAATTTTCATGAAATATTAAAATTATCGAAAGTACTAACTTTTGAACTTTTCTGTAGAAATGGCCCAACCCGGAAACTCGTCAAACATGACTTCCTGTTTCAAGATGATGCTTGAAAAGGAAAAACTAACTGGGGCTAAGAATTTTAACGCTTGGTATCGAAATCTAAGGCTTGTTCTTAGGATTGCCAAACGTTATGAATGTCTTACTGAGGTTCTTCAAGAAGCTCCTCCTGCAAACTCTTCTAATGAAATACTTAGAAACTACAATGAAACCTATGACAGGCACAATGATGCGGCCTGTCTCATGCTATCGGGGATGGATGATCAACTGGTAAAACAGTTTGAGCAATATAGCCCGAAAAACATGATTGATGAACTGACACGTATGTTTCAGAAATCACCAATGGCTGAATTGTATGATATACTTGACAACTTGGGCAAGTGTAAGCAGGAGGCCACAACACCCGTAAGTGATCATGCACTTAAAGTGAAAAGTTATCTAGACCAACTAGATGAACTTAATTGTGGGTTTGTGGAAGACGTTAAAGTTGGCCTCATCAACAAATCCCTCAATGAGGAATTATATGGTGATTTTGTGCGCAACTTTAACATGCATTGCAAGGGGAAGACATTTTCTGAATTGCATGCAATGCTTATTGAGCATGAGAAGTCCCTCCCAAAGAAAGCTCCTACACCTGCTGTTATGGCAATAAGAGGTGGTAGGGTAGCTAAGCCCGGTAAACCGAAACATGTGAACAAGAAAGGAAAAGGCAAAGCTGACAAGGGCAAGCAGATTGTGACCTATCAGCAAAAGCCGAAGAAGCAGAATCCTCCTCCCAAGAAGGATTATCCCAAGAAGGATGCGGCTGCTTGTCACCACTGCAATACTCCTGGACACTGGAAGCGTGACTGTCCATTGTTGCTAGAAGAGTGTCGCAAGAATAAGAATGCCAAGGCTGGGCAGGGCGCCAGCACTTCAGGTATTTTTATGGTTGAATTATTTTCTTTTCCTCGTAAGCAAAATGCCTGGATATATGATACAGGATGTGGTACTCACATTTGTAATACATCGCAGGGGCTTAGAGGAGCAAAGAAGCTGAACTATGGAGAATGCTACTTGTACGTGGGAAATGGAATACGTGCAGCAGTAGAAGCCATAGGGACTTTTGAGCTAGTTTTACCATCTGGTTTAATTTTAGTTTTGAATAATTGTCATTACGCACCTTCTATTGTTAGAGGTGTCGTTTCAGTTTCTTTGTTATTGGATTTGGGTTTTAAGCATACTTTTAATGATAATGGAATTTCTGTTTCTTTAAATTCTGTTTTCTATTTTAATGCTATTTCATTAAATGGTGTGTTTGAAATTGACATGGAAAACCATGTATCCAATAAAAATAATTCTATGTATAGCATCGGGAATAAGAGAACTAAGTCTAACTTGGATTCGTCTTATTTATGGCACTGTCGCCTTGCCCACATAGGCAAGAAACGCATGGAAAAGCTGCTAAGTGATGGGCTTTTACCTAATATCAATGATGATTCAGTTGATAAATGCGAATCTTGCATATCTGGGAAGATGACAAAGAAACCTTTCCATAGCAATATGGAGAAGGCTTCTGATCTACTTGGATTGATACACACGGATGTGTGTGGTCCACTTAGACATGTGTCAAAACGTGGTGCTACCTACTTCTTAACCTTTACGGATGACTATAGTCGTTATGGTTGTGTTTATTTACTTAAACACAAACATGAAGTCTTTGAGACATTCAAGGTTTTTAAAAATGAAGTAGAATTACAACTCGGAAAGAAGATTAAGGCCCTTCGATCCGATCGTGGTGGTGAGTATTTGAGCCAAGAGTTCAAAGATTATTTAGCTGAGTGTGGCATTGTCCAACAACTCACTTCTCCTTATACTCCACAACAAAATGGTGTATCTGAAAGGAGAAATCGTACTTTGCTTGATATGGTACGATCTATGTTTAATCTTACAACTCTTCCTTTATCCTTTTGGGACTATGCTCTTGAAAGTGCTGTTCGCATATTAAATATGGTTCCAACTAAGAAGGTTGATAAGACTCCATATGAATTATGGACTGGAAAAGCTCCCAACTTGTCTTACTTAAAGATCTGGGGTTGTGAGGCGTTTGTTAAACGTGACTCACCTGATAAGCTCCAACAAAGATCTGTTAAGTGCATCTTCGTAGGATACCCTAAGGAAACAAGGGGTTACTATTTTTACTTCCCACCAGAAAATAAAGTCATTGTGGCTAGATATGGTGAATTTCTTGAGGAGAGTTTCTTGACTCAAGAATTCAGTGGGAGAGTATATGATCTTGAAAATGATCAAGAAGATGTGTCACCTTCTGAGAACACTAACACACTTCCTGTGGAACCTGAAAGTTTAGGTCCTCCACCTGAAGTAGAAGTGGTACCCATCCGTAGATCTTCAAGATCTATTAAGGCTCCTGAACGCCTATGTTTAAGCATAGACGATGAGGAAACTTTTCTATTGGATCACATTGATGAACCAACTAGTTATAAGGCTGCCATTAATAATCCTGAAAAGGACAAATGGCAAGTAGCCATGGATGGGGAAATGCAATCCATGAAAGACAATAAAGTCTGGATTGAAGTGGATCTTCCACCCAATGCTAAGGTAGTTGGGTGTAAGTGGCTCTTCAAGAAAAAGACTGATATGGATGGCAAAGTACACACCTATAAAGCTCGTTTGGTGGCCAAGGGCTTCACTCAAACATATGGTGTTGACTATGAGGAGACTTTTTCTCCTGTAGCCGATATTAGAGCTATTAGGATTCTTATAGCCATAGCTGCCTACTATGACTATGAGATTTGGCAAATGGATGTCAAAACCGCGTTTTTGAATGGTCGCCTAGATGAAGACATCTATATGGCGCAACCTGAAGGTTTTGTAAATCCAGAATTTCCTGAGCGTGTATGCAAACTTCAAAGATCCATTTATGGATTGAAGCAAGCATCCAGGCAATGGAATAAGAAATTTGATGAGGAAATCAAGAAGTTTGGATTTACTCAAAATTTCAATGAGCCATGTGTATACCACAAAGTTAGTGGGAGTAACACTACTTTTCTTGTCCTATATGTCGATGACATATTAATCATGGGAAATCACATACCAAGCCTTAATGAAGTTAAGGAATATCTTGGTAATTGTTTTGCTATGAAGGATTTAGGAGAAGCAGCGTATATCCTAGGAATCAAGATCTATCGAGACAGATCTAAACGGTTAATCGGATTAAGCCAAAGTGCTTACATGGATAAAATATTGAAGAGATTCAATATGCAAAATTCCAAGAAGGGATATTTGCCCATGCAAGTTGATCATGGCTTAAGTAGCGAAGTGTGTGCTTCTACACCTGAAGAGGTGACATACATGCAGAAAGTTCCATATGCTTCGGCTGTGGGATCTATCATGTATGCTGTTAGATGCACAAGGCCTGATGTGGCATTCGCTCAAAATTTGACGAGTCGATATCAGCAAAATCCAGGGAGAGATCACTGGCATGCTGTTAAAAACATTCTTAAGTATTTAAGGAATACCAAAGATATGTTTTTAGTTTTCGGGGGAAATCCAGACGCAGAACTGAATGTTACAGGTTTCTGCGATGCGTCCTTTCAGACTGATAAAGATGATACGAAGTCTCAGACGGGTTACGTTTTTGTCATAAACGGAGGAGCTGTGGACTGGAAGAGTAAGAAGCAGAGTATAACGGCCATGTCTGCTACAGAAGCTGAGTACATTGCTGCATCGGATGCTGCACAAGAAGCTGTTTGGATAAGGAATTTCATTACGGATCTTGGAGTGATGCCGTCTATTGAATTGCCTATAAATGTGTATTGTGACAACTCTGCTGCAATCACATTCGCCAATGAACCTGGAGTTATGAAAGGCGCCAGACACTTTAAAAGAAAGATGCACTATGTTCGTGAACAAGTCGAACTGGGTGAAATCAAAGTACTCAAAGTTCACACAGATAACAATCTGGCTGATCCTTTCACGAAGGCATTACCTAAAGATACGTTTAATCGGCATGCTCAGGGTATTGGTCTTCGTTTAGCAGATAGTTTCATGTAAATCTGTTGGATTAGTATTTCGATAGGGACGTGTAAACAATTATTATTTTAATGAAATAAAGTGCGGATAACGTTTATTATCATTATTAATATTTGTGTCCTATATTTGCATGTTTAAATCCGTGAATAATTTATTTATTCTAAATAGTCCGTTGTCAATTGATAATATGGGAATATTATTGAACTAAGACAAATGTGATGATTGGTAGAATGAACTGTAAGGTTGAGACACCAATATCACATGATATTCAATATTGGATAAATTGAATATAGGACATATCCCAAATACATGATTATACTTTATGGATCGTAGTCATTAAGTATATCATGAATATTTATCCTCAGACTTGAGATGACAGATAATTGCCGAGGATGTAGCTTATTTTCTGTAAGGTGGTCTAACGCTAACCGTAAAAGGTAGTTATAAGGGCTATTTTCAGAAATGATGCGAAGTTCAAGGGTTATGCTTGCAGTCAATAAGGGATTTGTTCCTTCAACTTTGTGTTGAAGTATAATACTGCTTGGCCACTCGTATGGTTGACAAGATGTTTGCGTGCGCACGCCCAAAGTCTATCTGGAAGACGTTCAGATGTTTTGGTAATCTTGTTCAATTGTGTATAAACGAGAAACTAAGTTAATTATGGAATGACAAAGATCCATATCCAAATTAACGCAGTATTAGTAACAAAAGGATAAGTATGATGATTAATTTCATCACACGTGGTTTCTACCAGGAGAACCACAACTCGGATCGAGCTGGGGGCATTGGGAAGGTTAAGCTAGGCTGACCCATGTCATTGTTATATTAATATTTATCCAAGTGGGAGCTGTTAGGTTTTGTGTTTAAATATTAATATATACATGTCCGGTTTCGAACCCGAGACTCGGGATTGCACACATTAGCGTGAAAGTTTCAATGATGAATAATTAAATAATTATATATTTAATGTATTTATTTATTTATTCATTTCACCGATTAAAACACTTAACGACGGTTAGTGCTTAACGGGAGTTTTAACTAACGACCGTTAAAGGACTAATTTTGCAAAAGAGGAAAGAAGGATCTAGAATCCTTATGGAAGTATGGAAGTCGGCTGGAAACCCTTTTGGGAAGGGTGGGCCGATCGATTGGCTTGGAGGGGAAGCAAAGGAGACACTATAAATACAATTCATTGTGTTTTGGTTTTTCCCTAACTTCTTGAATCCCTAACTATAGCCAAACTTCTCTTCTCTTTCCCTCTTGCTTGTGCTAGTCGACTTTTTCTATTCCCACTCGGGAATTCGGCTTGAGCTAATAGCAATTTAGTGTTTGGTTGTTGGTGATCAAGAAACTAGCTTTTCTCATTGAAACGCTATAATTACGTGTGTACAAGAACGAGTGACAAGCTTCCTTTAGCTTGTGATCTTTGGTTTAGTCGATCCACATATAAATCCAATTAGGGTTTATATTATTGTTCTTGTTCAAGAGATTCCTTGTTCTTGCTAGGAATCATCAAGGTACGTATCTTATTTAATTTAATTAATTACATGTTCTTGTAGATCTATTCCGCTGCGTGCTTTTATGATGTTATGTGTTTATGATTTTAATAGTTCACATATTCCAACAGCTGACTGTTCCTTTAACACATTTACCACAATGGAAAATGAAGTGTTAAACCAAATAACTAATTTTTAGGAAAAAAACAGGGAAAAAGAATAAGGTCTTACGATATTGTCACGCTTCCATTGGTGATCCAATGCTTCTTCCAGGTCTCTAACAACTTGATCCATAGTAGGACGTTGCGCACGTTCCTTCAAGCAGTTATATGCTGTATTTGAAAAGATGGACAATGATTCTAAGTCCATTTGTTTTCTTAGACCCTCAACAATGATCTCATCCAGTTTTCTCTCTTCACAATGACGTTTTGCCATTTCAGCTAGAGATAGATATACACCACTGTCTCCAGTCGTTGCTTTTCTACCACAAAGGACTTCAAACAAGACAACCCCGAATGAGTAAACATCATATTTGGGTGTCACAGTGGCATTTTTTAAGTACACCGGATCTATGTTGCCTGAATTGTCAAAATGGTGAGAAAATAGAAGGCGATGCTTCCAGGTTTCAGGATATTTGGTGGAAAGTTCAAAACCAGATAACTTGGCTTCCCAATCTTTGTCTAAAAATATTTTAGAGCTGCTGATGTCACAGTGTATGACATCATAATGGACGTGACTCAGTGCACGCGCAACACCTACACATATTTGCAGCCTTCGGAATCATGTTAAACTTGCATCACTTAAATGTATGTCGAGACTCCCGTGGGCTGCATGCTCGTAAATGAAAATCTTCTCACCATTCTCGTTACAAAACCCAATAAAAGAGATGATATTTGTCACACCTCGCCAAGACGGAAACGCGAGTACAACATCATGGAAATCATCAAAACACATGGTGTCTAAATAGAGAATTACTACATGCAAATAAATAGAGCAAAGTACAGACACAAAGTGTCGTAACGATACCCCAAAATAAAATAACCAAAACCAATCTCCATAGGTATCTTCATTAAAACATAAAGTACTAATGAAAGACATTTAAGTATCACAATCAAAATCCAACTTATTCAAATTAAAAAACATCAAGATGAATCATTCTCAAATGCAACTAAGTCTCGTCTAGTCGCTTCCTTCTACCTTAGCCTTAGAATGCTCACCTGAAAATGATGCTTAAAAACGTCAACATAATGTTGGTGAGATTTATAGGTTTAAGACACACAATATCATTCAAAGCAACCAGTTTGCTGTGATTATAAAACATAGCAGGACAACAAGTATAGTTACCATATAAGCTAACATGCAATCACCAAAACCAACTAACGGGACGGAACGTGCCCACCGATCCAAATATCATATCCAACATTAATTGGGACGGAACGTGTCCACCGATCCAAATACCATATCACTCATAAATTGGGACGGAACGTGCCCACCGATCCAAGAATCACATCACATCGCAATATCATAACATGTAGCATAAACACGATAACCACTTACACGTCCATGCATTTATTAGACACATAATCACAGTAACTTAAAAATCATAATTTAACACAAGCGTCATTCTCATCCCAAGTTAAAACAAAGTAAAAATGGTACTATGAACTCACATCAACCTTGCAGCTTCCAAATTATCAACTCACAAATCTATACAACAAAATAAGATCATATTACACGCGACCAAGCTAAAAGCTATAGTCCATGTAACACACATATGATGGATTTCTAAGGTTCATATAACCCACCATGGATCACCTAGACTCCATACTAATCATTACCGAACACTTACACTCACTAAATCCCTTGAATAAACTTTTCCAGAAAACGAAGATTTTTAGGGTACTTTAACCAACATAAAATCACAGCAAAATAAGCTCCACAAGTCACACCAAAAATTCACCATGGTCCTTCATAAGCATACAAGCTTCTCCCAGAAGGCCATGCACTAAAACACATACAAGTACTCAATGAAAAATCAAACATGACAACTATCCAGATTCGGATCTGAACACACACCAAAAAGTTTTGACCTAACGGAAATACTTGCACAACTTATTATCGGCTAATTTTCGCGTGGAAGTCAAAGATAATATAGAACTAAATTCCCACAGAAGGGCTAACCCTAAATACACTTTTAAAGCCACCATTGACCTCAATACTTTTAATCCAAATCTGTCCGGGTTTAACAGTTTTGACACCTTAACTTAGAAAAATCGTTTGACTGACTTCCCGACCTCAAAATCACTCGTGGCCGGACTTTTTGGAAAGCTCTTTCTCTGAACTACAATATAGACTCAAAATTAGTGATCTAACTCATCTCCATCTATTAAATATCATCGAATCTTTATAGCCATACAATTCTGTCAGAACCTTAACTCATTAATTAACAAGTTTTACGCTCAAATCTTTTCACCAAACACCCTAATATTACTAATTAATGATCCCAACATGTTTTATAAAATTAATTTACAGAAAACTCATAAACCCTAGATCCATCACAATTTGTATTACATGAATCAAAACAATATTTAAACAATTAATTGAATACAAGTATCAAAAAATTATACCTTGTTCTTGATTTTAGCTTCAAAAATAAAAACCCTAATTTTCTCTTCTCTTTTCTCTCTTGGTCGACCGGTTTTTCACAAAAGAGGGGTTAGGGTTGCTTTGGTTTTGTATTTATAATGCACTAAGGAAGATTCTAGATAAACTTTTAATTAGTAATTATATTTGAGATCAAATTTGGTTTCCTAATTCTCCCCAATTACCCAATTCGGCCACCCCTCCCCTCCTATATATATTTTTATTTTTTTTATTAAAATTAATTATTACACTTAAAACCTTGTACTCTTGATATTTTATAAAAACCTATACCGAAACTTAACGTCTTACGCGACAATTCTCCATTTCACGACAACCTGAATAATTATCATTTTCAAAACAAAGTTTCCAAAAATAGAATTTCACACTCTCTGAAAATATAACCCATAAAAACAACCTCCACGTAACTTACTAACGCTCAAATACTAGAACGGAGACTTGTTACGCAAAACCACAAAACACCAAATTTATCCAAGTCCTTTCTACGCCACCAAGGCGGTCAAAACGAACTTATCCATAGTCAATACTACTCAAATCATAATGGCAACCCCACACCAAGGGATTTAGTGCCAACACACGTACTTACCACACATATATCACACATATATCACACGTAAACACATAATACACACCAAACAAAAGTTAGATGGGTTGAGACTATTGGTCACACTAACCTGCAAAAATCACGGTTGTTACATCATCCCCCACTTAGGGAAATCTCGTCCCGAGATTTAGCTACTTGTCTCACCAACCACATCAGCAAACAAATTTGGGTACTTAGACCTCACCTGATCCTCACGTTCCCAAGTAAACTCAGGACCACGCTCCGAATTCCAACGCACCTTTACGAAAGCTATCTTACCACGTTTCAAACTCTTGACCTCTCGGTCCATAATCTCAACAGGTTCTTCGACAAAACGAAGGGTCCTGTTAACCTTAATTTCATCTAATGGCACATGCAAACTAGCATCCGCCAAACATTTCTTCAGATTAGATACGTGAAACGTATCATGTACACCGCTTAACTCCTCGGGCAATTTCAACCGATACGCTACAAGTCCAATCCTTTCCGTAATCTCAAACGGCCCACATATCTTGGTGCTAATTTACCTTTCTTACCAAAATGTACAACACCTTTCCAAGGAGACACTTTCAGCATCACAAGATCACCAACACTAAACTCTAAAGGCTTACGGCGATTATCCACTTAACTCTTTTGGCGATCTCTTGCTGCCTTAAGTCTTTCCTTAATCTGAAACACCTTATCCGTAGTCTCTTGTACTAGTTCAGGACCAATTAGTTGGCTTGTCCCAACCTCTGCCCATAGAACAGGCGATCTACACTTCCTCCCATATTACATTTCAAATGGTGCACACCTAATACTGGAATGATAGTTGTTATTATAGGAAAACTCAGCTAAAGGTAAATGAGTATCCCAGCTTCCTCCAAATTCGATAGCACAAGCTCTAACTAAATCTTCTAAAGTCTGACTTGTTCGCTCACTTTGCCCATCAGTCTGTGGATGATAAGCAGTGCTCATATCCAATCGTGTATCCAATGCCTTTTGCAACGATTGCCAGAACCGCGAGGTAAACCTACTATCGCGATCAGAGATAATCGACACAGGCACACCATGTCTCGCCACAATCTCATTAATATGAATTCTCGCCAGCTTTTCCCTCTTATAATCCTCACGAATGGCCAGAAAATGTGCAGACTTCGTCAGTCTGTCCACTATGACCCATATCGTGTCATGTCCATTACTTGTTCGAGGCAACTTAGTAATAAAATCCATCGTTATATTCTCCCATTTCCACTCAGGAATTGGCGGCTGCTGTAGTAATCCAGAGGATTTCTGATGTTCAGCCTTAACTTTCAAATAAGTCAGACACTTACTAACATACTCAGCTATTTCCCTCTTCATTCATGGCCACCAATAAGCATCTCTAAGATCATAATACATCTTGTCCGATCCTGGATGAATCGAGTATCTCGTCTTATGAGCCTCATCCATGATCAACTTCCTTACACCTCCTACCAATGGAACCCATATTCTATCTAAGAAATACAGTCCACCATCCTCCTTTTTCTCCATCTGTTGATCCAATCCACGCAACATCTCAGTGGTCGCATTCTCATCCTTAAGAGCTTCCTCTTGCGCTGCCAATATCTTACTCTTAATTCCCGACTACAACGTCATGCACATTGCTCGAACACGCTTAGGTTTAATCCGTTCCTTTCTACTTAAAGCATCAGCTACCACATTCGCCTTTCCAGGATGATAGCGAATCTCACAATCATAATCACTAAACAATTCAATCCATCTTCTTTGTCGCATATTCAGCTCCTTTTGAGTAAAAATATGCTGAAGACTCTTATGATCCGTATAAACAACAATCCTTGTGCCATACAGATAATGTCTCCAATTCTTGAGGGCGAACACTACCGCACCAAGCTCTAAATCATGAGTGGTGTAATTCTTCTCATGAATCTTGAGTTGTCGGGATGCATAAGCTATCACCTTACCCCTCTGCATTAGTACACACCCAAATCCTTGATTCGACGCCTCATAATACACAACAAAATCATCTGGCCCATCAGGTAACGTCAAAATAGCTGCATTACACAAACTATCCTTTAGTGACTGAAAAGCCACCTCTTGTTCTTCTCCCCAAACATACTTCTTGTTCTTCTGAGTCAATAAAATGAGGGGTTTAGCAATTTTTGAAAAATTGGCTATAAATCTTCGGT
Source organism: Artemisia tridentata subsp. tridentata (assembly GCA_021014915.2). Taxonomy (NCBI): domain Eukaryota; kingdom Viridiplantae; phylum Streptophyta; class Magnoliopsida; order Asterales; family Asteraceae; genus Artemisia; species Artemisia tridentata. The sequence goes on along the minus strand of CP139509.1, from coordinate 189,219,660 downwards.
AGTATCCCGCCAATCCTAAGAATGAGCGTATTTCAGACGGCGTCGTAGGAGCCTTCCAGTTCTTGACCGCTTCTATCTTACTAGGGTCTACATGTATTCCTTCACTATTTACCACATGTCCAAGAAAATGTACCTCCTCAAGCCAAAACTCACATTTTGAGAACTTGGCGTACAACTTCTCCTTCTCCAGTAACCCAAGGATCAACTCCTTCGTCTTAGAGTAAATTAGAATGTCATCTATGAACACAATCACGAATCTATCCAAGTAAGGCTTGCAAACGCGATTCATCAAATCCATGAATATCGCAGGTGCATTTGTCAACCCGAATGGCATAACCGTGAACTCAAAGTGTCCATAACGAGTCCTAAAAGCAGTCTTCGGAATATCCTCCTCATACACTCTCAGCTGATGATACCCAGAACGTAGATCTATCTTTGAGAAAAATCGAGAACCTTGCAGTTGGTCAAAGAGATCATCGATTCTAGGAAGAGGATACCGATTCTTAACAGTTAACTTGTTCAATTCCCGATAGTCAATACACATCCGGAATGAACCATCCTTCTTCTTAACAAATAACACAGGTGCTCCCCACGGAGAGTGACTAGGTCGGATAAACCCCTTATCCTAGAGTTCTTGCAACTGCGCGGACAACTCCTGCATCTCAGAGGGTGCTAAACGATATGGGGATTTCGCCACAGGTGCCGCTCCAGGAATCAATTCAATACGGAATTCAACTTGACGGATTGGAGGCAACCCAGACAAGTCTTCAGGAAAAACGCCAGGAAACTCACACACCACAGGAATCTCTTCTATTTTAAGTTCTTTGGCTTTTGCAGTCTTAAGGGTTTTCAAGTCATTCCCTAAGCATTCTCCTTGTATCCGAAATATAACACCACTCTCTAAAAGAATACGAACTACCTTTTCATGGCATATAACCTCGGCCTTATGTTTAGACAACCAGCTCATCCCTATCACCACATCAAAACTCCCATGCCCAAAAGGTATCAAATCAATCATAAACGAAATACCCTCTAACACTATTGTACACTCACGAATAATCTTGTCAACCTCTACCTCCTTACCGCTAGCTATTTCAATCACAATACTAGGTCTAAGTTCACTAGGCTCATCATTCAATAGTCTAGCAAACGAACCAACTTAAATATCACAACATTAGTACCAACAGATAATCGAGGTGTCAGCATATGATAGGTAGAATGGAATCTTACCACCCACACACTCCCACATACAACGGTTTCCCAAACGGTTAAGAGAATACATCTCTAACCATACAACCATCATCAACATGATATCACCTAACATCTACTGCAACATATAACAACAAACATCAATCAATGTAATCATGGTCACAAATCCACGTGTGTGATACCCTTATAATTATGTTCGCGACCATAGTTATAAGGCCTATTCCACACGCATACTTACTTCCAAAACCACACATCTCAATGATAACGCACATATACCACATAGCACCTAATACACAACATAATCCATGCTATCATACTTGCAAATCCACTTATGTTGTGACGCATGTATAATTATGTTGGCCACCATAATTATCTATGCTCCCTTTCACAAGTGTACTTCCTCCTATGACCACACTTCATGCAAACAATCATCTCACATGGAACAATTCCAACGATCATGGAACAATTCCAACGACCACTTTAACTTTATAATCAAAATCAATTGGATAAAACCGATCCAATATTCAGGAGTAATCGTGCTCCAACATGGCTCCAGAAGGCAAAAGACAATATAAGAATTCCAAAACATGACACAAAACAAAAGACGTCGCACAATGGCTCAAGCTCCACTCTCGCACTTGCCTCCCCACTCAGATCGGTTAAACTTACTACCTGCTGCGGACTCCATATCCGAATCCACGTCATTCCATCCTAACTCCCCTTCATCTTTACTCACCCACCCATTCCTGTTTCTTTCTTCCAATTCCGCATGATCCACAAGTACATACAACTCACGAGGTTTAAAAAGAACCACCTTTCCTTCATATGAGAAGTGAGGACACTTCCCAGAGTACTTGGTAACGGCTCCATCTCCAACAGTCACCGTGGTTGCAAACCTCTCCACTTCTTCTCCATCAATGTTTTCCATATACATCCCGTCCTTATCCGAACATAGATTTATGCTAGCGGGAACTCGGATTCTGCGGTTAGTCCGCTTCATCCTACCACTTCCCTTACAACCGGTAGCAAAATGATAGCCCAACGAAACTTCTTACGCGAGGGAGGTGACATACTAAAAGTGACATATATTATACGAAGTATGGGGGTTCAATCGGCGTCCAAAACTCAACAAAACTTCTCATAAACTTAAGAAAAATAGACATATAAAATACCGTACTTATACATAAGCCCTAAATGCAACTATATGAGGGACTCCTAAGTTATAGTCTAGGTTCAACCACCTACTTCTCTATAACCTGGCTTTGATACCAATCTGTCACACCTCGCCAAGGCGGAAACGCGAGTGCAACATCATGGATATCATCACAACACATGGTGTCTAAATAGAGAATTACTATATGCAAATAAATAGAGCAAAGTACAGACACAAAGTGTCGTAACGATACCCCAAAATAAAATAACCAAAACCAATCTCCATAGGTATCTTCATTAAAACATAAAGTACTAATGAAAGACATTTAAGTATCACAATCAAAATCCAACTTATTCAAATTAAAAAACATAAAGATGAATCATTCTCAAATGCAACTAAGTCCCGTCTAGTCGCTTCCTTCTACCTTAGCCTTAGAATGCTCACCTGAAAATGATGCTTAAAAACGTCAACATAATGTTGGTGAGATTCATAGGTTTAAGACACACAATATCATTCAAAGCAACCAGTTTGCTGTGATTATAAAACATAGCAGGACAACAAGTATAGTTACCATATAAGATAACATGCAATCACCAAAACCAACTAACGGGACGGAACGTGCCCACCGATCCAAATATCATATCCAACATTAATTGGGACGGAACGTGCCCACCGATCCAAATACCACATCACTCATAAATTGGGACGGAACGTGCCCACCGATCCCAGAATCACATCACATCGCAATATCATAACATGTAGCATAAACACGATAACCACTTACACGTCCATGCATTTATTAGACACATAATCACAGTAACTTAAAAATCATAATTTAACACATGCATCATTCCCATCCCAATTTAAAACAAAGTAAAAATGGTACTATGAACTCACCTCAACCTTGCGGCTTCCAAATTATCAACTCACAAATCTATACAACAAAATAAGATCATATTGCACGTGACCAAGCTAAAAGCTATAGTCCATGTAACACACATATGATGGATGTCTAAGGTTCATATAACCCACCATGGATCACCTAGACTCCATACTAATCATTACCGAACACTTACACTCACTAAATCCCTTGAATAAACTTTTCCAGAAAACGCATATTTTTAGGGTACATTTACCCACATAAAATCATAGCAAAATAAGCTCCACAACTCACACCAAAAATTCACCATGGTCCTTCATAAGCATACAAGATTCTCCCAGAAGGCCATGCACTAAAACACACACAAGTACTCAATGAAAAATCAAACATGACAACTATCCATATTCGGATCTGAACACACACCAAAAAGTTTTGACCTAACGGACATACTTGCACAACTTATTATCGGCTAATTTTCGCGTGGAAGTCAAAGATAATATAGAACTAAATTCCCATAGAAGGGTTAACCCTAAATACACTTTTAAAGCCACCATTGACCTCAATACTTTTAACCCAAATCTGTCCCGGTTTAACAGTTTTGACACCTTAACTTAGAAAAATCGTTTGACTGACTTCCCGACCTCAAAATCACTCGTGGCTGGACTTTTTGGAAAGCTCTTTCTCTGAACTACAATCTAGACTCAAAATTAGTGATCTAACTCATCTCCATCTATTAAATATCATCGAATCTTTACAGCCATACAATTCTGTCAGAACCTTAACTCATTAATTAACAAGTTTTACGCTCAAATCTTTTCACCAATCACCCTAATATTGCTAATTAATGATCCCAACATGTTTTATAAAATTAATTTACAGAAAACTCATAAACCCTAGATCCATCACAATTTGTATTACATGAATCAAAACAATATTTAAACAATTAATTGAATACAAGTATCAAAAAATTATACCTTGTTCTTGATTTTAGCTTCAAAAATAAAAACCCTAATTTTCTCTTCTCTTTTCTCTCTTGGTCGACCGGTTTTTCACAAAAGAGGGGTTAGGGTTGTTTTGGTTTTGTATTTATAATGCACTAAGGAAGATTCTAGATAAACTTTTAATTAGTAATTATATTTGAGATTAAATTTGGTTTCCTAATTCCCCCCAATAACCCAATTCGGCCGCCCCTCCCCTCCTATATATATTTTTATTATTTTTATTAAAATTAATTATTACACTTAAAAGCTTTTACTCTTGATATTTTATAAAAACCTATACCGAAACTTAACGTCTTACGCGACAATTCTCCATTTCACGACAACCTGAATAATTATCATTTTCAAAACAAAGTTTTCAAAAATAGAATTTCACACTCTCTGAAAATATAACCCATAAAAACAACCTCCACGTAACTTACTAACTCTCAAATACTTGAACGGAGACTTGTTACGCAAAACCACAAAACACCAAAATTATCCAAGTCCTTTCTACGCCACCAAGGCGGTCAAAACGAACTTATCCATAGTCAATACTACTCAAATCATAATGACAACCTCACACCAAGGGATTTAGTGCCAACACACGTACTTACCACACATATATCACACGTAAACACATAATACACACCAAACAAAAGTTAGATGGGTTGAGACTATTAGTCAAACTAACCTGCTAAAATCACGGTTGTTACATTATCCCCCACTTAGGGAAATCTCGTCCCGAGATTTAGCTACTTGTCTCACCAACCACATCAGCAAACAAATTTGGGTACTTAGACCTCACCTGATCCTCACGTTCCCAAGTAAACTCAGGACCACGCTCCGAATTCCAACGCACATTTACTAAAGCTATCTTACCACGTTCCAAACTCTTGACCTCTCGGTCCATAATCTCAACAGGTTCTTCGACAAAACGAAGGGTCCTGTTAACCTTAATTTCATCTAATGGCACATGCAAACTAGCATCCGCCAAACATTTCTTCAGATTAGATACGTGAAACGTATCATGTACACCGCTTAACTCCTCGGGCAATTTCAACCGATACGCTACATGTCCAATCCTTTCCGTAATCTCAAATAGCCCTTCATATCTTGGTGCTAATTTACCTTTCTTACCAAAACGTACAACACCTTTCCAAGGAGACACTTTCAGCATCACAAGATCACCAACACTAAACTCTAAAGGCTTATGGCGATTATCCGCATAACTCTTTTGGCGATCTCTTGCTGCCTTAAGTCTTTCCTTAATCTGAAACACCTTATTCGTAGTCTCTTGTACTAGTTCAGGACCAATTAGTTGGCTTGTCCAAACCTCTGCCCATAGAACAGGCGATCTACATTTCCTCCCATATAACATTTCAAACGGTGCACACCTAATATTGGAATGATAGCTGTTATTATAGGAAAGCTCAGCTAAAGGTAAATGAGTATCCTAGCTTCCTCCAAAGTCGATAGCACAAGCTCATAATTTGGGACGAAACGTTGATGAACTCAAATAAGTACATTTTATTACTATCATTTATCCTATTAATTTGACTTGTTTTATTATATTATGTATGAGGATTGATACTTAATCGTTTACTTTTGTAATTCTCAGGTAAAAACAAGCATTTGGTGAAACTTGGCGATTTTAGACTAATTATGGAGCAAAACATGCAAGAAGTTAAGAGTCTACTGAAATGTACAAGATCAAGACAAATCTGCTCCAGATGCGCCGCATCTCACTTATTACATACGGCGCATCACTATCAAGATTTCACCAGATACGATCCAAGATACAAGAGGACATGCGCCGCATCTATTTATGGAGTTACGCCGCATCTTCTGGCGGTGTACGAATATTCCTGAATATATTAATCTTGGACCCCACGCGAAGTTAAGTCAATGCGCCGCATCTATTTACTAGATGCGCCGCATCTTACCCTCAGACAGAAACTATAAATACCCCAAGACTAGACGAATTTGTGAGCACATATTATATACGAGGTACGAAGACCAGAGAAACCTAAGGCCGAATTCAGACGAATAGGCAGCACAAGACACACCCGAATGAAGATACAAGAGCTGTAAGAAGGTGCTGCATGTGTTTAATTCATTAAGTAGTTTTGTTTTATTGTGTTAGTAAACTTTAATTCATCAGGATTGATGGCTTGTGTAATGTGACAACGAAAAGATTGCACTCCCTTAAAACTGCTTTCCCATCAATTAAAGTTTATATGTTGATGTATTTGGTTACTACTTATTAGTGCATTGATAACCTCTGTGTTTATTAGTGGCCTGCGCATTTGACTACGGAAGAGAATGTGGCTCCCACGGTTGTTACTAAATTGATCACTTAGGAATAACTTTTAGACATAAGTAATCATTAAGGGTTTACTCGCCGATAAGAATAGGGCCAACGAGAAAGGGTTAACTACATACACTTCATATAAAACTATCAATAAAACAAGTGACAATCTACTCAATCATCAGGACAGATCTTCTTATTGTCTCAAGTATTTATCTGTGTACGTGTGTGCTATTCGCTGATTCGTGCCTATTGGTTTAGTTTATTATTTAATTGCAACCAAATCGTGCCAGTCTCTCAGGCTGAACCCCCTTGCGTTAGATTAGGTTGTATAGCTAACTTAATATATTAAAATACTGATTAGAATAACTAGATAATACGTTCCACTCTTAGTGATCGACACTCTACTTACCATTATATTCATACTGACCGGGTACACTGCTCGTTAAGTGTGTGTGTTATTGATAAGTCGGCTAAATATAAATTTAAAACTTGCGTAGGCATTAAAACTGCTAAACCGCAACGACACATCGCACGCATCAAGTTTTTGGCGCCGCTGCCGAGGAGTGAATTTATCTATTTGCTAGTTTTATTGGTATTTTTCTGTTTTTAGTTTATTTTTGTGTGTTTGGTTTATTTGTTTTATCGTTTGTTTGTTGTCTGTGTGTCTGTCTCAGAAGGGAGATACGGCGTATTCTTGTCTGTGAATACGGCGCATCTATCTGTTTCAATACGGCGTATTCTTGTCTGTGAATACGGCGTATTGACGCTCTGTGGGCAAAAAAAAATTTTAGTTTGTGTGATTTTTAATTTTAAAATTTTCTAAAAAAAAAAAAAAAAAAAAAAAAAAAAAAAAAGATTGCAGGAAGCTAATACGGCGTATCCATTGTCTGTTGGATACGGCGTATTAACTTGTGCCTTATACGGCGTATCCATTGTCTGTTGGATACGGCGTATCCATCTTCTGTGACCTAAAAATATTTTTCGTTTTTTATTTTTTGTGTTTAATTAATTTTTATTAGTTTAGTTTTTACTTTTGTTTCGTCTACTGCTGTTCTTGGTTGTTTATCTTTCAGGTAATAATGAAGATGGACAATCCAGACATTACTATGGAAGAATATATGAGACTTGAAGAGGAAAGAGCCTTGAGCAATAATGGGATCTACGATTGGGAAAGAGCAAGATATGGTGCACAAGTCATCGAGGATAAGGAACTCACGATGGAAGAATACTTGTTATTGAAGCAGGAAAAGTCAGGGAAAGAAAGAAACAAATTGCCATTTCGACACACTTGGACTTTATCAAATGATGATGAAGAAGAATCATACGATTTTGGTGCAATTAGGTTTCCGGCAATAGTTATTGATGATGTTATTTCTCCGGAAGTTGCCCAAGATGAAGAAGAGTCACAAGTGTTTGATTTGAATGAAAATTCGGCAATTGTTTACAAAGAAGCTTATTCATCCGAAACTGCTTATGATGTAAATGAAGATGAATATGGGACAATGGTGTATAGTGCTATTACTTGTAATTTTCCACCCGAGATGGAAAATATATTCTCATCATATCAAAAACACCATGATAATATTCCCTCGGATGAAGATAATGAGTATTCTGATATTGAAAAGTTTGATGCTATTGCGTACGATGGCATACCGCAATTACCACAACAAACGGAAGTATTTAGGTGTGGAGCGGATGAGCCAGATTATGACCCCACAAAGGATTTTGAAGAAATGTAGGATGACTTATTTGAGGCGGCTATTCGGGATAAAGCTGATATTGCAAGACCACTAGTTGAAGATGGAGATTCACAAGATGAATTGGAATCACTTACAACACAAAGTGGTACAAATTTATTTAATATTATTAATCCCGTTACTAATAATCTTGCTAGTTTTCCTAAACAGGTTGCAAAACAAAAGAATGATGAGTTCAAATTCATTAAACTACCTATTGAAGCACATGAAGCACCTGTAACCAACCCGTATTTGGTGGAGCTCGAGGAAGAATTTGGTGATGAGCTCTTAAACATTGCTATGATTGATGAAGATGATGATTTAGACCCTATGAAGTATATAGAGGAACTCGAACTTTTACTAGCCAAAGACCCTTTCTCATCTTCTGCGGAAGTCAAGGGACGCCTTACTACCAAAGAGACTAACCAAGAAGAAACGAGACTCATTTTTCCTCAACGTACTACTCTTTCAGATGAAAAGGTTAAGTCATCCAATTTATCAACCAAACCGGGTAAGGATAGGAAAGATGTACATATATTGCCAAAGTATGATTTTTATTTATTTCTTCCATCTTTACTAGCAAATTTACACTCCTATAGTGTTTATTGCTATTATCACCCGCACTTGATTCCAAGTGGGGGGAACAATACCCTATTACATAGTAAATAAGGGTAGAGTCAGGCTCGTGACTCGAACAAAAACAAGCGCTTCGTGGGAGGCAACCCATGCTTGTCTTTTATTTTCTTTTTTGTTTATTTTACTTTCCTGTGTTTATTTTTATTTGTTTTTTCTGCATGACTGATGTCGTTGTATTGTGCTTATACAAAAGATACGGCGCATCTGTTTTCATAGATACGGCGTATTGCGTTTAATTTTTATAAAATACAACGCGTTTAATAAATTCGATACGACACATCTTTCCCCAAGATACGGTGTATCCTGTTTTTAATAAGAAATTTTTCTAAGCGATAATGTCATACGACGCATCTGTTTTAACAGATACGGCGTATTTATTATTTTAATTAAAAACAGTTTTTCGAATTATTAAACGAATACGACGCATCGATCTTTATCGATACGGCGCATCTACTAAATCAAAAATCGATTATATTTATTAAAATCTGAATTCGTTACGATTTTTGATAATTTAAACTTGATACGGCGCATTCTAATTTCTAAGCGGCGTATCTATTTTCTGAAAAAAGTCTGATTAAATTTTAACGATTGTAAGATACGGCGTATCCAACTTTTTGGATACGGCGCATCGTCTGCAGATATCAGCTATTTTTATTCTTATATCCGTTTCTAAATTCATTAATCTTCTAGCGAACAGATGCTACTGACGATTTTACCTATGATAACAGGTTTTGCTATGGAAGATATGTCAATGAACGGATATCTTGCTAAAGGAACAAAACAACATGATTAATGGATTGGCAATTGAGTGCACCAATTGTCAACGGTGCTTAACAAAGTTCTTTTGGTAAAACACGATTTAAAAGGGATTACAACTAGAGGCGGAAAGTCAACCTTTCAAATGTGATCGGTATTAAGGAGCTGAACGTGAGTCTAACTTGAAGACTCTGGAATAAAGACAAGTGCTGACCGGGAGACAACCCGGATTTATCTTTTAATTTTCTTTTCTGTGTCGAGTATGTCAGACCTGCAGAAGATGCGGCGCATCTCCATCATAAGATGCGACGCATCACATGCACTGGTCATATCTTATTTAATTTTCTGCATTTTTTATTTTTGACTTTAAAACTTTCTGTCAGTTTATCTAATGCGGCGCATCCCTGGTTAAGGATGCGACGCATCTTTTATTCTGATTCATATTTATTCCAGGCTCAATACGGCGTATCTTTTTCTATAAGATACGGCGTATCGACTGACCTGATGATTTGCAGTTTAATATTTACTACAGGTTGTTGATGCGGCGTATCCAATATTCCATGGATACGGCGCATCGACACTCTGACCTGTAATTTTTAGTATTTTTTTTTTCTAACCAATGATTAACGAGATGTTCTCGAGTCTATTTTTCTGTGGTCTCTATATTTTAACAGGTCTGGACAATTGAAGGTATTGATGAACTCCCATATTACATGAGCTCACATTCTTACATTGGAGGATCATACCGAGCAAATCTCAGGGGAGTTTTCCGTTCTAATTCTTTTAATTTCCTGTTTTTAATTTCAAATTAAACAACGAGGACGTTGTTTATCTGAAGTGGGGGGATGGAGAATTAGAACGTTTACTTGTCCTTATTTTTCAAAAATATGCTTAATATGTACTTAATATGCTTAAATTTAAATATTTTTAGCATGTTTTTGTTTAAAGTCTAAATTACATAGCTGCACACATGACGTTATTTTCAAAAATTGTGATTTTCAAAATTCACAAATCTATGAGTGTGCCGGTGACTTGTAAACTTTAGAACTTGGCTTGTATACTATTCGAGACCACCATAATAAGTATTATATTTATATAATTGGAATGACTTGTCTAAATTGGTAAATTTCTAGGATTACACCCAAAAAGCCTATTATATGTTATGTGATATTAACTAACTACACTGGTTAGTTAATCCCCGTATAAACCCTTTTGTTACTCTCACTTTTAGAGTAAGATACCCCTAGAAAAACACTCAGAGCCATTCCTTTCGTTTCTTACACCTTTGTTAAAATGTTTCGTTACACCCTTACACCTTAGCCTACCCTGTAGATTAAAATCCGTGGTTGGTTAATTGCTTTAGGCAAAGTGTGTTTTCTTACATTACCTGTGTTCGCGTGCGTAATTCATTATCTATGGTTAGGTCAGGAAATTGCACAATGCAATTGGAGTGAAAGTAAATATTGTATATCTTTGAGTTTATTTTTTTCGTGTGTTTACTACTTTCACTATTACCGTTATTTCTAAAAGTATGAAAAGTATAGAAAAATTATCCAGAGTTATCGTTATAGTGATGTGGTGAAATTTTACACATCTATGTTTTTTTTTTTTTTTTTTTTTTTTTTTTTTTTTTTTTTTTTTTAAATCGAAAAAGTAAGAAAAGAAAAAGAAAAAAAGAAGAGTTGGATGTTTGTTTTAACCAACTTATGTAAAGTTTTGTATTAAGTGGTCGATATCACCACTAGTTGTTGTATATTATATCTATGGATTGAATGGGAGTTGGCAGTTATGGGAACGCCAACTAAGGTTTATTCTTTGATTGAGATCTTGTTGAGTATAATTCGTGTCTACCTAAAGCGTGTGTTTCAAGTGTTAAAGCTTGAGTTATTCTATGATATGAGTCTTATTCATGGGATGGTTGGGATAGTGATTAACCACACTTAGGATTTTAATTTATCTGTTTTGTTTATTTTTCATTTTACACCAATTTATATCCCAAATATTATCCATACCCTGTATTATTCTTTATCCAACCAAACCTTTGATTTATTGAGATTAGGGATTTGAGCAATCTTAAGTATCGTAGTCGTGGATTCGGCTATGTATTTATGATTTTGTCGCCCTTTTTGATATAATATTATTGGTAAAGTTTGGACCTATCTTTAGCCTATTCGAGTTAAGGATTTGAGCAATTGCAAGTATCGTGTTCGTGGATTCGATCATGTATTTGTGATTTTGTCGTCTTTTCTGGAATTTGAGATCGATAGAGATTAAGGAGAATAATTAACCCTTAAACCTCAAAACTCTTTTTTCCGCTTTAGACTTGTTATTCCTTGGCTTTAGTGGGGGAGATGTGTATACTTGCCAAGCTTATGATAGAATATTCGTCGCGACTGGACAGTTAAACGATTAGATTTGCTTTTATCAAATTATTTTATTTTACTTCTTATTCGTTAAGTGTTTGGTTGTGTGATTATGACAAAAATGAATACATGCTTAAATATAAAAATAAATCCTAATATCTTTTAGGATACATTTTCATAAGATTAATTCTAAGGTTTACTTGGGGACAAGTAAAGTTCAAGTGGGGGGATATTTGATGAACTCAAATAAGTACATTTTATTACTATCATTTATCCTATTAATTTGACTTGTTTTATTATATTATGTATGAGGATTGATACTTAATCGTTTACTTTTGTAATTCTTAGGTAAAAACAAGCATTTGGTGAAACTTGGCGATTTTAGACTAATTATGGAGCAAAACATGCAAGAAGTTAAGAGTCTACTGAAATGTACAAGATCAAGACAAATCTGCTCCAGATGCGCCGCATCTCACTTATTACATACGGCGCATCACTATCAAGATTTCACCAGATACGATCCAAGATACAAGAGGACATGCGCCGCATCTATTTATGGAGTTACGCCGCATCTTCTGGCGGTGTACGAATATTCCTGAATATATTAATCTTGGACCCCACGCGAAGTTAAGTCAATGCGCCGCATCTACTTACTAGATGCGCCGCATCTTACCCTCAGACAGAAACTATAAATACCCCAAGACCAGACGAATTTGTGAGCACATATTATATACGAGGTACGAAGACCAGAGAAACCTAAGGCCGAATTCAGACGAATAGGCAGCACAAGACACACCCGAACGAAGATACAAGAGCTGTAAGAAGGTGCTGCATGTGTTTAATTCATTAAGTAGTTTTGTTTTATTGTGTTAGTAAACTTTAATTCATCAGGATTGATGGCTTGTGTAATGTGACAACGGAAAGATTGCACTCCCTTAAAACTGCTTTCCCATCAATTAAAGTTTATATGTTGATGTCTTTGGTTACTACTTATTAGTGCATTGATAACTTCTGTGTTTATTAGTGGCCTGCGCATTTGACTACGGAAGAGAATGTGGCTCCCACGGTTGTTACTAAATTGATCACTTAGGAATAACTTTTAGACATAAGTAATCATTAAGGGTTTACTCGCCGATAAGAATAGGGCCAACGAGAAAGGGTTAACTACATACACTTCATATAAAACTATCAATAAAACAAGTGACAATCTACTTAATCATCAGGACAGATCTTCTTATTGTCTCAAGTATTTATCTGTGTACGTGTGTGCTATTCGCTGATTCGTGCCAATTGGTTTAGTTTATTATTTAATTGCAACCAAATCGTGCCAGTCTCTCAGGCTGAACCCCTTTGCATTAGATTAGGTTGTATAGCTAACTTAGAATATTAAAATGCTGATTAGAATAACGAGATAATACGTTCCACTCTTAGTGATCGACACTCTACTTACCATTATATTCATACTGACCGGGTACACTGCTCGTTAAGTGTGTGTGTTATTGATAAGTCGGCTAAATATAAATTTAAAACTTGAGTAGGCATTAATACTGCTAAACCGCAACGACACATCGCACGCATCAAACGTGCCCACCGATCCAAATACCACATCACTCATAAATTGGGACGGAACGTGCCCACCGATCCAAGAATCACATCACATCGCAATATCATAACATGTAGCATAAATACGATAACCACTTACACGTCCATGCATTTATTAGACACATAATTACAGTAACTTAAAAATCATAATTTAACACAAGCATCATTCCCATCCCAAGTTAAAACAAAGTAAAAATGGGACTATGAACTCACCTCAACCTTGCAGCTTTCAAATTATCAACTCACAAATCTATACAACAAAATAAGATCATATTACACGCGACCAAGCTAAAAGCTATAGTCCATGTAACACACATATGATGGATGTCTAAGGTTCATATAACACACCATGGATCACCTAGACTCCATACTAATCATTACCGAACACTTACACTCACTAAATCCCTTGAATAAACTTTTCCAGAAAACGCAGATTTTTAGGGTACTTTTACCCACATAAAATCACAACAAAATAAGCTCCACAACTCACACCAAAAATTCACCATGGTCCTTTATAAAAATAAAAGCTTCTCCCAGAAGGCCATGCACTAAAATACACACAAGTACTCAATGAAAAATCAAACATGTCAACTATCCAGATTCGGATATGAACACAAACCAAAAAGTTTTGAACTAACGGACATACTTGCACAACTTATTATCGGCTAATTTTCTCGTGGAAGTCAAAGATAATATAGAAATCAATTCTCACCGAAGGGCTAACCCTAAATACACTTTTAAAGCCACCATTGACCTCAATACTTTTAACCCAAATCTATCCCGGTTTAACAGTTTTGACACCTTAACTTAGAAAAATCGTTTGACTGACTTCCCGACCTCAAAATCACTCGTGGCCGGACTTTTTGGAAAGCTCTTTCTCTGAACTACAATTTAGACTCAAAATTAGTGATCTAACTCATCTCCATCTATTAATATCATCGAATCTTTACAGCCGTATAATTCTGTCAAAACTTTAACTCATTAATTAACAAGTTTTACGCTCAAATCTTTTCACCAATCACCTTAATATTACTAATTAATGATCCCAACATGTTTTATAAAATTAATTTACAGAAAAATCATAAACCCTAGATCCATCACAATTTGTATTAGATGAATCAAAACAATATTTAAACAATTAATTGAATACAAGTATCAAAAAATTATACCTTGTTCTTGATTTTAGCTTCAAAAATAAAAACCCTAATTTTCTCTTATCTTTTCTCTCTTGGTCGACCGGTTTTTCACAAAAGAGGGGTTAGGGTTGTTTTGGTTTTGTATTTATAATGCACTAAGGAAGATTCTAGATAAACTTTTAATTAGTAATTATATTTGAGATCAAATTTGGTTTCCTAATTCTCCCCAATTACCCAATTCGGCCGCCCCTCCCCTCCTATATATATATATATATATATATATATATATATATATATATTTTTTTTTTTTTTTTTATTAAAATTAATTATTACACTTAAAACCTTGTACTCTTGATATTTTATAAAAAACCTATACCGAAACTTAACGTCTTACGCGACAATTCTCCATTTCACGACAACCTGAATAATTATTATTTTCAAAACACAGTTTCCAAAAATAGAATTTCACACTCTCTGAAAATATAACCCATAAAAACAACCTCCACATAACTTACTAACGCTCAAATACTTGAACGAAAACTTGTTACGCAAAACCACAAAATACCAAAATTATCCAAGTCCTTTTTACGCCACCAAGGCGGTCAAAACGAACTTATCCATAGTCAATACTTCTCAAATCATAATGACAACCTCACACCAAGGGATTTAGTGCCAACACACGTACTTACCGCACATATATCACACATATATTACACGTAAACACATAATACGCACCAAACAAAAGTTAGATGGGTTGAGACTATTAGTCAAACTAACCTGCTAAAATCACGATTATTACAATATTTTTATGCTGGAGACTAGAATGTATGGAAATTGCTCCAAAGAATTTTACTTCTTGCCCATATATACAATCTAACCTCCGTGCAACAATATCTGTCAATCGTCCAAATCGTAACATTTGTCCTTTGTAATACTTTCCAAAGCTACCTTTCTGAATGAGATTTTCAGCAGCAAAGTTGCTAGTGGCGGTCACTATCACGGGAAGTGGGATATGTAGGTGAATAAACTCTGAATACAATTTGCCTATCTGAAAAAGCAAAAACAACTGGAGGATAAGAAGAGGCAGAAGGGCAAGTCACTTAAGGAATTAAGGCTATGTATTACGATAAGAGTCATAGAAGAATAATTATTCATCAACTAAATTTGGCTCTTTTTTGCTTTCTGACAACTGACTACAAAATAAGAAACAATTACAGAAGCAAGTTTTTTTTATGCCTGTGTTATAATGACGGTACCTATTTTTTTATTCCAACCCTGTCTATGACATAGAGTTGGTATCTTTGACTTAGTATTTGTTTGCACCTTTTTGTCCTTTTTTTTTTTTTTTTTTTTTTTTTTTTGTAATGTTTTTTTTTTGTGTTTATTTGTTACGTTTATATAATTAACGTTTAATGTATTTTTATTTAATTAACAACAACAATAATAGCACGTTAAACATTACCACATTAAACAACTACAACAACAACTGTTATTATTCAATTAAACAACAACATTAACACATTATTTAAAAATAACAACATCTACTACATATGAAGATTATTCATTTCATTTAAAAGATCATGAAGCCTTGCACCCGACTGACAAGCGTGATCCTCAGGATTCCTTGCCAATTCTAACTCCATCTCCAGCGTCTTTATTCTTGTCATCAACAGCTTGTTTCTTGCGTTGAAGAAGAGGCTTGACTAAAGTGCTTCTTTTGAAACACATCATTCCACATAAAGTACCGACAACCATAGTCATTTGTTCCTGGCTGTTACATGTTAAGAAAATAATAAGAAATGTATTATTAACAAACAAATAATTTACATAACTAAGCAAACGTATGATTACTTACCACTGAAAGAGGACATGCGTAATACGGTCGACCATAACTAGCTTCTTTACGGGATATCCTCTCTATAATGAATCCGTTCTGACAGCGACACATGTAAGGATTATTTTGTTCCACCTGGCCAAAGAATTAATTCAAATGATACAAACAGTTATTTACAACATAAACATAAATAAGTAATGTATTGTTAATTTAAATAATACAAGAATAAAGTCAACCACAGAGGAAAACGAATAATCGGATAGGAAGACTAAGCTTGTTTTATATATATATATATATATATATATATATATATATATATATATATATATATATATATATATATATATCAAAAGATAGAGTGTTCACAAAATTACAAGCTCGTCAATAGTTAGTTCTAAGATACTACACTTATTTATTTAGTCGATCGTAATATATTTCAGTTAATCTTGGTTAATTGAAAGATTTACCAAGTAATTTATCAGATCCGTAAGTTTTGATTAAAACGCCTAATTTTTAAAAATTAGGGTTTCTTGAAAAATTGATTTCAGTTAATCTTGGTTAATTATGCATGTACAGGACATAGAGTTGGTATCTTTGACGGGATGTGTTATAAGAACGGGGTCTATCTGCCTGTGTTATAAAGACGGTCCCTATTATTTTATTCCAACCCTTTCTATTGTTCTTATAACACAACCCTCTTTATAACATAGGCCTTATGAAACTGCTTATATGCTTTATAAGCAGTTTGTTATTTTAAGCAGATTTGAAACTTGGTTTAAGCAGTTTGCTTATGCAACTTGATAAGCAGTTTGATTTAAGCAGTTTGTTTTAAAAAAAAGGCAATGATGATTTAAAAAAAATTGATTTTGGCGTGGCATTTCCAAATGGAGGCAAAAAAAACTTAATTTTGCAACCTTTGATGTTGCAGCCAATGAATTAATAAAACTTGCTTATGTTGCAGCAATATATAATCTGAGCCTAATGTTTTGTATACATGTAATATTGTATTAGCGTATAGGCAAGATTATTACCTCTTGTCTGTTAAATGGTGAATCTTGTGTGTTAAATGGTGAATTCGACATTTCGGCAGCCTAAGATATTTGTTGTAGTGTTTGTGCAACTGATTGTGTTTCACTTGTGTGCAATCTGCTTCTTTGTGGTTTGTTAGAATACTGATTGAGAGTTTCTTTGTGATACTGCTTTGTTGGATTTGTGATACTGCTTTGTTGGATTTGTGATACTGCTTTGTTGGCTTGTGTTTCACTTGTGTGTAATCTGCAATCTGCTTTGTTTGTGATACTGATTGAGGGTTGGAATAAATAAATAGGGACCGTCCTAATAACACAGGCCATCAAGCCTTTACTGTCTTGTGAGAATCTTTACTATTCTCTTGTGAGAACTTGCAGGTTTGAGAATATTTACTATTCTCTTGTGAGAAATTGCAGTTTGAGAATCTTTACTTTTGCCTTGTGAGAACTTTGTTGTACACAGTCTGAGCTTGTGGAATCTGAGCTTGTGAGACTTGTGTAACACGTGTTTTGTGTGGAATGTGAGCTTGTGAGACTTGTGTGCAATCTGCACTTGGACAAATGGTTTTCTAAAAAGGCGATGACGAATGGTTTTCTAAAAACCGAATGGATGGCAAAGTGATATTTTTATCACTTTGCAACCTTCATATCCGAGCCTAACATATTTGTGACTTAATTATTTTCAGACTATAAGGCGATGACGATTACGTGTTAATCTGAGCCTGCTTTGCTTGTGTGCAATCTGCACTTGGACAAAAAAAAGTGTTTTGTGTGCAAACTGCACTTGGACAAAAAAGTGCAATCTGCACTTGGACAATTGTAGTTTGAGAATCTTGCCTTGTGAGAACTTTGTTGTACCTGACTGAGCTTGTGAGACTTGTGTAACATGTGTATTGTGTGGAATGTGAGCTTGTGAGACTTGTGTGCAATCTGCACTTGGACAAATGGTTTTCTAAAAAGGCGATGACGAATGGTTTTCTAAAAACCGAATGGATGGCAAAGTGATATTTATCACTTTGCAACCTTCATATCCGAGCCTAACATATTTGTGACTTAATTATTTTCAGACTATAGCACTTGGACAAAAAAAAGTGTGTTTTGTGTGCAAAATGCACTTGGACAAAAAAGTGAAAGCTTAGACAAAAATTGGACCAAAAATAAATAAAAAACGAAGCAAAAGACAAAATTTGAAAAAAAAAAAAAAAAAAAAAAAAAAAAAAAAAAAAACCAACAACAAAACGACAAAAAAGGACAAAAGTTGGACAAAAACTGGAAAAAAGTACCCTACCTAGTGGGAGGGTTTTTGCTAGACCCCGTTCTTATAACACAACCCTTTTTTTATGCTTCTATTCGGGTTATAATACGGGTCTTGTGAAATTTAAGAAGGGTTAATATACTAACGTGTTATTCAACTTTGCGTAAATATTCACCTAAATTACTGTATTTTATTTTTGTTCAATTGGTTTATTAAACTTTTAGGAACCGATCATTTAAATTACTATACTTTTTGTACTTGTTGTAGCCGTTTGTAAAGGGTGATCTGACCATATTTAAATGAAAGATGAGTCGCACACTACACAAAATGATTTGGACACTCTAATTAATTGTGGTTGAACATTTATACCGTCACAGAGATGAAAATGTATGGATAATTGTGAAGGTATAAATGTCTAAACGCAATAACTTAGAGTGTTAATCATTTTATAGAGTGTGCAAATCACCTCTTTATTTAAATATTAACCAAAACAATTTTTGTAGTTTTGTATGAAGCTTAGGTCATCTACAATGCATCAAGTTTTTAAAGACTTGATGCATTTAATGTTTTGTTCTACAAATTAATACATAAGTCATATAATGTTAATAGCTTGTTGTTTTTTTTGGCAAAGACTCGGTGTTGTACAAGTCATTTTTCAAAAAGTCTTTATCTCAATGGTTTAAATAATGCAAATAGCTTTTTTAAATAGTAAAAAGTCATGTGTAAACTCAACTCATTGCAGATGTTCTTAAACAGCCTCAAGTTTATTTAAATATAAAGTTGACCTCTAGACTCATAAAAGCTTTATGTTTGCTCAAATAGCCCCTCAAGTTATGAAGAAAGAAAATTTAACGCCAAATTTATATAAATCTATAATTTAATTCTTTTTCGCATCAGTTTTCTCATTTTGTTAACAACTTTTTGAAATAACATTTTGTTATTAACACCTATAGGTGTCAATTTGTACGCAAAATAAATAAATAAAAAAAAAGCTAATTTGAGCACATTTGTAAAAGATTTGGGCACATTTAGCCCTTTTTTTTTCTTTCAAAATGGGCATATATTGCTCATTTAAAAGTTAAATGTGCACAAACGAGCACATATTTTCTCTCAATTGAAGAACATTACAATTGTTTTTAAGGTTTTGCTAACAAGTGCCCACTAGGCACAAGTTAGTATTTAGTTAATAAACACAAACTTTCTTAATTTACCAAAAAATGCATTAAATGCAAATTAAATTAAGTGATAAATTACTATATGAACATAATTTTCTCTTAAATAAACCATAACATACAGGGCACGTGTTATCAAAACCGTTGTTTTTAATATAAATGAGGTGTTACTTTTGAGGAATTTATATTGTCGTTTTGGGTCTTTTCTAATGCGATTCATATAACATGCGTCCGTTTGGCCAGTACTCGTTTCGGCCCTAGGCCGTTTGAACCATAGCCCGTGCCCGCCCATTTTGCCACCTCTATATAACACCATTAATATATAAGTGTCGTAAGAACAATTAACGTGAAAATGAAAATCTACGAATTATACGACTCTTGTAATATTAGGCACATTTCAGAAAAGCTAAAGTAGTTAAAACAATGAGATGTTTTATTTGAATATTAAAAAAAGAAAAAAGAAAAAATCTTTTTGTGAGTAACACATGTAACATTAGTTGTAAGTCAAAGAAAGTAGTTAAAACAAGAGTTGAATATCCAAGTTGATACTTAATCAAGTTTTGTGGGATCAGTGAAAGAAAGAAATACATGAAGGACCTAGTGCGCAGTTTTGGATTTTAATTAAAGAAGAGTAAATTACACAGATGGTTATCATGTTTGGTTCGTCTTTCACCTGTGTACTTTGACTTTTTTTTCTTCTTAGAAGGGACTTTTGACTTCTTTTCTTCAGTCCTACAAACTTTCTTCTAAAAAGATGAACTATCCAAGTTGACTACTTGGAAGTTCCCTTTAGTTATAGTTATAAGAGCACAAAGTGCAGTGAGCACCCCAACTTACTCATTTGAGGTCATCGGTGTCACATCACTTTAACAAACCTCCACAACTAACTCCCTCACTACCAACTAACTACCACTTACTCATTTGGGGCCTACCACTTACAACTTTATTTAAAAAACTTGAAAAAAAAAAAAAAAAAAAAAAAAAAACTGACAAAAGTACATGCAAACCCTCGTCGTGCAGACGACGAGCTTGCTAGTGGCGAAAAAAGATGAACCACCCCGGTATGGTGGCTAGCTGTAGCGAGCTTGCCACTTGGACTGGCGAGGTATGGCTAGCCTTGCACCGGGTGCTCTAATGCGGAAAAGATTGTTCTTGAACCATGAAGGAAACTTAGTCCCCGTGCAGCCCCGATGCATATGCGCAGGCGTTGATTCCAAGAGAGATCAGGGCTACTTAGATGCTTGTCAAGACTTCCGTAAGACGCATACTCGCAAACCACTATCATCTCACCACTTTCATTACAACAGCCTAAGTGAGAGATAAGATTTTCATGTCTGAATAGAGAAAGTATCAGGATCTCTGGAGAAACAATCTTGATCATGTCAAAATATTCACGGTCTCCTTGCCCATATTTTCTTTCCATACGCTTCAAAGCCACCATGATGAGCCCTTCTGATAGGGGAAGCTCTCCTTTATAAACCTTGCCAAACGAGCCATGACCGATAACGTGGGTTTCATCAAAGTTGTTGGTGACCGATTTTATATCTTCAAGTGGGATTTTGAGGTGTTCGTACTGGTTCATGAAAGATTCCATTTTAATGATGAAAGAGTAATTAAAATGGATAAACAATGTATACGACCTCCAAGCACTGTAAGAAATGAAAATTTGTAGCTCATCAAACTTGAGATCTAAGGGTGCGTTTGGTTTGCAAATGGTATTAGAATTTGGGAATGGTTTAAAAGATTTGGGAAATGTTTGAGAAAAAAGTAAGAGGGATAAAATATATTATTATATATAATTACATTTGATTATTAAATTTATATCAGATGTAAAGTATAGTATTCATAATTAAAAAAAAAAAAAAAAAAAAAAAAAGTCAATAGTCAAAGAAAAAAGTACACAAGTTTGTGGTTGAGAAAATTTTAAAAGCATGCTGTCAGAATCTTTTGGTCCATACCGACCAAATTAGAGTGGAATGGGTTTTGTGAGTTGAATCCTCTATTTTATTTCAAAAGCTTGAACCAAACTATTTTTTTTATCTTTCAATCTAATCCAACATTGCGAAACATGCATACCAAACACTTCCTAAATGTTTTTAAACATAGACCAAAAGGACTTCATCCTCTCTCCAACAATTATTACTCCACCTTTTTTGAACTCCAATAGTTATTTACCTTTTTTGAACAACAATAATTATTACCTGGACCCTGCATTATATCCCAATTTATAAAATCATTTCTATTTTAAATAATCAATAACAAAAATATCGTGATCTCTGCTGCATATAATGTACAAATGTTTTTGCTTAGGGTGCATTTGGTATGCATTCTTGAATCATTATCGGTATAAGCATGAAATTGGCATTTTTGTTTGGTTTGATTTTTTTCTTTTCTCTTTTGGTATCAAATATCACAAGGTGGGACATCGTTGGATTAATTGCACAAGTTAGAGCGAACATCATGTAGATAAGAGCAATAGGTGTGGTGATTTCGTTCCTTCGTCGTTCCTACGTGGCAGCCTCACCGAGCCTCGCCACCACACCGCTCGAGCTCGCCGTTTCATATTCGCCGTTAGACAAAACAAATTTTGTAATTTCTATCTGTTACTTTTTTTTTAATTACCACTTTACACACTAAAAATAACACGCCATATTTACAAGAATTTCCACACAATTCTCTAAAAAATAAAACATTACTTTCAATATCTCAAAAGAAAAAAAATAAATAAATAAAAAAATCTCAAAGTCCAAATGACGGGTAATTTACTTCGCTTCTCAACTCTAACACAAAACAATACTCGACTTTTTCGAACCCCTCGAATCCGTCTACACCATCATCACAATACTCAAATTCTTCCTCGCAAACGATTCCACCATTTGGTAGGCAAATGACACCCGATCAAAGTTATCAACTACAACTTGTGTATCATCAAAACCAATCACAAGGATTCCAACATTTCGGATATCAAAGAAATACACCACCACAATTCTTTCAACCACAATAATCACAACCACAATTTTTTAAATCCCAACCACAATTCTTTGAGTCACAACCATCACAATCACAATTCAAAGTACCACAACCCCAATCACAAGATGAAAACGATGCACGGGCGTAAAGGAAAAAAAATCGTGAAATCGTCAAAAAAAAAAAAAACCACCCATGGTGAATTTGGACGCGGACGAAGAGGATGACGTGGAGGAAGTGACATGAGCGAATACCCGTTGGACACGCGGCAAAGAAACGTTGCTAGCGGAGACTTGGGTGGAAGTTTCCCAGAACGCCGAGATCGGAAATGACCGTTCTGACGAAACGTTTTGGAACCAGATTATGAAGGATTTTGACACGGCTACAAAACGTAAACCTCGTACCAAGAATATGTTCTCGGGGAAATGAAGTAGGCTTAACGATGATTGCCAAAAGTTCAACGCTTTATACAAACATTTAAAACTGATGCGAAAATTGTAACCCTCGCAAGGAAGTTTTACAATCCTCTGGGCAGTGTACCTAATCGTTGTAGTGTAGTATAGGTAAGACTCGGAGGAAAGTTCGTTCTCTAGGAGAATAGTGTCGTTTGGTCAAGATGTATGACGAGATAGGTCTAGAGGTGAGGGATGATTCTTTTTGTGTTTTTATATTTTATGAAAACAATTAAAAATCTCGGGTTTTGAAAGAGTGGGCGGAATTAGTTGCTAGTCAACTAACCCAGAACTAATTATAAAACTAAAATTAATCTAATTAAACAAGAAAAAAAATAAATTGGTGACTTCTTATGATAGGGAAAAGCGTGTTCACTCAGATTTAATTACTTCATAGTTATCTCCTACTGATTTGTTGAATTGTCACGTCATTGTTTTAATTGAAGCGTTTTATTCCTTAATATTGGTCATGGGGAGGTGCCGAAGTCCCTAACTCTATGAATCTTAGTCTCCCCTAAAACCCTTAAAGTCTATTAAGTTTTCTAGGATCTAAAAGCCACAATTCATGCAATAAATACAACGAGAAAAACTAATAGTGCACTCTACGGTTGCGTTTTCTAAGACGTTCAAGCTAGTTACATAAAAGGGTTAAGAAGTTTTCTTACACAAATATGTTACTAAACTTTCCAAAAAAGTTTGCCTAAAACTTTCATTTTGTTCACTTAGGTTACTGAACTTATAGAAAGCATTTATTAGTGTTGGTAGGAGTGACTTAATCGTATATTTTTTGATATGTTAAGTAACATAAATGTCATGTTTTTACAAGTTCAGTGTTGTTTATGAATATTTTTTATAAGTTCAGTAACCTAAGTGAACAAAATGAAAGTTCAGTAACTTAGGCGAACTTTTATGGAAAGTTTAGTAACATATTTGTGTATTAACCCTAGTTACATAAAAGGGTCAGCAAGTTTTCTTAGCCTAACGTGAGGCAATCAATTAAACAAGAGATGACAAATCAATATTCAACAACTAGGTTTCATTAGATCAAAGCAAACACAAATAAATCTAAGCTAGCATGTTAAAGAAAAGATAAGATAAACAAATAATCAAACAACATATAGACATATTGAATGATTAAACGGATAACTTATCTTCAATAAAACATGTGTTTTGGGGGCTGTAGAACCCTTACAAAAGCTTCTAAATTCGTACACAAAACCCTACTCCAAGATGTTCTACGAATTATGAAAAACATACGAAACTATATATAGATTTACAACTCTGACGGCGTCACTTTATAGGTTGTGACACCGTTAGCTCTCCGAGATTAGGGTTTCGTCTTATGCAAGTTGCCTTTATGACGGCGTCACCTTGTATCCTCTGACGCCGTCACGTTATGTCTGACGCCGTCCTTTAGTAAGTGTCTGGGCCATCTCTTGTTAGCTTAACACGTGACTCTCATCTTCAATTAACACCTGATGCCGTCAGGTTGTAGGTCTTCAGAATTCATCTGAGGCGTCTCTTGTTAATCTTGAGCCAAAAA
Organism: Artemisia tridentata subsp. tridentata; assembly: GCA_021014915.2. NCBI lineage: Eukaryota > Viridiplantae > Streptophyta > Magnoliopsida > Asterales > Asteraceae > Artemisia > Artemisia tridentata. Next base: position 189,194,647 of record CP139509.1, on the reverse strand, counting down.
TCCATCTTTAGTAACAAGTGACGGCGTCACGTTGTAGCGTGTGACGCCATCAGACTCCCATATCTGACAGAATTTCGCGACTTCGTCGTTTTCTTCACTTTTTCGTCCAAATAAGCCATAAAAATGCCGATTTCCAGATTTTTCGTCCCAAGTACCTAAAATTAAAAAAGAAACGATTTGAGGCAATATTTGATTATATTAATACGATTTTGGGCTTAAGTGACCCCTTAAAAAGGTACCAAATAAATCCTTATCTGATATCCTTACACTTGGGATTTGTTTGTCCTCAAGCAAATATGCTTTTATCCTAATCAATTTTCACGTTAGGGGTCATTTATCACTAATATAAAAGTAATTACAATATACAATCGTTCCACTATAGTCGTAACAAGCACGAAAATTATATATTAGCACCTCACATAAAGTGTTTGGATTCTCACATCTCTCGGGTGTATAAAGTTATATAACAAATAGAAACGGGAAAATAAAACACTCACTACCTGTCATAGCACATAGATTAGCATAGGCTTGAGAATGGATCAAACCTCCGCCACTTTGGCGTAAGCACCTAGGATAAACTATCAAAGAGGACTTTTAAAGGGTTGTAACGTTAGATGTAAGGGTATGGAAAAACACGGTTTTGTTGGATAAATGGAAATTTACTAGTGGCAAGTCAATTATCTTGGTTAATTACATGTACAATGAGGCATTGTTAAGCCAAGACTCGACTCGACTCGCTAACTACTAAATCTTTTTGTATTTTTCAAGACATTATTTTGACTTAAACAAAAATAAAAGACGGGATGGTAGTCCGTATGTTTTTTTCTCTTTTCTTTTTCTACTTTTTTTTCCTTTTTTATATTTTTTTTTCTTTTTCTTTTTTTTTTTTGATTTTTTTTTTCTTTTTTTTATATTATTTTTCATACACTCTTGCCCTACCATCCATAATAATACATCATTACAAAGGGATATTGCAATCTCCCTACACTTGATTTTTTACATAAATAAGACTAACTAACGACCTGAATTAAGAAAATCAAAACACGTGGAGTACCTTAAACATTAACGCATATATGGGGGTAATGATCATTGACATTTCTTCCCCATTACTCCATAACAGCTAGTACTTTACCCATGAGTCCCAATCATCCCAAAACTGAATTTACAAGATATGACTCAACTTAGCAACCATCTAACCAATTAGACAATTAACAAAGGGTTTAACACAAATGTTGTAACAATAATGCACTAAAGATGAGTGCATACAAGGTAGGGTAAGGAGATTTGGTTGTACATTTCGGGATTGATTGTAAACAATGTTCTTCATTAATATTTCAGAATCCACCGAAATATCACGAGAACCGCGAAAAAGATAGGCTATGAGGGGTGTACTAGGGGTATCGTGTACTAAAAATGAGTACATCGCAAAGGTGTGGGAAAATTACTTGACTTTATTGGTCAAGTATCTTGGCTACATTGGTCAAGTAATTATAAAACAGGTTTAAAACAAGGGTTATCCTAATGCCTCTTATCATTTAGTTAATCCTAACTACACGAATGTAGTCTCACTAGCGATCTCGGGATGCTTCACAAACGCAAGTTCTAGAATCTATATACTACCGGTACATTCATAAGCATTAAAGGTAAATGCTTTTTCCTAAAGATCTAAAGGCGAACCTCACATTTTTTAGGTGGAAATTTTTGAGTGAAAGGGTTTTTGTGCTAGCTATATAATTCATATCCATGAGACGCTTATTAAGACTAAAGTTTCACTCCTATATGTTGTAAAAAAATTTAAATTTAGTGCCAAAATTGCCCTAACAAGTATTTCTTTTAGTTTTATTACACATTTACTCAAAGACAAAACAAATATCAAACGAAGTTATAGTTTCTAAGGTATCCCATTTTACCCTCCCTATACTTAAATTGAATATTGTCCCAAATGTTCTTGAAAAGTATCAAAGTTATGATAAAGGGAAAAATAAAATAGATGAAAGAAACTAATACTCCCAATCGATTATGGGATGTTTGGCTTGAATAGGATCCATATTAAGAGCTTCTGGAACTACTACCATCATGTTATGGAGCTGTTCATCAGTCAATATTTCTTCTTCTCCTTCTTCCTCAGCTGATTCTTCTTCAACTTGTTCCTCCTGAACTATTTCTTCTTCAGTTCTTTATTTCTTGGACTCCTCAGATTCCAATTTCTCTGCTGTTCTTTTCTCTCCCCTGCTAGTCTCAGTTTCAACTGTTTCTAGCTCACCTCTTAGGAATATCTGCATTCTTCTATGAGTATTGATGTATATCTTTTCTATTTCTTCATAACTTCTTCCTTTGAAGTGTTGCACTTTCTAGTTGTCTTGGTGCTTTAGATAGGTCTTCATGTAGCTTAACTGCTCCTTTCTTGTAGGAGGTTTCTTCATTGCAGCCTTCTTCTTGCTTTGACTTTTTCTGATTTGCTCCAAAAGGTCATAGATTTCCTGTTCTTGTTCTTCTTGTGTGAACTGTGACCTTTCCTCCACTTGAAGTTTAGCAGCTAACTCCCTATCAGCAGCTTCTTGAGCAGCTAGTTCTCGTACTTCAGTCAATAGCTTTTGCTCAGTCAAATATTGAGCAATCTTCTCTTTTTCAGCTGCTCTGGCTAATTCTTCTTCATGTAGTCTTTGAGCTAATTCTTCATCTAAAGCAATTTAAGCTTGGCTTTTCTTTGTTGACTTCTAAGATGATTCTTCTTCTACCATTATGGCTTTACCCTTGTCAGTCCTTGATCTCTTTGGCCTTCTTGTATATACTGCACTAGCAGTACCTTGAGAACCACCAGCAGTACCTTCTTCTGGAATACTAGCAGTACCTTGTATGGCACTACCAGTACCTGCAACCTGACTGGCAGTACCTTCTTCCATTTGATCATGCCTCCCATGATTATCAAATTCCTCTTGGACCAAAGAAACATTAGGGTCTTCATCTAATTGAGCAATCTTCCTCCCCTGTTTGGAAGATTCCTCACCTTTGCCTTCACTCTGACCATCATCTGAACTGGATGAAGAAGATGATTCAGATGATGCTACCAGTTGGGCTGATCTTTTCCTTTGAAGTGTCTTTACTTTCTGCTCTAGTTTCTTGACCTTCAAAGCCAGCTTAGTATAAACCTTGCCAAACACCTTCTTGTGGGTGGTGAGATCAGCCTCCAAGCTATTTACCTTGTCAGATAATTTGGTACATAAATCCGTCAATTCTTTAAGTTTCTAACTGCCCTCAGCACTTCCTGATGTGTTACCTTCAGGGAGAGGTGCATCATGGGGCAAAGACTCAGACTCCACCGCATGGTGAGTATCTGAGCCACCCAATAAATCCGGTTGGCTTGGGATTCCACCACTAGTACTAGGTTCAAAAAAACTTGGTACTGTAGGTGTTTGCCATAGTTTGGGTCTTACTTATGTTACCCCTTTCCTGCCCAGCTTCTAAGCTTATGACAGTAGGGGCAACCCTTCCTATACTGACATTGTCAGCCTCATTTGCAACATGGGGAGGGGTAGGAACTCTGTGCTGAGGTACAACAGATCCCTCTCTAGATGAATACCTATCAGGGGATGAGGTGGGTTGTGAGGCTGATTGTTCTGAACTTGTGGGTGTGTGTTGGGAGTCAACTGGGGTTGTTGACCCTTCACCCTGTACCTGTAACATTCATTCAAATAAAGTAACTTCTTCCCCATTGTACCCTTTTGAGGCCATCCTCATATTGCTAAAAAGTTTTTGGGTAAGTTTGGGTGTTGGATAAACATTTTTGTGAGGAAGAAGCTGATGTTTCCTCATGTTCAAAATTGTTTGAATGAACCTTGGATACATCAAAAACTTTGACTTGCTATCAACATTGTTCACCATTCCTTCAAAGATAAGTTTTGAAAAGTTGAAGGTCCTATTGGTTGATAAGCATATGAGAGCAGTTGCAATATTGCTACTGAACTATTCCCATGAAGTTTTCTTGGGACTGAGACAGAGAAGGATGGTGTGAATCAAAAACCTCCATTGTGGGGCAAAACAACCTTTTTGAAAAGTTAAAGATTGTGATTGGATGTTGTACCCCATTCTGGTTAAAGTTTCAAAAATTTCAGTATTTGGCATAGCACTAATACCATTGTCATCATTCAGGTGGAGATGCCTCCTAAGTGATGATTCAGTAATAGTGATGGTTTTGCCATCTACTGTTGCATTGAGCTCTTTGTCTCCATTCTCAACAGTTCTGACAGTAACAGTCTGCCAAAACTCTTTGATTTGGGAGACATAGATAGTGGGATTAAGAGTTAAAGAATACCTAATATGGGAAGCATTCAGAAAGTCCACTATCTGATGGAATTGAGTATCCTCCTCTGGCTTTTCCAAATAAGCTACCATGTTGTGTTTATCGACAAAGCTTAAAGTAGCCATTATTGTCAGTAAATTATTGATTTGACTGCTGGAATTAGAGTAATTTAGGTTAGAAAGTAGGTTGAAGAAAGTGAATTGAGATATTTTAGAAGACTTATGAGGGTTTCTATTGGACCGACTTCAATTAAAAGATAACTTTTGATTGAAGAAAAGTGAATATAATAGATTAAAAGTTAAAATATCCTAAAAGGAAACCCTTAAGATAAGATTGTGATCAGTAAAAATCTCAACAAACTTCTCAACGGCTATTTTCAAAAAGCTGTTATTTCGCACCAGTACTAACGTCTATCCAGCAGTATTAACTTAAGCTTACCAGTACTAACTTTTTGCCTGGCAGTACTAACTTTTTGGAAAAATTTTGACTTAGCAGTATGAACTCAATTTGGATTTAAAACAATACTGCTTACAACCATTTTGAAGGGATTAAGTGTAAAGACAGACACTTAATCATAACTTTGGTTTAATGCAACCTCTGGTTGTGTGAGAACCAATGATTTCAGTTATAAATAACTGCCTGTGATCAGATAAACTTATTCAAAGAGCTTTCTTGACAGGGTTTCCAGCTCGTGGCAGGTGTTGCCTCTAACATAAATGTGTTAGATTCACGTTTGCTCGCTGTTCTCTCTACCAGATGTCCTTGGACTAACACATTATACTTAAAGTATAAAATGGTAGAGAGTGAGTTAGATCAGTTACTATCTGACTAACTACGCCATCAATACATATGCAAAAACATCATAATAAGATTTCAAGAAAGATATTTTAAAGAATCTCTCAACTTAGGTATAAAACCTTTGTTAAGGGACCCCCAAATTCTGTCCATCATCAATCTATTATGTCAGCAACCAATCCACCATTTGCTACTCACACAATGCACTAGTAATTCCTTTGTGCTTAAACTCCATACCTGCAATTGTTACTCCAAAACCAAGAAAACAAATGGCAAAGCATTTGCATCATAACAGTATAAACATATGACTAACAGTTCTAATAAACAGTCATAATTTGTACTGGCAGTACAAACTATACATAGCAGTACCTATTGACAAACCTAGCAGTACAAATCCAATTTAATATACAAAAACACACAGATTAAAAACTTGAAGGGTTAAGCATTCCAATACTTGCTACTAAGTATTGAAACCTTTCAACATCAAAGGCTTCAGTGAGAAGACCTGCAAAGTTTTGATCAGTATCAATTTTAACAACTTGAACTAACTTTTTCTCATTGCAGTCTCTTATAAAATGATGCCTAATTTCTATGTGTTTTGTTTTAGAATGTTGCACTGGATTTTTAATAATGCATATTGTACTGCTATTGTCAATATATATCATGGTATGCATAAAATTATACCCATAGTCAAGCAGTTGATTTTGAATCCAAAGAACTTGACCACAAAAACTTGCAACAGCTACATACTCAGCTTCAGTTGTAGAAGTTGCCACAATAGTTTGCTTCTTGCATTGCCATGATATGAGTCTGCAACCAAGGAACTGACAGCCACCTGTTGTTGATTTCCTATCCAGACTTGCACCAGCATAATCACTGTCTGAGTATGCTACCAAATCAAAAGGTGATTCCCTAGGATACCACAGACCCAACTTAGGTTGACCCTTAAGGTACCTAAAGATCCTCTTTACAGCAGTTAGATGTGAAGACTTGGGATTGACTTGAAACCTTGCACAGGCACACACAACAAACATGATATCTGGTCTTGATGAAGTAAGATACATCAAGGACCCTATCATTGATCTGTAGGTGTGTACATCAACACTTTCTCCATCAGCATCTTTAATCAAAGGTTTCTCTGGATCAACAGGTATGCTTGCCACTTTAGCATTAGTAAATTGAAATTTCCTTAGTATTTCAGTCACATATTTATCTTGACTGATAAATATGCCTTCAGTTGATTGCTTCACTTGCAACCCCAAAAAGAAGGTAAGTTCCCCCATGGAACTCATCTGAAACTTATCATGCATAAGTTTCTCAAATTCTAAGCACATCTCCTTGTTTGTGGATCCAAATATGATATCATCCACATAGACCTGTACCAACAAGATATCCCCCTTGTTTTTCTTGATAAAAAGAGTCTGATCAATCTTACCCCTTTGGAATCCATTCTCTAACAAATAAGAAGCCAGTGTTTCATACCAGGCCCTTGGAGCTTGATGCAATCCATAAAGAGCTTTCACCACCTTGTCAGGATGTTCTGGATCTACAAAACCTGGAGGTTGAGAAACATATACCTACTCTTCAATAGTACCATAAAGAAAGGCACTCTTGACATCCATCTGGTAAACAGTAAAGCCCATGAAAGAAGCATAAGCTAAGAACAATCTTATGGCTTCAATCCTAGCTACAGGTGCAAAAACCTCTTCATAGTCTATCCCCTCTTCTTGTGTATACCCCTGGGCTACAAGTCTTTCCTTGTTTCTGATCACAATCCCCCTTTCATCTCTCTTGTTTCTAAAAACCCATTTGGTTCCAATGACCCTCATACCCTTGGGTAAATCAACCAATACCCAAACCTTCTGAATCTTGAATTGGAGAAGCTCCTCTTGCATAGCTTCTACCTAACTTGAGTCTTCTAAGGCTTTAAGTATGTTCTTAGGCTTCGATTAGGAAAGAAAACATACAAATAGACATGTGTTGGCATCTTCATGCTTCTTTTCTTCATAAACAGCACTAAGAAAGCCTTGTTGATCTGAAGTCATTGTCTATCTTCCTATCTTCACACCAGGCTGTATGTCTCCAATCACATTGTCTAGGGAGTGATCTTTGTGTATTCTTGTGAGTGGAGTGGTGAGAACTTGATACGTGAGTGGCAAATTGTTGATGTCCACTTCATATTCTGAGAAATCATCAATAGAAGGACCTGATGGGCCAGCAGTATGATTATGTTGCCTAGCAGTACCATCTTGAGGCTCAGCAGTACAATCTTCATTTGTACTATTTTCTTGATTCTCATGTTCTTCAGCTCCATCTTCATTGTTTCCATCTTCAAAACCTTCTTTGTCTTCATCAGTAGAAGGCTCACCATTCTTTGAAGATGAATCCACACTGTTCCATATTGGCATCAGTATATGATCTTGATCTTTCTCCTTTCCCAAGTTTGATCCATCTATTGCAACATCATCTTATGAACCTGCAAAATTATAGAAAATGTTCCTGCAACAACTGGCACATAGTTCATAGATTTGGTTAGAGTATTAAGATCAAATAGCCATTTTGGACCTTCACCTGCAACATTAGATTTATTTTCTAAAAACTGAACATGCAGGTTTTCCTCTACTTTCTTTGTTCTTGTGTTGTATACCCTAAAGGCTTTGCTATTTAGTTAGTACTCAACCAAGAAACCCTCATCAGATTTGCCATCAAATTTGCCTAGATGGTCTAAGGTATTTAGAATAGTTACATGACACCCAAATGGTCTTAGAAAACCTAAAGCAGGTGTTCTACCTCTAAACAGTTCATATGGTGTCTTGTTGTGAGGTTTAACTACCAAAACCCTGTTCTGCACATAACAAGCAGTATTAAATGCTTCAGCACAAAAAGTGATGGGCAGCTTTGAATCAGCTAACATGGTTCTAGCAGCTTCTATTAGTGTCCTACTCCTCCTTTCAGCAACCCCATTCTGCTGAGGAGTTCTAACTACACTAAACTCTCTCTTAATACCTTTTTCCCTACAGAAATCATTCGTAACTCTATTATTAAACTCTGTCCCATTGTCACACCTGATAACTTTTACATTCTTATCCACTAAGTTTTCTATCCAAGTTATAAATGTCTTAAGACTGCTAGGTGTCTCATCCTTATATCCTAAAAGAAAACCCATATGAATCTACTATAGTCATCAGTAACTACAAGACAGTACTTCTTATGAATAATACTACTTACAGATGTAGGACCAAACAAGTCCATATGTAGCATAAACAAAGGTTGAGTAATAGAGTTCTGGGTCTTGGGCTTACAAGAAGCCTTGTGTTGTTTGCCTTTGAGACAGGCAACACAAGTCTAGTCATTTTCAAAACGTTTATGAGGCAAGCCTCTTACCAAACCATCTTTAACTATTTTATTAATGGTTTTAAAGTTGACATGACCAAGTCTTCTATGCCATAACATGGACTCATCCAATGTGGCTTTTGCAACAAGACAAGTAAGAGCCTCTTTAGGAACAATCTTCTTCATATCAACACTGTATATGTTGCCCTTTCTTGGAACTTTAAGTAACACCTGACTTTCATCAGGCAACTTAAAGTCTGGGGAAAGCACAAGACATTCGGTGTCAGTAAAAAGAACCTTGTTCTCTTTGTCACACATTTGTGAGACACTAAAAAGGTTATACTTTAGCTTTTGCACAAAGTACACATCTTCAAAGTCTAATTTACCGGTTTTCAATGTGCCTTTACCAGTAATCCTTCCACCTATTCCTCCCCCAAAGTTAACATATCCTCCATCCATTGGTTGAAAGTCTGAAAGATAGGACATGTTGCCTGTCATGTGCCTGGAACATCCACTATCTACATAACCTTGTTCTTCCTCATCATCTTGTGAATGTCCCTGCACATAAAAGAAGGAAATTAGTTTCCTTGGGGTACCCAATCCATCACTGACTTGGGTTTGCCTCGTGCATCAATATAGTCAAATCTCTTTAATACAATTAATGCACCATTGGGTTTGATTTGTCTCCATACCCAACATGCTGAGGCCTTAACAGCATTTGCCTTTTTATCCCTAGCAGTGTTTGTAGGCTTACCAGTTGATGCGTAGCGTGTGTCGTTGCAGTTTAGCAGTTTTAATGCCTACTCAAGTTTTAAATTTATATTTAGCCGACTTATCAATAACACACACACTTAACGAGCAGTGTACCCGGTCAGTATGAATATAATGGTAAGTAGAGTGTCGATCACTAAGAGTGGAACGTATTATCTAGTTATTCTAATCAGTATTTTAATATATTAAGTTAGCTATACAACCTAATCTAACGCAAGGGGGTTCAGCCTGAGAGACTGGCACGATTTGGTTGCAATTAAATAATAAACTAAACCAATAGGCACGAATCAGCAAGTAGCACACACGTACACAGATAAATACTCGAGACAATAAGAGGGCTGTCCTTATGATAAGTAGTTTGTCACTTGTTTTATTGCTAGTGTTATATGAAGTGTATAGTTCGATGCAACGCACCGAGATTAAGTCCTTTCTCGTTGGTTCTAATCTTATCGGCGAGTAAACCCTTAATGATTACTTATGACTATCCCGTTTATCTTTCTCCTACTTTTCTACAGACCATAGAATGCATAGGCGATCTAATAAACAGGCGAGGGCAGAGGCATGGCGACCCGATCAACGCTCAGCTAGACACAGAGGTTATCAATGCACTAATAAAAGTCACCAATGACATCAACATATAAACTTTAATTAATGAGAAAGCAGTTTTAAGGGAGTGCAATCTTTCCGTTGTCACATTACACAAGCCACCAATCTTGATGAATTAAAGTTTACTAACACAATAAAACAAAACTACTTAATGAATTAAACACATGCAGCACCTTCTTACAGCTCTTGTATCTTTGATTTGGGTGTGTCTTGTGCTGCTGCCTTGACTGAATTCGTCCTAGGTTTCTGGTCTTCGGTCTTCGGATATAATATGTGTCACGAAATTCGTCTGGTCTTGGGGTATTTATAGTTTCTGTCTGAGGGTAAGATGCGGCGCATCTAGTAAGTAGATGCGGCGCATTTACTTAACTTCGCGTGGGGTCCAAGATTATAATATTCAGGAATATTCGTACACCGCCAGAAGATGCGGCGTAACTCCATAATTGGATGCGGCGCATGTCCTCTTGTATCTTGGATCGTATCTGGTGAAATATTGATAGTGATGCGGCGCATGTCATAAGTGAGATGCGGCGCATCTGGAGCAGAATAGTCTTGATCTTGTACATTTCGGTAGACTCTTAACTTCTTGCATGTTTTGCTCCATAATTAGTCCAAAATCGCCAAGTTTCACCAAATGCTTGTTTTCAACTGAGAATTACAAAAGTAAACGATTAAGTATCAATCCTCATACATAATATAATAAAACAAGTCAAATTAATAGGATAAATGATAGTAATAATATGTACTTATTTGAGTTCATCAAATATCCCCCCACTTGAACTTTACTTGTCCCCAAGTAAACCTTAGAATTAATCTTATGAAAATGTATCCTAAAAGATATTAGGATTTATTTTTATATTTAAGCATGTATTCGTTTTTGTCATAATCACACAACTAAACACTTAACGAATTAGAAGTAAAATAAAATATTTTGATAAAAGCAAATCTAATCGTTTAACTGTCCAGTCGCGACGAATATTCTATCATAAGCTTGGCAAGTATACACATCTCCTCCACTAAAGCAAAGGAATAACAAGTCTAAAGCGGTAAAAAGGGTTTTTAGGCTTAAGGGTTAATTATTCTTATTCACTATCGATCTCAAATTCCAGAAAAGGCGACAAAATCACAAATAAATGATCGAATCCACGAACACGATACTTGCAATTGCTCAAATCCTTAACTCGAATAGGCTAAAGATAGGTCCAAACTTCACCAATAATAATATATCAAAAAGGGAGACAAAATCATAAATACATAGCCGAATCCACGACTACGATACTTAAGATTGCTCAAATCCCCAATCTCAATAAATCAAAGGTTTGGTTGGATAAAGAATAATAAAGGGTATGGATAATATTTGTGATATAAATTGGTGTAAAAATAAAAAATAAACAAAACAAATAAATTAAAATCCTAAGTGTGGTTAATCACTATCCCAACCATCCCATGAATAAGACTCATATCATTGAATAACTCACGCTTTAACACTTGAAACACACGCTTTAGGTAGACACGAATTATACTCAACAAGATCTTAATCAAAGAATAAACCTTAGTTGACGTTCCCATAACTGTCAACTCCCATTCAATCCGTAGATATAATATACAACAAATAGTGGTGATATCGACCACTTACATAACTTTACATCGTTGGTTTATCAATCTTCCAACTTTCCGCTTTTTTTCTTTTTCTTTTCTCATTTTTTTTTTCGAATTTTTTATTTATTTATTTTTATTTTTATTTTTTATTTTTATTTTTTAAACATAAACATAGATGTGTAAAATTTCACCACATCACTATAACAATAAATCTGGATAATTTTTCCATACTTTTCATGACTTCAGAAATAACGGTAATAGTGAAAGTAGTAAACACACGAAAAAAATAAACTCAAAGATATACAATATTTACTTTCACTCCAATTGCATTGTGCAATTTCCCGACCTAACCATAGATAATGAATTACGCACGCGAACACAGGTAATGTAAGGAAACACACTTTGCCTAAAGCAATTAACCAACCACGGATTCTAATCTACAGGGTAGGCTAAGGTGTAAGGGTGTAACGAAACATTAAAACAAAGGTGTAAGAAACGAAAGGAATGACTCTGAGTGTTTTTCTAGGGGTATCTTACTCTAAAAGTGAGAGTAACAAAAGGGTTATACGGGGGTTAACTAACCAGTGTAGTTAGCTAATATCACATAACATATAAGGCTATTTGGGTGTAATCCTAGAATTTACCAATTTAGACAAGTCATTCCAATTATATAAAATAATACTTATTATGGTGGTCTCGAATAGTATACAAGCCAAGTTCTAAAGTTTACAAGTCACCGGCACACTCATAGATTTGTGAATTTTGAAAAATCACAATTTTAAAAATAACGTCATGTGTGCAGCTATGCAACTTAGACTTTAAACAAAAACATGCTAAAAATTTTAAATTTTGATATATTAAGCACATTTTAAGCATATTTTGAAAAGTTTAGGACAAGTAAGTGTTAAGTGTTCTAGTTCTCCAATCCCCCCACTTAAGTTAAACAACGTCCTCGTTGTTTGTATGAAAGGTTAAAAACTGGAAAATAAAAGAATTAGAACAGAAAAACTCCCCTGAGATTTGCTCGGTATGATCCTCCATTTGTATAAGAGCAAAAATCATCTTTCTTGTGGATTAGAACGTATAAGCTTCATATTAGATGTATCCACAGGAAATGCAGGAATCTATAATACCACCAAGGCTTTAAAACACACCTAAGGTAAGAAAGGTTCAACTTGCATAACACATTAGTAGTTAGGTAAAAATAAAACATAAAAATTAAAAATGAAAATCATCAGGTCAGTCGATGCGCCGTATCTTATTGAAGAAGATACGCCGTATCGAGCCTGGAATAAATACGGATCAGAATAAAAGATGCGCCGCATCCTTAACCAGGGATGCGCCGCATTAAAATAAACTGATAAAAAGTTTTAAATTCGGAAATTAAAAATGCAGAAAAATAAAATAAGATATGACCATTGCAGGAGATGCGCCGCATCTCAGGATTGAGATGCGCCGTATCCTCTGCGGCCTGACTGACTCGACACATAAACAGAAAATTAAAAGATAAATCCGGGTTGTCTCCCGGTAAGCACTTGTCTTTATTCCAGAGTCTTCAAGTTAGACTCACGTTCAGCTCTTTTAATATCGATCATTTAAGGAGTCGGAAACATCGCGCTCCCTCATTACCAATTCGTTAATATTGAACACTCCTTGCTCGTCCTTGATTTCCACGCCATTCTTCTTCAGTATCTGTATAAACAAAGTTCTGTCCCTTTCGGGCAGAGATGACAAAATGATAGACGGGAAATTCTTATTATCATATAGGCATAAATAAGCAAGGTGGGGTGGTAGTTCAATAAACATATCATTATTCAAATACGTTTTCTCAACTATTCTCCTACGTTTGTTAATTACTACGCAATCATACCACTCATCATCAGAATCATTGAAAATATCGCGTCTAAGTTCTGTAGGTACATTAAGGTCAATAAATTCCTCAAAGTTCTCATGATTAGGATTAGTTGAGTTGTTTTGAATCAATGTTTCCCCCATAAGCCTAGCTTCTAGATCGAGGTCCATACGCTCTCTTAATCCTAGCATATAGACTCCTCTAATTATGCTTTTAACAGGATCTTGGCACTTATAGACTAGTTTATTATTCCCTACCCTTAATGAGATTTTTCTTTTAAACACATCAATCTTAGCATGGGCAGTAGACAAGAAAGGTCGACCAAGGATTAAAGGCACTTTAACATCCTCGGGCATATCTAAAATAACAAAGTCTACAGGGAAAATAAACTTCTCAATCTTAACTAGCACATTATTAGCAATCCCTTCAGGTCGTTTTACCGTTTTATCAGCCAATTCAATAAGTAACTTAGTTGGTGCTAATTTTCCTAGTCCTAGGGTAGTGAATGTCTTAAGAGGCATAACACTAACACTAGCTCCTAAGTCAGCTAACACATTATTGAAAGATATATCATTAATTGAACAAGGTAGAGTAAAACTTCCTGGGTCTTTTTCTTTATGAGGCAAGGCATTTAAATCGGTTGCAGAGCTCCCTTCTTTCATTGTAGCCTTGATCTCCTCTTCAATCTTTGTCTTTTCTTTTAGTAGTCTTCTTAAACTGATTGAAGAATTAAAGAAAAATTCGGGTCTTGCACCATCATTACCATTCATCGATCTTCTAGGTATGTTAGGAGTGACTTCTTCAGTGGTGCTTATGGCCTTGACATGATCTCTTGGGTTGGTTTCAGTTGAGCTAGGTAAACTTCCATATCCCCTTTCTTGAAGAACTTTGCTCATTTGACCGATTTGTTGTTCCAATGCTTTGATCGAAGCTCCTTGATTTCTTGTAGTAGTGTCCGTTGAAGCTCGGATTTCTTTGATCATAGCAGTATTCTCTTCATGTCTTTTAGCAGCATCGGCCATAATTTGCTTTAGAGTGTCATCTAAAGTCTGCCTCCTCTCTTGATAAGCGGGATTGAAGTTGTTCTTTTGATAGAATCCCGGGGTAGCTTCCCTAAATCTTCCTGAAGGTCGGAATGGTTGTCCAAATTGGGTGTAATATGCTTCTTCAAACGTCTCACTTTCATTCTTATTCGGGCAATCTTTAGTGTAGTGAGGTCCTTCGCACTTTTCACATCCAACTTGGGCAGCATATGCTCTTTCATCACGCTTCTTCATCTCTCTACTAATTTTATCCAATTGAGCTTGAATAGCAGCAATCCCGTCAAAATTAGTGCTGCTCTTAGATCTAGTAGAGGTCCCATCGTGCCATTTTTGAGAATGATCAGCAGCATCTTGGATCGCTTTCCTAGCATTGGTTGCACTCATTTGAGGCACAGCTCCCTTAGCGTCCAAGATTTGTCTATTAGGCACGTCCAATCCTTGATAAAACAATATTATCTCCTGCATAGGGGTTAGATAGTGTTGAGGACATTTTACCAATAAATCTTTAAATCTTTCCCAAGCTTGATAAAGAGTTTCATCAGGCTCTTGCTTGAAACTGTTGATAGCCTCCATCTTTTTAGCAGTCCTAGCAGGTGGACAATATCTCTTCAGGAATTTGCTCTTCAAACCTTCCCATGTAGTGATTGAACTAGCAGGTTCATTCCTTAGCCACTTGTTAGCAGCTCCTTTTAGTGAGATTGGAAAGATTCTTAGCATGAGTTGATCGTCAGTGACTCCTTCTGAAGTAAACAAATCCGCAATCTCGAGGACCTTTTCAACATGTTCATTAGCATCCTCATGTTCCGATCCACTGAAAGCATTTTCCCTAAGTTCCTTGAGAAACTGACCCTTCAATTCAAACTTTGACTTATCATCAAACTTTGGTCTAGCAACTCCTGAAGTATAATCAGCACGGGTTTTGTTCATGTATTCCTCCATAGTTGTGTTTTCGCCCATTGTTTCTGTTTCTTCTTCCTCTTTCTCTTCAGAGAAATAGTCAAGCTCGAATGAACTTGAAGTATCAAAGCTTTTTGTGTTGAAAAGCCTTTTAAGCGAATGAAAGACTCGTTCAGGATCTTCGAAAGGTTGAATCAAGTTCTTCGTAGAACTCCTGGTCATGCACTTCCTGAAATCATCACAAAAAATATCAGTAGGGTATGCTCGAGAAAGTAGTATATCAGAAAATTAACAACGAAAACGGAGTACGAAAAATTAAAGTTACTGATATCTGCAGACGATGCGCCGTATCCAAAAAGATGGATACGCCGTATCTTATAATCGTTAAAATTAAATCAGACTTTATTCAGAAAATAGATACGCCGCTTATAAATCTGAATGCGCCGTATCAATTTTAATTATCAAAAATCGATATTTATTAAAAATTAAATGCGTCGTATTAACAAAAGTTAATGCGCCGTATTTTCGTTACGTTTCAAAATATAAGATTTTTGATTCAGAAGATGCGCCGTATCGATAAAAATCGATGCTCCGTATCTGTTTAATAATTCGAAAACTGTTTTTAATTAAAATAATAGATACGCCGTATCTGCTGAAGCAGATGCGTCGTATGGCGTTATCGTTTAGAAATTTTTTTAATCAAAAACAGATACGCCGTATCTTGGGGAAAAGATGCGTCGTATCGAATTATTTAAACGCGTTGTATTTTATAAAAATTAAACGCAATACGCCGTATCTGAGAAATCAGATGCGCCGTATCGTTCGATTTAGCTCAGTACAACGATAGCAGAAAACAAAAAATACTAAAAATTAAAACAAATAAAAACATACGAAAATAAACACAAACAAAAGCAAACAAATAACACACAAAAACAGAAAATATGCAAAATAGTACAATGAATGCAAATTAATCAAATACACAACAAAATTAGCGGTTAGAAAATAAAATTAAAAACCTAATTAAAATACTAATCAAATTAACAGATAATAACAATTCACTCCCCGGCAGAGGCGCCAAAAACTTGATGCGTAGCGTGTGTCGTTGCGGTTTAGCAGTTTTAATGCCTACTCAAGTTTTAAATTTATATTTAGCCGACTTATCAATAACACACACACTTAACGAGCAGTGTACCCGGTCAGTATGAATATAATGGTAAGTAGAGTGTCGATCACTAAGAGTGGAACGTATTATCTAGTTATTCTAATCAGTATTTTAATATATTAAGTTAGCTATACAACCTAATCTAACGCAAGGGGGTTCAGCCTGAGAGACTGGCACGATTTGGTTGCAATTAAATAATAAACTAAACCAATAGGCACGAATCAGCAAGTAGCACACACGTACACAGATAAATACTCGAGACAATAAGAGGGCTGTCCTTATGATAAGTAGTTTGTCACTTGTTTTATTGCTAGTGTTATATGAAGTGTATAGTTCGATGCAACGCACCGAGATTAAGTCCTTTCTCGTTGGTTCTAATCTTATCGGCGAGTAAACCCTTAATGATTACTTATGACTATCCCGTTTATCTTTCTCCTACTTTTCTACAGACCATAGAATGCATAGGCGATCTAATAAACAGGCGAGGGCAGAGGCATGGCGACCCGATCAACGCTCAGCTAGACACAGAGGTTATCAATGCACTAATAAAAGTCACCAATGACATCAACATATAAACTTTAATTAATGAGAAAGCAGTTTTAAGGGAGTGCAATCTTTCCGTTGTCACATTACACAAGCCACCAATCTTGATGAATTAAAGTTTACTAACACAATAAAACAAAACTACTTAATGAATTAAACACATGCAGCACCTTCTTACAGCTCTTGTATCTTTGATTTGGGTGTGTCTTGTGCTGCTGCCTTGACTGAATTCGTCCTAGGTTTCTGGTCTTCGGTCTTCGGATATAATATGTGTCACGAAATTCGTCTGGTCTTGGGGTATTTATAGTTTCTGTCTGAGGGTAAGATGCGGCGCATTTACTTAACTTCGCGTGGGGTCCAAGATTATAATATTCAGGAATATTCGTACACCGCCAGAAGATGCGGCGTAACTCCATAATAGGATGCGGCGCATGTCCTCTTGTATCTTGGATCGTATCTGGTGAAATATTGATAGTGATGCGGCGCATGTCATAAGTGAGATGCGGCGCATCTGGAGCAGAATAGTCTTGATCTTGTACATTTCAGTAGACTCTTAACTTCTTGCATGTTTTGCTCCATAATTAGTCCAAAATCGCCAAGTTTCACCAAATGCTTGTTTTCAACTGAGAATTACAAAAGTAAACGATTAAGTATCAATCCTCATACATAATATAATAAAACAAGTCAAATTAATAGGATAAATGATAGTAATAATATGTACTTATTTGAGTTCATCACCAGTACTAACTGCTGGTCTAGCAGTATGAACTGCTCGCCTAGCAGTTTTAACTTTTGGTTTCCAAACTTTGTTTTGAAACACTACTTTCTTGTAAAAAGACCTTTTTCCAGTTTCTTGTGCTGATTTTACAAAACATGTTATTGGTCTAGCACTGGAAATAGTCTTAAATGATCTAGCAGTACTAACTGCTGGTCGAGCAGTACTAATAGGTTTGAGGCCAGACTTCATTAAAATTGCCCTGGGAGTCATTCTATTAGCATTAGGGTGAGTTTGAGACCTGTTTGAGTTCACCCTGTTAGGAATTAAACCTAACAGTTAGTACTGTTGATTATAAGTTAGTACTGCTGAAGATACTGAAAACAATACTGACAGTACTAAGTCATATAGTACTGCTCACATTAGAAGATTAGTACTACTTATGTTTTTGTAAACGTGTAAAAGGATAATTATAGAAAGGATTTAGTAGATATCCTTATTGATATAGATTATAGTTATCTTGTACAGGAATCCTTGGTCTATAAAAGGATGTCCTAGGTTAGGTTATACGTATCAGTTTTTGTAAAGATTCAAGGTTGTAAACCCTAGTACTAGCAAGAGTACTCGTATTATTGATATAATAATATTGAATCATTTTGGTTAAACAATTGTCCATTCATTGATCATAGATACAAATAATCTTCTAAGTGTTAACTAGTAAATTCCGCGTGCTAGTTAATATTACTCAAAGTATCTATCTAACACAAGGCGTGTGTTAAGATCCGGTCAAGTGGTATCAGAGCCAGGTTCTGGTACTTTGAATTAGAAGATCCAAGATGAAGTTTATCTATAAGGAAGATGGACATGGAGACAACAACCCAAACCAATGTTGCTGCAAAATTGCCAATTCTCAAGCCTAATGAATTCGATATGTGGAGGTTGAGAATAGAGCAATTCTTCCAGGTGCAAGACTATGCACTCTGGGAGATCATAGAAGATGGGAACACATTCAAGCCTACAACCACTACAACTGTAGTTGAAGGTAGGATTGAAACAAAAGTGCAGACAAAGCCTATGACTACTGAAGAGAAGGCCCAGCACAAGAATGATGTTAAGGCAAGAAGCATGCTGCTTATGACCATTCCTAATGATCAATTATTGAACTTCAGTAAGTTCAAGTGTGCCAAGACTTTGTTTGAAGCTATTGTTGCCAGATATGGTGGGAATGAAGCCACCAAGAAAACTCAGAAGACATTACTCAAGCAACAATTTGAGAACTTCTCAGCTACAAGCAATGAATCACTAGATCATATGTTCAACAGGCTACAGAAACTAGTGAGTCAGCTTGCTATTCTTGGTATTGAGATACCTCAGGAAGATCTCAACTCCAAATTTCTGAGGAGTCTACCATCAGAATGGGCTATGCATGTGGTTGTATGGAAGAACAAGCCTTATATAGATTCCATGAGCTTAATGGATCTATATAGCAACTTTAAAATAGTAGAGCATGATGTAAAAAGGTCTACTGGAACAAGCTCAAGCTCAAGCTCAGGGAATTTGGCCTTTGTATCAACTCCCAGTACCTCAAGTTCAGAGGAAGAAGTTCAAGTTGCTGGAGCAGTTGGTACTGCTAGTTCAAATATTGATACTGCTAGTACTTCAAGCATTACTAATGGACTCTTGGATGAGAATACTTATTGTGCTTTCCTGACTACTCAGCACAATGGAAGTATGTTGACTCATGGAGACCTTCAAGAGATTGATGAAGATGACATTGAAGAGATGGACATCAAGTGGCAGCTCTCTCTTCTCAGCATGAGAGCTAAGAGATTCTTGAAGAAGACTGGCAAGAAGATAATCATTAACAGCAATGATGTTGCTGGGTATGACAAGTCAAAAGTTGAGTGCTATAATTGCCATAAGAAGGGTCATTATTCAAGAGAGTGCAGAATGCCAAGACAACAAGATGGCAAGAGCAGAGGCTTTGGAAGAAATACCAGAGAAGTTGAGATAACAGACTCAAGCTCAAAGGCTATGGTTGCCATTGATGGCTTAGGATTTGACTAGAGCTACATTGCAAAGGAGGAAGCAGAAGCATCTACAGAGATTGCTCTCATGGCATTTTCAGATTCTGAAGTACAAGTTTCTAAGTGTTCTAAATCTTGTGATGCATTAAAAGATCTAGAAACTCCTAGGAAAAGATATGATGAACAAAGAATAGAGCTAACCCATACCAGTTTTAATTTAGCAAATCATAAGAGAGGTTTAGCTATTTTAGAGGAGCAAATTGTTCATTATAAAGGTAATGAGTCTAAGTTTTCTAATGACATTATTATACTAAAGAGAGAAATAATGTTTAGAGATGATGAAATTAGTGTGTTAAAACATGAGTTGGAAAAGTTGAAACAGGCTAAAGAAAACATTCAAATGAGTGTAGACACATTAGAGTATGCATCTATGGGTGTCAGTAAGATAATTGAATGTCAAATCCTCAACAAAGCTAAGTCAGGCCTAGGGTATAAGTCAGTTCCACCTCCCTATAGAGGAATACCTACACCTCCAGGCATTGACCTAGAACATACTGGTTTAGAGGAATTTCAACTACCCAAAATGGAATATGGTCCAAAACTTAAGGAGAATGTGGTAGTAAACAAGCCTGTAGAAGTAAGTTTTGAGAGTGCAAGTGATATATCACTCTTTGAGGACAAGGTGTCCTCTGATAGGTCCTCAAGTAGGGAATCGGATACTCCAACCATTGAGGATTGGACTTCTGATGATGAAGAGAGTGATCAGGATAAGGTTAAGTCTGATAGTGTTTAGGTTGAGAAAACAAAAGTACCTAAGGTGGTCAGAACTGAGACTGTTAGGCCTAAAACCAATTCTAAACCATTTAGACCAACGGTTAGGTATGCTGAAATGTATAGAACCACAAACAAGCCCAGAGATAACCAAAGGAATTGAAACAACCTCAAGTCTCACCAACTAGGTGATGACTTTGTTTGCTATAGGAAAGCTTGTTTCACATGTGGTAGCTTTGACCATCTTGCAGCTTATTGCAACAATAGGGTAACTAGGTATTCAAGTCCTAGGGTGAACTCAGTTAGACCTCCCACGCACCCTACAAATGCTAGAATGATACCTAGATCAGTTCTTTTAAGGTCTGGACCAAGAGCAGTTCATACTGTTAGACTAGAAATTCATACTGCCAGACCATTTAGACCTGTTTACCCAAGACCAACAGTTCAAGGTGCAAAACCAACTTTTAAATCAGCACCAACAATTGTTAAAAGGCCCTTTAATAACAAAGCAGTGTTAAAAAAACAAGTTTGGAAACCAAGAGTACAAACCACAAAGCCAGCAGTTCATACTGCTAGCCTAATAGTTAGTACTGGTCACCTTAATCATACTGCTAAGGGAAATATGGGCAATGGTGTTAGTGCATCAGCATCATGGGTTTGGAGACCTATCAAAACTAATGGTACTTTAACTGTTTTAAAGAGAATGAATTATGTTGATGTTGGAGGCAAACCTAAGTCTGTGATGGCTTGGGTTCCAAAAGGAAACTGATTTCCTTGTTTGGGTGCAATGTTAGTTATATGCTTATATTGTTGTGAGACAAGTGCTTTGCACTTTGTTTATTTGTTTTTAGACTAACAATTGCAGGAATGGATGAAAAGCACCAAGGAATTATCAAGTGCTTTCTGTTTTGGACTGTATGGTGATTTGGAAGCTTAGTGTGTGATCTTTGCACACAACAAATGGATATTGGTTCACCATGTCTAACCCACATAAGAACCAACTAGTCCAAAGCAAACGGGTTCTGGTAAAGACTTCTCAAATCCGTTAATGGTTAACAATTTACCAAAAATTGTATGGTTATCAACTCACCATATCTAACAAGTGAAGAGTTGGCTAGTCCAAAGCAAACGGCTATTGGTAAAGACATATCAAATCCGTTGATAGCTGATAGTTTGCTAAAAACTATATGTGAGTTATAATGTTTCAGATTCATATAAGTTCATACTGTTCTTTGAAAAATTTTGATAATGGTTTGTACTGCTCAACTAGCCGTTAGAACTGTTGTGTCAGTAATTAATTTTTTTTAGAAACTAGCCGTTGAAAGATAATTGAGATTTTTACTGACTTAGTTACGGTTTTTAAGGGATCCTCATCTAGATATTTTAACTTTTATTCTATTATAATCTTATCCGAAAATAAAAAGTTAAAATATTCTTTAAGTCGGTCAAATTGAAACCCTAATTCTCTCAATAATATCTCATCTCACTTTCACCTTCTACTTTCTAACCTAAATTTTCACTATTCACCACAGTCAAATCAATTTTTACTGAGCATATTATGGCTAATTTGGAATTTATCAAGACGCACAACCAGGTTGCTTATTTGGAGAAAACAGAGGAAGGGGATGGACCAAAATTTTATGAGATTGTGGACTTCTTGAACGCGTCTCATATTAGGTATGCTTTAACTGTTTCCCCTACTCTTATTGTCTCTCATATCACACAGTTTTGGCAAACTGCCATTGTCAAAATTAGTGAAGAGGAAGACATAGAAATTCACTCCAAAGTGGATGGCATATCTTTTGTTGTTACCGAATCTACTCTTAGGAGACATCTTAAGTTGCAAGATTCAGATGGTATCAACAATATGCTAAACACTGAGATTTGGCAAGAAATTGCTAGAATGGGGTATGATACATCCAATCAAAAACTTACTTTTCAAAAGGGATGTTTCTCCCCACAATGGAGATTTTTGATCCATACTCTCTTACATTGTTTAAGTCCCAAAAGAACATCATGGGAGCAATTCAGTAGCAATATTGCTATTGCTCTCATTTGTCTGTCCACAAACAAGGTTTTCAATTTTTCAAAATTTATATTTGAGAGTATGGTTGCTAATGTAAAAAGTAAAACAAAATTTCTTATGTATCCAAGATTTGTTCAAAGCTTTTTGAATAAGAAAAAGAATTTGCTTAAGCAACATAAAGAAATTTTTCCTACTCCTAGCCTGCAACCAAAAGTTTTTCAAAATATGGCTATGGCAAGTAGATTGTTTAATGGGGGTAGAAATACCACTATTTCCTGAAATGCTTCAAGTTGTTCAGGGTGAAGGGTCAGTAAACCCAACTGATCCCCAACCAACACCCACAATGGTTCCTGAAATAACCCATACACCCCCAATTATCACAACTTATAGGAGAAGGACCACATCTAGTGTAACTAGAGTGGAAACTGGATCCTTGCCCCATGACTCACCTCTCCTAGCAGGTAACACAGCTAGAAGTGATGAGGGCAGTTCTAGACTTGATGAATTGACGGCTTTATGTACCAAGTTATCTGCCAAGGTAGAATCTCTGGAGGAGGAAATCAAAAGCCACAAGACCAATTTTGCTAATGTCTACACAAAGTTGACTCTCAGGGTAAAGAAGTTGGAAGATCAACTTAAGAGGAAAAGATCAAGAGTGGTGATGGATGATGATTCTTCAGATAGTGACTCAGATGATTCAGATGATGATGGTGATGATTCTCCCAAACAGGGGAGGAAATCAGGAAAAGCTGGAAAAGAAAAGGGTAGGAGATCAGAAACTCAGGGGAGGCATGAAGAAGGTACTGGTGGATTGCTTGATGAAGGTACTGGTAATGATGTAGATATAGATGCTCAAGATCAGGAATAAGGTACTTCTGATGTAATGGAAGAAGCAGTACAAACTGCAGAGACAGAACAAGAAGTAGCAGTACAACCTGCTAAAGACAAGGGCAAAGGGATTTTGATTGAAAAAGAAGAGCCTCATCAGAAGAAAATAGTTAAGCCAAGAACTCATATGCAAATAGATCATGATGCTGAAGTGGCTAAGAAATTTCAAGAGGATGAAGAAGCAAAAGAACAATCTCAAATAGATCTTGATGCAGAGTTAGCAAAGAAGATGGCTGAGGATGATTTAGATGATGTGGTTGAGTTTATGGAGAAAACAAGATTAGAAAAGATGGCTTCAAATGCTGAGGTGGATCAAGAACAATTTAATGAACAGCTACAATACTTGATTGATTCACATCTAATTGTGAGAGCACAAGCAGTGCAATTCCTTAAAGATGAGAGCTTAAGTGCAGAAGAAAAGTCAGAGAAGCTCACAAGTTTTATTTTATCAAAGAATAAGGAAGTTGCTTGGAGTGATCTTATGCAGAAGATCAGAGATAGTAAGAAGAAAGGTTATAAGAGGAAGATACCTTCTAAGAAAGAGCAGATAAACTTTATGAAAATGTATCGGAGAAATCAAGCAAATTGGAAGGCATATCAGCTGAAAGGGAAATCAGATGTAGAGATTGAATTTTTGTACTACAATGCATATAGAAGAGCTCATATGAAATTTCCTTTAGACTCAGAGAAAAGATCTTCTAAAAGACTCAAGACTGCTGAGACAACTAAGGAAGTGGAAGAACATAGAGAGAAAATTGAATTGGCACCAGAACAGATGAGCATGATGATTGTCACAGTTCCAGAAATTCTTCATGTTGACCCACTTCAAGTGAGACATCCAATAATGGATTGGGAGATTTACAGAGATAAATTTGGTAAAGCTTGGAAGGTTACCAGAGTTGGTGGTGAAACAGCTGTATACAAGAATTTTGAGAATTTGCTCAGAGCATGTGACGGAGAAGATTTAGATACATTATGGAAATTGGTTCAGGAGAAGCTCAAGACCAAGTATAGAACTGATGTGAAAGAACAAGAGCTATGGGTTGAATTTAAAAGATTGTACGAACTAGATCCTTCTGATGTATATTGGAATTTTCCTTACTATGATCTGAATGTTTCATGGGAATTCTTCAGTATGTGTAATGTGCATCATTTGTCAACACAAGGTGGAGTTGATATATTCATGTTAGCTGAATTAGAGTATCCACTAAGTTATGAAGTGTTAGCAGTGATGATTTCTACAAGACTGAGATGTGATGAGAATACTGAAGTTGTTCAAAATCTGATATAGAAGATATTTGATCAGTATGAAAGGATGAGGAAGAATAGAAGATGAAATGTTTGTAAGAATCCCCCCATCATAGAGGTAAAGTTTAATTAGAAGTAACTTAGTGATTTGGACAGAAATCATAAGTTTAGGGGAGGATTGTTGGGAATTAAACCTAACAGTTAGTACTGTTGATTATAAGTTAGTACTGCTGAAGATACTGAAGACAATACTAACAGTACTAAGTCATTTAGTACTGCTCACATTAGAAGATTATTACTGCTTATGTTTTTGTAAACGTGTAAAAGGATAATTATAGAAAGGATTTAGTAGATATCCTTATTGATATAGATTATAGTTATCTTGTACAGGAATCCTTGGTCTATAAAAGTATGTCCTAGGTTAGGTTATACGTATCAGTTTTTGTGAAGATTCAAGGTTGTAAACCCTAGTACTAGCAAGTGTACTCGTATTATTGATATAATAATATTGAATTGTTTTGGTTAAACAATTGTCCATTCATTGATCATAGATAAAAATAATCTTCTAAGTGTTAACTAGTAAATTCTGTGTGCTAGTTAATATTACTCAAAGTATCTATCTAACACAAGGCGTGTGTTAAGATCCGGTCAAGATCATGTTAAGAATCGTTTAGCTCGAGGTTGTTTAGACCTCATTTAGGGATTACACAATAATAATGATTAAACTAGATGCACAGCGGAATAAAACAACTATCATTATTATTGAACAAGGTTTTTCTCGTCATCATCTCTACTCTAATAATACAATCACCAAAAGCCCCAATGCTACGTGATCAAGTGTAGCACGATTACACTCTAACAGGAATCATAAGATCCTTGAGGCTTATACAAACTACCCTAGGCGTTTTCCCATAAAACACCTGTACACGCACAATTTTTAATGGTGTTCACATCTTGATACACGTTAATAATCAATCCTTGTATCTCTTTATATACTAGAGATACTAGGGTTACAAAGGATATTCCTAGAATAATAAAAGATTTGCTGTAATCTTTTCTTTCTTGTGACGTTTCATCCTTTGTCTCCATAAGTCCCTCATCTTTCACATTTTGTCCATATCAATTCAAATTATAATTCCCAACAATCTTCCCCTAGTTGATATGACAAAACCATGTATGAAAGATGTCCTCTTCCCCTTAATCCATGCATATCATCAAGGATCTTCAAGCTGCAATCTTCAATATCTTCTTCTTCCCCTTTTTGTCATCATCAAATAGGGAACGAAAATAAGCAACCTTGATCTTCATAATCACCAACTAGTACCTTGCATCCAATCTAGTCTTCCAATGTCTTGAATCACCCTCCATGAATGAACACCAAAAAGCTTTCTTTTATAAATGAACTCAAGACAGAAAAATCCCAAATCTTCAATAAGAATACCAACGAGCAATCATAACAACCTTCACCTCGATGTAGCACATAAATGGTTAAACATTTAAACATTAAGCTTCCCCTGAAACCCATATGTTAACCATTTGAAAGAACTTTTCGAATAACTAACCACCATAGAAACAAATACCATGTAGTATCAGCCATGAACAATCACCAAATAGCTTACGAAAAATGACTATAATAATATCTGAAACTAAGCAGTAGTAAAATGAAGAATAGTTCTTTTAATTTGAACCTGATTCCCAAAAGTAATCAATATGAATGAATCATCAGGCCATAACCAAAAATCAAATCACCATCTTGTGTGTGTGTTTCTTCCCCTGTGTGTGTGCTCTCTCCAAAATCAACTGAATATGCTTCCCCTTACTTTGTGATCACATGCCAAATTATCACAACAGTAAATAATAGAACCCTATTAAAATCCAAGGAAAGCTATATATATAAAAATCGTCCAGTGAAGAAATAAATAATGCACCGTCCCATGTGCTATATAATTTCACGCTAAGAATCGTTAAGCTCGAGGTTGTTTAGACCTCATCTAGGGATTACACAATAATAATGATTAAACTAGATGCATAGCGAAATAAAACAACTATCATTATTATTGAACAAGGTTTTTCTCGTCATCATCTCTACTCGAATAATACAATCACCAAAAGCCCCAATGCTACGTGATCAAGTGTAGCACGGTTACACTCTAACAGGAATCATAAGATCCTTGAGGCTTATACAAACTATCCTAGGCGTTTTCCCATAAAACACCTGTACACGCACACTTTTTAATGGTGTTCACATCTTGACACATGTTAATAATCAATCCCTGTATCTCTTTATATACTAGAGATACTAGGGTTACAAAGGATATTCCTAGAATAATAAAAGATTTGCTGTAATCTTTTCTTTCTTGTGAAGTTTCATCCTTTGTCTCCATACGTCCCTCATCTTTCACATTTTGTCAATATCAACTCTAAATATAATTCTCAACACACCCTATGACTTGTGTTCCCAAGTACCCTATTATTCCCTGTAACCATCTTTCTCCCATTATGGTTATGACAAAAAGCCTCTAGGTGGTCAAAGCTACCAGAAGTAAAACAAGCCTTGTTGTACATGACAAAGTCATCACCTAGTTATTGGGACTTGTGGTTATTCCAGTTCCTCTGGTTACCTCTAGGCTTGCTTGTGGACCTATACATCTCAGAATATCTAACTGTTTTCCTTGCTGGTTTTACATTTGATCTAGGTTTAACAGTTTCATTACTAACCACCTTAGGAACAACAGTTCCTTCTAGCTTTAATACATCAGGTTTAGCTGCAACCTGATCTTCATCATCAGATTCCCAATCTTCAATAATGGGAGCATCTGAGTTCCTATCAGTTGATACCTTATCCTCAGCAAGAGAGGTATCACTAGCACTCTCAAAAGGCTCATTAGCTTCTACATATTTGTTAGCAGTAACATTTTCTTTAGCCTTACAACCATATTCTAACTTAGGCTGTTGAAACTCAGTTAAACCTGTAGGCTCTAGATCAATTTCTGGGGGTGCAGGCACTCCTCTATGAGGAGGTGGACATGTTTTATAGCCTAACCCAGACTTAGCCTTATAAACTATTTGACACTCTATAATTTTATTTACTCCTTTTGATACATACTCCACAGTGTCTACAGTTAATTGAATATTATCTTTTGCCTTATTGATTTTATCTAACTCAGCTTTAAGCAAACTAATCTCAGCATTTTTAAGAGTCAAGTCTCTTCTAAGTACAGATATATCCTCAGTAAAAATAGACTCATTGTTCTTATAATGCACAATTTGTTCTTCTAGTACTGCTAAACCTCTTTTATGATTAGACAAATTGTAGTTTGTTTGGTTTAATTCAATCCTCTGCTCATCATAATGTTTCTTTAAAGTTTCATATTCTTTAAGAGCAGTACAAGTTTTAGAACAACTTTTAACTGAGAGTACCTCTGAGTCAGAGAAGGCCAAAAGTGCCATCTCAGCTGGTGCTTCCACTTCATCTGCCATGAAGCTCCAGTCATAGCCTAGAACATCAATAGCCAACATAGCCTTTGAAGATGTCTCAGCTTCTTCCATTGCCTTTGGCTTGCTTCCATATCCCTTATTCTTGTTATCCTGTTGCCTAGGTCTTCTACACTCTCTGGAAAAATGCCCCAACTTGTGACAGTTAAAGCATTCTACCTTAGACTTGTCAAAACCAGCAGTATCATTACTGCTAATGTTGATCTTCTTGCCAGTCCTTTGATAGAACTTCTTAGCCCTCATGCTGAGAAGTGAAATCTGCCGCTTGAGATCCATCTCTTCCAAGTCATCATCATCAATCTGTTCCAAATCTTCATGTGACAGCATAGACCCATTGTTTTGGCTGGTCAGAAATGCATAATAGGTAGTATCACTCAGAATACCAGTACTAGTTGATGAGCCAGCAGTACTAACTCCTGCAGCCACTTTCACCTCATCTGGATTTGTAGTACTGGGAGATGACACAAAAGCCATATTCCCAGAGCTTGAGCTTGAGCTTGTAACTCCAGATTTCTTCACTTCTTGTTCAACAATCTTAAAGTTGTTGTATAGATCATTGAGGCTCATAGTGTCAATATCTGGTTTATTCTTCCAAACCACCACATGCATAGCCCATTCAGCAGGTAAACTCCTCAAGAACTTAGAGTTTAGGTCTTCCTGAGGGATTTCAACTCCAAGCACAGCCAGTTGGCTGACAATCTTCTGCAATCTGTTAAACATATGATCTAAAGACTCATTACTGGTAGCACTAAAATTTTCAAAGTTCTGCTTCAATAAGGTCTTTTGGGTCTTCTTGGTGGCTTCATTACCACCATATCGAGTAGTGATTACTTCAAACAAGTATTTTGCATCCTTGTATTTGCTGAAGTTTAAAAGCTGATCATTTGGGATGGTCATCATCAGCAAGCTCCTAGCTTTGACATCATTCTTCTTTTGCAGCTTCTCTTCTGCAATCACTGGAGAGGTATTCACAACAGTCTTTTCTTCACCATTAACTGTTGTTACAGATGTTGAAGGTTTAAAGGAGTTTCCTTCTTCAATGATCTCCCAGAGTGCATAGTCCTGCACTTGGAAGTACTGTTCGATTCTAAGCCTCCACATCTCAATAGGGTTTTGCTTCAGCATAGGCAACTTAGCAGCCATGTTAGTCTGTGTGGTTTCCATGTCCATAATCTTTTCTTCTAAATCAAAGTATCAGCCAGTCTCTGATACCACTTGAGAGGATCAAAAAACCTTTAGAATGTGTTAAGGATACTTTGAGGTTATATTACCAAGTATGCGGAATCTACTTGATAACACTTAGAAGGTTTTGTTTGATGTAACAGTAACACTTAATGAACAATGAACACAGAAAGTAACTTCAAACGATTCAATATTATTAAGCAATAATGCGAGTGATCTCAATATCACTAGGGTTACAATGACCTTGAATCTTAAAAAAAGTATATTACTGATCTAACCTAAGACCTCCTTTTATAACACAAGGAGTCCTTTAAAAGATAAGTATCTACCCGTATAATTCTAACTAATTGTGATATACATACAATCTATTCCATACTTGTCTTCTACACGTCTTCTAAAGCAGTATCATGCAGCAGTACCTTCATCCATACTAGCAGTACTAACTTGACAGTTTGTACTGTTAGTTGTCTTCAGCAGTTTTCAGTTATACACTAGCAGTTTGTACTGTTAGTGCAACCTTCAGTAGTACTAAGTCTTCTATCATTTAATTCCTAACAATAAGATATGAGGCGTCTATTGTTTTTATCCTAAAGAAACATGAAACTAAATTAATGCTCATATAATAACTAAGTATTAAATTTATTGTGATATTAAATGTGATAAAACAAAAGCATAAACAAGTAAATGAGAGTCACTTTATTTTGCTTATCAATATTTTGCTACTTACCAAGGGACGGATCTCCACGGTCAGATCAAAAAGACATTTTTTAATAATAAAAAACACGGAGGCACCACTTTTGTAAATAAAGAATTCTCACCCTACCCACAGATGGATCACTTTCCCACATTTTACTATCTCACTTTCTCTCTCTAGTCAAAATCCCACACAGAAAAACACACCTAACTCAATTTCTCTCTCTAATATATATATATATATATATATATATATATATATATATATATATATATATATATATATATATATATATATATATATATATATATATATATATATAACCATTTTTAACTGTAAAAATCAAATAAAACACACAAAAATGGAACAATGGACGCATGTAGAACCAGATCTGGGAAAAAAAACGATTCAAAATGAACCAAATCAAACTCAAGATGATCGTACGGTGCTTCCAATTCTTTATTTAGTTGTTATTTAACTATTTTTGTAATTTTGTTCTTATTAATGGATTTTATTTATGTTTTTGTTGTTATTTATAAAAAATTTTGTGTTTTTGTTGATTTTTAGTTGTTTATTGATATATTAATGTGATGATGTGATGATTGTGCTAATTTTGTTCTTGTTTCTGGATTTTATTTGTGTTTTAGAAGACATTTCTAAGAATTTTTATGAGGATTTTTGTGTTTTTTAGATAATATGAGATATTAAAGGTTAGATTTAATTGAAAGCAAGAGATATAATGATCTTTATGTTATATTTGTGGTGGATTTGTGTGTTTAATTGATAAATTGTACATGTTTCAATAGGTTTTACAGCAAGATTTAAAATTATCTATGGTTGAATCAGCAAACTGAAGAAGCTATGATTAAACAAAGCACAACATCTTCATAAACAAAGTGAAGAAGCTCAAACAGCTGTTATATCACCTGTGATATCACACGTGATTCAACAAATAGAAGAAGCCGACACATCTGTGATGTTACCTGTGATATCAAAGTCTCCTCCAAAAAGTTGAACAGCATGAGAATGAGATACACTACAAATTAGCAATAAAAGTGTGGTAGTTAGTAGTTATTGTGGGATTGTTGTGATAATGTGATGAATGTTGTGATAATATGAGAAATCACAAGAGATATTGAGCTTGTAACATGCTTCTGTTAGATTTGTAATGCATTTATTTTCTTAATTGATAGATTGTTCATGTTTCGATAGGTTTAACACCGTATTCGACACCAAATATCTATTTATTAGGTCTCGAGCCACATTGCATGGTGCCCGAGTTTGTACTACTTTTGGGAATGGCTAAGTGACTTGTATGATCATTTGTATGTAAACTAATAGTATCACATGTGATATCACTCTTAGCTAACTAAACATTTTGTTTTACATTAAAATGTTTCATATCACAAGAGATATAACACTATCAATTACATATACCAAATATGTATAAAAACAAGAAACAAAACTAATAAAATAAAAAAAGTTGACATATTTAAAAAAAAAAAAAAAAAGTGTTGCGTCAAATTTAACAGAATATCACAAGTGATATAAACATAAAAATCAAACCCAAGTGTTGCATCATTTTTAACAGAATATTACAAGTGATACGAAATCAAGAGTAAATTACACTGTTGGTCCTCGTGGTTTGTGTTGACTGGCACCAGTGGTCCTTTGACCAAAAAAATTGCACCATTCAGCCTTAAGTCAGAAACGTTATGCACCGTTAGTCCCTCCATCCAACTGGCCCCACAAACATCCACTAACGCTCGTTAAGTGTGGAGTTTAAAGGGGCAATTTCATCATTTTGTTACTTCACATTAAACCCAAACTAAGATGTGGAAGCCTTTCAACTCACAGATTGAGTCATTCATTAATACTGATGCTACACACTAATTTATCTTCATCCTTATTTTCAAAGACATAAACACAGCCACCACACTTTGTAGCCACCAAAAAAATATTCTTTCACTTTCTTTCTTAACTCAACAAACCGAAACGCACAATCAAATACATGGATCACTCTTTTCTTCTTTATTTCTATTTGTTTCGAAATGAAATAAAGAATACAGATCTATTATTGGTTCTTGATGTTCTTTATTTGTATTTGAAGGTCAATGAAGGTTTTATTTACCATTCGAATGGTATCAAATGTATAAACGTTTGATCTATTCTTGTCTATATTTCAAATGGTATCAAGAGTTTATTTACCATTCGAATGGTATCAAGATAGAAGAATTGATTATGGTGGGTTTTGATTTAAGTGTGTTTATACTTGTGTGCTTGTACTTTGAAGATTTATTTTTTTTGTAAAAGTGGGTTTCGATTGAAGAAGATGATGACGGTGGCTGGGTGGTTGTGGTGGGTTTCGATTGAAGAAGAAGATGATGACGGTGGCTGGGTGGTTGTGGTGGCTTTGGGTTGCTGATGATGGTGGTGGGGGAGGTGGTTGTGGTTGTTTGTTGAAGTGCAAGATTTTGGTTCTCACTCTCAACCGGATTCAAACACCTTCATTAGATTTGGCAAAGTAATCTTTATGGGGGATTTTAGTTTAGTTAAATAATTTGAGATAAAGAGATATAAGGATTATTTATGCGTTTTGTGTGTTTGATTTGGTTTGACTACAATGTAGGTGGTCAGCTGTCTTTTTCATATAAAATAGATTGGTAGGTTGTTGTTAGATCTAATATTTTAAAGAGTAAATGCTAATAACCGGAAACTGCTGGTGTTGCCTGATTTGATTCTTGATGAATATGTTATATATCTTATTTTTAAAAATTATATTCTTTCTTTATTAATTGTTATATGGGTGTGTTTTTTTGATTCTTGATGAATATGTTATATATCATATTTGTGTTTGTGTTTGTGTTTCTCACATGAGTAAATTACACCGTTGGTCTTTATGTTGTGAAGTGATGAAATTGCCCCTTTAAACTCCACACTTAACGAGCGTTAGTGGATGTTTGTGGGGCCAGTTGGATGGAGGGACTAACGGTGCATAACGTTTCTGACTTAAGGCTGAGTGGTGCAATTTTTTTGGTCAAAGGACCACTGGCGCCAGTCAACGAAAACCACAAGGACCAACGGTGTAATTTACTCTAAAATCAAAATCAAACTCATGTGTTGCATCATTTTTAACAGAATATCACAAGTGATACCAGATACAAGAACTGTATGAATCACAAAAATCATCATAAAAAATAATTCCAAACTATTAAGCATAAGTTTTTATTTATTTATTTATTTATTTATTTATTTATTTTTTATTTTTTTAATATTAAAAGCTATGAATCACAAGTGATACATCAAACAAAAGAATTAAAAAAAAAAAAGAAAAAAAAAAGAAGCAATATTAGACTTTGACTGCAGCAGATCCACCTTCAATGGAGCCGCCTCCAGGAACACCGTCTCCAGGGGTCACTGCCCCCCGGGACAATGCCTAGAGAATACTGGTAATGCACTAGCAAAAAGTCTAGTAACCCAAAAAACTTATCCTCCAGGAGTGTCAATAAACTCATGATGATTAAACGACCTAGGTGTTTTCATACTATTAGAAGCTGTAAAAAAAGGTAAACACACAGTAAATAGGGTATCATCACAACCTAAAAAAAAAAAAAAAAAAAAAAAAAAAAAAAAAAAAAAAAGCTTTAACTATGATTATAAAACAATAACAATGAAATATCACAAGTAATACTATACATGACATATAATAAAGTTTAACCAGTAAACATCAAAACCTATAAAAAAACAAAATATCACAAGTGATACTACAAATATTACAAGTGATATGTAAAACTACAAATATCACAAGTGATACTACAAAACTACAGTTCAAAGCAAGCATTTTGTTTATTTGTAACTCTTTTATACCCTCCTGATTCCCTCTCAATTTCAGCCTAAAAAACCAAGACCGATGTCAACCATTGTGTAATAACTGCCACATTACGACAAGAGCATTAAAATCTTAGCCAACTGTACACTAAATGTTTTACTATAACAAGACGAGACCGAAGATGTAAAGGTAGATAACACCTAGGCAACGACCTCCACAAGCATAACAACCAAAAGCATTTTACTAGGCACTAAAGATATCATAAATTGTTTTACCTTGTCCAATAGGGTGAAAGGGGCCTTGAATGGTTCAAAAACTTTTCCAACAGGTTTTGCAGCATCAATCTGAGAGAAAATTTAGTCCAATGTTAAAAAGTATAAATTGCGTAAACGTGCATGATCACGAGCTTCACCACGCATCTCAAAATACATATTTGTTGTGATCTCGACAAAGTTAAAGCATTCATACACCGCAGACATTAATAGAACCTATCTTAACAAGCACTAAGTTTCATAAGAAAAACATTACCGACTGCATCTCCAGTTTCAAGCCAGACAAGTGCTTAACACCCTGAACTCCGGTT
The DNA here is from genome assembly GCA_021014915.2 of Artemisia tridentata subsp. tridentata. Taxonomy (NCBI): domain Eukaryota; kingdom Viridiplantae; phylum Streptophyta; class Magnoliopsida; order Asterales; family Asteraceae; genus Artemisia; species Artemisia tridentata. The sequence goes on along the minus strand of CP139509.1, from coordinate 189,160,288 downwards.
AGCTAATTTATTCCCATAATTCAAACTTTCATGCCCATCATTATAAGCATTGGCCAAGACATGAGAGCTTCTACTGCATCCAATGGTTGTATCTTGAGAAGCACATAAAACAACAAAATTATAATATCATCAACTTCAGATATCACTGGTGATACTACATGTATGATAGAGAGCAGATTCAAAAACATCAATCATACATAAAAATAGCATTCCAATGCACTTAAAAACAAAAATTCAACTAACAACTTAATTAATAAGCAAAATTATAGGAGCAGATAACAAAATTATCAAATATTTTTTACTCACACATTTCATCAAACACTTGGTGTGCAACTTGATCAAAAGGAATGTTAAACAACTTGATCCACATAATTAACAACCGATCAACAGCATTATCAACCGCAACAATATCAATCAAATCAGCTTCTGAAACAAACTGTTCATTCAAATCAAAAGAAGACATAAAAAGGATGATAATGATCGGGAGGTGATGATGAGATGATGATCGGAACGGTGATGCTGATCGGAATGGTGATGTTGATTGGAATGGTGATGGTGATGATCAAATGGTAATAGTTGATTGAAATAACTACTTTTTGGAGGGAATGGATGAGAGCAGCGTGGGAAGAAAACACACAGTAACTGTGTGAAAAAAATGAAGCGAATAGAAAGAATTTTATAATTGGTGATTGGCTAGTTACACACACAAGTGTGTTTTTTGGTCACCAGACCACACCTTTGCGGCTGAAATAACATAACATATATAAACAATCTTCAAACCCTATATGCAACGTGGCATACATCTAATGACTGGTCAAGGCCCGAAATATGCATTAGGCTTTTTGTTATCTCTTTGGGCTTTTTTTTGTTCTTCTAATAATCTTTCATATTGCTCCAAAACACTTATTTTTGCTCAAATGTCCATGTATTGTACTGTTGGACTCGTAATTTTGTGCTCTTTCCAATGGAGTGTTATGGGAATTTTTCGACTTCGTTTGAATCTCGTTAAACGCGAAAACGTCGTCGAAACTCACCCGAAAATTACCATTTTTGCTTTGCTTTCAAACCCTTGTACCTACAACACGTAATAACACATACCAAATATATTTGTAATATAATTTCACATATTTTATGGTTATTAGTCTATTTTAGGGTTTTTTCCGGTATAAAAATGCTGTGTGTTTAAGCAGACATCACAACTTCATAGTACAACAGTCATAATTATAGAAAATGACTCTAAATGAGACGTTTTAAAAGTTTATTATTCGATCATAATAAAACATCAGAGTTACAAGAGGTCCCAAATAGTTTTAGAGTACATGACACATAAACATAAAAGTTTATAAAGGTTTATCGAATGATAATATTATGCAAGCCATCAGAACATTCTCCGTGCGACGTCATGCTTGCCAAAAACCTTAAGGACCTAAGATAAAACATGCTAAAAAGTCAACACAAAGGTTGAGTGAAATTTATAGGTTTATAAATAAATAATGGACCACAATATTTCAGAGTTAAAATAATAATTGCAATGAATACAATTATGGGTAAATAGTAAGTATTGCTCTAAGCTCATGAACTCAAACATCAACTGAATCATAGAAATAATAATAATAATAACGCCCTAAAAGGTAATTTGTCATTTTACCTAGATATCCAAATATACTGCGTTTAGTTGTCTATCCAATCAACACAAACGGGATTCATCAATCCCAATAGGCCTATTCACAATATTTGCGTTTACATAAAGTAATTAATGGTTCATGATGTTAGGTACTTGTTTTTGGCAATAGCGGTACTTAGGCAATAATACTTTCAGGTAAGCATACAGTTTAAAGCACTTGTATCCAGATGGAAAATAACATGTATCTCCCCCAATAAACAATTTAAAGAGTTAAAGTGGGGCTATGAACTCTCCAAAGATCAAATAGCAAGATGTAAATAAGGAATGAGGAAACCGAGATGTCCTACGAGCAACCTAAAAAGAATATGTTACATCTTAGGTCTTAAAATAATAAAGTATTAACGCAAGCAAGTTTTATATAATTATTATATCAATTATGCAATTGTACATAGAGTTTTTAAGGTTTATAAAGTGACAGGGACTAAAATTGACAAGTTGTCTATAGATAAATTAACTAGTCTATTCACGACAGTGGGTCCTACCACTTCGGGTAAATGTAAAAATATCAAGTATTTTCTAAAATTATAATTTATCACTTTTAAGTTATATAAAATAGTAATATTGATTTTTATCATTATATATAATGTTTATAAGTTTTATAAAATATATAGGACCATTTCTAAACAAATTTTGATAAGTTAACAAAATTTTTAAGTTAAGTGGGTTTTTGTTTAAAAGTCGATATTTGTTATTAAAAATTTCGTTTCTCCTAAACTGTAAGGAGTTATGCTTCAAATTTTAAATTTCCGGAAAGGTATTTAAGTGTGCTAATCGGATTTGTGGGTCTTATTGCTCTTAAAATTGCATAGCCTAAGTGAATTTACCATTTTACTCTTACATGTCAGGTCTGATCCGGGACTACTCTAAACAGTCCCACCATTTTTGCGATAATGTGAGTTCCGTAACTTCGTTTTACGCGAGGTTTTCGGCTACGTTCGAGTTAAAGTGTTATCTACCACTTTTATTCTTTGTGCAACAGGGTGTTTAATACAAATTTTTAGAGTTTTTATCCATTCAAATATGGTGTGCATTTTCGACAAGTTTTACCTTTTATTTTCTAATTAAATCATCGGGTATCGCCACGCGACCAACCACCCGGAAAATCGAATCTAAGAGATAGACCTACGGCCATATATTTTTACCAAAGCCTCAAAGTCTACTGATTAAGTTCAGTAATTATAAGAATAGTCCCTGGTCCAAATGGTCTTTGCAAATCTAGTCCCAATAATAGTTTTTGGTATTTTAAGCTATGTACAATGCATAGATTAATACAGCAAGTATATGAAACATGAAAAAATAACACAAAATATACATGACATCAATTTAGAAAAGAGAAATATAATATGGTTCCTTACAAGGATGAGATTCTGATGATTTGAGGAGAAATAAACTGTAACAAATGGTAATTTTCACATTTTAAGTAAATAATAAATATTTATTTATTATTTTTAAGCCGAGTATTTCTATGCGTAATTGCATGTTTCTGAGCATTTCTGAACATTTTTGGGAGCTGTCCCGCATACTGTTGCTTACAGTCACTCCTGAAAAAGTTTATTTTTTTCAGTAAGCGTAAATTATTCTATTTCTGATAGTTACTGACAAGTTTCGTATTTAACTGAGAAGCTTTCTCGTATTTACTAAAAAGCAACCCCACATGCGAACCGATAGTACAGTATATATGGTAGCAGTCAAATAAATGCATTTTTGAGCAAATAATAATATTTTATAATTATTCTGACAAAAACGTCAATAAAAACTTTATTTTGCATGTACGTGTCCAAAAAGGTCAAACCGGGACTTTACGGTAACATTTAAGCTCAAACCGACACACGATACACCAACGAGGAGCAAAAATATTTTCCCTCCCTCTTTTCTTTGTCGTTTTCCGCCCATATCACACAACAAGACAAGAAAATTTATCCTAAAATTATACTTAGTGGAGGATGACATAGCAAACCTTGTTTTTATACCCTAAACATACCACATAGCATTTCACATACACATTTTTATCATCCAAAATTACCTAGATCATTTTCTCATCCAAGAACTCTTTCACTAGTCGAACCATCAAAGAAATCAAGATCTACAAAAATCAAGTGAAGTTGGAGCTAATCGGGGTGTACTTTCAAGTGTTTTGGGTTAATCGGAACGTGTCTTGGGTAAATTTGGTGCAATTTGGAATGTTCTTGGGTCTTCTACCTCTCGAATTTTTTCAAGACTTTTGTAAGGATCCTCAAAACTTATTCAACCTTGTTCATTACATGTTCTTGTGATGTTTAAGAGTGTTACCAAGTGCTTATTATGTATGTTTTGCTAAAATGAAAAAGCTAAGGTGTGACATGTTATTATGGTTGCTCGACTTTTTGGTAGTTTTTATACAAGTTATGTTATTTCTTGCTTGTGTGGTAAATCTTGTTGCTTGTGGTACTAGTTTGATAATACAAATGAGCTTTAAACTAATTACGCGAGTTTAAGACGAAATATACACTTTTTTTGTATATATGTATAAATTGGCTCACTTATAAAATAAATAATTATTGGGGTTTTGAAAAACATAAAATTTTGGCTCTAGTGGTGAAATGGTGAAATTAGTGCTTAATAGATTATTTTGGATAGCTTATTGAATAAGCTATAGCTTTTTGTGTTTGACTTGTTTGGGTTCAAGATTGCATCGTACGACATATATTGGGCCGAGCCCAATATGTTTCGGCCTTGGTTGACTTTTTGACCACTTTGCTTATTAATAAGTGCTTATTTGAATTATTTAAAAATCGTTATGAAAGCTATTCGGACAAAAAGGGTTTAAAGGTTTAAAACTATTTTTGGGCTTATGATGTTCTCGACACAAAATGGGCCGACCCCATGTGGTTTCGGCATTGGTTTGACTTTTTGACCAAACGACGTGATGAACATGTTAAATTGATTTTTGGAAACTTAACGATATATATCGTAACTTGAAAGGGTTAAATGATTTTGGGGCTAAACTTGGACTATTGGACCGATTATGGACTTTTCGGCCCAATATATGTCTCGGATGACAAAAATGAGTTTTCGAACATTTTTCGACCTTCGATAAATATCTTGACTTATTAAAACTTTATATACCGATTAAAATCGTTTTGAACTCGTTTTGACACCTTAAGCCCAATAAGACAAATAAATGGGTTTTTTGGCCCAAAGTTGTAGTTGTTGTGTAGGATCGAGTACTTCGAGCTAGATTGAGCTTGGTTAAACAAGAACCTCTGTATGGAATACAAGTGTTTATGCGGAAACTAAACAACAAGTATAATAAAGAAGAAAGCTAATGATCCTCTATGGATCAGACTATGAACTAAGAAAGGTGTTATTGAATATTGAAATTGTTAAAAAGTATCTGAAACATATGGACGGGATGTTTCTTTTATAACCATAAGAAACCCTAACCCTAACCCGTCTTACAAGAAAACGTGTGAAGAGATAAAGATCAATCTCTTCTAAAAATAAATCTAACAAACTTTCTAAACCTACGGATAACAAACAATAACTATCCGCAGCAATCAACCCTATCGGCAGAAACAAAACAATACTATCGGCAGGAACCAACCGCAGCAGCAATGCAACACTATCGGCAGGAACCAGCTTCACTATCGGTAGCAATGAGAAACTCCTTATTTCTCATATCCCAACAATCCTCCCATCACTGAGAAACTCTTATTTCCCAGAGATCCTAACAATCCTCCCCTAATCTTGAGGTTGACTAGGTTAACCTGCAAGATTCCAATGTGATAGAGCTTTAACTTCTCAGGCTTGAGGACTGCGACTTAGCAGCAGCAATAAGTAGTAACCAGCAGCAACATCCATAACTTGCAAGATTCCAACCTCTATAGCATCTAGCAGCAACTTCAATAGTTCAGCAGGAATATGAAATCTTCTTCAAAACATGTATACTGGTCACCATGACATTCACTTGAACTTGGCTGCTACTATGACAATATGTACATCAAATCACTTAAGTTTCATACTATTCTCATCACATCCAGGTGTGTTAACTCCTGTGAGAGGTGAATCATTGAAAATTAATGGATTTGATGTCTCTTTACCAATAGCCATCACTACTGGAGTAGCCAATGTTTAGGTGTGTTAGACCATGGTACATTGATAACCATCTGATTTATTAGCAAATCAGCAACTATAAACGGATTTGACTTGTCTTTACATTGATAACCATCTGATTTCTTAGGTTACAGCAAACCTTGGTGAATTGAATACCAAATATGGATACCAATTGTCTTTACCACAAACCATACTTTTGTGGACTAGCCAATTCTTTGGATCCCATAAAGGGTTACATCCATGGTGAATTGAGAACCATTTTCAACTCTCAGAAATAAATCATGGGTGAGTTGAAGTACCCTATAGCTTTGAGCAAGCTATTACAGCTATCAACGGATTTGATTATCACACCAGAGCCGTACCCTCATGGTGAGTCAACTCTTTCTTGTCTGCAAGACATGGTGAGTTGAGTACCATTTATTGTGCAGGTGTAAACACCAACACTGTACCTGCAAGGTGTTGCTCAAAACCAACTTATTAGCACACAAAATATACAAGATTTTTTTTTTTTTTTTTTTTTTTTTTTTTTTTTTAAGAAAGAAAGAAAGAAAAATATACAACAACAACAAGAACAATCCTCCCCTTAAGCTTCATCCTCCCCTTAATCTGCAATCCTCCCCTTAAGCTCAGTAGCTAGGGATTTACCATCCCAATATGGACCACCAAATGTTTAAACCTTGGTCCATCAAAAGCCTTGGTTAGCAAATCAGCCACATTATCATCTGTGTGAATCTTGACCACCTGAATAAGATGCTTCTCATAAGCATCTCTTATGAAATGGTGTCGAATCTCAATATGCTTTGTCCTTTGATGATAAACAGGATTCTTAACAATACACATAGTACTTTGATTATCAATAAAGATCTTAGTGTTCATGAAGTTGAACCCATAATCCAACAGCTGATTTTGCATCCAAAGAACCTGTCCACAACAACTAGCAGCAGCAACATACTCTGCTTCAGTAGAAGATGTAGCCACTATAGTCTGCTTCTTGCACTGCCAAGAAACCAACCTCTGACCCAGAAACTGACAACCTCCAGTAGTAGACTTCCTATCAAAGTTAGCCCCAGCATAATCACTGTCACTATAGGCTTCCAACACAAAAGGAGAGTCTTTGGGATACCAAAGTCCCATTTTGGGCTGTCCTTTTAAATACTTAAAGATTCTCTTGACTGCATTAAGGTTAGAAGTCAATGGTGTAACCTGATGTCTAGTACATGCACCAACAGCAAACATGATATCAGGTCTTGAAGCTGTCAAATACATGAGTGAACCAATCATGGACCTATATAGATGAACATTAACAGCAGCATCAGGTTCATTATTGGACTTAGGCTTTGGAGGTTCAAAAGGAGTTGCAGCAATTTTCACATTCTCCATATCAAACTTTTTAAGCATGTCATAAACATACTTCTCCTGACAAATAAAGATTCCATCTGGTTTCTGCTTAACCTGAAGACCCAAGAAGAAAGTCATTTCACCCATAGCACTCATCTCAAATTCACTCTTCATCAATTCTTCAAACTCCCTGCACCAGGCTTCATTAGTGGAACCAAAGATAATATCATCTACATAAACTTGTACTAGAATGATATCTTTGAAGTTCTTTCTGATAAAAAGAGTTTTATCAATAGCCCCTCTCCTGTAACCATGTTTCAGCAAAAAGGCTGATAGCCGTGCATACCAAGCCCTTGGTGCTTGATGAAGACCATAAAGTGCTTTAACCACTTTGTAAACCAAATTAGGATTCTGAGGATCTACAAATCCCTATGGTTGAGTAACATAAACTTCTTCCTCAATCCTTCCATACAAAAATGCACTCTTCACATCCATCTGATATACTACAAACCCCATAAAGGAAGCAAAAGCCAAGAACAATCGGATAGCTTCAACTCTTGCCACAGGTGCAAACACCTCATCATAATCAATCCCCTCCTCTTGTCTATGACCCTGAGCTACCAACCTAGCTTTATTTCGAACCACAATTCCCCTAGCATCCCTTTTATTCTTTAGAATCCATTTAGTTCCAATAGCATGCTTTCCAGCAGGCAAAGGAACCAACATCCATACTTTCTGATTCTGGAACTGCTGCTTTTCCTCTTGCATAGCCTCAACCCAATCTTCATTAGCAAGAGCTTGAGCTATACTAGTTGGTTCAACTTGAGATAAGAAACAAGCATACTGACAATGTAAGTAATCAGTATGATTGCTCCTCAACTGATCCTGTATATAACTGAGAAAAGCAGATTCTCCAAACTTAGGTTGATGCAATTTACTTCTTGTCTGAACAGGGGAATTAAGATCTCCAAGAATCAAAGACTGAGGATGAACAGTATTGATCCTCTTGGTAACAATGGGATTGACATCAATGGAGGATGCCTTAACCTTTTTACTTAGCTGATTTTCTATTAAGGCAATAAAATCCCTAAGAACTGGATAAGTTTCATCTTTAGTACCCAAAAAGAAAGTCCATGAAAACCTGCTAAAATCATCTGTAACCACCAGGCAGTAGTTCTTATGGTCAATACTTCTGATAGAAGTAGGACCAAAAAGATCCATATGAAGAAGCTGCAAAGGCTCAGAGATGTTGCTCACAGCAGTTATAGCCTTGTATGAAGCTTTGTGCTGCTTTCCTTTGTTGCAGGCAACACAATTGTGCTCATTAGAGAAGATCTTCAAAGGAAGCCCTTTAACCAAACCATTCTTAGCCAGCTTGTTAATGGTCTTGAAATTTACATGGGCCATTCTTCTGTGCCATTTATTAGATTCATCCACAGATGCTTTTGCTACCAGACAAGCAAGTGAACCCTCAGGCTGAACATCACTAAGATTGAAGCTATAAAGATTGTAAGTCCTAGGAACTTTAAGTTCAACCTGACTTTCATCAGGCAACTTGAAGTCTTTGGACAGCACAAAACAATCATTCTCAGTGAAGAGAACACTGTTCTTCTTGTCACAGATTTGAGAGACAGAGAACAAATTGAAGTCTTGGAGTTCCTTCACATAAAGAACATTTTCAAAGTCCAGCTTGGCAGTTTTGATAGTTCCCTTCCCAGAAATTATTCCATCTCCTCCTCCAAAAGTCACAGTACCTCCATTCAAAGGTACAAAGTCATGCAATCTTTCCAAATTCCCTGTCATACTCCTGGAACATCCACTGTCAACAATTCCAACATCTTTGCTTCTAAAAGGAAAAACCTGAGATAAAGAATACATATACAACATTAGATACAAGAGAGACTCAAGCCATTGCTGACTTGAGCCTGCCTAGTGGATCAATAAGAATTAAACCCTGGAGATTGATGAGATCCACCATTGATCTTGGACCCCATTTTCATATGTTGGTTATTGATTTTCCAAGAACAACCTGCTGAGGACTTAACAGCAGTTTTCCATCTTGCCCCTCCCTTGTGCATGGTGTCAAAACAAACAGGTCTCATATCATTTTGAAAGTAAGTACTAGTAGGTCTGCTGAAAGGTCTAGCAATATTGCTTCTCCAACCAGCAGGATTGATCCTGCCGGCAGAAACAGGATAAGCAGCAGGAACAGGCTTATCGGCAGGAATGAACTTTTCAGCAGCAACAGGCTTACCAGCAGAAACTGGCTTGCCAGAAGCAACTGAAGTTCTCCTTGCTGCTTGAGGAATATAAGGGGGAATATCATTAACATTTTTCCATACAGACCTATTTTTACAAGCATATAATCCCATCTGTTTTTCATAATAGTCACAATCTTTAATAAGATGATCATAACTACGACACACAAAGCAAGATTTCTTTCTAGGGGACTTTTTCTTAACAATAACTTTCTCATTGCAAACAGAATTATTCAAACCAACACATGAAATAAAATTATCCTTAACAGAATTAAAACCACAACCATAATTGTTTGAAACAGAATCACAACTAGAAACATTTGAAACAGAACCACAACTAGAAACATTATTGTTTTTAACACTATCAAAAGAAATATCTTCAAATGCAGCTGTCTTTGAGTGAGATTCATCAGTAGCTACTTCTGAGGAGAGATCTTCTGACTTTATTGGTGCTGACTTATCACTTGATCCACATGTGGCATAGTCATTAGTCTTGATTTCTGAAGATTTGTCACTGTAAGAACAAGAGACAAATTCATTAGAGTCACAATCAAGATTAGGCAAGTCCTTTGCTTGTTTGCCATAGATCATTTGTGAATCATCAAAGTCATCAAAAGGATTAGCAGGTTTAAATGTTCCAGTTATGGGTGGAGGAACATCATTCATTCCTCCCTCCTTCACATACTTTACAAGTTTTCTATAATCTACAGGTTCTGGGTTAAAAACACTATACTCATTAGGGTCATAATACTGATTTGGCCCTATTAGGTCACCGAACCCTAAACCTCTTTTAGTTTTAGTAGACATAGAACTATCAATAAGCATGTGAAGGTTTTTGGATGAGTCTTTCCACTTATCAAATCTAGCTAAGGAATTATCTAGTTTAGACTGTAACTCTTGATTTTCTAACACTAGCTTAGCTTTTTCCCGTTCAGAATGTTTAAACTCATTAGTGGCATTTTTTAAATCTCTTTCTAACACCTTTATTTTTACTTCATAAGCAGACTGTTGTTGTTAATACCAGACCTTTTGTTGTTCTAATGTTTTAACAGCCTTTTTATGAGCCTTAAGTTGAATAAAGTTATCCTTATTTTCACTTTCTATATCATCAAATTCTTGTTTCAATTTAGCATATATAGATTCACAACCAAATGGACAGTTTTGTACCTGAGATGGATGACCCATCATTCCAAACTGACCAGCCACTTGTTTCTTCTCACCATATCCAGCCATCATCCCAAAGACCTTATCTGCTTCACTTGTAATCGTCTTCTCATGATGCTCCCAGTTCACCATCGAATCAAAAGATACCAAAGCCTTGGGGTCCTCTGAATCCAGCTCTTGAATTTTGAAAGCAGAATATCGTACTTTGTCATCTACCTTCTTATCTGTACATTCCCTGGCAAAATGTCCTGTTTGAGAACATTTATAACACCTCACCTTCCTTCTGTCAAACCTGGCAGGTTCCTGTCCATCAAAGTTGACCCTTCTTCCTGCCTTCTTTTCAAACCTATCCAATTTCAACGATATCATAGCCACTTGCCATCTTAAGTCCATCTCTTCTAGATCCAATTCATCAACCTGATTGAAATCTTCATACACAATCTTCTGCTGTGGTGTACTCTCAGCAACAAATGAATGAAGCACATCCACTACAAGATTATCAGATCTAGTCTGAGCTTTTGGTGTGACAGTTGAGTAGGAGATTGATGATACTGATGGTGTTGGACTGTTTCCATATGATGTTTTGTTAGGACCAGAGTTACTAACAAAAGCAGTATGAGTTGGAGTATGAGGTGTATAGGTGGAATACCCTTTGATATCAATTTCAAGGGTTTTCAACTTGTTGTACAGATCATCAAAGCTCATATAATCCAGTCCTCCTTTGGCCTTGAGTGTTATAGAAACCTGAGACCATGATGGTGGCAAAGCCCTCAGAAACTTTGTGTTGCAGTCTTCATCATCCGGCCTAGCTTTCAACTGGTTGAGTTGGCTCAGGATCTTGTGGAATCTGTCATACCCTTTGTGAATCCCCTCAGCCTCAGAGATCTTGAATTCCTAAAATTCTTGCTTGAGCATAGACCTTCTCATCTTTCTGGATTCATCATTCCCTCCAAATCTGGCTTTTACAGCATGCCAGATCTTTCTAGCATCATCCAAGTGATGAAAATCACTCATATGATCTTCTGGAATAGCCTGAAGTAGAAGGGTTCTTGCCTTGGTTTCCCTTTGAACAGCAAGGTGTTCTTCTGCAGTAACAGGTGGCTCTATATAGATATTGCCATCATTATCCCTTCCAGTATTCTTCTTACTATTTCCCTTAAGAATCACATTCCACAGATTGTAATCAGTATTCGTGATCCAATATTCCATTCTCATAGCCCAGACTTCATACTCATCTTTCTTCAGATATGGGAATTTAGCATTGTTGGTGGACATGGTGGTGACGATTTGTGTTTGGACTTGTGAGGTTTCAGGTTTGGGTTGGTGTTCTTCAGGGTTAATGACATTGTTTTGTGGGATTTCGTCTTCCATTGAAAGAGGGTTGTGAGATGTGAAATCGAACTTTTTCTTCTTTATCAGAGATCCTTACCAGGCTCTGATACCACTTGTAGGATCGAGTACTTCGAGCTAGATTGAGCTTGGTTAAACAAGAACCTCTATATGGAATACAAGTGTTTATGCGGAAACTAAACAACAAGTATAATAAAGAAGAAAGCTAATGATCCTCTATGGATCAGACTATGAACTAAGAAAGGTGTTATTGAATATTGAAATCGTTAAAAAGTATCTGAAACATATGGACGGGATGTTTCTTTTATAACCATAAGAAACCCTAACCCTAACCCGTCTTACAAGAAAACGTGTGAAGAGATAAAGATCAATCTCTTCTAAAAATAAATCTAACAAACTTTCTAAACCTACGGATAACAAACAATAACTATCCGCAGCAATCAACCCTATCGGCAGAAACAAAACAATACTATCGGCAGGAACCAACCGCAGCAGCAATGCAACACTATCGGCAGGAACCAGCTTCACTATCGGCAGCAATGAGAAACTCCTTATTTCTCATATCCCAACAATCCTCCCATCACCGAGAAACTCTTATTTCCCAGAGATCCTAACAGTTGTTGACTTTTAGTTGACTTTTGAAAGTATTATGACTAAACGTTGACTTTTGTATCGAAACCTATACTTCAGAAGTAAACGTGAAAAATAAATATAGTTATAACGATAAATATAAATTTTGGACTAGTTTTGCAAATATAGTTAATGTAAGGGATTATTTGAGGAAATTGCAACACTTGGGAAAAATGAGAAAGTTTGAATAAACGAAAGGGTCATGCCCGATTTTTCTAAAATTTCGACACTTAAATATTTTCGGATGAAAACCGACTAAAAGATGAAAAGGATTATTTTTATTATTAAAAATATTAATTCTTCTAAATTAATGTTTTTAGACTTTATAAGACTTATAAATATGTTTTAGATATTTATACACTTACACTTATTTAATTTCTCAAAATTAAATACTTATAAATTTCTTTATAATTATCATTAGATTATAAATAATTATAATATTTATAATATAATAATACCCCACTATCACTATTATCATATTAATTTTTTCAATACCTATTTAATTAATTATAAGCCCTAATTAATTAAATACTTAATTATTAAATATATATATACAATAATATATATATTACCTACGCATTTTGCGACGACAAGCACTGAGCACGGAAGTTCCGTCGCACGTGTTTTCACCGTACACTTTCACCATGAGCCATCACCAAAGTGTCTTATACGATAAACTATTTTGAAATGTACCTTACCACACAGCAAGCAAAAAATACACGAGCACATGACACACATAAACCTTTCAATTGAGTTAAAACATTTAAAACACGAATAATTCGCTAAGACTTACCATACTGATCTAGGTCGCGTGACGGAGCGGTTGCACTTTGTTATTGTTGACTAGCAGATTGCTATTATTATTAAGGTGAGTTTATAGCCCAATTTTTTATACGTATTGTTTTATAAACCTTGGGGGGAGAAACATGCAAAAAAAATTTCATGGACCAAAATGAACTTTGTTTTTATACACACTGGTATGCAGATAACCTAAGTATGTTTGAATCACATTGCCCCCACAATTATCAACCGTCAATTCCTGCTGGGAAGCGCGTATGATATAAATAGATCTATTGGGGGTAACTCCCCCGTTCGGTTGGCCCGGCAGGTCAACGCGAACGTATACCATGTCGGATTTTTCCGAGTGTCTGGGGATTAACACTCGCGGGCACCCTTTGTTTGTTATGCCAGCTTGGCATATTGTTTGTCTAGTTTTGGTTGGATGAGCTTAGTGTTAGCATACATAGTGAGTGTGATTGCTGAATTATTTTCTATGGTCCATATGTGCTTATTTACTTTAAACCTATGAACTCACCAGCGTTAGCTGACTTTTAGCATATTTTTCTCAGGTGTTTTAGAATGTTTTCATTGAAGGCAAGGCATAGCATTGGTCATAAGTTTTCTGGAAATATATTTGCTTATGCGTTAAACTCTGAATTGGGACGGTCATGTTAAATGGGCCTTGTTTTAATTGAATTGAACTTGATGTACGACAATTAACTTTGGAAATGTAAACTATTTTAAAACGGATTTTTAATCCGTTCTCTATATCTTTGTGTTGTGATTATCGATTTAGTAGTACCCAAATATGTATGCTTCAGCAAATCCTGATTTTGGGGGTGTTATAGATTGGTATTCAGAGCCTAGGTTATAGAGAACTAGGTGTATAAAAACCCTAAACTATAACCAGTTTATGAAAAATGTTTTCTTATGACTGCCAGATGCATGCCTGCCTAGCTTGCCATGATTTGATCGCTATTTTCCTTATATGATTAAGTGTTATACTATGCTATTTGAGTATTTTACTTAACATATATGATATAAGTATTTTCTATATACTTACACATGACACACCGTATTTGTCACAGACCATGTCTCTCCCTTCCGATGTTCGTGATGAGGTACTTGCTGCTGGACACACTTCCTCGCTTCGACGACCAGTTCCATTTCTGGATGACCCGTTGATGGAGGTTGTCAGAGCAGCTTCTTAGCCTACATACACCACTCCAGCATCTACCTCACCATACCTACCCCGCTATGCCACAGCTCACCGTTCATCTCCAACTCAGCTTTACACCCTCACCCAGCATACTCAGACTACCCATCCACCAGCCGTCACACTGCTCGTATGTCGGTACATTCTGGATACCGTCTACGATTCTCAGATTTTCCAGATCCATCACCTCGGAGGAGGACCCGATCAGCTTATGAGGGTACCTCTACTTCACCATCATCTCAGTCACCTATGTCATCTCCAGATCATTCCCCTCCCTGTCAGAGATTGCGGAGGTCTATTCAGTCGTACTCTGATAAGGATGAGGATCCAGTGCAGGTTCAGGTAGAGCCCACACCAGCAGTGACAGCACCCATCGAGCATGCTCTTGTTTGTGCGTGTGTTGACAGGGACAGAGGGGTACCGATGGATCTAGATTAGGTGATGATGCCACGGGATGGAAAGGGCATCATGGAGGATGTACAGAGGGTATTTGAGATAGGGCAGAGCTCCAGGGCTGCCTAGATACAGGATTTGAGTGATACCCAGTGGATTGATATTACTTGTGATACCAGCACGGGTGTGCGTGCAGCTAGTCCGGAGTACACTCCATCATCTCCTTCGTTTGTGCTACCTCCATCTCCGATACCTTCTTCACATCCATCACCAGTGGTTTCTCCGCTTCTACCAGCCTCACCAGCCGAGCTCGAGGAGCCTACTGTCATGGAGCAGGTATGGATTCAGCTGGCGAACCATGCCAGTTTGCTCGATGTGCACTCAGATCAGATTGAGAGGTTAGAGCAGCCTGACCGCATTCAGAGTGTTGAGAGGCGGATTGGGACAGTTGACAGGGCTGCATGTGTGTTGTTTGAGGAGATGTATGCCGAAAGACGTGTGATGATTAGCCTGAGAGCCAGATTAGATGCACTTGAGAGGTTACACGGTAGAGAGCTCAGGGCTTTAGACTTTAGGGCTATCGGTTTGGGCAGAGGCCAGACCAGGATTCATGGGATGTTGAGGAGAGCCCGAGGTATTGATCGCGCTCAGTGGTAGAGGATCATGACTGCTGAGTATACGATCGGTGCTGTGATGAGAGAGAACCAGGAGCTGAGACACCGTGTGGATCATTTGGAGGCTGCTATTGGAGGGATGACTGCAGCATTCGAGCAGTTATGCCTTGAGCGTGACCGATCCTAGATTAGTTTCAGTAGATGATGTATTCCACTAAACTGATGAGTTATCAGTTAGTGATGGACGATTAGCCTTGCTTGTGATTTTGTGTACCTGTATTTATTTCGATATATATATATATATATATATATATATATATATATATATATATATATATATATATATATATATATATATATATATATATATATATAAAACAAGCTTGGTTTCTCTATTTTGATTGTTCGTTTCCTCTGTGGTTGACTTTATTCTTGCATTCTGTCTGTGATGTTCATATACTCATGTGACACATTCACTCTATAATCGAGATCTCATTTATCGTCATCTTCTTGTGATGCAGATAAATGGCAGCCAAACGAAAGTCAACCAGAGTCACACGAGGACGAACTGCTAACACACATGGCCTAGTAAGAGCAGTGCGAGGCGGGACTACTGAGAATGCCACCCCGACAAGTGCCGCACATGGCAGAGATGCTGAGAACGCCGCCCCAACCAAGGCCGCGGCAAACCCACCTATGGTGAACCAAGCAACGCTAGATCAGCTTTTCAATGATCGTGTGGCCGCCGCACTCGCAGCCGCAAACAACTCAACCACCAACACCGGAACGTCAAGGCCAGTGACCAACAGCCATGGCTGCACTTACTTTGAATTCTGAAAGATCATGGTTGGAGGTTTCGGAGGAACAGAGGGAGCCGTTGGCCTGACTAGGTGAATTGAAAAGCTGGAAACCATGTTTCGCATCAGTGGTTGTAACGATGACGACAGGTTCAAGTATGCATCTTTCACTTTCATGGATGCCGCTTTGACCTGGTGGAACAACTACATGAAATCTGCCAACATGGATATTGCTTATGCTATGCCGTGGGATGACTTCAAGGAGTTAGTGCTTAGGAAGTATTGCCCACGAAATGAGGTCAAGAAGTTGGAGATAGAATTTTGGAACTTGAAGTTGCAGAATAACAACATGGCTGCTTATAACCAGAGATTCCAGGAACTGGCTTTGCTATGTCCTGAAATGGTTCAGACTGAGACGCGACTGATTGATAGGTATATCGAAGGTTTGCCAAAGTCCATAAGAGGAGATGTGGCTACCTCAAGGGCTGCAGATCTCCATGAGACCATGGAAATAGCCAACAAGTTGATGGACCAGGAATTGGAGGATGTCCCAGAAAAGAGTATTGACAACAAGAGAAAGTGGGAAGACCACTCGAAGGGTAGCAACAGTAACTCTCAAAACAAAAGGCAGAAAGTGGCAAAGGCTTATGCAGCAGGTTCAGGTGAAAAGAGGGGGTATGATAGGAATGCACCTCTTTGCAACCGCTGTAAGCTACACCACAAAGGATAGTGCACGGTTAAGTGTCACAACTGCCAGAGAGTGGGACATTTGGCCAAGAATTGTATGTCAAGACCCCTAGCCACCACTCAAGCAGCACCACCCAACAACTGCAGGGTGGAAGTCATCTGCTATGGATGCGGTGAGAAGTGTCATTACCGTAATGAGGGTAATAAACCCAAAAACCAAGGAAACGGTGGTGGTCATGGTAACCAGGGAGCAACAGTTAACAGTAGGAACCACGTCAATGGAGGAGGAGCCCGTGGGAGAGTTTATGCTGTGGGCAGAAGGGAAGCTCAGGACGACCCGAACGTGGTGACGGGTACGTTTCTTTTAAATAATCTTTATGCATCAATATTATTCGATACGGGAGCAGATAGAATTTTTGTGTCGACTGCTTTTAATTCCTTAATTGATATTGCTCCAACCACCTTAGACAATGTCTTCGACGTAGAATTAGCTAACGGGAATTTAGAAAGGGTAGATACCATTATAAGAGGTTGCACTCTAAACTTGTTAAACCACCCATTAAACATCGATCTCATGCCTATAGAGTTGGGTAGTTTTGACGTCATCATAGGGATGGATTGGCTATCGAAATACCATGCCGTCATCATCTGTGATGAAAAGATCGTCAGAGTACCCTACGGGAACGAGTTTCTGATGATAGAAGGAGATCGGAGCGATCGTGCACGCTCGTCAAGATTGAGCATCATCTCGTGTACGAAGGTGCAGAAGTGCATCGAGAAAGGATGCCAACTCTTTCTGGCTCATGTTACTGAGAAGAAAGAGAAGGAGCCTGGAGAGAAAGGATCCCACTGGCCAGATAGATCAAATTTCAAATCGATTTAGTGCTAGGAGCCGCACCTGTAGCGCGGGCACCCTATCGGCTAGCACAAACGGAGTTACAGGAGTTGTCTAATCAGTTGGCTAAACTATCAGGGAAAGGTTTTATCAGACCGAGTTCTTCGCCTTGGGGAGCTCCGGTCCTGTTTGTTAAGAAGAAGGATGGATCCTTCAGGATGTGTATCGACTATCGGGAGCTGAATAAGCTAACCATAAAGAATCAATACCCACTCCCGAGAATCGGCGACCTATTCGATCAACTACAAGGTTCATCAGTTTACTCCAAGCTTGACCTGAGATCAGGATATCATCAACTCCGAGTCCGGGAAGAGGATATCCCGAAGACTGCATTTAGAACCCGATATGGCCATTATGAATTCCAAGTTATGCCATTCGGCTTAACTAACGCACCAGCCGTATTCATGGACCTCATGAATCGAGTGTGTAAGCCGTACTTGGATAAATTCGTGATCGTGTTCATTGACGACATCCTGATATATTCTAAGAATGAGAAAGAGCACGAGGAACACCTCAAGCTAATCTTAGAATTATTGAAGAAGGAGGAGTTATATGCCAAGTTTTCGAAGTGTGAATTCTGGATATCAACTGTGCAGTTTCTGGGCCACGTGATCGATAGTCAAGGCATTCACGTGGATCCCGCAAAGATCGAGTCAATAAAGGATTGGGCGACACAGAAGAATGTGAAATATGACTGGGGAGATAAAGAGGAAGAAGCCTTTCAACTCCTTAAGGAAAAGTTGTGTAGTGCACCTATTTTGGCCTTACCTGAAGGTAGTGAAGACTTTGTTGTTTATTGCGACGCTTCACACAAAGGTTTAGGAGCCGTGTTAATGCAGAGAGAGAAGGTGATAGCATATGTTTCTCGACAACTGAAAACCCATGAGAAGAACTACACAACCCATGACCTAGAGTTAGGCTCAGTTGTGTTTGCACTTAGAATCTGGAGGTACTATCTCTATGGCACAAAGTGCGTGGTGTATACCGACCACAAAAGCCTACAACACATCTTGAACCAGAAGGAGCTGAACATGAGATAGCGCCGATGGTTGGAATTGCTTAGCGACTACGATTGTGAGATCCGTTACCACCCAGGCAAGGCAAATGTGGTTGCCGATGCCCTCAGCAGAAAAGAGCGGATCAAACCTCTCAGAGTCAGATCGTTAGAAATGACGATCAGTTCACCGCTTTCAGCGAAAATTCTTGAGGCTCAGGTCGAGGCACTCAAGGAAGAGAACCGACCGCGTGAGAAGATTTACGGAATGCCAGAGAGTGAGAATGGCTTCGTAAAGAGATCCGATGAAGTTATGTGTTATGGGGACAGAAGTTGGATCCAGCTATATGGAGGGATTCGTGATTTGATCATGCACGAATCCCACAAATCCAAATACTCCATCCATCCAGGATCTGACAATCTGTACTTGGATTTGAAGAAGCTATACTGGTGGCCAAACATGAAGGCCGATATAGCTGAGTACGCCAGTAAATGTTTAACGTGTTCGAAAGTCAAGGCTGAACACCAGAGACCATTCGGTCTACTTGTACAACCCGAAATTCCAGAATGGAAGTGGGAGCGCATCACTATGGATTTCATCACCAAACTGCCTAAGACATCGAGCGGTTACGACACGATCTGGGTAATCGTTGACCGTCTCACTAAATCTGCTCATTTCCTTCCTATAAAGGAGAACGATAGCATGGAAAAACTCGCACGACTGTACGTGAAGGAAATTGTCGCTAGAATTGGTGTGCCTATTTCTATCATCTCTGATCGAGATAGTCGTTTCACATCTAACTTTTGGAAGTCGCTCCAGGATGCATTGGGAACAAACCTCGACATGAGTACAACTTATCATCCTCAGACTGATGGTCAGAGTGAAAGGACCATTCAGACATTAGAGGACATGTTGAGAGCCTGTGTGATTGACTTCGGGAACGGCTGGGAAAGGCATTTGCCTTTAGCCGAGTTTTCCTACAACAAAAGCTACCACACCAGCATCAAGGCTACACCATATGAAGCACTTTATGGCCGTAACTGCAGATCGCCAATATTTTGGGCTGAAGTCGGTGAAAGCCAACTTACCGGACCAGACCTAGTCCACGAGACTACCGAGAAAATTGTGCAGATCAAGAGTCGAATGCAAGCGGCTCGTGACCGTCAAAAGAGCTATGCCGACAAGAGGCGAAAACCCCTTGAGTTCCAAGTGGGTGATAAAGTGATGTTAAAGGTCTCGCCATGGAAAGGCGTGATAAGATTTGGTAAACGTGGGAAGTTGAACCCTCGTTATATTGGACCTTTTGAGATTCTTGCCAGAGTCGGGCCGGTAGCCTATCGACTCGAATTGCCATCCAAACTCAGCGCTGAGCATGACGTTTTTCATGTCAGCAACTTAAAAAAGTGCTTATCTGATGATAACGCTGCCATTCCCTTGGATGAGATTCAGCTTGATGAGAAACTGAACTTCATCGAGGAACCGATTGAAATAATGGACCGGGAAGTTAAACAACTAAAACAGAGTCGTATCCCAATTGTGAAGGTCCGTTGTAACTCTCGCAGAGGTCCCGAGTACACTTGGGAGCGAGAGGATGAAATCAAGCGAAAGTATCCTCATATCTTTTCGAATTCATCGAGTAACGCGAATTGAAATCCGGGACGAATTTCCCCATTAGCTGGGGAGACTGTGACAAATGGTAATTTTCACATTTTAAGTAAATAATAAATATTTATTTATTATTTTTAAGCCAAGCATTTCTATGCGTAATTGCATATTTCTGAGCATTTTTTAACATTTTTGAGAGCTGTCCCGCATACTGTAGCTTACAGTCACTGCTGAAAAAGTTTATTTTTTTCAGTAAGCGTAAATTATCCTATTTCTGATAGTTACTGACAAGTTTCACATTTAACTGAGATGCTTTCTTGTATTTACTGACAAGTTTCCCCACATTTGAACCGACAGTACAGTATATATGGTCGCTGTCAAATAAATGCATTTTTGAGCAAATAATAATATTTTATTATTATTCTGACGAAAACGTTAATAAAAACTTTATTTTGCATGTACGTGTCCAAAAACGTCAAACCGGGACTTTACGGTAACATTTAAGCTAAAACTGACACACGATACACCAACGAGGAGAAAAAATATTTTCCCTCCCCCTTTTCTTTGTCGTTTTCCGCCCATATCACGCAACAAGACAAGAAAATTTATCCTAATATTATACTTAGTGGAGGATGACATAGCAAACCTTGTTTTTATACCCTAAACATACCACATAGCCATTTCACATACACATTTTTATCATCCAAAATTACCTAGATCATTTTCTCATCCAAGAACTCTTTCACTAGTCGAACCATCAAAGAAATCAAGATCTACAAAAATCAAGTGAAGTTTGAACTAATCGGGGTGTACTTTCAAGTGTTTTGGGTTAATCGAAACATGTCTTGGGTAAATTTGGTGCAATTTGGGTTGTTCTTGGGTCTTCTACCGCTCGAATTTTTTCAAGACTTTTGTAAGGATCCTCAAAACTTATTCAACCTTGTTCATTACATGTTCTTGTGATGTTTAAGAGTGTTACCAATTGCTTATTATGTATGTTTTGCTAAAATAAAAAAGCTAGGGTTTGACATGTTATTATGGTTGCTCAACTTTTTGGTAGTTTTTATACAAGTTATGTTATTTCTTGCTTGTGTGGTAAATCTTGTTGCTTGTGGTACTAGTTTGCTGATACAAATGAGCTTTAAACTAATTACACGAGTTTAAGACGAATATACACTTTTTTTGTATACATGTATAAATTGGCTCACTGATAAAATAAATAATTATTGGGGTTTTGAAAAACATAAAATTTTGGCTCTAGTGGTGAAATGGTGAAATTAGTACTTAATAGATTATTTTGGATAGCTTATTGAATAAGCTATAGCTTTTTTTGTTTGACTTGTTTGGGGTCAAGATTGGGTCGTACGACACATATTGGGCGGAGCCCAATATGTTTCGGCCTTGGTTGACTTTTTGACCTCTTTGCTTATTAATAAGTGCTTATTTGAATTATTTAAAAATCGTTACGAAAGCTATTTGGACAAAAAGGGCTTAAAGGTTTAAAACTATTTTTGGGCTTATGATGTTCTCGACACAAAATGGGCTGAGCCTATGTGGTTTCGGCATTGGTTTGACTTTTTGACCAAACGACGTGATGAACATGTTAAATTGATTTTTGGAAACTTAACGATATATATATCGTAACTTAAAATGATTAAATGATTTTTGGGCTAAACTTGGACTATTGGACCCATTATGGACTTTTCGGCCCAATATATGTCTCAAATGACAAAAATGAGTTTTTGAACATTTTTTGACCTTTTATAAATATTTTGACTTATTAAAACGTTATATACCGATTAAAACTGTTGTGAACTCATTTTGACACCTTAAGCCCAATAAGACAAATAAATGGGCTTTTCGGCCCAAAGTTGTAGTTGTTGACTTTTGAAAGTATTATGACTAAACGTTGACTTTTGTATCGAAACCCATACTTAAGAAGTAAACGTAACGATAAATATAGTTATAACGATAAATATACATTTTGGACTAGTTTTGCAAATATAGTTAATGTAAGGGATTATTTGAGGAAATTGCAACACTTGAGAAAAATGGAAAAGTTTGAATAAACGAATGGGTCATGCCCGATTTTTCTAAAATTTCGACACTTAGAATATTTTTGGATAAAACCGACTAAAAGAGGAAACGGATTATTTTTATTATTAAAAATATTAATTTCTCAAAATCAAATACTTATAAACTTCTTTATAATTATCATTATATTATAAATAATTATAATATTTATAATATAATAATACCCCACTATCACCATTATCATATTAATTTTTTCAATACCTATTTAATTAATAATAAGCCCTAATTAATTAAATACTTAATTATTAAATATATATATATATATATATATATACAATAATATATATATTACTTACGCATTTTGCGACGACAAACACTGAGCACGGAAGTTCCGTCACACGTGTTTTCACCGTACACTTTCACCATGAGCCATCACCAAAGAGTCTTATAAGATAAACTATTTTGAAATGTACCTTACCACACAGCAAGCAAGAAATACACGAGCACTTGACACACATAAACCTTTCAATTGAGTTAAAACATTTAAAACACGAATAATTCGCTAAGACTTACCATACTGATCCAGGTCGCGTGTCGAAGCGGTTGCACTATGTTATTGTTGACTGGCAGATTGCTATTATTATTAAGGTGAGTTTATAACCCAATTTTTTTATACATATTGTTTTATAAACCATGGGGGTGCGAAACATGCAAAACTGTTTTCAAGGACCAAAATGAACTTTGTTTTTATATACACTGGTATGCGGATAACCTAAGTATGTTTGAATCCCATTGCGCCCACAATCATCAACCGTCAATTCCTAGTGGGAAGCGCGTATGATATAAATAGATCCATTGGGGGTGACTCCCCCATTCGGTTGGCCCGTCAGGTCAACGCGAACGTATACCATGTCGGATTTTGCCGAGTGTCTGGGGATTAACACTCACGGGCACCCTTTGTTTGCTATGCCAGCTTGGCATATTGTTTTTCTAGTTTCGGTTGGATGAGCTTAGTGTTAGCATACAGAATGAGTGTGATTGTTGAATTATTTGCTATGGTCCATATGTGCGTATTTACTTTAAACCTATGAACTCACCAGCGTTAGCTGACTTTTAGCATGTTTTTCTCAGGTGTTTGAGAATGTATTCATTGAAGGCAGGGCATGGCATTGGTCATAAGTTTTCTAGAAATGTTTTTGCTTATGCGTTAAACTCTGAATTGGGAAGGTCATGTTAAATGGGCCTTGTTTTAATTGAATTGAACTTGATGTACGAAAATTAACTTTGGAAATGTAAACTATTTTAAAATGGATTTTTAATCTGTTCTCTATATCTTTGTGTTGTGATTATCGATTTAGTAGCACCTAAATATGTATGCTTCAAATCCTGATTTTGGGGATGTTACATAAACCAAGAATAAGACTAGAACTTTAAGTTCTTCAATCTATGCTCAAGAATCCAATGAAGATTTAGATGAAATGGGTGTGATGGATTTGTTTTGGGTCATTCATAGTGAGGAGATGAGAGAAAATGAGTAGTTTTGCATGTAGAAATGAGGGGTAGTGGTTTATGTTAAATGGTTTTGAGATAGTGGAGTTTAAGTGTCATCACACACATGCAAGAGGTCTTCTTACCAAGACAAGTGGCCTTGGTGAGACCAAAAACCAACCACATCATGTGGTTAGTGGGTTTTTGTGTGATAAATTTGATTATTAGTGTGTTGTAGTGTGTAGTTTGCTCCCGGTAATTGAAAATGTAAAGTTTATAAGACGCAAAACGTAAAACCGGGTAGTAATAAAATATAAAACATATAAAAATGTTAAAACTTATTAATATAACTTATATTAGTATTTTAGATGAGTGGTGAGTTCATCGGAGGGTTTAAACGTAGTTAAAACCTAAAAACGTAGGTTTAAATCGTGTAAAACGTAAAAGGTGCAAGGTTTACGTGAAAATGGAAAAAGTGAAATGTGACTTTCAAAATATGATTGTAAGAAACCAAAATGAATAAAAATAATTACATTGAGTATTGTCAAGTGTCGGTTTGAGTTAAATGTACGTTTAACGACGTACGCGGAATAACTTATCCAGTTATCTGTAAAAGTGAATTTACTTAAAATAAAAATATTAAGTAAAATTAAATAATTAAATAATGACCTCAAAATTGTGAATTGCTACAGTACCTAATCCTTAAAGGGAATCCCGTTCCAGGATTCAGTTCGAGTTAGATGTCGATGATGTGTTGGCGAAGATAGGGGTGAGCATCGGGCCGAAACCGACCCGTCCCGACCCGAAACCGATCCATCCCGAACCCAAAATCCTGGAAAACCCAAACTGAATCCCGAACCGAAATTACTCAGTTTTACTCGGTTCGGTTCGGGATGAGTCATTTTCGGTCGGTTTTCTCGGTTTTGGTTGTGTTTTCTCGATTTTTGGCCCGAACCGATCCATCCCGAAACCGAAATCCTGGAAAACCCAAACCGAGTACCGAACTGAGTATGTTCGGTTCGGTTTCGGGACAGTCGGTAGGTTTTACTCAGTTTTCGGGATTCTGTCGATTTTGCTCAGCCCTAGGCGAAGAGATGTGGATATTTCCGATGCATCTGGTCTTCTCTTTCCCAAGTGTATTTCGGTCCTCGTCGAGAGTTCCAACGATCCTTGACAATAGGGATACGGCTCTGCTTCAGTCGCTTGACCTCTCGGTCCGTGATTTCTACATGTTCTTCGACAAAATGAAGTTTGTCGTCAAGTTGAATCGCCTCTAGTGGAATGTCGAGGGTTTCCTCTAATAAGTATTTCTTCAGGTTCGAAATGTGAATTGTGTTGTGTACTCTACCAAGTTATGCTATAAGTTCGAGTCGGTAAGCTACCGGACCATCTTCAGCCAAACTTTTGAAGGGTCCAATGTACCTCGGGTTAATTTTTCCTTGTTTCTCGAAACGTATCACGTACTTTCATGGTGAGAATTTCGGCATGATTATATTTCCAACCTGAAATTCTAATGGATTACGTGTCACATTAGTGTAACTCTTCTGACGACTTTGTGCGGCTTGCAGCCTGTTGTCTTGGGGTGTTGCTCCTAAGCCCTGATACGTATTAACGATTAATGTGGATGGGAAAACCACGGAGGCGTACTAACAGTCGAAAGAAGTAGATATCAATGTCATGGAAGAAATGATATTCACAATAAAATTGAAAGATGTTAGCATTAAAGAAAGTGTTGGTCATTCTCATATTTGGAACTTCGTTATTGTGTCGTTAAAATGTGTAATAGATTAGTCATCGGGCTAGTGGGATTGGTAGGTTATTAGTTTAAGTTTCTAAGTTTGTAAGCCTTTTATATTTCATGTAATCCAAGTCCAAGTCCAAGCCCATAGAAAGCCCATTAGGGCGTTTGTTTCTTACTATATAAACACCTCAAATCCTCATTTGAGGTGTGTACTTGAGTGTGTAAGTGTGTGTTTCTTAATAATATTCCCTCTTCATCTTTCTACTCTCTCTCTCTCTAGTTATACGCCTCACATACTCTTGTCACCAATCCATACGAGCTTATTATATAGTGTGATAAGGTTAGATCTAAGGTCCTACAAGTTGTATCAATCGCCTAACAATGATTTAGGAGTGTTTGTGTTTCGTTTTTTGGTTAAAGTTTTTGCAAAGGTTGCGTTTTTCTTTATAAAAACGTTTGCTGTTCTTTCAAAATCTTTGATTCTTACGTTTTCTAGGATAAAGTTATTGTCTTTCTTATAGTTCTACTACTTATTAGTGAGTTTTGGCAAAAAATCGCATCAAAAACATCAAAAATCTTGTTTCGTATCGAACAAGAAAGTTTTGGCTACTTATCAAATTTCTTCAAATTTGGTTATAAACATTAAAGGTCTCAACTTTATTGTTATTTAAGTGTTTTTGAAGGTTTTTGGTCGATAGAAACTGTTTAGATGTTTGTTTTTAGTCGTAATATTGAACTATAAATAATCAGTTCGTCCATCGGAATTTCAATTTTAAGGGTTTATCGAATTGAATTTTTTAAAGGTTTATCGGAATTGGTTCATCGGATCTGGATCATCGGAATTGGTTATCGAAATCAATCAAGGACAAGTTTACTTCATGATCCAACGATTACTCACTATTCCCTTGCTTGTATAAGTTTGTGGAATACTTCGACTAAGGAAAAATCTTCTAATTTGTACAAATTAGATAGATTCTATCGAAATTGCAACTTTCATCGAAATTGCAACTTTCATCGGAATTGCAAATTTCATTGGAATTGCATAACTCATCGAAATTGCAACTTTCATCGGAATTGCATAATTTATCGAAATTGCAAGGATTCATCGAAATTGGACCAAAGTGAACAGTATTCATCGGAATTGAACCAAATCCACCGGAATTGGACCAAAGTCATCGGAATTGAACCTTTAAAGTTGACTTTTGTTTCACTTTTTACGATAAAACTTCAAACTGCCATAACTTTTGAACCGTAACTCCGTTTTCAGTGAAACACCTGTCAAAACGACTAGAACAGCCTGAATATTGCGATGTTATCCGACTATGTCGGGTATCGAAAGTTTTGAAGCCTGAAATCACTCTGGAAAGAAGTTATCGACGATTTTAAGTTTTAAGACCAAAATTTCACTACAACAACTAAACTTAACTTTCACCAAACACAACTCCTACATCGTTGAACCGATCCAAGATCATCTTTATCATACATAACTTCATCAATGGCAACTCAGCAAGACATTCATGCATCCGGTGTGGAAAACCATCCTCCTATGCTTGAAAAAGGTGGGTATCTTCCGTGGATAAGCCGCATGCTTCGTTACATCAAAACCAAGCCTGATGGTAAACTGCTGCTCCAATCTATTAAGAATGGACCCTTCAAGCCTCGAAAAATCAAGACCCTGGAGATCCAAATGGAACACCTCCTGTTCTACCATTCTTTCGTGAACAAATAGAAGCAAAATACACAGAAGAAGACAAGAAGCAGATCGACGCTGATGATATGGCAATGCACTTAATCCAACTAGGATTACCACGAGAGATCTTTGCTGCTTTCGACAGCTGTGAAACTGCCTATGACATGTGGGAACGAGTTAGAAGGCTATGTCATGGAACAAAAATTGGGCAACAAGATGTAGAAAACAAGCTACTAACTAAATGGGAGAAGTTTACATCCACTCCTGGAGAATCCATTGAATCCTACTATACCAGGTTCTGCACTTTAATGAATGAGCTAATCAGAAACAAGTTGACACCAAGACCAATCGCGAGCAACATCAAGCTCATCAACAATCTTCAAGAAGAATTGGAACGATATGTCACTATTGTCAACCAAACCAAGGATCTACATCAGGTGAATTATGATCATCTCTACGATTTTCTGAAGCAAAACCAAGCTGAGGCCATTGAAGTTAGGAAAGAAATATTGGCAAAGAATCATGATCCTCTTGCATTCATTACTCAAACACCAACACCTTTACTAGTGAACACACAACATCAACCATCATCATCTTCCACTCACAACTACATGCAACAACAATACGTTCCACAACAACAAAATGCTGTAATCCCACAACAACAACATGTTATTCCACAACAACAATATTCACAATTTCAAGAACTAGAGTTCACTGACAATGATGAGTCTACTACTGCTTTGACACAAGCATTTGCTTATTTGACAAAGGCATTCCAAGGACGCTATTCTACACCAACCAACAACAACCAAAGGATTTCATCGAATATTCGTGTGAAGGATTATACAAACACTTGGGATGTTTATCTTAATAATGTGTTTGGGATATTTATGTATGAATGTGATGTAGTATGCGGAATCTACTATAACACACTTTAAAAGAACACAAAGGTGATGAGTATGAAAACGTGAATAATAATGAGCAATGAACACAACTTTAGTAACACAAAACGATTCAATATTATTGATGAAATAATACGGATGATCTAACTATCACCAGGATTAAAAATTAACCTTGAATCTTTGATTGTAAAAGGATTTATGAAATGAGTAACTAAGTTACTAGAGAGGTTGTTCTGTTTTTGGTTATTAGTTGAAGAGATGCATGCACGAAGGTGGTGACTAAGGGAACCTTTTATAGAATAAGGTACCCTCATTACAAGTTGTCAAGTGGTTGAATATAATAAGATACTTTGACTATTCTAGCCTATAATTAAATACAACTACCAATGTAACTACTCTGTATATTCTTCTGCACAAACATGTGAAGACTGAACTACTTCTACATTACGTATTACATTGTACAGAGACTAATAATACAACAAATATCTACAACTAAATATCTATCAACTTGATCATAATCTTGGCAGGACCTTTATCAACTAGCAGTACCTTCTCACCCAGAAGGTACTGTTAGTACATCTTCATCTTCTTCAAAATCAACTAGCAGGCTCTTGGCTTGTCTGGCAGGCTCTTTGACTTGAACATTTTATTCCCAACAATCCTCCCCTAAACTTGTTATTTCCTTTAAAATACACAAGTTTCTGATGAATAAAATACATACCTTGAGGATTTGAGGGAACTCTTCCAAAAACCTTTACTCTCTGTTCTTCCTTTTTCTTTCACATTGCTCAAATATGCTCCTCAGCAAACTTTGAACAACTTTTGAATTTTCTTCATCTTTGTCACATCTTAATCTCTTGGAGATCATAGTTGTAAGAACTTCATAACTGAGTGGATACTCTTTCTCAGCCAACATAAAGAGTTCAATCCCACTTTGTGTGTAAAGATGATGAATACTGCTAAGGCTTAGAAATTCCCATGTTGTTGAAGGATCATGATATGGAAACTTCCAATGAACATCTTTTGGATTAGGATCATACATCCTATTAAATTCTACCCATAGTTCCTGTTCCTTAACATCAGTACTAGAATTTGTGTCTAGCTTAATTTGAACTAGATTTCACAATTCTTCTAAGTCAGCTCTATCACTTGCTCTAATCAGATTTTCAAAATTCTTGAAGATAGCAGTCTGACCCCTAACCTTTGTTATTTTCCATGACTTTCCTAATCTATCATGGTGAATCTCCCAATCAATAATAGGGCGTCTAGACCTAATTGGATCAGCATGTATGATAGTTTGCAAAGTAATTAACATCTTACTTACTTGCTCTGAATCCAATTTTGCTTCTTCTTTCTTCTGAGCATCTTTCTTTTTCATTGAGGGCTTTGCATCAGATGGGATCTTGTAGTAAAGACTCTTGTAGGCATTTAGATACAAGAAGTAGATTTCATCAGCAGATTTCTTCTTTAGTTGATAATCAGTCCAATTTGCTTGACCTTTTAGAAATTTCTTCATAAAAGTCACTTGATCTTTCTGAGATGTGCCCACCTTAAAACCTCTTTTCTGACTTTCTTTCATCTTTTCAAAAATATCAGCCAGAGCTGCTTCTTTATACTTTTTGTTGATAAAAGATTCAAGCTCTGCTGTTTTCTCATCAGAGTTAAGATTCTTGTCATTCACTATTATTGCTGCTTGACCTTTCACAATTGGATTATTGGCAATAATCCATTGCATCTGTGCATCAAAGGTTTCTTGAGCAACTTGAGTTTCAAGAAGAGTCTGAGCAGCATCTTTTTGCTCTTGCATCTCTGCAAGCAGTCTTGAAGCTTCAAATGCTTTCTGCACTTCTTCTTCATGAATTCTTTTGGAAACTTCTTCATCTAAAGCCATCTGTACCTGCTCTGTTCTCTTCAACTTTTTGGGCTTTGGTTCATCTTCAACCATAATGCTCTTGCCCTTATCCTTTGGAGTTGGTTCTTGAGATGGAGCAGTAGATTGCTCATCAGCAATAAATAACCTCCCTTGAACAGACAAATCCCCTTGAGGCTCTAAGTCCCTCTTTCTTTTGTACACATGATCAGCAGTACCTTTGTAGTCCATTGCCAAAAGCCTCTCAATCCTAGCAGACTCTTTTGAACTAGCAGGCTCTTGCTCTGCACCAGCAGGCTCTTCATCATAAACCTGAGTTCCTTCATGGAATTCAAATTGAGCCTCCTCTTCATCTTCAGAACTATCCATCCTCCCCTTTTTGGAAGAGTGACCCAAACCTTCAGCATCTGATCTTGAAGAACTAGATAAAACAACCTTTGAAGATCTTTTACCCTTTAGCTTCTTCACTTCATTCTCCAATTTCTTTACCCTCTTAACTAACTTGATGTTGATCTCAGAAAATCTTGTGTTCTGACTTTTAAGAGCATCTTCCAAGAGCTTCACCTTCTCTTTTAGTTCTTTCACTGTTTGAGGAGATTGGGGTGGTGTTACATGATGTGATGGTGTTGGTGGTGTTGCAGATGGTACTGGTGTAGGGATTGGTGATGTAAGATGAGTTGGTGAGATGTAACCAGTTGAAGAACTTGATGATGGTGATTCAGATGATGGTGTTGGTTCTTCAGGATGTTGTGGTAACATTTCATCAAAAAGTGGTATTTCTTCCCCATTGAAACCAATTCTCATGATTGAAAATACTTTGTGAGAAAGTTTTGGTGTTTCATAAAGTGAGTGTGGGGGAAGCAACAAATGTTTTGATTTTGCAATGATGCATGAAATAAATCTTGGATACATCAAAAACTTTGTTTCACTATCCACATTTTTAGTCAATCCTTCAAAAATATGTTTGGAAAAATTGAATTTTCTGTTTGTTGCCAAGCAGATGAGAGCAGAAGCCATGTTTCCACTAAATTGCTCCCAAGAGGTTTTCTTTTGGCTCAAACAATGAAGGATTGTATGGATCAAAAATCTTCATTGTGGAGTAAAATGCTTTTTAAGAAAGGTGAGTTTATTAGAATCAGCATTATACCCCATTCTTTCCAAATGTTCAAAAATTTCAGTATCAGGCAATTGACTAATACCATCTGAATCATCCAAATGAAGATGTCTTCGAATGGATGACTCAGTAAGAGTTAATGTTTTGCCATCCACTTTGGCTTTTATTCTTTGTTCCCCATTTTCAGAAGTTTTAACTTTAGCTGTTTGCCAAAATTGCAAAATTTGAGATTCATAAATAGTGGGATTAACTAGTAAAGCAAACCTGATGTAAGACTCATTTAAAAAGTCCACTATTTGATGAAAAGAGGCATTATCCTCAGACTTTTCCAAAAATGCTAATTGATTGTGACGTTTAACAAAGGTGAGAACAGCCATGGTGAAAGTTAATGAAAATTTTGATTATGTTGGTGGGATTTGTTGGTGGTACTGGTAGAAGATGAAAGGTGTATGTTAATTGTGATAAGGACTGATGAAAGATGTTATGAGAGAATTACTTTTAACCGACAATAAGAAAGATTATAATAAGTAAATGAAAAGGCTGTTAAAAAGATCTTTTATATGTGAAATATAATATAATATAATCATCAGTAATTTACATAACTACCCCAACGGCTAAATGTAACTACCAGGCCCAACGGCTATAACTTTTTCTGACATGCTCAACGGTTATCTAGCAGTACCATTTTACTCTACCAGTACCAAAATTTGAACTACCAGTACCTTTGGAAAAATTTTACTTGGCAGTCTCTTTTAAATTTTAGCAAAAATCCCTTATAGTTTTTAGCAAACTATCAACTATCAACGGATTTGAGTTGTCTTTACCAAAAGCCGTTTGCTTATGGACTAGTTAACTATTTACTGTTAAGTATGGTTAGTTAAATACCATATAGTTTTTGGTAAACTATCAACCATCAACGGATTTGATTTGTCTTTACCAAAAGCCGTTTACTTATGGACTAGCCAGCTCTTAAGTTTGTAAAAACTTGGTGAACTGAATACCAAAAGCCATATTGACCTGAAAGATGGTGCAATTTCCTTGGATGGAGGAAATATAAGAGGCAATGATGCTGTGTATCTTGGATGCTTGGTTCAGCAAGTGAAATCATCTATTAGCATGCCATTGCATTGAAACTTTCCTTAGTTTGATCTAGATAGAACTTTCTCCTTTAGGAATGCTTCATCCCTTCTGAATATGTGATCTAATCCTATCTTTTTCAATCTCTGCATCATCTTGTATGCTCTTGTCTTTTCCTTTCATAAATTGGTTTTTCTTCCATTCTGGGCTATCATTTCCTCCCCTGAGATTTAAATGACCTATATTTCTCTTTTTGTTTGGAAGATCTCTTGTTTTGTTATCAACCTAAAATTTGTTAGTTGCAATCCAAAAGAACAAAGTGCAAAGCACTTGATCTATAGCATTGTAAACATTTAAGCATTAATATGAACAAAACAGAGCAAATTTTATACTAGCAGGACCAATTATGAACTGACAGTACCTTTTGACTAACTAGCAGTACCATGTTTAAAAGCCAATACCAGTTATTTTTATGTACAAAAACACATGTTTTTCAAAGATTTATCATTCCAATACCTCCTACAAGGTATTTGAATCTACCTAAATCAAAAGCTTTGGTGAGAAGGTCTGCATAATTCTTTTCAGAATCAATTTTAACAACCTGAATTAACCTTTTCTCATTGCAATCCATTATGAAATGGTGTCTAATTTCAATGTGTTTTGTTTTTGAATGTTGAACTGGATTTTTAATGATACATATAGTACTGCTATTGTCAATGTAAATAATGGTGTTAAGAAAATTGTACCCATAGTCAAGCATTTGATTTTGGATCCAAAGAACTTGCCCACAACAACTTGCACCAGCAACATATTCTGCTTCAGTTGTAGAGTTGGCCACCATTGTTTGTTTCTTGCATTGCCAAGATATGAGTCTGCAACCAAGAAATTGACATCCACCAGTTGTGGATTTTCTGTCTAGAGTTGCACCAGCATAGTCACTATCAGAATAAGCTACCAAATCAAAAGATGATTCCCTTGGATACCATAGACCCAACCTAGGTTGACCCTTGAGATATCTAAAGATTCTTTTGACTGCTGTAAGATGAGAAACTTTGGGATGTACTTGAAACCTTGCACATACACACATTGAGAACATGATATCTGGTCTTGATGATGTAAGGTACATCAAAGACCCAATCATTGATCTATAATTATGCAAATCCACATCTTCACCCTCAGCATCTTTTAGTAAACCTTTTTCTGCATCCATTGGTGTACTTGCAACCTTAGAATCAGCAAACTGAAATTTCCTTAGGATCTCTGCTACATACTTATCTTGGCTGATAAATATGCCTTCTTTTGATTGTTTCACTTGGAGACCCAAAAAGAAAGTAAGTTCCCCCATGGAACTCATTTCAAACTTACTATGCATAAGTTTTTCAAATTCTACACACAAGACTTGGTCTGTGGATCCAAAGATAATGTCATCAACATAAATTTGCACCAGCAAGATGTCTTTCTTTGTTCTTTTGATGAACAAAGTTGGATCAATCTTGCCTCTTTGGAATCCATTTTCTAATAGAAAGCAAGCCAATGTTTCATACCATGCCCTAGGAGCTTGGTGAAGACCATAAAGAGCCTTGGTAACCCTATACACCTTGTCTGGATATTCTGCATCAATGAAGCCTGGAGGTTGAGAAACATATACCTCTTCTTCAATAGTACCATATAAGAAGGCACTTTTAACATCCATTTGATAAACAGTGAAGCCTATGAAGGAAGCATAGGCCAATAATAGCCTAATTGCTTCAAGTCTTGCAACTGGAGCAAAAACTTCTTCATAATCTACCCCTTCTTCTTGAGTATACCCTTGGGCCACCAATCTTGCTTTGTTTTTTTATCACTATCCCCCTTTCATCTTTCTTGTTTCTGAACGCCCATTTGGTTCCAATTGCCCAATGACCTTTTGGCAAATCAACCAATTTCCAAACCTTCTGAAGCTTGAATTGAAGAAGTTCTTCTTGCATTGCTTCAACCCAACTTGCAACATCTAAGGCTTTGTTAATGTTTTTGGGTTCAGCTTGAGAGAGAAAACATGAAAACAGGCATATGTTGGCAACTTCATGATTCTTTTCTTCATAAATAGATGAGATAAACCCTTCTTGGTCTGAAGTCAAGACTTGAGATCTTGTTCTAACACCAGAATCAATGCTACCAATCACATCATCAGTTGAGTGATCTTTGAGAATTCTTGTGTTGTGTTTTGTAGGAACTTCATAGGTAAATGGAAGATTGCCAATCCCCACTTCTTCTGGTAAAGAATCATCTGTTTGAACATTTAATGGCTCAGCAGTACCAATTTGTGAACTGGCAGTACCATCTGGTGAACTAGCAGTACCATTGTCATTTGCACTACTTTCTTGATTCTCTTGACCTTGAGTTCCATGATCATCTTCAGTACCTTCATTTGTTGTATTTGAAGGTTCTTCAAGACTTGAAGATAAATCCAACCCTTTCCAAATTGGCATCCAGATGTAATCTTGATCTTTAGGTGTTTCAACATTGTCTTCAAAACCTGCATTATCATTAGTATTTGTACCTGAAACAGGCACATAATTCATAGATTCTGAAAGCCTATCAATATCAAACATCCAATCTGGCCCAATGCCTTTCACATTTGTTAGTTTCTCTTGAAACTCTATGTGAAGATTTTCTTCCACTAGCCTAGTGCAACTATTATACACTCTATAGGCCTTACTTTGCAAAGAATACCCTATCAAATAGCCTTCATCAGCTTTTCCTTCAAACTTGCCTAAATGATCTTTGGTATTGAGAATAGTGACATGACATCCAAAAGGTCTCATAAAACTTAAAGATGGTGTTCTACCAAAGAAAAGTTCATAAGGTGTCTTTTTATGTGGTTTTATTACAAGAACCCTGTTTTGCACATAACAAGTAGTACCTACTGCTTCAGCCCAAAATGAAATAGGCAACTTAGAGTCTACTAACATTGTTCTAGCAGCCACTATAAGTGTTCTATTTTTCCTTTCTGCTACTCCATTTTGCTGTGGGGTTCTAGCTACACTAAATTCTCTTCTTATTCCTTTTTCTTTGCAAAAGTCATCCATAACCCTATTCTTGAATTCTGTTCCATTGTCACATCTGATGACTTTGACTTTCTTATCAGATTGGTTTTCTACCTCAGTTATATAAGATTTAAGAATCTCACTTGTTTCATGCTTTGATCTTAAAAAGAAAACCCAAGAAAATCTGCTGTAATCATCAGTAACAACAAGACAATATTTTTTACCATTCAAGCTACTCACATTAGTAGGACCAAAAAGATCCATATGAAGCATGTATAAAGCTTGAGAAATTGAGTTATGGGTCTTGGGCTTACAAGAAGCTCTATGTTGTTTGCCTTTTAGACAATCAACACAGGTTTGGTCATTTTGAAAAATCTTTTTGGGTAAACCTCTCACCAAATCATATTTTGCAATTGTATTGATTGTTTTAAAGTTTACATGACCAAGCCTTCTATGCCAAAGCATAGATTCATCCAATGAGGCTTTTGCTACTAAACAAGTTAAACTCTCCTTAGGATCAATGTTCTTTAAATCAACACTGTACATATTGTTCCTTTTTGGAATTTTAAGAAGGATCTGACTTTCATCAGGCATTTTAAAATCAGAAGAAAGAACCATACATCCATTGTCAGTAAAGAGAACATTGTTCTTTTTGTCACACATTTGTGAGATACTAAGGAGATTAAACTGAAATTCTTTCACAAAGTACACATTTTCAAAATCTAATTTACTGGTTTTGATAGTACCTTTACCAGTAATCTTTCCTTTGATTCCTCCCCCAAAGGTAACATATCCTCCATCAATTGTTTTGAAGTCTGTGAGGAAAGACATGTTGCCTGTCATGTGCCTTGAACATCCACTATCTACATATCCTTTATCAGCCATATCATTGGAATGTTCCTGCACATGAATAAACATATTAGTTTCCTTGGGGTACCCAAGCCATGACAGACTTGGGTTTGCCTCTTGCATCAATGTAATCAAACCTTTTTAGGATTGTTGATGCACCTTTTGATTGGATTGGTTTCCAGATCCAACATGCTGAGGACTTAACAACATTTTCCTTTTTAATCCATTTTGTGGTCTTTGGTCTATCAGTACCAATTTTGGCAGTACCATTTGGTCTAGCAGGACCTTTTGGTTTTGGTCTCCAAATTTGTGTTTTGACCACAAATTTCTTTTGAATAGGACTATTCACAACTTTTGGTGCATATTTGAAAGTGTTTCTTGCACCCTTATTAGTTGGTTTTGAGTTAACAGGCTTATTTTGTCTAACAGTATGTTTAACTTTTGGTGTGTTAGACTTAACAAAACTTTTTCTGGGGTGAGTTACATTTGTTTTAGACTTTGATTTACTCCCAGAAACCCAGTTGTTACAATAAGCATGAAGATGATTAAAACTACCACAGTAATAACAAGCCTTATTGTACATAACAAAATTATCACCTAGTTGTTGTGACTTAAGATTGTTCCAATTTCTTTGGCTACCTCTAGGTTTGTTATTACATTTTTCACAACTTTCAACTGTTTTTAGAACAGCTTTAGCCTTAGTCTTAATCTCTACTCTTTTAGGACTGATTGGTCCTACTTTGTTTCCTTTGGTTGAAACAGTCTCTTCTTCATCATCATCAGATATCCAATCTTCAATAATTAGAACATCTGATTTCTTATCAGTGAGCACCTTAGAGAGTGAAGCAATCTTAGCACTTTTCTCAACAGGTTCACTTTTCTCTACAGGTTTAGCTAATGGTTTGTTGATGATTTCATGTAAACCTGATTCTGCAAGATCTGATCCTGGGGGACAAGGGATTCCTCTATAAGGAGGTGGACAAGTATTGTATCCAATTCCTGATTTGATTCTCTTATTCATCTGATTTTCAACTATGCTTCTAGTACAATCAGAAGCAGTTTCCAAAGTGGTAACTGTTAGTTGAATATTATCCCTTGCCAAAGTCACTTTAGCACACTCAGTTCTTAACATTTTTATTTCTGCATCTTTCAAAAATATTTGTCTATTAAGAATGGCTTTAGTGTCAGAAAAAGTGAGTTCATTTTCCCTAAAATGGATTATTTGCTTTTCAAGTTTAGCCATACCACACTTATGATTGACTAGGTCTTGATGGGTTTTTCTTTCTTCTACTTTCAGTTCATCATAAAGTTTTATAAGAGTTTGTAATTCTTCAAAAACTTTGCAAGTATTAGAACATTTTGTAATTTGTACCTCAGGAGTGGAGAAAGCCATTAAAGCCAATTCATCTGAAGTTGACTCCTCTTCACCCATAAAACTCCAATCAAAACCCATCCCATCAATAGCTACCATAGCTTTAGGCTCAATGATCTCCACAGCCTTACTCTTGCTCTCAAAGCTTCCTTTCTTCTCAAAGCTTCCTTTATTCCTGTTCTCAAACCCTCTTCCCTTGTCATCCTGCTTCTTTGGTCTTCTACACTCTCTTGAGTAGTGACCCTTCATGTGGTAGTTGTAACACTCCACTTTGGACTTGTCATACCCAGCAGGCTCATTACCATCTATGATAATCTTCTTTCCAGTCCTCATCAGCAACTTCTTATCCCTTATGCTCAGAAGTGAAAGTTGCCACTTTATGTCCATTTCTTCAAGATCATCAGGATTGATCTCTTGAAGGTCTTCAAAAGTTAATATGGACCCATTGTGTTGTGATGTCAGGAAGGCACACCCAATAGTTTCATCTAGAATGGTTTTGGTACTGCTAGAAGTACTGGCAGTACCAAAGTTTGTGTTGGCAGTACCTTCTTCTCTGCCATCTTTTTCTTCATCTACAACTCTTGAGGTGCTTGGAGATGATATAAACGCCATATTACCTGAGCTTGAACCAGTAGTCTTCTTTACTTCATGCTCTAC
Source organism: Artemisia tridentata subsp. tridentata (assembly GCA_021014915.2). NCBI lineage: Eukaryota > Viridiplantae > Streptophyta > Magnoliopsida > Asterales > Asteraceae > Artemisia > Artemisia tridentata. The sequence goes on along the minus strand of CP139509.1, from coordinate 189,121,970 downwards.
TATTTTGAAGTTGTTGTAGAGATCATTAAGACTCATCTGATCAATGTCTGGTTTGTTTTTCCAGACAATGACATGCATGGACCATTCAGAGGGTAAACTCCTAAGGAATTTGGAGTTTAAGTCCTCTTGAGTTATCATCACTTCATGGATGGCTAACTGACTTGAAAGCTTCTGTAGTCTATTGAACATGCTGTCCAAAGACTCATTTGTTGTGGCTGCAAAGTTTTCAAACTGATGTCTGAGGAGAGTTTTCTGTGTTTTCTTGGTGGCATCATTTCCACCAAATCTAGCCATAATAGCTTCAAAAAGGGTTTTAGCACATTTGTACTTGTTGAAAATCAAAAGCTGATCATTTGGAATAGTCATGAGTAGCATACTCCTGGCTTTTAGATCATTTCTCTTTTGAATTCTTTCTTCTGTGCTTGTTGGGTTTACTTGCACATGTGTTACAAGTGCATCGTTTACTGTGGAGGTGGTGATTGAGGGTTTGAATGAGTTTCCTTCTTCAATAATCTCCCAAAGTGCATAGTCTTGCACTTGAAAGTATTGTTCTACCCTCAGTCGCCACATATCAAACTCATTTTGCTTGAGTAATGGAAGTTTAGCAGCAACATTGGTTTGAATGTGTTCAACATCCATTGTTCTTTTAAATCGTAAATATCAGCCTAGCTCTGATACCACTTGTGAAGGATTATACAAACACTTGGGATGTTTATCTTAATAATGTGTTTGGGATATTTATGTATGAATGTGATGTAGTATGCGGAATCTACTATAACACACTTTAAAAGAACACAAAGGTGATGAGTATGAAAACGTGAATAATAATGAGCAATGAACACAACTTTAGTAACACAAAACGATTCAATATTATTGATGAAATAATACGGATGATCTAACTATCACCAGGATTACAAAGTAACCTTGAATCTTTGATTGTAAAAGGATTTGTGAAATGAGTAACTAAGTTACTTGAGAGGTTGTTCTGTTTTTGGTTATTAGTTGAAGAGATGCATGCACGAAGGTGGTGACTAAGGGAACCTTTTATAGAATAAGGTACCCTTATTACAAGTTGTCAAGTGGTTGAATATAATAAGATACTTTGACTATTCTAGCCTACAATTAAATACAACTACCAATGTAACTACTCTGTATATTCTTCTGCACAAACATGTGAAGACTGAACTACTTCTACATTACGTATTACATTGTACAAAGACTAATAATACAAAAAATATCTACAACTAAATATCTATCAACTTGATCATAATCTTGGCAGGACCTTTATCAACTAGCAGTACCTTCTCACCCAGAAGGTACTGTTAGTACATCTTCATCTTCTTCAAAATCAACTAGCAGGCTCTTGGCTTGTCTGGCAGGCTCTTTGACCTGAACATTTTATTACCAACAATTCGCAACAGGCAGATTGTACAGCCGAGTTTCAATATGGGTCAAGGAGGACAAATGGTTGGAGTTATTGGGAATCAGCAGGGATATGCTACTAGATTTCAGATGGGTAATCAGAATATGCAGAAGGCAGGGCAGTATGCAGGAAATCAGTTGGGTCAGTATGCAGGGAATCATATGGGTCAATTTGTTAGAAATTAGAGGGGTCAGAATGCTGGGAATCAGACAGTGGGTAATCAGATTGGGAATGTTGCAGCTCTAGTTGCTGGGAATTATGGAAATATGAATCAGGGAAATCCAATAAAGTGTTTCAACTGTCAGGGTGTAGGTCATATGGCAAGGAACTGTCCTACTAAGCCGAGAAAGAAAGATCCAGCTTATCTGCAGAAAGCATTGCTGTTGGCATAGAAGGAAGAAGTAGGGTTTCAGTTGAATGCTGAGGAAAATGATTATATGGCTCTCATGGATGACATGGAAGACCGAGAGGACATCGATGCAAACTTTATATTTATAGCAAATCTTCACGAGGCTAAGTACGACGCGAATTCTGACACACCTCCTATTTATGACACCAATGCAGTATCTAAGGTACCATTATTCAATACATGCCACAATAATGATATATTTGATATCTCTCCTCATGAGGAACAACATTTTGAGACTCCAGCACCCACTTATGATACATACCTGGACCCGCCAAGTAGTAGCAATATTGATTTGGCAACTCCAGATATGAATCATAGTGGAGGCTTAGTTTTACAGCATGCTGAGCATGATGAGGAAACGCGCGCTCTCTTTGAATCATTATTGAATAATTGTAGCATTGAAATTGAGAAAGTAAAAAAGGTCAATCGCGATGTTAAGGCCGCGAATGAGAAAATGACCGCTGAGCTTGAGAGGTATTAGGAAAACGAAAAAGCTTTTGAGTTTCATAAAAAACGACAGTCAGACTTAGAAACTGGTTATCAAAATTCTGTTTCAAGGGAAAAACAATTGCAAATCAAGTTTGACACACTTGATGTTAATTCACACATGAAAATAAAATCCTTAAACGCGAAAATTTCTTATTTGAAAAACCAACTTTCTAAACAAAAATCAACTTGTTCTGATCTTAAAAAAGAAAAGAAACAGTCGAAAGCAGATTTTTCAAAATGAGAAAACGATCTTCTTGATGAAATCATTGAGAAACAAGAAACAATTAAAAAGTTGAAAGATTTGCTTGTGAAAACGGGTCATTCAAGTCAAACCATTCAAATGCTTATTAAAGATCCAAATCCGTTTTTACATACAATGAAGAAAATGGCCATCGGTTGTGAAAATCCTTATACTCTCAAGAAAACTCAGAAAGAACAGAATGTTTTGTACAATGGAAATATAATATATGCTAAACATGATTCTCCCGTTGTTCGGGATACTGACGAAACGATTGAGCTTGTTGAAGAGAGTCGAATTAAAATGAAACAAAAGAACCCAGAGATAAAACCAATTGATTACAATAAACTTAACAAACTTTCTGGAATTCCTTTTGTTCCACAAAAACAAACACCAAAGTTTTCCAAAAAACCAGTTGTTACGACACCAGTTGCAAAACAAAAAGTTGTTTCTAAAACTCTTTCAAACTTGGAGCAAATGTCCTCAAACAATCCTTTTAACACAAGTGCTGCTAGAGGATTTTTAGATGATGTTAAAACGAGAATTGAAACAATCGACTTTGTCAAGGACCACAAATCCCTGGTGAAGGAAGCTAATGAAAATATTGAAAACATCAAAGTTTTGGAAAACCTAAATGACTCTCTCTTCGAAGCAGTTATGTCGACCGATATTATGTCCATCATTTTACAAACATATTCTGTTGAAGACGATGAAAGACTGCGAGCTGAGACCTCTGCAATTGTTTCAAAATATGAAAATGCTCTTATTAAACTTGAAAAAGAAAACGTGTCATATTTTAAACAACTTGATCGAAAAACCGAGGAATGCAAGTATGACAAACTGTCGTATGAGCGTGCCTACAAGGACATGAAAGAGCAAAATGATCTTTTGAGGGCTCAGCTGCAAAGTCAAAAAGGGAAGGGTGTGGATACTAAGTTTGCAAAACCATCGACTTCGGACAAACCAAATACTTCAAAACAGGTTGTTAAACCAAAAATGTCGATTTCTCAATTTGTTCCCAAAGTCGATGTGAAAAATGATTTGACAAAACCAGTTACTCCAACACCCTTGCCCAAGCAAAATGAAAAAGAAAATATTGTTGATAAAGGAAAAGCGATTGTCGAAAGACCAAACGTGATAGCACCTGGCCTTTATAGGATTAGTCCCACTATTGCGTCTGCCTCCACATCTAAAACATATGGGACAAACGACAAGAGCATAAAAGATCATCCAAAAAGAGTCTAGGAATGCTAAAACAACTTCTAAGGGCAACAATATAAATCCTAATGCGTGTGCCTTACCTTCTACAGGATTAGAAAGCACCTCTAGAAGCAGCAGACTACAGCCTAGGAGCAATACAAGGAACAATATAGTCTCTCATGTCTCTAAGAGTAGATGCAAGAATAAAGTTGAAGAAGTAGAAGAACACCCTAGGAATCTATCACTTTGTAATAAGATACATACTTCATCTGAATGTAATGTCAACAGTACTGTTCCTAATGCATGTAATGACTCTGTTTGTTTAATGTGCAAGAATGTTTATCTAATGATGTTTGTGATGATTATGTTTCTAAAAATGTGAATGTTACGCCTGAATAGAAGAACGTTCCAAAAGGAACTAGTGCTAGATCTAGATCAACAGAAAGACTAATTGCACGATTTAGGTTAACCACTAGTAGTCAAATGCCTAGGAACTATCTTAAGTATTGTGTATGGAAACCAACTGGTAGAGACTTCATACTCCAGAATGGCAAATTGAAAGTTGTTCAAATTGAACCAGTAGAAACTTTCTATGAGTGTGATCCGGATTTTACCCCTAACCCCATGGAACCAAATTTTAAACGGTTTCCAAATACAAACTCTTCTTTTCTTCGCAGGTTATCAAAATATGTCTTTGGATCGTCGAGTCGGGTTGCTGCAAGCACATGACCGGGAATATAAAGCTGCTGATTAATTTCGTCTAGAAATTCATGGGAACTATACGCTTTGGAAATGATCATGTAGCAGCTATTCTGGGTTATGGAGATCTTCAAATTGGGAATTATTTAATCACTCGAGTTTACTACGTTGAAGGGTTGGGACACAACTGATGCGTGGTTTTGCAACCTTACAACAGGTTTTACCTCTCGAGGGATCTCAAGAGGCTTACAACCCCACCAGGCAGTGTACCTGACCGATGTAGTATAGTGTAGTGGTAAGTACGGGGGATTGATCGTTCTCCACAGGGAATAGTGTTCGTTAGGTATGAAAGACTACTCTAATAGGTCTAAGGGTTGAGGAAGATTCTTTTTTATGTTTTTATATTTTTTTATGAAAGCAAGTAAAATCTCGGGTTTGAAAGAGTGGGCGGAATTAGTTGCTAGTCAACTAACCCAAATTACTACGAATGCAAATAAAATAAATAACTGAAAATAAAAAGTTGGTGAAAACTTATGTGTAGAGAAATGTGTTTACTTAGATTTCCTTACTCCCTAACTATCTTTTACCGGTTGATTAGTGTGTATTAGTTGCGTGGATGACGGGTGTATTCCTTAATACCAATCGTGGGGTGGCGTACGTACTTCCCCAACTCTACAAGTTCCTACTTCACTCCTATGTCGAGCCGGCTAGGAAGCTCCTAACATGGGATCACTAGAATTCGCTTGTGCATTAAATACAACCATAAAAACCTTTAGTACGCATTTGGTTCATGTTTCTTAAGACGTTCAAGCAAGTTACCGAATAGGAAGTTAGCCAGTTTTCTTAAGCCTAACATAGATAAACAATCATCCAATACAACTAATAACACACTAATAACCAATAATCAATAGCTAGGTTTCATTAGATCTAAGCAAACACAAGATAAATCTAGCCTAACATATTAATCAAAAGACAAGAACAAGATAGAATCAAACAACACATAGATATATTGAATGATTAATTGATAACTTATCTTCAATGTAACATGGAAGATCTCAAGGCAAAAAGCCTTGAAAAAGATGCTAAAATCGTCTTAGGGTTTTCTCCCAAAAATTCCACACTAAGTTCCACACTAATGACAAAGAATTGCAAAACTATATATAGATTTTTACATCTGAAGGCGGCGTCACGTTATGGAGTGTGACGCCATCACCTCGCCGCTTTTAGGGTTCTCGGGTGACCTTCTTGACGTCGTCCCTCTTTAGCTCTCCAAAATCCGTTCTGGCTTATCAAGGCTTGACGCCGTCAGACCTTGAACGTGACGCCGTCCCTCTTTGAATTAAGCCGTGACGCCCTTGATCAGGTTAAAGCGTGACGCCGTCAGAATTCACATGAAATTTTCACTGGCTTATCATGAGTAAATTTCACATCCACCTTTTCTTGCCAAGCCATGACGCCGTCTGGAGTAAATCCTGACGCCGTCAAAGGTAACTTCCAGCAAATTTTTGAGACTTTGTCGTTTTCTTCACTTTTATGCTCCAAAAACGTCCAAAATGCCTCCTTTTCCAGATTTCTCCTCAAAAGTACCTAAAATGACAAAAGGAACGATTTAGGGCAATATTTGATCAAATAAATACGATTTAGGGCTTAAATGACCCCTTAAAAGCGGTACACTTTTCGCTTCATCAAATACCCTTACACTTGAGATTTGCTTGTCCTCAAGCAAATGCGCTTTTATTCTAATCAAAATACAAGTTAGGGGTCATTTAATACTAACATAAAAGTAATTACAACAAATAATCGTTCCACTTTAATCATAATAAGCACGGAGATTATAAACTAGCACCTCACAAGTTGTGTTTAGATACTCACATCTCTCAAGTGTCATCAAAATAAATCTCATAAATGGAAACGGATAATATCTCTCACTACCTGTCATAGCAAATAGATTACCATAGGCTTGGGAAAGGATCGAAAACCTCCTCCACTAGGCGTAAGCACCTAAGATAAACTATCAAAGAGGGCTTTTAAATGGGTTATAACGTTAGGTGTAGGGAAAAGGAAAACACGGTTTTGTTGGATAAAGGATGTTTTACTGGTGGCGAGTTAAAGATCTTGATCAATTACATGTACTATACAATGTTGCTAAGCCAAGACTCGACTCAATCTTAAGCTAATGAAAGAAAATAACAAAAACATAAAATAAACATAAAATAAAACGGGATGGTAGTCCGTATGTTTTTTCTATTTTTCTTTTTCTCATTTTTTTTGTATTTTTCTTGATTTTTTTGATTTTTTTTTTTTTTTTTTGTGCATACACTTTTGCCCTACCATCCAAAATAATACATCATAGGGGCATTGCATTCCCCTTACACTTAAACTTTTACATAACTTTACAAATAACTATTCTAATGACTCGAATTAAGATAATCGAAAAACTTGGAGTACTTTTAAAATATTTAGCACATATGGGGGTAATGAATGATGTTCTTCCCCATTACTCCATTACACTAGTACTTTACCCATGAGTCCCAATCGTCCCAAAACAATATGTACAAGGATATGACTCGACTTAGCAACCATGTAATCAATTAGATAATTAACTTGGGTTTAAACAAATGTTGTAACAATAATGCACTAAAAATGAGTGCATACAAGGTAGGCTAAGGCGATTTGGGTGTACATTTTAGTGGGGTGTAACAAATTCTTCCTTTAAGTAAAATGCTTAAAGGTCGAAACGAAAAGATAGGCTCTGAGGGGTGTACTAAGGGTATCGTGTACTAAAAATGAGTACAACGCAAAGGGTGTGGGAGAATTACTTGACCAATGTAGCCAATGTAATTATAACAAAAACACAGGTGTAAAACAATGGGTTAATCCTAATGCCTCTTATCATGTAGTAAATCTAACTACACGAATGTAGTCTCACTTGTGGCCTCGGAATGGTCCTAACGCAAGTTCTAGAATCTAAGTGCTACCGGTACACACATCATAGCATAAATGCTTTTCCTACCAATTCTAGGGGCGAACCTCACATATTTGGGGTGGAAAATTTTTTAGTGGTACGGTTTTTGTGCTAGTCATATAACTCCTATCCGTGAGACGCTCATTAAGATCAAAGTTTCACTCCTATATGTTGTAAAAAATTTTAAATTTGGCAATAAAATTGCCCTAACAGGTATTTCTCTCAGTTTTATTACACATCTACTATCAAACAAACAAAAATCAAGCGTAATTGTATTCTCTAAAATCGTATTTTTACCCCCCCCTTACACTTAAGATGAACATTGTCCCCAATGTTCAAATAACAAGATGTAAAAGCAAAAAGTAAAAGATTGAAATCAAATACTCCCCTGATTCGCTTGGTGGATAATGAAGTAACACGGTTAAATCTTCTTCCAAGGTAATGTTGAAGCTCCATGACTAATGCATCGCCATAAGCTTGATCCAAAACATTTCCTTGTCCAAAATAACCTGTTAAACCTGAGAAAACAAACACGAAAACCTGCATAACATCGGCGGGATAAATCTATATATAAAGATATAATGCTTGTGGAATGATAATTTTGCAGATTCCTGGAGATTATAAGTTGGAGATTTAATAAAAATTTTTATGAAAACAAAACTTTCAAAAATTTCTGAAAATTAAATCTGACGCCGTCAGGTTATAAACCCTGACGCCGTCAGAAATGACCTGACAAAAATTCTCATTTTAAGTTTCCGGAAAATTTCTGGAAAAACCTTTACCTTACTTCCTGGAAATCCTGCAAAACATCATTATGAATCGATACAAGCATTTGACTCAAACGAATACGAATATGTATGTTAATTTATTATTATTACGATTCATGTTCATTTGTGTTCTAATAAACCAATTTAGATTTCCCTTACACTTAACTTTTGCAAAATACCTTTATATGTAGTTAAGACGAAGTTAAAAACAAAATAAAGCATTTTCACAAATTAGTTTTGAACATGAATCAATAATATTAAAAATTAAACACACATACGGAAACAAATAAAAACAAACAAACAAATAAATAAACACAAAAAGCAAATAAAGATTGGGTTGCCTCCCAAGAAGCGCTTTTCTTTATTAACGAGTCTTGTAGCTAGACTCAAAGTCACATACATTACGTGATGCCATCATTGGTCACGGTTCCTAGGCCATTTTCCTTTGATTCTCTATCAGAATTACTTTCATAGTGAAGGTATTTCGGGTCCTCGAGATCAAAGGGATTGTTTCGGTATTTAGAACTAAGCTCCTTATCATGCTTAAAGAATCCACTTGACAGGTCAAAAGTGTCCTTACACCCCCTTCTCACATCATCATCACACAACACGAGTTGGGAACTTAACCTATCGAGCCCATCATAATCAATCTCCTTGAATTCTCTCATCTTGTAAGGCGTTTGGTATGAGATTTCCCTAATCCCATCGGTGGAAAGTCATGATCCCATTGAGCTCGTCCACAACCAAGCTTGTGGCCTTGCAAAAAGGTGCCCCAAAAACAACTTGTGATAACCCGGGATCGATGTACTTTTCGATATTATCTACGATTGCGAAGCTCATAGTGAATGTCATGTTTCCTACAAACACCTGTACATCATCATCTATGCCAATGTCGTCCTTCCCTTTATGAATCATCCCCCATCTGCAAATATTGTTATAATGAAACAGGGACATCACATTTTTGGGCAAACATGTGTCAATGTAAACATTATAAAAATGCTTGTGACCAATCATGCAAGGTATCTTGAGATTATTCGGATCATATTGCTTAATTCGGCCAGGCCTCCTACCGCATAGTCCCCATGTGTTGCCACATGCTGATGGTTGATACTCATACACTTCTTCACAGCCATCCCGAAAAATCACTTTCCTGCACCATCGGTAAATAATGCACTCCTATCATCCTCATCGAGTATCACTCCCGTTGCTTTTATGAATGGTTTGCCTAGAACAAGGCCAGTTAAGGATGGACTGATGATAGAGTTCATGTTATTAATTACAGTTAACTCGATATGAAAGAGGAACTTTTCTATCACAATTGGTACCCTCCTTATTACCCCGATGATATTAGACCCTTCATATTTGACTTGTTCGGTGAAGGCTTCGTTATATAGAGAGAGGGATATTGCGCTCATAGAAGAGTTGGGGTTTATGTAGGCATCTTTTATAAACTTTTTCCTAGTGGTGCAAGATATCTTAAAGACCCTAGGAGCGCCATCCTCTATTCTCTCTCCGAATCCCATAGGCAACCTTGCTGTGGCCCCTCTCAAGTTCCTCTACCAGGGGGCGGTCTAGCAGTCCTGGGAGCCCATGAGGCATTTCGGATTTCTCTTCCGAGCCCTCCTCATCACTCACCTCTCTTGTACTCGAGTTCTTTGGTGAGTCTAGATAGTCGTCGGGCGCCTCGGGTTTCTTTTCGGGAACTTCACCCTCCATTTCATTGTCCACATTCTTGGCTGTTTGTTGGTCCGAATTTGGTTTAGGAACAGGTATTGTTGTAATGGTGTTCACGAAGTGGAGAGGTTTCGAAGGGGTATGAGTATCTCCTATTTTTTTTTCGTTTTGTGATATGTATTTGAAGAGTTTACTAGGGTGCTTGATTTTTACAGGAGGGGGTGTTTGGTGAGTCACCGTAACAGATTTGATCTCATTAACTCGTGCCAACTCACAAGTTGACCTGCCAGCAAGGCGATCATTGATAACCTTTAACAGGTTATCAACCTTGTTGTTCATATCAACTTGCTGTTGTCTGAATTGATTCTCAAGTTTGGAGAGCTGTGTTTCTTGAGAGAGAATGAATTTTTGCAGTGATTCCTCGCGATTTTGTTGTTTATGCGTGTGTTGCTGAGGATAATGTTCAGACCAGGTGAGCGGGGTAGAGTCATTGAATGATACGCTACGAGTTTGGTTCCAACTAAAATTTGGCTTATTCTTCCATGCCTCATACCTATCTTCGGAATTAGTAGTGAGCCACCTATCTCCCGCCTTATCGATTCGCGAGGATGCGAATTCTTTGAAAGCCTGTTTGGGGAGTTCCATGCAATCATGAGTGTCGTGGGGACCACTACATAATTTACACGAAGAAGTGATTTTGTTCACTTGGCTTGAAGGTTTAGGAGCCTCGTAGGATTTCATAAGAAACTTGACTTGGTCTTCAAGTTCTATGATCCTACGGTCGGAAGTGCTTGAATTGTTCGAAGGCAAAGATATTGCCTTGACCGTTTTATTCAAATCACGGGGATCACTCCAACTTTCGTTGTCATAAAGAGCAAGATCCTCTAGGAGAGCCCATGATTGTTCCGCACTTAGATCACGTAGCTTACCACCGGCCGATTGGTCAATGGTTTGCCTCGTGTAGAGATTGATATGGTCATAGAAGATTTGGACTTGAAGCCAAAGTTCTATGCCATGGTGAGGGACTTTTTGGAGTAAGTCCTTGAATCGAGTCCATGCCTCGTAGAGAGTTTCGCCTTGACGTTGTTGGAACATCAAGATATCATTCCTTAGCTTGGTAGTTCTTCCCGGTGGGAAAAACTGAGCAAGGAAACGAGTGGTGAGATCATCCCAAGAGGTGATGGATCCTGCGGGTTGACGTTCTAGCCACTGACTAGCTTGGTCCCGCAGAGAGAATTGGAAGAGACGCAATCGGGTCGTCTCTCGAGTGGCAACATCAAGGTCTATAGAATCAACGATTTTGAGAAAGTCCTTGAGATGTTGATTAGGATCTTCGGAACGAAGTCCATGGAATGCGCATCCGCTTTGCACCAACCGGATGGTGTCGGATCGCAAGGGTGTGACATTGGCTCCTTGAGTGAGCTCAATGGTGTTTCGATAGCCATGGTGGCTAGGACGGGAGTACTCTCCTAAAGTACGGGCTCTAGGAGGTGGTGGTTGTTGTTGTGGTGGTGGGTTGTTGGGATTAAGGATATTACCATCTTCCATGATGTCGAATGGTAATGGTTACGAACAAAGAAACGAAGAAAATAGATAGACTAAAGAAAACCTAAAAAAAAATAAAATAAAAATCTCACTAGAAAGGAATCTAGTGAGTAGACCTAATAGAAATAACAATTCAACCTAAACAATAACTATTCCCCGGCAGCGGCACCAAAAACTTGATGCGTGGTTTTGCAACCTTACAACAGGTTTTACCTCTCGAGGGATCTCAAGAGGCTTACAACCCCACCAGGCAGTGTACCTGACCGATGTAGTATAGTGTAGTGGTAAGTACGGGGGATTGATCGTTCTCCACAGGGAATAGTGTTCGTTAGGTATGAAAGACTACTCTAATAGGTCTAAGGGTTGAGGAAGATTCTTTTTTATGTTTTTATATTTTTTTATGAAAGCAAGTAAAATCTCGGGTTTGAAAGAGTGGGCGGAATTAGTTGCTAGTCAACTAACCCAAATTACTACGAATGTAAATAAAATAAATAACTGAAAATAAAAAGTTGGTGAAAACTTATGTGTAGAGAAATGTGTTTACTTAGATTTCCTTACTCCCTAACTATCTTTTACCGGTTGATTAGTGTGTATTAGTTGCGTGGATGACGGGTGTATTCCTTAATACCAATCGTGGGGTGGCGTACGTACTTCCCCAACTCTACAAGTTCCTACTTCACTCCTATATCGAGCCGGCTAGGAAGCTCCTAACATGGGATCACTAGAATTCGCTTGTGCATTAAATACAACCATAAAAACCTTTAGTACGCATTTGGTTCATGTTTCTTAAGACGTTCAAGCAAGTTACCGAATAGGAAGTTAGCCAGTTTTCTTAAGCCTAACATAGATAAACAATCATCCAATACAACTAATAACACACTAATAACCAATAATCATTAGCTAGGTTTCATTAGATCTAAGCAAACACAAGATAAATCTAGCCTAACATATTAATCAAAAGACAAGAACAAGATAGAATCAAACAACACATAGATATATTGAATGATTAATTGATAACTTATCTTCAATGTAACATGGAAGATCTTAAGGCAAAAAGCCTTGAAAAAGTTGCTAAAATCGTCTTAGGGTTTTCTCCCAAAAATTCCACACTAAGTTCCACACTAATGACAAAGAATTGCAAAACTATATATAGATTTTTACATCTGACGGCGTCACGTTATGGAGTGTGACGCCGTCACCTCGCCGCTTTTAGGGTTCTCGGGTGACCTTCTTGACGCCGTCCCTCTTTAGCTCTCCAAAATCCGTTCTGGCTTATCAAGGCTTGACGCCGTCAGACCTTGAACGTGACGCCGTCCCTCTTTGAATTAAGCCGTGACGCCCTTGATCAGGTTAAAGCGTGACGCCGTCAGAATTCACATGAAATTTTCACTGGCTTATCATGAGTAAATTTCACATCCACCTTTTCTTGCCAAGCCATGACGCCGTCTGGAGTAAATCCTGACGCCGTCAAAGGTAACTTCCAGCCGATTTTTGAGACTTTGTCGTTTTCTTCACTTTTATGCTCCAAAAACGTCCAAAATGCCTCCTTTTCCAGATTTCTCCTCAAAAGTACCTAAAATGACAAAAGGAACGATTTAGGGCAATATTTGATCAAATAAATACGATTTAGGGCTTAAATGACCCCTTAAAAGCGGTACACTTTTCGCTTCATCAACAACTTGTTTTCAATTGGGCGGTTTTATGATGCAGATTTAGAGGTTGCATTTAGGAGAAACACGTGCTTTGTTAGAAATTTAGTTGGCAATGACCTCTTAACTAGGAATCGTGGCACCAACCTATATGCTATCGACATCAACCAAATGGCCTCTTCATCACCAATTTGTCTTATGACAAGAACATGCGGAACAAAGTCCTGGCTGTGGCATAGAAGTGTTAGTGCAGGCAGTCTTGTTTGTTTTGATTGATGACAAATATGTAACTTGATACATAACGTAAAATGTACAAGGTACTTGTAATCATATCTTGTCTCAACATACATTCTGTTGGGAATTAAATGTTCTAAATTTAGTACTGCTGAAGAATACACTAACAGTACAAACTGCTAGTGTAAGAATGAAGACTGCTGAGATATAACTAACAGTACAAACTGCTAGGTTAGTATTGTTAGTATAACAGAAGGTACTGCTGCATGGATAAACGTTTGTATTAAGGATAAGTATGGAAAGGATTTTGTGTATATCTTATTTAGTTAGCATTATATGGTAGAATACTTATCTTGTAAAGGACTCCTTAAGTCTATAAAAGGAGATCCTAGGTTATACGATTATATATATATCATTCATAAAAGTTTGTTAAGATTCAAGGTCGTTTGTAACCCTAGTGATAGCTAGATCACTCGTATTATTCAAGCAATAATATTGAATCGTTTGGTGTTAATCTCATTGTGTTCATTATTCACTAAAGCATTACTGTTCCATTAATCAAACCAACATTCTTCTAAGTGTGGTTAAGTAGATTCCGCATACTTAACTGCATTCACTCAAAGTATCTCATACATGTTATAAAGGAGTAACATCCTAAGTGTATTATAATCCTCTCAAGTGGTATCAGTGCCAGGTTGATACTATTGAATTAGAAGAGAAAGTAATGGACATGGAGACTACCCAAACGAACATGGCTGCTAAATTGCCAATGCTCAAGCATAATGAATTTGATATGTGGAGGTTAAGAATAGAACAGTACTTCTAGGTGCAAGACTATGCACTTTGGGAAATTATTGAAGAAGGAGACTCTTTCAAACCTTCAACTTCTACAACAAAAGTTGATGGTAAGGTAGAAACAATTGTGCAGACCTCTCCAGTAACTGCAGAAGAGAGGCTTCAGAAAAGGAATGACCTCAAGGCCAGAAGTTTGCTGATGATGACCATTCCAAATGATCAGCTATTGAATTTCAGCAAGTTCAAGGATGCCAAGACCTTGTTTAAGGCAATCACTGCAAGATATGGTGGGAATGAAGCCACCAAGAAGACACAGAAGACTCTCCTAAAGCAGAACTTTGAGAACTTCACTACAACCAGCAATGAGTCTTTGGATCACATGTTCAACAGGCTTCAAAAGATTGTTAGCCAACTTGCTGTTCTTGGTGTGGATATACCTTAGGAAGATTTGAACTCCAAGTTCTTGAGGAGTTTACCTGCAGAGTGGGCTATGCATGTGGTTGTCTGGAAGAACAAGCCAAACATTGATACTATGAGCCTGATGGACTTATACAGCAACTTCAATATTGTTGAGCAGGATGTTAAGAAGGCTGGAGGATCTAGTTCAAGCACTGGGAACATGGCCTTTGTGTCATCTCCTAGTAACTCAAGTCCAGTTGAAGAAGTAAAGGTTGCTGTGAGAGTTAGTACTGCTAACCCCAACATTAGTACTGCTAGTTCATCAAGCAGTACTATCGGTATTCTGGATGAGCAAACCTGCTGTGCCTTCCTTACAAGCCAGAATGATGGGTCAATGCTGACTCATGAAGACCTACAGGAGATCAATGATGATGATTTGGAGGAGATGGACCTCAAATGGCAGATCTCTCTTCTTAGCATGAGGGCTAAGAAATTCTACCAAAGAACTGGAAAGAAGATCACCATTAGCAGCAATGATACTGCTGGTTTTGACAAATCAAGGATAGAATGCTACAATTGCCACAAGATGAGGCACTTTTCAAGGGAATGCAGGAAACCTAGGAAACAGGATGGGAGAAGCAAGGGTTATGGTAGCAAGACCAAGGCTGTGGAGATTACTTAGCCAACTTCATAAGCTATGGTAGCTATTGATGGCTTAGGCTTTGATTGGAGCTTTATGGCAGAAGAGGAGGAAGTACCTATTGAGATGGCACTTATGGCCTTCTCTGATTTTGAGGTACAATCTGCTAAATGTTGTTCTAAATCTTGCACTGCTCTTAAAGAATTAGAAACTTTAAGGAAACACTATGATGAACAAAGGATTGAGCTAAACAAAACTAATTATAATTTGTCAAATCATAAGAGAGGTTTAGCTGTCCTAGAGGAGCAAATAGTGCATTATAAGAACAATGAGACTAGTTTTGCTGATGATATAGCAGTTCTTAAAAGAGATTTGACATTTAAGAATGCTGAGGTTAGTCTTTTGAAAGCTGAGTTGGATAGAATTAAAAAGGCTAATGAAAATATTCAATTAAGTGTAGAAACCTTAGAATATGCCTCTAAGGGTGTAAACAAAATCATTGAATGTCAGTTAATCAACAAAGCTAAGTCTGGGTTGGGGTATAAGACTGTTCCACCTCCTCACAGAGGAATTCCTGCACCCCTAGGAATAGACCTAGAACATACAGGTTTGCCTGAATTTCAACAACCAAAGTTAGAATATGGTGCTAAGCCAAAAGAAAATGTAGTTGTTGATAAGCCTGTAGAAGTCAGTGAACCCTTTGAGAGTGCAAGTGATACTTCACTCACTGAGGACAAGGCATCCACTGATAGGAATTCAGATGGTCCAATCATTGAGGACTGGACATCTGATGATGATGAGGAAGATCAGGTTATGGTTAAACCTGATGTTGTTAAGGTAGAAGGAACAAGTGTTCCTAAGGTGGTCAAGCATGAAACTGTTAGGCCTAAATCAAATGTTAAACCAATCAGGAAAATAGTTAGGTATTGTGAGATGTATAGATCCACAGATAAGCCAAGAGGCAACCAGAGGAACTGGAATAACCTCAAGTCTCACCAACTAGGTGATGACTTTGTCCTATATAAGAAAGCTTGTTTCACTTGTGGAAGTTTTGACCATCTTGCAGCTTTTTGTAACAAAAGGGTAAGTGGGTACTCAAACCATAGGGTGAACTTAGAAAGGCCTCAAACTCACTCTAATATTGCTAGAATGACACCCAGAGCACTTTTATTGAAGTCTTGCCCAAAACCAATTCATACTGCTAGACCAGTAGTTAGTACTGTCAGACCTTTTAAGAATGTTTACCCTAGACCAACAGTTAAAGGTGCAAAAACAACTTTCAAATATGCACCAACAACTGCTAAAAGGCCTTTTCAAAAGAAAGCAATGGTACAAAAACAAATTTGGAAACCAAAGGCTACAACTGCAAAGCCAGCAGTTAATACTGCTAGCCAAGCAGTTAGTTCTGGCAACTTTAAAAACACTGCTAGGGAAAAGAGGGATAATGATATTAAGGCCTCAACAAGTTGGATTTGGAGGCCAATTTAGTCCAATGGTGCATCAACTGTTTTGAAAAGATTTAACTATATTGATGCACGAGGCAAACCCAAGTCAGTAATGGCTTGGGTACCCCAAGGAAACTAATTTCCTTATTTCATGTGCAGGGACATTCACAAGGAGATGATGAAGATCAAGGTTATGCAGACAGTGGGTGTTCCAGGCACATGACAGGCAACATGTCCTATCTTTCAGACTTTCAACCATTGGATGGAGGATATGTTACCTTTGGGGGAGGAATAGGAGGCAGAATTACCGGTAAAGGTACACTTAAAACTGGTAAATTGGATTTTGAAGATGTGTACTTTGTTCAAGACCTTAAGTATAACCTGTTTAGTGTCTCACAAATGTGTAACAAAAAGAATAACACTAGTACAAAACTGGGATTTCGTCACACATGCTGTTTTTTGAACGGCCACACAGTAACTTTTTTATGTGACTAAATGTACCAGAATAAAATAAACAACCACACTTGATCCGACTTGTGTGACCATTTCGGAATTACATCTGAGGCTACAGCCACACATTTGAATATTTTCGTGACTAGAGGTATCTGGTAAAACTTGTTTTGATTATTTAGTCACTTATAATTTGGGACGTGTGATGGATACAAATAAGTTTGAAACATTAGTCACTATATATATATATATATACATATGTGACAAATATATGTCACACAATTAAACAGTGTGACCAAAATCCATATATGGTCACATGAAGTAATTGTGTATATGGCTAAATCATATACTCAAGTTTGTCACACATTATTTAAATGTGACTGCTAGTTTTTGTTGAAAATTTAGCTACATATGAATTTGAAATGTGTGACAACTTAAAAGTAAGTTTGAAGCATTAGTCACGATATGAATTTAAAAGTGACAAATATATGTCGCACACTTGAACAGTGTGACCAAATGTCATATATGGTCACACTTTTGCTTTTATAGCTCAAATGTTTTATAAACTGATTTTACAGTATTTCTCAAATTTTGATATCTCCCGCCCACTTTTTTCCCCAAAATCAAATTTACATTTTCATTCTCCCTCTATTTTCACTACTCCCGCACACTCGGCAACACCATTTCATTTCATTTCCCCCAAATCGATCTTCATTTCATTTCATTTGATTTCATTTCCACACAAACCCTAAAAATCAAAATCAAAATCCCCTAAAATCAGAAGAAGAAAGATGTTGCATGTCGCGGGTAGGAGATGCTCGCCATGGCTGTCGTCAGCACCGACCTTATCCGCCATTATCAATCGCAACCCGATCAACCTCTCCGCCATTGATTCAGATAGTTCCAGATCAGTTTCTAATCCTAATCCCGCGTATCTCAATTCCATGATTTTAAATCATATCAGAGGTCAGTCAAATCATAATGATTTTGATTTGTGCTTATAGATGCGATTTGTTTTTGTTTATGCGAGTCGGTTAAGGTTGTTAATGATTTGTTTTTGTTTATGTTAGGTTGTTAAGGTTGTTAATGATTTGTTTTGTTTATGTTAGGTTGAGAAGCAAGAAGCAGAAAGTTGTCAATGGAGCTGTGGTACAGGCAATTGAGAAGACGAAGACTGAGACCAAGATTTCAAAGAAGAATGCCAAGATACAAGAATCTTCTTCTGATGAGGATAGCAGCTCCTCAGAATCTGAGGAAGAGCAAAAGAAGGTATAATCTTTATATGTTTAGGTTTGTTTATGTTATACATGATTAATAAGTATGATTTTTATAGTTTATACTGCTTGTTTGTGTGGAAAACTAGAAGGGGGGTTGAATAGTTTTACGTCTTTTTAATTTATTATAAAAACTTTGTTTCCTTTTAAAAACTTAGATTCGAGTTTATGTGAGAAATAATACTTGAACAATATTATTAATTATATGTGTATCCTTTTAGATTTGTTATAAAAGTTTTGTTTTTATGAATGGAGTTTTAAATTGATCTTTATGTGAAATCAACTTCTAAATAATACTAACAATTATATATGTCTATATGTATGAAAGTAATGACGATATAAATAAAGAAGTAAGTAAGAGATGGAAAGATCAAACCGAGAAACGAAGGATTTATAGTGGTTCGGCTACAAGGACACCTTCCTTGCCCTACTCCACTCCCCGAGCACCTAGCTCGAGAGTTTTCTTCACTACTTCAACAAGCTCCCTTATGGCGGAGAAAACCTTACACACTTTCGCTTACACTGGTTTAACGACACAAAGCTAAATGTCGAGTTCTAATCGTAGCTAGAACCAATCTCACAACTTCAATCACAACACGACTACTTCACGACTTCCAACAACTTCTTCTCAACACTTCACGACTTCTATTTCTTCACTTCTTCACGACTTCTACTTCTTTACCATTTCACGCCTTGTATTTCTTCACTCCTTCGCGACTTCTACTTCTTCACTATTTCACGACTTCTTTACGACGGCTTCACAACTTCTTCACACCACAACTACTTCACAACTTTACAATACTTCTACACTACTTTTTTACAACACAACTACTTATACACCTTCTTCACTACTTACACACTACACTAATCTAATCACTTATGTTCACACCTAATATACACACCTTATACACAAATGAATGAATGATTTACAAAGTTTACTAAACTAACAACTTAGGTAACAAGATGATACTAAGTTGTAATACTTCTAGTTTTGATTGATAGAAGTATTCTTCTCTTTGCACTTGGATGATTGAAGCTTGAATCACTTGGAAACAAAAGCTTAAGATTATATGATCAAAGGATTATGAAAGAAGGCTTAGACCAGAAAGTTTTTGTGCAAAAAGGTGAGGAAAAAGTCCAGGAGTAGTCCAGTATTTATAGGCAAAGCTGAGGAGCGTGGCCGGTCCCCTTAATTATTAAGGGGTCGCCTTGTTAATTAAGGGGGCCGCCCAATGTATCCGTTGCCCAGCTTTGTCTTTTTGTGGGGAAGGTTTTTCTGAAACATTTTTGCCATTTTTGGTTGAAAATTTGAATTCATATATTTATAATAGATTAAACATATTTGTTTAATACCAAAAATGATTTTTTAAAAGATATAAAATGTTTGCGACATTTTATAAAAAATCTAGTGATTAAGAAAATGTTCCTTTGATCATAGAATGCATTAGGCATTTTGTTTATTCATACCTTAAGTGATTAAGTTGTTAAAGTAGATATAAACTCACTAAATACTTGTCTAAAAATTAATTTTTTCGTTTAATGATTTTATATTTTGTGATTATCAAAACGTAGATATAACGAAAAATATTAATAACGTGTTTAGGCATTATTTATATCAACAATCTCCCCCTTTTTGATGATTACAAAATCTAAACTCATTAAATTAAAAAATTATTTTTTAGACAAGTATTTAGTGAGTTTATATCTACTTCTCCCCCTTTTTGTAGAATCAAAAAGGTTATGCCGACAAGTTTTAGATACGAAATTTGTCGGAACGAGAACTCCCCCTTGATGTGTGCTCCCCCTCATTTGAGGGCATCAAGGAATCGAGATATGAAATACTTGCAAGAAAAATATTAGAAGCACAAGCATATATGTATCATAATATGAAATATAACAGCAACAAGCATAGCAATCAAATATTAAGGACATGAAACAAAACATACATTATGTTGATATAAATAATGCCTAAAAACATTATTAATACTTCTTGATATCTCTATGTTTTGACAATTACAAAATGTAAACTCATTAAACATAAACTTATTCAATAAACAAGTATTTAGTTGCAAATATTCATTTCTACAACTTAATCACTCAAGGTATGAATAAACAAATGCCTAATGTATTATAAAATCAAAGGAACATTTTCTTAATCGCTAGATTTTTTATAAAATGTCACAAACATTTTATATCTTTTACAAAATCATTTTTGGAAATTAAAGAAAAATGTTTAATCTATTATAAATTTATGAATTCAAATTTTCAACCAAAAATGGCAAAAATATTCCAGAAAAACCTTCCCCACAAAAAGACAAAGCTGAGCAACGTTCGGATTGGGCGGCCCCCTTAATTTACTAGGCGGCCCCCTTAATTATTAAGGGGACCGACCCCCTATTTAAGGGGACCGTCCCGCTCCTCCAGCTGTCAATTTTTGCGTATAAATACTGGACTAATCCTGGACTTTTTCCTCACCATTTGCACCCCAAACCTTCTGTTCTAAATCTCTCCTTATCTTTCTAAATCCTTTCTAAATCCTTTGATCATATATTCTTAAGCATTGGTTTCTAAGTGATCCAAGCTTCTACCATCCAAGTGCAAAAGAAGAATACTCCTTCAACAACTAGAGAAGAAGTATTGCAACTTAGTATCATCTTGCTATCTAAGTTGTTTGTGTAATCATTCATTCATTTGTGTATAAGTTGTGTATATTTGTTAGATAGGTGTGAACATAATTGTTTAGGCTAGATTAGTGTGGTAGTGGTGAAGTTGTGAAGAAGTTAAGGTGTGTAAGTAGTGAAGGTGTAAGGAAGTAGAAGAGTATATAAGTAGTGCTAGGTTGTGAAGTATTTGTGAAGCCGTCGTGTAG
The DNA here is from genome assembly GCA_021014915.2 of Artemisia tridentata subsp. tridentata. Lineage (NCBI taxonomy): Eukaryota > Viridiplantae > Streptophyta > Magnoliopsida > Asterales > Asteraceae > Artemisia > Artemisia tridentata. The sequence continues at coordinate 189,100,806 of CP139509.1, read as the reverse complement.
AAGTTGTGAAGCCGTTGTGAAGCCGTCGTAAAGAAGTTGTGAAGCCGTCGTGAAGAAGTTGTGAATAAGTCGTGAAGAAGTCATGTAGAAGTTGTGAGATTGGTTCTAGCTACGATTAGGACCCGACATCTAGCTTTGTGTCGTTAAACCGGTGTAAGCGAAAGTTGTGTAAGGTTTTCTCCGCCATAAGGGAGCTTGTTGACATAGTGAAGAAAACTCTCGAGTTAGGTGCTCGAGGAGTGAAGTAGGGCAAGGAAGGTGTCCTTGTAGCTGAACCACTATAAATCCTTTGTCTCGCGGTTCGATCTTTCCATCTCTATCTTTCATTTCATTTCATTACTTTACTTGCATTGTTTATTTAGATTTACTTATATTTGTTCATATTGTTCAAGAGTTGAGTTCACATAAATTCGAATCTAAGTTTTTAAAAATAAAACAAAGTTTTCATAATAAAATTAAAAAGACGTAAAACTATTCAACCCCCCTTCTAGTTTTCCACAATTGGTATCAGAGCCACGTCAAACAAGATTTTTAAAATAAATTGTATTTTAAAACTTGAATCGATCTATGGAATCGGAAAAATATTTAGAAGGGCAATCTATGCAAAGACCACCGCTATTTGAAAGTGATGGTTTTCTTTATTGGAAAAATAGATTCGAAACTTATGTGAAATCAAAAGATCTTGATCTTTGGAATGTTATTACCTTTGGTGATTTTCCCCCTATTCAAAATAATCCCGAAACTAAAAAGGATGAAGTAGTATCTTTTGAAAAACAAAGTGATGATTTAAAAAGAAAACTTGCTAAAAATAATGAGGCAAAAATGGTTATTTATAATGCGTTACCACGTAAAGAATACGAAAGGATCTTTATGTGTGAAACCACAAAAGAAATTTGGAACTCCTTACTAATAACTCACCAAGGTAATAGTCAAGTCAAAGATAATAAAATAGATCTTCTTGTTCAACAATATGAACAATTTACGATTTCGGAAGAGGAATCAATAGATAATGCTTTTGCTAGGTTTAACACTATCATCACAAGTTTAAAAGCATTTGATGAGAGTTTTTCTAGTAAGAATTTTGTTAGGAAATTTCTTAGGGCTCTTCATCCAAAATGGCGGGCTAAAGTTACGGCGATTGAAGAATCGAAGAACTTGTCAACTCTTCAACTTGACGAGTTGATCGGCAACTTGAAAGTCTACGAAGCAATAATAAAGAAAGACTCCGAGATGGTCAAAGGAAAAAGAGAGCAAAGCAAGTCAATTGCTTTGAAAGCTAGGAAGGAATCTAGTGACGAGGATAGCTCAACCTTCGAATGTGATGACGAAGAATATGTCATGGCCGTAAGAGACTTCAAAAAATTATTCAAAAGACGAGGAAGATTTGTTAGACAAGCACATGATGAAAGAAAGGCATTCCAAAGAAACAAAGACGACAAAAGTAGCAAGAGCGAAAGGAAGTGCTTCAAATGCGGTGATCCAAATCATCTCATCGAAAAATGTCCAATGTTGTCAAGGGATCAAAATCAAAAGGCGTTCGTTGGAGGAGCATGGAGTGATAGCGATGAAGATGAGAGAGGAATAACAAAGGATGAAAAATGTTTTATAGCCAAGGCATCCAATGAGGTACTTTCCGAAATCGAATACTTTAGTGACAAAAATCAATCATTAGACAAAAAAGACCTAGATAATGAATATATTAGGTTATGCAAATTAGGTCAAAAAGTCATGGCTAAAAATAAATCACTAAAACATATTAATAATCGATTAGAAAATGAAGTACTCGAATTAAAAATTAAACTACAACACTTAGAAAAAGAAAAAGAAGTTTTTATAGAATGTAAAACATGTCTAGAGGTCAAAAATGAAAATGAAAAACTTAAAGATGAAATTTCTAAACTTGACAAGTTTAAAAATAGTAGTAACTCACTTAAGAAAATAATAAGTGTTCAAGGAACTTTGGGAGATAAAACCGGTCTAGGATTCAACTCAAATAATGTTTCAACTAGTGAAAATAAAAATGTAAAGTTTGAATGTCAATCTAGTAAACAAAAACCATTAGAGTCAAAACCTAAGTATATACTTATAAAAGATAGAAAAATACCTATTGCGAGTGATGAGGAAGTAAAATGTTTTTAGAAACCATCATTAAAAGCCAAAACCGGATTTTCTAAATCGAAATTAAGATCTAAAACTCCACCTCCAAATTGGCCAAATAATCCTCATCCTCGGTCTAAAACCCCTCAACCTAGAAGAAATCAAGGTAGACAAAACTTTCCTAATAATAATAATCACCCAATGTGGAATTATTCACTTCAACCAAGTTTCAACCCTTGGGGAATACTTTCACCATACATGCAAATGCAAACCATGTTTGGTTCAAACAATTTTGGACAAATGAGATAATGGGGACCAAGTGGCTAAATCGTTACTCATTGAATAATTCGGAAACTCGTCCATGTTTGGCTTCTATAAGTCAATATGACTCCCTGAAGCGTTTGAAGAAAAATCTACTGAAGACTAAATGGTACGCTTTCCTTTTAAGTTCATTGTTATAATATATGCTTAGATTAATGACTAGTTATTTCATGCCCATTTAGCTCATAATGCCTAGTTATATATATATATATATATATATATATATATATATATATATATATATATATATATATATATATATATATATACACACACACACATAATAGCTTATATGAATATACTTATAACCTAGAATCACTTATTCTTTTCCCTTGGCCCTCTTAAGCTATAACGTTTAAAATGGAAATCTTCTATGTCCACTATTAGAAAACTCATGGTAATGAAGTGAAATGAGTTAAGTGGATTAATCATTAACATAGAAGTAAGATTAGATTTCTCGCGTTAGAAAACTATGGATGAAACAAGCTCTCGTAGACTATGGCATCAAGTTAGATAAGTGTGCGACAACAAAGGAGCTATAGATGTTAGGTTATACCCCATTCAACACTCTCGCATTAAACATATAGAATTTCGTCATCACTTCCTTATGACCATAGGATTTGTAGAAAAGGGTAGCATGTGACAATAGCCTTAACCAATTCCCTTGAGCATGAGATCTTTAACAACCATTTTTTAAAATCTATGATTAATGGTATTTGTTGTCAAAATCCAGTATCTTTAAAAATATACAGAAACTTCACATTTTGGAAAAATGATTTTTTTTGGACTATTTCACTTTTCCATTAACATGTTTTACTATCTCATTTTTCTTCTTAATCTATGTCCATAATTCTGTTTCGATCAAAGTCTAAGATTGGGAATTCTTTTTCTTACCCATTCTTCATAAACACATTTTGAAATATAACCCAATCTATTTTATTCAAATAACTTTCACATCTACATAAAAACTCACTTTCAAACATTGTTGAATAATGCTAAAAATATTTCTTTAAATCATGCATGGTGATTTCATATTTGTCATCTATATTTATGTACATGACATTTATAAGTGAATTAAGTCAAATCAAGCGGACCATGGTTTGTCTATTAAGATTTTGTTTGTAACAAGTCTAGAAGTCCATGCTATCTTAAGTTCCCATTTATTGCACATAGGCACACATTATGATCCATCAAATAGTTCATTAATCTTACTACTTACATATAATTAAGAAAATACATGGTGTAGTTTATTGCTTCCTAGTCCATATATATTACTTGCTTGATGAGTATATTTACATGCTAGATGAAATTACTTGTTTGTTTAATCTCTTTAATTAACATGTTTTGCATAAATATCTATTACATGCTTAATTGCCTCAAAGAGTTGGACTTGCTTGAAACTAAACCTAAAAACACAACCCTTTCTACAATTTTCTGCCAAAAACCCATTTCCAGTAATCTGGGAACCAACAGATGGGCGGCCCCCTTAAATCATAAGGCGGCCCCCTTAATATTTAAGGGGACCGGCCTCTATTTAAGGGGACCGGCCATCTGATGGTCGAAGGTGCTGTTTCCTTTTCTACTCTTTAGCCCAAATCCATCCAATACAAATTTATCCATTCCTTAATCCCATCAATCCTACACTATAAACACTCCCATTCCTCATAATCTTCCATCATCTCATCACGCCATCTCCCATCAAACCAAAGCCAAAAACCTCAAGGTTAGCAAGGATGACCGAAAAAACCAGTTTGGAGAAGAAAACCTAACCCCCGAAACAAGTCCATCTCAACAAATGATGTGGCTAAACAAACAACACCTCCACCCACATTTGTTCCCAACTATACTCCCAATCCTCAAGCTCATTCCAATGAACCCTTTCACAAACCTCATCATAATAACCAGCCATCCATCTTTACTCCCAAAAATACACCTTCATCTCATCCATATGATTCATATGAAGAGCATGATCAATCCCTAAAAAAAATAATCCCAATCTCATTCACAACACCTCACATCTTATTCAACCTACCAATGCACCATCCAAAACACTCACCACTCTTGGAATATCCCCTTCATCCATATCTCCATCCTCATCCACTCATGATTACCCAAGTTCACAAATGTCTCCACCACCAAGAGTATCACCACCACCTCCTACCAAATCACTTGTTACTTCTATGTTGTATATCCAAACATCCATCCAAAATAACAACCACACTCCACCATCATCACCTTCTTCCAAACACTTGAAGTTCATTGAAGAACTTAAAGAAGCCCATGAGCTTTGTGCTCTTCTTGCCTTACACCTTGCTCAACGCAAGATTGGATCAACTCCCTTCTAGCCCTCCTTCATCACAAAATAACCTCAACCTCCACCTTCGTTCCAAACTACACATCTCAACCTCAAACTAATCTCAATGAAACCTTTCAAAACCCTCATCATATTGGTCAAACATCTAAGTTTACTTCCAATTACACACTCCAATTTCATCCACTTCCACCAAATGACCAAATCCACATTCCTACGGAAAAGGAAAAGTTCCGTGAAGAGATAAACCAAATCCATGACCTCATTGCTCACCTTGCACAACGCAACAAGGGCCAACCTCCACCCTCCATCCTCACCCTACTCAAATTGCTTACCTCACCCATTGCTCACCTTGCACAACGTAGAAGTATTCTTCTCTTTGCACTTGGATGATTGAAGCTTGAATCACGTGGAAACAAAGCTTAAAATTATATGATCAAAGGATTATGAAAGAAGGTTTAGATCAGAAGGTTTTTGTGCAAAAAGGTGACCTAGAATCACTTATTCTTTTCCCTTGGCCCTCTTAAGCTATAACGTTTAAAATAGAAATCTTCTATGTCCACTATTAGAAAACTCATGGTAATGAAGTGAAATGAGTTAAGTGGATTAATCATTAACATAGAAGTAAGATTAGATTTCTCGCGTTAGAAAACTATGGATGAAACAAGCTCTCGTAGACTATGGCATCAAGTTAGATAAGTGTGCGACAACAAAGGAGCTATAGATGTTAGGTTATACCCCATTCAACACTCTCGCATTAAACATATAGAATTTCGTCATCACTTCCTTATGACCATAGGATTTGTAGAAAAGGGTAGCATGTGACAATAGCCTTAACCAATTCCCTTGAGCATGAGATCTTTAACAACCATTTTTTAAAATCTATGATTAATGGTATTTGTTGTCAAAATCCAGTATCTTTAAAAATATACAGTAACTTCACATTTTGGAAAAATGATTTTTTTTGGACTATTTCACTTTTCCATTAACATGTTTTACTATCTCATTTTTCTTCTTAATCTATGTCCATAATTCTGTTTCGATCAAGGTCTAAGATTAGGAATTCTTTTTCTTACCCATTCTTCATAAACACATTTTGAAATATAACCCAATCTATTTTATTCAAATAACTTTCACATCTACATAAAAACTCACTTTCAAACATTGTTGAATAATGCTAAAAATATTTCTTTAAATCATGCATGGTGATTTCATATTTGTCATCTATATTTATGTACATGACATTTATAAGTGAATTAAGTGAAATCAAGCGGACCATGGTTTGTCTATTAAGATTTTGTTTGTAACAAGTCTAGAAGTCCATGCTATCTTAAGTTCCCATTTATTGCACATAGGCACACATTATGATCCATCAAATAGTTCATTAATCTTACTACTTACATATAATTAAGAAAATACATGGTGTAGTTTATTGCTTCCTAGTCCATATATATTACTTGCTTGATGAGATATATTTACATGCTAGATGAAATTACTTGTTTGTTTAATCTATTTAATTAACATGTTTTGCATAAATATCTATTACATGCTTAATTGCCTCAAAGAGTTGGACTTGCTTGAAACTAAACCTAAAAACACAACCTTTTCTACAATTTTCTGCCAAAAACCCATTTCCAGTAATCTGGGAACCAACAGATGGGCGGCCCCCTTAAATCATAAGGCGGCCCCCTTAATATTTAAGGGGACCGGCCTCCATTTAAGGGGACCGGCCTCCATTTAAGGGGACCGGCCATTTGATGGTCGAAGGTGCTGTTTCCTTTTCTACTATTTAGCCCAATCCATCCAACAAATTTTATCCATTCCTTAATCCCATCAATCCTACACTATAAACACTCCCATTCCTCATAATCTTCCATCATCTCATCACGCCATCTCCCATCAAACCAAAGCCAAAAACCTCAAGGTTAGTAAGGATGACCGAAAAAACCAGTTTGGAGAAGAAAACCTAACCCCCGAAACAAGTCCATCTCAACAAATGATGTGGCTAAACAAACAACACCTCCACCCACATTTGTTCCCAACTATACTCCCAATCCTCAAGCTCATTCCAATGAACCCTTTCACAAACCTCATCATAATAACCAGCCATCCATCTTTACTCCCAAAAATACACCTTCATCTCATCCATATGATTCATATGAAGAGCATGATCAATCCCTAAAAAAAATATAATCCCAATCTCATTCACAACACCTCACATCTTATTCAACCTACCAATGCACCATCCAAAACACTCACCACTCTTGGAATATCCCCTTCATCCATATCTCCATCCTCATCCACTCATGATTACCCAAGTTCACAAATGTCTCCACCACCAAGAGTATCACCACCACCTCCTACCAAATCACTTGTTACTTCTATGTTGTATATCCAAACATCCATCCAAAATAACAACCACACTCCACCATCATCACCTTCTTCCAAACACTTGAAGTTCATTGAAGAACTTAAAGAAGCCCATGAGCTTTGTACTCTTCTTGCCTTACACCTTGCTCAACGCAAGATTGGATCAACTCTCTTCTAGCCCTCCTTCATCACAAAATAACCTCAACCTCCACCTTCGTTCCAAACTACACATCTCAACCTCAAACTAATCTCAATGAAACCTTTCAAAACCCTTATCATATTGGTCAAACATCTAAGTTTACTTCCAATTACACACACCAATTTCATCCACTTTCACCAAATGACCAAATCCACATTCCCACGGAAAAAGAAAAGTTCCGTGAAGAGATAAACCAAATCCATGACCTCATTGCTCACCTTGCACAACGCAACAAGGACCAACCTCCACCCTCCATCCTCACCCTACTCAAATTGCTTACCTCACCCATTGCTCACCTTGCACAATGTAGAAGTATTCTTCTCTTTGCACTTGGATGATTGAAGCTTGAATCACGTGGAAACAAAAGCTTAAAATTATATGATCAAAGGATTATGAAAGAAGGTTTAGATCAGAAGGTTTTTGTGCAAAAAGGTGAGGAAAAAGTCCAGGAGTAGTCCAGTATTTATAGGCAAAGCTGGGGAGCTGAGGAGAGTGGCCGGTCCCCTTAATTAGGGGCCAGTCCCCTTAATTATTAAGGGGGGCGCCCAATGTATCCATTGCCCAGCTTTGTCTTTTTGTGGGAAAGGTTTTTCTGAAACATTTTTGTCATTTTTGGTTGTAAATTTAAATTCATATATTTATAATAGATTAAACATATTTGTTTAATACCAAAAATGATTTTCTAAAAGATATAAAATGTTTGTGACATTTTATAAAAAATCTAGTGATTAAGAAAATGTTCCTTTGATCATAGAATGCATTAGAGATTTTGTTTATTCATACCTTAAGTGATTAAGTTGTTAAAGTAGATATTTACAACTAAATACTTGTTTACGTCATAATCTTACGTTTAATGATTTTACATTTTGTGATTATCAAAACGTAGAGATATCGAAAAATATTAATAACGTGTTTAGGCATTATTTATATCAAGAGTTTGTACTTTATAAAAATTTTCGATGATAACTTGATAAAACACTGATGTGATCTACCTAAATGGCTATACTTAATAGGCTGAAAAGCCTAAAAAAGACCAAAAACTCAGCTTGTGTTATCTTCCCTCCCAAAGTATTTCAGATATTGGAGAAACCCATTCATGAGTTCCATGGACACAAAGGCGACATCCTCGATCTCTCATGGTCCAAGGATAATGTGAGTAAATTAGATACTTTTTGTACAATTATTAATTTTTATTTAACTACTGTGGTGGAAATTAATCATGGGCTACTTTTACTGTTGCAGTTTCTTTTATCATCTTCAGTTGATGAAATTGTTTGGCTATGGAGAGTTTGGAATGATCATTGCCTTAAAGTATTCCCGCATAGTAGTTATGTGACATGTGTTCAGTTCCAGCCCATGGATGAAAATTATTTTATAAGCGGTTCCATTGATGGGAAAGTTAGAATCTGGTCTGTTTCGGGTTGCCAGGTTGTTGACTGGATAGACATACGAGAAATAGTCACTGCTGTGGCCTACAGTCCCGATGGAAAGGTTTGTCTTTCTTCTTGTTTTTGCTCGTTTTCATCCAATTTCGTAACACATATAGGTTACTTAAAAACCTTGGTTTTCTTGATTCAGGGTGGCATTAATGGATCCATGATTGGCTGTCGCAGTTTTTTTAGTCTCTCAGGCAACTTTCTTATTTGCCTTTTTTTTACTTCCGTTTTATAGTAAGTCATAAAAATTGAGTACTCATTTGGTTCATTTTTTTTTGTATTCCAGAAAATCACTTCCATCTAGAAGCTACGGTTTTCTCAAATAGTAAAAAGAAGTCACCTTGCAAGAGAATTATTGGCTTTCAGGTATATTCTTGGTTTCACAGTGTGCGTTAGATACTACTTCACTTAACTATATCTAAAATTATGTTTGTTCTTACAGTTCTACCCACAAGATAAGGTAAGTGGGCGGGCTATGCAGGTTGTGTGACGTGTCTAAACTGGTAATCCTTCATACAGCTGGTACAGCTAGGCTCCATGACACCTTTTGTCCAATATGTTCATATTTTTTGCACGTATTTAATGTGTCAAATAAACAATTACGTAGTACATTTTTAATACTTTAGTCTATTCTTTAATAATATAAATACGAGGCTATATGCCTTAAAAGCACTTTGGGTGACTTTCAGCCTATTTGACATATTTCTTTGTAACTTTTTTTTTCCTGATATGATCACTTACAGATAAAACATAACCTCAATTGACCCATTCATCAGTAAATTGCTAGAAACTGAAACATAAATTATTTGTTCTTTGGTTCACTAAAAATAGGCCTATGACATAATATTGGTTAATTAGCATTTTTTTGCTTGCCTCAGGTGTGGAATCCCGACTTGCTACGCTGACACTAGATACAAATGATATCAATAAATTAACAGACGTGAGTAGCCCTACCTCCGTTTCTAGCTCTACCTTGCAATCAATGTTCAACTTTTGACGTTCTCTCAGGCTTAGTTCCCTTATTTAATACCCTCAACGTGCCATATCACCTGCTGCCAATGGCCATTGTTCAGCTCATGCACTTGCACGCTACTATGCCACCCTTGTCGATTCGCGTGTTACGTAGCTACTGGTGTAAGTTAAATCACTCCTCTTCCGATGCATGTTTTTTGAATTTCCAGTCGCTTCCACATGACAACATTAATATATATAAACCATTTTAGCATGTCATTCAATACTCACAGAAAGTTCTCTTTATTGATTTCTGGACCAACAGACCGCTGTGCATCGGAGTTTTGCAGTAGCAGATAACCTCGGTGAAGTTTCTACCAAGGCACAGGTTGGTTCTTGTTTCACTCAGGTGTTTTCTCTTTTTCATATATTATGGTTAAGAACAACCAAAAGGTTCGTCTTCCCTAACCACAGATTTGACAACCTTGGTCTTTTGCTAGCTACAGCCTTAAATGTTATGGTTAAGAACATCCAAAGGTTCGTCTTCCCTGACCACAGATTTATGGGTTTTAATATTAATGATAAAAGGAATACATTTTAACGTCATCTGCAGTTACTTACATCAGTTCGCGTTCGTGCCACAAGGTTGAAACACGTGCATTTCCAAACATTAACTAAGGTTAGACAAATTACCTGTTACTAAACCTCTACAAGTTGTGTCTAGTACTTAATTTATCCGAATTTGATCTGTAGGATAGGCTTGAGATGATTATAGATACATGGATTGAGCTAGGATATGTCCCATCACCAGCAGAAGTAAGTAAAAGGGAAGGGATCAGTTTATTCTCGAGCAAAGGTTAGATCACGACCTTTAGTGTTATGTAACTAAGTTTGTTTAGAATTTAAGTGTTGCATATTTTATTACAGGTAGTGTAAAATGGCCCATAAGGATTGGTTCCTTGAATCCCAGATGCCAAATACCTAATATATCAATGATGGCAATGCAATCTTTAAGTAAAGACCATTTTTACTTTGTATGCATAGAGGATCGCTTCCATGGATCTCAAAGAACTGAAGTTCGTATTTAATTCTTTTTCCTTCGCTTTCTGTGTGCCACAGCATCAATATCTCATTATAGTCACCACATCGCAGGGTATTCTTCTTTGTTTTCGTGAAGGAGCAAGTACTGCAGATATCATAATGGGTCTCTTACAGGTGTGGAACTTTCTTAAAATTTATAATAATGTACCATATATATGTAATATGTGTATCGCATCAATGATTCTGAGTTCAGTTTTGGTTCATATGATGAAGGCATGCTACACGCGTGAGTGCCAACCTTGTGGCACGAACACGAACTGATGTAAGTAACTGCAGATGAAGGTATGGTTCGGTTTAAGTTGCAGAGAATTTTTAGAATGTAATGTAAGTAACTACATTTTCCTTTTTCGATGGTGATCAGGTGTTTTTTGAACTGGTAGTAACGGAGAATATCCAGATGATGAGATTAGTACAAAAGTTACTACTGCTAGTGAAACTTAGTACTTCTAGTACAAAGTTAAGACTGCTCAGACTGCTTGAAGTTAATACTGCTAGTGTATTAGTTACAACTGTTAGTTATAAGTTAGTACTTTTGGTTCATATAGTTAGTACTGCTTATATGATATGTATTAGTGGTTCAGTTATATACATTCCAATTTTATTGTATTTGAATTTGTTTTGATATATATTTGAATTTGTTTTGATATATATTGATTTCTTAAATATGACTAAAAGATGTATATAGTCACACTTATTAACACTTTTGGTCACTGTTTGCTTAATTCGTTGTGTGACTAAATATTACAAAAGGCCACACACACAAAAAATCATGTGGCAATTGGATGATCAATAGTCACACAAAATACAAATTTCTTCACTTTAAACAGCATATGGTCACACTTATTAACACTTTTGGCCTCTTTATGCTTAATTGTATGTGACTAAATACCCAAAACAAACATGCTTTGTGTGACTAAATATTACAAAAGGCCACACAAACATAAAATTCAAGTGGCCATTGGATGAACAATAGTCACACAAAATACACATTTCTTCACTTTAAACAGCATATGGTCACACTTATTAACACTTTTGGCCAATGTTTTTTAAATTGTATGTGACTAACTCCAAAAAAACAACACACATTGTGTGACTAAATCATCACAAACGTTACATTTATTATATATTCATGTGGCCATAGGACGGGAAATAGTCACACAAAATACACATTTACTTGAATAAATCATCTCAAATGTCACATATATTATATATTTATGTGGCCAAAGGACGAACAATAGTTACTCTAAAAAAACATTTGTGTGACTATAAAGTATTTACGATCACACAAAACTGATTAATCCAACAAAACTTGTGCCTAATTTGTCACACATATTTGGGTTTTGGTCATTCTTTTTCAATGAAAACGGCCATAAACTAAACAATGTGACCATATGCCACCTACGGTGGCGCGACTTTTGGTGACACACAAAAAAAAAAACGTGTGTGGCTATATGCATATCGTCACACATTTTTGGTGTGACCATTACCACTTTTTGTACCAGTGCAAGGTTCTTTTTACTAACACTGAATGTCTTGTGCTTTCTCTAGACTTTAAGTTACCTGATGAAAGTCAGGTATTACTCAAAGTTCCAAGAAAGGGCAACATGTACAGTGTTGATATGAAGAAGATTGTTCCTAAAGAGGCCCTTACTTGTCTTGTTGCAAAGGCCACATTGGATGAATCTATGTTATGGCATAGGAGACTTGGTCACATTAATTTTAAAATCATTAATAAAATTGTAAAGGATGGTTTGGTAAGAGGCTTGCCTCAGAAAAGATTTGAAAATGACCAAACTTGTGTTACCTGTCCTAAAGGCAAACAACACAAGGCTTCTTGTAAGCCTAAGATTTTTAACTCTATTGATCAACCTTTGTTTATGCTACATATGGATTTATTTGGCCCCACTTCTATGAGTAGTATTAAGCATAAGAGGTTTTGTCTTGTTGTTACTGATGACTATAGCAGGTTCACATGGGTTTTCTTTTTAGGTTCTAAGGATGAGACACCTAGCATTCTTAAAACATTTTATCACTAAGATAGAAAACCTAGTGGATAAGAAAGTAAAAGTCATTAGGTGTGACAATGGGATAGAGTTCAAAAATAGAGTAATGGATGATTTTTGCAAAGAAAGAGGTATTAGAAGTGAGTTTAGTGTTGCTAGAACTCCTCAGCAGAATGGGGTTGCTGAGAGAAGAAATAGGACACTGATAGAAGCTGCTAGAACCATGTTAGCTGACTCTAAGTTGCCTATCACTTTTTGGGCTGAAGCAGTTAATACTGCTTGCTATGTGCAGAACAGGGTTTTGGTAGTTAAGCCTCACAACAAGACACCATATGAGCTTTTTAGAGTAGAACTCCTGCATTAGGATTTCTAAGACCTTTTGGGTGTCATGTGACCATTCTGAATACCTTAGACCATCTTGGCAAATTTGATGGTAAAGCAGATGAAGGATTCTTGGTTGGGTACTCACTAAATAGCAAAACCTTTAGAGTATACAACACAAGAACTAGGAAAGTTGAGGAAAACCTGCATGTTGAATTTCTAGGAAAATAAATCTAATGTTGCAGGTGAAGGTCCAAAATGGCTGTTTGACCTTGAGACTTTAACCCAATCAATGAATTATGTGCCAGTTGTTGCAGGAACCTTTTCTAATGATTTTGCAGGTTCAGAAGCTGATGATGCAACAAATACAGCAGGTTTGGGTAAGGAGAAAGATCAAGATCATGTACTGATGCCAATATGGACAAGTGTGGATTCAACTTCAATGAATGGTGAACCTTCTACTGATGAAGCTGAGGAAGGGATTGAAGGTGAAAACAATGTAGATGGAACTGAGGAATAAGAGAATCAAGTTAACAGTACTAATGATGATTGTACTGCTGAGCCCCAACTTGATACTGCTAGGCCAAATGTTGATACTGCTAGGCCAAATATTGATACTGCTGGCCCATCAAATGTTAATACTGCTGATTTCTCAGAAGATGAGGTGGATTTCAATAATCTACCACCTACATATGCAGTTCTCACTACACCACACACAAGGATTCACAAAGCTCACTCCCTGGACAATGTGATTGGTGATATGCAATCTGGAGTGAAGACAATGAAGCAATTTATGACTTCAGACCAACAAGGGTTTCTTAGTACTATGTATGAATCAAAGCAGCATGAAGATTCCAACACTTGTTTATTTGTATGTTTCCTCTTACAAACTGAACCCAAAAATGTTCTCAAAGCCTTAGAAGATTCAAGCTGGGTAGAAGCAATGCAAGAAGAGCTTCTTCAATTCAAGATTCAGAAGGTTTGGGTACTAGTGGATTTACCTAAGGGTATGAGGGTAATTGACACCAAATGGGTTTTCAGGAACAAAAGGGATGAAAGGGGTATTGTGATCAGAAACAAAGCTAGACTTGTAGCCTAGGGTTATACACAGGAAGAAGGTATAGACTATGAAGAAGTTTTTGCACCAGTAGCCAGGATTGAAGCAATTAGACTATTATTGGCCTATGCTTCATTCATGGGATTCACTGTTTACCATATGGATGTTAAGAGTGCCTTCTTGTATGGTTCTATTGAAGAGGAGGTGTATGTCTCACAACCTCCAGGTTTTGTTGATCCAGAACATCCTGACAAGGTGTACAAGGTTGTAAAGGCTCTTTATGGACTACATCAGGCACCAAGGGTATGGTATGAGACTTTGGCTTCCTATTTTCTAGATAATGGATTCCAAAGAGGCAAGATTGATCACACATTATTCATCAAGAAGCACAAGAAGGATATCTTGCTGGTACAGGTGTATGTGGATGATATCATCTTTGGATCCACAAGGAAGGAAATGTTTGTTGACTTTGAGAAACTTATGCATGATAAGTTTCAAATAAGTTCCATGGGGGAACTTACTTTCTTTTTGGGTCTACAAGTAAAGCAATCAAATGAAGGAATATTTATCAGCCAAGATAAATATGTTGCAGAGATTCTAAGGAAGTTTCAGTTTGCTGATTCTAAAGTGGCAAGCACACCAATTGATCCTGAGAAACCTCTACTTAAAGATGCAAATGGAGAGAATGTTGATGTATACACATATAGATCAATGATAGGGTCCTTGATGTATCTTACATCATCAAGACCAGATATCATGTTTGCTGTTTGTGCTTGTGCAAGGTTTCAAGTGACTTATAAGGTTTCTCACTTAATTGCAGTCAAAAGGATCTTCAGATATCTTAAGGGTCAACCTAGGTTGGGTCTGTGGTATCCTAGGGAATCACTTTTTGACCTAGTAGCATATTCAGATAGTGATTATGCTGGTGCAAGCCTGGATAAAAAAATCAACAACTGGTGGATGTCAATTCCTTGGATGCAGACTTATATCATGGCAGTGTAAGAAGCAGACAATTGTGGCAACTTCAACAACTGAAGCTGAATATGAGCTGCTGCAAGTTGCTGTGGTCAAGTGCTTTGGATTCAAAATCAGCTTCTTGACTATGGGTATAATTTCATGAACACCGTGATATATCTTGACAATAGCAGTACAATTTGTATAATTAAAAATCCAGTGCAACATTCTAAAACAAAACACATAGAAATTAGGCATCATTTCATTAGAGACTGCAATGAGAAAAAGTTGATTCAAGTGGTTAAAATTGATTCTGATAAAAACTTTGCAGATTTTCTCACAAAAGCCTTTGATGTAGGAATGTTTCAATACTTGGTAGCAAGTATTGGGATGCTTAATCTTTAAAGTTTTTCAAACTATGTGTTTTTGTACTTAAATTGGATTTGTACTGCTAGCTTTGTCAATTGGTACTGGTAGTGGATAGTTTGTACTGTTAGTCATATATTTATACTGTCATGGAGCAAGTGCTTTGCACTTTGTTCTCTTGGTTTTGGACTAACAATTGCAGGTGGAGTTGATAATGACAAAGCTGAGTATGAAAGATGTCATCTTCCCCTTAACCATGTACTTCCCCTGAAGTTGGAAACTTTTGTCTTGATCTTGGAGTTTGAGCACAAAGTAATTTACAAGTGCATTGGGTGAGCAGAAGTAGGTGGTTCATGTTGCTGACATAATAGGTTAATGATGGACAGAGTTTGGGAATTCATTAACAAAGGTTTATACCTAAGATAATTAATTCTTTAAAATTTCTTTCCTGAGTCCTCATTATGGTGATTTGTATTGAATTGATGGCTTAGTTAGTCAGACAGTAACTGACTTAACTCACTTTCTATCATTTTATACTTTTATTAGTATAATGAGTTAGTCTAAGGACATCTGATAGAAAGAACAGCGAGCAAACGTGAATCTAACACTTGTGTTAGAGGCAACAACTGCCACGAGCTGGAAACCCTGTCAAGAAAGCCCTTTGAATGGGTTTATCTAATCACAGGCAGTTATTTATAACTGAAAACATTGGTTTTCACACAACCAGAGGTTGCTTTAAACCGAAATCTTGATTAAGTGTCTGTCTTTACACTTAATCCCTTCAAAAAGGTTGTTAGCAGTATGGTTTTCCATTAAAATTTAGTTCATACTGCTGAGTCAAATTTTTCTCAAAAAGTTTGTACTGCCAGGCTAAAAGTTAGTACTGGTAGGCTTAATTTGTACTGCTGAATAGACGTTAGTACTGGTGCGAAATAACAGCTTTTTGAAACTAGCCGTTGAAAGTCAGTTGAGGTTTTTACTGCTACAATTCTTTGTTTTCAGGGTTTTCCTATTTGGATATTTTAACTTTTATTCTATTATATTAACCTTATCTTAAATCAAAAGTTAACTTTTTCCTCAAGTCGGTCCAATAGAAAACCTAACAAGCTTTTAATAATATCTCAATTCACTTTCATCTTCTACTTTCTACCCTAAATTTACACTATTCCCACCAGTCAAATCATTTTTTACTGAAACTAAAATGGCTACTTTATCTTTTGCTGACAAACACAATCAAGTTGCTTATTTGGAAAAAGCAGAGGATGACACAACTTTTCATCAGATAGTGGATTTCTTAAATAACTCTTACATAAGGTATTCTTTACTTTTAAATCCCACTATCTATGTCACTCACATCAAACAGTTTTGGCAAACTGCTACTGTCAAATCTTTGAAAATGGTAACAAAGAGATTCTTGCTAAAGTGGATGGCAAATCCATCACTATTACTGAATCATCCCTCAGGAGCCATCTCCATCTAAGTGATGACAATGGTATTAGTGCTATGCCAAACACATAAATTTTTGAAAATTTATCCAGGATGGGGTATAACACTGAATCTCAAGCTTTAACTTTTCAAAAGAGTCGTTTTGCCCTCAATGGAGATTTTTCATTCACACCATCCTTCACTGTCTTAGCCCCAAGAAAACCTCATGGGAACAGTTCAGTAGTAATATTGCTACTGCTCTCATTTGCTTGGCTACTGATAGAATTTTCAATTTTTCAAAACTTATTTTTGAAGGTATGGTTAAGAATGTTGATAGTAAGTCAAATTTTTTGATGTACCCAAGGTTCATCCAATCTATTTTGAACAAACATCAACTGCTTCCACACAAAACAGTTTATCCAACCCCAAAGCTTACTCAAAAACTCTTTAGCAATATGAAAATAGCTTCAAGAGGGTATGGTGGGGAAGCAGTACCACTTTTTGATACTATGATACAAACTCAGGGTGAAGGAGCAACAAGCCCAGTTGCCTCCCATCACACACCCACAACATCTGAAAACTCATCTTCACAACCATCTTCATCAACATATAGGACTGAATCCAGACAGGACTCTGATGTATCTCAGCACAGAGTTCCTACTTCAACAAATGTAGCAGATGAGGCTGACTTTGTCAGTATGGAAGGGGCTACTTCTACTATCTCTGGCTTAGAAGCTGGGCAGGACAGAAGTAGCATCAATAAAACCCAATCCATGGAAACACCAGCAGTACCTAGTATTCCTGGTGGAATCCCTAGCCAACTGGAAACTCAAGGTGGCTCAGAAACTGTAGGATACTCATTAATCTAAACACATATGGTTCTTGTGATTTGGCCGATTCTAGAGAGAGAAATAGAGAGAAGTTTGGGAGCCTTTTAGAGAGAGAAAGTAAAGATATTAGATTAGATGAAATGAAAGGTCCAACCCTTCCCATGGGAGGGACGGGCTATTTATAGTTCTTACAAAACGCCTCTAATAGGCTATGGACCGAGCTGACAGTGGGTAAAGACCCGACCCGACTCCATGGTGAAACGATATCTGAACTAATGTGATTAAACCTATGAGCTACTTAATGCTAATCCATACTCAGGGTGACCGAGTCTTTCATGTGAATATTTATATTCCTAACAATCTCCCCCTAAGGGAGGTCACCCCGAAAATTACATTTTGAATTCTAGCATTCTATTACATAGATTATAGTTCCTAGCTCGTAGTCTTTGATTCTTCGAAGTCTTTAATCTTTGTACTTTCAACAGTGGACTTTTGATGACTGTTCATTTGTCTTGGATGATCTTTGAGGATTCTTTGAGGTCATCATCCAATATACATCTTCAAGTCATCTTGTTGCAGTGTCGTCTCCATGTGATGTTGTGATCTTTGGATCGGCATGCTCATACTTTTCTGGATCATGATTTTCAGCCTCAGGGTCGCAGAAGCAGTGTTGAACGTCTTTCAATTATCATGATTTCATTGATTATGATGGTGAAGTGTAAGCATGGGGTGATGGATCGGCATCTTTTCGGCAATCAGCTTCAACAGCCAGGGATTCCTGCATACAACAGTTAGCAATAAAACGTCCGGTACTTACAGGTTCGGACTTTGAGATTGTTAACAGCATAGTGTGAAAACTTTCTCTAATCCTTACCAAAGCCGTTCCTGAATCGGATACCCCCGAGAGGGCTTACAAGATCTACCGAAGTACATCAACGATTAGGTGAGTCGCTGGAGTTCACTCCACGACTGTAGACCGTTTGAAACTGTCGCGACCACTAAGCGTAATCCATAGGAATTACCGAAGTGACCTGCTTTCAGGGCTGTTTGATGTTAACCCTGGCAGGAATTTTCATTCAATCACTGAGAATTACATTTGTAAATTCCCTCATAAATGTTGTGGCAGATTGCTAAGATCTGCGTAGGATTCATAAGTTTACAACTGGTGTCCTTAATGTTGAACAACCAGTGTAGAAGTAACATGTGTTCCTATGAGATCTTATGATGCATCTCGTGGCTCTAGACTCGATAAGTGCATTTTTGGTAGTCGGAGACTGGAGCGGTGTCTCCTGTTTCAATATCAACATAACTCGTAATGAGCGGTCGATAGATTATGCAGGGTTCCCCGTGAGAATGAAACAAGTCCTTTTAAGAGAACTTGAGTGGCTAGAGGGTTTAGTGCAGTGCGTCACTGGGTCCATGACGTCTTGTCTTCAATACCGGTGCTACCTTAGTAACCACCAGTAGCATTTGAGTTGAACCCGGTTTCTTCCCTAAGGTTGAATATTTGGAGGGCTATTTCTTTTCACCCTTTCTCATTACATTTCTTTTTAATTCTTCAACCCCTTCTTTCTCCTTTCTCATATTACTCCTTTTTTTATTCATAATCATACCTAAAGACTTTCTAATACTATCTATTCGGTATTGTCCTTGGGTAGATCACTCCGGCTCTGGCGGATCATTGGACGGTTTTCCTAACCTTAGCCACCTTATAACTTCATGACTATCCTATGATGCCGTCAACCAAATCTTTGAAAAATTTCTCAATGTGTTTATAGTAATAAAACACATTTTGCTAACACTTTGAGAGTTTTTAATTTTTCAAATACTCCCCCTTTACATGTGCTCAGATGTTTTTATTACAAATTTGCACATGTTAGGTGGAGTTTGCACTTTTTGAATTGATCCACTTTCAGTGAACATGACCGATTCGAGACACGCTTACATCACTAGTTAGACTAGCTTGAAATTATTACCCGGCCTGGTCAAGTCCACATAAAGTTTCTCGAAACGGTACACTCTACTCAGACAAGTCCTCTTCGAGACACGCTTACATCACTGGTTAGACCAACTTGAAATTATTACCCGGCCAGGACAAGTCCTTTCAATTAATGACAATTTTTTGTTTCGTCAATTCTTTGGTGAAGTCTGAGTCACACTTACATGAGATGCCATATCCTTTTTGTCACCACAAACCATTTGCTCCCCCTCAATACGTGCATTGATATACAAAAGAGTTTAGCACATATGGGAGAGCTTACATTTAAGTCCAAAACATCACATTTTATCAGGTTGCATATTTAAATCACATTCTCTCCCCCGATCAGAAATTTCAAACCTTTTGAGATTTTGTGATCCCAATTGATTTAAATAAGTTTAGAAAATATGGGAGAAAATGTGGCCAGGTTTAATATGGGCTGATAATGGAACATACTAATGCTCCCCCTCACTCAATGAGGGAGAATGTTAGTATCAGGTATGATAGGTTTGAAAGATATTTGAATTAAAAATTCATACACTGACACATAACAACAAGTTTCATTAAGTTCATTGCTTATTATGTACAAAGTGACTTGTTTTGATGATATAAAATTTTGAAATCACTCTCCCCCTCAATCGATGACCCGTTTTCTATTTAAAGAGTTGTAGTCATTGATTGAGTGATCGATTTTTATGAAAAGTTCAATTCTGATTGATATTCAAAAAATCATGGTACCACCAAGTTTAGCACAAATATTTCCTGAAGAATCATAGATGGAAAAGTATCTGTGATGTAAAGAAGACTTCTCTTCTTATACGAGAGATGATGCACTGAAACGTACATCAAATCGAAGAAACATGGATATAAAGTAATCCATGCCTGGGTGAACTTCACCCAGTGGGAGGAACAGCCGTCTTTTCGGCGAAATGCTTTCCCCATAATGAGGAACGGGTTACAGTCTGAAGTAACTGCAAGCCATCATGACATGTTTTAACAATTTATTTTAACTTCTACTCGAGATTCATTTAAAGTCCCGTGTCATTATTGAATGACATTTCTAGGACCGTAAATGTTATCGATAAACAGAAGACATGCCTAGAGGAATTATTGTTGGTATTTTTGTGTTTTTCTGATTTTTATGGTTTTTAAAGGTTTTATATTTTTCTATTTTCTTTTTGGTTTAAAATATATACAAGGATATATGAAGCAAATCCATTACTCCTCATTCTCTTCCTGAAGACGCTTGAGGGTTTCTGGCGTCAAACTCTTCATGCCAAGTCGCGGGAGAATAAATTGGAACCGTTCTCTCGGGAGTGCCTTAGTGAAGATATCAGCCAATTGAAACTCAGTCCTCACAAAGTAAAGTTCAACAACCTCTTTCTCAACCTATTCCCTTATAAAGTGATGCCGGATATCGATGTGCTTTAATCGGAAGTGTTGGACATTGTTGCAGCAAAGAGCTATAGCACTTTTGTTATCACAATACAGAGGGATCTTGTTGTATGCAAAGCCATAGTCCGATAGTTGAGATCGCATCCATAGGATTTGTGCACAGCACATAGACATGGCAATGTATTCAGCCTCTGTGGAAGATATAGATGTACTCATTTGCCTCTTAGATGACCAGCTTACTAACTTTTCTCCTAGAAATTGAGCACCTCTCGACGTACTTCGACGAGTATCTTGACACCCTGCATGGTCTGCATCTGCATAGGCTATGAGTGCTATGGCGGTGTCCTTAGGATACCAGAGACCCATGTGAATAGCCCCTTGAAGGTATCAAAAGACCCGCTTTACCGCTTCCAGATGCTTTTTGGTGGGCTTAGACTGGTACCGAGCGCACATGCATACTGCGAACAAGAGATCTGGCCTACTAGCGGTGAGATACATTAGGGATCCAATCATACTTCAAAACTTGGTTTGATCAACAGGGATCCTAGAGAGGTCTTCATCCAACTTCGATCTCTCAACCATAGGAGTGTTAACAGGATCACTTGAATCAAATTCAAATTTCTTCAATATTTCATTTGCATATTTGGATTGATTAATGAAGATGCCTCCGGGACTTTGAGAGATTTGTAAACCTAAGAAGAACGACATTTGTCCCATCATAGACATTTGGAACTTAGAGCTCATCTCGTTAGAAAACCGATCACATTCCATAGGATCAGAGGAGGCAAAAATAATGTCATCTACGTAGATCTGAACGTGTAGTAGATGTTTGCCCGTTTTCCTAGTGAATAGGGTGGGATCAACAACACCTTTGGAGAATCTGTTTGCCAGAAGAAACTTAGACAAAGTATCATAACATGCCCTAGGTGTCTGCTTTATCCATAGAGGGCCTTCTTCAAGCGATAGACGTGAGTAGGACGATCAGGGTCCACAAATCCTTCAGGTTGACTGACATAGACTTCCTCTTTCAAATCACCATTTAAGAATGCTGTCTTTAAATCCATTTGGTAGACTGTCATATTCTGACTGGCAGCATTAGTGAGAAAGATTCTGATGGCTTCAATTTGAGCAACCGGTGCAAATGATTATTCAAAATCTATGCCCTCTTCTTGATGATACCCCTTTGCAACAAGCCGTGCCTTATTTTTCAGAACATCACCATACTCATCGAGTTTCACTTTGAAGATCCACTTTAGAGCGACAATCATTGCACAATCTGGAGGAGGCACTAATATCTATACTTCAAGTCGATCAAACTCATGAATTTCTTCTTGCATTGCAATAAACCAGCAGTCTTTAGACAAAGCATCTTTGAAATCTTTGGGTTCAACTTTGGGTAGTACGGAATTAAAGAAGCACCACAATGCATCGATGGCAAGTTGCTTTCGTGTCGATACCGGACGAGAAGGATTTCCAATGATGTTGTCAATCGGATGATCATTGGTCCATTTTCTGATATGATCATGTGGTTGAGGGTAGGGAACTGATGTTTCCGTGTTAGGATCCCCTGAAGAAGATGTCTCAGTAGAAGATTCAGGAGCAAATATATTCTCGAATGGAGCATCATCAGCAGGAGCAAAAGGATTCACTTCAAAAGAATTGTCAACTGCAGAGCCTAGCTGTACCGAAGAAGATTGAACATTCGATGATGATGGTGAGTGACTGGTAGATGGTACGTCTTGACTAATTGAGACAGATACAGATGGACCATCTGAATTGTGTGGAATTGGAGCATCAGCAACTGGAGGTAAAGATGGAGCTTCAGTTAGTGGCTCAAAGTATTCATCAAACATCGGATCAAACAAATTCTTCAACTCTTCACTGGTAGGGGGTGCATAAGGAACTGTAGGAGTGGAATGCTGTACAAGACCTGAACTAATTGGTCCAGGAGTCAATAAGTTAGGTGCGGGTCCAGAACGTGTTTGTCCAGGAGCCGTTTGCTCAGTCAGCTCATCAAATGTCACGTGAATAGTTTCCATGATTTGTCAGGTTCGTTTGTTGTAGATTATGTATCCCTTGCGATCTGGTGCATACCCAACGAAGAAACCAACGTTTGCTTTAGCCTTTAGTTTTCCCAGATCGTGAGTGTCATTTGTCGGATAGCACAGGGCACCGAACACTCGAAGAAAGGAAAGATCTGGTTTCTTGCCATGTATCAGCTCATATGGTGTTTTGTTGTGAAGAGTATGTATCAAGGATCGGTTTTGGGTGTAACAAGCAGTAGCAATGGCCTCTGCCTACAGAAACATCGGAGCCTTAGAAAATATCAGCATGGTTCTTGCAGCTTCCACTAGAGTACGATTTTGTCTTTCAACAACGCCGTTCTGCTGAGGAGTGCGTGGAACACTTTTCTGGTGAGTTATGCCAATACTTTCATAAAATTGAATGAGTTGTTTGTTAACAAACTCAGTTCCATTGTCTGTGCGGATGATTCTGACGGTTTTGTTGAGTCTTACTTGTAGCTGTTTGATAAGTTTGATGATAACCTCTGGAGTCTCGTCCTTGGTTCTCAAAAACTTCACCCATGTAAACCGAGAGTAGTCGTCGACCACCAAAAGAATATATTTCTTCCCATTTATACTCTGCACTCTCATTGGTCCGCACAGATCCATGTGTAGGGTGTAAAGAACTTCCATAATGGTGTTGACAGTTTTGGGTTTGTGAGTATGCTTTTTGCTTTTGCCCAGTTGACAAGCAGAACAAAGATGATCCTTTTCAAACTTCAATCTGGGCATACCACGTACAAGATCCTTGCGAGTAAGTTCATTTGTAATGCCAAAGTTTAAGTGATTTAAACGACGGTGCCAAAGCCATGATTTGTTCTTTGAGGCCTTTGACAGCAAGCAAATTGGAGAGGACCGCATCATGTCTTCAATAGAGATGGTGTATATATTAGTGCCATGACTGCCTTTAAGGAGATCAATACCATCCAATTCTCTGACGAAATATGTGTGTTTTCCGAAAGCAACTTCAAGATCGGAATCACAAAATTGACCAACAGAAAACAAGTTGTGCCCAAGTCCTTTCACGTAGTATACCCTGGAAATTACACTGTCACCAAAAACATAATCTCCATAACCCATAATTTCCCCAAAATGTTCGTTCCCGAATCTAACTATCCCGATAAATTTATTCTCAAAATTCTTGAGCCGTGAGCGATCCCCGGTCATATGTTTTGAGCAGCCTGAGTCCAAATACCAAAGGACGATTTATACGACCTGCATTTGAAAACATACAACGATGGATAACTGAAAAAGGTGGATCCCCACGTGCAACTTGGGTCCGTTTGGTTAGCACAAACAAACTCTGGAACTACAGGATTCATAGATGCCATGGTATTCACAGTGGAAACTTCTCTAGTTGCAACAATTGACCTAGTTACAGGGCATTGTGTCACTAAAGGGAAAATTCGACTAGTTGGCTTCCATTCCTTAACATTCACTACTTTATGATTAGTCATTCTAGGTAAGGGGCACTGATCTCCTAAAGTGAATTTTCTTCCAGTAGGTCTCCATTGATAGCCAACATTAGCAAACATTTTTCCTGTTGCTTTCCAAATTTGCTTACTCATTTTAGGTTTTCTAACATTCTTAACTGGGGATCGTTGAGAAGACGTCAAGAAAGATACAACACATTCATCATGATTACCAGAAATTAAGCATTCATTACATGTCTTGCAAATAATATTAGAATTCGAATTAATTACAGTACGCTTATAGCTAATACTAGAATCAACACGATTCGTTTCGTTCAAAACAAACTTATTGTTCCTAGCGTGGTCTTCTACTTTCTTCTCATGAGCACTCTTAGCTGGCGCAGTCCTATCTTTCTTTGTATTGCGACTAGGCTTTGACCCACTAGCTTTAGTGTCACTGTTTACTCCTGTAGAAGCAATGATGGGAACATTAGTTTGTTTCACTGCCATTTATTTTTCCGTTTTTGATGTGTTGGGTTCAGATGTCGTCAATGGTACATCAAAGGTAACATGCTTGTTCTTAGTCGTTGAGGAAGATGCAATAAACCTATCTCGCTTGTTGTCAATCTTAGGAGTTGTGCCAATGACGTATTCTAATAGTTCCTGAGATCGTTTAGTGAGGAAGCAGGCATCTACAATTGCACTATCAAGCGGTTTATCTATCCTATCCTCTTCTACGATCTCACGAAGAGTATCAAGGCTATCCTTAAGGTGAGTGAGATATACTTGATGAGCAGACCTACTGTTCCTAAGGGGAAGCGGAATAGGCACAACATCAATTGCATACTTACTACAAGCAGAAACCTTTGGAACAACACTATCACTGGTGATGACTGGCATTTTCCCTTTCACCTGAGCCTTTAGATTCTCGATCTCATTAAGCAAAGAAGTTATCTTTTCATTGTTATTATTACTCGTGATCTTAATCGAATCATATAACTCTTAGTGATGCTGTTTGATTTTTGAATTTTCAGCTTGAAAACAATCATTTTCATGTTGTAATTTATTGATGGTGTCTTGATAGTGAAAATTCTGAGAATCTAAAGATGATGGTTTATGGGTGCCAGTTACATCACTCTTATTCGATTTTAATTGGGCAATTTGGGCCCTCAATTTTCGAATCGTGTTAGTGTGAGCTTGAATTTTTTCATCTCGTTTACTTAATTCAAAGTATGCATCAAATTCAGGAGCATCCAAAGATGTCTTGGCATTTGAGATTTTAACTCTTTCTTCTAAATGTTGATATTTTAATTGCAAATTAAGATTATCAACCTCTAGTTTTGAAAAATGCCTGACCATGTTTTCATGGTCATCGTTTTGGATTTTCTCATGCAATTTTAAATTCTCCCCCTCAAGCTCAACAACACGATTCTGGGAAACATTCAATGCAATAGACAACTCATGAAATTGACAAGCAGTTAATGCAGAATCAGTAGCAGCATAAAATACATCCTGTGCAATACATCTTGCAATCAAATTCTCATTGGTGATGAGAATATTCTTTCTTTCAATCTCATTGCATTTAAGATCAATAGCATTTTGTTTCCCTATGTTTTCCATATCTTTAAACACTTCTTTCATCTCTTTTAATTCAGTTTCAAGGGTTTTTTTCATGCCCTCAAAATGTTCTTTGAGAAGTTTAAAAAATGGAAAGACCTCAGTTAAGTAGCACCGTTTTGTTTGTTCAAAGCCCCTTTCCCCTTCAGTGATTCCTGTTGGTGTAATTCTCTTCTTACATGTTTTATCGAAATCAGCAAATAGTTGACAAAGAACATATATGCTAATTAGAGTTTTGCATTTAGTGGGAAGAGTTAAAGGAACTAAGTGCATGGGTGTATTGGGTGGGT
The DNA here is from genome assembly GCA_021014915.2 of Artemisia tridentata subsp. tridentata. Classification (NCBI taxonomy): domain Eukaryota; kingdom Viridiplantae; phylum Streptophyta; class Magnoliopsida; order Asterales; family Asteraceae; genus Artemisia; species Artemisia tridentata. The sequence continues at coordinate 189,074,309 of CP139509.1, read as the reverse complement.
ACACCGTCGCTGTAGCTATCTTTCTAAAGGGTGGAGTTTTGGCTTGAAGTTCTTCGGCTTTCCTTTTTTCTAAGTCTAGGGACCAAAATATTTGTTCAAGGGTTAACTTAGTTTGAGGCACAAAAATAGCTAATCGGTTCGCTTCATAGTAATCATGGGGTTTGATTATGACTCGATTTGCTATACATTTGGGTTCCTTCATTTTTTCAGCCAATTTCTCTCTAGTTATGACTTCAGTCTCATTAGTCTCTTCAAATGATGACACATCAGGAGGGGCATGACCAGGCTTAAGCAGTTCATTTCCATCATATAAGGAAGGTTGGGCTACTTTAGCACTCCTAAGGAAAGCTGATTTAGGTTCACCTACAGTCTTTTCACTATGTTCATCACACAACCTTTTATGCTTTTGAATCATTTGAGCAGTTTGTCTGGTCTGGTATTGTGCGTACAACTTGTTTTCAATCTTATTCTTTAACATTTTAAGTCAGGAAAAATCATTTAAGAGTTTTGTTTCTTTTTCTTTGAAATCATGTTTTACTGTAATTACACTTTCTTGGATCTCCTGTTTTTGCTTAACAGTTTGATCAAGTTGTTTTCGTAAAGAATATAACTCCTTTTTCAATGCTTCTTCCCTTAAATTACGTTATGTTATGAATGTACGCATTTAACTATCCATTTTCTGCTCACGTTCAGTTAACTTAAATTTCGCACGTTGTTCATATATGGCCACCTGATCTTTATAGATATTAAGTCTAGTGGTCAAAGTGTCATCAAGGATAAACACGGTGTTCTCATGCAACTCACAAGTATTATCAACAATAGAAGATGCACTACTTGGTACAACAGACATGTCGTTGTGATTCACATATTGTTCATATGGAATAACATTACTATTTCCCATATCAACAGTATCTGATTCAACAACATCTGTCTGTTGTACTTTGTTGGGAATCTTCTGTTCATCTACCATGTTATATGTGTCATAAAGCTTTAGTACCTCAGATATGATAGATGCATTGGAAGGACCAGCTTGTTGTGGTGATGAGACTGCAGAAGATAGATTAGCCATGAAGATGGTTTGAGCAGTTGGTTCATCATCAACGTCTGAGTCAAAAGCACCGCAGTCATCAGCTTGGAAGATGTTGGGATCATTTAGTGCCAAGTCCTGAACTGGTTGATCATCCACATCAGCATCAAACGTTTTCCCCTCATCACCAGCAAGAAACAATAACTCTTCTTCGTCCAAAGCTGCTCCATTCTCTTGAGCTTGCATCAACAGCATCTTGTCTTTGAAGTAGTCAGAGTTCTGTGGACACTTTGGTTGAGTGCAGTTCCTTGCTATGTGTCCTAGTCCACCACAGTTGTAACACTTGGTTTGCCTTCCCTGTCCCTGATTAGCATTCCCAACTCTGTTCTGTATATTACCCCGAGCAGCATTCCTTTGATTCACATTCTGCCTTCCCTGAACATTCTGAATCACAACCCTTCCATCTTCCACAGTTGCTAGGTTACGTGGATTTGATGAAGTTCGAAGTTGGTTGTTGGTTTGAGGGAGTGTTGCTCTGAACTGTTGGACAAGTAGAGAAACTTGGTTGGAGAGATTATCAATCATCTTGTCAGTGTAAGAGTATCCTGAATCCAGATGGGTGTCACAGTAGATGGTGGGTGCAAAGATGATTGGACAAATGATGTTTGATTCTGTGATGACGAGGGATGGTGATAAACTTGATCATGTGAGAAGTAATTGATCGGCTAAACATTTGACACAAAAGCAAATGGATCATTTGTTGTTGTAGGATTGAGTCTTTCCCTTAATTGACGATCATAGACAGCATGCTTTTCATATTGTTGTAAGTAAGCATACAGCTGTTCATAATTAGTCTCTCTCAATCCTTTGTTGAGCTTCACGGATGTGACAAATCTATCCCACTCGGGTGACATGTTGTTCACAAACTTAGAATTGAGTTGGATGTTTGGCATTGTCATCCTGATGATTCTCATGTCATTCACCAGCTTGTGAAATCTCACATAATAATCAGTGATGTTATAACAACCCGCAATTTTTCAGGCTATTATTTTAATCGTTCATCTATTTATTTTTGACAAATAATACAAATTAAATATTTTCTGACATTTACTGATTCAAAAACGAGAGGTTATCTTGTTTTTCCTGAAAAACGACACCACACGCGTACCGACATTAATTTAGTAAAGGTTGAACTTTAAAATTCATTTTTAGGAGTCAACAAATTTATTTTACAACAATATCGTTAAAAAAAAAAAAAAAAAAAAAAAAAAAAAAAAAAAAAAAAAAAAAACCCCCACGACTCTAGAAATTTATTTCTCACATTTATGTGAAACCGCTTTACCACAAATTAACCTCAACTAAATGAGACACGGGGTACACTCAATACACTATAAACTTAAAAACAAATAAAATAAGGGATTTTCTAATATGTGCCACCATGACATTTGTTTAAAAGTATTAAATGAACTAAATTATTCCCAAAAATAAAATTATTTATAAATAAAACAAAGCTAATCATGGTAATTATATTAGATTTAGGAAATTATTAATGCAAACAAACATTTAAACATGGTAATTTAAGTTTGTTAATTGTGTTTAACAAATGCCATGGTGGCACAAGTTATAAAAAGCCATGAAATAAACCCACCCTTATCCTCAGCACACGTGAGGCTACCAAACTTTTCTGATTCCTTCCCCTAACTTTGATACACCCAACACACACAGAACAACAAAACCTACTATTGACTGGTTTCAATGGAGTTAACAAGGAACACCTTCCTTTTCTTCTACTGATATTCCTATGGCCTGTGTTATAAAGACGGTCCCTATTATTTTATTCCAACCCTTTCTATTGTTTTAGGTTGTCCTTTTTTGGCATATTTTATTGTTTGTCATCTTGATTGCGTGGTTTTGTAACCTTACAACAGGTTTTACCTCTCGAGGGATCTCAAGAGGCTTACAACCCCACCAGGCAGTGTACCTGACCGATGTAGTATAGTGTAGTGGTAAGTACGGGGGATTGATCGTTCTCCACAGGGAATAGTGTTCGTTAGGTATGAAAGGCTACTCTAATTAGGTCTAAGGGTTGAGGAAGATTCTTTTTTATGTTTTTATAGTTTTTATGAAAGCAAGTAAAATCTCGGGTTTGAAGGAGTGGGCGGAATTAGTTGCTAGTCAACTAACCCAAAATTACTACGGATGCAAATAAAATAAAATAACAAAAATGAAATGTGGTGAGAAACTTATGTGTAGAGAAATGTGTTTACTTAGATTTCCTTACTCCCTAACTATCTTTTACCGGTTAATTAGTGTGTATTAGTCGCGTGGATGACGGGTGTATTCCTTAATACCATTCGTGGGGTGGCGTACTTACTTCCCCAACTCTACAAGCTCCTACTTCACTCCTATGTCGAGCCGGCTAGGAAGCTCCTAACATGGGATCACTAGAATTCGCTTGTGCATTAAATACAACCATAAAAACCTTTAGTACGCATTTGGTTCATGTTTCTTAAGACGTTCAAGCAAGTTACCGAATAGGAAGTTAGCCAGTTTTCTTAAGCCTAACATAGATAAACAATCATCCAATACAACTAACAACACACTAACAACCAATAATCAATAGCTAAGTTTCATTAGATCTAAGCAAACACAAGATAAATTTAGCCTAACATGTTAAACAAAAGACAAGAATAAGATAGAATCAAACAACACATAGACATATTGAATGATTAATTGATAACTTATCTTTCAATGAAACATGGAAGATCTCAAGGCAAAAAGCCCTGAAAAAGTAGCTGAATTCGTCCTAGGGTTTTATCCCAAAATTCCACACACTAAGCCCTCTCTAATGACAAAAAATTAGAAAACTATATATAGATTTTTGGATCTGACGGCGTCACCTTATGGAGTGTGACGCCGTCACCTCGCCGCTTCTAGGGTTCCCGGATGACCTTCTTGACGCCGTCCCTCTTTAGCTCTTCCAAAATCCATTCTGGCTTATCAAGGCTTGACGCCGTCAGCTCGTGAACGTGACGCCGTCCCCTTATGATTTAAGCCGTGACGCCCTTGATCAAGTTAAAGCGTGACGCCGTCAGAATTCACATGCTATTTTCACTGGCTTATCATGAGTAAATTTCACGTCCAACTTTTCTTGCCAAAGCATGACGCCGTCTAGAGTAAATCTTGACGCCGTAAAGAGTAACTTTTAGCCGATTTTTGAGACTTTGCCGTTTTCTTCACTTTAATGCTCCAAAAATGTCCAAAATGCCTCCTTTTCCAGATTTCTCCTCAAAAGTACCTAAAATGACAAAAGGAACGATTTAGGGCAATATTTGATCAAATAAATACGATTTAGGGCTTAAATGACCCCTTAAAAGCGGTACACTTTTCGCTTCATCAAATACCCTTACACTTGAGATTTGCTTGTCCTCAAGCAAATGCGCTTTTATTCTAATCAAAATACAAGTTAGGGGTCATTTAATGCTAACATAAAAGTAATTACAACAAATAATCGTTCCACTTCAATCATAATAAGCACGGAGATTATAAACTAGCACCTCACAAGTAGTGTTTAGATACTCACATCTCTCAAGTGTCATCAAAATAAATCTCATAAATGAAAACGGATAATATCTCTCACTACCTGTCATAGCAAATAGATTACCATAGGCTTGGGAAAGGATCGAAAACCTCCTCCACTAGGCGTAAGCACCTAAGATAAACTATCAAAGAGGGCTTTTAAATGGGTTATAACGTTAGGTGTATGGAAAAGGAAAACACGGTTTTGTTGGATACGGGATATTTTACTGGTGGCGAGTTAAAAATCTTGATCAATTACATGTACTATACAATGTTGCTAAGCCAAGACTAGACTCGATCTTAAGCTAGAAACAAAATAACAAAATAACAAAAATATAAAATAAACATAAAATAAAACGGGATGGTAGTCCGTATGTTTTTTCTACTTTTCTTTTTCTCATTTTTTTTTTTTTGTATTTTTCTTGATTTTTTCGATTTTTTTTTTTTTTTTTTTTTTTTTTTTTTTTTTTTTTTTTTTTTTGCATACACTTTTACCCTACCATCCAAAATAATACATCATAGGGGCATTGCATCCCCCTTACACTTGAATTTTTACATAACTTTACAAATACTAATCTAATGACTCGAATTAAGATAATCGAAAAACTTGGAGTACTTTTAAAATATTTAGCACATATGGGGGTAATAAATGATATTCTTCCCCATTACTCCATTACACTAGTACTTTACCCATGAGTCCCAATCGTCCCAAAACAATATGTACAAGGATATGACTCGACTTAGCAACCATGTAATCAATTAGATAATTAACTTGGGTTTAAACAAATGTTGTAACAATAATGCACTAAAGATGAGTGCATACAAGGTAGGCTAAGGCGATTTGGGTGTACATTTTAGTGGGGTGTAACAAATTCTTCCTTTAAGTAAAATGCTTAAAGGTCGAAACGAAAAGATAGGCTCTGAGGGGTGTACTAGGGGTATCGTGTACTAAAAATGAGTACAACGCAAAGGGTGTGGGAGAATTACTTGACCAATGTAGCCAACGTAATTATAACAAAAACACAGGTGTAAAACAATGGGTTAATCCTAATGCCTCTTATCATGTAGTAAATCTAACTACACGAATGTAGTCTCACTTGTGGTCTTGGAATGGTCCTAACGCAAGTTCTAGAATCTAAGTGTTACCGGTACACACATCATAGCATAAATGCTTTTCCTACCAATTCTAGGGGCGAACCTCACATATTTGGGGTGGAAAATTTTTTTAGTGGTACGGTTTTTGTGCTAGTCATATAACTCCTATCCGTGAGACGCTCATTAAGATCAAAGTTTCACTCCTATATGTTGTAAAAAATTTTAAATTTGGTAATAAAATTACCTTAACAAGTATTTCTCTCAGTTTTATTACACATCTATTATTAAACAAACAAAAATCAAGCGTAATTGTATTCTCTAAAATCGTACTTTTACCCTCCCCTTACACTTAAGATGAACATTGTCCCCAATGTTCAAATAACAAGATGTAAAAGAAAAAAGTAAAGGAATGAAATCAAATACTCCCCTGATTCGTTCGGTGGATAATGAAGTTACACGGTTAGATTTTCCTCCAAAGAGAATGTTGAAGCTCCATGACTAATGCATCGCCACAAGCTTGATTCAAAACATTTCCTTGTCCAAAATAACCTGTTAAACCTGAGAAAACAAACACGAAAACCTGCATAACATCGGCGGGAAAAATCTATATATAAGGATATAATGCTTGTGGAATGATAATTTTGCAGATTCCTGGAGATTATAAGTTGGAGATTTTAATAAAAACTTTTTATGAAAACAAAACTTTCAAAAATTTCTGGAAATTAAATCTGACGCCGTCAGGTTATAAACCTTGACGCCGTCAGAAATGACCTGACAAAAATTTTCATTTTAAGTTTCCGGAAAATTTCTGGAAAAACCTTTACCTTACTTCCTGGAAATCCTGCAAAACATCATTATGACTCGATACAAGCATTTGACTTAAACAAATACTAATATGTATGCTAATTTATTATTATTATGATTCATGTTCATTTGTGTTCTAATAAACCGATTTAGATTTCCCTTACACTTATCTTTTGCAAAATACCTTTATATGTAGTTAAGACGAAGTTAAAAACAACATAAAGCATTTTCACAATTTACTTTTGAACATGAATCAATACTAATAAAAATTAAACACACATACGGAAACAAATAAAAACAAACAAACAAATAAATAAATAAACAAAGCAAATAAACAAATAAATAAACACACAAAGCAAATAAAGCATGGGCTGCCTCCCAAGAGCGCTTGTTTTTGTTCGAGTCACGAGCCTGACTCTACCCTTATTTAACGGAAATAGGGGAGGTTTTCCCTACACTTAGGATTAAGTGTGGGTGAAAGTAGCGATACACACCATCTCGGTGGAAGTATGCCGCGTGAGGAAAGAGTGGTGGATGAATTATAGGCTCAAAGGGGTGTGCTCCTTTCATCATAACCTTGCCTAGTTCATTTTGGTCAATGGGTGATTTTGAGTTTCCTCCTAAAAAGGGATCATCTTCTATCAACTTCGAGAGATTCCTAGTTGGGAATCCATCTTGACCTAATAAACCCGGTTTAAACCCATAATGTTTCTTGTGATCAATCATGAATGGGTGATGTAAGTATGAAAGGTTTTGGTTCACTCCTATGTCAGCTTCCTCTCTACAAGGCTTAGAGTCTACTACCTTCAACATAAAACTACCCGGACTATATGGTTTGATGGGTGGGTCGGGACCTAATTCAATTCCTAAGTTCACATCTAAGGATGGAAGATTAGGTAACAGTTTTGGTTTAGGCTCCGGTTCATCAAAACTAGGAACTTCCATAGAACTAAAAGAAAGGTTATGACTACAAGTATTCAAACCTATTTCTTCTAGTTGTGTTTGGTCCAAGGGCTCTACCTCTATTGGGGTTCCTATAGTCTCTTCTACTTCTTCCGGGTAAGTCACGGGTGGTGTGTATGCCTCAAATGATGGTAGGACTTGTGGGGTACTTGGTGGGCTTATGTTACTTACCTCATCATTCCTTATGTCAAGATCACCTATATCCTCATCATGTGTTTTAGTAGGATCTAACCCTAACATTTTACCAAGTATCTCAAGTGCTTCTCTAGGCATCTCAACTTCAATGTCCGAATCATAAGGATCATCCTCAATATTCTGACTGCTATATTCAAATTGCCCAAAAGATTCATCATGTGTTTCTTGAGATTCATCGTCATCGATCATAAAACCTAGGTCTTTTTTATCAATGTGATCATGCTCGGCTAGATCCTCCATCACATCAAGATAACCTAAGTGTTCACCCTGTATTATGGTAGTGCCTAACCATGACATGCAGCTAGGTGGCTCAACTCTACCCTCATCCCCAAACAAACTTGTTTCATGATCCTTGAAATTTGTGGTCAATTGACTTGTATTAATGTTTGTTGGGTTGTCTACCATATAATAATATTGGGCACAATTCTCAATAGCTTCCCATGCTTTCTCAGCACTTAATTCCCTAATATCCCTGCCGGCAATATGGTAAATGACCCTTTGAGCATGTCGGTCGACATGATTGTAAAAGATTTGAGTTAGGGACCAAAAATCGAAGTTATGATGAGGGACTTTTTGGAGTAAATATTTAAAACGAGTCCATGCATCATAGAGAGGTTCATCTTTATGTTGTTTAAACATCAAGATGTCATATGGAGTGGGTGGATTACGTGGTTGGTGGTATGGTGGATTCGCGTTCTCCATAATGGTGAACGGAAGAGTCAATGGAAATTACGAACAAACAAACAAAGAAATAAGATAGACTAAAGAAGACCTATAAAAATAAAATAAAAATCTCACTAGAAAGGAATCTAGTGAGTAGACCTATAAAATAAAAAATTCAACCTAAACAATAACTACTCCCCGGGCTGCGGCGCCAAAAACTTGATTGCGTGGTTTTGTAACCTTACAACAGGTTTTACCTCTCGAGGGATCTCAAGAGGCTTACAACCCCACCAGGCAGTGTACCTGACCGATGTAGTATAGTGTAGTGGTAAGTACGGGGATTGATCGTTCTCCACAGGGAATAGTGTTCGTTAGGTATGAAAGGCTACTCTAATTAGGTCTAAGGGTTGAGGAAGATTCTTTTTTATGTTTTTATAGTTTTTATGAAAGCAAGTAAAATCTCGGGTTTGAAGGAGTGGGCGGAATTAGTTGCTAGTCAACTAACCCAAAATTACTACGGATGCAAATAAAATAAAATAACAAAAATGAAATGTGGTGAGAAACTTATGTGTAGAGAAATGTGTTTACTTAGATTTCCTTACTCCCTAACTATCTTTTACCGGTTAATTAGTGTGTATTAGTCGCGTGGATGACGGGTGTATTCCTTAATACCATTCGTGGGGTGGCGTACTTACTTCCCCAACTCTACAAGCTCCTACTTCACTCCTATGTCGAGCCGGCTAGGAAGCTCCTAACATGGGATCACTAGAATTCGCTTGTGCATTAAATACAACCATAAAAACCTTTAGTACGCATTTGGTTCATGTTTCTTAAGATGTTCAAGCAAGTTACCGAATAGGAAGTTAGCCAGTTTTCTTAAGCCTAACATAGATAAACAATCATCCAATACAACTAACAACACACTAACAACCAATAATCAATAGCTAAGTTTCATTAGATCTAAGCAAACACAAGATAAATTTAGCCTAACATGTTAAACAAAAGACAAGAATAAGATAGAATCAAACAACACATAGACATATTGAATGATTAATTGATAACTTATCTTTCAATGAAACATGGAAGATCTCAAGGCAAAAAGCCCTGAAAAAGTAGCTGAATTCGTCCTAGGGTTTTATCCCAAAATTCCACACACTAAGCCCTCTCTAATGACAAAAAATTAGAAAACTATATATAGATTTTTGGATCTGACGGCGTCACCTTATGGAGTGTGACGCCGTCACCTCGCCGCTTCTAGGGTTCCCGGATGACCTTCTTGACGCCGTCCCTCTTTAGCTCTTCCAAAATCCATTCTGGCTTATCAAGGCTTGACGCCGTCAGCTCATGAACGTGACGCCGTCCCCTTATGATTTAAGCCGTGACGCCCTTGATCAAGTTAAAGCGTGACGCCGTCAGAATTCACATGCTATTTTCACTGGCTTATCATGAGTAAATTTCACGTCCAACTTTTCTTGCCAAAGCATGACGCCGTCTAGAGTAAATCTTGACGCCGTCATGAGTAACTTTTAGCCGATTTTTGAGACTTTGCCGTTTTCTTCACTTTAATGCTCCAAAAACGTCCAAAATGCCTCCTTTTCCAGATTTCTCCTCAAAAGTACCTAAAATGACAAAAGGAACGATTTAGGGCAATATTTGATCAAATAAATACGATTTAGGGCTTAAATGACCCCTTAAAAGCGGTACACTTTTCGCTTCATCATTTGTCATCTTTTTTGTCGTTTTGTTGTTTTTTTGTTTTTTTTTTGTAATGTTTTGTATAATGTTTAATTGAATAATAACGTCTAATGTGTTTTTATTTAATTAACAACAACAACAATAGCATGTTAAACATTACCACATTAAACAACTACAACAACAACTGTTATTATTCAATTAAACAACAACATTAACACATTATTTAAAAATAACAACTTCTACTACATATGAAGATTATTCATTTCATTTAAAAGATCATGAAGCCTTGCACTCGATTGACAAGCGTGATCCTCAGGATTCCTTGCGAATTCTAACTCCATCTCCAGCGTCTTTATTTTTGTCATCAACAGCTTGTTTCTTGCTTCAAGCTGGTCAATCTTATTAGCTTTAGCAACGCAGTCTGAGAACTGCGTTGAAGAAGAGGCTCGACTAAAGTGCTTCTTTTGAAACACATCATTCCACATAAAGTACCGACAACCATAGTCATCTGTTCCTGGCTGTTACATGTTAAGAAAATAATAAGAAATGTATTATTAACAAACAAATAATTTACATAACTAAGCAAACGTATGATTACTTACCACTGAAAGAGGACATGCGTAATACGGTCGCCCGTAACTACCTTCTTTACGGGATATCCTCTCTATAATGAATCCGTTCTTACAGCGACACATGTAAGGATTATTTTGTTCCACCTGACCAAATAATTAATTCAAATGATACAAACAATTATTTACAACATAAACATAAATAAGTAATGTATTGTTAATTTAAATAATACAAGAATAAAGTCAACCACAGAGGAAAACGAATAATCGGATAGGAAGACTAAGCTTGTTATATATATATATATATATATATATATATATATATATATATATATATCAAAAGATAGAGTGTTCACAAAATTACAAGCTCGTCAATAGTTAGTTCTAAGATACTACAATGATTTATTTAGTCGATCGTAATATAATGTTTCCCATTGGGATGCATCTTGGGTTCTGTGCCTCCTCCATTGTGGGTGGAGATGAGGAAGTGGAGAATCTCCGTCTAGCGTCAGACAAATGTAGTGACCACATTCGTCTGACCCCACACGGGCTATCACAAGGGGGTCAGTTCTTTGTGAGAAGTTTGGACCGAAAACAAGCGGAAAACACGTATTCCAACCCCGCGAAGATATAAATACAACAGTTCGGTTAATCAGTGATGCAATAACCAACCCCGTGTCTGACATAATCATATAGCAATCTAACGGTGCAGCTCTATTTTCGAACCAGTTTATTGAATAGCAAATTCCGTTAAAGCCAGCTTGCAACCACATACTTATGTAAACCTCCCTATGTAGGGCTAACTCTTGCAATAACATCTCTCTAACTTCGCGCCACCTATTTTGGTCTTCACAAATACCGTGGGCAACGCACCAAAACCCACAATTTCCATCACCTACCACATTATATATACTTATTATGTATGGATGCCATCTCTCTGGAATCTGCTCCATAAAATATTCGCTATCTACATCTCCAACGTACAACCGGTGTCTTATTCTTTGTTGAACACTAGGACCCGTGTAAGAACTATGTCTTGCATGTTCTTTGTTGAAGTTTGGGACTTTTGTAGATCTTGAAGTTGTGCTTCTTCGGTGATCTACGGTTGGTACTTCATTCAAGTCCGGGACTTTTGTAGCCTTGCCCTTTTTGTCCTTTGCGCTCGGACGTCCACGGGTATTTTTCTGAATAACAGGTTCACGTGTGTCAACAGATTCAGGTTGGTATATCGCTCTCATCTTCGTTAACATATTTTTCTTGACAAACGATGTTGCTTTGCTAAAAACATTCTTGAATTGTCGCATGTCATTTTGAAACGAAGTATCATCATCATCATCATCATCATCATCATCAGGTTCGCTGGAAGAGCCATCTTCAGGCGGTGGCCTATTGATAATAGGCCACGGAACAGATAGGGTTCTCCAAAAAATATGAATTTCATCCAGTGGAATGGGGCGTCCTGAATTCATTAAAAGTGACTTATATAAATTACTGATATTAATGGGGAAAACAACTTGATAGTTATAAATTTACTATACTTACCATGATATACATAGTATTGCATTTCGTGAAAGCATGGCAGTCCGTAAATTGACCGCAACTTATGGCTACAGTCTTCTACGGTGATCGACAGGTGGAGTTCCTTGAACATGAGTTTGAAAGCATGTTTGGAAACTTTATACCACAATTCTTCAAATAGTAGTATATTACAATTATTTAGTTTCTCGTTGATGCTTCTATTAAAACTCTCTTTTATCGCATTTTCTTGCGCAATGAGAATCTTATCGACCAAACTCAACAACCTGTCTAAGTTGGACTGTGTGCCGCCCAAATATAATTTCAACAACGCGTGGTGACTCTCAACTCTGCACGTTGTTGTCTGTCCGTTGGAGCGATATCGATCGGTAATATACGAGATAAACATGTGTGAGTAATCTCGCAGCCAGTTATTCAGATACTCAGCGATATCTGAAAAAAACAATGAATTAATAAAAGGTCATTCGGGTGCTTATTTATTAAATAATAAAAAACAATGAATTAATAATTAATTACCCGCATGGTTGACCAATCGCTGTTGTAGGCGTTCATAATGTTGATCGAACATGAGGCGTGTCGGAGCTTTAACCATCCGATCCCATCTCCATTTAATGGCCTCATACTCGTCTAACGAACCGCGTCTATTTCTGCAATACTGAAGCAGATTTTGCTCTATATGCCATCGACAGAGTAATTTGTGAGCGTTAGGAAATTCTGCTCTGCATGCCCCAACCAACGCTAAATCTCTGTCAGTGACGATAACACGTGGGTAATATCTTTCGTCTATCACATCCTTCACACGCTGCAATACCCATTGAAAATTATGCCCTTTTTCACTGTTTAAAAAGCTATACGCCATTGAAAATGTTTTATTTGTTGAAGTTACTCCAACAATTTCCAACAATGGCAATTTAAACATCGTGGTATTGTATGTGGAGTCCATCAACATGATTTTAGGGAATGTACACCATAAAGCATACGACGTGGGGTGCAAAAAAATAGCTCCTCAAGCTCGTTATGCTCATTTACCCTCGGGTAATATGTATACCCTGAATGCATCAAATGCGAGTAAAGGACTTGAATTGGAGTTCTATCACCTACTATGGCTCTCCGGATCTTATTTTGTGCATTATATATAGTTCTAACGCTAGACACGTTTTCCGGATTACGACCCTGTATTGTCGAAAGTATATTACGTGGTCGTACGTTATAATCTGTCAATTCTTTGACCAAACCGAACTCATCTTCCTTTAATCGCATTGCATATGGCAAACCATGCAACGACTCTAGCAAATCATGATTATGCCTATCAACCTTCACCCTCAAAATCCAATAATTTTGTGTTCGATGATATTTCGCAACTAATCTGAATGGACAATTGGTTTTAGATGTTTTGGTTTTCCGTTTTCCACTACCTTGAGGTTCATAATTCCCACCCTTTGAACACCTATAATTGACTTCGTACATCTGACCATTTTCTGATTTGGTTCTATCTTTAACAATGACAAAATTGAGCTCCCGAGCTATATTTTGCACCCACTCAGTTACTTGCTCGTGAGAACCGAAAACCTGAAAATACATAACAAATTTTATAACATACTTTTTTTAACTAATACTTTTATAACTATTTTTTTTAACAAAATACTTTTTTTAACTAATACTTTTATAACTATTTTTTTTAACAAAATACTTTTTTTAACTAATACTTTTATGGGTATTTTTTTTAACAAACTACTTTTTTTAACTAATACTTTTATAACTATTTTTTTTAACAAAATACTTTTTTTAACTAATACTTTTATACAAATTTTTTTTAAAACTTATACTTTTTTTTTAAAACTTATACTTTTTTTTAAACTTATACTTTGAAATTAAAAAAAAAAAAAAAAAAAAAAAAAAAAAAAACGCGTTTTACGCGTACCCACACACACACACACTCACACATAACACCCTATCACACACACACACACTCACATAACTCTCTCTCTCTCTCTATCTCACACACACTCATCTGCTCTCTTTTCTCTCTCTATTTTAGACAATGTTGCAAAAAAAGGTCTACAAGGCCGATTAATCGCCGATTAGGTGCTACAAGGCCACCGACCTTGCCGATTTATGTAACTGGGTCAAACAAATAGGTCAACCATGGTCAACGGCGATCAACGGCGGTCAATGGTGGTCAAACTTGCCGAAAACCTATAAATCTTGCTAGAAGTACCCAAAACTCATTGTAAACTTATTTTGATCACTTATAGTAACTGTTTAAATCTATTACAAGTTGTTTTTTAGAAAATACCTTGCCGGAAATACCTAAAACTCACCGAAAATACACAAAACTTGCCGAAAATACCTAAAATTTGTCAGTAATGCCAATCCGATTAATCACCGATTAATCCCGCCTAGACCGATTACAAGCTACAAGGTGGTCGACCGCCCGACTACCGATTCGCGATTTTTGCAACCTTGATTTTAGATCTAAAAACGTTTTTAGATCACTCGTTATTTTGTGATGTTGTTGGTGATCTGTGATGGATTTTATGGTGAGTGGTGAAGTTGTTGGTGATCTGTGATGGCTTTTTAGGGTTTCTGTGGTAAAAAAAATTGGGCTTTTTAGGGTTGATGCAATATATTTCAGTAAATCTTGGTTCATTGAAAGATTTACCAGGTAATTTATCAGAACCATAAGTTTTAATAAAACGCCTAATTTTTTAAAAATTAGGGTTTCTTGAAAAATTGAGGGTTTTTCAAAATTGACGCAATATATTTCAGTAAATCTTGGTTAATTGAAAGATTTACCAGGTGATTTATCAGATCCGCAAGTTTTATTAAAACGCCTAATTTTTTAAAAATTGGGGTTTCTTGAAAAATTGAGGGTTTTTCAAAATTGACGCAATATATTTCAGTTAATCTTGGTTAATTGAAAGATTTACCAAGTAATTTATCAGATCTGTAAGTTTTGATTAAAACGCCTAATTTTTAAAAATTAGGGTTTCTTGAAAAATTGATTTCAGTTAATCTTGGTTAATTATGCATGTACAGGACATAGAGTTGGTATCTTTGACGGGATGTGTTATAAGAACGGGGTCTATCTGCTTGTGTTATAAAGACGGTCCCTATTATTTTATTCCAACCCTTTCTATTGTTCTTATAACACAACCCTCTTTATAACATAGGCCTTATGAAACTGCTTATATGCTTTATAAGCAGTTTGTTATTTTAAGCAGATTTGAAACTTGGTTTAAGCAGTTTGCTTATGCAACTTGATAAGCAGTTTGATTTAATCAGTTTGTTTTAAAAAAAACCGAGATACGGCGATGATGATTTTAAAAAAAATTGATTTTGGCGTGGCATTTCCAAATGGATGGCAAAAAAAAAACTTAATTTTGCAACCTTTGATGTTGCAGCCATATATGATAAAACTTGCTTATGTTGCAGCAATATATAAACTGAGCCTAATGTTATCTCGTTTTGTATACATGTAATATTGAATTAGCGTAAAGGCAAGATTATTACCTCTTGTCTGTTAAATGGTGAATCTTGTGTTTGTGCAACTGATTGTGTTTCACTTGCGGCTGTCACTTGCGGCTTTCACTTGCGGCTTGTGTTTCACTTGGCTTGTGTTTCACTTGTGTGCAATCTGCTTCTTTGTGGTTTGTTAGAATACTGATTGAGAGTTGCTTTATGATACTGCTTTGTTGGATTTGTGATACTTTGTTGGATTTGTGATACTGCTTTGTTGGCTTGTGTTTCACTTGTGTGCAATCTGCAATCTGCTTTGTTTGTGATACTGATTGAGATTGCTTTGTGATACTGCTTTGTGGTGAGGCTCAATATATCAACAGCCTTTACTGTCTTGTGAGAATCTTTACTATTCTCTTGTGAGAACTTGCAGGTTTGAGAATATTTACTATTCTCTTGTGAGAACTTGCAGTTTGAGAATCTTTACTTTTGCCTTGTGAGAACTTTGTTGTACACAGTCTGAGCTTGTGGAATCTGAGCTTGTGAGACTTGTGTAACATGTGTATTGTGTGGAATGTGAGCTTGTGAGACTTGTGTGCAGTGCTGCACTTGGACAAATGGTTTTCTAAAAAGGCAATGACGAATGGTTTTCTAAAAACCGAATGGATGGCAAAGTGATATTTTTATCACTTTGCAACCTTCATATCCGAGCCTAACATTTTTGTGAGTTAATTATTTTCAGACGATAAGGCGATGACGATTACTTTGTTAATCTGAGCCTGCTTTGCTTGTGTGCAATCTGCACTTGGACAAAAAATTTGTGTGCAAACTACACTTGGACAAAAAAGTGCAATCTGCACTTGGACCAAAAGCTTAGACAAAACTTGGAAAAAAAAAGCTTAGACAAAACTTTGGACAAAAAACAGCACATAGAGTTGGTATCTTTGACAAAAAAAACTTTGGACAAAAAAAAAAAAAAAAAAAAAAAAAAACAGCAGAATTGGTATCTTTGACTCTTAAAAAAAACAGCAACAGCAAAAGACAAAAATTAGAAAAAACTGAAAAAAAAGTACACCGTCTTAGGGGTTTGGCGTAGCTGGGCATAGACCCCATTCTCATAACACAGCCCATTCCTATCCCTATTTCTTCATCACCACACGCAAACTATATTCCCTACCATGAACCCTATCTTCCATCACCATCACTATGTTCACTGTAGCACTTTTCTTGTCCTTCCAAAGCCTTATCGAGACCCAAACCATCCCTGAAGGCCGAATATTAATAAAGATCAAGGCATAGAAAGGAGAGTTAAACCAAAATGAGGAAACCCCATCCTTGGTAAATCGAAAGTGGGTCAAGAAATAGCCATGGATTGTTCCTTAAGAAGGTTGATTTCTAGGAGAAGCAAGTCACACCAAGAAACTCCAAACTCACTTAAATCAATATCTCAGTCGAGTATAATCAAGGAAAAGGGAGGGTGTGATAAGCTTGGAATCAAGTAGGACTTCCTGTGGTGACCTTGAATCCGACCCACCATCAAGTACTTTGTAAGATTTAATCCTTAGTCTTGTTGTTTTGTTCTTAGAAATCTTGTGAGACTATTATGTTCTTGTCGATTTAACTTTCATTGTCAGACTGTCAGTAGCTATGTCGAATCAATAGGTTGTTCTTGGTGTGGCTAAGAAAATGTTAAGCTTGTTAATGATAAGAACACTAATTATGAACTAATATTGGCTTAGAAACTCGAAGTAATTGTCGTTATTTAGGCTGTGTCAAAAGTCCAGGCTCACCTTGTTGATCGATTTGAAGTGTTGCGGTTAGGTGTGTCATTTCGATAGGCTTAAGCCAAGATTAGACTGTGGTTGTCCTAGATTGTCCGCGAATGAGCTACTATAAACAGTTTTGATCGAATGTTGTGCTTATGGTTAAGAGTCGGGTAGCCATATTGTGGTCTTAAATATTGCCCGCGAAGTGTTTGTGAAAATGTCGACCCTTGAAATGAGGTTGTGATCAAGTAGGGAAGTCCTAGATCGTAAATCTTTGCCGTTTTGTGCTAGCTTATGTTAGTGTTGTGGTTGTGCTCATGGTTGAGTCGAGTGGTACTCGACTCAAAGACCACCTAGAAACACAAAGTCTAGCATGGTCATGGCCTAAGTTATTTTGTGGCAGTCACAAACTTGGCTCAAAGATGTGGTTAACCCTCAGTCGCCTTGTTTTCGAGACCCCATTATGTGAGGTAAACAACGCCCTCTTGAGTGTTTGATTCGTTGGGGTTACAACGGGACCACCACACTACCACTCTTGTACCATAAACCTTGGTCAAGGTCTCGCCTCAACCCGTTGATCCTCGTTAAATCTACTCCAAATTATGAGCCGAATGAACTCTTTTTAAAACAAATGCCAAAAAAATCCACTCAAAATCCAAGGCAGTAAGACATAAGTGCATTTTCATAAAGCTTCGAATGAATCTTTTTCTTTTTGGCCTACTGATGTTGGCGACATAGGCATATAAACATAAGCTTCAAAAATCTTTTTTTGTCTACTAATGTTGTCTACAATAGGCTTTCTTATAATAGCATTAAAAATCATATTTGAGGTCCTACTGGAATTGTGTCCAGCGTAGGAAAGTAGAACCAAAAGAAAAAAAAAATGTTTCAGTTGACTATTTCATGTATTTCAAAATAACATTGGACTATTTTTGTTTTTTTGTTCTTGCCTACTGCCATTGTTCTTCCCATTGGGCCAAAGCCCATCATTGTATGCTCACTTATTTTCTCCCACACCTTAACAAGCCATTGGCCATTTTTACCAAAGGCCCAAAGTTTTGGCCTGGTTCACTGTTTTGAGCGGGCCGCAGCCCATTCCCCCTCCTCGACACATACATCTCTTATTATAACTCGACACTTTTGATCATTTAAATACAAGTGACGTCGACATATAATAGAACTTGACAATAAATAAATATCGCAACTTAAAATTTGATAGCTATTACATATTTGCGGATAAAAATATAAACACAACACACATTTTAAATGGGACATTTCGAGACATTTGATTTCAAAACTTGTAAACAATAGGTAAAAATATATACACATAGCATGAAAATATTTAAAATGGAAAGACCTCAATTTTAATATTGACACTTGATTATATACGAACAAATGATTAAAATAAGGAAATCATAAACTAGCTAAATGATTTTTATAACTTACAATTTGAAACGGTTATGTCAAAACGTATATAAGTCAAGTAAATGAGATCGATTATTTTTAAACTTCAAATTTATTAAAACAACATTTTCTCGCAAACACAAAATTTTAACTCATCATAATTAGTGAAACCTTTTTCAACTTCATTTTTCCACAAAGACCACATATGAAAAATTATATATATACATGCGTACTTTCATTTAAACGTCAACCATCCTATATATCGTTCACATTGACATTCCATAGTTGTTATCCTTCGTGCGTATCTTTCCAATTATTGTTAATTCAAAGAGTCACTATTCTTATTCTTTTGTACATTCGTACACCTCGATGAGCCAATAACTTCAAATGTTAAAAAAAACATGGTTTTAACTTAAATGCTGCCACACCAGCAACACCAACATGAACTTTTGAAATAATTGAAATCCTTGAACTCAAATTGTGAACTAAAACAAACCTTACTAATCTAGGTTGCGTGTTGGTGCTGAACTTTATCTGAACTATTCTTATATCTGACTGCTATATGCCGAGGTGAGTATTCACGGATCCCCTTTTCTAACTATTTTAATCGCTTTGGGGTGGAATGCATGAATTATAATTGAACTAAATTGATAACTATTCTATGAACTTATTGAACTCTCGTTTCACTACTTATGCTTGTGAGTATTCACAGCCCCCTTTTTTTTTATCGCTTTACTTGTTTGGGGTGGAATGCATGACTTAAATTTTTATTTGAACTTATGACATATATTTTTATCTGAACTCCTTGAAACATTGACTTTGAATCTTAAAATATTGTTTGAGCTTATAACTTGTTTTGAACTGTCGACGTGCCGTACGCACTTTCAATTTTAGTCTCCCATGTCTACGGAGCAGGCTTGACTTAATTAGTATATAATAGTTGGTATGATGTACCGTTCGTACATTCGCATTGTTAGTCCCCGACTGGTTTGCCGTTCGCACTTCAATTTAGACGTACCGTTCGTACGGCTCCCTTGTGTGGAGCAGTAGGTAGTATTGATAGCGCTATTAGAGGTCGGCCAGCCTCTCATTCCCCTGTCTACGGAATGCATATTATTTATTTTAAGGGGTTTTGCCGCATACATTATTATATACATAGTCTTTTAATGTGGACCTAATGAGCATGTATGTTTGACTATAAGACGTACAACTTTCTATATAATGATTGTGAAACCATCGGTTACAAGTCTTGTATGGGCAGGACTTGTAATTGAATGGTTTGACACTACTTCTACCACTTGGTCTTTCTTTTCAAAATCTTGGACTTCTTTTGAATAAAACCTATATACTCACCAACTATTTTCATAGTTGACCCGTTTTCTCATGCATTTCAGGTGATCGCCAGTAAGTGTATTTTATGAAGACATTAGCATTAAGGAGTTTTCATCTATCATGTTTAGTTGAATGAAATAAAATTTTATCTTTTGGGAAACAAACTCATATGTTTCAAATGGCTGTTGTTGTCTAAAACAATGTTGTATTAATGTACTATTTCTTTAAATCTAAATTATGGTGTTGCACTATATCACTCTGCGATGTATATTGATTCCGTAGCACACCAGGACCCGAATGCTTCCGCAGGACCACATTTTTGGGGGTGTTACAGATATTTTCACCAGGATTCATCTTGAAGTGCTCAAACTCATCATACAGCTGAGATTCACGATCTTCTTTGGTCAGTTCAGATCCAGCCAGAAGCATTTTAACATTGTCCCAAACAGCTTTGGCTTTAGTGTAGAAGTTGATGAGCTTGTAAATGTCTTTGGGAAGTCCTTGAATCACAATGTTAGAAGCTCTAATGTCTGCATCATAACGCTTCTTCTCCTCCTCATTGAGATCGTTGTAATTACGTGGCCTGTCGATTCCAAGAGTGACAGTTCCATCCTCAACGGTATTGACATCATCTTTAGTGGTGCCCATTTGAAGAGGTCCTTCATCAATGGATTTAAGAATATTAAATCCATACTCTTTTCCTAAGCAATAAAGTCGTATTCTTTGTGCCCATGACTCATAATCCGTCCTATCAAGCATAGGAGGGCGGGTATCAGACCCGGCAGCTTGAATGTCATCAGAAGAAGTGCTTGCCATGATGTAAACTTGCACGGGATTTTACAATTCTATGATTTAAACCGAGAAATAGATTCTTTCGCGGGATTTTACTAAAATCAAGAACAAATCATGATTTGATTACTTGAGTGTGTAATGATGAAAGTTGTTGGATCGGTTAAAGGAATAGTGAATTGTTGGTTGGTTGAATTAAATGAAGTGTTGTTTAGTTAAGTTGTGATTCAGTTAACGTATTGGTTTGAGCAAATCTCAATGAGCAAATCGCAGACACCTCAAATCGCAGAAACTCAAAACGCAATTCTTCAAATCCAAGTCCTCAAATCGCAACAATCTTCAAACCGCAAGACTTGAGCATATCACAAACGCTTCAAATCGCAGAGACTCAAATCGCAGAGACTCAAATCGCAGAGATTCAAATCGCAAAGACTCAAATCGCAAGCTCAAATCGCAACTCACAACTGGACAAAAATGTCACTTTCTTGCGATTTTGTCTTCTTTCCCCTTTTGTTAATAAACCAAATCGCAGATCCAAACAAACCCAAATCGCAACCCTGCCTTTCCCTAACCAACTCAAATCGCAATGATGAAAATCTTACCGAGACTCAAATCGCAACGAGGAGCAACTTCAAAATAACACACGAATTGACTAAAATACACCAATAAACGGATGAAACAAGCTATCCAACCACTAAACTAAGCTTATACAACAATCCTAATCAAGAAAGTACTAACATATTCCAAGATTAACCACAAACAAAATCGAACCAAGGTATTTTCTCAAAAAACTAGTCGAACCACAATAAACTCACAAAAACCAATCTAAAATCCGAGCATCCACATTCTAAGTGACCTAACCATGGCTCTTGATACCAATTGTAGGATACTTATTAATCTAAACACATATGGTTCTTGTGATTTGGCCGATTCTAGAGAGAGAAATAAAGAGAAGTTTGGGAGACTTTTAAAGAGAGAAAGTGAAGATATTAGATTAGATGAAATGAAAGGTCCAACCCTTCCCATGGGAGGGAAGGGCTATTTATAGTTCTTACAAAATGCCTCTAATAGGCTATGGACCGGGCTGACAGTGGGTAAAGACCCAACCCGAATCCATGGTGAAACGATATCTAAACTAATGTGATTAAACCTACGAGCTACTTAATGCTAATCCATACTCGGGGTGACCGAGTCTTTCATGTGAATATTTATATTCCTAACAGAAACTCATCTTAGGATGGATTATGAGTCTATGCCCCATGATTCACCTCTCCCTGAATGTAACACATCAGGAAGTGTTGAGGGCAGTCTGAAACTAAAGGAATTGATGAAAACTTGTACCCAGTTGTCTGAGTGGGTGACCACATTGGAAGATGAGCTTAAAAGTCATAAGAGGAATTTTGCGGTTGTCTACACAAAGCTGGTTCTCAAAGTGAAGAAGTTAGAGACAACAGTCAAGACACTCAAAGGAAAAAGATCAGCAAAGATGGTGGTTTCACCAAGTTCTTCTTCTAGTTCATCCAAGGGTCCAAGTTCAGATGATGGTGAGGAGTCTTCCAAACAGGGGAAGAAGATTGCTAAGATGGATCAGGATCCTGATATTACCTTGGTTCAAGAAGAGTATGACACTCAGGGGAGGCAAGTAGATCAGTTGGATCAAGATACTGCTCAGATGGATGAAGGTACTGCTGGGTTTGAAGAAGGTACTGCTAGTGTTCAAGGTACTGCCAGTCTTCAAGATTTGATTGCTGCTGGTTATCAAGGTACTGCTAGTGCAGTTTATTCAAGGAAACCTAGAATTTCAAGAGCAGATAAGGGCAAAGCCATAATGACAGAGCAAGAACCTCCTTCTAAAAAGTTGTCCAAGAAGGAACAGACTCAGTTAGCACTTGATGAAGAACTTGCCCAAAAGTTTCATGAAGAAGAGTTGGAAAGGGTTGCTGAGGAAGAAAGATTAGCTGAAGAAGCAAGATTGGTTGCATATATGGTTGAAAGAAAGTTTCAAACAGAAAAGGAAGAGAGAGCTGCTCAGATCCTTGCTGATAAGAAGTTAGCTGAACAGTTTCAAGAAGAAGAAAGAGCAATGTATACTCCAAAAGAACAAGAATCAGCAATTGATGACCTATTGCAGGAAATGAGAAAGAAGCTGAGTAAGAAGAAAGCTTATCAAAAGAAACCTCCTTCAAGAAGTGAGAAACTGAAGTACATGAAGACTTATTTGAAGAATCAGGATGATTGGAAAGAAAAACACTTCAAATATATGTCTTATGAAGAAATTGAAGATATCTACATTAAGATACATAAAAGACTTCAGGAGTCTCTGAAAGGTGACACATTTGAAATAAGAGGAGAAAAGAGAACAGCTGAACTGTTGGAATCAGAAGATCCCAAGAAACAAAGAATTGAGGAAGAATCAGTTCAGGAAGAGCCTGCAGAGGAAGAAGCAGAGAAAGAAATGGAAACATTGACTGATGAATAGATACACAATATCATTGTAATAGTTCCTGAATCTCTCAACATTGATCCACTCCAAGCCAAGCATCCAATTATTGACTGGGAAGTATATTCAGATGGAAGGATCAAGGGGTGGAAGATCATCAGGGTAGGAGGAAAGACTGAAGTACACAAATTCTTTGAAGACATGATTAGATCTTTTGACAGAGATGATTTAGATAAATTATGGAGCTTAGTTAAAGAGAGATTTAAGACTTCAGATCCTACAAATGACAAAGATAAAGAATTATGGGTTGAATTGAAAAGGTTGTATGAACCTGATGGAGGTGAAGCTATCTGGAGGTTTCAAGCTCCAATTGCAGAGATTACATGGAGATTATTTGATACTTGTGGTGTTCACAGGATTTCTACCAAAGATGGATTGGAAATTTATATGTTGGTAGAAAAAGATTATCCTCTCAGAGCAGTAGTTTTATTGGCTATGATATCATAAACACTTAAGGTTGAAGAAGGTTCAGAGATGGCAGATGAATTGGTCAGAAAGATATTTTACCCTGTAGAACAAAGAAAAGCCCAAACTAAAACATTGACTATGTAGTGTTTGGAAGATCCTCACATCCTCATTTAATTCAGAAGAAACTTGATGATTTGGGATAAATCACAAGTTTAGGAGAGGATTGTTGGGAATTAAATGTTCTGAAGTTAGTACTGCTGAAGAATACACTAACAGTACAAACTGCTAGTGTAAGAATGAAGACTGCTGAGATATAACTAATGGTACAAACTGCTAGGTTAGTACTGTTAGTATAACAGAAGGTACTGCTGCATGGATAAACGTTTGTATTAAGGATAAGTATGGAAAGGATTTTGTGTATATCTTATTTAGTTAGCATTATACGGTAGAATACTTATCTTGTAAAGGACTCCTTAAGTCTATAAAAGGAGATCCTAGGTTATACGATTATATATATCAGTCATAGAAGTTTGTTGAGATTCAAGGTTGTTTGTAACCCTAGTGATAGCTAGATCACTCGTATTATTCAAGCAATAATATTGAATCGTTTGGTGTTAATCTCATTGTGTTCATTATTCACTAAAGCATTACTGTTCCATTAATCAAACCAACATTCTTCTAAGTGTGGTTAAGTAGATTCCGCATACTTAACTGTATTCACTCAAAGTATCTCATACACGTTTGAAAGGAGAAACATCCTAAGTGTATTATAATCCTCTCACATTCAACACCTCTCGACTTCTCAAGTCCTAGTATGGTACAACACATGTTCGTGCATGTTTGTTATGTGGCATTATGATCAAACCCTTACCAAACCATTTAGAATGTCTAAAATACGATTAGGCCATTAAGTGTTTTAAAAGGTTAACCATTCTACTTAGAACCTCCTTTTACACTTTGCATATACAAGTACTTTTACTTATACATCATGTTTCCTAAGTTTAATAGGATAAGTACTCTTTAGGTATCTAACTAAGACAAATGTGCTTACTCTTGAAAATGATGTTAATGACATAGTAGCATAAGTAGTTTAACATCTTTAGTAGCATAAGTATATACATGTTACTTATAAATGGTACATACATGTAACATACATTTACATTTACATAGTTTACATTTTAATTCTTAAAATGGAAATATGTACATGACATCATTGCATACATCATAGTAATATCTTTAGGATATCTTGAAGATTTAGAGAATATCATGGAAAGATCTTCAAGCAAAGAATTGGATTTGGTAATATCTTGGCAAGATTTGGAAAGATTTTGAAAGATATAGTGTCAGGGTCTGGCGGAACCAAATCCCATAAGGGACGGACCCCTGGATTTGGATCCGCCAAATCCGTGGGTTGTTTGATCAGTTTGCCTATAAATATCAAGCTGATCATTTATGTTCATTCATCACTTCTAGCATAAACATCACTTGAACATACATTCTCTCTACCCTTTGCATATACTTAGATTAGTAGATAACCATGTAGGAACATACATTAATCACCCTTATCATCATGATCATAATGTTACTAACTTTTATTATGTTGTAAGCATACACTCGTAATGATCCTGTGAAGCAAGCTCAGAGATCGTGAGTCATCATCCATCACAAGCATAGCATACCTCCTGATCTACCAAAAGGCTTGGAGATCTTGAAGTCATCATCCATCAAAGCATATCAACATATGAAGATTCAATGCCACTTGACATCCTCAATGTTTGAAGACTTCTTATTCAAGAAGTACATTCCACATACATACATATATGAAGATCCATCACAACAAGCTTAGAAAACTCATGATCTTCATCCATTGAAGGCTTCCTATCAATGGAAGTTCATTTAGATTAGTCATTCATATCCATGACCTATTTATGTCATGGATCATCATTGTAAACATCATTGCATCACAATCTAAACACCAAACTAGAGTAGATGGTTTATGTGTTTGTGCCATAAAACACAAGGTTTATATGTTGGGCCATAAAACATAGCGGGAGTGGTTGTACCCTCGTAAAAGAACTCGACATCTAGCTTAGTGTTGGAAATTGCATAAGCGATGTCAGGTTGGTTCTACCTCGAACTAGAACTCGGTATTTAGCTTTGTACCGAAAAAAGTGTAAGCGACGTTAGGTTGGTTCTACCTCGAACTAGAACCCGGTATTTAGCTTTGTACCGGAAAAAGTGTAAGCAACGATTGTAAGGTTTTCTCCGCCGAGAAGGGAGCTTGTTGATCTAGTGAAGTAACTCTCGAGTTGGGTACTCGGGGAGTGGAGTAGGGCGGAGAGGAGCTCCGTGTCCGAACCACTATAAATCATCGTGTTCGGTTTGCGCTTTCTTTTACTTATTGCTTTACTATTATGTTAGCATTATATGATTGCTTATGTTGTGACTTGTTGATAATACTTATGTGACAACATGTTTTAGTTTATGCTAGTCATAGATTACAATTGACATCTTTCATATTAGAACAAGCTAAATTGGAAATTTGATACAACAAGTTTTAAGTTTTTAAAATGGGAACGTATTCACCCCTCCCCCCTCTACGTTTTCACAATTGGTATCAGAGCCTTGTGGCTCTTATTTTCAAAACAAATGGTTTTTAAAATGGAGTACGATCCATGTATCAAATTACCATTGAGGCGGAATATAATATGAAAAATGTTTCGCTAAGTATACTTAGAATTTTTGTTGTTAAATGTTACTTTGTATACAAGCTTGAAGATGTCTTAGGAAAATCAAAAGAAAAGATTTCTCAAAAGAATTAAGTGTCAAATTGCGTGCTTAAAAAAAACTTACGAAAAATACGATTTTAAAAGGAGTGTTTGAGATAACTATAAATTTAGTTGAAAAATCCCTTCGTAAATTATTTGATAATTTACAAAAGTTGAAATGATGCTAAAATAAGAGATATTTGTATATGTTAAGGAAACTAATCAAGCTTGGTATACATCGTCATATTTAAACACAAAGTGACGAAAAGTATCTTTCTTTTTATGCTATGTTATGTGACTACCTGTTCTAGTTGTTGCTTGTTGAATGTTGTGATTACATTTGTTTGTTTGTGATACATAAGTATCTTGCCATGATTTTTATTTGCTTGTTTATCAATTTCTTGTTTATGCACAATAGGACATTTGATAGATCTTGTACACTAAGTTGGTAAACTGTTTTTGTTTAACTTATAGACTTAGATATATTTTTTTGCATGTGTTATGTGAAAACCTTGCATAACTTACTTAGAAATGAGAACTAAGTGAAACTAGTTAAGTGTCTTGAAAAGTATTGTCTTGCACAAACTCTCACTTAATAGTTCAAGTATTAAAATGTGTAAACATGTAGTATCTTTGAAAAAGAGTGTTTGGTATAATCAAGTTGAAACAATGATGTGGTGAATTTTTATGTTTGTAGGATGTTATCATATTGTTGAAGAAATACTTGAACTAACTTGACAATGCAGGATGATAACACTTGATCTATATGTTACCATGTGTTAGAATCTGTGTTTTTTGTTTTTTGTCAACCACAACTAATTAATTACATATGATTTAGGAAAATTTTCGGGATTTCAACGAGTTTCGGGTACTTAGAAATGCCCTCTGTTAAGAAATTTCGATCGGCGGAAATGGCGGAACCAAAATATGGGTTCCGTCTGTTGAACTTTTTGGCTCCGCCAAAATAAGCCCAACGGATTTCGCGGAACTAAAAACAGAGATCCGTATTTGTTGTCGATTGGTTTCGCGGACCAACAGTTAGATTTTTAAGTTTTCGTTAAAATCCCGCACTCAAGATCACTCACTTTTATCACTAGGATTGTTTTCACTGATATTCACTCAAATTAGGATCATGACATCTCACTTGCACCAATAGGATAACCATCTCTAATCATATTCTCAAATTTCATGAAAATGCTCCAAGGTACCTTTCTCCATAAAGGAAGGAACCCTGAAATTGGTTCCTTGCAATCCGTGGACCACTGAGTATTTGTGATCATTACACACACTCACTGCACTCTTTCGTCCTTTACTCATCCATTAGCTTGATTTGTTAATTGACAACTTCCTAACAAATCCAAACTCATTGTTTGATATCATAGATCACAAGTCCAACTTATGACTGTAGATATTATCGTGTATTCACATATGTTGCCTTACTTGGTTAACATGTCATCCGTCAGGACAATAAAGATTTACATCAAGTCATAACCCATACTTAGGTTATAGATGTATTATCAAGTCTTGTTATCCTTGAATGCTATCCAATCTCAACAAAGTAGGATTGACAACTTAAATACTTCATCCGAAATATTTAAGTAAATTTGACTTACGAGTGTAGTCATTAAAAGTCATATCCGAAAGAAACAACACCCAAGTATTTTAACAACTTATGTTAAAACACTTATCCTATCACCTAAGTACACTTGTTCATTCACCTCTGTGATATGGCCCTAAGCTTCAAATCACATTACCCATTAGTTGTACTAACCAATGGACCACAAGAATTAGTCCATTCTTGTTGTCTTCAACATCTATGAAACCTAAATACTCCCATAGTACAACAAACCTCTACAACACCACAATTCTTACCATCATTTGAACCCATTGCTCAAAAATCCCTTTCTCCAAACACTTGTACCAAATCAAATGCACATTAAACAAACTCAACCATACTTTACCACCTATAGCATTGGAACCTTCACCATCAAATGAGCATGATACTCACATTCATTGTTTATCAAGTTCCACTTGGTTTAAGTAGTACCACTTTCACAAGTTATCAAAGTATTAGTAATATTTTGTCGTTAAACTTCTTCATAAGTTTCATTAAACCTTAAATCAACATTTTAACAACATATGTTAAAATGCAATCTCAAAGCCAACCTCATGCACCCCAAGTAACAATGACTCTTGAGGAGTATACATAAGAAACTCAAGTGAATTCTTCATGTCATCCCCAAGTATATTTAGGATAGGTCTATCTGACTCAAACACTTTGGGTTCATATCTTCATTTAGGAAAATATTATGCCTAAGAAATCATGTGTTTAGCTTTCATCTTAAAAGGATAATGTATATCCTATGCATCATCTCTCCTTGCAACATGAACGGTTGTGTTACAAGAGATTTCATTACACCTCATTAGCTAAATGATCTTAAACAAACATCTGCAAGTTCTATGAACTAGCATATCTCCCTCATCTTGTCATACTTGTTTTCATAAGCATGATAACTTTATCTCATGAGATAATCTTACTTGTTGAAAGATACTATAAGTGTCTATTTCCTTTCAAGTGTACATCATAACCAAACCTTGCTCATAATCTAGTTCAAACCTTGTGCATATCCTACACATCTCTAGAACATACACAAGATCTATAAAAGTTGGTAACTTTATTTAGATACTTGTTCCAAAGAACTTTATTGAGAACGTTCTTAACATATTTTATTATCACACACAAACACATCTCTTGGTCTTAGATTATCAAATCACTTGCATAACACATACTTAAACTCAACATAAAAGATGTCACCCTTTAGATCATTCAACCTTAGATTCGAAACACAAAAATTAAAATTTGTTGACATATATTTGTCAAATTCCTGTGTATAACATGACATCTTCATCACCTTAGTTTTAATAGAAATAGTTGAGTCTCATTAAGCCGAGCATTGATGAATTATCATCTTTTATATACTTAAATAGACAAAAATAGAAATTCCTATCTTTCTAACATGAGAATGACTACTGGAGAACTTATTGCACTAGAAACTCAATTTAATATAACGGTTAAATTGCTTCCAGGAGAGAAGTTGGGTATGTGGAATCACCCGTAAAAATGGTCGTGTTTAGCCTGAATTGAGCACCACTAGTAATAGTCTCATATTCATTCTCCAACTTGAAAATTTTGTATTTCTATACTTGCCTAAAGTAAGTATTAAAAGATGATATTTTATCTTATCTTAGGAATAACAAGGAGTAGATGTGATGTTTCTTTAGTTGAATCACTTGCATTACACATACATGTATTGATTACATGTTATTTGTTTGATATGATTAGGTATCTTGACATTATCATGATAACTATTTGATTGATAGTCATATGTGTAAACCTTGGAAAGGTTCTGTCTGCATGCTTATATATATTTCATGCTACTTTTTGTTAACATGATTTGTATGATATTTTCATTATCTCTTATTTCACAAGAATAACATGTTTCTTGTTAACTCATGATATGTCATGATGTCTTTATATGATGTTTTTATATAGCTCTTGTCCTTTGTTGACATTCATTGAGCCTTTTCTCCAAAATGTTATAATGGTTTGCATGAATTTGTTGTCTCACTTCTTTTGTGACTTTGTCACATTATTTGTTTGCCATGTATGCACCTATAATTTTTCTAAGTGCTTTTGGTATGATAAATAGTTAGAAGTCGTTTTATTGTGTTAATTAATGAGTAAGTATGCTTAAGTGACTAAGCATTACATCAAAACAATTTCACAATGTAGTATCTCAAACAATGTCATACTCTCTTGCAATATGATTATTTTTCTTGATGCTATGTGGTAGCTTTTCGTCTAGTAAGTGAATATTTGTTTTTGTTTACATAAGATGTTATGATTTCTATCATAATTACATCTTTTGTCATTAGCATGTTTGTATTGTAGGTTGATAACAAATTACTTGTTATCTCAATTTTTTATGCCTATTTTGCATAATTGTAATCCCTTTATTACTACGTAGATTAGTAATATGTTTATGGGACCCATTCTCTTGCATATAGCTTTTGAAGCTAATAAGATTAAGTTTTAGAGGCTTGAAATTTGTGTTTACGTATCTTTCAATCGACCTCTTTCCAAATCGCATTATTGCTTCCGCTTTTCTAACAACATCTCCATCATGTTTTAGTTATAACTATACACCTCCCATGAGAAAACCATATGCCTCTTCATGCGATCATCTCGCATTGATAGAAAAGAGCTACATAACTTCAAGGATGAAGTTCTTTGTATGCTAACCAACATCAGCAAAAACATTACTAAGCTCATCGCTTTTATCGTCATTCTTCATTTGATACATTATATATTATGTTGGATGTCCACCGATTAAGAGGGAGAGAAATTCATTCACATAATTGTCTGTTTGTATTAAAGAACACTCACACATGTCCCTTACACTCTTAAATAGCGACACATAGGTTCACACCATTTAGTTAAAATCAGTTCACGAAATCACAAGTGTGTCAAACCTTCATAACCCAACATCACAGTTTTTACCTCGTCAAGTGAAAAACACATCATGTGTTTGACAAACCTCTTAAACGAGAACTATTAAGTCTCCTTAGACTTTGAATAGGTTTAGTGAAACTAAATCTGTAGTTATAAGTAAATAGACCTTAGCTTGAACCCTCGTTTGATTAAAAATGACAAAACGTGACCTAATCAAAATTTGGTTGCACGGTACCCTGTGATAAGAAGGACAGAACCAAAAATTTGGTTCCGCCTAATCCGCGGGTACCTGGTTCAGTTTTGTTTTTAACCATTCAAAACAAAGAATCCTCTCACAACCGAGTCTAAGATTTTCTTTTTTAATTTCACAACTTCATTGTCTAGAACACCTTCATTGTCTAGAACACCATCATAGGATCTCATCCTTTTCATTCTTGATACATATCAAGCACATCATTGTCATTGCAAACGACATATCAAAACCATCATTCTCAACACGTTGGTCTAACCAACACTCTCCCATCATATGATGTCATTTTCATCCTCATATATGTATCTAGCATTTCAAATTTTTGCATATGGAATTTCTATTCCTAAGTGATCACTGTCTTCACTTCCTCTTAATTTTATTCGAGCATATATTATGCCACGATACATCATCTTTGTTAGATGATAATGTCATAACCTTAACCGTCTTCAATACTCTTATAGCATTTGCTATACATTAGAGTTTCTGAATTTATTGCATTCATTATAACCAACACCTTCTATTACCTCTTTCACTAATCATCAACCCCATGGATTAGCTAAAAACCCACTAGTAAACCAACACCAACACTAGCACCACTCACTCTTAACATTTTCCTTCTAGGCATTATTTTATAGGATTTTATCATATTATATTCTTGTGATTGTAATTCTTATTAGAAGATTACACCTTATAACATGTTTTGCTAAATAATCATAGTTCTCTTCTTGAGTTGCTTGTGATTAGATCATTGATATATTGCATCTTATATATACATCTTATTTTTCTTTGTCAAAAAGATGAAATATATTGCACTAATCCTTTCATTGTAGGTTCATCATCAAAAAGATGAAATATATTGTAGCTTGAACCCTCGTTTGATTAAAAATGACAAAACGTGACCTAATCAAAATTTGGTTGCACGGTACCCTGTGATAAGAAGGACAGAACCAAAAATTTGGTTCCGCCTAATCCGCGGGTACCTGGTTCAGTTTTGTTTTTAACCATTCAAAACAAATAATCCTCTCACAACCGAGTCTAAGATTTTCTTTTTTAATTTCACAACTTCATTGTCTAGAACACCTTCATTGTCTAGAACACCATCATAGGATCTCATCCTTTTCATTCTTGATACATATCAAGCACATCATTGTCATTGCAAACGACATATCAAAACCATCATTCTCAACACGTTGGTCTAACCAACACTCTCCCATCATATGATGTCATTTTCATCCTCATATATGTATCTAGCATTTCAAATTTTTGCATATGGAATTTCTATTCCTAAGTGATCACTGTCTTCACTTCCTCTTAATTTTATTCGAGCATATATTATGCCACGATACATCATCTTTGTTAGATGATAATGTCATAACCTTAACCGTCTTCAATACTCTTATAGCATTTGCTATACATTAGAGTTTCTGAATTTATTGCATTCATTATAACCAACACCTTCTATTACCTCTTTCACTAATCACCAACCCCATGGATTAGCGAAAAACCCACTAGTAAACCAACACCAACACTAGCACCACTCACTCTTAACATTTTCCTTCTAGGCATTATTTTATAGGATTTTATCATATTATATTCTTGTGATTGTAATTCTTATTAGAAGATTACACCTTATAACATGTTTTGCTAAATAATCATAGTTCTCTTCTTGAGTTGCTTGTGATTAGATCATTGATATATTGCATCTTATATATACATCTTATTTTTCTTTGTCAAAAAGATGAAATATATTGCACTAATCCTTTCATTGTAGGTTCATCATCATATACCCTTAGTCGTAAATAGCATACTCATCTAAGGATGAAATTTGAATCGATTATTTTCTTTCTTTTAGGTGTTTCTTGACATCCTCGAATCAGGAGGAATATCTATCAAGCATTCATATTGCATCGTCTATACACATTGGTCGTATATGACATATCTGTCTTCAGACATAGCTTCTATTGCACAAATTTTTTGTTTTGTAGGTTTATCTTGACCCAAAGGAGAGCTTTCGTCAAGCATTTATAATGCATCATGTCACAATTCACAAGTTTGAGGTCATTATTTTTACTATTTTAAATTACTTAATTACCCTATTTTAGGTAATTTAGCTTTTACCGAAAAAGTTACTCGCGTACGTCATAACACGTACATTTAAACTTTAAATTACTTCAGACTATGCTCATTCTATCCATTTATATGATTTATTTCCCCCACGTACTTGTTTTTTTATGGAATAATTTAATTTTCCGTTTCTACGCGAAGTGTGCACATTTTACGTTTTACTCGTCTTTGGCTCGCGTTTTAAGCTTTAACTACATTATGACACTCCGGAAGGCTCGGGAAATACATGAAATATCAAAATTACTCATTTTAAACTAAATGCAACTATTTTTACAAAATATACTATGTTTTGATATATACTTAACTTTCGTGTCTTTAAAACTCCACGTTTTAAATTACCGAGACCAAACTAATACCTCAATACATACTATAACCCAAATTAAAGCAACAAAAACCCACTAATTCCTTTCCCCCTTTGTTCTTGGTGCCACTCACTCACAACATATCACACTTGTCCATTAAATGGACAAGTGTTATACCCCATATCTTCCACCTCACTTAAAACCACCATAACAATCCATGTTCTAGTTTCCAACACATGCAAACCACTTCTTCCTTCTCTTGTACCTGCTGATTACGTAAGTTCTAAGGCCAAGAACAGCCTTGGAGTTGATTTCTTAAGTCTCTTTAGTGCAACACTTGAAGATCCTTGTATAATAGTTAGTTTCTAACCTTTATTTCTCATTCAAACTTCCTATATTGATCTATTTCACCAAAGTCATACTTGTTAAACACCTATAATATTTGGGTAAAAATCTATTATGCTTCGGTAAATAAGTGATATTTAGATATATATGAGCTTATCATGGTTGATCATTACACTTTATACACTAGATCTAGCTTAGCAACCCTAGAAAGTCATGATTTTTAAAAGATGAATCTGTCTAGATTTTTTATATGGAAAAATGACACACCCTTTTTACCTCAGTAAGTTTTGAACCTAAAAGAAAATTACAGGGAATTATATCTATGTCTCAGGGTCATTTTGCCAAAAATCTCATGTCCTAATTCATTCTGAGGATTATTTGAGAAAATCCACACTAAAAGTAGTCCAGAAGTGTATGTCAGATTTCGAAGGCCTATTACTCCTAAATTTTACCCAGAACCATATACTTGTCAAAACATGAAAGTTTGAGCTAAGACATGTAGGAAAATTTTCCCATAGGCCTTGTGACCATTAGACCTGTAGAACAAAAGTTATACCCTTTTTCCTAAGCCTAACTGGATGCTGGAATTAACTGCATAGAGACACAAGGGTAAATTGGTAATTTCACCCTTGATATGAAGTTCTCAGTTGAGTGAGGCCTTGATTTTTGAAATTTGGAGATTCATATCTTTCCAAGCATATAAAACTCATATTTTTACCCTTTACGGTTTAGAAATGGCAACCCGATTCGTGTGGAATTTTTATCAAATTTCTAACAGCTTTGGAACATTAACCCGTATAAACATAAATAAATATGATTTCGAACCACGACTTGTTATAAAACTCTTAACTATATTACCATAAGGTATTACAAGGTTATTTACTGTATAAAAACTTTAGTATAAACATTACATATTATTTTCCCCAAGCCTAAGTTGTGTTATAATTTATTTAGGTCATTTGTGACTTTCGCGACTTTTCTCGACGTGAACACTTTCTGTTTCTCCTTCTACTTCATCATTGGTGAGTTCATAGCCCCACTTAAACTTTTAAATTGTTTATAAACCCATTGGGGGAGATACATGCTATTTTACAATTTGGACACAAGTACTTTGAACTGTATGCTTACCTGAATGTATTATTGCCTAAGTACCGTTATTGCCAAAGATAAGTCCCTAGCATCATGAACCATTAATCACTTGCGAGTGAGCGCGAATATTGTGAATAGGCCTATTGGGATTGACGAATCCCGTTTGTGTTGTGTCGATTCAACCAAACGCACTATATTTGAGTATCTAGGTATAATGGCAAATTACCTACTTCTAGGGCTTTATTATCATTTATATGATACCCCACGTTAACGTTTTGCGTGTCATGAGCTTAGTGCAATAATAACTGCTTTATCCATTATCTCTTAAACTTGAAATCTTGTGGTCCATTATTTATTTATAAACCTATGAATTTCACTCAACCTTTGTGTTGACCTTTTTAGCATGTTTTATCTCAGGTCCTTAAGGTATTTGGCAAGCATGAAGTCGCACGGAGAATGTTTTGGTGGCTTGCATATTGTTATCATTCGATAAACTTTTAAAAGCTTTTATGTTCAAATATTATGTATTCTGGTACTACTTGGGACCTCTTGTAACTCTGATGTTTCATTTTAATCGAATGATAAACTTTTAAAACGTCTCATTTAGAGTCGTTTTCTATAATTATGATTGTTGTACTAATGAGTAGCACCCCAATGATATTACATTCCACTGCGATATTTTGGGGGTGTTACAGATTGGTACCAGAGCCATGGTTATAGAGAACCATGTAGCATTGTTAGACCTAGACTAGAACCACTCTTTATGTTTTAAGTACTCCACTTTGCATCGTCTAACACTCTCCGTGCACTTACACTCTATGAATACTTATCCTATATACTATTACACTTGTTTATATAAATAATAATTATATACACACGTACTTACATTAATATTTATATATACGCGCAAGTATATAAATATTTATATACACACGTATTTATATAAAGATTATTTATATAAACACTTATATAAAGGATATTTTTATATACTTGATTTACTTTTGATCACCATTTCTTTATATAAAAGATTATTTATATAAATTTTTTACTAAAAATTGACCTCATAATGCTGATTGCAGGGCATTATGTCAGCACCAGCTTCCCCAGTTCACATACCCGAGCCCTTACTAGAGATACCTGAGTACGCACCATTATCGCCAGATCACGTGTTTGACTTCCCTGATGCTCCTGTCTTTGATGGGGAGGAGTTGTCCAAGGAGGAGTCAGAGAAGGAGATGGATATGGATATTGATCCAGGGGAGGATCATGAGATGGATTTCGAGGATCAGTAGATAGACGAAGAGGTTGAGGCCTGGCTAGTAGCACCAGTTACACCCACACGGACTGTTGCTCATGCTGAACCTGCATCTGTGACACCACCTATTCAGATTGATCCTACTATGTTGCCAGATTATCGTGGCAAGTCTATACTTGCACCATCTATGTTTGCTGATAGCACTTATGAGGTTGGTGATATAGCATGGCTAGGAGAGCGACACGACATCATTCAGAATAGGACCCTTTCGTTGGTACAAAGGGTGGATGCTGTGAGCGATGATCAGATTGATACCACATTGACTCTTACCGCATTACGTCCACGAGTGACTACTATGGAGGAGCGGATCAAGACATTGACAGATGAGTCAGAGTATGCTGGGGATATGATTAGTGTACATGACACATCGATTCTGGAGTTACAGGCCAGAGCTGATCGGGCTGATGCACTTGGGACTGAGGTCCATGGATTACAGTTAGAGTTACAGGCGTCCCGACAGGAGACACAGGAGTTGCGAGCATCACTCCAGGAGTCTAGGGTAGAGGTTCGGGAGTTACAGACCCGTTTGGCATCGAGAGAGGCGAGTGAGATTTCAAAATTACATCTTTTGAATAGGATGGAGGAGCGTCTTAGCGCTTTGGAGCAAGGTTCAACAGGCCAGTAGGGCTAGCCAGTAGTACTAGTTAGATTAGCTTCATTAGACTAGCTTTTGGTTATTGTAATACTAAACTGAGAGTCTCAGTTAGTAGAAGTAATGCTGACAGTTGTACTTGACTTTCATATTTTGTGGAACAATGCAGCAAGTATTAAATCTATTGTATATGATAATTATTATGCTATTTGTGATGTTATTCTGTACTACCTTATGATGTAGTCATGTTTATTGACGTCATTATTTTATCATTTTCACGTTGTGATTTTGATTTTTTCATGACTTATTGATTTTTGTATTTTTCATATGTTGATAGAACCATGTAAAATGAAGTTAATATGGAACAAATCATAAACGAGCATGTAGTCGCAGCTATGGCGGCATATGAACAGAATCGACCTGGTACCGCGGGAGGTGCAGGAGGTGCACCAGCACAAGGCTGAAGTTATAAAGAATTCATGAATTGCAAACCCAACATTTTTAAAGGAACAGAAGGAGCAGTTGGATTAACGCAATGGTTTGAAAAGATGGAGTCTGTGTTTCTACGAAGCAGATGTTCTGAAGATTGTAAAGTGAATTATGCAACGGGTACACTTGAGGAACATGATTTGTCATGGTGGAATTCCTATGCTCAGCAAGTTGGACTTGAGAAAGCTTCTAGTACCCCTTGGGAGGAATTCAAAAAGGAAATGGTTAAGAAGTACTTTTCTCGAAGTGATATAAAGAAGTTGGAAACTGAGTTTTATTATCTCGTTGTGAAGGGAAATGATCTCACGACTTATGTTCGCCGATTTCAAGAGCTGAGAGTTTTTTGCCCCCACAAGGTTCTGGATGATGAGACACTGTTGGAAAACTTTATTGGAGGATTACCACAAAGCATTGAGGGGAATGTGACATCATACAACCCCCAGACACTTGATGAAGCTATCAATATAGCACAACGACTTTTGGACCAGGTGATCAAGAACGGGACTGTTCAAAGTGGTAATCATAATGACAACAAGCGTAAGTGGAATGATGACAAAAGAAACAACAACCCTCACAACCTCAATAACAACCAAAACCGTAACACCCACCACCATAACCAACAGAATAAAAGGCAGGAGATTGCTAGGGCTTATGTTGCTGCCCCGGCTGAAGGTAGAGGCTATGCTGGAAATAACCCATTTTGTGATCGATGCAAGCTGCATCACACAGGTCCTTGCACTGCTAGGTGTAGCAGCTGTCAGAAAATGGGACACCTAGCCAAGGACTACAGAGGGAGAAGCCCTGCTACTGGAAGCAACTTGCAGCCAGTGATTACTTGTTTCGGATGTAGAGAAAAGGGACACTACAAGAACAATTGTCCCAAGAACAGGGATCAGCAAGTCGGAGGAGCTCGTGGGAGAGCTTATGTAATGGGAGGCGGAGAACCTCATCAAAACCCGAATGTCATCACGGGTACGTTTCTAATCAATGATCAGTATGCTAAAGTTTTATTCGATTCGGCTACTGATATGAGTTTTCTATCTACTACATTTGCTCCATTACTTGATATCACACCAACTACACTAGACACCGCATATAGTATTGAACTGGCAAATGGTAATTTAGTAAATACCAGTGTCGTACTTAAAAACTGTACCCTAAACCTTTTACACCATCCTTTCCAAATTGACCTTATGCCCGTAGAACTCAGTAGTTTTGACGTTATCATTGGTATGGATTGGTTATCCAAACATCAAGCAAAAATTATCTGCGGCGAGAAGGTTGTCCATATTCCTCTTCACGGTGAAACTCTGATTATCCGTGGCGATCAGAGTGGAACCCGACTCAATATCATTTCCTATATCAAAACCCTAAAGTATATCGAGAAAGGATGTTATGCCTTTCTAGCTCAGATAACCGATAAGAAACCAAAAGAAAAATGACTTGAAGATGTACCCATTGTTCGTGATTATTCCGAAGTTTTTCCCGAAGACTTACCTGGACTTTCATCGATCCGACAATTGGAATTCCAGATTGATTTGGTTCCAGGAGCTGCACCTGTGGCCCGAGCACGCTACAAATTAGCCCCGTCAGAAATGCAAGAGTTGTCAAATCAACTGCAAGAACTTACGGATAAGGGATTTATTCGACCAAGTTCCTCTCCCTGGGGAGCTCCAGTCTTATTCGTGAAAAAGAAAGACGGATCATTCAGAATGTGTATTGATTACCGTGAACTTAACAAGTTGACGGTAAAGAATCGATATCCATTATCGAGGATCGATGATCTGTTTGATCAGTTACAAGGCTCCAG
Source organism: Artemisia tridentata subsp. tridentata (assembly GCA_021014915.2). Taxonomy (NCBI): domain Eukaryota; kingdom Viridiplantae; phylum Streptophyta; class Magnoliopsida; order Asterales; family Asteraceae; genus Artemisia; species Artemisia tridentata. Next base: position 189,034,928 of record CP139509.1, on the reverse strand, counting down.
CTATTATTCAAAGATTGACCTACGTTCAGGTTACCACCAACTCAGAGTTCGGGAAGAAGACATTCCAAAGACGGCTTTTAGAACTCGTTACGGCCATTATGAGTTTCAGGTAATGCCTTTTGGTTTGACCAATGCACCGACGATATTCATGGATCTCATGAATCGGGTGTGTAAACCCTATTTGGACAAGTTCGTGATCATATTTATTGATGACATTCTGATCTACTCCAAGACCAAAGAAGAACACGAAGGACATTTGAGAACGATTTTAGAATTGCTCAAGAATGAGAAATTGTATGCCAAATTTTCTAAGTGCGAATTATGGATTCGTACGGTATAATTTCTTGGGCATGTGATTGATAGCGAAGGTTTACACGTCGATCCTGCTTAAATCAAAGCAGTTAAAGACTGGGCAGTGCCTACAACGCCTACAGAGATTCGACAATTTTTAGGTCTAGCCGGATACTACCGGAGGTTCATTGAGGGTTTTGCTTCTATAGCAAAGCCTTTAACAAAGCTGACACAAAAGAACAAGAAGTATGAATGGGGTAAAGAAGAAGAAAAAGCCTTTCAAATCTTAAAGCATAAGCTTTGTAGTGCGCCAATTTTAGCTTTACCTGAAGGAAGCGAAGACTTTGTGGTCTATCGTGATGCTTCACTCAATGGTTTGGGTGCGGTGCTGATGCAGAGAGAAAAAGTTATAGCTTATGCTTCGCGACAACTCAAGGTACACGAGGAGAAATATACGACCCATGATTTGGAGTTGGGTGCTGTAGTTTTTGCTATTAGGTTATGGAGGCACTATTTGTATGGTACGAAGTGTATAGTATATACTGATTACAAGAGTCTCCAAAGCATCCTTGACCAGAAGGAACTTAACATGAGACAAAGTAGGTGGATTGAATTCTTGAGTGATTACGATTGTGACATACGTTATCACCCTGGGAAGGCAAATATAGTGGCTGATGCCCTAAGCCGAAAGGAAAGGGCAAAACCATTGCGGGTCAGATCATTAGTAATGATGGTCCACACTAAATTACCCAAGCAGATTCTCAATGCTCAAGCGGAAGCAATGAAAGAAGAAAATGTGAAAGCCGAAAATCTGGGAAAAGGGATCAAACCGATATTTAAGACTCGACCTGACGAAACCCTGTGCTTTGATAAACGTGTTTGGTTGCCACGATTCGGTGGTTTGAGAGACTTAATCATGCACGAGTCTCATAAATCCAAATACTCTATTCATCCAGGATCAGACAAGATGTACCACGACCTGAAACAATTATATTGGTGGCCGAACATGAAGGCTGAGATTGCCACCTATGTTGGGAAGTGTCTAACATGTGCAAAGGTGAAAGCAGAGCATCAAAATCCAATCAGATTACTTCAACAACCTGATATTCCTATTTGGAAATGGGAAAGAATCACCATGGATTTTATTACCAAACTTCCTAGAACTCCAAGTGGATATGATTCGATTTGGGTCATTATAGATCGTTTGACCAAGTCTGCTCATTTTCTACCAATAAAAGAAACCGAAAGTATGGAGAAGCTCACTCAAATATACTTGAAAAAGATTGTCTGTAGACATGGAGTGCCAATATCAATTGTTGATACAAAAGTTGGGCGTTCCTTGTTTGGATTCCGGTTCCCGTATCAATTGGATCTTAATGCTTGAGACCTGCACACTAAGAGAACAAAAAACACCGTTAGGCTTATCGTGGGATTGTCTCCCACGATTATCCTTCGGCGTGAGAGTAAGTAATCGGTTTTAGGGTTTTATGAAGAGTCAGGGTTATAATGTCGTACCTTTAATGAGAGCCGAGAGACCCTTTATATTCACACGAAATCCTTGTTGGTTTCGTGTTCCTTACCCTTCGGCGTATCCCGCCTAAGTCGGTCATTTGATACATATCCCATAAATAAGAGATATCCTATATCAAGACCCTAAATAACTTCGGGTTTGGGCCTTCGTAAGCCCAAACCGTTATCGTGATAGCCCATTCATTATGAGCTTGAGCCCATTCGTGATGGGCTTGAGTGGTAGTAGCGTCTATTGGTCGGGTTCGTGACCCGAATGCGGACTATACGTCATCATGTCCCCCCCAGTCTAGTATGCGCAGTGTAGCTACTGCGGATGCTAGACTAACAAATGTAGCAAAAAAGTATTCCGAAATGCGTAGCGGAGAAGTTTCAAGTGTTTCCCGCCTAAAAAGCAATACGATGAATCTAGTCCAAGTACATCTGTATTTTCTTCGTAAATCGTGAGGGGTGGGTGAAAAAGTGCTTCACCTGTTGGCCTCCCAGCCACACGATTAGAGCAAGTGGGTGACACATGTCAATCATTCATGAGATCTTGTAAACCTATATAAAGTGTCATCTCCATTTCACTGTGCTTATCACAGTAAAAACGTCCATTGCCGCCATTGTTAAAAACTCTAAACAGCGAACAAGAAATCAACAACTCATAAGGTAATAGCGCGTGCGCTTCAGAATCCATTAAATTCTAACCATGGTTCTTCAATTATCTGACTTTACATCCGATATATCTGAGGACGAACTTCGTCAGTTCACCTCGGATTATTATATCCCTATCGCATTGCACCCGGTGGTTCCGGTGGCGACTGCGTCCATAGCGAACTTCCCGGAAGGGAAAGTAGGAGTTTACACACGCTTCTTCGAATTCGCTAACCAACGTGTGCCCATTTCCCTATTTTTGTGCGATGTGTTAAACCACTATCGTCTCCATATTTCCCAACTGCACTGTATAGGTGCAGCGAAAATAACAAATTTTGAAGTAAATTGTCGCTTGTTGGCGATTGACCCCACAATCCATCTATTCCGCGCGTTTTATCACACGTCGTGGTCAAACGGGTGGGTGTCCTTTTCCAAGCGCGCAGGGCGGCTACAGTGCTATACGGAAAAGTTAGATGCACTTAGGAATTGGAGGGAGAAGTTCTTTTGGGTTGATGATGCATTTTTTCCATGGATTTTTGAATTCTATACCCAAGAGTCATTACCGAAGGATGAGCGCCCCCTCCCCGGAACGTATAGCGTAGAGGATGCGGAAATGATAAATGCCAATCGCCTCCCCATCAACGCTTATCCAGAAGAGTTTTTAGTGCATATGGGGATTAGTCGCAACTAGTTCGGAACTCCTGACGAGGTGCCTACTTTTTTGGATGAGAATAACCGGGGTGGGTGCTTGTCCTTTCTTCTCCTTCGCTCAGTAGTGTAAGCGCTCTTCACTATTATAGCTTTTGTAACCATCTTTGTTTGTTTGTTGTTTGTTGCGCAGAGATGGATCTATTCAGCGTGGTGCGCTTGGCGAGACCCAAACAGGTGACCGTAGGAGTGCGCCCTTTGAGAGAAGGTGAGGAGCCAGTTTTGGAGGCTACTGCGGGGCGTACTATGGAGATCGTAGAGGAGGAACCAGAGGATACACCCCTAGTTGTTTTAGAGGCGACTCCCCTTCGCAGTTTTCCAGCTCCTGGGGCACAAGTCCCTGTGGAAGAGCTATCGCGCACAGACTCATCAGAGAGTGAGGGGATTGCCATGTCTGTAAGTGGGCCCGAAGAGGCTGGCCAAGGGGTGAAGCGCAAGAAAGCTTCAGGTGATGATGGCGCTGGTACATCTAAAAGAAGGCGCCATCTTATCTCTGGCGGGCAATCATCATCAGAAGAGGATGCGTCGTCAACTAAATCTCCTCCCCCCAAGTAAGTAATGAGACTTGTATCTTTAGATCTTCAGTTCTTTATTCCGCGTTGATAATATAGAGTAACTTTGTTATTTGCGTGTAGTGTTGAAGCTGCTGGTGATGATGCTGCGCGTGCTGGGAGTTCGCCACCCAAGGCGAGTCCCTCACATATTGATGATGTTGCGCAGAAGAGCCAAGAGCCTGAGCCAAAGGCATTTGAGGATGTGCCAACGGACCAACTGATAGAGGAGCTAGGTTTGGCCGCTGCGCACCAGGCTTCCTTAGTTGCACAGCTACAATCAAGGTATGCTGGTGAAGGTAGCCGCTGTGTGCAGAAAGATGAGGAGGTTGCGCTTCTGAAGGCGCAGTTGGCTGATGCGCAGGCTGAGGTAAGGGCAACAGATGCGTATGGCCAGAAGCTTGCTGAAGAGAAGATGTCATTACTTGCTCAAGTGGGCCAAGAGCGTACTGAGTTCACAAAGTATAAGGCCACTTGTCTTTGGGTCATGAAGTACATGGAGCTTAACAAGGCCGCTCACTTCTCTAGATTGGATGAATTTCGTAAGGCTGTGGAGGGGTCGCTGGAGAAGCAAGAAAGTAAGCTGCGCAAGCTCAGTATTGAGTATGATGAAGAGCTATACCCACACCTGGTATCTTCGATTGCTGAGCGCAGGTGGCTTATCAGCCATGGTTTTTGCCTTGCTGCTTTGAGTACGCTTGAGTCTCAAGAGGTGAAGGAGGCATTTGGGGATGTTGTTGAGCGTGCGCTGGCACGTGGCAAGGCGCAGGCTATAGAGGAGCTTTCGGAGAGAAAGTTGTTGACAGTGCCTGCCGCACAAGTACCAGGTTATAGTGCTGATGCCTATGATGAGCTTGTCGCTGCTATGGAGAAGATGAAGCTGTTAGATCTTCCTCATATTGCTCAACTGGAGCGCGATCAGGATTACCCCATAGGTGTTATTATGGAGGGGTTAACCTTAGCTAGGCACGCAGCAGAGGACGCAGAGGAACAACCTGATTACATTCTTAAGCCTGATGTGTGGCAGCTGCAGGTACCTATCTTTGCTCGTCCTCGCAACATTTTGAATCCGTTTGCCCTCAAAAAGGAAATTCCGCTGAAGGAATCCTTAGAGGCTCATGCCATGAGGCTTGCGAAGAAGCAAGGTGTGAAGGGGAAGGCCATCCTTTGTGGTGTTGGGGCTGCGCATCTTCCAAGATCTGATGGAGTATCTTTTAGCGTACCGACAGTGTCGCCCAAGGATGGTGATCTCCTAAAAAAGCTTGAGGAAGCTGGGAGTGTTGCGTACCATGCTAGCAGTTCGGAGCTTAGACGCTCCAACAGCCTTTAGATTGTTTTGTTTTGTAATAGGTTAACATTTTGTTGCACATGTGCATGTTAAATATATAGTTTGTATGAACTCGTAGTCCATAATAAAATGATATTTTGAAAGTGCGATTGTACGCATATTGTATGTGATTGTGGTTATGATGTTTGTACATAGTTATCTGTCTTTGCGTACAAGACGTCTATGTTATGTCTAAGAATCAAACCGTTATATAAACGTACTTAAAAAAAAGATTACGGGAATCTATAATCACTTATAACATAATCGTGTATGAAATGCATGACTTAATGTTAAGTGCGAATATGTATGAAATTCACAAATGTATGCGAATACCATATCAAGGGGTTAAGAATCTTAACTCCTAATTTGTTAAACGCGCACAGTGTGCATTGTTATGTATCCGTCGTGGGATGCACAATGAACTTACTCCAACGTCTTGAGAGTAAGGTGTTTAACAAGGATGCGTGATCCGATGTTGATGGGTTTGCAACCCTCTTACTCAACGAGTTATTTAGTAGGTATACTCATCCTTTACCATCGTGGGTTTTAATAAGTGCATGCACGCCATGTAGGCAAAAGATAATATAACAACAATATTGAGACATAAATAATATGTAAACAATAAAGTAAAGTGTGTGGCGGAGTTAGCTAGAAACCGCGACATTTAATTAATACTTTCAAGTTTTTGAAAAAAGAAAGACATTTGCCTAGATGAAACAAAAAATGTAAATACACGGATATTTATTGAGCACTTACTAAAGTGCGGAGGTGTCCGTGGGTGGGGTCGTAACCTTTTCTAAAGATAGCATCTCTTGAGATTGCAGATATTCCATGTGCGTTTTAGCTCACGGCCATCCATTTCACGCAGCTTGTACGCGCCTTTTCCTAGTGCTTCAACGACCTCATAGGGTCCTTCCCACTTTGGTTCAAGTTTACCTGTATCTTCTGCATGGCTCGCATCATTAGCGTGATATACAAAGTCGCCTGGTCTGAATGAGGTACTTCGAACTTTAGCATCGTAGTATCCCTTCATTTTTTACTTGGCTTTTGCCTCACGTATAGCTGCGCGTTCACGCCTTTCTTCCAATAGGTCCAAGTCTATACGTCGTTCGTCGTCATTGGTTGCGACATTAACTTCCGCGGTACGAATAGTTGGCATCCCAATTTCAGCTGGTATGACAGCTTCTGTCCCATAGACAAGAGAAAAGGGGGTGTCTCCATTGCTAACTTTGATTGTCGTGCGGTGTGCCCATAAGACATGCGACAATTCGTCCACCCATCTTCCTTTGTGTTTGTCCAGGCGCGCTTTAATTCCTTCTCCTAGACTACGATTTGCGCGCTCAACCAAACCATTGGTTTGTGGGTGTTTAACTGACGCGAAGTGTTGTGTGATATTTAGTTCTGCGCACCAGTCTTTGAACGGGTTATCGCGGAATTGTTTTCCGTTGTCCGAAACGATTTCCCCAGGTAATCCAAAGCGGCATACAATATTTTCCCAAACGAATCATTTTACTTGATTACCTGTGATTGTCGCTACTGCTTTTGCCTCAATCCACTTAGTGAAGTAGTCTATTGCCACAATAAGAAATTTCAGTCCCCCCGCTGCAACAGGAAAGGGACCCGCAATGTCGATACCCCACTTATAGAATGGCCATGGAGAAGTGATAGGCGTTAGCTCTTGTTGTGGTCTGCGCGGGATGGGTCTATGAACTTGGCAGTCGCTACATTTCTTTATCACATCACTCGCATCGCGATGCATAGTGGGCCAGTAGTATCCTGACCGCAAGGCTCGTGCTACAACGGACCGTGGTCCTGAATGCATACTGCATGAACCGGCGTGGATCTCTCGGAGTACGTAATCTGCCTGAAGAGGTCCAACGCACCAAAGCCATGGTTGTAGAAATGAGCGCCAATATAGGATACCATCTCGAAGTTCGAACCTCTGCGCTGTGCGCCATATCCGTCGAGCATCCTTCTGCTCATGGGGCAATATGCCTTTGCTTATAAATTCGACAATAGGGGTCATCCACGTAGGATTCTCCTCCTCTATTACAGTGGATATCTCCATCTCTGAGATGGATTTATTTTTTAGGATTTCCACCAACACTTGTTTTGACAGGTGCGCAAAGCTTGTAGATGCGATCTTGCTTAGCGCATCCGCTTTTTTGTTTTCACCTCTAGGAACTTGTTTAATGGTAAACCTGTCAAAACCTTGGATTAGTGACTTGGTCTTGTCAAGATATTGAACCATGTTATCCTCTTTAGCCACATATTCGCCCAACACATGGTTGGCTACTAATCGGGAGTCCACATTTGCTTCTAGGTTACGTACACCCATTCGAGTTACAATGCGTAATCCAGCGATTAGGGCTTCATACTCTGCCTCGTTATTCGTAGCTGTGAATTCAAAGCGCAGTGCATAAGTGAATTCCATTCCTTTTGGATTGGTGAGGATAAGGCCTGCGCCCGACCCATCCACGCATGAAGATCCATCCGTGAACAAGACCCATGGCTCTTGTAGTTCTACCTCGCTCAGTGGAATCCGAGCTTGAAGGGCTTTCGCTTGGGGAGCACCGTCGCCCAAGCCTATCGTGAATCCTGCGACTTCCAAGCCTAGCGTGGACATTGGTGCGCCGTCCATCGTCTTCATGCTCCTCCAGATACTGTAAGCCCGACTTAACTTCGGGTTTGGGCCTTCGTAAGCCCAAACCGTTATCGTGATAGCCCATTCGTGATGAGCTTGAGCCCATTCGTGATGGGCTTGAGTGGTAGTAGCGTCCATTGGTTGGGTTCGTGACCCGAATGCGGACTATACGTCATCATCAATCATATCAGACAGAGATAGCCGATTTACCTCTCGATTCCAGAGATCACTCCAGAAAGCCTTGGATACAAATTTGGATATACGTACAACTTACCAACCACAGACGGATGGTCAAAGCGAGAGAATAATACAGACTCTAGAAAACATGTTACGGGCGTGTGTGCTTGATTTTGGAAGTAGCTGGGATCGACATTTGTCGTTAGTCGAATTCTCCTACAACAATAGCTATCACGCAAGCATCAAGGCTGCGCCTTTCGAAGCTCTTTATGGGCGGAAATGTATATCTCCAGTCTGCTGGAATGAGGTTGGGGATAGCCAACTCACAGGTCCAGAGATGATTCGAGAAACAACAGAAAAGATAGTGCAGATCAAAAACCGTTTGTTAACTGCTCGTAGCCGTCAGAAAAGCTATGCAGATGTGAGACGTAGACCTTTGGAGTTTAAGGTGGGTAACAGGGTTATGCTCAAAGTTTCGCCATGGAAGGGCGTGATACGTTTTGGGAAATGTGGGAAGCTAAGTCCACATTACATTGGGCCATTCAAGATTCTAGCTAGGGTTGGCCCAGTAGCGTACAAGTTAGAACTACCAGAAGAGCTTCAAGGAATTCACAACACTTTTAACGTTTCGAATCTGAAGAAGTGTTTTTCAGAAGATAGTCTTTTAATTCCGTTGGAAGGGCTTCGAATTGATGATAAACGGCACTTTATAGAAGAACCTGTAGAAATTATGGACCGAGAGGTCAAGCAGCTGAAGCAAAGCCGCATTCCTATCGTCGAGGTTCGTTGGAACTCTCGACGAGGACCGGAATACACTTGGGAAAGAGAAGACCAGATGCGTCAGAAATATCCTCATCTCTTCACCAACACATCATCACCATCTAACTCGAACTGAATCTTGGGACGGGATTCCCCTTTTAGGATGAGGTACTGTAACAATTCACAAGTTTGAGGTCATTATTTTTACTATTTTAAATTACTTAATTACTCTATTTTAAGTAATTTAGCTTTTACCGGAAAAGTTACTCGCGTACGTCATAACACGTAAATTTAAACTTTAAATTACTTCTTACTATGCTCATTCTATCCATTTATTTGATTTATTTCCCCCACGTACTTGTTTTTATATGGAATAATTTAATTTTCCATTTCTACGCGAAGTGTACACATTTTACGTTTTACGCGTCTTTGGTTCGCGTTTTAAGCTTTAACTACGTTATGACACTCTGGAAGGCTCGGGAAATACATGAAACATCAAAATTACTCATTTAAAACTAAATGCAACTATTTTTACAAAATATATTATGTTTTGATATATACTTAACTTTCGTGTCTTTAAAACTCCACGTTTTAAATTACCGGGACCAAACTAATACCTCAATACATACTATAACCCAAATTAAAGCAAAAAAAACCCACTAATTCCTTTCCCCCTTTGTTCTTGGTGCCACTCACTCTCAACATATCACACTTGTCCATTAAATGGACAAGTGTTATACCCATATCTTCCACCTCACTTAAAACAACCATAACAATCCATGTTCTAGTTTCCAACACATGCAAACCACTTATTCCTTCTCTTGTACCTGCTGATTTCGTGGGTTCTAAGGCCAAGAACAGCCTTGGAGTTGATTTATTAAGTCTCTTTAATGCAACACTTGAAGATCCTTGTATCATAGTTAGTTTCTAACCTTTATTTCTCATTCAAACTTCCTATTATACTTGTTAAACACCTATAATATTAGGGTAAAAATCTATTATGCTTCTGTAAATAAGTGATATTTAGATATATATATATGAGCTTATCATGGTTGATCATTACACTTTATCCACTAGATCTAGCTTAGGAACCCTAGAAAATCATGATTTTTAAAAGATGAATTTGTCTAGATTTTCATATGGTAAAACGACATACCCTTTTTACCTTAGTAAGTCCTGAACCTAAAAGAAAAATACAGGGATGTATATCTATGTCTCAGGGTCATTTTTCCAAAAACCTCATGTCCTAATTCATTCTGAGGATTATTTGAGAAAATCCACACTAAAAGTAGTCCCGAAGTGTATGTCATATTTGGAAGGCCTATTACTCCTAAATTTTACCCAGAACCATATACTTGTTAAAACATGAAAGTTTGAGCTAAGACATGTAGGAAACTTTTCCGATAGGCCTTGTGACCATTAGTCCTACAGAAAAAAAGTTATACCCTTTTTCCTAAGCCTATCTGGATGCTGGAATTAACTGCATAGAGACACAAGGGTAAATTGGTAATTTCACCCTTGATATGAAGTTCTCGGTTGAGTGAGGCCTTGATTTTTAAAATTTACAGGTTCATATCTTTCCAAGCATATAAAACTCATATTTTTACCCTTTACGGTTTAGAAATGGCGACCCGATTCGTGCTGAATTTTTATCAAATTTCTAACAGCTTTGGAACATTAACCCGTATAAACATAAATAAATATGATTTCGAACCACGACTTGTTATAAAACTCTTAACTATATTACCATAAGGTATTACAAGGTTATTTACTGTATAAAAACTTGAGTATAAACATTACATATTATTTTTCCCGAGCCTAAGTTGTGTTATAATTTATTTAGGTCATTTGTGACTTTCGCGACTTTTCTCGACGTGCACACTTTCCGTTTCTCCTTCTACTTCATCATTGGTGAGTTCATAGTCCCACTTAAACTTTTAAATTGTTTATAAACCCATTGGGGGAGATACATGCTATTTTACAATTTGGACACAAGTACTTTGAACTTTATGCTTACCTGAATGTATTATTGCCTAAGTACCGTTATTGCCAAAGATAAGTCCCTAGCATCATGAACCATTAATCACATGCGAGTGAGCGCGAATATTGTGAATAGGCCTATTGGGATTGACGAATCCCGTTTGTGTTGTGTCGATTAAACCAAACAAACTATATTTGAGTATCTAGGTATAATGGCCAATTACCTACTTCTAGGGCTTTATTATCATTTATATGATACCCCACGTTAACGTTTTGCGTGTCATGAGATTAGTGCAATAATAACTTCTTTATCCATTATCTCTTAAACTTGAAATCTTATGGTCCATTATTTATTTATAAACCTATGAATTTCACTCAACCTTTGTGTTGACCTTTTTAGCATGTTTTATCTCAGGTCCTTAAGGTATTTGGCAAGCATGAAGTCGCACGGAGAATGTTTTGGTGGCTTGGATATTGTTATCATTCGATAAACTTTTAAAAACTTTTATGTTCAAATATTATGTATTCTGGTACTACTTGCGACCTCTTGTAACTCTGATGTTTCATTTTAATCGAATGATAAACTTTTAAAACGTCTCATTTAGTGTCGTTTTCTATAATCATGACTGTTGTACTAATGAGTAGCACCCCAATGATATTACATTTCGCTGCGATATTTTGGGGGTGTTACACATCATATACACACAGTGTTGTATATCACATACTCGTCCAAGGACTAATATTGTTTTACACTAACTTTTATTTTGTAGCATTCTTCATCCTTGCATCATATATGTTGGTACCCTAGCAACGGGGAGTATTGATCAAGGGGGAGCGAATCATGTACCAACCTTTATTTTTGTAGCTTTCCTATTCCATGCATCATATACTTGGCACTCCAATTAGGGGGAGTATTGTCCAAGGGGGAGCAACCTTCAAGGGGGAGCATGCTCGCATTCATATTAATTCTCATTCTTCAACACACCTTTGTGTTTTAACAAAAAGGAGGAGATAGTCCAACATAGCCTACCCACATGTAGCATTTGCTATGTGCACTTCATTCATCATGCATTTCACATACATATTTTTTTTGTTTTGTTGCACAACACCAACCTTGATGTAGGTTAAGAGTCTTAATTTGATCCATGGATCCGCTAACAACCTAGGGGACACAACAACCATAGGAGATTGGAGTAGAAAACTTAACTTCACTAGGGATAATGCAAGCTCGCCATTTCGGGGAGAAATGAAGTTAACTCCAAGGACGCACCCTTTTTGTTTCGACAAAAGGGGGAGAAGGGTTTAAACGGAGAAAGTAATAGGGGAGAAGAGTATAAACGAAGAAGGTAATGTAAAAGGTAGTACGGACACAAGTAACTTTTTACATTTTACTTTCTATCACGTTTACATATTTTGTCATCATCAAAAAGGGAGAGATTGTTAGTGCAAGCAGTCTCGTTTGTTTTGATTGATGACAAACATGTAACTTGATACATAACGTAAAATGTACAAGTTACTTGTAATCATATCTTGTCTCAACATACATTCAACACCACTCGACTTCTCAAGTCCTAGTATGGTACAACACAGGTTCGTACATGTTTGTTATGTGGCATTATGATCAAACCCTTAACAAACCATTTAGAATATCTAAAATACGGTTAGGTCATTAAGTATTTTAAAAGGTTAACCATTCTACTTAGAACCTCATTTTACACTTTGCATATACAAGTACTTTTACTTGTACATCATGTTTCCTAAGTTTAATAGGATAAGTACTCTTTAGGTATCTAACTAAGATAAATGTGCTTACTCATGAAAATGATGTTAATGACATAGTAGCGTAAGTAGTTTAACATCTTTAGTAGCATAAGTATATACATGTTACTTATAAATGGTACATACATGTAACATACATTTACATTTACATAGTTTACATTTTAATTCTTAAAATGGAAATATGTACATGACATCATTGCATACATCATAGTAATATCTTTAGGATATATCGAAGATTTAGAGAATATCATGGAAAGATCTTCAAGCAAAGAATTGGATTTGGTAATATCTTGACAAGATTTGGAAAGATTTTGAAAGATATGGTGTTAGGGTCTGGCGGAACCAAATCCCATAAGGGACGGACCCCTGGATTTGGATCCGCCAAATTCGTGGGCTGTTTCATCAGTTTGCCTATAAATAGCAAGCTGATCATTCATGTTCATTCATCACTTCTAGCATAAACATCACTTGAACATACATTCTCTCTACCCTTTGCATACACTTAGATTAGTAGATAACCATGTAGGAACATACATTAATCACCCTTATGATCATGATCATAATGTTACTAACTTTCATTATGTTGTAAGCATACACTCATAATGATCCTGTGAAGCAAGCTCAGAGATCGTGAGTCATCATCCATCACAAGCATAGCATACCTCCTGATCTACCAAAAGGCTTGGAGATCTTGAAGTCATCATCCATCAAAGCATATCAACATATGAAGATTCAAGGCCACTTGACATCCTCAATGTTTGAAGACTTCTTATTCAAGAAGTACATTCCACATACATACATATATGAAGATCCATCACAACAAGCTTAGGGAACTTGTGATCTTCATCCATTGAAGGCTTTCTATCAATGGAAGTTCATTTAGATTATTCATTCATATCCATGACCTATTTATGTCATGGATCATCATTGTAAACATCATTGCATCACAATCTAAAGACCAAAATAGAGTAGATGGTTTATGTGTTTGTGCCATAAAACAGAAGGGTTCTATGTTGGGCCATAAAACATAGCGGGAGTGGTTGTACCCTCGTAAAAGAACTCGACATCTAGCTTAGTGTCGGAAATTCTATAAGCGACGTCAGGTTGATTCTACCTTGAACTAGAACTCGGTATTTAGCTTTGTACCGGAAAAAGTGTAAGTGACGTTAGGTTGGTTCTACCTCGAACTAGAACCCGGTATTTAACTTTGTACCGGAAAAAGTGTAAGCAACGATTGTAAGGTTTTCTCCGCCGAGAATGGAGCTTGTTGATCTAGTGAAGTAACTCTCGAGTTGGGTACTCGAGGAGTGGAGTAGGGCGGAGAGGAGCTCCGTGACCGAACCACTATAAATCATCGTGTTCGGTTTGCTCTTTCTTTTACTTATTGCTTTACTATTATGTTAGCATTATATGATTGCTTATGTTGTGACTTGTTGATAATACTTATGTGACAACATGTTTTAGTTTATGCTAGTCATAAATTACAATTGACATCTTTCATATTAGAACAAGCTAAATTGGAAATTTGATACAATAAGTTTTAAGTTTTTAAAACGGAAACGTATTCAAACCCCCCCCCCCCTCTACGTTTTCACAAGAAGATTATCCCATCTCAATTTTGACACCATTAACAAATTAGCCAAAGACAACATCGTCAACAAACTTCCTAAGTTCAAATACACCAAGGATCACATATGTCCATCATGCGAACAAGGAAAATTCATAAGGGCATCATATAAACCTAAAACCGTACCCAGTTCAGAAGCAAAGTTACATATGTTGCACATGGACTTATGTGGCCCAATGAGAGTTGAAAGCATAAATGGGTAGAAGTATATTCTTTTTATCGTCGATGACCATTCAAGATATGCATGGGTAAAGTTTCTGAGTTCAAAAGACAAAGCACCAAGCATCATCATCACCTTTTTGAAACGTATTCAAGTCCTACTTCAAGCTCCAGTAAGGATTGTAAGAACAGAAAACGGCACTGAATTCACAAATCATGAGTTAAGTACTTATTTTGAAGATGTTGGAATCACACATCAGACATCTGTTGTTAGAACTCCACAGCAGAATGGGGTAGTTGAAAGAAGAAATAAAACTCTTGTGGAAGCTGCTCGCACAATGTTGATTTATTCTAGTGCACCGTTATTCTTATGGGCTGATGCTATTGCCACTACTTGTTTCACTCATAACCGTTCCCTAATCCATCCAAGATTCAATAAAACCCCATATGAACTAGTGAACAACAGAAAACCCGATATCTCTTACCTTAACGTGTTTGGCGCTTTGTGTTATCCAACGAACGACAGAGAAGATCTAGGGAAGCTGAAAGCTAAGGGTGATATTGGAATCTTCATTGGATACTCAGAAAACTCGAGGGCATTCAGGGTGTATAATAGAAGGACAAAAAGGATAATGGAGACGATGAATGTGAAGTTTGACGAAATTTCACAAATGGCTTCTGAGAGACTCGCTCTAGAACCCGCGCTTAACCCGATGGCTTCTAATCGAAACAGAATAGCACCCGCACCAAACCTGCAGACTTCTGGACATATTAGTTCAGGACTCATACCTCAAGGAGCTCAATCAACAACCACTGAAAAACCTTCAGAACAAGAATTGGAAAATTTCTTCAAGTTAATGTTTGATGAATACTATGGTGGAACTTCGATAAATGCATCACAACATCATTCTGCTGCACCCACTCAAAATCATCAACCACCACCACCACCACAAGATGCATCAACCATAATCGAAGCTGATGCACCAACTCCCTCAACATCATCTACATCTACTCCAGCAAATTTAGTATTTGAAATTTTTCTACCAAGAGTTGATGAGCAAAACCAAAGTACACCATTTCAAGAAAAACAAACACAAAACCAAAACGATGTTGCGTTAGAAGAAGAAGTATTCGAAAACCCATTTGCTACGGATTCAGCTGAATCATCTTTAAGGTTACAAGAACATTCTAACACACATACGTTAAACCCAAGGTACCCTTCTACACTCCAATGGACAAAAGACCATCCAATTGAACAAGTTATTGATGAACCTTCAAGGCCAGTTCAGACGAGAAGACAACTCGCCACCGACCCCAAAATGTGCATCTACATTTGCTCAATAAGCCTAAAAGAACCAAAGAACATTCGGGAGGCGATGGCAGAAAATGCATGGATAGAAGCGATGCAGGAAGAACTTCTTCAATATCAGCTACATGATAGTTGGGAATTAGTTCCAAGACCAATTGACAAACTTGTCATTGATCTCAAATGGTTATGCAAGAACAAAAAGGATGAAGAAATGACTTTAATTCACAACAAAGCTTGTCTCGTGGCTAAAGGATTCAGACAGGAAGAAAGGATAGATTTCGAAGAATCATTCGCGCCAGTAGCCAGACTTGAGGCAGTCAGGATTTTCTTGGCCTATGCAGCTCACAAAAACATCATAGTATATCAGATGGACATCAAGACGGCATTCTTGAATGGAACTCTGAAAGAAGAAGTGTATGTGAGTCGGCCAGAAGGATTCATTGACAAGGAACATCCTGAATACGTCTACAAGCTAAAGAAAGCCATTTATGGTTTAAAGCAAGCTCCAAGAGCGTGGTATGATGAACTATCATCTTTCCTAATCAAAAATAATTTCACCAAAGGAACTGTTGATCCTACCTTGTTTATAAGAAAATACAAAGATGACATTTTGATTGTTCAGATTTATGTGGACGACATTATTTTTGGGTCCACTAATCCGAATCATTCAAAACATTTTGAAAATCTCATGAAAAGCAAATTTGAAATTTCCATGATGGGGGAACTAAAATTCTTTCTTGGTTTACAAATACACCAATCCCCTCGTGGTATTTTTATTAATCAAGCTAAATATGCAATTGAGATTTTGAAAAAACATGGTATGGAAAACTGTGATTCTGTTGGTACACCAATGGTCACTTCACCAAAAATCGGTGCTGATTTATTTGGGAAACCCATCGATCCGAAGAAATATAGGAGCATGATTGGTTCTCTCATGTACCTTACTGCTAGTCGACCCAATATTCATTTTGCTGTTTGCTTATTAGCACGGTTTCAGGCAAGGCCTACCGAACTTCACCTCCAAGAGGTTAAATGGATCTTTCGGTACCTACGAAGAACCATTAACATGGGACTTTGGTATCCGAAGGATTCCGAGTTTAAACTAACAACATTTTCAGATGCCGACCATGCAGGTTGTCAAGTTACAGCAAAAAGTACATCAGGTGGAGCACAATTTTTGGGTGAAAAGCTAGTAGGCTGGTCATCAAAGAAATAAGATTGTACTGCATTATCAACCGCAGAAGCCGAGTATATGTGTCTCTATTTGCGTGTTGTGCCCAAGTTCTATGGATGAGGACACAACTCACAGATTATGGCTTTACTTTCGATAGAATACCTTTGTATTGTGATTCGAAAAGTGTCATAGCCATCTCGTGCAATCCAGTACAACACTCAAAGACCAAGCATATTAGAGTCCGCTATCACTTCATCAAAGAGCACGTAGAAGAGGGTACTTTTGAATTATTTTTCGTGAAGACAGAATACCAACTCGCCGATCTATTTACTAAAGCCCTTCCGAAAGAAAGGTTTGACGTTTTAGTTCGAAGAATTGGCATGCGAAGCCTAACTCCTGATGAGCTAGAACGTCTTCTCGAATCTTCTTGAAAATATTTTCAAAATAGCTTCGCTATAAATATTTTTGAAAAACCAACTACAAAATTTGAAAACCAACAAAAACAAAATACAAAAGTATAAAATTTCAAAAATCCAAAAACATAAGAAAATTTTCAAAAATACAAAAACAATATAAAATCAAAAAACCAAAAATGTTCTTCTCACGACATGTCTCTCGTATAATCGATATTCTGTACGTATCTAGAAATGTCATTCAACAATGGTACGGAGATGTACAGATGCATGAGCGAGAGTTCACTAAAATGCTTTCTAAAACATGTCGTTTCTCAAAATTTCTTCACTATGGCTTTCGTATACTTCAGTACGAAACCCGGACATAAATGATGACTTCTGATTATTTCAGATCAGGACTCGTATTTTCAAAGACGAAATCATTTTCAAAAAAGTTCGAGTCTAAACAAACGAAAATATTTCACACAAAAACTCGTTTTTACAAAAAGACTTGTGTACGTCTAAGTACATAACTCATTTTTCAAAAGAATGCTTGAGCACATGATCAAGATTTTTCAAAAGATTTTTTAAAATCTTTCAAATTATTCTGTGCTCAAGATAACTCCCTCCAAACCCTTAAAATTGATTTTAAACTCTATGTTTAAAAACATGCTTTCTTTAAGCGGGAGTATAAAAATCAAAATCATAATGTTCCAATATGCAAATCAAATCCGTCTATCTCTCTAAAAGCTTTTCTATTAATCAGATGATATCAAAAATATCAAGAATATGCTATTTTTGAGGGGGAGAAGACGTGATTAAAATGTGATAAAAAATGTTTAAAGATCGTGGTTGAATCTCAAATGAGCTCGACTCAGATATAACCAACGAATTGACGAAGCTTAATTGTCAGTAGTCGAAAAGACTTGTCCTGGACGGGTAATAACTTCAAGATGGTCTAACCAGTGATGTAAGCGTGTCTCGAATAGGACTTGTCTAAGTAGAATGTACCGTCTCGAGAGACTTTCTTTGAACTTGACTAGGAAGGGTAATAATTTCAAGCTAGTCTAACTAGTGATGTAAGCGTGTCTCGAATCGGTCATGTTCACTGAAAATCGATCATTTCAAAAGTGGAAACTCTACCCAACATGTGCAAAATTATCTTAAAAACACATAAGCACATGTGAAGGGGAGTATTTCAGAAAATGCAAAACTCTCGAAGTGTTAACAAAATGTGTTTAATAATCATAAACACTTTGAGAGATTTTTCACAAAAGGTTTTATGGCATGTGATCAATGAACCTAGGATAATCATGGAGTAATAAGGTGATTATGGTTAGGTTTATGTCCTATGATCCGCCAGAGCCGGAGGGATTTACCCATAGACAATTCCAATAGATTAGAATTAGAAGTCCTTAGGTATGATTGAAAAAAGGAGTAAGTGATGAAAGGAGAAAGTAGGGGTTGAAGAATTAAAAAAAAGTTTGTTAAAAGGGTGAAAAGAAATAGCCCTCCAATAAACTTAGGGCAGAAACCGGGTCATTACATCTGCTATCGGTTATCACAAAGATGATACCGGTATTGAAGACAAGATGTCATGGACCCAGTGACGCGCTGCACAACCCCTCCTAGCCACTCAGGTATCTCTTAAAAGATATTTGTTTCATTTCTCACGGAGAACCTTGCATAATCTATCGGCCTCTCACTCCGAGATGTGTTGATATTGAAAAGGTGGCACTCTGCTCCATGCCTCCGACGACTAAAACCAAAACGCACATAATCAAGTCTAGAGCCATGAGATTCATTAAAAGATCTCTTAGGATACACTTCCAATATAATACACTTGTGTTCGCCAAAAAGGACACAAGGTGTATAAGAGTCTTTATAAGATCTACGGATCTTGCCTTATATATCGTGATGGTTACTTGTTTCAAACGGTCTACAGTCGTGGAGTGATACTCCGGTATACTTCAGCGGCTCACCTGAATTGTGGGTATACTTCGGTATATCTGTTGTAAGCCTTCGTGAGGGTATCCAATTCAGGAACAACATTTATAAGGATTAGAGAGGGTTTTCATACTATGCTGTTAATTCTCTCGATGTCTGAGCCTGTAAGTGCTGGAAATCCCGCCAAGGAGATTCCTTTCACGAATTGACTCCTTAAGATGTGGGTCTCTACTTGGATTTATCCATAGTATTGATAACTGTCCCTCAACGGGATTCGGACGGCTGATGTGCCCGAACAAGGTGAATAAAATCAAGACATTCATCAGTAAAACAATCGTAGTGATCTATTCTCTAAGAAAATTTCACCGTGATCGATTGGTAATTTCAACTAACAATATCTATGCAGGTACTGATGTAAGTCCCCTTGGAGAAAGACCGTACACCATCATATACATCAACATCTTCACCTCCACATACTCATACTTATGAAGTTCATCCTCAACCAGCTCAAATCAAAGAATGTTCAAAGACAAAATATCAAGTTAAAGACAATGAGTTACGTCAAAGTCAAAGAGCTAATCAAGAAGTAAAGAACAAGCTCATGAATCAATAGAGGAAGACATAAGTATGAAGTTAAAAGTTGTTCCAAGAAGTATGAGTATGTTGGAAATGTCTACACTGCAAACCTGTGAAGATGTTGATCAAAGGCAAGAAATATCAAAAGACGTTACTTCGAAGATCACAAAGCATGAAGGAACAAAGAATCAAGACTATTCTATAACGGCACTCAAAGTTCAAGAACACGAAGACTAAAGACCTAATCACGTGGAGCATCATTTGAATGACCACCCCTTAGGAGGAGATTGTTAGCATTAAAGAAAGTGTTGGTCATTCTCATATTTGGAACTTTGTTATTGTGTCGTTAAAATGTGTAATAGATTAGTCATCGGGCTAGTGGGCTTGGTAGGTTATTTGTTTAAGTTACTAAGTTTGTAAGCCTTTTATATTTCATGTAAACCAAGTCCAAGCCAATAGAAAGCCCATTAGGGCGTTTGTTTCTTACTATATAAACACCTCAAATCCACATTTGAGGTGTGTGCTTGAGTGTGTAAGTGTGTGTTTCTTAATAACATTCTCTCTTCATCTTTCTACTCTCTCTATCTAGTTATACGCCTCACATACTCTTGTCACCAATCCATACGAGCTTATTATATAGTGTGATAAGGTTAGATCTAAGGTCCTACAAAAGAGCTAATGAATCATAAAAATAGTAATGTGATTCTGCCATGTGTAATATTTAGGAGCAAAGATTGCTTAAAAAGGATAGATTAAATATCTGTATGAACAAAGGAGCAAACCATTATCGATCAATGCAAATGAAGGAATTGATGAATAACAATAATGGATCAAAATTAGATATTAAGAACATTTGTACTTATCATGAGCAAGGAGTACTCGAAAGAAAGATAGGTATTTGTACGAACAAAGAAACAAACCGTTACCAACCGATGCAAATGGAAAGATCAATGAATTAAAATAATAGTGAATAGATTTAGATATCAATATTATTCGTACTGGTATGAGCAAGGAGTGCTCGAAAGAAAGATTTGATATTCGTACGAACAAAGAAGCAAATGAAAGGGTGTGTAAAAGATAAGCCAATAACTCAAATTTACGCAAATAGAAGAATCATAATTTATCACAATAGTAAATAGAAGAGATATAGAATATCAACACGAAGTAATTCAATTAACCGAGAGAATCATTGAATCAAACCAATAGCCAAAAGAGGCCAATACTAAAAGTCATAATTCTAAATGAGGTTCAATAATAATGAAAAATAAAATATTCATTACGAATGTCACATGGGAATGAATAATGAAAATTCATATCTAAGAAGGATAATAAACATCATGATTGTTAAAAGAGATTAAGTGAAATGGACAAGAATTGAGAAAGCAATAAGCATTAAAATATGTTAAGTGGGAACAAATGAGATAGAAAATAAATGTGAAAGCAAACGATAAATGAGGAAGACAATAAGTGTCACGAAGCAGATCAAACAATAAATGATGAAGTCCATAAATATTACGAATGTTAAGTGCGAATAACTGAGAAAATCAATAAATGAGAAAGACAATATGCATCTCGAATGCTAAATGAGAAGAAATGAGAACGAACAATAAATGAGAAAGACAACTAGCAGCAGGAATGTTAACTGAGAGTAAACAATTAATGAGAACGGCAATAAATGAAAAAGACAATAAGCATTGCGAATGCTAATTGAGAATGAATGGAAAGCAGCACTAAATGAGAAAAGCATTACGTTGTAAGCATGCCTGTTAAATGAGAAAAAACAAAAAATGAGAAAGACATTGAGTATTACGAAAGTTGATTGAGGATAAATGAAAACAAATAATAAATGGTAAAGTCAATAAACATCACGAATGTTGATTGAGTAAGATTCATATTTAGCTCCTCGAGATTTACTCTGCTCCAACGAGACTGTAAGTTGGCCATCACAGCTCGTTCCTGTTGACGTGTAATATCTCTTATGATGTGCCATATGTGTCACCAGCGATGGGATGCTGTGGTGGATGGGCTCTCTGGTGATAAACTCTGGTCGGGTGGGAGGAGTAAGTGTAGTAGTAGTTCTCCTCCTCGTCTTCCGAGGGGTTCTTCTTCGAGTGAGTGATCTTCTGGTTTGGGTTCATACTCTGTAGCCTTGTCCTCGAATGGCTCTGTCTCACTATCGGACATCAGTATGTAGGTTGGTAAAATGGGTGTCAGAGTGGTGGCCGAAAAATTCTCCAATTTGTCCTTGGAATCGAAAGATAGCATTAAGTTAGGGTAAACATTGTTGTCGAATTTCGGCGTTACCTTCCTGGCGGCGTAATTCTTCAAAACCAAAAGGAGTGAAAAAGAATGAGATATTATAAAGTCGTGTTCCGAAAGTAGGTGTTCCAAGGCGGCACGTTAAAGTCAAGTTCTAATCAATCGGCGTGTCTTTAGGCGATAGTTTACGAGGCGATGTAGATGTTCCATGAGTATGGGACAAATTTTCAAACTCGTCTCTGGAGAAAGATAGTAAGACAATCGAGGAATTACTCGCAATGTTTTGAAATTAATTGAGACTATTGTTTCACTCACAATGTTATAATAATGAATGAGATCAATGTAATCAATTACAACGTCTTGAAAAAAGTTTTATAGATTAAAAATGTAATAGTAGATATATGATCGGGGAAAAACAAGATTCGACATGAAGTTCTGGAAATAAATATAAGAGGTCAAAATCAATCAAACATTTATATAAATAATCTTTTATATAAATAAATAGTGATCAAAAGTCAATCAAATGTATATATAAATAACGTTTATATAAATACGTGTGTATGTAATTATTATTTATATAGACAAGTGTAATAGTGTATAGAATAAGTGTTTGGAAAGTGTAAGCGCACGGAGAGTGTAAGGCAATGCAAAGTGGGGTAGTTAAAATATAAAAAGTGGTTATAGTCTAGGTCTTAAAAAATGCGACGTGGTTCTCTATAACCATGGCTCTGGTACCAATCTGTAACACCCCCAAAATATCGCAGTGGAAAGTTATATCATTGGGGTGCTACTTCAGAGTACAACAGTCATAATTATAGAAAGCGACTCTAAATGAGACGTTTTAAAAGTTTATCATTCGATCATAATAAAACATCAGAGTTACAAGAGGTCCCAAATAGTTTTAGAGTACATGACACATAAACATAAATGTTTATAAAGGTTTATCAAATGATAATATTATGCAAGCCATCAAAACATTCTCCGTGCGATGTCATGCTTGCCAAAAACCTTAAGGACCTGAGATAAAACATGCTAAAAAGTCAACACAAAGGTTGAGTGAAATTCATAGGTTTATAAATAAATAATGGACCACAAGATTTCAGAGTTAAAATAATAATTGCAATGAATACAATTATGGGTAAATAGTAAGTATTGCTCTAAGCTCATGAACTCAAACATTAACTGAATCTTAGAAATGATAATAATAATGCCCTGAAAGGTAATTTTCCATTTTACCTAAATATTCAAATATAGTGCATTCGGTTGTCTATCCAATCAACACAAACGGGATTCATCAATCCCAATAGGCCTATTCACAATATTTGTGTTTACATAAAGTAATTAATGGTTCATGATGTTAGGGACTTGTTTTCGGCAATAGCGGTACTTAGGCAATAATACTTTTAGGTAATCATACAGTTTAAAGCACTTTTGTCCAAATGTAAAATAACATGTATCTCCCCCAATGGGTTTATAAACAGTTAAAATAGTTAAAGTGGTGCTATGAACTCACCAAAGATCAAATAGCAAGATGTAAATAAGGAATGAGGAAACCAAGATGTCCTACGAGCAACCTAAAAATAATATGTTGCGTCTTAGGTTTTAAAATAATAGAGTATGAATGCAAGAAAGTTTTATATAATTATTATATCAATTATGCAATTGTACATAGATTTTTTAAAGTTTATATAGTGACAGAGAATAAAATTGACAAGTTGTGAATGTGTTACAAGCCCTAAATTATAAGTTGTCCGAGGTTCGGGTTTTATGATATTTCAATAGTCCAAATATTCTAATGTGTCAATACGTGGTCAAGTTGTCTATAGATAAATTAACTAGTCTATTCCCGACAGTGGGTCCTACCACTTCGGGTAAATGTAAAAATATCAAGTATTTTCTAAAATTATAATTTATCACTTTTAAGTTGTAAAACCCAAAAAATATGGAAGCATGTAAAAAGACAAAAATGCCCCTATGAATTTAAAATTTTGATTAAAGAGTTATAAAACGCCAAATGAATCCCAAACTTCTGGAAATGATCAAGATACTGAATAAATTAATTTTACTACTACATGTAACATTTGTAATGTACAAAAAATTTAATTGTACACACAAAATGCACATATGTACCGAAAATTTTAAATAAATAAATAAAGTGATAACTAAATCTTTTAAAATCAAATAATAATATATAAATTAGGAAAATGGAAATCAAATAAATGTGTTTGACTTGGTCTGATTTTGGGCCGAGTTTTTTGGCCATTTTCCCCCCTAATGTCGGCATTATCATTATTATTTAGTTAATCCACCTTTTTCTTTTCTAAACCCTAGCCGCATAATCAAACACACACAAAATAATTCTCTCCTCATTCATCCGAATTTTCTGGAGTCCAAGCATAATTTACTGGTGTTATTCACGTTCTTAAGAAGCCAAGAAAAATTGGTATAGGTCGTGAGAGGCTTTCTTTTGGTCGCTAGCCTTATTCTTGTCGCAAAAATCAAATCCGAAGGTAATTAACAAAACAATTCATTCGACATCTATAAAATTCATTTTATATTTTTCTCATGATCCTCACATGATGTATACTCTGTGAAAAATGTATACAAGGTGGTTTGGTCGCGTTTGAAGGCGTGGTGACTTATTTGGTGTCAAGTATTCGAGCCGTATAACAAAAATCAAAACCAATCCATCCACTTGTTCTATAATTTATCTGGTATTTTTCTGAGCTTATACTGATCATATATAACATGGAAAAAATAAGAAAACTCAGCCATGCATTGTATTTTGATCGAATGATAATTATGGATTTAGAAACCCTAAAAACACAATAATTCTCTAAAACCTTCATACGATTTTTCTGGACCAGGTTACTAATTTTTGTGGCTGCTATGATCATCATATAACATTGCAAAAATGTGCTTTCGAATTGTTGAGGCCTAGAACCATGCTTGTTGAATTTATTTTAAAACCGGACCTAATGGAAATAAAAGAAAAATTATGAAAACCCTAATACCCAAATTGACCTAGGGTTTATGTGATCACACCTGGAAATTAAATGTGTTTTAATGTTGTAATCATGATGATATAATGATTAGAAATATTAGGGTTTGATTTTGGTTAGTTAAAATGTGTACCGATTGGAATATATTAAGTTAAGGGTGTGTTTTATAAATTATGAAACTCGTGGGGCATTTTTAGAATATTATTTGGACTATATAGAAATCATATAAAATATAAAAGGAGGGTCTCATGTGTAAATTTGGTATTTAAAAGGTTTATTTTGTTAATTAAATAAAGTGTAATTCGATTTGTAAAATAATTAAAATAGTGAGGGACTAAATGTGTAATTTCTGGAAAATGGATGGGTCTCGAAGTAAATAATAGTATGAAGGGTAAAGTGTGTAATTGTGAGTATTTATGGACTTAATATGTAATTATGGTTAATTATTTAAATCGATTTGTAATGTAATAAAGTACAAGGACTAAATATGTAATTTACCGAAAGTTAAGGGCTGTTTGTAACATAATAATATTGAGGGTTATTTTCTGTAATTTGAAGGAATAAAAGGACTTGATGTGTAATATGAATCTTGTGAAGGTTAATTTGTAAATTATATAAGTATAAGGTTTAATTCGTAATTAATTACTTAAAAGGGTGTAAATCGTAAATTATGAAACTTGAAGGACTAAATGTGTAATTCTGGAAAGTATAAGTGTTTGAATGGTAAAATGATGATAATTTTAATGTGAACCTTGAACGTTGGCAAATTTACACTTATAACCCTAAACTATGAAAAACTTGTCATAATTAACCCTGAACTTGTGTAACTTGTTAAAATGAATGTTACTTCCATAATAAGCTAATTAAAGACTTGACTTGAATTATATCATTTGAATATTGCTAATTATGGCAACTTACTAAATAAGGAAACTTTCTAATTATGGAAACTTGCTAAATATGGAAACCTGCTAAAAATAGAAAGTTACTAAAATGGAAAGGCAATTAATTAAGAATGAATTGTAATTCCCTTCTACTCCTTTAGGTGTGAAGAAGGAGAGACCTTGAGCCATTTTCTATATTCTGTGCTTGTTTCTGTTTTGCTTCGTCATAAGGTACGGATACTCTACCCTTATTAGTAAGGGTGTCTTTTCACCTATGCATTGATGTTGAGCTATGATTTAAACCTTTGCCATGATCCTTTTGACATGAACCTTTTGACATGAACCCTTTGATTTGACTTTGAGATATACTTTCTGATTATGACCTTGAGATACACTTTGATATGACATTGAGACCTGACTCTTAGTTTGATACCCGAGCCACTTTTATGTTACATAGCCAGGAAGGTAACCTGGCCATGTCTGTGATGCACCACTGGCATGACTCCCGTGTGGGGGAGTGATTTCTCACACCGTCCCTTTTATGATTATCTGCCATGGCTACTATGATTTTGAGATGACTTTGAGTTTGGGGGCGTATGGATTGCAATCCTAGATTTGTATGTTTAGTGGATTTAACTATGACTTTGAGTTATGACTTTGAGGTGACTGGTACTGTGTGCAATACATGCCTTTCACATTTTCTGGGAGCTGATCACTCCACTATTTTGATACATGAGGACACCCCTCATATTATCTGGTTGCCTATGAGGTATCCCCTCTGATTGTGAGATTATGACTTTGAGATTATGATGTTGAGATTATGACTTTGAGTTTCTGGGCTCGTGGTGGATGACTATCTTATTCTTCTCTTATTATCCATGTATTTCGTTTATACCTTATGACATTCCCATTGCCCATATTATATTTCTGTTTCGTTATTCTTTGCTTTGTATATGTATCTGTTCACTGAGCTTTTTAAGCTCAGCCGCACGTTTTCTTTTCGTGTGCGGTAGGTAATAAGCAGGACGACGGGTTTTGGGTATGAGTGAAGAGACTTTTGGACTTAGAAGACTTTGATAGTTATTCTGAAGTAGAGACCATTAGAAGGAGTTGCTTTTGTAGACTTAGTAATTAGCTTTTGTTTCCCTTGTATCCTTGTGTATTCAGCATTTCATTTGTAACCTTTGAGAATCTTTGTATTACTTTTGAATGTATGCTTTGTTTGATCTGATATGAAGCCATTAATGTGATACTTTTACCCTTACCGGGTTGGGGTGTTACATTATCACTTTTAAGTTTTATAAAATAGTTATATTGATTTTTATCATTATTTAAAATGTTTATAAGTTTTATAAAATATATAGGACCATTTCTAAATTTTTAAGTTAAGTGGGTTTTTGTTCTAAGGTCGATATTTGTTATTAAAAATTCCGTTTCTCCTAAACCGTAAGGAGTTATGCTTCAAATTTTATATTTCCGGAAAGGTATTTAAGTGTGCTAATCAGATTTGTGGGTCTTATTGCTCTTAAAATTAAATAGCCTAAGTGAATTTACCATTTTACTCTTATATTTCATGTCTGATCCAGGACAGCTCTAAACAATCCCACCATTTTTGCGATAATGTGAGTTCCGTAACTCCATTTTACGCGGGGTTTTCGGCTACGTTCGAGTTAAAGTGTTATCTACCACTTTTATTCTTTGTGCAACAGG
The DNA here is from genome assembly GCA_021014915.2 of Artemisia tridentata subsp. tridentata. NCBI lineage: Eukaryota > Viridiplantae > Streptophyta > Magnoliopsida > Asterales > Asteraceae > Artemisia > Artemisia tridentata. Next base: position 189,007,513 of record CP139509.1, on the reverse strand, counting down.
GGGTTTAATACAAATATTTAGAGACTTTAGCCATTCAAATCTAGTGTGCATTTTCCGACAAGTTTTACCTTTTATTTTCTAATTAAATCATCGGGTATCGCCACGCAACCAACCACCCGGAAAATCGAAGGTAAGAGATAGACCTACAGCCATATATTTTTACCAAAGCCTCAAAGTCTACTGATTAAGTGCAGTAATTACGAGATTAGTCCCTGGTCCAAACCACCCGGAAAATCGAAGGTAAGAGATAGACCTACAGCCATATATTTTTACCAAAGCCTCAAAGTCTACTGATTAAGTGCAGTAATTACGAGATTAGTCCCTGGTCCAAATGGTCTTTGCAAATCTAGTCCCAATCATAGTTTTTGGTATTTTAAGCTTTGTACAATGCATAAATTAATACAACAAGTATATGAAACATGAAAAAATACACAAAATATACATGACATCAGTTTAGAAAAGAGAAGTATAATGTGGTTCCTTACAAGGATGAGATTGTGATGATTTGAGGAGAAATAAACCAAGAACAAGACTTGAACTTCAAGTTCTTCAATATATGCTCAAGAATCCAGTGAAGATTTAGATGAAATGGTGTGAAGGAGTTGTTTTGGGTCGTTCATGGTGAGGAGATGATAGAAAATGAGTGGTTTTGCATGTAGAAATGAGGGGTAGTGGTTTATGTTAAATGGTTTTGACATAGTGGAGTTTAAGTGTCATCACACAAATGCAAGAGGTCTTCTTACCAAGCCAAGGGGCCTTGGTGAGACCAAAAACCAGCCACATCATGTGGTTAGTGGGTTTTTGTGTGATAAATTTGATTATTAGTGTGTAGTTTGCTCCCGGTAACTGAAAACGTAAAGTTTTAAGACGCGAAACGTAAAATCGGGTAGTAATAAAATGTAAAACATATAAAAATGTTAAAACTTATTAATATAACTTATATTAGTATTTTAGATGAGTAGTGAGTTCATCGGAGGGTTTAAACGTAGTTAAAACCTAAAAACGTAGATTTAAATCGTGTAAAACGTAAAAGGTACAAGGTTTACGTAAAATGGGAAAAATTGAAAGGTGACTTTTAAAATATGATTGTAAGAAACCAAAATGCATAAAAATAGTTATACTGAGTATTGTCAAGTGTCGGTTTGAGTTAAATGTACGTTTAACGACGTACACAGAATAACTTATCTAGTTATCTGTAAAAGTGAATTTACTTAAAATAAAAATATTAAGTAAAATTAAATAATTAAATAATGACCTCAAAATTGTGAAATGTTACACAAGGATTGGTTCTAAACTCAATTTCTCTCTTAATTAACTCATTAAGCTCCCTAAGTTCATTGATTTCCCTCTCAATTCGGTCACGTAACGAATCAATTGCCTTGGGTAGGAGGAATTGAGCGAGGAAACGAGAAGTAAGATCATCCCAAGATGAGATAGATCCCGCGGGTAAACGCTCAAGCCAATGACTAGCTTGGTCACGTAGAGAGAATTCGAAGAGACGCAATCGCGTTGTCTCTTGAGTGGCAACATCAAGGTCTATGGAATCTACGATTTTAAGGAAATCCTTGAGATGCTGATTTGGATCTTCGGAACGAAGTCTATGGAATGCACATCCGCTTTGCACCAACCAGATGGTGTCGGATTGCAAGGGAGACACATTGGCTCTTTGGGGGAGCTCAATGGTGTTTCGATAGCCTTGGTGGCTTGGTTTGGAGTACTCACCAAGAGTACATGCACGAGGTTGTTCGGGTGGGTCTTGGTTATTTGGTGGGGTTTGGTTATTTGGTGGGGTTTGGTGTTGGTTTTTAAAGATATTATCATCCACCATGATGGCGAATGATATGGATTACGAACAAAAGGAACGAAGAAAAGATAGACTAGAGAAAGCTAATAAAAAGAAAATAAAAATCTCACTTGATAGGAATCTAGTGAGTAGACCTAAACGAGATAGAAATAGAACCTAAACTATTAACTATTCCCCGGAAGCGGCGCCAAAAACTTGATGCGAAAATTGTAACCCTCGCAAGGAAGTTTTACAATCCTCTAGGCAGTGTACCTAATTGATGTAGTGTAGTATAGGTAAGACTCGGAGGAAAGTTCGTTCTCTAGGGGAATAGTGTCGTTAGGTAAAGATGTATGACGAGATAGGTCTAGAGGTGAGACATGATTCTTTTTGTGTTTTTATATTTTATGAAAGCAACTAAAAATCTCGTGTTTTAAAAGAGTGGGCGGAATTAGTTGCTAGTCAACTAACCTAGAACTAATTATAAAACTAAAATTAATTTAATTAAACAAGAAAAAAATAAATTGGTGACTTCTTATGATAGGGAAAAGCGTGTTCACTTAGATTTAATTACTCCCTGGTCATCTCCTACTGATTTGTCGAATTATCACGTCCTTGTTTTCATTGAAGCGTTGTATTCCTTAATATTGGTCGTGGGAAGGTGCCGTAGTCCCCAACTCTATGAATCTTAGTCTCCTCTAAAAACCTTAAAGTCTATAAAGTTTTATAGGATCTACACGCCGCAATTCATACAATAAATACAACGAGAAAAACCAATAGGAAATAAATCTAAGCTAGCATGTTAAATAGAAGAAACGATAAACAAATAATCAAACAACACATAGACATATTGAATGAGTAAACGGATAACTTATCTTCAATAAAACATGTGTTTTGGGGGCTGTAGAACCCTTACAAAAGCTGCTAAATTCGTTGACAAAACCCCACTCCAATATGTTTCACGAATTATAAAAAACATGCGAAACTATATATAGATTTACAACTCTGACGGCGTCACCTTATAGGTTGTGACGCCGTCAGCTCGCCGTAATTAGGGTTTCGTCTTGTGCAAGTCGCCGTTATGACGACGTCACCTTGTATCCTTTGACGCCTTCATGTTATGTATGATGTCGTCCTTTAGTAAGTGTCTGGGCCGTCTCTTGTTAGCTTAACACGTGACTCTCATCTTAAATTAACACTTGACGTCGTCTTGTTGTAGGTCTTCAGAATTCATCTGAGGCGTCTCTTGTTAATCTTGAGCCAAAAATCCATCTTCAGCATAAAGTGACGGCGTCATGTTGTAGCGTGTGACGCCGTCAGACTCCCATATCTGACATAATTTCGCGACTTCGTCGTTTTCTTCACTTTTTCATCCAAATACGCCATAAAAGTGCCGATTTCCATATTTTCCTTCCCAAGTACCTAAAATGCAAAAAGAAACGATTTGAGGCAATATTTGATCATATTAATACGATTTTGGGCTTAAATGCCCCCTCAAAAAGACACCAAATAAATCCTTATAAAAACGTAGAAGCGGGGAAAATGATGTTGATCATACCGAGAATGCGATGACCAATTTTAGTCAACGCTTTGGTGGGAGAAACTTTTCATATGTACACGCGTGGCAGATTTTGAAACAATACCCCAAATGGGACGCGGAGGACCCGATTGATCTGGTGAATCTCGTGGATCTATTCGGCCCTGATTCGAGACCTCGTCCGGCCGGCAAACCTTGATCCGCAAAAAAAGTCATGTCGGTGGAGACGTCGAGCGCCGGGGGGAGTCAAACGGAGTCTTTTTTAGGACTTTTATCTTCCGATTATAGACGCAAAACTGACTCCGCCACAACCACGTACTAGGCGAGGAGACAGAAAGAAATGGGGTACCTAGAGATGAAAGAGTTGCAGTTTCTCGTGCTTGACCCCAAAGCGACCACACCGGCCAAAGCCGCTTAAATCCGGAGGAAACAAGAAGAAATAATGAAGAAATATCCGTCGCAATAAAATGTATTTTTTAAGTTTCATATGTTTTTTCTATGCAGCATGTTTTTTTTTTTTTTCTTTTTTTTCCGTATTGTTTTTTTAATCTTTCGTATGTTTTTAATATTTCGTTTTGTAATTTTTTTTATGAATGAATTTTAACTTATTTGAAAAAATGAAAAAGAAAATAAAATTTGGAGTAGGTGGAGCACAAATAAATAGAAAACTTGTTTCACTCCACCTATTGCTCTAAGGACAAAAGGAAGGAATAAGTTAAAAGTCATCTCCCTAGCATCCACTGAGAAATGCTATATATTAGGATTTCATTCTGGTATTTGATTCTGTTGATATAAATAATGCCTAAAAACATTATTCATTCTTATTCATATCTCTATGTTTTGATAATCACAAAATGTAAACTCATTAAACATAAACTTATCAAATAAACAAGTATTTAGTTGTAAATATTCATTTCTACAACTTAATCACTTAAGGTATGAATAAACAAGTGCTTAATGCATTATATGATCAAAGGAACATTTTCTTAATCTCTAATCTTGTTATAAAATGTCAAAAATATTTTATATATTTTTGAAAAATATTTTTGGTATTAAATAAATATGTTTAATCTATTATAAATATATGAATTCAAATTTTCAACCAAAAATGACAAAAATGTTCCAGAAAAACCTTCCCCATAAAAGGACAAAACTGGGCAACGTTCACCAGGGGCGGCCCCCTTAAAATTAAGGGACCGGCCCCCTATTTAAGGGGACCGCCCCGCTCCAGTAGGTGCCCAGTTTTTGCCTATAAATACTGGTTCATCCCTGGCATTTTTCCTCACCTTTTGCACCTCAAACTTTCTGCTCTAATTCTCTTCTTATCTTTGTAAATACTTTCTAAAATCCTTTGATCATATTCTCTTAAACATTGGTTTCCAAGTGATCCAAGCTTCCACCATCAAAGTGCAAAAGAAGAATACTTCTATCCTTCAAGACAAGAAGTATTATAACTTGGTGTATCTCCTTCATCCAAGTTGTTAGTGTGTCATAATTGTAAATCATTCATTCATTTGTATATGTTGTGAATACTTGTTAGATAAGTGTGAGCATAGTTGGGTAGGCTAGATTAGTGTGTAAGTTGTGAAGTTGTGAAGAAGTGAAGGTGTGTAAGTAGTGAAGGTGTGAAGAAGTAGAAGAGTATATAAGTAGTGCTAGGTTGTGAAGAAGTTGTGAAAGCCGTAGTGAAGAAGTCGTGTAGAAGTCGTGAAGAAGGTGTGAAGCCGTCGTGAAGAAGTTGTGAAGCCGGTGTGAAGAAGTTGTAAATAAGTTGTGAAGAAGTTGTGTAATACTTGTGAGATTGGTTCTAGCTACGATTAGAACTCGACATCTAGCTTTGTGTCGTTAAACCTGTGTAAGAGAAAGTTGTGTAAGGTTTTCTCCGCCATAAGGGAGCTTGTTGACATAGTGAAGAAAACTCTCGAGTTAGGTGCTCGGGGAGTGGAGTAGGGCAAGGAAGGTGTCCTTGTAGCCGAACCACTATAAATCCTTTGTCTCTCGGTTAGATCTTTCCATCTCTATCTTTCATTTCATTTCATTACTTTACTTGCATTGTTAATTTAGATCTACTTATATTTGTTCATATTGTTCAAGAGTTGAGTTCACATAAATTCGAATCTAAGTTTTTAAAAGTAAACAAAGTTTTCATAATAAAAATTAAAAAGACGTAAAACTATTCAACCCCCCCCCCCCTTCTAGTTTTCCACAGATTCCGATATCCATGTACCAAATGCCACTTATCACTTCAATAATTATTCCCCAATTCACATTACCCCATACTAAACACACCCTTAATCTTTAAAAATTTAAAAATAAGTAATGTTTAATCACAAAATACCCTTTTAAAATATAAATTTCAATCTTTTATATACTTTCCTTCATGAAAATGTTTTATTTTTTTTTAAATAGTTGTTTCAAAAATAGTTTTTATTTCTAAAATTCGAGTTCTTTTAAAATTACATGATCTTTACCAATTTTTTTTTTTACAAATTCATCACAATCATGTTCTCGATCCCGATCAATATTGCAATCTCAATTTGTTAAAGTGGAACTGATTTAATGTTGTTGTCATCTCGGATGATGATGAAAGGTTACCAACATCAATTGCTAAACGTTACACGAAACAATTAACCACAATATCTCAACTATAAAGATTTCTCGCTATAAAATCTCGTCGTTATGCATGTAGATACGCTTAATACAACTGAATTTATATAAATCACTTGGTTTAAGGCTTTAAGCATTCTTTATTGAGAAGTGATTTGAACACTATTTAATTTGATTTGCACACTAAATTGTGCAAACAGATTAAAGTATATTGTAGACAATATACAACTATTAATTATCAATCAAAAATATAAATGTGTAAATCAATTCCTTTCTTTCTCGGCTGATTTATTTGATCTCATCAAAGATGTTTAATAGAAAACATAATTTATTCTAATGATTAATTAGACAAGTGATAAAGATAGTTTTTTATGGCTTTTTGATTCACTTTCTTAACAAGGATGAGAATGTATTATGTTTGAGTGGAAGAAAAAGCATTACAAGGTTTGTGAACGAAGCGTCCAAATGGTGATTGTAATTGTGATCTGCTTTTTGGTCTTAGGTTCGTCGTATTATGATTTCTAATCGGCTGAGTTCGTTTTGTGAGTAATGTACCATTAGGCATTACTAATATATACATTTTAATTACCATTAATATAAGTTCAAAAAAAAATTACCATTAATATTTTATATAATATTTTTTTTAAAGGCTGGAATATTATTAGAAAGCTCCAGGAAGGAGACAAGCAACAAAACAGAAACTGAAAAAGAACCACAAGCAAAACAGAAAGGACCAAGGATACAAAAAATTACACGGAATTACAAAAAGAGCTCAAAAGGCTTGGACGTCCAACAAGCCCAGTTCACCTTCTTCTTAGCAACGATACGGGAAGAGATCCAAAGATGGGGAAGACGTTGGATACTTGGGAAAACATCCTCCTCTTTTCACTTATCAATCATGTCGATCGGAGCAAAAACAACACGGTTCCTCCAATTCCAAAGGATCCAAAGAGCGATTTGGAAGACACCACGAAGAACCTTTGCGAGAGAAGCGTCTCCAATAACATGGAGGTTCCCACTAGCCACCTCACTAATAGAGAAGGACGGAAACAAGACTGGAGAGTCAAGATTCCACCTACTCCAAACTTTTCTCCAAACCGATGAAACGCAAGAGCAAGAAATGAGCACGTTGTTGACATCTTCATCATTTGTATCCCAGAAACGACATCTCACAGAGGCCATGTGAATACCCCTTTGCACCAGGTTAACATGCGTGGCTAAACGGTTTAGGGAAGCTCTCCAAACACCTACGTTAACCTTTCTAGGAGTCCAAGATTTCCATAGATGATGAACACCTAACCCATGAATATGGAGGGACAAGTTTTGTATAATCTTAGATAGGGAACTAACTTTAAACAGGCCCGAAGGGTCATACTTCCACAACCACTAATCACAGCCGAGAAGGGATAGAGAGGTGTTACCAATAAGAGAGATCAAAGAAGAAAGATCATCATTAGCCCTGCCACGAGGCGTTAATCTCCCGTCCCAAACGCCCCCAGACATCATTAACCAAACCCCATCTATCAGATACTTTACACTCTTTATTATTCTCAAGTGTATAAAGTCTAGGAAAGTTCTCCTTGAGAGTCAAACCACTGCCACACCACAGATCGTGCCAAAAGGAGGTATTATCCCCAGATACCACTTTACGAACAAAAGAGCTGTTAAAGTTGGGGTCAATAGCCTCAATGGACCTAATGGCTTTGAGAATATCCATCCAAGTACCATTTCTACCAAGAGGGTTGCTGGTCGAATTAAAGCCCCCATCATCGCCATAAAAGTCTTTAATGACAGATCGCCAAAGAGCATGCTTTTCGGTCAGGTACCTCCACTTCCATTTTCCTAAAAGGCCGAGGTTTTTTTAGAGAAGACAACCCACTCCAAGGCCACCAAACTTGGGATCTAAAAGAATAGATTTCCATTTAACCCAACTAATCGCCCTAAAAAATCTGCATCTAATGGATTCGAGAATGTTGATGACCTTTAGGGGAGCTTTGAAAAGCGACATATAATAAATGGGGAGGCTACCTAAAACGGACTTAACGAGGGTAAGCCTCCCACCAATCGACAAGGTTCTAGCTTTCCATGAGGATAATCGATCTCTAAAACGATCTATAACAATATTCCAACCATCACAATTACGCATTTTTTTACCCACAGGAATCCCAAGATAGATAAAAGGGAGCTGATCACAAGCACATCCAAGCGAGGTAGCAACCGCCTCGATATCAGAGGAGGCGATACCTACACCAAACAACCTGCTCTTATCCAAATTGACTTTAAGACCCGAGCTCATCTCGAAACAGTTAAGAATCCGGATGAGGTTAGAGGCATTAAGTCTAGACCACTCACCAAAAAAGAGTGCATCATCGGCAAACTGCAATAAAGATACATTCGCCCCACTCTCCGCAAGGAAGACGCATTTATAAATACCTTTATTACAAGCCTTCACAAAGGTGACTTGAAGGGCCTCAGCAACAAGAAGGAAGAAGAACGGAGATAGCAGATCACCTTGTATAAGGCCGCGTTCCATTTTGAACTCTTTAGTCAGAGAACCGTTAATAAGGACCGAGATAGAGGCCAAAGAAAGACAGGAAGCAATCCATTTCCTCCACTTGGCTCTAAAACCCATTTGCCTCATAATATTCAGAAGAACGTCCCAATTGACACTATCGAAGGCTTTTTTGAAGTCCAACTTAAAGAGCAAGAGTTTATGATCTTCCAATCAGGCCATTCTAATGATTTCATTCGCTACAAGGCAACCATTAAGGATTTGTCTACCACCAATGAAGGATAATTGATTAGGGCCTATAATGGAACCGATTACACTAGCAAGCCTAAAGGTAAGGAGTTTATCAAAAAATTTCGTATATACAACCAATAAGGCTGATAACATCAAATAGTCCTGATATTTTAGTGTCAATTTCCCTCTAATATGCTCATCATTTGTATTGTTTTACTTGAATTTATACTCTTATTTCTTAATATATCATTTTCAGGTCATTAATGAGCATAGGAACAAAGGGACGCGGATTTGAAAGATTATTATAGTTAATATATAAGAGTATGCTGAATAGACAGAGGTTACGACGTAGTTCCAATCTCTACTTACGCCGTAACTATGATTTACACTAAAAGACCTAAGTCAACGCAGTTCAAGGTTACATCGTAACTTCTCAACATAGTTACGTCGTATATATTTCCAGACTTGGAAGAATTTAATGGTCAAGATATTTACGTCGTAACCCATTTTCAAGGTTACGACGTAAAAGTGATGAAATTCACTACGAGAGTTTTACGGTTGTAACCCATTCTCAAGGTTACGCCATAAATATTTTACTATAGATAAGATCGTTTGAGATACGATGGTTACGACGTAACCAATTCCTAGGGTTATGTCGTAACTTTAACGAGGCTATAAATACAAGCCCTAATTTTGCATTTTTATGATCACTTCCCAACACACAACACCAAGGGACGTAAAGGGCTTCCAGAGAGAAGATTTTCAGCAGCATGCGGAGCATTTTCCAAGGGAGACTTCACGCTATTACTGCATAAGTTTTAGTATTTTGTTTCAAACATTTGTATTTAATTCAATGTCTTTCAATTCGTTATGATCTTTAACATTGAATTTTCTGCATTATTTAATATGATTGACTAAACACCTTTGGTGTTAGCCTAGTTATGAAATTGTTATTGCCATGATTTAGTTTTCTCGTTTTCTTATCACTTTATGTGTATATTTTCTTTGCTTATTCGTTGACACCCTTGTTTCGGTAGTGTTAATGTTTGGTAGTATCTATAAAGCTAGGAGAATTGACCATCGGACCCTAGATGAGTAGGTTGCGAGGAGGGGTAAGAATTGACCATAGGACTACCACTTTCTTGTGTGCGAAATGACCATAGGATCACCTACCAAACGGAGATACTTAAGAAGTTAGGGGAAACCTAAGTTCAGAGATGCCGGGTTTCATAAGAATAGGTCTAGATTGTAGCTGGTGCTTAATGACTTAGCCTAGATCACCCACGAACTCTGTCGGTATTATGATGATGGAATAGGAATCTATGTTACATAGGCTAGACGAATTTACCCGAAGAGTCTAGTGACATTTACCCCCACATGAAGCGGTAGAAAGCATTAATAAAAAGACTTAATTATGGCGTAACAAGATTAGTAATTAGGCTAGCAAATTTCTCCCTACTGATTTTTTTTATTTCATTTCATATCATTAGTTTAATATTTATCTATTCAAAACCCCCTTTAAAATAAGTGACATTAGACTTAAATTAGAATCCACACTCATAGCTCTTGGGACGAACTCAGCTTTATCAATTACTACACTACACACGACCGGGTATACTGCCCGTTAGTGCATAGGTAGACCTTTGGTAGACGAGTAATTATAAATATTAAAACTTGGTCTAAAATCCAGCATCAAGTTTTTGGCGCCGCTGCCGGCGAGCTATTTTAGGATTTTATTTATGTTTTGTATTTTTTATCTAATTTTCATTTTGCTTTTAGGTAGGCTTCATGGCTTTAATGATCAACGATTATTTAACATATACACGTGCGGAACCAGGGGTCTTTAGACCTGTTCTTGAAGGAAGTATAAAATTCGAATTCTGGGGACTGTGTTTGGACGAATTAAAGAGCTGCAGTTTTTTCAGGAATAATTATGAAGAAGCTCACGAACACATTTTTAGGGTCGGCGAAATTATCGATTTATTTCACACCCCAGAAGTATCAAAAGACCAAGTTATGATAATGGCATTCCCTTTTACCTTAAAGGGAAGAGCTAGGGCATGGATGAAAAAGTTACCTTCTGGATCTATAACAACATTATGGAGTTCTTTAAAAAGGGCCTTCTTGAAAGAATATTGAACTCAATCAAAGATAATACAAAAATTAGAGGCAATCAGAAGGTTTCAAAAAAATATTGGGGAATCTTTGTATTCAGCTTGGGAAAGGTTTGAGGAAGCACTTTTCAGATGCCCCGAAAATAAACTTAACAAACTCGAGCAACTGCAAATATTTTACAATGGATAAAAAGCTTAAAGTCTATTAAGTCTCCTAGAATCTACAAGCCGCAATTCACGCAATAAATACAATGAGAAAAACCGCTAGTGCACTCTAGGGTTGCGTTTTATAAGATCAATAACTAGGTTTCATTAGATCTAAGCAAACACAAATAAATATAGCCTAGCATGTTAAAGTGAAGAACATAAAAGCATAAAATCAAACAACACATAGACATATTGAATGATTAAAGATGAATTACTTATCTTCAATAGAACATGGATAAAAAGGCTGTAAAAATCCTTACAAAAGCTGAAAATTCGTCTAGGGTTTCACCTTCCTAAATGTTACTTCAAGATGTTACAATGAATGAGAAAAAATACGAAAATATATATAGGGATACACTTGTGACGGCGTCACTTGCAAATTGTGACGCCGTCAGCCTGCCGCCATTTAGGGTTTCGTCCTGTTGAATCGCCGTTGTGTCTTCTGACGCCGTCGGGACATGTGACGCCATCTCTTTATAAATTATTTGAGCCGTCGCTTGTTAATCTTTCACAGAATTTTGATCTTTGAAGTGACGGCGTCACTTTGTAAAGTGTGACGCCGTCATATCTCCTCATCTGACAGATTTGCGACTTGGTCGTTTTTCTTCGTTTCTTCGTCCAAAATAGCCATAAATGTGCCGGTTTTCATATGTTTCATCCCAAGTACCTAAAATGAAAAAAGAAATGATTTATGGCAATATTTGATCAAATATATACGACTTTAGGGCTTAAATGACCCCCTTAAAAAGGTACCAAATAAATCCTTATCAATAAGCTTGATCATCATTGTAGAAAACTAGAAGGGGGGGTTGAATAGTTTTACCGATTAAAATCACTTATTAAAACTTATAGAAAGACTTATGTCAATCTAGTTTTGACGTGTTGGATGTTGATAGAAATAAAAGCATATAAACTAAACTAGGAGATAGAGTTATGTTAGGAACACGTTTTTTATTGAAAGTCAAGTCTTTGTCATTGTATCAAAAATGGTTGCTAAGGGTTATACGTTTGTAATAGGGTGCGGTCCATAAGTAACCCATGGGCCGCCCATTTTAGTAAAATATCTTCTAGAATGTTTAGGGGAAATGATGCCCTAAATGTTTGCCTATAAATAGAAGGCAAGGGTGGTCATTTCCTTTGTTGGTTTTCATTCTCTTGCGTAAGCTCTGTCTGAATGATTAGTGAATGTGAATCATCCACCTTTCTTTCTTCTTAAATCTCTTCTCTATCAATCTCTCTTCTCTCGTATTTAATTTACTTATTGTTAATCTCTTTCGTAGCTTATAGAGTAGTTGTTATCGTGGCTTATCTAGTTGAGTAGATTGTGTTTTTACGTTAATTACTAGGACCTACAAGTGGTATCATTCGCCTAAGGATAGTTATCGTGTGTGTTTAAGAGTAGATTAAATCGTCATTAAGTTTGGTTTTGTCATTTACGTTTGGATTTTTGAGTTTTTTTGTTCGAAGTTGAGTTGAAAACAAGTGTTCTAAACGTTGCTAATTGTAGATCTTCACCAAATCTTAGTTTTTCACCTTCAAAGTTGCAAAAATCTTAGTATTTACGTAACTTTATTCGTTAAAATCCATAATTATCGACTAATCATCATCAATAAAAGTCCTAGACGAAATTCAAAAAAAGTCGGTGAAAAGAGGGTTTTTCGGAATTGGCGAAAAGAGGGTTTTTCGGAATTGGATCAGAAAAGGGTTTCTCGCAAATCACAAGAATTTTCGGAATTGGTACTCGGTATTTTCCGTGCTTGTATAAGTTTGTGAAAATACTTCGACTTGGCATTTATTCTCATCTCTTGTATAAGATTTGAGAAAGTGATCGAAATTGTAATTTTGATAATCTTTCGAAATTGTAATTTTGATATCGCAATTCTGATTAACTTATCGAAATTGCTTTTTTATATTGCAATTCAGATAACTTATCGCAATTGCTAAGTTCTTTCGCAAATTAGATAGTTTATCGTAATTTTCAATTCTCTTTCGCAAATTGTTGGAGTTTTTCAAAATTCTCAGTTCTTTCGCAATTGGACGTTTCTCACGCAATTGGACGTTTCTCTCACAATTGGACGTTTCTTTCGAAATTCGCGGAATTTTTCGCAATTGGCAGTGTGAACAGTGTTTTTCACAATTGGAGTGAACAGTAAAATTTCTTCGACATTGGACAAAAAAATCTCAATTAACCAAAACCAAATCTCATAACTCATAACACACATTTTAATTATCTTAACGATCAACAAAAACACAAGAATGTCTCAACCACCACATTACAATTACTACTTCAATCAACAACAGCAATATCCACAGCAACCATATCATCAGCAACAACAACAATTTCATCCTCAATATCAACAACAACATGTTTTTGTGCAACAACATCAGTTTTTCCCTCAACAATCAGTACCTCAGCAATAAATCCTTCCACAAACTCAAATGCAGATGCAAAACTACCAACCTTCATCAAGAGAACCTCATTGGTTTACAAAAATGTGTGAAGCTATCAGTAGTAAGCAATCCAGGCATGAAGCAGGATCGTTTGAAACTCCACCAATGCTGACTCCTGGAAACTATGTGCAATGGTCTAGCCGGTTTCTTCGATTTGTTGAACTAAGGAAACCTCATGGTCAATACCTCAAAAAGGTCATAATAGAAGGACCTTGTCCACTTCCTTCAACATTGGTTCCGGGTGATCCAACTGCTATACCTCCACGGGATGACACTACAACTCCCATTCCATCATCTCAATATTCCACTGAACAAATTCTTCAGCAAGAAGCCAATGAGATGGCCATGGCTTACATACTCCAGGGAATTCCTAACCCAATCTTCAGGAGTATTAATGCTCAGAAAATAGCCAAGGACATGTGGGAGCATGTACATCTTCTTATGGAAGGCACAGAATTGAACCAAGAGGATTTGGAATCGAAACTCTACATGGAATACACTAACTTCATGATTGAACCTGGGGAATCTTTGGAATCATACTATCACCGCTTCACCAATATCATCAATGATCTGGAACGTCACAACATTCCTCTACCAAAGATTGCTATCAATTCAAAGTTTCTCGGTTGTCTTGGACCAGACTGGCAGAAATATGTAACATTTGTCAGACAAGCCAAAAATATCAATCAAGTAACCTATGGTCTGTTGTATGATTATCTCAAGCAACATCAATCTGAGGTAGACAAGGACATTGCAGCAAGAGGAGGTTACTCACTAGCACCAACTCCAAACTCTCTTGCTCTGATAGCTCAGTCACACTTTCCACCCTCAAATCAAGAATTTGTTCCAACACCGTCTCAATCAAGTTTCCAACCACAACCAATCAATCAGATTGTTCTTTATGAAGCACCATCTCAAAATTCTGATCACCAACTGGTCCCATACAACAATACCGACTCCATGTTCTATTCCAATGCTGATTATGATGAAGAAGATGATGTGTTCAACTCTCTCAATGAAGGATTTGCATTAATTGCAAGAGCATTCAACAAGTTCTCTAACAACTCAAATAACCGTCTTCGTTCTTCATCAAACACCAGGAACCAAGCAGTCGTAAATGATGGTCGAGTTGAGATTCAGAATCGGTCTTCTGGTAGATTTAGGTCTGGAAACATGGGAAATTATGGTACAAGGTTTAACTCAGGTGGACAGAGGTTCAACATAGCTGGGGCAGTGGAAATAATCTGGGGAATGCACAAAGGGGAATTCCGAATGTTGGCAATAACAGAAGAGGAATTGCAAATACGTCAATCGCTTGTTACAATTGTGGAGGAAGTGGTCATATGGCAAATGCTTGCCCTAAACCAAGAACTATGGGCAGTGCATACCATAAGGAAGCTCTTCTCCTCGCACTCAAAGATGAAAAGGCCGGTGGATCTATGACTGGGAAAGAACAAAGTTTCATGGCCAATGCTGAATCTAATGATGAGATGGAAGATTTGGAAGCAAATGCTGCAGTGATGCTCATGGCCAACATGCAGGAAATTAATGTAAACGAGATAGGCCCGGTATATGATACCGATGGCTTATCTCAGGTACTTGAATCAGAATGCCTTATTCATGAGATTGCTTCACCATCTGCATCTTCATCTTCACAAGAAAATCTTGTTCAAAATGATTCATCATTCCCGTCTCAAGAAGATGATCAAATAAACACTATTGTTTCATTCGATGATGATAACACCAATGTTTCATTTGATGATCCTATTGATGATGATAATCATGATCATCTTAAACAACATGATCTTATGCCTGATCAAGATCCAGAGATTATGACCTTATTGCTGACCACCCAATCACAATTGAATGCACAAAAGTCACAGATTGACAAATGCAATGAGATTAACCAGAACTTAAAAGCCAAAATTGCAATGTTAACAAAGGACAATGAGTGCTATAAAATACAACTTTCAAGTTATGAAAAACAAGCACAAAGTGAGAAAGGCTTTGAGGTTGCATTCCAAAAGACATACGTTCAGGTCAAGGATTTAGAGCATCAAGTTCGTGAGCTACCTGTTTCCAAGGCTGATTTGCTTTCTCAAAAAGAAAAGGAGCAATTTGAATTCAAAAAACAAATTGACACTTTAAATTCTAAGTTGTTAAAAACTCAATCAGAGCTTTAAACATCTCAAAAGGATCTTCTTGAAGAAAAGCAAGCCACTAGGAAACGAGTTAACTCATATCTTGAGGAGATTGTGGACTTGGAATCCAAGCTCAAAGAATTTCAGAATGTTGTATATAAAACGGGTAATTCAGTGACACAAATTCAAAGACTAACTGTAAAACCGAGTCCTAAAGGATTTGGATTTGCAATTAGCTGTGACCAACCACGTTTTTTACAAAAAGCACTCAAAGATAATCCTAAGTTATACAATGCAGAATTTCTGTTTGATGATACTTTTCAACGTGTTGTTGTGTTTAGTAATGATGAAGAAACTGAATATCTTGAACATAAGATTGAGAGTCGATCAAAGTCAGACAAAGATTTTTCAAGAGTTCCATATGATTATTCAGCAAGACCTCACATCAGTAAATCTTTTGTTCCTCCAAAGGACAAACCAGAACAAACACTGTCTATAACTGAAAAAAAATCCCTCTTCTGAAGTTGCTCCTGTTACACAAATCGATGGTCCAAACGCTACTGTAGATCCACAAATGCCTCAACAATGTCGAATTCTTCGATATTTTAAGACATTTATGGATGACATTAAAATTTTGGAACAAGTGATAGAATTTAATTCTGAAATCAAAATGTCTTCTTTATTTTCTCCTGCTGAGAAAGAAAAGAGAGAAATTTTTCAGAAACAATTCTTACCACATGTTAAACACCTGAGACTTTGTGCAATAATGTGGGAACAGGAACTACAGACTGAAGTTGGATCAATGATGAGTATTTTTAAAGCTAAAGATGACAAAATTGCAAAACAAAAGTGTCAAAAGAAAGCTTTAGAAAAAGAGGTTGATCGACTCTTGGAACGTGTTTTGTGTGATGATGTGATTTCAGTGATTATGAATTCTATTTTTGAATCTTGTCATGCCTTGCTTGTGGATGATCATGCTGTGAATGTTGAAATGTTGCAAATTGAGATTGATAATTTGGTAAAAGAGAATGAGAGTCTTAGACAGATCAACTTTGATGTGGAAAACAAGTGTGAAAAAGAAATTTTCAAACTTAACAAAAGACTGGAATGGTGTCAAAATCAAAGTGCTGAGTTTGAGTTAAAGTACAAAAATCTAAAAGAGTCCTTGTCATTCCAAAATAGTCATGCTTCAAAAAGTCAGAATAAAAATGAAATAGATGTCTTGCGACATAAACTGTTTGAATATGAGAAAGACATAGATGAAGTTTCTCAAAACAGAAATGACACTGTCCGGTTAAACAGAATTTTGGATTCAAAAAATCAAGAACTCCAACACATCATTGTTGACTTGAAAAAGAAACTCAGAGTTTTAGAGAAAGGAAAAGCTGTAATTGACCCAAGAATGTACTCAGTAGACAAGCCAACTAAGCAAGCATCAAATCAAACCACTAATGTGAGCACTTCCACTTCCACAGGACTAGGAAACAACTCTAAGGATAGCAGATCAAGAAACACCAAGAGACAAAGGAAGTTTAGAATCTGGCGCCCTAAGAGTGGACTATCTAAGACTGACGAAGTAGTAGTTAATGTTAGCCGTTTGAATAAAAAGCATGATATGTCAGAAGTAGAATCACACTTGTCTAAGTCTAGTTCTATAGATGATGTAATGAATGCTAAATCGTTGAATGTTATGAATGATATTATGGTTGATGCTAGTTGTGTATTTTTTCATGCTAGTATATTATCTGGAAATCATGAGAAATGTGTTGCTAAAACTCTGTTGAATCGCAAAAAGAAACGATGCTAGTATATCACATCGAAATTAGCAGGGTTTATTACGTTGAAGGCCTAGGTCACAATCTCTTCTCAGTAGGACAATTTTGTGATGGTGATTTGGAGGTAGCATTCAGAGAGAAAACTTGTTTTATTCGGGATCTTCAAGGAAATGATCTGATGAAAGGAAAACGTGGCACCAGTCTATATACCATTTCTTTTGAAGGCATGACAGCTTCCTCTCCCATATGCTTACTTTCAAAGGCACATCCCACAAAGGCCTGGCTATGGCACAAACGGATGTCTCATTTGAACTTCAAGACGATGACCGATCTTGCTAAGAAAAAGTTGGTCGACGGTCTTCCCAAATTCAGATATGCCAAAGATCACTTGTGTCCTGCTTGCGAACAAGGAAAGAGTCATCATGCCCACTTTCCTCCAAAAGGAGATCACAGCACAGATCATGTCCTACAACTGCTTCATATGGATTTGTGTGGTCCTATGCGTGTTCAAACCATCAACGGGAAACGGTACATCTTGGTAATAGTGGATGATTACTCGAGGTGTACTTGGGTCTACTTTCTTCGTACCAAAGACCAAGCCCCTTCGATGATCATTACTTTTCTCACAAAGATTCAAGTTCAGGTTCGAAACACCGTAAGAATCATCAGAACAGACAATGGCACTGAATTCAAGAATCAAACTCTTCGGGAGTTCACTGAGAAAAATGGTATTGTTCATCAAACGTCAATTGCTCGCACCCCTGAACAAAATGGAGTAGTCGAAAGACGCAACCGTACATTAGTGGAGGAAGCAAGAACTATGTTGATTAATGCCCAATTACCAGACTACCTATGGGCTGAAGCTGTCTCAACTGCTCGTTATACCCAGAACCAATGCATGATCACCAAACGCCATGACAAAACACCATATGAGCTTATTCATGGTCGAAAACCAAATATCAATTACTTTCATGTCTTTGGAGCTCTCTGTTATCCAAAGAATGATCGTGATGATCTTGGAAAACTGAAAGCCAAAGCAGAAATAGGAGTATTTGTTGGCTATTGTGAGAATTCAAAAGGATTCAGAATTTGGAATCGCCGTACTCGGGAAATTCAAGAGACAATCCATGCTAATTTTGATGAGCTCACAGATATGGCTTCTGAGCAAAACAGCTTAGAACCCGCACACAACCGTCTCAACTTTCCTGAATCTTCAGCTGAAACATTACCGTTCAACAGAAAGGATATAGAAGATTTGTTTGCTCCTCTGTTCGATGACTCTCTAGTTAATCGTGCCTCTGTTGTATCCACCAATTCCGCTGCTCAAACCGTAAACAATCAAGCACCTGATACACCAGCAACTACTTCCACAGCAGTTGCTGACGAAGCACCTCAACCAGAACCATCATCGTCAGTAGATCAAACACCTTCCACTTCTACACCCACAGCTGAAGATTCCTCCCACAACTCTGTTGAAGTCCCCATACCAACAGGTTATGACGGAGATGCATTCTTTAATCCATTTGCACCTGCACCAACCATTCCTGATATTGTAGAGTCGTCGACACGCAACTTGGAGCCGTCAAACCTGCACCATAATTATCAACACTATCCATCCACTCATAAATGGACAAAGGACCATCCCTTAGTAAACATCATTGGTAATCCAGAAAACCCAGTCATGACAAGACAAAGACTCCATACAGACGGTGAAACCTGCATTTATGCACTCACCGTTTGTCAAGCCGAACCCAAAAACATTAAGGAAGCCCTTACCTATGACAACTGGATTGAATCCATGCAAGAGGAATTGGAACAATTCAAGCGGTTAGAAGTTTGGGAACTGGTAGAGAGACCAGATGGGGTTTATGTCATTGGATTGAAATGGATCTAGAAAAACAAGTTAGATGCAGATGGTAATATCATTCGTAACAAGTCCCGGCTAGTCGCAAAAGGATTTAGTCAAGAAGAGGGAATCGACTTCGAAGAATCGTTTGCTCCAGTCGTAAGGCTTGAGGCTGTTCGCATGTTCCTGGCTTACGCGGCTCACAAGAACATTACTATCTACCAAATGGATGTGAAGACTGCATTTCTCAATGGCCAACTCCGAGAAGAGGTGTATGTTTCTCAACCAGAAGGCTTCGTGGACCAAGAACATCCGACTCATGTATATCGGCTAAAGAAAGCCCTTTACGGCCTTAAACAAGCCCCAAGGGCCTGGTACGACAAGTTATCTGCTTTCTTACTTGCAAACCATTTTACTAAAGGAACTGTGGACCCGACTTTGTTTACACAAAAACACGGGGAGGACATTCTCATCGTACAAATTTATGTAGATGATATTATTTTTGGATCAACTCATAAAAAGTACTCAAATGCTTTCGCAAAACTAATGAAAAATAACTTTGAGATGTCCATGATGGGTGAACTGAAGTTCTTCTTAGGACTGCAAGTTCATCAATCACCCCGTGGTATATTCCTTAGTCAGTCCAATTATGCTCAGGAAATCCTGAAAAAGTATGGTATGACCAGCTGTGACACCTATAACACCCCTATGTCTTCCTCATCCCCGAAGCTAGATGCTGACATACATAGGACACCCATTGATCCTACAAAGTATCGTAGTATGATTGGGTCGATCATGTATCTCACAGCTAGCAGACCGGATGTTGTATTTGCCACGTACCTTTGCTCCCGATATCAGTCAAGACCAACTGAGCGGCATTTGTCAACCGTTAAACGAATCCTTAGATACATAAAGGGAACCATTAATTTGGGGATCTGGTATCCAAAGGATTCTAGATTTGAACTTGTTGCATTTTCAGACGCTGACCATGCAGGGTGCTTAGACACACGAAAAAGTACATCAGGGGGAGTATAGTTTTTGGGTGACAAGCTCGTCTCTTGGTAATCAAAGAAGCAAGACTGCACATCACTGTCGTCTACAGAATCGGAATACGTCGCCATGTCAGCATGCTGCGCTCAAGTCATTTGGATGCGATCCCAGCTGATGGACTATGGATACGTCTTCAACAAGATTCCTATGTACTGTGATTCCAAGAGTGCCATCGCTATTTCCTGCAACACGGTCCAACATTCCAAGTCCAAGCACATTGCTCTACGCTATCACTTTATCAAGAAACATGTGGAAATGGGTACTGTTGAATTATATTTTGTGGGTACTGAACACCAGTTGGCAGACTTGTTCACCAAAGCCTTGCCCCATACAAGATTTGTGGAACTTGTTCACCAAATTGGTATGAGATGTTTGACTCCAGAAGACTTGAACAATTTTCTTACTCAAAATTAAACGGAGTCATACATCAAACTATCTTTGTAAATAATTATTGAAAAACACAAAAAGTTTTTCTATTTTTTCAAAAAAAAATGCAAGTACAAACCTTATCAACACCTTGTTCATTTTTCTTAACCGTCATTAATTATTTTCGAACAAGTGTTGAGGGGGAGACACAAATTTTTCAAAATTTGTACTTGCATCGTTTCTTCAACGGTGATTGCTTTGAACAAGTGTGGTGATAATCTAGGATTAAGAGTTATGTGCCAAATTTGCCAAGTAGAATACTTTATGTTAGAATGGTGCTATGGTAGGACGATAAGTGCAAAAGAAATGAAACATAAGGACTAGATGTGCAAAATTAGAAAAGAAAAATACAAAAGTGATAAAAGTTGGTGTGTATTTACTGCGATTCATCTAATTTACTGACAAACACATTCAATACATACAAACACCTAATCAACGGCCCTAATTGATCTGACCAATCCGTTCAAGATCCGTCATATCTGTGAGTGTTCGAATGCTTAACATGAGAATGTGAACAACGGTTCTTAAGGATTTCATGATCCAACGGTTGATTTTGTCTGTAATAGTTGTTTTATATTTAGGGTTTTACGAAAATTATGCATAATCGATTCTGTGTGTTTATGATAATTTTTTGTTGATGAATAATGGTTAATATGAACTCATAATCGTAACGCCTAACATGAATTATGCCCAGAAACTCGAATTATGAATGTTCTTGATTTAGGGTTTTAGCGTACGAATTGGGGAAAATCAATTGCAAGTGTTGTAGTATAATTAATATGTTGCAATGTTTTTGTTATGCTTCGAATTACATATCTATAGCCTTGGATTAAACCCAGAAACATCAAATCTGATTAATTGATTTTAAGGGTTTATGAAGAACACGTTTGCACTTTCAGTTTGATTCTTAGGATTGTGTGGTTAAAATTTGTTATAACTTGGTCAGAATGCTTAGGAACATCATAGGATTCTATTGTATCTAGCGTGATAACAAAAACTCAAGTGAATGAGTCGTACGTCTTCAAAGGGTATCGAAATTTCTTGTATAAGAAATTTTCAAAATTGCTTTCGCAAATGCCATTTGCTTTCGCTGCCATTTGCTTTCGCAAATGCCATTTCTTTCGCAATTGACAATTCCTTTCGCAATTAACAATACCTTTCGCAAATGATAGTCTCTTTCGCAAATGCCAAGTTCTTTCGTATTTGACAAATTTTTCCGCAATTGGCTAATTCTTTCGCAAATGATCATTTCTTACGCAATTGACATATTCTTTCGCAATTGTCAATTACCTTCGAAATTATCAGATTCTACAGAATTTATCAATTCCCTTAGGATTTGTCAAATGATATAGAAATTTGTCATTTCTAAAGAAATGATCATGTTCCAACTTGTGTCATAAATTTGAAATATCATGCTAAGTTAAGGATCTCATGTGAATCATTAAGTTTAAACTAATGCTAACCCACATGTATTCTGCAAATTGGTGTCAAATAATGTTTCAGATTTTTCACAATGTCTGCACCAGCACAACAACCACTACCCATGATCACTAAGGAAGAACTGTTTCCTCAAGGGTACAAGGCTAAGTATGGAAACAACAATGCAAGAGTGGTCTTAGACAACATCAAATGTGCTGAGCCAAGTTGCCAAATAGCCATTGAAATTTTCAGAAGACATGAATGCAACAGCATCTTGGAGAATTCAGATAATGTCCCAGAATTGTACATTCATCAAATGTGGAGTACCATTGACCTTGATGACTACAACAGATATTTCACATGCACTCTGGACAGAAAACAAGTCAAAGTCACACCTATACACCTACGCAAAGCCTTATCTCTACCAGATCCACCTGAACCATCAAACAAATTTTGGCCTGCACCATCAGAACAAGATACACTCAAGTTTCTTCTCGACATTGGTTATGATGAAAATCCCAATCTTCCACTCACAACAATTTCAAGCATCAATGCTAAATCAATTCCACAACTGTGGAGAGCCATTTACTACATTTTGGTTCGCTCGGTTTCAGGAAGAGATAGCGGACATGAGCACCCAAGATTTTCACATGTTCAACTCTTCTGGGGAATAGTTAACAAGAAAAATCTTGACTATGCTGCACTCATATGAAAAGATCTTGTGTTTCAGATAAGAGCCTATAAGAAACCATTAACAAGAATTCCATTCATCCGCTAAACAAAGATGTTGATCAGCTTTCTCATTGACGAGAACTCCGACATCTCTCCTCAACCTGAAGACAGGGAACTTCATGTGATAAGGATGGATAAGCCTATCAAGTCAGTCTATTTTCCTAAAGATAGTACTCACAAGCAAGGGTCAAGACTACCGGAAGAATTGTTGACTGAGGAAATCAAGGAGACAAAAGCCTTCAAAGACTATGACTATGCATACAGCAAAGGTCAGGTCGGGTTCTCTAAGCATCGTGAAGGAACGGGTTCTACAAAAACTCGTTCTAAAAGCAGTAGGACTGGGAGTGCCTCTAGTGCCTCAAAACAACCAATAAAACCACACCCCAGAACCCTCAAAAGATGAGTAAAGACTGATCCAAAGCCAAAAATGGAAGAAGGTGGGATTCATAATGAAGAAGGATCAGACTCAGAAGAAACTGAGTCAGAAGAGAAAATTGAGATGCAAGTAAATGAAGAAGAAGATATTCAGTGGGACGTAGATACTATCAAGGCAATGCAAGAGAGCAGAAAGACTACCAAGGAAGATGATGACAGAAGGGCACGGTTGAGGGTTGAGGAGCTTAGGAAATTGGAAGAAGCTAAATGAGCTGGAATATCAGGAACTGCTCAAGAAGTACCTCCGACACATATTGATCCGGTTAATCAACCCGGAGGGTCAGGAGGTGCTACAGAAGATATTCCAACACCATGTCCGGTTAATCAACCAAGCAGTGACAATGAAAAGGATAAGAAGGTTCTGACTGATGAGGAAATTCCTGATGAAATGCTGGAAAGTGATAAAGAGAAAGAAGGAGTAAATCTTGATGAACCAATTGATTGGTTATCTGAGGATGAACGGGACATTCTTGGGGATAAATATATTGAAGCTGCCAAAGAACTGGAAACTAAGCACAAGGCAGAACAAGAACAGAAAGAGGAGGCAGAAAGGCTAGCAAAGGAGACAGAAGAGGAAGTTGAAGAGGCGGAAACAGAAGTAGACAATTATATCAAAACCCCCTCCCCACCTCATCTTTCTTTCACTTCTCATGAGGAATCACAATCAAAGGCTCAAACTTCTCCTAAACCCACAACTCCTCCCACATCCCCACCTAACACTCCACCACTTCCTCCTAATTCACCACCAAAGGAATCTACTCCTCTGGTCTCACCTCCTAAATCACCAACTCCTCTTAAGGATCCTACCCCTCCAAACTCACCTAATGCATCACATCATTCCAAATCATCTTCTCGATCATCATCACCACCCAAACATCTTCAAGAAAATCTAAAGCATCAACGGCTAAAACTCTCAAGAATATCATCGAGGGAAAGTATCTAAAGAAGATTGCTCGAGTTACAAGGGTTGAAGTCATTTCTCCTGCTGCAAAGAAGTTGGAAAAGGCAACTAAACTTGCACAAGCAAAGAAAGACAGACAAGTCAGTAAGCAATTAACCGCGATGCAGAATTTGGTCAAAGATCTGTCTATGCAAGTTGATGAGTTGCAGCAAACAAAGAAATTAATGGATGAATTCCTGGAAGACGATGTCAAAAAGAGACTGCTCAAGGAGGCCAAGGCAAACACGAAACATTACGTCAAGCAATATATACACGAGCTTGAGAAGAATATCACAGAACATATTGACTCACAACTCGAAGAAAAAGTTCAAGACATCGCTGCATCAACACATCAATAAAAACATCCTCTTGAATACACCGTTGAAGAACTTCAGGACGCCCTTCTCACCAAACTCATTGCAAAACCTTCCCTAACCTACACCGAAGTACCTATCATTGATGCCATTCGGGCTAATATGGAATCATGCAAGGTCGCAGCTGATAAGGGAAAACGTCCTCGTGACAATGACGACCAAGACCCTGAAACACAATCAAAGAGACACAAGGGTTCAGACAGTTCAGGTCCTCAATTCAAAAACCCAACTGGACCATCAACTACGACCACATCTCAACCAACAAAAGCTCCAGAATCTGGTCCAACTGCTACTGAGGATCAATTTGAGCACTTCACCACAGAAAACATGGACTTTCAACCACAAGATGATCAACCACAATCACCACCAAAGTCACCTCCAAAGTCAAAGCCTTCAAGTAGCAGGACATCTTCCAAACAAACCAATGTAGTCTCATGGCTTGATAATGATGATGACACAAATGACAATGAATGGTTTGATCAACTGGCAAGTGCTCAAATCCATGCAGATGAAGATTCTAAGATAGAATACAGTACGTTTGCAACCACACAACAAGTCAAACATACTCTGAACATCAAGAAGATGACTAAGAGAGAACTTCATCGGGTAAAGAATGATGCTTTTAATCTTCTCAAAGACAAATCTGCAGGCGCAGCTGAGCTAGAATATCACCTTGAAAACATTGCCCGAGCAATGTCAAGTGAGTTTGACTGGACGAATCCAGACATACTCAGGGTTGATGGCAGAGATAGTAAAAATCGTCCTTACATCATAGACTGGACCAAGCCACTTCCCGTGATTCGCAAACACCATTCAGAAATCATCCCTTTCCAATTCTTTTTCAACAATGATCTCGAACTTCTCAAACATGGAGCTTTAGGAAAAACAAAGTATGCAACCTCAATCACCTTCACTCCAGCAGAAAGCTACCTACTACCAGCCATTGAGGAACATGTCACTCACCAAGATTTTTTCATCAGACAACTAGTAAACTATGATCTAGATGCTGAACTAGGAATCTACCACTGTTTGAAAAACGAAGGACTTGGTACCGAAGTAAACTAGTCAACAAATCTTCGGATTCCGTATACAGTGACCTCCGGATTATGGCAGTGGTTAGTGTCAAGGGAGCAAAGAAGTATGACTACACATTCCTCTCTGAGATCAACGTCAGAAGACATGACAACAAACTCTACTCGTTCTCAGAAGCAGACTTCCCAGATCTAAATCTCAATGATATTGAAGACATGTATCTCATCAAAGTGCAAGGGAAGCTGCAACATCTCACTACCGATCTTCAATACGCCATCAGTACGGCTATCTGCCATTACATCAGAAGAACGATAATCAAAGAACGAGTAGAAGATCTACAACTAGGAGTAGAGAGTTATCAAAAGAAACTGAATCTCATTGAGCCTGTACTACATCCTGAAGATATCAGCCATGACGCTCAATACACCATGAAGAACCACCCAATCTTTGGTTTCGTCTACAAGAGTGCAATGACATCAAACTGCTTCATGTCATTTCACGAAATTCACAAGTTCTGCGATGATACGCTGAAAAACATTCGTGACGAGTTGGTTCATAGAGTTCGTGATTAAGAATTGGGAAAGACAAAGAGATGGAATAATGATCAGCTGAGGCAAGTGAAGCAGTTTATCTGGAATATCGAGAGAAGATTATACCGCAGAGATCAGATGTGGAGATTGGAAAGCTATGTTGGAGGTCGTCCACCTTTTGCAATCAGAACATTTCAGAGGCCGGATCCTGTCTTCACAACATTTCTAAAGGGAGCTTGATGTAAGAATTTGATATTCACAATTCATTATTCTTATTTGAAATTCTTACTTATATGATTGTGTCATTATGGCTTGTGCACACATAACAGTGCACAACCCGTACCTGTAGAGAAAGGACCCTGAAGTACGCTTCAGTGCCTCAATCCTAATCAAAGGAGCGAAAGCTTCTTTCTTATGAGTAGAATGAAACCTGAATGTTTTCTAAGTTTTTCAAACATTCTGCTCATAAGGACAAGTATTCCCTTGTCAAGGGGGAGTATTTGAAACCTAATCTTTGTTCAAAACAAAAGTTCTTGAAATTCTTCCCTAAAACTCAAAAACAGCATATTTTAATCATAAAGTTTTTCAAAAACATCATGAGTATGCTATTTTTGAGGGGGAGAATAAGTGATGATTAAAATATGATGTCTCAATGCTGGTATCTCACAAGTGCTCAAACTCAAAATTGACCCTCGAATTGACGATAGGAAAAGTTAGTAGTCGAAAGGACGTGTCTGAGTAGAATGTACCAATTTCGAGCGATTTTCCTTGAATGTGATCTGGACGGGTAATAATTTCAAGCCAGTTCACTGGTGATGTAAGCGTGTCTCGCGATGATCATGTTCATTGAAAATCAATCAATTCAAAAGTGCCAACTCTTCCCGGCATGTGCAAATTTCAATTAATTACATATGAGCACATGTTAAGGGGGAGTCTTTCTGAAAATCACAAAACTCTCAAAGTGTTAACAAAATATGTTTTCACAATCATAAACACTTTGAGAGATTTTCAAAAGGTTTGGTTATGGCAACAATAGGATAGTCATGGACTTATAAGGTGACTAAGGTTAGGGATAACCGTCCTATGATCCGCCAGAGCCGGAGGGATCTACCCAAGGACAACACCAATAGTTTAGAACTAGAAAGTCCTATGTATGATTGAAAAAGGAGATATGAAATGTAAGGAGAAAGAAGGGGTTGAAGAATTAAAAAGAAAAGAAAAGAAAAGGGTGAAAAGAAATAGACCTCCATTTGTTCAACCTTAGGGCAGACACCGGGTTCAATACATAATCTACTGGTTGACTGAGCATCACCGGTATTGAAGACAAAAGACGTCATGGACCCAGTGACGCACTGCACTAAACCTTCTAAGCTACTCAGGTGTCTCTCAAAAGACACTTGTTTCATTCTCACGGAGAACCCTTCATCATCTATTGACCTCTCACTACGAGATGTGTTGATATTGAAAAGGAAGCACTCTGCTTCACGCCTCCAACGACCAAATATGCACTTGAATTGAGTCTAGAGCCTTGAGATACATCAAAGATCTCTTAGGAACAATTAGTATTACACTGTTGTTCTACATCTTGGGCAGCAGGTGTAAAATTAAGAAGAGTCCTTCGCAGATCTTAGCAATCTGCCAAAATTCACAATTGTGATTCTCAGTGATAGAATGGAAATCCTGCCAGGATAACATCAAACAACCCTGACAGCAGGTCACTTCGGTAACTCCTTGTGGGTTACGCTTTTTGTTTGCTCCAAACGGTCTACAGTCGTGGGGTGATCTCCAGCGACTCACTGAATCGTGGGTGCACTTCGGTGTGTCCGTGTAAGCCCTTTCGGGGGTATCCGGTTCAGAACGGCCTGGGCAAGGATTAGAGAAAATCTTCACACTATGCTGTTGAAGATCTCGAAGTCTAAGCCTATAAGTGCCGGTTGGTTCGTGTTGCAGCTGCGGAGGAGGAGCTTGAAGACCTGGAGTTCAACCACTATCAAGACTCCATCATGCTCATATCCTGAAGATAAGTTCTTATAAAGACTCAGAAATATCAAAAGTTCAGAATATGTTAAAGAAAAGTCAAAGTTCAAACACTACAACCTTTCACAAGTTAAAGATTGAAGAAGTGAGAACAAGTTGAAGAACCAAAGTCAAAAGACATATGAGCATGATGGAAAAGACGAGAAGACGTTGGAGATTGGCAGATCAAGACAATACCATATCATATCATATCACATTTCAAGACAAGAACAAAGATTAAGAAAACGTCTGAAGCCCAAGAAGCAAAGACGACGTCGAGCAACCAAGATGACCAAGACTTAGGGGGAGATTGTTAGGAACACATTTTTTTATTGAAAGTCAAGTCTTTGTCATTGTATCGAAAATGGTTGCTAAGGGTTATACGTTTGTAATAGGGTGCGGTCCATAAGTAGCCCATTGGCCGCCCATTTTAGTAAAATATCTTCTAGAATGTTTAGGGGAAATGATGCCCTAAATGTTTGCCTATAAATAGAAGGCAATGGTGGTCATTTCCTTTGTTGGTTTTCATTCTCTTGCGTAAGCTCTGTCCGAATGTTTAGTGAATGTGAATCATCCGCCTTTCTTTCTTCTTAAATCTCTTGTCTATCAATCTCTCTTCTCTCGTATTTACTTTACTTATTGTTAATCTCTTTCGTAGCTTATAGAGTAGTTGTTATCGTGGCTTATCTAGTTGAGTAGATTGTGTTTTTACGTTAATTACTAGGACCTACAAGTTAGAGAGACACAACCACAACACAAGTATTTATAGTGGTTCGGCTACAAGGACACCTTCCTTGCCCTACTCCACTCCCCGAGTCGCCTACTCGAGAGTTCGTTATCACTTCACAACACAAACTCCTTTCACATGGCGGAGAAGCCTTCACAACGTCGCTTACACCTTATCCGGTACAAAGCTAGATACCGGGTCTTTCACACAAGGTAGACCAAACCTTCGTCGCCTACACTTTATCCGGTACAAGGCTAGATACCGGGTTCTTAGTACGGTAGACCAAACCAGCACACCCAATACAACTCGACTAAAGGATCCAACGTCCTTTTACATCTATCGACTCAACACATCTACAACACCCTTTGAGAAGAAAGAAATAACAAGAATCACTTATGTGATCTTGGAAGAGAATAATCAAAGCAACTCATATCACGAGATTGCACGTCTTCGAGAGGTTGTGATCTCGCCTTATGGAAGGAACCTAGAGAATCACAAAGAGAAACTACATAGAAAGATTCTTGGATCTGAGGTTAGAGAGTTTAAAGTATAGAGAGAAGTAAACTCTAAAAGGGGTGAGAGATAAGAGAGAAATGACTTACTATTTATAGGCAAAACTGCCTACTGTTCACCCGGTTCCACCGGAACCCTTCCCAGAGGATCCGGCTAGTGTAAACCGAGGGATCCGGGCAACTGGGTAAACCAGTCCGGATTTTGGGTTACAAACCGGGTTATGGGTTATGGGTTATGATCCATGGATAGATGATGTCATGCCTAATGTCAATGACATCTTGGGTCATGGGTCATGGACTTTGGGTTATGGGTTATGGACTTTGGGTCATGGGTCATGGATTATACCCATTATGGATGTCATGCATGATGTCATGGAATGGGTCAAGCTCCATGGTTTATGGTTTATGGACTTGGTTTTGGGCCATGGATAGTCCAAGTGTTTCCTAGCTTTTTCTTAACATATATTTTATAAAATGTAAGTAACAAATGTTACTTAAGTGTTTTTATAAAATAGTTTTGGTTTCATGTAAACTTGTTAACTAGATACGTTTAAGGTTTATTTGTTTAATGAAATGAGTTAGTAAACTATTGGCTCAAAGCATTTATGTATTTTATCTATTTCGTTAAAATGATTTTACGTTTGTTATCGACAAAACATTAGAAGATCGTAAAATATAAATAAACATTTTTAAGGTTTATTTGTATTAATAATCTCCCCCTTTTTGTTGATGACAAAACATAAAATTATTCTAAGTAAAAAAAAAGTTCGTAAATTTTTGAATTGTAGTTTTTACTCTTTCTCCCCCTTTTTTGTCAAAACAAAAAGAGCGTCGAAAGGAAACTAACCCGAATGCAAGTTTTAAGAAAAGTAAGTGAAGAAAGGGTGTAAAAAGGAATAAGGAGAGTAAGAAGTTCTTAGTTGCTCCCCCTCGACGGTTGCTCCCCTTTGTTGAGGGCGTCAGGTAATTAGGGAGACTAAGACGTGATCATTGCAAGTTTTTGCAATGGTTTTGCTTGGACGAGAGCTCCCCCTTAATGAGGGCGTCAATTACTCCATGTGTATTTTTGAAAATCTATAAAACAAAGGTTAGAAAACAAGTATATTGTGTACCTTTCCAGAAAAATGGAGCTGCATAAAATTTTGGTTAGTATTTGTTTGCCCGGATCCGCCGGTTCCCTTGAAAAAGGGATCCGGTTAATACAAAGTGAAGGATCCGGCTTACCTGCAACTTGTTAGTAGCAGTACATAATAGAAAAGGTATGAAGACAAGTAATAATCACACCAATCATGTTCACATAGACAAGAAACACATAATCATGTCGATTCATTTAATAAAACAAGAGAAATGATACACACATTGGTCAAATCTCTAAAAACAAAAAAATTATCTTAACATGAAAAATTCCTATTCGACTAAGGTTAGGCCTAAGACTGGAATAGTGAGATCACCTATGCTTGCACTTCAAGGTTTTTTGGATAGGTTTGGTTTGATGACATCATCAAAACATTCAAGGAGATGGTAGAACATGAAACGTACTTCATCACGTAGTTCATGAACTAAGGTTTGGACATGTTGACAATGATCACAAGTATCATTGTGGCTTGTTTATTGTGAGGTTAAGATAGAAGGTAGTTGAGGTATGTTTGAGGTGAAAGCACTTTGGTTGATAGGTTGTGGATGTACCACGGGTGTTGGTTGAGAGGTATGTGTGGGAGGAAGTAAGTTATTGTTTGGTAGAGGTGGTTGAGGTTGTTGAGATTGTTGACATCTTCTCATTACCCAAAATGGGCCATTTGAGGATGGAGAAAAAGAAGGTAGGTTTCCTATAGGTGGTGGTATGTTTATGTCCACATCTAGGTGATGGGATGGTGGTTGAGTTGACATTCTCTCAGTGGATGAGAATGTAGGCAATGGTGGTAGATTAGAAGGTATAGGAGGTAAGTCCTCTAATGAGTTGAAGTAGAGGTGAGGTGATGAATGAGGTGTGGTAAAAGAGAGAAGTCTTGGTTCAGGAGGTGAAGGTTTTTTTTTGTTGGTTGAGTGGAAATAGGAGCATTTGGTAATGTAGGTTCAATGGGAGATGTAGGTTCAAGAGGAGTTGATTGTGGTGGTGTTGTTTTGGTGGAAGCAAGTTGTGGTGGTGATGGTTCAAGAGATGGAAGTTGTGGTGAGGTTGATTTGTTGGAAGCTAGTTGTGTTGGAGTTGGTTCATTAGATGGAGGAGCTTGGATGTAGTTTGGGAGAGGTGTTCTAGTAGAGGGTGCTTTGATGGGTGAGGTTTTGGTTGAGGATATTTCATACACTATTCGTGCGGTTTTTCTTGGAGGGCTCCAAGTTGATGATCTTGCACTTGGTGCTTTAGTCATGTTTTGAGGTAAGTTTAGAAGTTGAGTTTGCAGTTGAAGACGGTTTGTTTAAGCGTGGTTTGGAAGCACAAACACAAGTGGCTTAAATAGTGAAGGATCAAGTAAGTGAATTAAAGCCTAAACCACTAAAATCCTTTGAATTGCAATGATATGCATGCACCAAGGTCAACTACAGTGATACAATATTCTAGGAGATATATTAAAGGCAATGTGGAGTGTTTGAGTGGATAAAGTTGAGTTTTGGAAGGCTATAGGTGATAAAATCTGTTTCTGTTTGCCCGGTTCCAGCGGATCCTTCCCAAAAGGGATCCGGCTAGCTTTAGCTGAGGGAACCGGCTAACAAATCAGATAAAGGTGAGAAATGATGGTCATCTAGCTATTGTAGCCCTATATTTCCTGATGTAATGAATGTAAGATAGTGTTTTAGTGAAGGCAACTCTGAGTGTTATAAGACTAATGATGAGGGGTTGTCATAAATGATCTTTAGAAGTGGTAAAGAGGTCTAAGATAGGTTATTAAGTGAATATGGGTTAAGATAATCATACCAAAAAGTGTTAAATGTCTGTAAGATTCAGGAAAAGGTGATATGAAAAATTTAGAAATTTGCTAAAAATCATAAGAATTAAAAGATTGGTTTTAGAGCATTTTGGGGTAGAGATGGTGAAAATAAATTTGTTAAAAATTTATTTAAAATATAGATAAGTGTAAAATGATCAGAGGGAGTTGATGTAAAAAGTGGTACTGAGAAATAGTGGTTATTTTGGAAATGATAAACTAAAAACACCTTGGAAGATACTTAAGTCAATCCTAAGTGATAAAAAAGATTACTAACCTCAAAGTCAACTCAAATATGACTAATAGGATATTACTAACTAGTGTACTAAGGTTAGAATGGCTAAGTGTGAAGAAAGATGGTAAAAAAGTATCCTCTGTATTACCGGTTCGTCCGGATCCTTTCTAAAAGAGATCCGGCCAGTTAAATTTAAGGGAACCTTCTTCTGAGACAAATAAGTTCACAGAGGACTTGTTAGAATTTTGCTTACATGTCGACTAAGAAATCTAACACCTCTGGCAACACTTATACATAGATATAAGTCAGATATAACAAGTAGAGCATGTAGGAAACACATATAGGTAATAAAGAGATTAAGCCTTTTATTCAAGAAATTTTAAAAGAAGTACAACAAGTATGTTTAAAGATGGATCATACTTCGTTAAAGGTTTATTCCTATCTTTTATCTAATTTTCGTTATTTTGCTCATTTTCTTCATTTGTTGGATCATCAAAAGGTGCATAGTTGGAAGCAGATTCTAGAATAAAGAAAGATGATATAAAGACCTTATCTAAAGGCATCATCACTTTATTGACGAGAGAATATTGTTGCCCTTGAAAGTATGGATGAAAGTTCATGAAGTGATTATAGAGATGAGTTAGGAACATCCTATAAGGTATAAGTTTGTTCTTATTCCCATTGAGATGTACAATTCGCTTAGCGAAGAAGTAGGCGAGATTGTATGGTTGTTGAGTTAGAAGACAGTAGATCATATGAGCACAACAAGCCGGAAGTTGCTCACGATTTCCCTTAAGACTCCAAACATTTTCACGTAAGATAACCGCCATAGTTTTCAGCTCATAGCGAATCTCAAGTGTGTCGATTATGTCTGGATGAACAAATTCGAAACGATAAAGAGTACGAATAAGATGGGTTAGTTCTTGTGGAGAAGGTATGTAAGAGCAGTATGGACTATTTTCTTCACTAGTTAAAGAGGGATTCAAGAGACTGATCTTCGGTGTAGGCACATTGACCATATCCTGGGATTCGAAGGATGTTAGCAAATTGCTGAAGAGTTAGAACAACCTTATGGTTTTTGATTGAAAACCAAATTGAAAAAGAACGATCCTCGTTACGAACGAGTTCGACTTGACGGAAGAATTCCAACACAAACCGTGGACAGATTGGTTCGTTAATGGTGAGAAGACAATCAAAGCCTACGGTGCGGAAACATGTGTTGATGTCTCTGTCGAAGATGAGGGAAGAGTCAACCACACGACCTTCATGAATGAAGCGGGTTTCAAGATTATTAAACCCACGAACATGGTTGCCTAGAGTGAATGGTTCATGAGAGATGTCTGGGATGTAAACGCTGGTGTCTCGAAAATTGAAGTCATATTCGTTAGACATATTGAGACCTATGCAAGTGGTTTAAGAGAAACAATTTTTTGTAAAAATAATATCCATATCTTTGAAGAGTTTAGTAGAAATATTTTTTTACTTCCATTATGAGTAGAGATGACTAAGAGGATTAAACTTATCAAATTGCCTTTTTGTATTAACAATGTAGAGCTGTGAATGTCCTATACGAGAGGGAGTTTTTGAAAATATGAGATGTTGAGAAAGGCTTTTGTTGGTACAAGATTTGATAAGTATATATGTATATGTGTAGATATGAGATCCCATTAGTTTGAGTATTTGTGTTTTATGTTATATAACCCTTATGTGATGAAAATTACCCTTGTAAAATGATAAAGAGCTAAACCCTTTCAAGAGAAAGCTTATAGGATGTAATTAAACAAAAAGGGATGGTTTTAGGATTATAAAATTAAGGGAGATGAGATCCTACACTAAGAAAATGTTTATTGGGTTGTTTGGAAAAGAGACAAATAATGTGAGATGATAAACTTATGTTTGTTAAGCCGGTTCTTCTAGATCCATTCTAAAATGGATCCGGCCCATTATAATACAGGGATCAGGGGAAAACTGCAGATACAGAGGTGTGTGATTTAAGGATGTATAGTATTGGATTCTAAGAAACTAGGGGAAGAATTTGAGAAATTTAAGCAAAAGAATATTTTTATTCCAAATAACTGAAAAGGATGAATAGACGAGAAGTAGAAAAATGATAGGAAAGGAGTTGTCGTGAGGATGAATATCATAAATTTGATAGATGTGAAAGATTTTTCTAGTGATGATTTTAACCTTTCAAATACAGAAGTATGTAAAAGGTTTTGACTAGAAATGGAAAGAAATACTATTTCCGACCATTATAAACTACACGAATGTTTGTGAAGAGATGTTTTTAGACAAAGTGTGATTAGGTGTATTACACACGATTCATAAAGATATGATACAAAGATGATGCACACCAAACTTTATAATTAATAGAGATGTCTTATAAAGAAAGTATGTATATGTTATCATACTTTTAGAAAGGAAAAACATGTATGAATCCACCTTTTAACCATAATCAATTAGCACATTTTAGAGAATTAATTTTAAATAAGAAAGCATACCTTTTGGTTTTTTTTTTTTTTTTTTGAAACCGTAGGTGAGAAGTACTTCAGAAGCCTCTTTTAAGCTATCTTTACCTTTGTTAGAAAAGGAGTCAAGCGACACTTATGGATTATTCTTTAGTGTGTAAACTTCATTTTTCCTTTAAGATGATGAAGTTTTCGAAGAAACCTAAACTGAATACTTCTCAAAAAGATTTGTTAGAAACAAGATGAAATATCAATATCCAAGAGATAGAAGTTTTGATCTTTTTGTAAAATGAGTTAATTTTTACAAAAGTTTTTCCTTCATTGTAGTTTTCAAAACATACACGGATCGTATCAAGTTTTTAAAGTACAATATACTCCAAGAAACTTGGTAACGAAACTCTGATGCCAATTATAGAAAACTAGAAGGGGGTTGAATAGTTTTACCGATTAAAATCACTTATTAAAACTTATAGACCGACTTATGTCAATCTAGTTTTGACGTGTTGGATATTGATAGAAATAAAAGCATATAAACTAAACTAGGAGATAGAGTTAGAGAGACACAACCACAACACAAGTATTTATAGTGGTTCAACTACAAGGACACCTTCCTTGCCCTACTCCACTCCCCGAGTCGCCTACTCGAGAGTTCGTTATCACTTCACAACACAAACTCCTTTCACATAGCGAAGAAGCCTTCACAATGTCGCTTACACTTTATCCCGTACAAAGCTAGATATTGGGTCTTTCACACAAGGTAGACCAAACCTTCGTCGCCTACACTTTATCCGGTATAAGGCTAGATACCGGGTCCTTAGCACGGCGGACCAAACCAACATTGTCACACCCCGCTAAAGCGGAAGCATGAGGTGTAACTGGAAAGGAACTCAAGCATAAGAGAATAAAACATACCATCATTTAAGATTAAAAGAAAGAGTACATTATTACAACTTTGTTTTTATAGCCAACAACGACAATAAAACATAAGACTTAGTTTTCCAAAAGATAAAATCTTGTAATATGATGACAACAACGATGACATGTGAAGACTTCTAATGGTCTTTATGAAAACACTTATTGACGATCACCTAAAATGCATGATAGAAAATGGGTCAACTATGAAAATAGTTGGTGAGTACACACGTTTTATATAATATGAAAACCTTTAAAAGAGCGTCGAAGTTTTTGGTCTTTGAGAATAGTCCACAAGGCAAAGGCGTTTTCAATCCATTCAGTTGCAAGTCCCGCCCATACAAGACTTGTAACCTATGTGTTCACAACCCATTGCATAGAAAGTAATGTCTAGTAGTCAAGCACACGCGGTCATAATAGTTTACAATATAGCACCATGTATATAATAATGTATGCCAGGCAAAGCCACTAAAATAAATAATATGTGTCCCGTAACATAGTGAACGAGAGGTTGGCCGACCTCTAATAGCGCTATGCATACTACCTACTGATAGGAGACTAACAATACGAATGTACAAACAGTACATCATACAACTATTATATACAATTAAGAACGCTACGAACATGGGAGACTTTGCACGCTCCACCATTAAGGTGAGACTTTAGGTCAAGAACGCTCCACCGACCCGGCGATACTTTGTACGCTCCACCCATAAGGCAAGACTTTAGGTCATAGTACGCTCCACCGACATGGCGAGACTTTAGGTCATAGTACGTACGGTTCATTAAGTTCAAAACAAATCATAAGTTCATAATTAAGTTCAAGAGTTTGATTCAAGTTCAAAAGTTCAAGTCAAAAGAGTTCGTATAATAGAAATCAATTTAATTCAAGTATAATTCATGCATCCACCCCAAAGCAATTAAAATAGTTAGAAAAAGGGGTTCATGAATACTCACCTCAAGCAATAAGTAACGCGTTACAAGTGTGCATGGAAAACGATGCGCGATGCTCTAACCTCAACCTAAAGTGATAATGTGTTTTAGGTAGTGCAATAATGTCGTGTATGCAATTTATAAAATGTTATATCACCCATACATGTTTGTTTGTAAGTTTAGTTACAAAAATAACGTTACTTTAGAAATCCTTAGAAATAGTCAAAATAATACATTTTTGGATTTTTAGCAAGTATGTATCGTAACTACGATACGGATGTTTCAGTAATATATATATATATATATATATATGTATATATATATATATATATATGTGTGTGTGTGTGTGTGTGTGTGTGTGTGTGTGTGTGTGTGTGTGTTGAAAAGTCCCCGACTCGACTAAAGTATGTAACCAAAACACTACAACTTTTGTTTATGAAATTTTCTCCAAAACCGCACCTAAAGTGCCTAAAATCCATTTCTAAAAATAAAATCAGGTTACTATTCCCTATTAGAAAAGCTGTCAAAATATTATTTTTCGTCGGTAACTTCGTTAAGTCATAACTTCTTCGTTATAGCTCGGTTTTTAAAGTTCTAACTATCCCCGCGAAGGTATTTAAGTATACTAACACATTTTAAGGTCTCGGGGACTTGGTTTATCTTTTAAAGCTCGGTTTTACTAACTCGAAAATCCATACAGCAACTATTAAATTTTCTGAAAAATAGTTATCGATAATATATATTAGAAAGCTCGTATCTTATTCGTTACAAATCCGTTTTAATCCATTTAAACGACCACGTTTTTGTTACAAAATATATTTTTCGTTTCTTTGACTAAATCCTAGTAAAAATACCTTCATTTTATATAAGTTAGAAATTTGGGCAGCGCTTCCGCGTATATTTTCAAATAATCCATTTTTTCTAACTAAAAACCCTCAAATCAACTTCAAATCTATCCTAATCTCTTCCACCAATTCTTCAACAATTTATATAGTTCCAAAATAAAAGCATAATGAAATCTCACAAACATGTATATAGGTGATATAGATGATGAAAGGAGTTTAAATAAATATTTAAACTTAGTAAATGCATAAATAAGCATAAGGAATGTATAAAATACATAAATAAAAGTATAAACATAGTTTTTAATCTTACTTGATTATGAAGAGTTTTTGGAAAGATTTAGAACAGTAGAACCCCCAACGGTTACTCCAAATCGATTTGTAGTTAATATATAACCCGTAAATGATCGAAATTTGCTTGAAACTAACGAAATCGGATCTTTTTCTTCTTCCTCTTCTTATTGCCGAAACTTAGAGAGCTTTTGGGAGAGATTTTCTAGTTTATTTTTGCAAGTAAAGAGTGTAGGTTAAAGCTTTCTATTTATAGTGCAAATAAGGGCATTTTGGTAATTTAATGAAAGGGGTATTTTGGTAATTTAAAGATTTTTGGTCAAAAGTCAAAAATAGGGGGATGGGGGTTAGGGTGGCCGGATTTTTGGGGTATGGGGGGATGGTGCATTAAATGTTTGTG
The DNA here is from genome assembly GCA_021014915.2 of Artemisia tridentata subsp. tridentata. Lineage (NCBI taxonomy): Eukaryota > Viridiplantae > Streptophyta > Magnoliopsida > Asterales > Asteraceae > Artemisia > Artemisia tridentata. The sequence goes on along the minus strand of CP139509.1, from coordinate 188,969,111 downwards.
TTTTATGGTTTAAAAATATCTAGATACTAGCTTCATGACCCGGCCGATGGCCAGGCGAGTCTCATGTAATATATTGTTAAACACTTGCAATTTATATATCTAAATTGGTTAATATTATGATCTAAATGCAATTTTGTTTCTTACCAATTTCTTATTAGAATTAAAATTATTTTGTTGAATATAAAAACAAATTTGCAGAAAGTGTGTGAAAATCTTGATATGTTCAATTAGTGTGTTTTTATAATGGTTTGAAATTCATGTTTGACTTATTTTACTAAAGTTGTTACATTTTATGTTGGTATTTTTTTTCTCGAAGTAATAACATATGGAGTTCATTTTTTTTGTATTGAATTAAAATTGTTTTGTTGGATAATAATAAGTGGACGTAAACAAATATTGAAAATAACAAAACATAATAAAAACATATAATCAGAAAAAAATTAAAAAAAGTAAACATTGAAATCTATATAAAATGACATAAACATAAAAAGATAAATCAAAGACCAATCTAACAATTAAATTTATGTGTTTTCTCTTGATCATATGCTAAATGGAGATTGTCATAGTCTATTGTTTCTACTTGGTCTTCGTCGGTAACATCATCTGCTTCCTCAAGCTCCATCTTTTTGAATCTTGTTTGGGCTGCCTTAAGCTTATTTGGTTTATATTTTGATATTTTTTCAAGTTGCGCTTTTCAAAGGCGTCCCATTTTTTCTTCCTTATCTGAGATAATTTTGAAAAATACCACTCAGCCGGATGTTGTTTAGAGCTTGTTACCTCATCTTGTACATCAGCATGGATTCCTTCTAGGAAACAGTAGGAAAATTATAAGAATGGTAATGGTAAAAAAAATTATTGTTACTTGTAAAGAACTACACACAATATTATTATATAAATGGACATGTTTTTACATATTATGTATGATAATAAATATGTATACAAAACTATAAACTAACCTGTTGATGCAACTGATTCTTTGGTAGATAATTCATTTGGTGAATCGGTTCGTTTCTTCCTGGTAAATCAACAGAATCTTTTAGATGTTGAAAAATTATGGATCCATATAAAACGTATCAACTAAAACCTGTTAAACTTACTTGGGATGGTTTGCTTCAGCTTGATCATTTTGAGCATCACATCTTCTTCTTTTCATTATCGGATCCATGATGAGTACAATAAGGTAATTAGAATTTGTTTGTTGATTGTGAAATGCTGCATAGTAGGAAGTTTTATAGTCCAAAAAAACAGCATGAATCGACTGCATATTAATTAAGGAAGTGGTAAGGTTATTGTTTGAATTTTAAACATTAAAGGTGTGCACATTTATCCTTCCAACTTATAGAAAGTTGTTATATTTTTATTAAAGTATGTTAATCATTTCCTGAAAATGTTTAAAGGTAGTTCAACATTATCCTGTATGCATTTAGGCTTTGTATATTTTTTTAAATTATTGGCTGATTTGCATTTTTAATCCATATTATCAATACCATTTATTTGAAAATCATATCACATTATAAGGCCAATGTTATCATGAAATTCATAAATTTTAAATTTCAAACAAAATCAATGTTTAAGAGTATGATTTCTCAGAGATAGCTTCATGTAATATATTGTTGCAGAACCTTCGACAAAGATTTGTGTATTATGTTGCAACAGATATACGATGATACCATGTTATGCTATGCTATGCTGCAATATTCATTTATTATGTTTTTGAAACAGATATAAGAATAGTGTGAAACATTATATTGATTAAAAAAGTACTAATGATTCTACAAAGAAATGTAATCACAAAAACATAATAGAAAACTAATTATGATAAAAGAAGAATTTTCATATTCTTATTAAGTAAAAAGGAATTACTTATTTACCAAATTTGTTTGACAACAGGTTCATCATAATACTCTACAATATGATTGTGGTATACATAATCTTTGTTAATGCAGATCCATTTTATGTTGTCATCATCCACAACAGGTTCATCATCAACAATGTTTGTTGATATAAACTTTTCTTCATTTATTGAATGATATAAAAAATCTTTGTTGATATACATCCATTCGTCGTTGTCATCATGAGAATCGACAACATGAACAACATTGATTTTGACAAGTGTACCATCGTTTGATAGTCTTTGTTGTTTATTATTTTTGTAGACATCCTGGAACAAAATGTAATGTAAGTTACACGACATACGTAACCTGCATAAGATTCATTTAGTAAGTAATGTAAAACATACCACTTCATCATCAGATATTCTGATCACAGGTAGGTCTTCCATCCATAATTCATTTGATGTTTGTGAGTCTTCTTCTTTCTGGTTTGAAATCGAAAGAACAAATGTTATAACAATGTATAAACATGCTTGTTAATTTATATAGGTATAATAATGATAAATTTTAACTTTCAAACGAAGTCAATGTTTAAGAGTATGATTTGTCAAAGATAGCTTCATGTAATATATTGTTGTAGAACCTTCCACAAAGTATTTGTGTATTATGTTGTAACAGATATACGATGATACCATGTTATGCTATGTTATGCTGCAATATTCATTTATTATGTTTTTGAAACAGATATAAGACTCACAATGGGAATGACAATAGTGTTTGCAAAAAATCCTTTTGATCGGTTGTGGTTAATGGCATTCGACACTGATGGCATGGCACACACGGATGTCCATTTTCATGGTGCAAATCGTTTAAGAAGAATTCAGCTAAAATTGGAATATGATGAACGTAGTAAGTTATACAACTATTATGCTTGCAATTTGAATTGTGTCATATATACATACTTAGTAATACAACGGCATATACATATTTTATTTGCCGTTAAGTAAGGTATGTGTAAATTTAAATGACTTTTGTGCACTTGCAGATGATGATCAAATGAAACATATCTGCCAATGGGAATCGCACAGAGAACACTACCAAGAAGCTGATGATACGTTCTATAAGCCTTACGCATCAACCGTGGATAAACAAAGACTGGTATCTACAATTTTATTTTTAATTATTTTACTGCATAATGATTCGCACATAATTATCTATTAAGAAATAACAACTTGAACATCATGGTGCAGACGATACCGGCACATTTCTGTGATGAACATCAAATGCACATGTATAATCATGCAGTGATGAAGCACCAAGCTTATCAAAAGACGATGGTTATGAGGATGGTACCACACAGTGAACGACCGTGGAAGACCAGCCACATTGCTTTCTATGGGATGTGGAGACAATTTGCAAGGGACTGCTCTTTCGCCTATGACAAAGTAATGAGGTTCCACTTGATGCACTTTATTCACGACGTTGATCTTGGTGACAAAATTTCAGTGTTCCATATCTGCTGATATGTAAACTTGGTCTGTTTCTATTTGTTTGTGTCTTTCACGTGTTTTAATCAGGAACTTATCATCTTTTGCACAATGAGTCTTTATAATATCTCAGGTTCAATGCTTTTGGTTAGGGTTGTCTATGTTGAAATTTAATATGTTATGAATATGTATTAGGACGAACTTATTGTAGTGGTTTAATCTGGAACAACTTATGGTTATGTTTAATGTATCAAATGGTATGAATATAGTTTTCCGTTTGATAAACCTTTATTTTTATTGGTTTGTGTAAACAAAAGATGCATTGCAGCATTGTTAATAGGTATACGTTTAAACACAATTGAGAATCGCGTTTAACACGGCGCACAATAATCTGCTGATGGTGTAAATGTTATATACAGTTGCGGTTTGTAATAGACAACATGAAATGTTACAATGAATCATAAATTACCCAGATTTTATGTAGCAATATTATAAGTTTGTCTACGAAATGTAACCACAAATCTTAGGAAGTATACTAAAAAATAAAAACAAGAACTGGAAGTATCAAAAACGTCGATATAAACATTTAACATTCTTCGTAACACCCCAACCCGACAAGGGTAGAGATATCACATTATGGCGACATTACAAAGCATTCATACATATACACAGCGGAAGCCATAAAACATCATAAATAAATAAGCCAAGTCAACATGACTTGAATCCAATACAAAAGTCTCACGAGATAACGAAATAATTCAAAGGAAATACATAACGAAATGAATCCATGATCAAAATGTCTAAACAACTGGCAAGACTAGGGTAGGACATCATCTAAGGCAAAAGCTTCAACTAACTCTCATCCCAAGCATATAATCCATCTCCCAGCTAGATACCTGCCGCACACGAAAAAGAAAACGTGCGGCTGAGCTTACAAAGCCCAGTGAACAGATACATAATACAAGCAAAGATAACGAAACCGAAATATAATGAGGCACTGGGAGATATCATAAGGTATAATCAAAGCAAAAGAGTAATAAGGAAATATAGGATAGTTTTCTACCACGAGCCCACAACTCAAAGTCAAAATCATAGTCTCAAAGTCATAAGCTCACAATCAGAGGGGATACCTCTCAGGCAACCAGATAATATGAGGGGTGTCCTCATGTATCAAAAGGGTGGAGTAGCTAGCTCCATCTAAATGTGAAAGGCATGTATTGCACACAGTACCAGTCACCTCAAAGTCAATACTCAAAGTCATAGTTAAATCCACTAAACATATAAATCTAGGATTGCAACCCATACGCCCCCAACTCAAAGTCATCCCAACATCATAGTAGCCATGGCAGAAAATCATAAAAGGGACGGTGTGAGAAATCACTCCCCCACACGGGAGTCATGCCAGTGGTGCATCACAGACATGGCCAGGTTACCTTCCTGGCTAGGTAACATAAATGGCTCGGGTATCAAACTAAGAGTCATGTCTCAAACTCATAGCACAAGGTCATATATCAAAAGGTGCATCTCAAGGTCATATCAAAAGTAATATCAAAGGTTCATTTAAAAGGGAACATAGCAATGGCTTGGGAAATCTTAACTGAATCATAACTCAAAATCAATGCATAGAATATAAGAACCCTTACTGAAACAAGGGCAGAGTATCTGTACCTTATGAAGAAAGCACAAATAGTAATAAGCACAGAAATAGGGGACAGCTCAAAGTCTCTCCTTCTTCACACCTAAAAGAGTAGAAGGAAATTAAAATTCATTCTTAATTACTTGTTTAGTTTGTCTTTTCATTTTAGGTAGTTCAAGGTTCATAAGGTTATTATGGTAGTTTTAATCCTTTAAGGGTTTATTAAGTATTTAGGATAAGTTGAAGGACCAATTGTGTAATTATCATAAGGTTAGGGTACAAAGTGTAATTATTGTCAAGTTACATGTTCTTACAAGTTTAGTCCTCTAGTATAATCAAAATAACCATATAGACCCTCAAATGTTTGAATGTAAACACTTAACACTTTTAAAACAACAAAATGCACTTTTTCAGGTTTTAATCATGTTCGGGACCTGTTTTATATAATTATAGAATCATAGTAGAACTCTGAAATAAAATCTACAAAAATTCACAGAGCTTCCTCAATATTCCTAGTATTTATCATAATTTTTCCAGATTTTATTGATTTGGTTTGGTACGAATGAAAAATCCATTTTTACAACCTGTCCCAGAAACATGTCTGATGGAACACCCGATAAGTTATCACTTCATTACCCCTTCAGAAAAATTCAGAAAAATATAAAACAATTCCAGCTACTAATACACATCCCAAAGTTTACCCAGGTCAAAGGGATCTTTCTAACTCGACACGGTTTGGAAATTAAAATTCAAAAACCCGAACGGATTTTCCAGACTTTTAAACACGACTGGACACATGATTTTCCAAAAATCAAAAAGTGACCTTACAAGCCTCTAAAAATTACAAACTAAATTTCTACAGGTAGCTATTTCATTGAACTACAATCTAGACTCCAGAAACATAAAAATATACGTTCATATCATCAATCCACAGCCGGTTAAAGTCGACTAAAAATTCAGCTCAGAATCAGTTATCACAGAACCATGATTATCTTAGGGTTTTCGTCATGCAAATCATTTGTTCTTGACACCAAACGTTTTTATGTGAGTCCATACATATTTAGGTCATCTCATATCAGTTTATTACACATCCAAATCGAATTAATCACCACCCAAAACAGTAAGTCGATCCATGTTCTAGTTTTTAGGGTTTCTTTACTTTCTATGATTTCATGTGATAAGTTTTTACTCTAAGATTCTAATAGAACAATAATAAGTGAACAAGGATCATGAAAAAGGGATACAATACCCTCGTAGACCACGAAGAACACGAACACAAGGAATCAAAACACCACACGAAACTTTTCTTCCTCCCTCTCCTCTTTTGGCCGATCGATCAAGAACAAAAACAAGGAAACATTAGGGTTTTTGGTAAGAAAACAATTCACAAGGGTTTGAGGCTTGAAGAACATGTTACCTTAAGATGTTTGACACAAGAATGGAACAAAAACAACTCTCTCTTGGTCTCCTATATGTCTCGACAGCAGCAGAACAAAAGACAGCAGCAGAAACTTTTCTAGGGTTTCTTTTGATGTGTTTCTTGTGATGTTCGGTGTATAAAGGAAGGAACAAATGGATTGGGCTGTTTTTAGGTAGTTTGGTCGTGGGTTTGGATGAGGGGGAGAGGGATTGGGTCGGCCTATAAGCCCAACACAAAACGTCTATGTCCAAGTTTCATTAATTCTCTTGTTTCTTAAACATTACTTACACGTAACTATTTTTGGAACAAAAATAAATATATACTTGTTGAGGTTTCGGTTCAAGTAACTAAGTAATGTGTTACCAATATTATTAGTAGCTCGTATAATTATATAATGGTTCCTCGTAATCATTTCATGTCGCATTTGTTTCGTTTTCATACGTTTTGTGATTTATTTGTAAGTTATATGTGTTTTAATTAATTTTCCAAGTATGAGGGCATTTTGGTCTATTAATATGTTTTAGATTTTCGGGTTTTACAAACATTCTTCGTAACATATTTTATTAATTAGTAAACATCAAGCTATTTGAATAACATTCTTAACCATCAAAAATCATCATCGGTATCATCATCATCATCATCATCGGTACAATCAGAATCTTGAGTTTCATCATCAATCAAACCGTCTAAATCATCTCCATCATCAATTGATCGCTCACTATAGAGGTCAGAATATTGTAAATCCTCTTCGGCTTCATCATCAATGTACTTGTTAGCATTTTCTAAACCATCAAAACCTTTTGGAAGATCATTGATATTAACCCACACACCATCTCCACTTAGATTATTCTGTTTATCAAGATCTTCATCAGTTTCCTCATCCATGAGAGAATAGTTGTGGTGCTTATTTTTGGTATGAGTAGGTTCTTCATCATCAATAACCTACTTATCAAAATACAAAAACATTATAACACTATTATGTCGTATATAGTTTTTAGTAGACACACAAAAAATATTAATGATTGTATATAGTTCATACCAATTTTCCAATCTTTTGAGGTTGATCTTCAAAAGTTTTTGTATCCGCAACATTTGCTACCTTGTAATCATCTGACGAACTCAGATCGACCACATTGTTTTTTACAACCTTTCCATTTTTAGTTAATCTTCTACGTTTATTTGTTTTTGAAGAGGCTGCAAATGATCAAAAAAACACAACAACCTTGTAACTATAAGCGACATATTTTTGTACTAAAAAATATACATTTGCTAATCATACCATTTCATCATCAGATGATATATCAATAACGGATATATAATTTTTAACCACATCATTAGTAGTTGATGCACAATGAATGCCATCTTCATTGGATTTCTGCAAGGTTGATGCGCGTGATGTGTCGTTGCGTTTTAGCAGTATTAATGCCTACTCAAGTTTTAAATTTATATTTAGCCGACTTATCAATAACACACACACTTAACGAGCAGTGTACCCGGTCAGTATGAATATAATGGTAAGCAGAGTGTCGATCACTAAGAGTGGAACGTATTATCTAGTTATTCTAATCAGTATTTTAATATCCTAAGTTAGATATACAACCTAATCTAACACAAGGGGGGTTCAGCCTAAGAGACTGGCACAGTTTGGTTATAATTAAATAGAAAACTAAACTAATGAGCACGAATCAGCGATTAGCACACACGTACACAGATAGATACTCGAGACAATAAGAAGACCTGTCCTGATAATTAAATAGCTTGTCACTTGTTTTATTGCTAGTTTTATATGAAGTGTATATAATTAAACCTTTCTCGTTGGCTCTAATCTTATCGGCGAGTAAACCCTTAATGATTACTTATGTCTATCCTACTTTTCTAGAGACGCTAGAATAAATAGGCGAGGAAGGGGCATGGCGACCCAAGCAAGACTCAGCTAGATACAGAGGTTATCAATGCACTAATAAAAGTCACCAAAGACATCAACATATAAACTTTAATTAATGGGAAAACAATATTAAGGGGAGTGCATGATCTTCCGTAGTCACATGACACAAGCCCATCAATCCTGATGAATTAAAGCGTACTAAAACAATAAAACAAAACTACTTAATGAATTGAATACATGCAGGACCTTCTTACAGCTCTTGTATCTTTGTTTGAGGTGTGTCTTGTGCTGCTTGGTCGTCTGAATTCGGCTCTAGGGTTATACAAAAGGTCTAAGGTCTCTAGTCTCTTAAATTCGTCTGACCTTGGGGTATTTATAGTTTCTGTCTGAGGGATCGATGTGGCGCATTGATTTGATAGATGCGGCGCATTGACTTAACTTCGCGTGGGGTCCAAGATTAATATATTCTGGAATATTCGTACACCGTCTTCAGATGCGGCGTAACTTGATCTTTGTATGCGGCACATGTACTTTAGCTGTCTTGGATTGTAACTGGTGAAATCTTGATAGTGATACGCCGTATGTTAGAAGTATATTGCAGTGTATCTGGAGTAGAACGAGCTTGATCTTCTTCTTTGACCAAAGTTTCATATGTGGCGCATGACAGAATTGCATGCGGCGCATTCTTCAAAGTCAGGCAATGGTCTTCGAATTCATCTAAGTATGATATTGCGTCGTATCTATTGAGTGAGATACGGTGCATCTTATGGATTTCAGTAGACATTTGACATCTCGCTTGTTTTGCTCCATAATTAGTCCAAAATCGCCAAGTTTCACATAATGCTTGTTTTTACCTGAGAATTACTAAAGTAAACATTAATGTATCGATTCTCATATATAATATAATAAAACAAGTCAAATAAATAGGATAAATGATGATAATAAAATGTACTTATTTGAGTTCATCAAATATCCCCACACTTGAACTTTACTTGTCCCCAAGTAAACCTTAGAATTAATCATATGAAAATGTATCCTAAAAGATATTAGGATTTATTTTTATATTTAAGCACGTATTCGGTTTGTCATAATCACACAACCAAACACTTAACGAAGTAGAAACCAAAATAATTTTTAATGTAAAACAATTCTAAATCGTTTAGTTGCTTAGTCGTGACGAATATTCTATCATAGGCTTGGCAAGTATACGCATCTCCCCCACTAAAGCCAAGGAGTAACAAGTCTAAAGTGGTAAAAAGGGTTTGTTGGTTAAGGGTTGATCATCCTTTTTAATATCTATCGATCTCATATTCCAGAAAAGGTGACAAAATTACAAATACATGATCGAATCCACGACCACGATACTTGCAATTGCTCAATTCCTTAACTCGAATGGGCTAAAGATATGACCAAGTAATCTTCACCAATAATATTATATCAAAAAGGGCGACAAAATCATAAATACATAGCCGAATCCACGACTACGATACTTAAGATTGCTCAAATCCCTAATCTCAATAAATCAAAGGTTTGGATGAAGAATGATATAGGGTATGGATAATATTTGGGATACAAATTGGTGTAAAATGAAAAATAAACAAAACAGATAAATTAAAATCCTAAGTGTGGTTAATCACTTTCCCAACCATCCCATGAATAAGACTCATATCATTGAATAACTCACGCTTTAACACTTGAAACACACGCTTTAGGTAGACACGAATTATACTCAACAAAATCTCAATCAAAGAATAACCTTAGTTGGCGTTCCCATAACGGCCAACTCCCATTCACAACTTTTCTATCACTATTTTTCCGGATAATTTTTCCATACTCTTCATACTTTCAGAAATAACTGTAATAGTGAAAGTAGCAAACACACGAAAAATAAACTAAAAGTTATACAATATTTACTTTCATACCAATTGCATTGTGCAATTTCCCGACCTAACCAAAGATAATGAATTACGCACGCGAACACAGGTAATGTAAGGAAACACACTTTGCCTAAAGCAATTAACCACGGATTTTAATCTACAGGGTAGGCTAAGGTGTAAGGGTGTATCGAAACATTATAACAAAGGTGTAAGAAACGAAAGGAATGGCTCTGAGGGTTTTTCTAGGGGTATCTTACTCTAAAAGTGAGAGTAAACAAAGGGTTTAAACGGGGGTTAACTAACCAGTGTAGTTAGTTAATATCACATAACATATAAAGGCTATTTGGGTGTAATCCTAAAAATTTACCAATTTAGACAAGTCACTCCAATTATATAGATAATACTCATTATGGTGGTCTCGAATAGTATACAAGCCAAGTTCTAAAGTTTACAAGTCACTGGCACACTAAAGTTTTAATATTTTTAAAAGAATAGAATTATGTGTGCGGTTATGTAATTTAGACTTTAAACAAAAACATGCTAAAAAAATTTTAAATTTTGATATATTAAGCGCATTTTAAGCATATTTTGAAAAAGTTTAGGACAAGTAAGTGTTCTAATTCTCCATCCCCCCACTTAAGTTAAACAACGTCCTCGTTGTTTGTGTCAAAGGTTAAAAACTAGAAAATAAAAGAATTAGAACAGAAAAACTCCCCTGAGATTTGCTCGGTAGGATCCTCCATTATTCGTATAAGAGCAAAAATCAACTTTCTTGTGGATGAGAACGTTTAAGCTTCATAAATGATGTATCCACAGAAATGCAGGAATCTATAATACCATTTAGACTTTAACACACCTGAGTTAAGAAGGTTCAAACTTGCATAATACATTAGTAGTTAGCAAAAATAAAACCTAAAAAATTAAACTGTAAATCATCAGGTCAGTCGATACGCCGTATCTTATGGAAGAAGATACGCCGTATCGAGCCTGGAATAAATACGAATCAGAATAAGAGATGCGTCGCATCCTTAACCAGGGATGCGCCGCATTAAATAAACTGACAGAAAGTTTTAAAGTCAAAAATAAAAATGCAGAAAATGAAATAAGATATGACCAGTGCAGGTGATGCATCGCATCTTATGATGGAGATGCGCCGCATCTTCTGCAGGTCTGACAGACTTGACACAGAACAAAAAAGTAAAAAATTTTCCTTCGGGTTGTCTCCCGGTCAGCACTTGTCTTTATTCCAGAGTCTTCAAGTTAGACTCACGTTCAGCTCCTTAATTCGTTCTATTGATCCCCACATGTCCGTGCACGATGTAGTTGCAAATTACTTCGTCACGAACATATTCCGGCCCCAATTCAAGTACACCTTTGTAGAATCCTTTCATCTTTTGGTACGGATACTCGATCCCTTCCTCAGCGTCATTTTCATCTACAAAAAGAAATGGTGTAAATTTGTAAAAAAATTTGTTAGGGGCATGTTTAAACCTTGGGTGAGCACGAGGCATCATGTAAGTGATAACGTTGCTTCCACTTTGAAAGGTGATCTTTCCTTCAAATCTTTTAGCGTTAATTTCGACCTTCTTACAAAATGGTTTCCCAACGATCACGTCACCCATCTCAACATCACGATAAGCATCCATGTTTTCCACCACGGTGAAATCTGTAACAATAGTTAAATTCCCGACAAAAATAGGTACATTCATGAATATTCCAACTACGTTTTTCCCTCTATACTCAATTTTTTTTTTCATTAGAGAATTATAGAAATCTTTTGACATTACATTAATTGGTAAAATAGGGAAAAAGTTGGCACTAACCTGTTTAAATCCTATCATGCAAAGAAATTGTAAATTATAAGCACAATCTACATGGATCTTTCTACCATAATCACAGAAACTAGGATATCCTTCAAATTCATCATAATTCTTAGTGTTGATCATATTGATTCTAGGTACATCCATAATTTCTCCTTCTCCAATTTCGGGTTCAAAATCCTCCATAAATTGATCATTGATTCCTATTGGTAAATTAAGATCATTTAATTCAATGTAGTCTCCACTATAGGTCTCAAGTGATTCATTATTTACCAAGGTTTCTCCATAAACCTAGCTTCTAGATCGAGGTCCATACGTTCTCTTAATCCTAGCACATAGACGCCTCTAATTATGCTCTTAGCAGGATTTTGGCACTTATAGACTAGTTTATTGTTCCCTACCTTTAATGAGATTTTTATTTTAAACACATTAATCTTAGCATGGGCGGTAGACAAGAAAGGTCTTCCAAGGATTAAAGGAATCTTAACATCCTCGGGCATATCTGATGGGCGTGCGTTGGAGTAAAGTTTTGGCAGTTTTAATGCCTACTCAAGTTTTAAATTTATATTTAGCCAACTTATCAATAACACACACACTTAACGAGCAGTGTACCCGGTCAGTATGAAGATAATGGTAAGTAGAGTGTCGATCACTAAGAGTGGAACGTATTATCTAGTTATTCTAATCAGTATTTTAATATCCTAACGCAAGGGGGTTTCAGCCTGAGAGACTGGCACGATTTGTTTGCAATTAAATAATAAAATAAACCAATAGGTACGAATCAGCAAGTAGCACACACGTACACAGATAAATACTTGAGACAATAAGAGGGCTGTCCTTATGATTAAGTAGATTGTCACTTGTTTTATTGATAGCTTTATATGAAGTGTATGTAGTTAACCCTTTCTCGTTGGTCCTAATCTTATCGGCGAGTAAACCCTTAATGATTACTTATGTTTAAAAGTTATTCCTAAGTGATCAATTTAGTAATAACCGTGGGAGCCACATTATGTCCCGCAGTCAAATGCCCGCAAGCCACTAATAAACACAGAGGTTATCAATGCACTAATAAGTAGTAACCAAAGACATCAACATATAAACTTTAATTGATGGGAAAGCAAGTATTAAAGGGAGTGCAATCTTTCGTTGTCACATTACACAAGCCACCAATCCTGATGAATTAAAGTTTGCTAACACAATAAAACAAAACTACTTAATGAATTAAACACATGCAGCACCTTCTTACAGCTCTTGTATCTTTGATTTGGGTGTGTCTTGTGCTGCCTCCTTGACTGAATTCGTCCTAGGGTTCTGCTGTTCGGTCTTCGAAAATAATATAATGCGTCCGAAATTCGTCTGGTCTTGGGGTATTTATAGTTTCTGTCTGAGGGAAGATGCGGCGCATCTAAGGAGTAGATGCGGCGCATGTACTTAACTTCGCGTGGGGTCCAAGATTATAATATTCAGGAATATTCGTACACCGCCAGAAGATGCGGCGTAACTCCATGATTAGATGCGGCGCATGTCCTCTTGTATCTTGGATCGTATCTGGTGATATCTTGATAGAGATGCGGCGCATGTCATGAGTGAGATGCGGCGCATCTGGAGCAGATTAGTCTTGATCTTCTTCATTTCAGTAGACTCTTCACATTATGCATGTTTTGCTCCATTATTAGTCCAAAATCGCCAAGTTTCACCAAATGCTTGTTTTTACCTGAGAATTACAAAAGTAAACGATTAAGTATCAATCCTCATACATAATATAGTAAAACAAGTCAAATTAATAGGATAAATGATAGTAATAAAATGTACTTATTTGAGTTCATCAATATCTAATATAACAAAGTCTACGGGGAAAACAAACTTCTCAATCTTAACTAGCACATTTTCAGCAAGCCCTTCAGGTCGTTTTACCGTTTTATCAGCCAATTCAATAAGCAGCTTAGTTGGTGCTAATTTTCCTAGTCCTAGGGTAGTGAATGTCTTAAGGGGCATAACACTAAGGCTAGCTCCTAAGTCAGCTAATGCATTATTGAAAGATATGTCATTAATTGAACAAGGTAAAGTAAAACTTCCTGGGTCCTTTTCTTTATTAGGCAAGGCACGTAAGTCGGTTGCAGAGCTCTCTTCTTTCATTATAGCCTTGATCTCCTCTTCAATCTTTGCCTTCTCATTGAGTAACCTCCTTAAACTGATTGAAGAATTAAAGAAAAATTCAGGCTTTGCAGCATCATTACCATTCATCAATCTTCTAGGAAAAGGTATGTTAGGCGTGACTTCTTCAGTAGTGCATATGGCCTTGACATGATCTCTTGGGTTAGTTTCAGTTGAGCTAGGTAAACTTCCGTATCCCCTTTCTTGAAGAACCTTGCTCATTTGTCCGATTTGTTGTTCCAATACTTTGATCGAAGCTCCTTGATTTCTTGTTATAGTATCCGTTGAGGCTCAGATTTCTTTGATCATAGCGGTGTTCTCTTCATGTCTTTTAGCAGCATCGGCCATAATTTGCTTTAGAGTGTCATCCAAAGTCTGCCTCCTTTCTTGATAAGTGGGATTATAGTTGTTCTTTTGATAGTATCCCGGAGCAGCTTCCCTAAATCTTCCTGAAGGTTGGAATGGTTGTCCAAATTGTGTGTAGTATGCTTCTTCAAAAGTCTCACTTTCATTCTTTTTAGGGCAATCTTTAGTGTAGTGAGGTCCTTCGCATTTTTCACATCCAACTTAGGCAGCATAAACTTTCTCATCACGCTTCTTCATCTCTCTACTAATTTTATCCAATTGAGCTTGAATTGCAGCAAACCCGTCAAAATTAGTGCTGCTCTTAGATCTAGTAGAGGTTCCGTCATGCCATTTTTTAGAGTGATCAGCAGCTTCTTGGATAGCTTTTCTAGCATCGGCTGCACTCATTTGAGGCACAGCTCCCTTAGCATCCAAGATTTGTCTAGTAGGCACTTCCAATCCTTGATAGAACAATATTATCTCCTGCATTGGATTTAGATAATGTTGAGGGCATTTCATCAATAAGTCTTTAAATCATTCCCAAGCTTGATAAAGAGTTTCATCAGGCTCTTGCTTGAAATTGTTGATAGCCTCCATCTTTTTAGCAGTTTTAGCAGGTGGACAATATCTTTTCAGGAATTTGCTCTTCAAATCTTCCCATGTTGTGATTGAACTAGCAGGTTCATTCCTTAGCCACTTATTAGCAGCTCCTTTAAGCGAAATTGGAAAGATTCTTAGCATAAGTTGATCGTCAGAGACTCCTTCTGTAGTAAACAAATCTGCAATCTCGAGGACTTTTTCAACATGTTCATTAGCATCTTCATGTTCTGTTCCACTGAAAGCATTTTCTCTTAGCTCCTTGAGAAACTGACCCTTCAACTCAAACTTTGACTTTTCATCAAACTTCGGTCTAGCAACTCCTGAACTGTAATCAGCACGGGTTTTGTTCATGTATTCCTCCATAGTAGTGTTTTCCGTCATTGTTTATGTTTCTTCTTTCTCCTTCTCTTCAGAAAAGTAATCAAGCTCGAACGAACTTGAAATTTCAAAGCTTTTTGTGTTGAAAAGCCTTTTAAGCGAATGTAAGGCTCGTTCAGGATCTTCGAAAGGTTTAATCAAGTTCTTAGTTGAACTCCTGGTCATGCACTTCCTGAAATCATCACAAAAGCATCAGTAGGGTATGTTCAAGAAAGTATGATATCAGAAAATTAACAACGAAAACGGAATACGAAAAATAAAAGTTGCTGATATCTGCAAACGATGCGCCGTATCCAAAAAGTTGGATACGCCGTATCTTATTACGTTAAAATTTAATCAGACTTTTATTCAGAAAACAGATACACCGCTTATGAATTAGAATGCGCCGTATCAAGTTTAAATTATCAAAAATCGATTATATTTGTTAAAATTAAATGCGTCGTATTAACAAAAGCTAATGCGCCGTATTTTTGTTACGTTTCAAAATACAAGATTTTTTATTTAGTAGATGCGCCGTATCGATAAAGATCGATGCATCGCTTCTGTTTAATAATTCGAAAAACTGTTTTTAATTTAAATAGAAAATACGCTGTATCTGTTAAAACAGATGCGTCGTATGGCGTTAGCGTTTAGAAAAATTTCTTATTAAAAACAGAATACCCCGTATCTTGGGGAAAGATGCGTCGTACTCGAATTTATTAAACGCGTTGTATTTTATAAAAATTAAACGTAATACGTCGTATCTGTGAAAACAGATGCGCCGTATCGTTTGTATCAGCACAATACAACGACAGCAGAATGCAGAAAAATACAAAAAAAAAAAAAAAAAAAAAAAAAAAAAAAAAAAAAAACAAAAATAAAAACAAACAAAAAGAAACAAAAATTACAGAAAACAAAAACACACAAAAACAGTAAATATGCAAATTATACAATGAATGCAATCGATCTAATATACAACAGGGTTAGTGGTTAGAATCTATAAAAAACTAAAAAGAAAAACCTAATTAAAATACTTAATCAAATTAACAGATAATAACAATTCACTCCCCGGCAGCGGCGCCAAAAACTTGATGCGCGTGATGTGTCATTTCGGTTTAGCAGTATTAATGCCTACTCAAGTTTTAAATTTATATTTAGCCGACTTATCAATAACACACACACTTAACGAGCAGTGTACCCGGTCAGTATGAATATAATGGTAAGCAGAGTGTCGATCACTAACAGTGAAACGTATTATCTAGTTATTCTAATCAGTATTTTAATATCCTAAGTTAGATATACAACCTAATCTAACGCAAGGGGGGTTCAGCCTGAGAGACTGGCACAGTTTGGTTATAATTAAATAGAAAACTAAACTAATGAGCACGAATCAGAGATTAGCACACACGTACACAGATAGATACTCGAGACAATAAGAAGACCTGTCCTGATAATTAAATAGCTTGTCACTTGTTTTATTGCTAGTTTTATATGAAGTGTATATAATTAAACCTTTCTCGTTGGTTCTAATCTTATCGGCGAGTAAACCCTTAATGATTACTTATGTCTATCCTACTTTTCTAGAGACGCTAGAATAAATAGGCGAGGAAGGGGCATGGCGACCCAAGCAAGACTCAGCTAGACACATAGGTTATCAATGCACTAATAAAAGTCACCAAAGACATCAACATATAAACTTTAATTAATGGGAAAGCAATATTAAGGGGAGTGCATGATCTTCCGTAGTCACATGACACAAGCCCATCAATCCTGATGAATTAAAGCGTACTAAAACAATAAAACAAAACTACTTAATGAATTGAATACATGCAGGACCTTCTTACAGCTCTTGTATCTTTGTTTGAGGTGTGACTTGTGCTGCTTGGTCGTCTGAATTCGGCTCTATGGTTATACAAAAGGTCTAAGGTCTCTAGTCTCTTAAATTCGTCTGACCTTGGGGTATTTATAGTTTCTGTCTGAGGGATCGATGCGGCGCATTGAGTTGATAGATGCGGCGCATTGACTTAACTTCGCGTGGGGTCCAAGATTAATATATTCTGGAATATTCGTACACCGTCTTCAGATGCGGCGTAACTTGATCTTTGTATGCGGCGCATGTAATTTAGCTGTCTTGGATTGCAACTGGTGAAATCTTGATTGTGATACGCCGTATGTTAGAAGTATATTGCGGCATATCTGGAGTAGAACGAGTTTGATCTTCTTCTTTGACCAAAGTTTCATATGCGGCGCATGACAGAATTGCATGCGGCGCATTCTTCAAAGTCAGACAATGGTCTTCGAATTCATCTAAGTATGATATTGCGTCGTATCTGTTGAGTGAGATACAGCGCATCTTATGGATTTAAGTAGACTTTTGACATCTCGCTTGTTTTGCTACATAATTAGTCCAAAATCGCCAAGTTTCACATAATGCTTGTTTTTACCTGAGAATTACTAAAGTAAACATTAATGTATCGATTCTCATATATAATATAATAAAACAAGTCAAATAAATAGGATAAATGATGATAATAAAATGTACTTATTTGAGTTCATCAAAGGTTCAATAGATGGTACCTTTTAACATATATGTATAACACATATAACAAACAACAAATACTTATAATGGCAAAAACAAAATGCCACACAACATTTATACCTTTGGTGATCCTGTGTATGCCATCTCTAAAAAATTATTCAAAAAACGTATAGTCTGATAATGATTAATATTAGTAGAAGTTTATATAGACTTTATTGCTGAATATATTTTTGTACTGTATTTTCAAAATATTTTTATATTAATGACTAATAAATTTTATGCCTAATGATATCTTGTTATTTGAATTTGAATATATCTCACAAAAATATTGGGATCATTGCCTAAAATATATGAACTAATTGTAGATAATATGCAATATTAAATTTTAAATTAAAAGTTTTTTTTTTTTTTTTTTTTTTTTTAACTTTTAAGTAGATAAAATACACATAACTTTTACTAAAATGTAGTATGTTTGTTTGTTAGGCCCAATATTGGAATATGTGTTTAAGCCCACATGTTAATCCAAGATTTACAAATAAGCCCAATATGGTTATATAAAATGTGTTAGGTTAGTATAGATGAAATACAACTTGGTTAAGTACTTGATGAAAATCGCGTTGTGCATGTCAATATATGAATGAATGAATGAATGCACTTTTAGGATAGTTATCAGGTTCTCTTCATATGAAGTCCACACTGCCAAAAGAGAATGTGATAAGCGTGCATGGAAAAGGATTTACATTCTGTGTAGAATAAGGTAGTTGTGAATTATATGAACAATAATTTGAAGATGTAAAAAAAATGAACAATTGATAGGCATTTATAGATTGAAAAATAAAAGAGGGAAACTTAATGTTGATGACATTTGATTCTAATAGTAAAAGAAAAATATTAATAAATGCAAATCAAATCTTGTGTAGGACTTCTTTGAATACAACATTTGTTGTACTGTTGGTGTAGATTCCATCGTTGTCGCAGCACAATATCTTTAACCCTCTCTTGTTCTTTACTCTTGAAACCGCAACATAAAATTGTCCGTGAGAAAAGACTGGTTTTTGTAAAAACAATCCAACATGTGATAATGTTTGTCCCTGGCTCTTGTTTATTGTCATTCCAAAACAAACTTGAACAGGGAACTGTCTTCTATTGAGTTTAAACGGCATTTTGTTGTCACTTGGAGTAATAACCATACGTGGAATTGCACATATCGTTCCTACTTTACCTCCTGATATAATCTTCGCCTCTACAACATTCGTACCCAAATGAAGAATTTGCAGTCTTGTACCATTACACAATCCAGCCCTCTGATCAATGTTCCTCATATACATAACAGGAGTTCCTACTTTCAAATGAAGCTCATGATGAGGAACGCCAGACATTCAAATACTGTTCAAGAACTCTGGTGTGTAGGCGTCTTCAACAAAATTTGAGTCGTCATCAGCTGGTGAGACGCTGTCTGAACTTAAATACACTTTCTCCTCTCCTTCTAATAGATCTAGCATAGATTTGTTGATTGAATCAACCATTTCGTGCATTGGTGCTAATATTGCTCTTTCCTGGAAATAAGCTGGATTCCATAAGTTTCATTTCAGATCAGGGTATGTCTCTCGAATGATTGATCCGACATGGTCTTCCGAATCGGGTATGAGCATATCATCTGGAAATTGAACTGTGGCCTCACCATCATTTTTCCTCCAATTTTACCATTACCAATATCAAGTATCCAATCAGCAAATTCCTTAATTTCATTTACATCGTCGCTATTTGATCCAACTGTCAAACGCATATTAACTGTCAACTTCATGACAGTACAATGCTGCCAAAGATAAGATGCGTTGATTGATGCATGCACAACGTCTTGCCTGGTACCATTTGGAATGACTGGTAAAATTTGTCTGAAATTACCACCAAAAACGACAACCTTACCTGAATATAGCATTTGGTTTTTTCAGTATATTTAAATTGTGAAAAATCCAAAATATAAATGTACATGTAATTTTTAACTTATTGACAAATAAATTTTACCTCCAAATACTTTGTCAGAAGGTTCTGAATTGTCTGTAACCGTAAACAAAAAACATACCACCTTTATCGTGCTCCACAACATCCAATATGTTAGCGTAAATGCATTTTTGCTCATCGGTTAGGGTGCGGTACAATTTTAGGTGCAACTCGGCCAATTCAGGTCTGTTGTATTTGAGTTCATCGTTAACCAATCTGTTGTACCCATCCATTGTGTACATTTCATTAGGATAAGGCATGTTTGTAATTGACTTTAATGACCTGTTGTTGCAGCGTAACATGTGCTCGATGTATGTAAGGCAAATGTTGTACCTTTGTATGTCGGTTAAATCCAAATCTGATAAGCATTTCAATACAAATTATCCAAAGATAAGTCGTAAAAATAAGTAATGGTTGTATAAAAATTAAAAATATAATATTACACCGGGTATAAAATAAAAAGTGTATTAATACCTGGGTCATTCTTCTTTCTACGTTCTACATGCAAAACATCATCAGCTAATAGATGCCACGTCTTATCATAAACGACCTATGGCTGTGACATACTATCTGTCATGAGGAGCATTACGAAGAATGATCTCAGATAGTTTCCCATTCCCCAACGGCTTGCCTCTTTAATGCCATCGATGTACTCTTTGTCTTCTTGCAACAAACCACGGGCGTAGCAAGCGTCTCGGTAAGTTGGGTACAACACGTCGTCGTACTTTTTTAAGTCGTCCCATTTTTGTACTCCTGGAACTTTATTTAACAGTATACGAAGGTAAAACATTTCGCCCCAAGAAGCTGGAACCTGATGTATGCGGCCTATTGAAGTACCTCTTTGCCTACGTTCCCATATACGCTCTTGATTCTTCCAAACATATTCTTTTGGAAAGTCTACATACACCAACTTTCTAGCATTTTCATCTGTTTGTTACGTTCCATCCACTGCAAAAACTTTGATGTGTTGTTTGAATCCTTTTCTAAGACATAGTCAATACTTTCAGTTTCATCAAAAAGTACCGATTGCTCATTTGGAAGGTGAAATGGAAGCCTTTCAATAGATGGATTCTGGTGGTGTATATCAAATCCAAAAATCCTCCAAGCCGATTCGCATGAGGATAGATAGCGGCAGTCTAAGTAAGCCTTAATCTCATCAACTTCTTCATCATCAACAGCAGCTGTGACTCGGTCAGGACCTTTGTTTATATATTTGAAGAGGTATTTTATAGAACCAAACTGATTGCAATATTCAACGTTTATATGAGCTTGATATCGTTTCAATAAATCTGGATTGTATGGAACAATAAATCCGTTGTGTAAATCAGCTCCACTTTTCTTTACTGTCCTGCCGTTGTCGGGTCAGGACCTTTGTTTATATATTTGAAGAGGTATTTTATAGAACCAAACTGATTGCAATATTCAACGTTTATATGAGCTTGATATCGTTTCAATAAATCTGGATTGTATGGAACAATAAATCCGTTGTGTAAATCAGCTCCACTTTTCTTTACTGTCCTGCCGTTGTCGGGTCTCTTATATATAGCATATCCATGTTCATCAATGAAAGTCGACTCATTAAATTTTTTTGAAAACTTTTTAGTGCATCTGCTTATCACCATACATGGACAATTCTGATGCTCAAGACCACATGGGCCATGCATCACGTTTTTGGTTACCAGTTGATACAATTCTGGATCAGTGTCCTTGTTTGGAATTTTAGCAGATATGTATTTATCAATCTGTTGTGGTGTCCTTAATTTATCGCTTGCCTCCAACCACAAACAAATTTGAGAATGAGGCAATCCACGCTTCTGAAATTCAACCGTATACAACTCTGCATTTTAATAAACAATAAAAGTTACTAACGTATCATAATTCAGACATTTAGTTACATATAAAAAAAGGACCACAATTTTTGTATGATCATTAAAGGGTTTGCTGTATAATTAGTTGTTCTAACCTCCTATTACACGCCCAAACGTGCGCATATCTCTAAAATCTCTCATGAGGTTGTCCAATTTTATTTTGAAAACTATGGTTGTAGCATCTGGACTATCTTCTGATTTCAAACCTTTAACCTCCATATATCGTGTAATTTCAGGCCAACTTGGGTTACACGTAAATGTAATAAATAGATCAGGAGAGCCATAAGCTTTGCAAACTGACATAGCATCAAGATAATTCTGTAACATATATCTTGGACTTCCGGTGAACGAAGAAGGTAATATAATCTTTTTTCCACGCAGGACGCGAGTTTGATTTGATGTGCTTGCAAGGCTAGCCAACCTAGTGTATGTTTCGCTCCTCAACACTTTTTGCTTTTTTCGCTGATAAGTCATTCTTTCAGACTCAACCATTATATATCCATCTACCAGAAATTGCTGGAACAACCTTCTTGACTTTAGAATCATTGAATAAACTCATGGCCTATCTTGTATTTGATATGCAAACCACTCACGCATGTTACCCTAGTGCGCTTGTTTGTAGGAGTAAAATCGGTAACACCTCTATGGTATATATCAGTTCTATATCCATCCTTTGCATAGGGAAACAATAGCGGATACTGAAGAGGAAGGTAAGACACATGCAGTTCACTAATTCTTTTCATACCACCGGTATGTGGGTGGAGGATAATGTCTCTTTTATTGCTCAAAGAATCAAAATCACCAACAATGAGCGCCGTAACCTCAGCTGAAGATGGAAGGTTATATTGCCTACCATCATGACCTCTCCTGCCAATTAGCCTTATTTTATATTCTCGTCATCAGCTGCCATTGTTAAACGTTGGCCGGCCATACGAAACTGCTCAACCAATGGATTGTCTTTATCAAGCATACATTTCAATTCTTTTGTTAACTGGTAGTCAATTTCTTGTGTGTATGAGGATGTTGATGGTCCATTACTGTTAAATGTATATAATATGAAGAAAAAAAAATAAGATATTGACGATACAAAATAATTTAATGTTTTCTTATAATAAATAATTGTTTTGTAAAATACCTGACAACATCTATTCTGTTTTGGATCTCGTTTCTTGTATCGAATATGTACAACTAAGCAAACTTTGGTTTCTCATTACGTTTTGGCAATAACTGACCAAATACGTGGTAATTTTCTCCGTATAAGCTGAAACAATATGGTCCACAACCATTGTTAATAGAGTGGTCAATATTACCACCAAGAGATGTGAATGCAAACATCGAGTTGTAACGTCTTATATTCTCTAAAAATCCTTTGCTTTTTGGATGTTCGTTTTTTGTAAGTTTCATTAGCAATGGTGGAGGGGATTTCAATGCGACTGGAAGTTGGACTTTCCCTCTCATGCAGCAGAGAGCAAATGAATCCGTCAGTAGTTCCTTAGAACCTCTCATACTCTCATCTCTCCATAATAATGCATGACATTCTGAGCATTCTACAATTGGATCACCATGATCTAGGTATTCTGCATAAGAAGGTATCTTAGTTAACATTATTGAATAAGCATCAAATGGTTTAAAATAAGAAAAAGAAATATGATGTACGTAGTTTTCTTAAAAGTTGAAATTCCAACGAATGGATTACGTTTAGTTTCAACTTCAACACCTTCATCGTTGGTGAATACAATTCTTCTAGTGGTAGAGCCAGCAACAGTATGTCCATTTCTTTGTGTACCTTGGTACGTTATATTTGATTTGCTTGAAGATCTAGTTCTTATGTTATAAGAACGGGGTGTAGAACCTGCATGTGTATGTAATACAACAAAAGTTAAAAGTCTTCACGTTAAATATTATATATAAAAATTATTTTGACTTTACCTAAATTAAAGTACACTGGAGTTGTATTCTGAAACCTTGATGATTGGTTTCTTGTCGTGGGAACCGGAGTTGTATTTTCAAAGTTTGATAATTGATTACTTTTCGTGGGCGTCCCTTATCAAATAATTTTTTAAATATTTTTAAAAAAGTTTAATATAAGTAAAAATGAATTAACAATATAAAAATTACTACCTTGTGTTACTGGGTGTTTAGATGGCATTGCATTTGGCATTGGAGTTGATGATGATGCATGATTAATCGCTGAAATGAAATATCATATTGTATTAAAAACGGTATTATTAAGTACTTGATACCATAATTCTTTGATAAGTTAAAATCAAATAACTTTCTACCTGGTGTTGCATTTATCTTACATGGACGGCCGATACGTTTTGGAGTTAACGACTCACTTTTACTTGCAGACAAACTTTCAGTTATGGTATTGGATATGGTATTCTTTTGCACTACTAAAGGATTAACTACAGTATTTGACATGGGGGATACTAAGTCTACATTAATCGTTATAGCATGTGTAGGTGGCCGTTTTCTTCGCTTTGGACTTAACGACTCACTTGTAGTTGCAGACAAACTTCCTCTTATGGTCTTTGATATGGTATTCTTTTGCACTACTAAAGGAGTAACTACAGTATTTGAATTTGACGATAGTAAGTCTACGTTAGTTGTTATAGCATGTGTAGGTGGCCGTCCTCTTCGCTTTGGAGTTAACGACTCACTTGTAGATGTAGATAAACTTTCTGTTATGGCGTTTGCTATGGTATTTGAAATTGAGGATAGTAAATCAAGATTAGTTGTTATAGAACGTGTAGGTGGCCGTCCACTTCTTCGAATAGGAGACACTAATGTTAAGTTTTTCTTTGAAATGGGTCTGCCCCTTGGTTTTGGACTTAACGACAAAGGCATACTTGGTGACGTACAAACTGTAATCATTTTAAGTATCATTACATATTATGCATATTAGTAAAACTACATTTTGTTGGACAATAAAATAACTACTGTTGCGTACCTGGTATCGAGGAATTGTTACCTGACCTAACTGTTGGGGTTGGTGTCACTGCGAATCAAAAATAGATAACTTATATATACATATCCTCTTATTGTATTGCTTCTACAAAAAAAATTATGTTTATTCATGAAGTGTACATGCAATCCAACCTGAAATTTATTACTTAAAAATGGTGAGTAAACTTACTATTAGTAATATCTTTAAGTGGAGTTGTGCCTGGTACTTGTGTTCTTAAATTATTAACCATATCTCCAGCATATGATGGACCTTTACCAGCAACGGATTGAGAACGTGTAACTGGGATTTTTTGATGACTTGGTTGACACTGACTGTCATGTATGGTATTTATATTGTTTGTGTTCTCTATTCCAACGGTTATTGGGTTGTTGTAGGCATTAGTTTTCCTCTTCTTATGGGAATCCATGTCTGCGTTTGGACAGCAATCGAAAAAATACCAATTATGATAGGTTAAATTGTCAGTATTATGTGTGACCATGAATGTGAGTAACCAACATGGTAGCGATAGAATAGCAGTTACGTATAAAGTATAAATGAGTACAAACTTCAATTTATATTGAATAACAGTGTATTAATAAAAATGGACAAATTTATAACTGTATTTAGAATGCTTTGTGCGGTGATTTGTGTGAAAAACAAATAATGAATACGTATCAAGGCAACTTATTGCTACTCCAAACGTAATGATCTATGCATTTGTACTTGATTTATAATTCGAATGGAATGTAAACTTTGTGAAGTATGAATTTTGAAAAAATAAGATGTTTTATTTGAAATAAAAACCGTAGTTTTATTTGAAAATGAGTCAAAAGTTAAATTAGGTATTAAGATAAATTAAGTAGGTTGTTAAATATTTTAATATTTTGCTAATTTTTAGGGATATTATATTTTTAAAGGGTCGATTAGTTATAAGTATATATGGTTATGAAATAAATGGTTATGAAATTGTTGTATTTGAAAATGAGTCAAAAGTCAAATTAAGTATTAAGATAAATTAAGTAGGTTGTTAAAATTATTAAAAAATTTCAATTTCATTTATACTTTAATTTGATTCATAAATAATAAATGGGTATGAAATTGTTGTATATTGATTTAAACAGTGAATTGTTTACTGCTCCGGACAAAATAGATCTATGTACTCATCATGGTGGAAGAATTTTTACTACAAATTTCTTATACGGTTATTGGGGAGGAGAAGAGCAAATGATATGCAATGTTAGAACTAAAAATCTTAGAAAAGAAAAACTAAAATGGTTGGTACAAAAAAAAACTTGGTCAATAAAAAAACGTGATCGCTTATTATTTCCGTGTTCCAACCGTTGAAATGAATGAACAATGGAGTCTTAGAAAAATAGGACGTGATGACGTACTTGAGAATTTTATAGAATTAGTTCTTTTTTATCATGCTCTACACATTTATTTGGCTCATAGTACATATCCGACACTGATTGACCCAAATCCAATAAGATGGCGCGAAAGGATGTGTTAAAAAAATGGTTGGATTAGTGGACATATTGAAAGAAACCGTTAGAAAGCTGAGGAACGACTCATGGAATAAGTAATTTGTGATGTTAAAACAAATTGTAACCTTGTTTTATTTTTGTTTGAAAAATAAATTGATGTAATAAATTTTTATATCGTTATTTATGTTTTAATTTGTTTGCAATATCTTTTTCTTTTTTTTTTTCTTTTTTAGTGTAAGTAAGTATGTTGGATTATGTAAGTACTTTCTTAGGGTTGTAATATAACTATTATTAATATTTTGGATTGTATAAGTACTTTTAGTAGGATTGTAAGTTATTAGTATTAGAAATATAGGATGTTTAATTAATGTCTACAATATTTTGTTAAGGTTTGTATTTTGTGAGATGCAATGAATTTAAAGATAGTTTGTTTGATTCAATTTGCAAAAAATATTTCAAAGTATGTACTTTAGTTGGGTCAAGAATGTATAACTTTTTGTTGACTTATTGAAAACAACTCAAAGTAATTAGGTGTTTTTAAATGAAGTGGTACAATAGTTTTTTCAACAGGATACTGAATCAGAAATGTTTACTTTGAATTGTAATTCAAAATTGTTACTTTGTAATGGTTAAAATGAAAAAAAATAGTTGTTGCAACTGTTATAGTGTATTTGGTAAGCAAGTAATGGAAATGTAAACAAAGTAATAAGTAAAAAATAATTGTTAAAGAAAATAAGGCATAATAAAGTAAAAATATTAATCATTAATAAACCAAATCTCCATGTTTACATAACTGGATAACCATGACTTTGCAGATACTATAAATGCCAACTTATTATGCAGGAAAATGTGAATAAAAACTAAAAACGAAATTTCAAATGTGGTACCAAATGTCTCAAAACAAAATGAACCATAAAATATAAATCAAGTAAACATGGATAGGAGAATGCAGATATGGAATCACTCCTTCTCTATTTTGGGTTCCAAAAGGGGCTTCTTGTTGTCTTGGCCAATTTCTTCCACATCAGGATATTCATCCAAATCGATCACTTGACGTTTCCCGGTGACTAAACCACTACCTGGACCACTGCGGGAAGCACTTGTTGACGACGCTGCTTGTGTTGGAGGTGTTTCAAGGACAAACTTGTTAATATGTAAATCAGATTTAGGAGTACCAGACATTTGATTAACAACATTAATCTTTGGAGTGTTCAAGCATCATCAGCATCCTGTACGTATATAACAATAAAAAATTTTAATATTACTATTCCATGATAATAACACATCAGCATAAATTTATGAATGGGGGTGTTAGAATAGCAGGATTGCATATGTTTTGTTTCGATATATTACCTCATGTTCAGATGGAATCATAGCTTTAAAATTAGCTATCAACTCATATTCATCAGAAACCGACTTGCACGTGTAAACATGGCTGTTTGAATTAACATTGTGTTGTGTAAACAACACTTTAAACAAGATCTTTTTACCGACCATAGCGTTCAATTCCGCAGGAAAGTAGTCTGCTCGGTCTTTGTCAATTGAGTTAATGATCTCATACGCAGATATTCCATTACACAACTTACTCACATTCGTATCAAACATGACCAATGGAGCTGAGTCGGTCTCATCAATCACCCTCACTATAACTTAAAACCTTCAGATGGTTAAAACACCAGGTTGTGTTATACATCAGTAATAATACTAATATAATAGTAACAAATTACGGGTGTATATTCATAGGTATTACCTTGGTACGACCTGGTAAATGGTGCCATGTCCATCACATTGGTTTACATATTTTTTATTCTTACCAGAGCTTCCTTGTGAACCACCAGTTTTGATAGGCTTGGCAATCCTGTTGCATTTCTTGCATGCATCATAACACCAACCATGCTCTTTGTGTATACGATGAATCTTTGCATAAAAAA
This sequence comes from Artemisia tridentata subsp. tridentata, assembly GCA_021014915.2. NCBI lineage: Eukaryota > Viridiplantae > Streptophyta > Magnoliopsida > Asterales > Asteraceae > Artemisia > Artemisia tridentata. Next base: position 188,940,925 of record CP139509.1, on the reverse strand, counting down.
CAACTTCAGAATCCTGTGTTTAGAAAATGACAGTTAGTAAGTATAACTTTTTAACTATTGTTATTTTAAACAATTATAAGTTACATATAAAACAATAGTTAAAATACTTACCGGTGTAACATCACGGATACCCCTAACCTTGCAGGCAAAAATATCTTTAAAGAATATTTCATGGGTTATCTTGACTTTCTCTAGAGTGAAAAGCTCTATCTTGTGCTGACTGTCATCATAGCCATCTTTGGCTGTGTACCTAAATTTTATAAAGGTTTATATGTATTTAGATGTTTCTAAAGGAAACTGTAAGTTAAGAATATTCAAAATTATCTAATATACCTCTGTTTGAAAGACAAAAGTGCAGGCACGTCTTTGTTGATAAAGATTCTGGAACCAAACAAAGAGTTGTGTACTGTCGGATCATCTATAAGTCAAAAAATGTCGTGTAAATAAACAGTGAGAACTATGTATACATGAATGTTGTAAAATCGGGTTGTTATTTTAGTAATGGGTGTAACAGTGTAAACATTCTTACTATTCAAGCATTTCACTTTCGCCAACTGTAGCACAAACATTACTGGACCAACGGATTTGTTATTGGTAGCATACTGGGTGAACATGTGTGCCCAGTTATCCCAGAAGGTACATTTGACTCTAGTCCCTCTGATATATGAAGATGAGTGGTTTAATATGTAGAAGAACAACGCTAATATTAACTAATACGTATGAAAGTGTTTGATAAGCGATTATGAATATAAAGTCACTTACTTAGTGTCTTCAATAACCACGGTCCTTCTGACTTTTTTGAAAAGTGTGTTTGTAACTGGAACAATATCGCCTATGGCCACGACAGACCCGACAACATCTGTATGAATTTGTTTTGTGTAAGCTTAAAAATACAACGTTTAAAGTAAGAATACCCTACTATGTGTGGTAATGGGAAAAACTTACCAACAGAATCCATTTCATGATATTTTTTTGTTAAAATCTCGTTGAATGGTTCAAGCTTAAACCCGAATACATCATCATTAAACGGGTCAATCCTGGTAACAATAGTAGACTTGAAAAAGGTAATCTTGTATTTGTGCGGAAGCAACGGTAGTTTACCATTGTTTTCACCAACACTGAAATCAGAAATGACATAACACTATCCTTCTTGAAGCAATGGTTCAAAGCGGTACATGTCATCATGCATTATTGTGTATTGGATCCGGTTGGTTTGCATTTAAAATAAGAAGTTAATTATACAATAATGTGTATATGTTTTGTCTAACAAAATGAATAAGTTGAAAACATACATGCTCATCTTGAAGAACCATATCCAAACTGTAAGCTTCATTTGGCTTACCAGCAGGATGGGTATGCCATAAAGAAATGCACCTGGCCTTGACTTTGATTTCATCTAACCTAGGGTCAACCTTTGACAGGGCAGTGAATTGTTCATCGGTCCTAGAAACAACGGCTTTTCCTTTTCCACTTGTTGTAGTGGTCTTAAGAAATGCTGCATCATCAGGCCCAGTTAAAATGCCTTTTCCTTTTGCACTTGTTGAGGTGGCCTTAAGAAAGGCTGCATCATCTACATACAAAAGGAGTAACGTTTTAGACTAATGAATTACTGATGTATATAAACATTTACAATAATATTATTTATCTAATTACTATTCTTAATAACAATGTTGAATATCATAATTATCATTTATATAAAGCACTTGATAAATGCAATAAAATAAAAAACATGGAAATGTTTCAATATATTTTATGATATCAAATACATACTCGATTCTGAATAATAACCATAAACATACACTGTAAAACCCAAAAATCCGAAACATGGTAAAAAGACCAAAATGCCCTATGATCTTAAAAATTTATTATTAAGCTTATAAAGTACCGAATCAACCCCAAACTTCTGGAAATGAGCAAGATATGATACAAATTAATTTTGGCAATTGCATTTAATATTTTTGCAATGTACAAAATTATGAAAATACAAAAATATGTCACATGGGCCAAAGATTTCATTTAATTAACTTAGGTAATATTATAATTAATTTAAATTATATATAACTATAAGTAAAATGTAAAATAAATTCAAAATTAAATTTTATGAATTTGGTCAAGTGTTGACCGATATTTTAGCCATTCCCCCACCCCCCTATACTCGGCCCTAATCAATGATTTGATCAACTTTCCTTATTTAATTAAAAAAACCCTAACCGAATTGACTAAATCACAAACAAAAATTCACCAAGCCTCCCATTCGACTTCTAGACCTGATCTAACAATTTTCTGGAGTTCTTTGGAGTATTAAGGAGCTAGGAAAAATAAGAACCAGAATTTAGAGGCCTTCGTTCGCCGTGATAATTGTTTTCTTCGATTGTGTCCATCTGAGAGGTAATGATTTTTCATGCTTAAATCTTACGTTCTAAAAATTATCCAGCATTTTTATAGTGATCTATAGGTCGAATATAACTTAATAAAAATAAGAAACACGATTTATGCAAGATTATTAAGGCGTACGAAAATAAAAGGGATAAAACACACTTAATTTGTAAATCATGTGATATGAATTTTTTGAGGAGCAACCATAACTTTTACATGATCCTTGATGATAATATAAGTTGGGAAAAATAGCCATGCAATTTTTAGAAGCCTATAATAATTGATCTTGAATTATGGTTAAACCGGATTTATTGAAAAATTAAAGAAAAATAGGAAGAAACCCTAAAACGATTAGGGTTAGGGTTCATGTTTATAAATCTGATGTATTTAATGCTAATAATGATTGGAAAATTTTGGTATAATGATTGGATAAAATTAGGGCTTGTTTTGGAATTAAAAAGTGTATACCGAATTGGTTTTTAAATTGCAAGGGTATGTTTTGCCAACTTTGAAACTTGTGGGGTATTTTTGTAACATGTTTTGGACCTGGGGCAACGTGTGAAAAATATAATATAAGGGTCTTATGTGTAAAAATTTGCAAGAAAAGGGTTTAAATGGTAATTTTGTGTCGAATTGAAAAATAATTAAAAAGGAGGGACTAAAAGTGTAAATTCTGGAATCTTGATGTTATTCTGAGTATATACTGATATTAAAAGTGTAATGTGTAATTTTGAGGATTTATGGGCTTAATATGTAATTGATACTAAATTATGATTTAATTTATAAGTTTTGTAAACTTAAAGGACTAAATGTGTAATTTCTGAAATCTGAGGGACCTGACTTGTACTATACATAATTCTGATGTTACATTCTGTAATTTTGTAAAATAAGATGCTTGTTTGGTAAATATGAATATTGTAGGGATTAAATCATAAGTTATGTAAATATAGGGTTTGTTTTGTAAATATTGTAACTAGAGGGGTATAAATTATAATTTGTGAAACTTAAAGGTTCAAAGTCAAACTCTGGAATCCTGCTAAAAATAGAAGATTACTTGAAATGAGTAAACCTACTTAAAGTGGAAACTTGCTATTTCTGGAAAGTTACCTAAAAAGGAAAAGTTTCTAAAAATGGGAAGCCGACTAAAATAAGTAATCTGAATCAAACAAGCTATTAATAAGACAATCATGAATTCGTGTAGATCCGCCGAACATGGAGTTTGCTTCCGACCCTTATTGTTCTGTTGTGTACTTGCGGTATAAGGTACAGATATTCTACCCTATTTCAGTAAGGGTGTCTTCTTTCTCATGATTCATTGATCTTGATTCGTTTTAAGATTCCCTAAGCCACTACTATGTTTCCCTACACTTTAGTTCGTTTGTTTGACTCATTTTGACTTTGACGTTCAATATGACCATTTTGCTTTGAGCCTCTATGATGATCCATTCGATATTCGTTCGCACCTTGTGATATTAGTATTCGAAACACTTGATACTTCGAGGGTTCATTTGATTTTGGTAACTAGATGTGAAAACCTTTTTAATTATAACATGGAAATGTTTTGAGGAAAAACGATTTTTAAAATGATGTTTATGAAATATGCAAGACCACATTTATTTAGAATCTTACTAAACTTTTATGAAAAATTTCTTTTAAAGACTACTTTTGTGAAAACAGTTAATAAGATCACTTTTATGAAAACCATTTGATAAAGATTTCTTTAAATGAACCATTTGATTATGAACCTTTGATCCGTTCATTTTGACTCAGTTGACTTTGATATTGGATATGAACCCTTTGCCATGAACCTTTGATATTTGGACTTTGACTATTATTCGGTGACTTTGACTATATGAACCTTTGCTTTGCTATGAATCTTTGACCTTTGACCCCAGTTTGATACCCGAGCCAAAATATGTTCCCTAGCCATGAAGGTAACATGGCCGTGTCTGTGATGCACCACTGGCATGACTCGTGTGTGGTTCGAGTGATTAGCCACACCGTCCCCATTATGATATGATATGCGCACTTTATGATTTGTTATGGCCAATATGATTTGTTTGGGGGGCGTATGGATGCATCCTAGATATGTTCTGTTTATGATATGCTATGATATGATATGGTGACTGATGATGGGTGCAATCCACGTCTTTCACAAAATATGGGAGCTAGCTACTCCATTTGAAGAATGAGGACACCCCTCATATTATCTGATTATCTGAGAGGTATCCCCTCTATATGATGATGAAGATATGATATGATATGATATGATATGGGCTCGTGGTGGATTACTGTCCTAAACCTTTACTCTTTGTACCGTTACTTATATCTTATTTCATTATGCTATATATGTTCATTTCCGTTTGCTTTCGTTTCCGTTTATTATATATCTGTTCACTGGGCTTTTTAAGCTCAGCCGCATTTCTTTTCCTGCGGCAGGTTTTAGTTGGAAGATGGGTATGAGTGAAGAGACTTTTGGACTTAGAAGACTTGATAGTTATTTTGGCCTAGAGATGATTAGAAGTTATTATATTGTTAGAATTTGTATTCGCATTTGTAACCTTGTAATTTCAGTATTTCATTTGCAACCTTTGAGATTCCTTGTATTACTGTAATGAATGCTTTGTTTTGATCTGATATGAAACCATTAGTGTGACATCTTTACCCTTGTCGGGTTGGGGTGTTACAATTATGGTATCAGAGAGACAGGCTGCGATACGTAATACATTTACCCTTGGCCTGTGTAAGTTAGGACCACTAAGTTTTCCCTATAAGCGCTCGTAAGACAACCTTTGAAAATTTGCTTTAGGATTTCCCCATAGGAACCTAAGTTTTGACCGGTGAGGAATGGGTAGACTATAAGGCATTTGTTTAAGTATCATTGCTTCCGCATCACTCTGATTCGTGCCTTGCTTTTGGTTAGAGTCTGTTGATATCACTTTTGGAAATCGAAAGCCTATGCTTTGCACCACCTAAGATTTGAACCTGATTAAATTTGGAAGGCATTGAGAAATTTCATAATAATTGCCTGACACTATTTGATCCTTATCTTCAGATTTCTTTTGTTAATCATTTTGATAAAGACCCACGTTGCACTCTGATCCTTTCGTTAATCATTTTGACGCCTCTTCGGGCACTCTGAGAACCTCCTTGGCGATAACGTACTGGATATGTTTTGATTGTCTTTTGCTTTTGATAAGTATCTATGAATCTTCCGACACTATTTGATTTCGTTTCACCCATCTCTGTCCTTATAAGAAGCCTTGTGGTGTGTAACCACGAGTATAAGAATTTTTTCCCCCTCACTTTTGAATGATAAAGCTTTGATTTGTGAACCGTCTTTCTTTGGATAGTTAACTTCGATTTTATTCTGACAAGGAATTTGTTGAGTGATCAGTCAAATATTGACAACTACCCTCCTATATCTCACCTTTAACGTTTGCAACAAATTTTGAACTCCCTACCATGATTACCGATTGTTAAACATTCGCTATTACTCTGGAGACTCGTGTGTTACTTTCGCGGTTATAAAGTTTTCTTAGAAATCATTTCTTACACCAATGAATGAACCTTATCTTGGAAGCTATTTGGCACTTTGAGCCGTCTGAGCATGAACCTTGTATCAAACGTTATTTGGCACCCTGCGTTTTCTGAATATGATTCCTGGTAGAACCACCAAAATTTTTCCATCAGAGCGTGAAGTAGGATTTGACATGATACCGAGAGATTTCTAGTCACTAAACGAAGATGTCTTTCGGATCATACCAATTGATTGGAGCAACCGGGAAGAGCAGCAACCGAAGACCAGGAAGTGAGTTTACTTAAGTGTATTTTCTGGGCGTGTTTTAGTTTCGTTCGTAATTATGAAGGATGATGACTGGAGATATGTATCGATTACAGGAAGCTGAACCGTAATACTGTTAGGAACCAATATTCCTCCACCCTGAAACGACTATGTGGTTTTTTAAATTCAGAGCGCGAAGTTTCCTTCTGAGGAATTGAGTCTATTCTTGGAATCGACCCCCATATTCGTAAACGACTACTATGACGGTTAGTGACGCTAATGGTATTAGCTAAAGCTCTGACTGTTTCGTGAATTTGATAAATGATGTTTTCTCGTAAGTACTTGGGCAAATGGTCATTGTATGACTTAATGGTACATTCGGAGACGAGGAAGAGCATGAAAATCATTTTGCACCTTGTTAGAAATTTGACGATCATTTGTGCATTCTGGGAGATGGATATTTGTTGAGACAACGGTGTTCTTTTCCTGACCTGGAGTTAACAACAACGGAGGCTACCCTGAAGAGTGAAGACATTCCTTTCAATGCAGAAGGGTGGGCGGTGCAGAAGATCTAGTCAAGATGGCGAACCTGGAGCTGATGAAGACGTACAGTCTCACTTCCCTATTCATCTTGGTTGTACTAAGATGAATTGAGAGCGGAAGCAGACTGGATGATGAAGAGATTTAAAGATCGTGCCAGAAAGCCACAACACTCCATCACATTCCAAGAAGAACTGCAGGAGGCTCGATGAACCAGACACAAGTTTCCGATTTTGGTTTCACTTCCCGATTGATGGACAGACGAAGACAGATTAACCGGACTTGAAGAGATTGGAGGTGTTGAATGAGCGGAATTTTGAAACAGACCCTTCATGTTTGGAAGATTAGATTTTATGAAGGCCGAAGTTCTTGACGATTAAATTTTATTTCCGTTGAACCTCTTAAGTTTCGTGAGGAAGTAATAAGACCCTCTAACGATTTGAGTTCCCTAGAAGCATTTCAGTTCGTGGTTATTTTTCGTATGTTCGGTGATGGCGTTGTTTTGAGGGATTTTGACGAATTGTGGAAGATATGATGCTTGTGACGGCGTACCTCATTTCAATTTAGCTATCTGGGATTTTGATACTCGTGCGAATAGTTTTGTTTTCCCTCTTGACTTTGACATTCGATTTTGGTTGACCTTTGATGACTGTAGAAGTACTAGGTGGACTAAGATAGGTGGTTTTGATTACGACTTGAGATAAAGTATGATCATCATGAAGGCATAATTATGTGGTGCTAGTATTATGACGCCTGATCAACGTGATAATACTTACACCATATAACGTGCACTCATTGTGGCCATAGGATATCTTGGGGAGTACCTAAGAAGTTTAGAATTTGATCTCCGTTGGATTATCCGTGATTAGTGAGACTTTAGGTTCATTCTACCTAAGCGTATACTCTGCCTTCGTTCATTAGATAACTGGATGAGTTTGGACTCTCGTATTGCATTCTGTTGACCTCAGTTATATATCTTAAGCTCTTTGTAGAACTCTCCACTGATGATAAAGTTAATCTGATTTGAAGTTCTGTTCGTATTTCATATAAGCTTTTCGGAAGACTCACCTATCATCCATTTTTGTTGAATGGTCCTTTTGATCAAAATCAAACTAATTTTGTCTCCTTCTGAGGAATCTGAACCCATCTTGTTTTGATCGAGTCATGAGAAACCATTTATTCTGAAGAGCCTTTTTGGAAGAACCTCCCCGAGTGTGAGGTTGTTCGTGACGATCTTTTGCGAATTGCTACGACTCTGTCTAACTTTGCGACTTCAAATTTCGAGGATGAAATTTTCTTTTAAGAGGGGAAGAGTTGTAAAACCCAAAATCCGAAACATGGTAAAAAGACCAAAATGCCCTATGATCTTAAAAATTTATTATTAAGCTTATAAAGTACCGAATCAACCCCAAACTTCTGGAAATGAGCAAGATATGATACAAATTAATTTTGGCAATTGCATTTAATATTTTTGCAATGTATAAAATTATGAAAATACAAAAATATGTCACATGGGCCAAAGATTTCATTTAATTAACTTAGGTTATATTATAATTAATTTAAATTATATATAACTATAAGTAAAATGTAAAATAAATTAAAAATTAAATTTTCTGGATTTGGTCAAGCGTTGACCGAGATTTTAGCCATTCCCCCCCCCCTATACTCGGCCCTAATCAATGATTTGATCAACTTTCCTTATTTAATTAAAAAAACCCTAACCGAATTGACTAAATCACAAACAAAAAATCACCAAGCCTCCCATTCGACTTCTAGACCTGATCTAACAATTTTTTGGAGTTCTTTGGAGTATTAAGGAGCTAGGAAAAATAAGAACCTGAATTTAGAGGCCTTCGTTTGTCCGTGATAATTGTTTTCTTCGATTGTGTCCATCCGAGAGGTAATGATTTTTCATGCTTAAATCTTATGTTCTAAAAATTATCCAGCATTTTTCTAGTGATCTATAGGTCTAATATAACTTAAGAAAAATAAGAAACACGATTTATGCAAGATTATTAAGGCGTACGAAAATAAAAGGGATAAAACACACTTAATTTGTAAATCGTGTGATATGAATTTTCTGAGGTGAAACCATAACTTTTACATGATCCTTGATGATAATATAAGCTGGGAAAAATAGCCATGTAATTTTTAGAAGCCTAGAATAATTGATCTTGAATTATGGTTAAACCGGATTTATTGAAAAATTAAAGAAAAATAGGAAGAAACCCTAAAATGATTAGGGTTAGTGTTCATGTTTATAAATCTGATGTATTTAATGCTAATAATGATTGGAAAATTTTGGTATAATGATTGGATAAAATTAGGGCTTGTTATGGAATTAAAAAGTGTATACCAAATTGGTTTTTAAATTGCAAGGGTATGTTTTGCCAACTTTGAAACTTGTGGGGTATTTTTGTAACATGTTTTGGACCTGGGGCAATGTGTGAAAAATATAATATAAGGGTCTTATGTGTAAAAATTTGCAAGAAAAGGGTTTAAATGGTAATTTTGTGTCGAATTGAAAAATAATTAAAAAGGAGGGACTAAAAGTGTAAATTCTGGAATCTTGATGTTATTCTGAGTAAATACTGATATTAAAAGTGTAATGTGTAATTTTGAGGATTTATGGGCTTAATATGTAATTGGTACTAAATTATGATTTAATTTATAAGTTTTGTAAACTTAAAGGACTAAATGTGTAATTTCTGAAATCTGAGGGACCTGACTTGTACTATACATAATTCTGATGTTACATTCTATAATTTTGTAAAATAAGATGCTTGTTTGGTAAATATGAATATTGTAGGGATTAAATCATAAGTTATGTAAATATAGGGTTTGTTATGTAAATATTGTAACTAGAGGGGTATAAATTATAATTTGTGAAACTTAAAGGTTCAAAGTCAAACTCTGGAATCCTGCTAAAAATAGAAGATTACTTGAAATGAGTAAACCTACTTAAAGTGGAAACTTGCTATTTCTGGAAAGTTACCTAAAAAGGAAAAGTTTCTAAAAATGGGAAGCCGACTAAAATAAGTAATCTGAATCAAACAAGCTATTAATAAGACAATCATGAATTCGTGTAGATCCGCCGAAGATGGATTTTGCTTCCGACCCTTATTGTTCTGTTGTGTACTTGCGGTATAAGGTACAGATATTCTACCCTATTTCAGTAAGGGTGTCTTCTTTCTCATGATTCATTGATCTTGATTCGTTTTAAGATTCCCTAAGCCACTACTATGTTTCCCTACAATTTAGTTCGTTTGTTTGACTCATTTTGACTTTGACGTTCAATATGACCATTTTGCTTTGAGCCTCTATGATGATCCATTCGATATTCGTTCGCACCTTGTGATATTAGTATTCGAAACACTTGATACTTCGAGGGTTCATTTGATTTTGGTAACTAGATGTGAAAACCTTTTTAATTATAACATGGAAATGTTTTGAGGAAAAATGATTTTTAAAATGATGTTTATGAAATATGCAAGACCACATTTATTTAGAATCTTACTAAACTTTTATGAAAAATTTCTTTTAAAGACTACTTTTGTGAAAACAGTTAATAAGATCACTTTTATGAAAACCATTTGATAAAGATTTCTTTAAATGAACCATTTGATTATGAACCTTTGATCCGTTCATTTTGACTCAGTTGACTTTGATATTGGATATGAACCCTTTGCCATGAACCTTTGATATTTGGACTTTGACTATTATTCGGTGACTTTGACTATATGAACCTTTGCTTTGCTATGAACCTTTGACCTTTGACCCCAGTTTGATACCCGAGCCAAAATATGTTCCCTAGCCATGAAGGTAACATGGCCGTGTCTGTGATGCACCACTGGCATGACTCGTGTGTGGTTCGAGTGATTAGCCACACCGTCCCCATTATGATATGATATGCGCACTTTATGATTTGTTATGGCCAATATGATTTGTTTGGGGGGCGTATGGATGCATCCTAGATATGTTCTGTTTATGATATGCTATGATATGATATGGTGACTGATGATGGGTGCAATCCACGTCTTTCACAAAATATGGGAGCTAGCTACTCCATTTGAAGAATGAGGACACCCCTCATATTATCTGATTATCTGAGAGGTCTCCCCTCTATATGATGATGAAGATATGATATGATATGATATGATATGGGCTCGTGGTGGATTACTGTCCTAAACCTTTACTCTTTGTACCGTTACTTATATCTTATTTCATTATGCTATATCTGTTCATTTCCGTTTGCTTTCGTTTCCGTTTATTATATATCTGTTCACTGGGCTTTTTAAGCTCAGCCGCATTTCTTTTCCTGCGGCAGGTTTTAGTTGGAAGATGGGTATGAGTGAAGAGACTTTTGGACTTAGAAGACTTGATAATTATTTTGGCCTAGAGATGATTAGAAGTTATTATATTGTTAGAATTTGTATTCGCATCTGTAACCTTGTAATTTCAGTATTTCATTTGCAACCTTTGAGATTCCTTGTATTACTGTAATGAATGCTTTGTTTTGATCTGATATGAAACCATTAGTGTGACATCTTTACCCTTGTCGGGTTGGGGTGTTACATACACAGCTTTAAAAATCTAAGAACAATTATTTTCATTTTCAAATTCAACATTAACTATGGCGTGGGAGGCGAGCAATATGAACAATCACATTTCCCAGGTAGGCATTTGCAAGTTCCTGAACAAACAGGGCAAAAACATCTCTCCTCCATTATACTTTTAAGTATATATGGATCTATGGAATCATCAGAATCATAGTATGTACTATTGCCAAGTTCAAAGGGTTTTGGTTTAGAATCATTGTTTTCTATCATATCATTTACTGAATCAATTTCCAATAGTTTTTTCGTTTCTTTTTCCTTCAAATCAACAACTGATACATCATTCAAACGACCAATATCCTTTTTGTCTGCACCATCTTTCTTATCAGATTCAATTTTATTTTCCTTCAACATTTTCTAATCAGAATAATAATTATTGAGTAAATAAATAAAATCAATAAACTGAATTACGGTAGAAGATAAATTAAGGTTTTGTAAATTATAATTATTATAAATATATGAATCAAAGTATAAAAAAATTGATTATGAGTCAAACTCACCAGAGTATCGAAGCTGTGAGTCAGACATTCTGATGTATTCTCCTTACTAAGAAACTTTGATGGCTTGATGGTTTGAAGACTGCAAATCATTTCGTTTATAAAGATGAAGATTAGGTTAAAGATTGATTTGAATTAGGGTAATCAAATCAAATTGAGTTTTATCACAAAATGTATGGCAGAAATTATGGAAAAACCGTGTGATTTGATAAGGATGTGGTTTTTTGTTTTGAATAATTAACAAAAATAACTTGATTTTGTGAGAGATTTTAGTGAGGGTTTGAATATGATGGAGTAAAAATCGGGTTGTTCTTGAATGCAGATTGAAGAAAAATGCCTAAAGTGTGGAAGGAGGGTGTTTTGGTGCCAGGTGGCTTTAACGTGGCATTTATTTGTGCCTAGTGGCATTCTTTTTTGCCAAGTGGCTTTCTTTTGGGCCAAGTGGCATTATCCAGTCATCAGGTATTGCTAATATATATAGGGGAAGATTTATATTTATTAGTTTAGATATTTTAATTTAGGTACTGAGCTAGCTAAAAATAATTTTAGCGGAACAAAATGAAATATAATAAAGTCATAAAAATTATAAAATTGTATTTTGTATAAGTATCGGGTGTTTAAATAATCATCATTTCACAATTACGTAAATTATCGTAATTATATATATATATATATATATATATATATATATATATATATATATATATATATATATATATATATATATATATATATATATATATATATATATATATATATATATATATATGTGTGTGTATATATATATATATATATATATATATATATATATATATATATTATATATGTATATATATATCTATATGTATATACATATGTATATGTATATACATATGTATATATAGGGTAGGGATACAATGAGAAGGGGCTTAAAATGAGAAGGGTAGGAAGGATTGTGGGAGTGACATGTGTCATCCCCATGCCACATCATCATCCCACATCACGGTTACTGCATCGTGATGCAGTAAAAATTTTGGCGGGAAAAAATTTTTTTTCGCGCCAAAAAAAAAAAAAAAAAAAAAAATTTGGGCAAAAAAAAATTTTTTTCCCGCCAAAATTTTTACTGCATCACGATACAGTATAAATTTTTACTACATCACGATGCAGTATATTTTTTTACTTCATTACGGTTACTGCATCACGATGCAGTATAATTTTTTACTGCATCACGATGCAGTAAAAATTTTGGCGGGAAAAAAAAAATTTTTTTTGCCCAAAAAAAATTTTTTTTTGCCAAAAAAAAATTTTTTTTGGCGGGAAAATTTTTTTTTGGCGGAATGATGATGTGGCAAAGTGACACATGTCACTCCCACAATCCTTCCCACCCTTCTCATTTTAAGACCCCTTCTCATAATATCTCATCTCTGTATATATATATATATATACATATGTGTGTATATATATATATACATATGTATATATATACATATGTGTATATATATATATATATACATATGTATATATATACATATGTGTATATATATATATATATATATATATATATATATATATATATATATATATATATATATATATATATATATATATATATACACATATGTATATATATACATATGTATATATATATATACACACATATGTATATATATATATATATATACATATGTGTGTATATATATATATATATATATATATATATACACACATATGTATATATATATACACATATGTAATATATACATATGTATATATATATATATACATATGTATATATATATATATACATATGTATATATATATACATATGTCTTGGTGAAATCTAATCCAAGCATGCACCTAGGTAGTTCAACATTAACCATCTCACAATCTTGGTCGGGTTCATAAGAAACTATCCTAGGTGAAGGCTCATATGGTGCATAGGTTTCACTTAATGAGGTATTTTGAGGGTTTGATGGGGCTCCTAAGGTGATTTCCTCAAAAGTTTTACGCACTTGATCTCTTTTCTCAAGGTACTCACTAAAATCTATGTAAGATCCTGTTCTCATTACTTCATTCCACCATCTTGATTTATCCAAATTAGTAAAATTATATTTCTTCATGTAAAACTCTAGTCGCGGATTTGGTAGATTCACGTTCTCCATAATGGCGAACGGAAGAGTCAATGGAAAAACTTTACGAACAAAAGCACAAAGAAAAGATAGACTACGAGAAAGCTAATAAAAAGAAAATAAAAATCTCACTAGATAGGAATCTAATGAGTAGACCTAATAAAAATAAAATTTCAACCTAAACAATAACTATTCCCCGGCAGCGGCGCCAAAAACTTGATGCGTGGTTTTGCGACCTTACAACAGGTTTTACCTCTTGAGGGATCTCAAGAGGCTTACAACCCCACCAGGCAGTGTACCTGACCGATGTAGTATAGTGTAGTGGTAAGTACGGGGGATTGATCGTTCTCCACAGGGAATAGTGTCGTTAGGATTGAAAAACTATTCTAATAGGTCTAAGGGTGAGGGAAGATTCTTTTTGTATTTTTATATTTTTTTTATAAAAGCAAGTAAAATCTCGGGTTTGAAGGAGTAGGCGGAATTAGTTGCTAGTCAACTAACCCAAATAACTACGAATGCAAATAAAATAAAATAACTGAAAATGAAAAGGTCGTGAAACTTATGTGGAGAGAAATGTGTTTACTTAGATTTCCTTACTCCCTAACTATCTTTTACCGGTTGATTAGTGTGTATTAATTGCGTGGATGACGGGTGTATTCCTTAATACCAATCGTGGGGTGGCGTACTTACTTTCCCAACTCTACAAGCTCCTACTTCACTCCTATGTCGAGCCGGCTAAGAAGCTCCTAACATGGGATCACTAGAATTCGCTCATGCATTAAATACAACCATAAAAACCTAGTACGCATTGGTTCATGCTTCTTAAGACGTTCAAGCAAGTTACCGAATAGGAAGTTAGCCAGTTTTCTTAAGCCTAACATCGATGAACAATCATCCAATACAATTAATAACACACTAATAACCAATAATCAATAGTTAGGTTTCATTAGATCTAAGCAAACACAAGATAAATCTAGCCTAGCATGTTAATCAAAAGACAAGAACAAGATATAATCAAACAACACATAGACATATTGATTGATTAAATGATAACTTATCTTCAATTAAACATGGGAGATCCAAGGGTATGAAAACCTTAAAAATAGCAGAAATTCGTCTTAGGGTTTCTCCTCACAAAGTTGCACACCAATAACAAAAAATTGCAAAACTATATATAGAGTTTAAGGGCTGACGGCGTCACGTTGTAGTTCTTGACGCCGTCACCTCGCCGTGTATAGGGTTCCCGGATGGCCTTCTTGACGCCGTCCCTCTTTAGTGCTCCAAAATCCGCTCTGGCTTATCAAGGCTTGACACCGTCAGAAATGGTCTTGACGCCGTCTCGTTTTAAGTTAAACCGTGATGGCCTTGATCACCTTAAAGGGTGACGCCGTCACCTTTTCCATTGTAAAATTCTCTGGCTTATCATGTGTATTTTTCATATCCACCTCTTTTGCCAAGCCATGACGCCGTCAAGAGCAATACTTGACGCCGTCAAAGGTACTTTTCCAGCCGATTTTGAGAGTTTGTCGTTTTCTTCACTTTTATGCTCCAAAAACGTCCAAAATGCTTCCTTTTCCAGATTTCTTCTCCAAAGTACCTAAAATGACAAAAGGAACGATTTAGGGCAATATATGATCAAATAAATACGATTTAGGGCTTAAATGACCCCCTAAAAGTGGTACACTTTTCGCTTCATCAAATACCCTTACACTTGAGATTTGCTTGTCCTCAAGCAAATGCGCTTTTATTCTAATCAAAATACAAGTTAGGGGTCATTTAATGCTAATATAAAAGTAATTACAATAAATAGTCATTCCATTTTAATCATAATAAGCACGGAGATTACAAACTAGCACCTCACAAGTAGTGTTTAGATACTCACATCTCTCAGGTGTCATCAAAATAAATCTCATAAATGAAAACGGATAATATCTCTCACTACCTGTCATAGCAAATAGATTACCATAGGCTTGGGAAAGGATCGAAAACCTTCTCCACTAGGCGTAAGCACCTAAGATAAACTATCAAAGAGGGCTTTTAAATGGGTTATAACGTGAGGTGTAGGGATATGATAAACACGGATTTGTTGGATAAGGGATATTTTTACTGGTGGCGAGTTAAAGATCTTGATTAATTACATGTACAATATGGCGTTGCTAAGCCAAGACTAGACTCGACTTAAGCTAAAAACAAAATAACAAAAACATAAAATAAATATAAAATGAAACGGGATGGTAGTCCGTATGTTTTTTCTACTTTTCTTTTTCTCATTTTTTTTGTATTTTTCTTGATTTTTTTTTTTTTTTTTTTTTTTTTTTTTTTTTTTTTTTTTTTTTTGATTCATACACTCTTGCCCTACCATCCAAAATAATACATCATAGGGCGTTGCATCCCCTTATACTTGAACTTTTACATAACTTTACGATTAATTATTCTAATGACTCGAATTAAGATAATCAAAACACTTGGAGTACTTTTAAAAATATTTAGCACATATGGGGGAAATAATGTTGTTCTTCCCCATTACTCCATTACACTAGTACTATACCCATGAGTCCTAATCGTCCCAAAATAATATGTACAAGGATATGACTCGACTTAGCAACCATGTAATCAATTAGATAATTAACTTGGGTTTAAACAAATGTTGTCACAATAATGCACTAAAAATGAGTGCATACAAGGTAGGCTAAGGCGATTTGGGTGTACATTTAAGTGGGGTGTAACAAATTCTTCCTTTAAGTAAAATGCTTAAAGGTCGAAACGAAAAGATAGGCTCTGAGGGGTGTACTAGGGGTATCGTGTACTAAAAATGAGTACAACGCAAAAGGTGTGGGAGAATTACTTGACCACTGTAGCCAACGTAATTATAACAAAAACACAGGTGTAAAACAATGGGTTAATCCTAATGCTTCTTATCATGTAGTAAATCTAACTACACGAATGTAGTCTCACTTGTGGCCTCGGAATGGTCCTAACGCAAGTTCTAGAATCTAAGTGCTACCGGTACACACATCATAGCATAAATGCTTTTCCTACCAATTCTAGGGGCGAACCTCACATATTTGGGGGTGGAAAATTTTTTTAGTGGTACGGTTTTGTGCTA
This sequence comes from Artemisia tridentata subsp. tridentata, assembly GCA_021014915.2. Classification (NCBI taxonomy): domain Eukaryota; kingdom Viridiplantae; phylum Streptophyta; class Magnoliopsida; order Asterales; family Asteraceae; genus Artemisia; species Artemisia tridentata. The sequence goes on along the minus strand of CP139509.1, from coordinate 188,923,898 downwards.
GTCATATAACTCCTATCCGTGAGACGCTCATTAAGATCAAAGTTTCACTCCTAAATGTTGAAAAAAAAATTTAAATTTGGCACTAAAATTGCCCTAACAGGTGTTTATCTCAGTTTTATTACACATCTACCTTTAAACAAACAAAAATCAAATGCAATTGTATTCTTTGAAGTATCGTACTTTACCCCCCTTACACTTAAGATGAACATTATCCCCAATGTTCAATTAACAAGATGTAAAAGTAAAAAGGTAAAAGAATGAAATCAAATACTCCCCTGATTCGTTCGGTGGATAAAGAGGTAACATGGTTAGATCTTCTTCCAAGAGAATGTAGAAGCTCCAAGACTAATGCATCGCCAAAAGCTTGATTCCACATACATCTCCTTGTCCAAAATAACCTGTTAAACCTGAGAAAACAAACACGAAAACCTGCATAACATCGGCGGGATAAATTCTATATATAAGGATATAATGCTTGTGGAATGATAATTTTGCAGATTCCTGGAGATTATAAGTTAGAGATTTAATAAAAACTTTTTATGAAAACAAAACTTTCAAAAATTTCAGAAAATTAAAACCTGACGCCGTCAGGTTGTAAAGCCTGACGCCGTCAGAAGTGATCTGACAGAATTCTCATGTTAAGTTTTCGGAAAATTTCTGGAAAAACCTATACCTTACTTCCTGGAAATCCTGCAAAATATCACTATGACTCGATACAAGCATTTGACTCAAACAAATACTAATATGTATGTTAATTTAATATTATTACGATTCATGTTCATTTGTTCTTGTAAACCGATTTGGATTTCCCTTACACTTATCTTTTGCAAAATACCTTTATATGTAGTTAAGACGAGGTTAAAAACAAGATAAAGCATTTTCACAATTTACTTTTGAACATGAATCAATAATAATAAAAATTAAACATACATACGGAAACAAATAAAATCAAACAAACAAACAAATAAATAAACACACAAAAAGCAAATAAAGCTTGGGTTGCCTCCCAAGAAGCGCTTGTTTTTGTTCGAGTCACGAGCCTGACTCTACCCTTATTTAACGGATAAAGGAGAGGTTTTTCCTACACTTAGGATTAAGTGCGGGTGATAGTAGCGATACACACCATCTTGGTGGAAGTATGCCGCGTGAGGAAAGAGTGGTGGATGAATTATATACTCAAAGGGGTGTGCTCCTTTCATCATAACCTTACCTAGTTCACTTTGGTCAATGGGTGAATTAAAGTTTTCTCCTAAAAAGGGATCATCTTCTATCAACTTCGAGAGATTCCTAGTTGGGAATCCATCTTGACCTAATAAACCCGGTTTAAACCCATAATGTTTCTTGTGATCAATCATGAATGGGTGATGTAAGTATGTAAGGTCATGGTTCACTCCTATATTAGCTTCCACTCCACATGGCCTAGAGTCTAAAGATGGAAGATTAGGTAACGGTTTTGGTTGAGGCTCCGGTTCATCAAAAATAGGAAATCCCCTAGAACTAAGAGTAAGGTTGTGATCACTATAAGCATTCAAACCTATATCCTCTAGTTGTGTTTGGTTCAAAGGTTCTACCTCCATCGGGATTCCTAAAGTCTCTTCTACTTCTTCCGGGTAAGTCACGGGCGGTGTGGGTGCCTCGAATGATGGTGGGTTTTGTGGAGTACTTGGTGGACTTGGATTTTCTACTTTATCCTCCATCTTATCTTGATTACCTATGTGCTTATTATGTGATTTGTTGAAGTCTATCCCCAACATGCACCTAGGTATCTCAAATCCTTTTCTATTCATCTCAAATTCTTGGTCCGATTCATAAGAATCATTCTCAATAACTTGATCACTATGTTCCATTTGCCTAAAGGATTCCTCATACTCATCATATGTCTTGGTGAAATCTAATCCAAGCATGCACCTAGGTAGTTCAACATTAACCATCTCACAATCTTGGTCGGGTTCATAAGAAACTATCCTAGGTGAAGGCTCATATGGTGCATAGGTTTCACTTAATGAGGTATTTTGAGGGTTTGATGGGGCTCCTAAGGTGATTTCCTCAAAAGTTTTATGCACTTGGTCTCTTTTCTCAAGGTACTCACTAAAATCTATGTAAGATCCTGTTCTCATTACTTCATTCCACCATCTTGATTTATCCAAATTAGTAAAATTATATTTCTTCATGTAAAACTCTAGTCGCGGATTTGGTAGATTCACGTTCTCCATAATGGCGAACGGAAGAGTCAATGGAAAAACTTTACGAACAAAAGCACAAAGAAAAGATAGACTACGAGAAAGCTAATAAAAAGAAAATAAAAATCTCACTAGATAGGAATCTAATGAGTAGACCTAATAAAAATAAAATTTCAACCTAAACAATAACTATTCCCCGGCAGCGGCGCCAAAAACTTGATGCGTGGTTTTGCGACCTTACAACAGGTTTTACCTCTCGAGGGATCTCAAGAGGCTTACAACCCCACCAGGCAGTGTACCTGACCGATGTAGTATAGTGTAGTGGTAAGTACGGGGGATTGATCGTTCTCCACAGGGAATAGTGTCGTTAGGATTGAAAAACTATTCTAATAGGTCTAAGGGTGAGGGAAGATTCTTTTTGTATTTTTATATTTTTTTTATAAAAGCAAGTAAAATCTCGGGTTTGAAGGAGTGGGCGGAATTAGTTGCTAGTCAACTAACCCAAATAACTACGAATGCAAATAAAATAAAATAACTGAAAATGAAAAGGTCGTGAAACTTATGTGGAGAAAAATGTGTTTACTTAGATTTCCTTACTCCCTAACTATCTTTTACCGGTTGATTAGTGTGTATTAATTGCGTGGATGACGGGTGTATTCCTTAATACCAATCGTGGGGTGGCGTACGTACTTCCCCAACTCTACAAGCTCCTACTTCACTCCTATGTCGAGCCGGCTAAGAAGCTCCTAACATGGGATCACTAGAATTCGCTCATGCATTAAATACAACCATAAAAACCTAGTACGCATTGGTTCATGCTTCTTAAGACGTTCAAGCAAGTTACCGAATAGGAAGTTAGCCAGTTTTCTTAAGCCTAACATCGATGAACAATCATCCAATACAATTAATAACACACTAATAACCAATAATCAATAGTTAGGTTTCATTAGATCTAAGCAAGCACAAGATAAATCTAGCCTAGCATGTTAATCAAAAGACAAGAACAAGATATAATCAAACAACACATAGACATATTGATTGATTAAATGATAACTTATCTTCAATTAAACATGGGAGATCCAAGGGTATGAAAACCCTTAAAAATAGCAGAAATTCGTCTTAGGGTTTCTCCTCACAAAGTTGCACACCAATAACAAAAAATTGCAAAACTATATATAGAGTTTAAGGGCTGACGGTGTCACGTTGTAGATCTTGACGCCGTCACCTCGCCGTGTCTAGGGTTCCCGGATGGCCTTCTTGACGCCGTCCCTCTTTAGTACTCCAAAATCCGCTCTGGCTTATCAAGGCTTGACGCCGTCAGAAATGGTCTTGACGCCGTCTCGTTTTAAGTTAAACCGTGATTGCCTTGATCACCTTAAAGGGTGACGCCGTCACCTTTTCCATTGTAAAATTCTCTGGCTTATCATGTCTATTTTTCATATCCACCTCTTTTGCCAAGCCATGACGCCGTCAAGAGCAATACTTGACGCCGTCAAAGGTACTTTTCCAGCCGATTTTGAGACTTTGTCGTTTTCTTCACTTTTATGCTCCAAAAACGTCCAAAATGCTTCCTTTTCCAGATTTCTTCTCCAAAGTACCTAAAATGACAAAAGGAACGATTTAGGGCAATATATGATCAAATAAATACGATTTAGGGCTTAAATGACCCCCTAAAAGCGGTACACTTTTTTCTTCATCATATATATATATATATATATATATATATATATATATATATATATATATATATATATAATTACGATAATTTACGTAATTGTGAAACGATGATTATTTAAACACCCGATACTTTTACAAAATACAATTTTATAATTTTTATGACTTTATTATATTAGATTTTGTTCCGCTAAAATTTATATATATATATATATATATATATATATATATATATATATATATATATATTTAAATAAAATAAATGAATTAAAAATACAAGGTAAAATAATATTTGAATTTTTGTAACATAATATTGAGTGTAAAAATATATTGTGACCATCGTTGGGTGTATCGGGTATATTGTTCATACGCAAAAATTGTGATTAGAGAAAACTACGATAATGAATAGTAACTTTTCCGGGGATGAATAGTAAATTTTTAAAGTTAAAATTATGACCTAAAAATACGAGTTGTCACAAACACACCCAATGCAACTCGACTAAAGGATCCAACGTCCTTTTACACCTATCGACTCAACACATCTACAACACCCTTTGAGAAGAAAGAAAGAACAAGAATCACTTATGTGATCTTGGAAGAGAAGAATCAAAGCAACTCATATCACGAGCTTGCATGTCTTCGAGAGGTTGTGATCTCGCCTTATGGAAGGAACCTAGAGAATCACAAAGAGAAACTACATAGAAAGATCCTTGGATATGAGGTTAGAGAGTTTAGAGTATAGAGAGAAGTAAACTCTAAAAGGGGTGAGAGATAAGAGAGAAATGGCTTACTATTTATAGGCAAAACTGCCTACTGTTCACCCTGTTCCACCGGATCCCTTCCCAGAGGGATCCGGCTAGTGTAAACCGAGGGATCCGGGTAACTGGGTAAACCAGTCCGGATTTTGGGTTACAAACTGGGTTATGGGTTATGGGTTATGGGTTATGATCCATGGATAGATGATGTCATGCCTGATGTCAAAGACATCTTGGGTCATTGGTCATGGACTTTGGGTTATGGGTTATGAAATTTGGGTCATGGGTCATGGGTTTTACCCATTATGGATGTCATGCATGATGTCATGCAATGGGTCATGGGTTATGGGTCAAGCTCCATGGTTTATGGTTTATAGACTTGATTTTGGGCCATGGATAGTCCAAGTGTTTACTAGCTTTTTCTTAACATGTATTTTATAAAATGTAAGTAACAAATGTTACTTAAGTGTTTTTATAAAATAGTTTTGGTTTCATGTAAACTTGTTAACTAGATATGTTTAAGGTTTACTTGTTTAATGAAATGAGTTAGAAAACTATTGGCTCAAAGCATTTACGTATTTTATCTATTTCGTTAAAATGATTTTACGTTTGTTATCGACAAAACATTAGAAGATCGTAAAATATAAATAAACGTTTTTAAGGTTTATTTGTATTAACAATCATGATTTTACCTAGAACATAATCTCATAAATTTAAGAACTCAATCCTTGAGTTCTAACTTTACTCATAATCATTATAACATGGTAGTTAACACAATTTAATCAAAACCCAATTCATCATACGAATGACATCAACCATAAACCATGAATTCATCATATAAATCATGTAATACACTTATTAAACATAACCTCGTAACTCATAATCATAAATTAACACATGATTCACTACTTACCTTGAATTGGGGAAGAACACATAAAACCTTGATGCCCCTTAATCCTCGATAAGCTCTCTTTAATTCTTGATTAGGCCTTGTTTAAATTTAATGGAACTTACCATGAACTTGGAATTCTTCATGGTGAAGTAATCATCTCCCTGCTTCTTTCTTTTCTTGTTGTTTCATGATATTAGAGATAAGGAGGGATTATATTTTTTTTTATCCTAAACCAAATTTCATATGAGCTAAAAGAGTATGATGATTTATTCCACTATTTACATTAACACATATAATCCTCGTAGTAAATTACCAGGCAAACTGAGTCAAATTTTGTTATTCTCTGGTTGTATATTAAGTCCCTTTTTAACTTTATTATTTAACTCCGTTAAATCAGGACTTTTATATTTATTCCTCTAATTTACTTGGCATGACTAATAGGATTTTAGATAACTCCTCTATTATTTTCTATAAATATCGAGATGTTACAAAATGAACATGAATCGAACATTAAAAAAAAAAAAAAAAAAAAAAAAAAAAAAAAAAAAAAATCTTCCGGCACCCAAAAACCCCAAAATTGAAAACCTAACTCTTCGGTTTTGATTTACTGTAATTGAATCTTCAGGCACAAAAAATCCTAAGAATTAAACATTGACTCTTGCGTTTTGATGATCTAATTTGACTGCATGTATGTGTGTGTATTCTGGAAGATTTGAGTCTATGTATGTATGCGAGTGTGAGAGACGATTGGTATAAATGAATCTTATTTAGGGTTCATGTTAGTTACTGATAGGGCTGAGCACGGTCCGAAAAACGGACCGGTCCAAAAACCGATTTCACCCAAAAGTCTGGACCGATGACCGGTCCGAAATGTTCAGTCTAGGTCCGGGTTGGCCTGGTTCGTCGGTCCAGTCCGATCCAACAATGCATAATAGTTGGTTGTGCGTAAGACCGAACCGAACCGGACCGAGGACCAAAAATGAGGAAAAGGGTGGACCAAGGACCGGACCAAAATATGTTCGATCTGATTCGGTCTAGTTTCGCCGTTCGATCCGATCCACGGTCTATAACGCTCACCCCTAATTATTGTTAATGGTAGCTGTAGGTCACTAATATCTCAAACACACACACGATATGACTAAAGTAAACACGTACAACTACTATCTAATAAGCTACGAATAAGAAGAAAAGTGAATAAGCAATAAGAGAAGAGAATAAGAGAGAATGGGAGGCTTTCACTATTCGAATGATTAAGCAACAAGGCTTTCGCCACTTAAATGAAAAACCAACATGAAATATGATGCCCCATGCCTTCTATTTATAGGCTTTGTGTTAGGGCAACATTTACTAAATAGTTTCTAGAAGGATTAATGCTAAGATGGGCGGTCCATGGGCTTCTAATGGACCGCACCATTAATACAATAATAAAGCCCTATCATGCAACATTTTATCTAAATGAACAAGACTTGTAAATGTAACAAAACGTGTTCCTAACAATCTCCCCCTAAGTCTTGATCATCAATGTTGCTCGACGTCTTCTTTGCTTCTTAGGCTTCTAACGTCTTTATAATCTTTGTTTCTTTGTTCTTGTTCTAAGATGATATGATGTTGTCTCGATCTGCCAATCTCCAACATCTTCTTCTCCATCATGTTCATATGTCTTTGACTTGTTTTCTACAACATGTTCTCACTTTTCAATCTTAAAAACTTGAGAAAGGTTGAAGTGCTTGAACTTTTGACTTTACTGTATCATATGTTAAACTTTTGATGTTACTGAGTCTTTGAGAGAACATTTCTGCAAGATATGAACATGATGGAGTCTTGATGGTCGAACTCCAGCTCCTCAGCAGCAACAGCAGCATTAGCACGAACCAACCGGTACTTACAGGCTCAGACTTGAGATCGTCAACAGCATAGTGTGAAGACTTTCTCAAATCCTAACCCAGACCGTTCTAAACCGGATTCCCCCGAAAGGGATAACACGGACACACCGAAGTACACCCACGATTCAGTGAGTCGCTGGAGATCACCCCACGACTGTAGACCGTTTGGAGCAAACACTAAGCGTAACCCACAAGGAGTTACCGAAGTGACCTGCTGTCAGAGTTGTTTGATGTTGCTCTGGCAGGATTTCCATTCAATCATTGATAATCACAATTGTGACTTCTCTCATGAATGTTCTCGGCAGATTGCTAAGATCTGCGAAGGACACTTTCTTAATTTTACATCTGCTGCCCATGATGTAGAGCAACAGAGTAATACTAAGTGTACCTAAGAGATCTTTTATGAATCTCATGGCTCTAGACTCAATTAGTGCACATTTGTTTGGTCATCGGAGGCGTGGAGCAGATTGCCTCCTTTTCAATATCAACACTCTCGTAATGAGAGGTCGATAGATTATGAAGGGTTCTCCGTGTGAATGAAACAAATGTATTTTGAGAGACACTTGAGTGGCTTAGAAGGTTTAGTGCAGTGCGTCACTGGGTCCATGACGTCTTTTGTCTTCAATACCGGTGATGCTCATCAACCAGTAGATTATGAATTGAACCCGGTGTCTGCCCTAAGGTTGAACAAATGGAGGGCTATTTCTTTTCACCCTTTTTATTTGCTTTTCTTTTTAATTCTTCAACCCCTTCTTTCTCCGTTCATTCATTTTCTCCTTTTTATATCATACCTAGGACTTTCTAATTCTAAACTATTGGTATTGTCCTTGGGTAGATCCCTCCGGCTCTGGCGGATCATAGGACGGTTTTCCCTAACCTTAGTCACCTTATAACTCCATGACTATCCTAATGATGCCATAAAACCAAACCATTGAAAATCTCTCAAAGTGTCGATAATTGTAAAGACATTTTGTTGACACCTTGAGAGTTTGATGATTTTCAGAAATACTCCCCCTTAACATGTGCGCATAAGTAATAAATTTGAAATTTGCACATGCCGGAAAGAGTTGGCACTTTTGAATTGATTGACTTTCAATGAACCTGATCGTTGCGAGACACGCTTACATCACCAGTTAGACTGGCTTGAAATTATTACCCGTCCAGATCAGATTCAAAGATTATCGCTCAAAATTGGTACATTCTACTCAGACACGTCCTTTGCGAGACACGCTTACATCACCAGATAAACTGGCTTGAAATTATTACCCGTCCGGGACATGTCCTTTCGACTACTGACTTTTCCTATCGTCAATTCGAGGGTCAATTCTGAGTTTGAGCACAAGAGATTCCAGCAAATGAGACATCATATTTTAATCATCTTTTACTTCTCCCCCTCAAAAATAGCATACTCATGATGTTTTTGAAAAACGTTTATGATTAAAATATGCTGTTTTTGATTTTTAGGGAAGAATTTCAAGAACATTTGTATTTCTCTGAACAAAGATTATATTTTCAAATACTCCCCCTTAACAAGGGAATACTTGTCCTTATGAGCAGAATGTTTGAAAAACTTTAGAAAACATTCAGGTTTTAATTCTGCTCATAAGTAAGAAGCTTTCACTCCTTTTTCAGGATTGAGGCACTGAAGCGTACCTCAGGGTAATTTCTTTGAGGTCCCCTGCATCTCCACCACTTGCTGAGACAAGTTCTTGACTAAACTTTCCATTTCAGCCAATTTTGTTGTTGCTTGTTTGTCTCTTTGTGCTTGTGCTCTCTTTACTGCTTGTTTAAGTTTCTTTGCTGCAGGAGACACAACTTCAAATTTTGTGACATGGACAATTCTTCTTTTACTCTTTCCTTTGTAAGCCTTTTGAATACTCTTAGAAATAGCTGCTTTTGATTTGGGTGATGAAGATCTTGAAGATGATGGAGTTAGTGAAGGAATTGGTTCATCAGATTTAGTTGTTGAGTCCTTATGAGGTGAGAGTGGAGGTGTAGGATTCTCAGGTGGTGACCCAGGAGGTGTCTTAGGTGATGAAACAGGTGAGGACTGAACTGGTGGTTGTTCCTGTTGCTGTTGAGGGTTACTAACGACCATAGCAAGTTCAGTTGGAGGAATGGTATCTTTAGATTTAGTTGTGTCCTTTGGAGGGGAAGGAGGAGGTGTTGGAGTGTGAGAATGTATGTAGCTATCTGCTTCCAGGTTAGCTTGAGCATCCTCCTTACGTTTTCTTTCTACTTCCTCTTGTCTTGCCTGTTCCTCAAGATCCATGGCAGCTTTAGTTGTTTTATCTCCCAGAATGTCCCTTTCTTCTTCCATGTTCCAATCTTCTGTATCATCGTTACGTGGTTGTTCCCCGAGATTGTCGTCAAACATAGAATCAGAGATTTCCTTGTCAGATAAAACAATATTGCTTTCCAGATCCTTTTCCTTCTCCTCCTGAGTCTGTGCTCCCAAGTCGGGTTGATTAACCGAGCTTGTTTGCTGAGAAGAGACCGATTCAGCCTTATTGAGTTGATTAATCGTATCGGGCTGAATCTTGGTTGTTGCAGCTCCAGATCCTCCGGGTTGATTAACCGGATTAACTTGGGTCGAAGCAGCTTCATGAACAGTTTCGGATCCTCCAACTCCATGTATTCTCTCATACTCCATCTGTTGCTCCAATACTTTCCTTGCCCTTCGCTCTTCATCTTCCTTTAATGACTTGAGACTCTGCTTTTGTGCATTTTCCTGAGAGATCTTATTATGAAGTTCTGCCTCTTCAACAGTCATAAAGACAGGTTCTTCTTCAGATTCAGATGATTCAGAAGCAGACTCAGTATCTTCATCAATGATTCCACTCGGTTCAGGTTTTGGTTGGGGTTTGCTTGGTACTCTCCTCTTGATGACAGTTGTTCGGGGATGTCGTTTCTTTGGTTCAGAGACACTTGATGCATTACCCGTCTTAGACTTACTTCGAGAACGAGTCTTAGAAGTTCCTGATTCTTCAACCAACTTGGCAAGACCCTCATGACGTTCACGGAATGCTTTGTCGTAATCAAGATATGCTTTAGTTTCTTTTACCTCATTAGTCATCAGAAATTCTGGCAATCGTGCACCTTGTTTGTGTGTGCTTTCTTTTGGAAAGTAGACTTTGCTTAAGGTTTTATCCATTCTGTATTCATGAACCTCTTGATCAGTAGGACGCTTATCAAGGTCTTGATGTTGATCAAGTAGATAGCTAATGAGAACCTTGGTGTATCGTACAAATGGAATTTTCTTGAAAGTTTTTCGCATTAGATACATTATGTCTTCCCAAATGAGAGCAGCAAAGTTAATTAGTTCCTGGTTCATAAATCCCCATAAGACTTGAAGATGAGAAAGTCTTGGATGCTCAAACCCACTATCTCTTCCATATATGGAATGGGTTATAATGAAGAAGATAGTTCTCTAGGGTTGAGGAATGTATCTAGCATTGACTTTGGAGATTGTGGTTAATGGAGTATCTGGTTGAACATCATAACCAATGTCTACCAGGAATTGCATGATTTCAGATTCTGAAGGTGTCGGGTGGAATTGGTTAGAAGTTTCAGGTGCATCTGGAAGTTTTAAGGCTTTACGGAGTGTGGCAGGTGTGACTCTGAGTTTTTTACGATCCAGTGTACAAGTGAAATACTTGTCATCATTGCTTCTTGTGAAGGTATCCCAGAATTGATGAATGTATAGTTCTGGAATGGTGTCCGAGCTATCAAGAAGATCCCTGCACTTATGAACTTTGAGAATCTCCACTGCAATCTGGCAACTTGAGTCAGAACACTTGATCTTGTCCAGTTCTACACGTGAATTGTTCTTTCCAATTTCCAGAGTATACCTGTGAGGAAATACTTCATTTTTGGTGAGAGCAGGAAGAGGTTGTTGTTGTGAAGTTGCCATTGATGTGTTTCTGGATCAACAATCATATACAAATATACAGAATGCATGTTTGTTAGAAATTGTTAGCTTTAGAAGCAACTCATGGCACCCTATTGCATTTATGATTGGTTGTTTCATGCTTGGTCAAAGAATTTATCAAGAGTTAGCCAAATTCTATAAAATTTGATTAATTTCAATAAGTATAAAAGGATATAACTAAGGAAATTGATCAAATTTTATATCAGATCACAACTGCGATAATTATGTCAACTACGATAATTATGTCAACTGCGATAATTATCCAATCAAGATAAGTATCCCAATCAAGATAAGTATCCCAACTGCGATATTTATCCAACTGCGATAATCATCCCAACTGCGATAATTATCCAACTGCGATAATTATGTCAATCAAGATAAGTATCCAACTGCGATAATTATCCCAACTGCGATAATTATGTCAATCAAGATAAGTATCCAACTGCGATAATTATCTTAACTGCGATAATTATCCCAACTGCGATAATTATCCCAACTGCGATAATTTTGGGCAACTTCGATAAACTCTTGTACAAGAGTTTACGATAATATTAGACGATGAACAGTCACTCAGATCTTATCGTGATTCAATATAACTTATGATTTGTAACCACAGATTATTACTAACAACTTGTATGACTATTTTGAGCATTCTGGCTAAGTTATAACACAAATGAACCACAAAAACGCAAGAATCAAACTGCTCGAGTTTGTGTTCTTCATAAACCCTTAAACTTAATAATTTTCACTTAATGAGTTTCTGGGTACAATCCAAGCATGCTAACGTTCAATTAATCATCAAATAACAACATTCCAAGAAACAATTTACACAATAACACATAAACAAAGTTTTCCCCAAATTTACGCTTAAACCCTAAAATCCAATTAGAACAATTTGTAGTTACTGGGAGTAATTAAGCATGCAAAATAGGTTCATAAACAATGTATAAGCATTATCGTACAATTATTTACAACACAAACACTCTTAATCATAAATCCCTAATTTTACGCAAAACCCTAGAACTAAACATCACAATTCTGATCGTTCTAGCCATTGGATCATGATTCTGTTCAAAACCATCTTTAATAATGACATGATAAACATAAGAACACTCACAAAATTCAAAGATCTTGATCGGATTATGCAGAATGAATGTCGTCCGTTGATGATGGTGGGTGAAGTATTAAATACGTTAGGTGAAAAGAACAGTTGATGTAATAACTGCATTTGGATAGTTTTGACTTTTTATATCTATTTAATCACTTTTGCAATCTTGACAACTTTAGTCCCCTAACCTTGATTCTTTGAATGCTAAGTCCTAAACCACCATCATGTTACTAACTCAAAGTCTCAAATATTTCATTTAAGGCACATAACTTTTTCCATCTTTAAATCTTATCACCAAACTTTGTGAAGCAACAATTTCTGAAAGTATGCAAGTACAATTTAAAAAAAAAAAAAAAAAAAAAAAATTGTGGTAAAAATTATCTCCCCCTCAATACGTGTTCAAAAAATAATTTGAGACATTGTAAAATAAACAAGGTGTTGGATAAGGGATTGTACTTGCATTATATATATATACAAAGATAGTTTGGATGTTTGACTTGGTTAATTGTTTTTAAGAAACTTTTCCAAATCATTTGGCGTCAAACATCTCATACCAATCCGGTGAACCAGATCCACAAATCTTGCATGAGGCAAGGCTTTTGTGAACAGATCCGCCAGTTGGTGTTCAGTTCCCACAAAATATAATTCAACAGTACCCTTTTCCACGTGTTCCTTGATAAAATGGTACCGGAGATCAATATGCTTTGATTTGGAATGCTGCACGGTGTTGCATGAAATAGCGATGGCACTCTTGGAATCACAGTACATAGGAATCTTGTTGAATATGTATTTGTAGTCCATCAGTTGTGATCTCATCCAGATGACTTGAGCACAGCAGGCAGACATGGCTACATATTCAGATTCTGTTGAAGACAGTGAGGTGCAGTCTTGTTTCTTTGATTGCCAAGAGACGAGCTTGTCACCCAAGAATTGAACTCCCCTGATGTACTCTTGCGTGTGTCTAAGCATCCTGCATGGTCAGCGTCTGAAAATGCAACAAGTTCAAATCCAGAATCCTTTGGATACCAGATCCCCAAATTAATGGTTCCCTTGATGTATCTAAGGATTCTTTTTACGGCTGACAAATGCCGTTCAGCCAGTCTAGACTGATACCGGGAGCATAGATATGTGGCAAATACAACATCCGGTCTGCTAGCCGTGAGATACATGATCGAGCCAATCATACTATGATACTTCTTAGGATCAATGGGTGTCCCATGTATGTCAGCATCTAGCTTTGGGGATGAGGAGGACATTGGGGTATTATAGGTGTCACAGCTGGTCATACCATGCTTTTTCAGGATTTCCTAAGCATATTTTGACTGACTTAGAAATATACCACGGGGCGACTGATGAACTTGCAATCTTAGAAAGAATTTAAGTTCACCCATCATAGACATCTCAAAGTTTTGTTTCATCAGTTTAGAAAAAGCGTTTGAATATTTTTTATTGGTTGAACCAAAAATAATATCATCCACATAAATTTGAACAATGAGAATGTCTTCCCCGTGTGTCTGTATAAATAAAGTCGGGTCAACAGTTCCAATGGTAAAATGATTAGCAAGGAGAAATGCAGACAGTTTATCGTACCACGCCCTCGGGGCTTGTTTAAGGCCGTATAGGGCTTTCTTAAGCCGATATACACGGTTTGGATGATCTGGGTCCACGAAGCCTTCTGGTTGTGACACGTACACCTCTTCTCGGAGTTGTCCATTGAGAAATGCCGTCTTCACATCCATCTGATAGACTGTTATGTTCTTGTGGGCTGCATATGCCAAAAACATTCGAACTGCCTCAATCCGAGCCACTAGAGCAAACGATTCCTCGAAGTCAATACCCTCTTCTTGGCTATACCCTTTTGCTACCAGGCGGGACTTGTTACGAATCACTGTACCATCTGCATCCAGCTTGTTCTTCCAAATCCATTTCAATCCAACAACATAAACTCCATCTGGTCTTTCAACTAATTCCCAAACTTCTAAACGTTTGAATTGTTCCAGCTCTTCTTGCATGGATTCAATCCAGTTGTCGTATGTAAGGGCTTCTTTGATGTTTTTAGGTTCAGATTGACAGACAGTGAGTGCATACATGCAGTGTTCACTATCTGAGTGAAGTTTTTGTCTTGTGATGACTGGATTGTTAGGATTTCCAATTATATTTACCAAAGGATGATCTCTTGTCCATTTGTGGGTGGAAGGAAAGTGTTGAATGTTGTTTTGATGAAATGACGGGTCCATATTGCTCGAGGATGATTCTCCTATTTCTGGAATGGTTGGTGGTGGAGCAAATGGATTGAAAAATGCATTCCCGTCATAATCAGAAGGTGTGGGAACTTGGTTAGAAGTGGGGGAAGAATCTTCAACTGCAGGTGGAGGTGTTTGACCCATCGATGATGAAGGTTCAGGTTGAGGTGCATTGGTATCAACTGCTGTAGTGGTAGTGGCAGATTGATCAGGTGCTTGATTTGGGACTTGTTGAGCAGCGGAACTGGTGGAAGCATCTGATGCACTACTAACACAAACTTCATCAAACATTGGTGCAAACAAATCTTCCAGATCTTTCCTGTTAAAAGGTAAGGGTACAGCCGAAGATTCAGGGAAGTTTAGACAGTTATGTTCTGGTTCTAAGCGGTCTTGCTCAGAAGCCATTTCTGTGAGTTCATCAAAATTGGCGTGTATAGTCTCTTGAATTTCCCCGGTCCGACGATTCCAAATTCTATATCCCTTAGAATTCTCACAGTAGCCAACAAATATCCCGATGTCTGCTTTAGCCTTTAATTTACCAAGATCATCTCTATCATTTTTCGGGTAACGCAGTGCTCCAAAGACATGAAAGTAGTTGATATTTGGTTTTCTTCCTTGAATTAGCTCATATGGAGTTTTGTTGTGTCGTCTGTTGATCATGCCGCGGTTCTGAGTATAACAAGCAGTATTAACAGCTTCAGCCCAAAGGTAATCTGGTAATTGAGCATTGATCAACATTGTTCTAGCTGCTTCCACAAGTGTACGGTTTCGTCTTTCAACTACACCATTCTATTCGGGAGTGCAAGCAATTGAATATTGATGAACAATCCCATGCTTCTCAGTGTATTCCCGAAGGGTTTGATTCTTAAATTCAGTGCCGTTTTCTGTGCGAATAATCCTGACGGTGTTACGGACTTGAACTTGAATCTTCGTGAGAAACGTGATGACCATTGAAGGAACTTGATCTTTTGTCCGAAGAAAGTAGACCTATGTCCATCGTGAGTAGTCATCAACTATTACCAAAATATACCTTTTCCCGTTAATGGTTTGAACCCGCATTGGACCACACAAATCCATATGTAGCAGCTGGAGGACATGATCTGTGCTGTGTTCTATTTTGGGAGGAAAGTGAGCAAGGTGACTTTTCCCTTGTTCACATGCAGAACACAAATGATCTTTGGCATATCTGAATTTGGGTAATCCGTCCACCAATTTATTCCTTGCAAGGTCAGTCATGGTTTTGAAATTGAGATGAGACAATCTTTTATGCCATAACCAAGCCTTTGTGGGATTAGCTTTGGAGAGTAAACAAATAGGAGATGAAGCTGTCATGCCTTCAAAGGATATGGTGTAGAGACTGGTTCCGCGTCTTCCTTTCATCAAATCATTTCCTTGAAGATCATGAATGAAGCAAGTCTTCTCCCTAAATGCTACTTCTAAATCTCCGTCACAGAATTGTCCCACTGAGAATAAATTGTGACCAAGGCCTTCAACATAGTATACACGACTGATCTCGATGTTCCCATTAACATAATCTCCATAGCCCATTATTGCTGCGAAGTGATCATTCCCGAACCTGACCGTTCCGATGAACTTTGCGATAAAGTTTGTAAGAAGTTTGAGGTTGCCGGTCATGTGTCGGGAACACCCGCTATCAACAATCCATAGGACAATTTGGATCACCTGCATCACAAACATCGGAAACAGGTGGAGAATTGGTAACGGTTGGATCCGTTGGGTTAGTAACACAAGAGGTCATTATCTTTGGTAACCATTTAAATCCTGAAGTGTTTTGTAACCAACGTTGCCATGTCCAACTAGTCTCAGCCTTTTTCCTAATAAATGCACTAGGTGATTTGGTTGTCTTAGGTTTGGCTATGGGTGTTTCAACGGTTTGCTCAGAAACAACTAGTGGTGGTTTCCCTAAAATGGACTTGGCAACAGTTTTGAGCTTAGAGGAAGATCCACTAGTTCGTTTCTTTTTCCGTTTCAACAGAGTTTTAGCAATGCAATTTTGATGATCACCAGATAATATACTAGCACAACAAACATTACAACTAGCATCAATCATAACATCAACATTATCATTCATAGATTCAACATTTGTTACATCATTCCTAGAATTAGACTTAGCTAAGGTCGATTCTATTCCTGACATTACATCTGTGTTATTCAAACTACTTTCTTTAACTTCTGAAGACTTAGATGATCCATTCCTAGACTTTCTGACTCTACTCTTCTTTTGTTTCTTGGGAGTCTTGGAACTGCTAGCCTTAGAGATAGTATCTAGTCCTGTGGAAGTAGAAGTGTTTGCATTAGTGGTTGAGTCGGATGCTTGGGTAATTGCTTTGTCTACTACATACATCCCTGGGGCAATCTTATGAACATTTGCCTTGCCTTTGTCTAAAACTCTGATTTTCTTCTTCAGATCAACAATGATGTGTTGGAATTCTTGATTTTGTGAATCTAATTTTCTGTTGAGGCGGACTGTGTCATTTCTGTTTTGAAGAATTTCATCCAGTTCCTTTTCATTTTCAAACAGTTTAAGTCTTAAGAAAGCCTTTGTTTCCTTGTGATTTTCAGGAACATGACTGTTTTGAAATGATAAAGATCCTATGAGATTTTGAAATTTTAGTTCAAATTCTGCACTTTGATTTTGACACCAATCAAGCCTTTTTTGAAGATTAAAAACTTTGTTTTCCACATCATTGTTGATTTGTCGAAGATCCTCATTCTCTTTGACTAAATTTTCTATCTCCATTTGCAACATCTCAACATTTACAGCATGATCGTTCACAAGTAATTCATTGCATGACTCATAAAGCGAATTCATAATCACAGAAACAACGTCATAACACAGAACTTTTTCTAAGAGTCGATCATTCTCGTTTTTCAAAGTTTTCTTTTGATGTTTTTGTTTTTGAATTTTGTCATCCTGTTCTTTGAAAATGCCTTTCATAGATTCAACCTCCGCGAATAATTCCTGTTCCCATTGTGTTGCATATTTCTTTAGATGTTTGACATGAGGCAGAATTTTCTTTTGAAGAATGTCTCGCTTTTCTTTCGCGACGGGGGAAAGAAAAGTAGAGACTTCGATTTGAGAATTAAACTCAATTTCATTTTCCAAGAAAAATATGTCTTCCATAATTATATCAAAATATCGAAATAATTTACTTTTTGGTAATTTTGGATCAACATCATCGTCCTCAGTCAAATAATCCTTGAAATGTGCAACATTTTTGGAAACAGGAAGTATTGTAGGAGATGCATGTATGTTTGCGTTAACAAACGTTTGTTCTGTATCGTCCTTTGAGGGGACAAATTTGATTTGACGTCTTGCATTATAATCATGATGAACTCTGGAAAAATCTTTGTCAGTTTTTGGTCGACTCTCAAGTTCTTTTGACGTTCAAGAATTTCAACTTCTTCATCATTACCAAGCACAACAACTCTTTGAAAGGTATCATCAAGTAATAATTCTGCATTGTATAACTTGGGATTTTTGTTGAGTACTTTAGAAAGAAAACGTGGTTGGTCACTGCCAATAGCAAATCCAACTCCTTTCGGAACTGGTTTTACCGATAGCCTTTGAATTTGAGTTATGGATTCACCATTTTTATAGACAATAGTTTGAAACTCTTTAAGTTTGGTTTCCAAAGTGACAATTTCTTCAAGATATGAGTCGACACGTTTACTTGAGGCTTGCTTTTCTTCAAGAAGATTATTTTGAGATGTTTTAAGCTCAGATTGAGTTTTTACCAGCTCAGAATTTAAAGAATTAATTTGTTTTTTGAATTCAAATTGATCCTTTTCTTGTTGAGAGAGAAGCTCAGCCTTAGAAACGGTTAACTCACGAACTTGATGTTCTAAATTTTGAACTTTGACGTACTCTTTTTGGAAAGCAATCTCAAAACCTTTTTCACGTTTTTCTTGTTTTTGATATCCTGAAAGTTGTAGTTTATAGCACTCATTGTCCTTCGTTAACAATGCAATCTTTTCTTTCAGATTTTTATTGATTTCATTGCATTTTTCAATTTGTGATTGGGTGGTCATTAACAAGGCCTGAAGCTCTGAATCTTGATCACTCAAAGGATCATTTTGTTCAAGATGATCCAAATTTTCATCGTCAATCGAATCATCAAATGAAACGACGGTTTTATCATCATCAAATGATACAACAGTGTTTATTTGATCATCTGATGGAGATGAGAATGATGAATCATGTTGAACAGAATTGTCATTTGTAGATGAAGATGCAGAAGGTGAAGCAATTTCATGTATAAGACATTGTGGATCAGGTACCTGAGATAGACCATCGGTGTCATAAACCGGGCCTGTCTCGGACATGTTCATCTCTTGCATGTTTGCCATGAGCATTACTGCAGCATTTGCCTCAAGATCTTCCATCTCATCATCAGATGCAGCATTTGCCATGAAGCTTTGCTCATTCTGTGTCACCATTCCTTCTGCCTTTTCATCTTTAAGAGCCATCAAGAGAGCTTCCTTGTGATATACACTGCCCATAGTACGAGGCTTTGGACATGCATTTGCCATGTGACCATTCCCACCACAGTTGTAGCATGTGATTGAAGTATTTGCAATGCTTTTTTGTGTATTCCCAGCCATCTGATTTCTGCTCTGTGTAGTTCCCACATTGTTCCTGTTACCCCCTGCAGAATTAAACCTGTTCCCTCCTGACTGAAATCTCGGAGACCCATAGTTGCCACTGTTTCCTGAACCATATCTTCCTGAAGACCGATTTTGAATTTCCACTCTGCCATCGTTAATAACAGCTTGATTCCTGGTGTTGGAAGATGAACGAAGACGATTGTTGGATTTAGTGAATTTGCCAAATGCCTTAGCAATTAATCCAAATGCTTCATTAAGAGAGTTGAATGCATCCTCCTCTTCATCATAATCAGCGTTTGAGTACAACATAGAATCTGAGTTGTTATATGGAACCATTTGGTTGTCAGAGTATTGTGATGGTGCTTCATATGGGATGATTTGGTTAGAAGTTTGTGATTGAAAACTTGGTTGAAAAGATGATTGTCCAAATTCCTGGTTTGGTAGTGGAAAGTTGGATTGAGCAACAAGAGCAAGTAAGTTAGGTGTTGGTGCTGGTATGAAACCTCCTCGTGCTGCAACTTCCTTATCTACCTCAGATTGATGTTGTTTCAGAAAGTCATACATTAGTCCATACTTGACTTCACCAATCTTCTTAGTTTGCCTGACAAATGTTGCATATTTCTGCCATTCAGGTCCAAGGCAACCCAGAAATTTTGAATTGATAGCAATCTTAGGTAACTTGATGTCATGACGATCGAGGTCATTTACAACATTTGTGAAACGGTGGTAGTATGATTCAATTGTCTCCCCTGGTTCCATGATGAAATTGTTATATTCCATGTAAAGCTTTGACTCAAGGTCTTCTTGATTTAACTCAGTCCCTTCCATGAGAAGATGCACATGTTCCCACATGTCTTTGGCAGTCTTTTGATTATCAATACTTCGGTAAATAGGATTAGGAATCCCCTGAAGTATGTAAGACATTGCCAATTGATTTGCCTCTTGTTGCAGTGTTTGTTCATTTGTGTAGTTAGCGACAGCAATGGGAGTTGATGTTTCTTCTCTTTCTGTAGTTCCAGGAACAACATTTACTGGAAGTGGAAAGGGTCCTTCTTCAATGGCTTGCTTAAGATATTTCCCATGGGGTTTACGGAGTTCAATGAATCTGAGAAATCTACTTGCCCACTGCACATAGTTACCAGGTGTCAACATAGGTGGAGTATCCTGATTCCCAGCTTCATGTCGGGATTGCTGACTGCTGATTGCCTCACACATCTTGTTAAACCAATGTGGCTCTCTGGAGTAGGATGGATTGTTCAGCATTTGATTCTGTTGCATGATTTGTTGTGGGGATACTTGTGGTGGAGAGAGAAATTGATGATGTTGCACGAATGCTTGTTGTTGTTGATACTGAGGATGAAATTGCTGTTGTTGAGGATATTGCTGTAGCTGATAGTAGTAATTGAAGTGAGGTGGTTGAGACATGTCTGGATCTTAAAGATAATTAAGATATGTGTTGATGAGTTATGTTAAGTTGGTTTGGAAATCAGAAGATTTTGTTCAACTGCGATAAGTACTGTTGAAGTGCGATAAGGACAGTTCACCAAGTGCGATAAGTACAGTTCACCAAGTGCGATAAGTACAGTTCACCAAGTGCGATAAGCTTCAATAGCGATATCGATAGTAGAAAATGCGATAAAACTAGAAAGTGCGATAAACAATGACAATTTGGATATGTTATCTTAAAGTGCGATAAGTTATAGCAAACTGCGATAAAATATCAAACTGCGATAAGATAAGATAGCAAACTGCGATAATTTATGGCAATTGCGATAGTTTTATCTTAATTCCAAGTTCGATAATTCTCAACTCTTGTACAAGAGAAGAGAAGCAACCAAGTCGAAGTATGTTCACTTTCTAATACAAGAAAGTACAATACTGAGTCCCAATGCCGATAACTGAAGATCTGCCAAATGCGATGAAACCCTAACTTATCTTGATTCGAACTGCGATAAAACCCTAACTTATCTTGATTCGAACTGCGATGAAACCCTAACTTATCTTGATTCGAACTGCGATAAACCCTTAGTTGCCGAAGTTCACTCAGAAACCAAAAATGTCACTTTTCATCAACTTTTCCAATTCGCTAATAATACGGATTACACCAAATCGTCCAAATAACCAATAAACCCGATTGTTTTTTACTTTAAACGATTAGTAATCACAAGATTTGATGAAGATTAAGCTCGTTTAACGTATAAAAATGGAATTCGATGAGAAATTTTGAAATTTCAACGAGATCAAAGCTACTTTTCAACACGAACAAGAGTTTAACGTTAAGATTGGAACAAAAACCTTACGAAATCTATAAAACCAACGTAGTTCACTACTAGAAAAACAGCCATCCTTGACTCGCATTTTATGACGCTCACTACAAGATGACGCGCAAATAGCGAAGTCATAAAATAAGAGTCATAACGAGTAAATTTTTTATTGGAGATGACTCGCTTTAAGAAGCGTCATAACATATGGGTCATAATCACATTTGGCTAACTCCCGCCCACTTTTTTTCCCCAAAATCAAATGATTTTCATTGTCCCTCCATCTTATCTAGGTCACCCCCATATTTTCAACAACTCCCACTGAAACAAAAAAACACACACTCCCTCTTTTCTCTCTATCTCGCTCGCCGGTATATGTCATCACCACCAACCACCGCCGGAATCATGACCAACCGCCGCAGGAATCATCACAGCCGTCTACCATCACCACCAACCACCACGGACAGATCTCATCTCCAAGGTTTGAATCTCGATGCTTTCTCTCCAAGGTTTCATAATAAGGTGTTTTTTTTCTTTTGGTTTAGATCTAATAATATTCAGTTTAATTGTATAGATCAACTACGGATCCTTTTTTCTTTTTTAATACCGCCGGAAGCATCACCACCAACCACCGCCGGAATCATGACCAACCGCCGCAGGAATCATCACCACCAACCGCCACAGGGGTTATAATATTGGAATACGGCTAATTGATGAGTTTCTCGCCAAGTCAAATGTGACGAGGTGTGTTGATTTTAGGGAGACTGCTGAAGTTATTGCTAAGGTATATTCATCTTCTCTAGAATCGTTTGACCTGATTACTTCAACGGGCATATAAAGTTATAGGTGAAGAATGATGAAAGTATTGTAAAGTTAAGGTAGTTAAAGAGTTTTGTTTTAATTCTGTTAAGCGTGAGAAGTTTAGTGCCTTTGTCTTTGCTTGCACCAACAACTGATTATGACACTCTAAATTAGTCGGCTGATTAACATATAATATATATATATATATATATATATATATATATATATAATATATATAATATATATATATATATATATATATATATATATATATTATATATATATATATATATATATATATATATATATATATATATATATATATATATATATATCTTATAGGAGAGCGTCTACGACCATTTTTACCAGTGCACACATCTATTTTAACTGATTCATATACTCAGACGATTAATGATGTCGCTTTCGTTAAACTGTTATAGGTGGATGTTTGCCAGGCCGGCGTATTGTTGTTGTGGGTATATATATATATATATATATATATATATATATATATATATATATATTATATATATATATATATATATATATATATATATATATATATATATATATATATATATATATATATATATATATATATATATATAGGGTCCATTTCATTTCAAAACCACTATATCTACAAGAACTGCGAGAACCAATATTGTACTACTAATAAAGGATTGTTTGCAACACATCAATGCAAAATGGCATTTTTGTAATTAAGGGAAACTACATTTCTTGGAAACATTAATGAAAAGGGTATTATAGTAAAAGACAATTTTTATATTTTTTTATTAATTCAAGTTTTTAAATATCACATAATTTTCGGAATTTTTTTGTGTGTTTTTTTTTTTTTTTTTTTTTTTTTTTTTTTCTTAGCATGCATGTTTTTAGAATGTCAAGGTACATATGTGTTTCTTTTAAGTATTGTAAATTTACATGTGTTTTTATTGTACACTAATTTAAACTTCAAATGAGTTTTACTTAAAAATGTAATTGATGCACATATGTTTCTACCTTATATTCTATAAACTTCTTAAATAGAAACTAAAAACATAAATTATAGTCGTAACATTTAGATTTATTACATACCAAGAACATTATATAATCCACAAAATTTATATCAAATGAAATACAAATCAAATGTATCATTTTGAATATACATATGCACGCCTTCTAAGAACGTATGTGCAGAAAACATATGTGTTTGAAATTTCTCATCAGATTCTTTCGAACATGTGTGCATGTCTTCCAAAAAATATATGCACACCTTCCAAGAACATATATGTACTTCCAGTTTATGTGCACGCCTTCAAAAAACATATTGTTACGCCTAGAAAAAAAAATAGTCAAGATTAAATACTTTTAAAATAAAACTCAAGAACATAACACACATGCACAAGCTTAAACTAGCATAACACAAATAAACAAGAGACCAATTTTTTTATGTATGCAAAACATAAAATCAAATCACAAAACATATATGTTTTGTACGTAAACATATAATCCAAACACAAAACATATATAATCCAAACACAAAACATATATGTTTTATATATAAACATATATGTTTTATACACAAAACATATATGTTTTATTTGATGCAACTATTTTTTCCTACATAACTAAAGGTCTAAATCCGATCTTAAAAGCACAACCATCCTAATTTCGACACAATGGTATCATTAATATCTAAAGCCTTCATATTTAACTTACTCATGGTCTGACATAACTGTTACTCTATTAACAAAACAAGAATAAAATAAAATTGAACTACAACTAATCATATTAGAACAACTAATAAAATAAAATAGACCTAACTTCTTTTTCACAAAACCCAATATTCATCTCTTAAAGTCTAATCCATTCTAGCATTCATAAAGACGTAAACCAAAACTGAAAAAAATCAATCTTTTTCACAAGACCCAAACCAATCATAACCATACGGCTCACAAATCACATCCGAATCTGAATCAAAGTACACGGACCAAAACCAAGCTCACAACTACAAATCTGACATATATTATGTCTCCAAAGTCAAATAAGTCACCAAATTAAAACTAAGCCAAAATAAGCTAGGAGAAATAGCAAATCAAACTTACCCAAATCAACCCATAGGGCTCGGCCTTGTGGGTTACCCAAATCACGCAAATGACTAAAGTTAGAATCGAATATTAAACATATAAGTTTTAAGTCGATGAATTTAACTACAAAAATGACTAAAGTTACTAATTTACTATACACAGCGTCACATTACCAGCTCTATAGGATTTTGATTTTAGAACCCTCAATTTTAAAAATAAAAAACTGATATAAGAAAAAGAAAAATTGTACCTTTGAGCGGCATCAAACCTTTTTGTATAAGATTACGATACTCATCATAACATATTAAGGAGCCACCTCCAGCAGTCCAGAAAAGAAGACGACAAGATCTAGTCAAATAAATGGTGGGTTTGGTGGTTGATGGTGGCGGCGTGTGGTGGTGAGGTGGCTGGAGCAAGATTGGATCTGTAAAATAAGGGATGAGAGATTGGATCTGGGGTGGTTATGGGAAGATGAGAGAGGTGGCGGCAATTAGGGAGAGAGAAATTTGTGACCTAATATAATGAGATTGTAACTATTTAATCGGAGCAGTTATTGAAAAGCATGAACACAAAATTCCATTAATGCCCCTACAATATTAACTCAATAAAATAAAATAAAATCAATTTACTAAAATCTGATTGGACAATATTGGTTCTCGCAGTTCTTGTAGATATGGTGGTTCTGAAATGAAAGTCCCACTATATATATATTTATATATATATATATATATATATATAATATATATATATATATATATATATATATATATATATATATATATATATATATATATATCTTATAGGAGAGCGTCTACGACCATTTTTACCAGTGCACACATCTATTTTAACTGATTCATATACTCAGACGATTAATGATGTCGCTTTCGTTAAACTGTTATAGGTGGATGTTTGCCAGGCCGGCGTATTGTTGTTGTGGGTATGGCAGATACATAAGTGATAACAATGCTAATTTTGCTAGGCTGTGATGACTACGAACTGTTCTGCATTAAAATAATAGACCCGTAGTTGAAGAAATATGATGAAATTGGAAGGAGTGGCTCTCTCGGCTAGAATTTTCTGTGTGCTCGCAAATGCTTATGCCCAACAGGCAAGTTACTATTCTACCTTTTTCAGTATATTGAGCTATTATCACATTGAGTTTTTGCTTAACACGTTTATCATTTTCCAATAGCTATATATAAAAATAGGTAGAAACATTAGATATAAAACTTTCGTAAAGTGTTCTTAATTACGGAGTAATATTTTACGCAGGGTTTGTGTGAGCAGACAGTTAAAGTTCTGCAGTTGATGGAATGCGAAGGCATCGAACGAAATCTTATTATGATTCTCAGTATATGAACACATAAAAGAAAGCGTATGCCCTTTTATCTATTAAACCTCATTATACATCTTATTTTGAAGCTGTTTATGCTAATTGTGATGTTAAATGTTCATGCAGTGACTTGTTTGCTGCACCGGTCCATCAGCCGAAGATAGTCAAAGCCCGTAGATACATTCCTCAGGTAATAATCCATCTATTTTAGCTAAATTTATTGTTACATTTAGATTTTCGTGACAGTTGATGATGAAACACAGTGTATCTATGGGATGCTACCGATGGTAACACATCAGAACTCGTGACAGTTGATGATGAAAGCGGTCCTGTTACAAATTTTAAATGGGCACCCGATGGTCATCACATCTCAGTTGGCTTAAACAGTTCTGATGTGCAGCTTTGGGATTCAACCGCTAACAGATTGGTAATCATCTGATCTTATTATATTGTTAATGTGGTGAGCGTGCTTAGTTTGTTATGGTAGTAGTATTCGTGTTTCATCTTCGGTGAAGGTGTGTGTAGGCCTTGAATAGCTACGTTTACCATGTGTTTAGGCCTTGAATAGCTAGTACCATCCAAACTGGTATAAACTGAAACAAAATCAAGAAATTACTTACGTTTACCATGTGTTTAGGCCTTGAATAGCTAGTACCATCCAAACTGGTAACAGTCTTGTAGAAGCAACAAACAAACTCTGAGATAACAGTTCACTTTGAAGCAATGTATAGGGTCAAGATAAGTGCCAGCAAATACAACCTCCAATATTTTTTTACGGTTTTTACCCATTATGCTGTTCTGGCCATTAATGAAAAAAAAATAGTGTGATTATAATAATCTATATAATGTAGCAGAGTTTGAAATAGTAAACCAAAAGAGACAATACCTGAATGTTTGATTTCGACATTACACACTTTGAAATAGATTTTTATTGTGGTACAAATTTCATGATGATGCCTTATGTTACTATTTGACATAAGGAATTCCTGATGCAGAAGCAGCAGCATCTGCAATTCCTGATGCATCTACTGTTACAGAACTGGTGGGCAGCCCTTCGGTACGTGTTTGCCTCATGTGTCTGCCTCACCCGGTGTTGGTGCAATCACATTCGACGGTTAGTAATAGCTACTACTTTTGTATACAACCATTTCGAGTTGTTTGTCACTATCAATCCTATAACAGTTATGCGGGTAATGCTTTTCTACATTTTTGTGTGTCGTCATAAACATTCAGCTGCTGCTTTATAAGTTGTTATTAATGATTTCGTTGTTTATTGCAGGGTCGGCCCATGTACCAACGATTTTAAATTTTGAATCAGGGTGCGTCCGTTTTATGGGCAGCGATTCTATTTCAGTAAGTGGTCAGCGAACCGAAGGTTTTGTTTCAGTAACTGATGAGCAGCCCTCCGGTACGTCTTTGGCTCATGCAAGTGCCTCGCCTGATGTTGGTGCAAGCACATCTGATGGTTAGTAATAGCTGCCACTTTCGGATAGAACCATCTGCATTTGTTTGTTACTATCGATGCTATAACAGTTGTCTCATACGGAATCTTTGCTTTTCTTATAGGTATACACCAGCAAAGCTGTGGCCGTTCGTCTTCTCAAAGCTGACGTCGTACTCAGTATTTGCAAAGTATGTGGCATCACCTTTTTTCTCTATATCACGAGATTGAACGAGTTGCCAAGGCAAATCGTTGAAGAAGGTTTATGGTATTTGTTTCTAGTGGTTTATCTTGGCTTTTGTGAGGAACACTTGTGAAAACAATTGTTTCATGATGGATTATGAGTTTAGATTTTATGTATCTGTTTTGATACTTTACTTTGGTGTATATATATATGAAATGCGTTATTTTGATATTTGTGTTTTTAATTTTGGATTATCAGGTTTTTAATTGTCATTTAATAGAAAATTAGGAACTGAAAAAAATTAATTTTTTAAAAAAAAAAAAAAAAATTAGGTTATGACTCGCAAAAAGGAGAGTCATAAAACGTGAGTCATATAAAAAAAAATTAGGTTATGACTCGCAAAAAGGAGAGTCATAAAACGTGGGTCATAAGTGCGAGTCATAGAAGGAACAAATGCGAGTCATGAAGCTTTATGACGGGTCTTTCCTTGACTCGCATTTGCGCGTCATAAAGGCTCTTCTTGACTCGCATTTGGAGTCAAGAATGGCTGTTTTTCTAGTAGTGGTTAACGATACTAATGACTCAAAAACACGATCCTAATTATCCCTAGGCGAATGATACCACTTGTAGGTCACTAATATCTCAAACACACACACGATATGACTAAAGTAAACACGTACAACTACTATCTAATAAGCTACGAATAAGAAGAAAAGTGAATAAGCAATAAGAGAAGAGAATAAGAGAGAATGGGAGGCTTTCACTATTCGAATGATTAAGCAACAAGGCTTTTGCCACTTACATGAAAAACCAACATGAAATATGATGCCCCATGCCTTCTATTTATAGGCTTTGTGTTAGGGCAACATTTACTAAATAGTTTCTAGAAGGATTAATGCTAAGATGGGCGGTCCATGGGCTTCTAATGGACCGCACCATTAATACAATAATAAAGCCCTATCGTGCAACATTTTATCTAAATGAACAAGACTTGTAAATGTAACAAAACGTGTTCCTAACAGTAGCTTCTGAAATGTGAAAGATGTATGCATATGTGTGTGTGAGAGACAATGACAATAACGAATTGGGCTAAACTAAAAGCACCGACAAAAAGCAGCCCACTTTTGGGCTTATCTAAATGACGGCGTTTAGCCATATATATAACATATCTATACTATATAGAGTGAAAAGTGAAGAGTAAAAACTTAAAGTATTTCGGAAAGCATATGCAAAGCTTAAAACTATTAACACACTACTAATACACATCGAAAACCAAGTTAACCCGGGTCGCTTCAAACCCGGCGGGTAGACCCGGTATAATTTGACCCGTTTTTTCACTCAACCCGGTGGGTTGACCTGGTTTAATTTCACATGTTTTTTTGACCGAAACAGTTCAACCGGTTGAACCGCCCGGGTCGAACAGGCTTCAAAACATTATGTTTAATCCCCAAATCTTTAAACTTTTATTATTCAAACTTTCATTACTTTTCGTTTATAACTCATAAACTTTTTTTATTACTAAACCATCTGACGCTATATAATTTCGTTGCTATGCACGAATATTTGTATAGTATTTATAATATATTAATCCCTTTTTATAAAGTGTAAAATTGATAATACGTCATATTTGTTTAGATCATATATTGTCGCCATCCCATTTTTGTCTATGAGTGAGACGGCCGAGTTACGTGACGCTTTAGTGTTGTTAGAGACGCAACCCACTTGGCGGCTGCCAAAGATAATACGACATATTTGTTTAGATCATATATTGCCGCCATCCCATTTTTGTCTATTAGTGTTGTTAGAGACGCAACCCACTTGCTGCCTGCCAACCAAAGATGAAAAGACCCCTCAACGGCTCAAACATTTTTTTTTGACACCCAAAAGCCAAAATTGTTTATTTTGATGTCAATTTGTATCTTGTAGAAAATATTTAAGGCCTGTTTGGTTTGCAGACGGTTTTAGGATTTGTATTTGGATTTTGATTTTGATTTGGATTATAATTTGAAGAAAGAAAATATATAATTTTATTTATATAATACTTTGTGTAAATATTAAAATATACGGAGTATAATTTTATTTATATAAAACTTTGTGTAAATATTAAAATAATAAGAGTGCCCACTAATATATATTTGTGTGGGCACAAATGGATATACAATATTATGAGAAGAGGAAAAGACAACGAATGTCAGACCAAAAGTAGGCACGTGAGCCTGGAAATCTCTATGCCCTTATATGTGGTATTGAGTTCAATTTTTAAACCTCAACTATTAACCAAACAAATTATAAGTGTCACATCAAATATAAACCCACTCCAAAGTAGTCAACCAAACGCGCCCTTATAGCAACAGCTCCCTTGAGACTTGAAGAGTTGAAGTTTATTAAAAAAGCACAATAATTTTGATGAAATTATGATTTGTTTTATTGAAGTTCTCATAGGCCTTAGATACTTCATAACTTCTCAGGGACGATATAATTTAGCGAAACTTGTTTTGTTAATATGTAACTGAAACAAATGATATTCAATTTCTGTTATCTAGTTTCAAAGTAGTCCTTCTGTGCATAAATAAATTATTTTCACCCAAAACAATTTGATATTTACTCATTTACAGCGCACATTATTTTTTGCTTATGTGATTTCTACGTAATAATGTGAGTTTTCATCGGTATACATGGTTTTATTAATTATAGGTTTGTATTATTTCACCAACACTTCATCTAACTCACGCTTTCACTAGATTATAAAAAAACTCTTTTATTTTATTTTTTATTTATTTTTTTATTATTATTTTTTTAAATCAGAAAATATATAAATATATGTGTCTTACCTCAATCTAAGTTAAGACCAACCGTAATAGGGGTCGGACGATCCGGTCGTGTGGAAGCGTCCTCCCCTATTATGGCGACCCGTGGAGACGCGTATTCAATAGGAAAAAGAGAAGACTCGTCGAAAATAAGACCGAGTCCTTGTGATAAACAACCCCCAACTTAACGGTTCAAAAACAACCCGCAATAAATAAAAGAAAAAAATCTTTAAAAATTTAAAAAAATAATAAAAAATAAAAAATTACTAGATATATATATTTTTTTTTTAAACGACAATTTTAAGTATCTCACAACAGTTACAACACAAATCTATCTCACATATTCTAAGCAGGACTTGAACTTACAACCATTTGGGTTGAGGAGCTTCCCACACAATATGAGGTACCATTGTGACACAAGCGCTTTGATAAATACCCTATAACCTAACACGATGTTCCCGAGTTTTAATTTGGAGAGAAAAGATCAGAAGAAGAAAGGAAATGACAAAACATTTATATTCCCGAGGTGCTTTTTTTTTTAAGAGAAGAGAAAAGAATGGGGGAAGGAAATTATGCCAAATTTCCCTTCCAAATCTTCGTCATAAATTTAAAGGTTATTAAAGTGTTTCGTATTGATAACATCAAATAATCTTGATATTTTAGTGTCAATTTCCCCCTAATATGCTCACCATTTATATCATTTTACTTGAATATACACTCGTATTCGTTAATATTTCGTTTTCAGGTAAATTATATGCATAGGAACGAAGAGACGCTGATTTGAAAGGTTATTAATGAAAATACAAAAGAGTATGATGACTGGACAAGAGTTACGGCGTAGATCAACTCTCTACTTGCGCCGTAACAAAGATTTACACTAGAAGACTCAAGTCAACGCTGATAAAGGTTACGGCATAACTCCTACATAAGTTACGCCGTATATATATATATATATATATATATATATATATATATATATGGCGTAACCATATATCCTGATGGTTACGGCGTAAACCCGTGTACGAGGGTTCTACGTTCATAACTTACTTATAGGTTACGCCGTATATATGTCTCCAAGAGTTAGAAGAAATTCGTAACCTAAAGAAGTTACGGCGTAAAATCATGTACGAAAGTTCTACGATCGTAACTTACCTCTAGGTTACGCATGTTTATGCCTGTAAGTATGGTTAAGAGAGCTGAAGAAGAAGTAATTTTGGACCATATGCCACCCAAATGATCAGTAAGTGCTCAGTTTGTGTGGTGGTGAAGGGGAAGGTTATTATAAAAAAGGTGTTCTTGGTGGGGAGTTAGTGAGGGCAGGGTTCGAATGTTATTAGCAGTCATTCAAGAACGGCTTGGTATTATTAGCTTCATTCAGGAATGGATCTAGATCATGTGAGTGATCCACCCACTCTGATACCACTTATTGATCTCCAAATAGATTCGTGCAACACCATAATTGAATGAATAAAAGCTTAAGCAAATGAAAATAAATTATATTCATTATTGATAAAGGAACAATTACACGATCTTGACCATGACTAACTAATAATACCCATTTGGTTATTACTACCATATCAGATTCACACCGGTGATTGAAGGTGAAGGTTATTACGAGGGATAGTTTCGGAATACTATCCCTAGCAATGACAAATGCTTCTCTTCAAGTTATGAAGAGGTAAGATCCCACTTAGAAGAGGAAGTGTTTGCTAGAGGTGGAATTTGTTGACTATCACTACTACTAACCTCCCTTTTATAGACAAAGGGAGATACACTGTTAGCAGTTACAAGAATAGTAATAACTAAACAAGAAGCAAACTGTTAGTAAGGTATACGTGCACTTGTGTGGCTAAGGATGCATTACTGTGCTGACAGGTCTGGTACATGCAAGTTGCTTTCCCTATTCTTGATGAATCCTTATCTTCCCAAGGGTTTTCCCGCTTTGCTTTAGCTTGAATTACTCCCGCCTAAGTGTAGCCGAATACTTCAGTCAGCTTCAAGGATACACTTTACAAGTATGCTGAAGAAATACTCTAAGTGTATCTGATAAGTGAAACTGGTTCATCTGCCTGGCTTAAGATGATATGTCCTTTGTTTTAGAGACCTAAAAGGCATTTGTCAGTCCTTTAGGTCTCAGGGGTGTGTCATTTCTCTGCCCTTTGTGGTCTGACTCCCTTATTAGGTTTACAAAGATTACTAGTCCTTTTCCTTGTCTTTTTCAAGGCAAGACTATAGTGCCTGAGAAGATACACTCATATCAGAGGTTTTAACCTCAGATATGTGAATGCTCAGAGAGTCCCTTGAACCGTTGTTCTTCCATTTCCTAGTTTATGACTCTGACTTCTCTGAAGTTCACTCATAGGCGTTTTACCTTATGAGTCTTTTGGATAGCTAATGATGATCAGCTGTGCGGATCATTCAGTCACAGGTAAGCTTTGCTCTTTGGTTACATGTTCGACTCTATTAGAGAGAGTTGGATCTCTGATATCAGCTATCCTTAACTTAGGCAGATTTAATGTTTCAAATATTTGAGAGGGATAATTTAGTCAGATTTTGACTCAACATATACAAATACTAAATAAACATTCCGAGGATATAAGAACCAAAACCCGACTCCATAAAACCAAAAAGATATAGATTGTCACACCCCCAAATAACGGATTTGCAGTGGAATGGAATACCTGGGGCGTGACTGCCATAACATCACAGTTACAGTTATATTGAACGACCTAAAGTGTTGTTTTATAAAAATACATCGTTTGATTGATTAAAACATTCAGAGCTTACGAAAGTTAGGTCCCAAAAGATGTTTCAAGTTTGCAGAAATAAGTCATTACAAACTAAACGATAATTTAAAGTGCATATAATACAGTGAGACGCGTCAACACCGTGACTCTATGAAATGTCCAAAAGCATACCATGATGCTCATGCTTTAATTACCTGAAAATACATTGCTAAAAATGGTAAACAATA
This sequence comes from Artemisia tridentata subsp. tridentata, assembly GCA_021014915.2. Lineage (NCBI taxonomy): Eukaryota > Viridiplantae > Streptophyta > Magnoliopsida > Asterales > Asteraceae > Artemisia > Artemisia tridentata. The sequence goes on along the minus strand of CP139509.1, from coordinate 188,890,718 downwards.
ATGTTGGTGAGTTCATAGGTTTATGTAAATGAAATGTTTCTACGGTAACCACAAGTATAAAGTGAAATGACAAAAATTTCACATAAAATAATACATTAGCTCTTAAGCTCATGACCCCGAAGCCAGACTGAAATGAAATGCCCCGTCTGAGTGTTTTGCCAGACACTCTAATATGATTCAAATGAAATGCGTCCGTTTGACAAGTTGGAGCGACCAACCCGGACGGAGGATGTAAGGAATTAAATATTCCATAGATTTGATGATCACAAACAAGAAGAATGAAACATATTATATACTGAATGATAAGCAAAATACAAGGTACTGCTGGTCCAAGAGCAAGGTACTGCTAGACCAACAAGGTACTGCTAGTGTATTTCAAGGTACTGCTAGACCAACAAGGTACTGCTAGTGTATTTTAAGGTACTGCTGGTCCAAAGAGCAAGGTACTGCTAGTTCAACAAGGTACTGCTGATTCAAGAGCAAAGTACTGTTCCTGCTGAGAACTCTGCTGATAAGACAGAGCACTCTGCTGATAGTATTACAACTCTGCTGATAGTGCAAAAGTTTCATTTCTGCTGATAGTATATTGTTTCTGCTGATTAGTGTTCCTGCTGATAGTATTACAATCCTGCTGATAGTTAAAATGAAGTAACTGCTGAATCAATGAGTCACTCTGCTGCTACAAGGATAAGAACGAAGAAGATATTTATTTTGTATGAGTCATGTTTATACAAAATATAATATCTAGATATCTTATCAAGTCATCAAGTTGAACACTCAACTTGACACATGTTAAAGCAAGTGGATGACTAAGAGCTTATCAATTTGTAAATGATCTCCTTATGTTATAAAAGGAAGATCATACCCCTTAGATAAAGTGTGTGGGTCACTGTGGACAGTGAGTGTGTCACTGTGAGATTAGTGATCAACCAAAGTGCTTCGTACTCTCAAATTACAACAACACAAAGTTGTGTTAAAATGTAAGAGCACTTAAAGAGTGTGTGTGGGAACATCAGACGAGGGGTCTGATGAACATTGGACATGGGGTCTAATGTTGTTTAGGTTTGTTTAGCCTCAAGGATCTTTGATCCCTGTTAGAGTGTAACCGTATTACTAATGATCAAGTAGTATTGGGGCTAATGAAATAACAAACGGTGAATTCCACAAAACCTTGTCATGATAGTATTGTATTCTTTGTTTGAATATTCCGCCAATATTATCATTGTTCTTTAAACGTAGAATTCCTAAATCAAAGGCTTAACAGCCTAGAGCCCATAAACGATCAAGTAAACTCGTTGTTAGTTTAGTAACCTCTAAAACGAGTTTCCACAGAGGAGTCACCCTCAATAGATCTATTCACTCACCCTCGCTTGCTCACAATTAACGGTTCATGATAATAATAGGGGACTTTAATCTGGGCAATGATGTAACTTAAGCAATGTAAATGAGTTTGATACTTTGGTCCGTATGAAAAATGATGCAATGTATTCTCCCCCGAGAGTTTAGAAATTAAATAATCAATTGAAAACGGGGCTATGAAAACTCACCTGATGCGATAGCAACAATGACAATAATGGATATGCTGAAATGAGGCTCGGTCTCTAACCGCAACCTAATATGAATGATATGTTCTAATGTAAGTCATGAATTTACTCAACACATGCAAACACGTATGTTATCGATACCACTCGTGAAATTTGAAAATAACGTTTGTCGTCGAAAAATATATTTTTGACGTCTCGTTAAGGTATAAAACACTTTTCGTGTAGATATGTTGCAACGATATCCCACGATCGTCGTTTGGTGATCTATCGATAAATATAGTGTTTTCCGTCGTAAATTAGCATTTCTCACACGTTATAAAAATGACTAAATGGCCTCGCAAAACTAGCCATAAAATGGTGTACATTGAATGTTAGGAAATAAGTTCGACGTTTTTAGAAACCTTGTAACAATGTCTTGAAGTCGTAGCATTGACATTTTGTCCATACGCGTCTCGATCAATGAGAAAAACGGCTCTCAACATGGTTACTTGCAAAAACTGTTTTTAACTTATAAATATTTTTCTATTAAAAGCTGATGGAAATATGTTGAAATCGTCGGGTTTCAAACGCTCGTATCTTGGTCGTTATAAGCTCGTTTTCCGCGTTCTTTATATCCACGGCTTCGTGTTACATCTAACTAATAGATTCTTGGCATTCTGGCTCATCTAGATCACGTCCAACGCCTCGTTTTACCCGTCGAAATTCGTGTAACAGCACAAAATTTTCAGAAAAATAGTTTTCGTCGTCAAACTTAGAATTAGCGTATCTTTCTCGTCGTAAGCTCGTTTTTGCTCATTCCGGCAGCCACAGTTTCGTTTTTGAAAGTATTTTCTAAATATTTACGCCAAAATAGTCCAATGATTACTGAGTTTTCCAGATTTCACAAAAATGGACAGCACCTCATTTATACTTTGATAAAACCAAATTTTCTAGTTCAAGGCTTGTTCAAAACACTTCCAATCAACACCATAACTACTCTAAGCCTACCATACACCTTCTTAGGGTGTCATGGGTTCCTAATCATCACCAAAAATGGTGGATCTCATGAGATTATAAATGAAAATCCTTAGATCTATTTTTAGAGAGAAAATAAACATTAAGTGGTATCTAACATATATATATATTTGCATGATTAGTTACTAGAACATAAAAATATAGTAAATGAAATTATAAAAAGTAGAGAAATTTATTTAGATACTTACTTGAAGTATTGATGAGTTTTGGTGAAAAATGCTTAAGGAATCCTTGAGGTTTTTATTTCAAAACCTAAACTAGGATGTAATTGAGATTAGAAATACTTGATCTTGTAAAAATTGATGAACTCTTGCTTGTTCTTTGTTGTTTGGCCGAACCATATGAAAAAGGAAGAAGATGAGAGAGTTTGATATCTTAGCTAGTTTATTATTTACTTGTATGTGAAATTAAATTATTGGAAGTATATGTATCTAGTTAGTTTTAATTGGAGTCAACATACTCAAGTGTAACATGGACTTAGGGGCTGGGGGGGGGGGGGGGGGGGGGGGGGGGGGGGGGGGGGGGGGGGGGGGGGGGGGGGGGGGGGGACATGGAAGAAAAGAAGAAGTGTGTGGGCTAATTAAAGCCTTTGTCCCCAAAACACATGTGCTAGTTTAGTTTAAGTGTGCATTAGGTGTTACCGGGTACCGAGTTAACTAGAAATAAATCTTGACGAAATAAAATAAAGTATGACGAAGTTTTAAAAATTATAAAATCACGTTCCTTGCAAGAATCGGGTGTTAAAATAGTTGTCGTGTTGAAATTTCGCAAATCGACGTAGTTATAAGCTTTTAACGGAAAATATAGTAAACGATTTAAAAACACCGGGTAAACTAATAATATAATTTTTATATCATTATAATGAATGTGAAAATATATTAGGACCATAGCCGGAGTGTCGGGTATATTATTTGTAACGCCCCGTACCCGTTTAGACTAAAATTTTAAACTTTTTACGCAAAAACGATTGACTTTGATGGACATACTGACACTCTTTTGACATCTGAAAAAAATGTATAAACATTCAGCCCTTGAGGCTATTTTTAAATGAAAGTACATTCAATTACCTTCGAAACGATAGGTCATACGACTCTTTTCGACTTACGGATTAAAAGATATAAATTTTTGAAAATCGACAATTTCTGAAAACTTGGCCCATACCGCCGGCATGGCCCCAAGATCATCCCCATGCCGCCGGCATAAAGCCAAACCGGGCGGCATGGGCCCTCTGGTCAAAATGGGATTTTTCCCAACTCTTCCATGTCGTGGGTTTGGCCTCCAAACCGGCGGCATGGGCCTGCAACTTCCCAAAAACACTTCGTTTTCATCCCGTTTTCGCTATAAACAACCCATACGACTTCCGTTTTACACCAAACTTGAACCACTTCATTAATTTAACATAACCAACACGTTCCAACAACACTTGACCCGTTTACAACCCAAAATGGATACAAACACACTTAAATCCAAACGCCCCTTAAACATTTAGTAACAACACTTAAAACACACTTGACAACTCGTTAGACTCTCAAACCGTTACCCGATTTTGACACACATTATACGACTCATAAAATAGACTCTCGGGGTACAACATTGACTCGAGCCCCATATTCTACCTAGCTCCTAATGCTTATTATCTTCCAACCGCTCCCAAATCCTTAAGCTACCACACATAAACCTTTATTCCGCCGCACATGAACCTACAAAACATTAACAACTAAAAGGGTAAGCTTACGCTTAGTAAGTAACCCATCATAAAACATATATCATACACGTACTTTCACATAAGCATCATAATCACATAAAAGCCGCTAAACTACTTCACACCACTCATATCATACACAACTTCATAACATAATCACATCCATTCATCACAACCGTAATCAACAACATACCTTCACTAGTCCAAGTCCATCAAGGTAACTTACTCTTAGCCAAAGTCACTAGCCACCTAATTCCAACTCATAACCATTTCAATTCCAAGTCTCCTATTCTTACACAATCATAACACATATATGATAAATACATACATAACACATGTTTTAGGGAGAGTTACTTACCTTCAATCCAAGCTAGGCTACTAACATAATTCCCACCATCAACATCTTCTAACCATCATCATCTTCATCTTTTACAATATACCAAAACTTGTGATAGATTATAACTAGGAAGAACTATAGGCACTTGTCTTTATCTTCTTCTTCTTCTTCATAACACACCACACTTTTCCCTCTCTTTTTCCCTCACTAAGAACCGGCCTCACTCACACACCTCAATAATGCAAGACTTATCTAGAACAAGCTAGATATAGCTAGTTAGGTGGCACTTTGGCCCTTTGACATAATTAGTCCCTCAAGTCTCATTCCTTCTATTTTAACCACAACTAACTTATAACATATTGAACACTTGGCAACTTAGGTCCTTCTAGTTTATACATCACATTTCATACTACTATATTAGTCATACTTGACTATTAGTTTGACTTTCCACGCAACTTTGTTGACCAACCAATCACATAAGTCCTTAACATATTCCATCTAGGGTGGGGCCTATACGTAACCGGGATACGGGTCTAACATTATTCGTAGTAATGACTGAGTGGTAACGTTTATTAAATAAGTAAACATACGTTAATTGAAAATCACACAAACCCGTGCATGACCTAATATGAGATGGTGTTACTGATGATATGTAGACTACTCTAGTCTATATGAGTGTGTCCTTAATGATGATGCATGAATACGCAGCTAAACCATAATGGTTACGCGAATTTGAATACCCGTAAATCTAGTTTACGAAATGATGAATGATAACCATGAATAGTGAATTCCCTCAGAGAATGGATAGTGTTTCGTGAATAGTAATTTTTTTTTGAAAACATCTCAAAGTCGCAAACTGACTTCAAAAATGATGAATAATGAAATGATAAATAGTGATTGATAAATAGTAAACGATGAATAGTAAATTGTTCAGGTTTGGAAAATGACCTGAATTTATGAATTGTCACGTAGATTTATATAACCGTGATAACTTAATAACTAAAAACTTAACGTCAACAACTAAGTATAAATTGAAACCATTCGACCACTTTTTCTTACAAACCGAAGTGGTAGGACCCACTATCGGAAAAACGGACTCGTTTACTCTTTCATATACCAACTGATCCCGAGATGATAAATTCGGATACATAGACTCATAAAAGTGAAACAGAACCCGATTACTGAATAACTTGTAAATTTGAACCCGTAACTAATTTATAGTGTCAAAAATAGATTTAAACACTTGTTTTATTTTACAAACGTTAAGTACCCAAGCATAATTAATATAATAACTATATAAAGCATGTTTATATATTTACGATGTTACTTTAGAACCTAAGACGCAACGTATACTTTTAGGTTGCTCGTAGGACATTCTCGGCACATTCGTCACTTTATTTGCACCTCGCTTACCACTATACTCACGGTGAGTTCATAGCCCCATTTTTACTTAACTGTTTTATCAACTCCTTGGGGGAGATACATGCTAAACTATTTTTACTACGGATAATTATTTACAAATTGTATGTTTATCTGAACTGAATGAATTATTGCCTAAGTACCACTATTGCCAATAAAGTCCTTCCCTCATGAACCGTTAATCACTTATGTGTGAGCGCGGATATCGTTGATAGGCCTATCGGGATTGACGAATCTCGTTTATGTTGTTTAGATAGTTCAACCAAACACACTATATTTGATTTTAATTTATGTAAGTGGCAATTTACCTACAAGAAGGCCATGTTACTATTATCATTTTTATGGTACCCAGTTAAGAATTGAGTGTCATGAGCTTAGGGCAATAATAACTTATTTTTACAATGATTGTATTCGTCGCAATTATTACTCCATCCGTCTCATATTAAGTGTCCATAACAAAAAAAACACAAATTTTTAGGTGTACTAAATTATTACAATTGATTGTTAACCAAATGACAATTATACCCTCAATTAATATAAAAGCACAAAGTTTTTGGTGTAATAAATTATTACAATTAATATGAAAGTCAAAGTACAAAATTGGAAATTTAGTTATCAAGATTCCTTCATTTATTGTAATGGACACTTAATATGGGACAATCAAAGATACCATTGTGGACACTTAATATGGGACGGAGGGAGTACTATAACTCTTAAACTGTTTGTCCATTATTACAACTATAAACCTATGAATTCACTCAATCATTGTGTTGATGTTTTTAGCATGATTTATCTCAGGATCTTAAGGAATTAGCTGGCATGTGAAGGCGCACGGATATTTTGAACACAGCGCATTTTTATCATTCAATAAAACTTTCAAACGATTATGTTGTACTTTTTATGTATTCCAAACTTGTTGGGACCTCGTGTAAACTCTGATGTTTTTATATTAATCGATTAATAATTTATTTTCAGAACGTCTCATTTAGAGTCGTTTTCTGTAACTTGTGTTGTGAACCATGAAGTAATACCCCGGTGACACTATCTTCCGTTGCGATATTTTGGGGGTGTTACACAACTTAACGGGAATAAGGTTATTGAGGCTTGTAATCGTCATAACTTTCTCGGAAAGTAAGATCACGGGTTGAGGAGGTGGTGGATTGCCAGTCATGATGTGATATTAAGGTTTAGTGACAAGGTAGGGTTTGGTAACAGTGAGTTGTAGGAATCTAGGGTTTTTAGTAAAGTGTGATATGTATGTAGGACAATAACAGTAACAATGAGGAAACTGTGATACAATTAAAAAATAAACAAAACGGAATTACCACATAAACTTAGTCAACTGGTTATATGACAAACCAATGATTGACTGTTGACCAAAAAAATCTTCACGTCAACTGGCTTTCAATCACAAAGCCAACGATCAACATGTAAAAGTGGCGACTGGTTATCACAAAACAAACAGTCGAACACAAACAAAACTAGGAATAGAGGAAAAAGCGAAAGAAAGTTAGAGTTTAAGGATCGTAGAGCCTCTGATGCCATGAAGGTTATTAAAGTGTTTCGTATCTTATTAATGAACCGTATAATACAATATATAGACTACTAACCCTAACAAGAGATACTCGGGCCTTAGCCCATACAAACTATAAACGGGCTATGCTAAAATACGACTAACAAAATTGAGATAATTTGGAGAGAATATGTTTTTTGTGCATCATTTGATTAAATCCCTCTTTTTTTCTTTTCAACTTGGGAACACAAAACAAAAAACCATTATTTTTTCCTCTCCTCTTCTTTTCTCTCGTTTTTACCCTCTCTATTTCTCTTATTTTCATTTTACATCTCAGGACACAACCTAACACTTCTTCATACACACATTACAACACATTCTTTCTTATACACCCTACATATTTCATATAAAACAAATGAATCCCGATCAAAAAAATTTTACATCCTCTTATAATGAAGAAGAAGAAGTTAGTAGTATCGATCTAGAGTTTTAAAAGAGGTCGTTATGGTTTTTTAAGCTTCCACTTCAATCCCCAAAACCTTGACTTATCAAAACACTATAGATCGAGATTGTACGGTGCTTATGATCGTTTAGTGGCCGCTTATCTCTGAAAACTCAATGCATGAAGAAAAATTATTTCGTAAGCTGTTCCAAATGAACATATAACTATTCACACGCATTGTTCGGGAATTGATTGATAGTGCGTCGTATTTTCAACAAAGTAGTGATTGTACGTGAAGAATTGGCATTTCCCCATTGAGGAAGTGTACATTTGCAATTCGTCAATGGACATAAGACATTGTTCCTTATGCTCTAGACGAATATTTGTAAATAGGTAAGAAAACTTCCCGTGATTCCCCAGCTTTTTGTAAGGCTATTATGAACTTATATGAAAACGAGTTCTTCCGAAAATCTACTTATACTGATGTCAAAAAACTCTTTTCAAAAAAAAATATATATATATACAATTAAAAAAAAAAACAACAACATGAGTTTCTGTTACGAAGCATTTATCACTTAAGACATAAAGGACCATAACTGCAACTAATGCAGATAACGCTAAATAAATTAAAAACAATTGTGCAACTAGTCTAGTGCACATTAATATCAACACATGTCACAAACAACATTAATTAATGGAGTTGCACATTTATATCAACGCATGTCACAAACAACATTAATTAATGGAAACAACCAAAAAGGAGAACGAAAAAAAAAACATAATCCACGTACCATTTCCATTTTATTATGACCATGTTCAGATGAATCTTCATTTATCCGGGTCCCACGTGCCTCTCCGCATGCCTTCCTCCATCGTTATCAAATATCCAAATTCATATCCTCGTGCTCTTTACGCCCCACTTATATAACCATTCTCATACACATATCCAATTCATATATCCATAACTTTTCTTTCCCAAGCACATGGCACTAGTTCGCGAACGCCGTCAATCAAAACTCGGTCTCCGGTTACCTGAGATTACCGTTCGACGCCCTCGGTTCCCTCTACCCCTCCCACCAACAATAACCCAACAAGTTACAAAATCTTCAATATCCACAACCGAAGCCGAATATGAAACTGTCAAAGTTCTTGGTCATGGCAACGGAGGCACTGTTTACAAAGTTGTCCACAAAAAAACATCAAATGTTTTTGCACTTAAAGTTGTACACGCGGACAGTGATCCAATGATGCGCCGACAAATCTTTAGAGAAATGGAAATTTTACGACGAACGGATTCGCCATATGTCGTAAAATGTCATGAAATATTCGAAAAACCCAATGGCGATATCGCGATACTAATGGAATATATGGACTTTGGAACCCTAGAGTCGTTACTAAAAACCAATGGTAATTTGTCAGAAGATACGCTTGCTGACGTGGCGCGTCAGGTACTTAACGGACTTAACTACCTACACGCTCACAAAATCATACATAGAGACATAAAACCCGCGAATCTTTTAGTGAACAAAAACATGAAAGTGAAGATAGCGGATTTTGGTGTGAGTAAAATTATGTGTCGAACACTTGACGCATGCAATTCGTATGTTGGCACGTGTGCGTACATGAGTCCTGAAAGGTTTGATCCAGATAGTCATGGGTCGAATTATAATGGTTATTCAGGTGATATATGGAGTTTAGGGTTAACCATGTTGGAATTATATATTGGTCATTTTCCGTTCTTGCCAGCGGGTCAGAAACCCGACTGGGCAACTCTTATGTGTGCGATATGTTTTGGTGAACCACCGAGTTTGCCACAAGGGGTTTCTGATGAATTTCGGAGTTTTATCGATTGCTGTTTGCAAAAAGATTCAACTAAAAGATGGACTGCTTCACAACTTCTTTCACACCCTTTTTGTAGATATAACCACAAAACTCATGGTGTCGGCGCCGGAGCCTGACCCGAACTTGTAATGAGTTTTTTTGTTTTTTTATTGTTAATATGTCGTCGAGTATGAAATTCGAAAAAAAGTTAGAATTTCTTGATCTCTTACTTTCTTTTGTATAAAATCTTTCTTTTAGTATTCTCGCTACTAACACTTTCTTATGGAAATACAATTCAAATTGGTACTCCCTCCACAGTTTCAAAATTATTGTCATGAGAAAGAAATCACAAAGATTAATAAAAATATGACCACTATAAATTTCAACCATTCAAAAAGAATATTACTCTAATATTTTTTTTTGAACGACAACTTTATTAGAACCACTAGCAAGAAGCTAGACAATTACAAAGAAATAAAATGCGGGTGTTGAAGCCAACTAACCCAGTTCAAAGTACTAAAACCTCTGGCTAAACACCAGTTAAAAGAGCGTAAAACAATATCATCAAAAATAGCGTCATTTCGAGGTTTATTGACCGCAAAAAGAAGTTGATTCCTGAAGGTCCATAAGCTCCACCAAGAGACGTAAAAAATGCCTTCCAGCACTTCTTTAGACTTAGTACCAAGACGTATCGATTTGAACCAAACGAGCCACTCTACATAAGAATTGAAAGAAAGCGTCCCCAAGTTCCACCAACGACAAACTAACCTCGTCACTTCTGTCGCCATAACGCAACTGAAAAACAAATGAGACGTATCTTCAGGCGCAGCGTCACAAATCGGGCAAGACTTCTAGTTTTTACTTAAAAAGAAAAATGAATAATTATTTTAAGACATTCAAAAAAAGAAATGTCGATTATAATTTTCAGACGAGGTGAGTATTAAATTATTAAGAAAAAATTATACGGATGGTCCTTGTGGTTTACATGAATTACAAGTTTGAGAGCTATTGCATTTTATTTACGCCAGACATACCTATTTTGGGAAACGTTTAACGCGTTTGGTCCCTAAGTTGGATGGGCGTTATCTTTCTCCGTTAAGTGTTTGCATCGTTAGTCCCTCCGTTAGTTTTGTTTGCATCGCTAGTCTCTCCGTTAGTATTTTTTACAAAAATTAATTTTTTTTTGGAAATTAATTTTTTTTCAAAATTAATTATTTTACATAAATTAATTTTTTTTTCGAAATTAATTATTTTACAAAAATTAATTTTTTTTTTCGAAATTAATTTTTTTAGAAAAATTAATTTTTTTTCGAAATTATTTTTTTTACAAAAATTACTTTTTTTTGGAATTTTTTTACAAAAGTTACTTTTTTTTCGACATTACTTTTTTTACAAAAATTAATTTTTTTTCGAAATTAATTTTTTTTTAAAAAAATTATTTTTTTTTTCGAAATTAATTTTTTTACAATAATTAATTTTTTGGGAAATTATTTTTTTTTAAATATTAATTTTGAAAAAAAAATAATTTTTCTAAAAAAAATTAATTTCAAAAAAAAAGTAATTTTTGTAAAAAAATTAATTTTTGTAAAAAAATTAATTTTTGTAAAAAAATTAATGTCGAAAAAAAAGTAATTTTTGTAAAAAAATTAATTTCGAAAAAAAAATTAATTTTTGTAAAAAAATTATTTTCGAAAAAAAAAAGTAATTTTCGGATGTATAAGTGTTTGAAAACAAAGCAAAAACGGTGATTTTCGGATGAGTTTCGACGACGTTTTCGCGTTTAACGAAGTTCAGACAAACTCGGAAAAATTCCCCGTGCACACCATTGAAAAGAGCATGAAAAAACGAGTCCAACGGTATATTATACATGCCACGTGGCACCACCTGAGGCAAACTTTAGGTATATTATACATGCCACGTGGCACACGATCCGTACCCAGATCCGACCCGACCCGTTTATGACCCGATCTGACCTGTATCCGACCCGTTTATGACCCCCCCGATGCCACGTGGCACCACTCAGGTGGTGACATGTGGCACCCGACCCGTTGAGTTGACCCTTGACCAACATATAGGACTAACGATGCAAAAAATAGGACTAACGATGCAAACAAAACTAACGGAGGGACTAACGATGTAAACACTTAACGGAGAAAGATAACGCCCATCCAACTTAGGGACCAAACGCGTTAAACGTTTCCTAAAATAAATATGTCTAACATAAATAAAATGCAATAGCTCTCAAACTTGTAATTCATCCGTGTAATTTTTTCAATTATTAATGATTCTGAAAATCATTAGAGGTGGTTTGCAAGTTGCAACATGGAAAAGGATATATCAAGGAATAAAAAACTAACAATACTACAAATGATACAAACTGAGCCGCCGGTATGTTCTAGATATTGTCAAAAGATCATATAGATTAGGAATTTTGGCTTAAAGCGGAATTTTGGCTTAAAGCATGTGGGATGTATGCATTAAAGTAATAAAAACTCCATGCTTAAAAAAAAAAAAAAAAGTTAAATTGCAAAAATGGTCCATAAATAAAATAGCCCAAATGTGCAAGAAATACACTGAGACAAAAAGTATTGCAAAAACGAGTTTTTTTTTTTTTTTTTTTTTTTTTTTTTTTTTTTGCAAAATAGCCACCGAGAGGCACTGTACACTAACTCTCGTTATTTTCTTCGTTAAGTTGCATCGTCCCTTAGGGTAGTATTGTCATTTCACTGTTCCCGCCTAAACCATTATAACACCCACCGATTATCACAAAACTCAAGAAACCCTATTGTGCAAAGTTCAATTGCAATTTCTTTCCTAAACTTTTCAAATACGCATTGCGATCTAATAAAAAGTGAAGATGATGGCTCTACCATTTGGGAAAAACCGCGCACGATCTTTCACGATCTGTGATCTTGATGAAATATACGGTATGTTTTGGTTATTGTTAAATGTATCAATTTTTTTAGTTAAATATAATGCTAACCGCATGCACCGTATGAATAAGAATAAGATTAAACATTAAGATGATTTTTTTTTTGTTTTTAGTGTGTGTGTTGATGTTTATTTTTTCTACACATAATTACACCAGAACTTGTCCACTCTCAAAATCACCCACAGTGGAAAATTTACCTCACCACCAGGAAGGGTGTATCTTGATCCAGTTATAGAGTGGTATGATTTAGTTGACTATTACATGTTTACGTTTGATGCATTCGAATCGTTGTTAGACGACCTAGGTGTCAACAATGGTGGGGTTTTAGAGTCTCATTTTAGGATACCAAGTGAGACATTGGATGATGGGTTATTACCCTTTAAGGATGATGACGATGTTATGAACCTGTTGAATTTGGTTCCTACATATAGAGAGATAGAGGTTTATATTGAGGCTAAACGCAAAAAAGGCAAAAAATCCAAAATTATTGATGAAATACTGGATGAGCCTACTGAAAATGTTGCTGATTTTCAGAATGCTACTCAAGCTTCAACTAGCAAACCTGATGGAACCATTGGTACCAGGTTGTTAACTGACATAGACACTCCTGATGCTCAACAACCTTTAAGTGTGGTTGCTGGTGGAGAAAAAGCTGAGCAAAAATCAACAATTATGGATGAGGACTTGTTCCAGTTTGTCCCTCCTGTAGATGATGTTGTTGAAGAAGAAGACTATACAGACATGGTCGATGAACTTCAAAAAGGGAGTGAGGATGTTGTTTTAGAGCTTAACGATAAATTTGTTGATTTTGAAGAGGTAGTTGATAGGGATGATGTGGGCACCCCTATTGAGCAGGAGAATTAGGAAGAACAAGAATCGGATGTGAGTGATTTTGAAGAGGATGATGTGGGTACCCCCATTGAGCCACATGTGGACATGAGTGAATTTAGTTTTGAAATTGATGACCACATTGACCATGTTACAAACTTAGCTGCTAGTATGGCAGAGGATACGGATTCGAATGCTGCCTGTGACTTTGATGAGTTTGATAGCGGGGAAGATACCCATGCTCCTAGAATTGTGAACATAAGAAAGAAAAGGTTGAAAGAAATTAGAAGGGAGTACCAGGGTAGAGAAAATGTTTAAAAGGATGATTTTTTGTAACAGAAAAATTTACGACACCGAAGGAAATCAAACAAAATGTAAGAATGTATGCTTTGGAGTGTAGAAGAGATATTAGGATTGATAAGTGTGATCAAGAAAGGGTTAGAGCTTATTGTAATGGGACTGTTGTGGGTTATGGTAAGAGGAAACAAGCAGATAGTGATGGCAGAAATGATTTTGCAAGTTGTCAAACAACAGCTTCTTGTTCACAGTCAAAGGGCAAGTTTGCGACATCCAAAACCTATATCAAAAAGGCCAAGCCCATGTGCCCATGGTCCCTACATGTGTCAAAAGTCGGTGATGAACCTTGTTGGAGTGTCAAAACATTAAAAGATGAACATAAATGCCTCCAAACAAGAAAAATTAAATTGTTGACTGCAAGATTCATTTCATCCGTGGTTGCTAAAATTCTTGTTAACAACCGGAAAATCCCAACCGCTGCACTGACAATTGAATTAAATCAAAAATTTCAGATCGACATCTCTGAGACAAAGGTATTCAGAGCAAGAAATCTTGCAATGAAATGGATTTTGGGTGACCATGAAGAACAATATGCCAATCTTAGGGATTAGGCGTTGGAATTGAAGGAAAAGAACAGGGATACAACTGTGAAGATTCAAGTTGAAGCAAACACTGATTCAACCGAGGATTCAAGGGTTTTCAGACGGATCTATGTTTGTATTGGTGCCTTGAAAAAAGGTTACAGAGCAGGAAGAAGGGAAACACTAAGTTTGGATGGGGCTTTTATCAAAGGACCATATACTGGTCAAATCGTAACTGCTATTGGTGTCGATAGCAATAATGGGCTGTATCCAGTTGCTTACGCGATAGTTGAAGCTGAGTCCAAGAGTTCATGGTTACGGTTCCTTAGCAATCTAGGAGATGATCTTGATTTGCAACCCAATTCAAACTACACCTTTATCTCAGACAGACAAAAGGTATAAACATGGTTTATTTTATTCATTTATTTGCAACCAATTCAATCCTCATTCATATATTATCTTATGTTTAATGTGATAGGGGATATTACAAGCCATTGCAGAACTGTTTCCTGCTGCTGAACACAGATTCTGTGTGCGACACATATATGACAACATAAAACAGTTATTCAGGGGACAGAAGATCAAGGATCTTCTTTGGAAGTGTGCTACAACATCAACAGTGGTTCAGTTTAATAGAGGAATGGATGAGCTCAAATCAGCGGACTCTAAAGCTTATGATTGGTTAAGAAAGATACCACCATCAACATGGTCAAGGTCACATTTTTCAGGTATAATATACACATATTATGACTTTCATCTGTAATATTAATAAGCTTAAAACTAATGCTGATATTGATATGTTACATACAGGGAGAGCTAAATGTGACATCCTTCTTAACAACTTATGTGAATCTTTCAATAGCAAGTTGGTGGACGGCAGGGATCAACCAAATAATTGGTTTTTTGGAATACATTACGGAGTATCTTACGAAGAGAAATGTTAGTGTGCAGCAATTAATAGACAGATGTGAATGTCCCTTAACCCCAACAGCAACTACAATTTTAAGAAACATAAAGCAAGAAGCAAATGAGTACACTATTATATGGAATGGGGGTGGGGACACATACCAGTGTAAGGGACCTTGGAATGACCAATGTGTTGTGAATATGACAACAAGGGTATGCACATGTAGGAGATGGGAGCTAACTGGTATTGCATGTAAACATGTTGTTGTCGCTATCTACAACATGTCATCAAATGGCAAAGAGGTTGGGATACCAGAGGATTGGGTGTCCCAATGTTATTGGTTAAACACATGGAAGGAGATGTATCAGTACAAGATTGAAGGAATTGTTGGTCCCGCCTTTTGGCCCAATTGCAGTATCCCTAGCAACCTAAAGCCACATAACCATGATTTGCGTGGTTTTGTAACCTTACAACAGGTTTTACCTCTCGAGGGATCCCAAGAGGCTTACAACCCCACCAGGCAGTGTACCTGACCGATGTAGTATAGTGTAGTGGTAAGTACGGGGGGATTGATCGTTCTCCACAGGGAATAGTGTTCGTTAGGTATGAAAGGCTACTCTAATTAGGTCTAAGGGTTGAGGAAGATTCTTTTTATGTTTTTATAATTTTATGAAAGCAAGTAAAATCTCGGGTTTGAAGGAGTGGGCGGAATTAGTTGCTAGTCAACTAACCCAAAATTTACTACGAATGCAAATAAAATAAAATAACAAAAATGAAATGTGGTGAGAAACTTATGTGTAGAGAAATGTGCTTACTTAGATTTCCTTACTCCCTAACTATCTTTTACCGGTTAATTAGTGTGTATTAGTCGCGTGGATGACGGGTGTATTCCTTAATACCATTCGTGGGGTGGCGTACTTACTTCCCCAAACTCTACAAGCTCCTACTTCACTCCTATGTCGAGCCGGCTAGGAAGCTCCTAACATGGGATCACTAGAATTCGCTTGTGCATTAAATACAACCATAAAAACCTTTAGTACGCGTTTGGTTCATGTTTCTTAAGACGTTCAAGCAAGTTACCGAATAGGAAGTTAGCCAGTTTTCTTAAGCCTAACATAGATAAACAATCATCCAATACAACTAACAACACACTAACAACCAATAATCAATAGCTAAGTTTCATTAGATCTAAGCAAACACAAGATAAATTTAGCCTAACATGTTAAACAAAAGACAAGCATAAGATAGAATCAAACAACACATAGACATATTGAATGATTAATTGATAACTTATCTTTCAATGAAACATGGAAGATCTCAAGGCAAAAAGCCCTGAAAAAGTAGCTAAAATCGTCTTAGGGTTTTATCCCAAAATTCCACACACTAAGCTCTCCCTAATGACAAAAGATTAGAAAACAATATATAGATTTTTGGATCTGACGGCGTCACCTTATGGATTGTGACGCCGTCACCTCGCCGCTTTTAGGGTTCCCGGGTGACCTTCTTGACGCCGTCCCTCTTTAGCTCTTCAAAAATCCATTCTGGCCTATCAAGGCTTGACGCCGTCGGATCATGAACGTGACGCCGTCCCCTTATGATTTAAGCCGTGACGCCCTTGATTTAGTTAAAGCGTGACGCCGTCAGAATTCACATGCTAACTCACTGGCCCGTCATGAGTAAATTTCACATCCCACTTTTCTTGCCAAGGCATGACGCCGTCAAGAGATGATTCTGACGCCGTCAAAGGTAAATTTCAGCCGATTTTGAGACTTTGTCGTATTCTTCACTTTAATGCTCCAAAAACGTCCAAAATGCCTCCTTTTCCAGATTTCTCCTCAAAAGTACCTAAAATGACAAAAGGAACGATTTAGGGCAATATTTGATCAAATAAATACGATTTCGGGCTTAAATGACCCCCTTAAAAGCGGTACACTTTTCGCCTCATCAAATACCCTTACACTTGAGATTTGCTTGTCCTCAAGCAAATGCGCTTTTATTCTAATCAAAATACAAGTTAGGGGTCATTTAATGCTAACATAAAAGTAATTACAACAAATAATCGTTCCACTTCAATCATAATAAGCACGGAGATTATAAACTAGCACCTCACAAGTAGTGTTTAGATACTCACATCTCTCAAGTGTCATCAAAATAAATCTCATAAATGAAAACGGATAATATCTCTCACTACCTGTCATAGCAAATAGATTACCATAGGCTTGGGAAAGGATCGAAAACCTCCTCCACTAGGCGTAAGCACCTAAGATAAACTATCAAAGAGGGCTTTTAAATGGGTTATAATGTTAGGTGTAGGGAAAAGGAAAACACGGTTTTGTTGGATAAAGGATATTTTACTGGTGGCTAGTTAAAGATCTTGATCAATTACATGTACTATACAATGTTGCTAAGCCAAGACTAGACTCGATCTTAAGCTAAAAACGAAATAACAAAATAACAAAAATATAAAACAAACATAAAATGAAACGGGATGGTAGTCCGTATGTTTTTTCTATTTTTCATTTTCTCATTTTTTTTGTGTTTTTCTTGATTTTTTTTTTTTTTTTTTTTTTTTTTTTTTTTTTTTTTTTTTTTACATACACTTTTACCCTACCATCCAAAATAATACATCATAGGGGCATTGCATTCCCCTTACACTTGAATTTTTACATAACTTTACAAATACTAATCTAATGACTCGAATTAAGATAATTGAAACACTTGGAGTACTTTTAAAATATTTAGCACATATGGGGGTAATAAATGATGTTCTTCCCCATTACTCCATTACACTAGTACTTTACCCATGAGTCCCAATCGTCCCAAAATAATATGTACAAGGATATGACTCGACTTAGCAACCATGTAATCAACTAGATAATTAACTTGGGGTTTAAACAAATGTTGTAACAATAATGCACTAAAGATGAGTGCATACAAGGTAGGCTAAGGCGATTTGGGTGTACATTTTAGTGGGGTGTAACAAATTCTTCCTTTAAGTAAGATGCTTAAAGGTCGAAACGAAAAGATAGGCTCTGAGGGGTGTACTAGGGGTATCGTGTACTAAAAATGAGTACAACGCAAAGGTGTGGGAGAATTACTTGACCAATGTAGCCAAAGTAATTATAACAAAAACACAGGTGTAAAACAATGGGTTAATCCTAATGCCTCTTATCATGTAGTAAATCTAACTACACGAATGTAGTCTCACTTGTGGCCTCGGAATGGTCCTAACGCAAGTTCTAGAATCTAAGTGCTACCGGTACACACATCATAGCATAAATGCTTTTCCTACCAATTCTAGGGGCGAACCTCACATATTTGGGGTGGAAAATTTTTTTGTGGTACGGTTTTTGTGCTAGTCATATAACTCCTATCCATGAGACGCTCATTAAGATCAAAGTTTCACTCCTATGTGTTGTAAAAAATTTTAAATTTGGCACTAAAATTACCTTAACAAGTATTTATCTCAGTTTTATTACACATCTACTATCAAACAAACAAAAATCAAGCGTAATTGTATTCTCTAAAATCGTACTTTTACCCTCCCCTTACACTTAAGATGAACATTGTCCCCAATGTTCAAATAACAAGATGTAAAAGAAAAAAGTAAAAGAATGAAATCAAATACTCCCCTGATTCGCTCGTTGGATAGTGAAATTACACGGTTAAATCTTCTTCCAAGGTAATGTTGAAGCTCCATGACTAATGCATCGCCATAAGCTTGATTCCATAAACATCTCCTTGTCCAAAATAACCTGTTGAACCTGAGAAAACAAACACGAAAACCTGCATAACATCGGCGGGATAAAATCTATATATAAGGATATAATGCTTGTGGAATGATAATTTTGCAGATTCCTGGAGATTATAAGTTGGAGATTTAATAAAAACTTTTTATGAAAACAAAACTTTCAAAAATTTCTGGAAATTAAATCTGACGCCGTCAGGTTATAACCCCTGACGCCGTCAGAAATGACTTGACAAAAATTTTCATTTTAAGTTTCCGGAAAATTTCTCGAAAAACCTTTACCTTACTTCCTGGAATTCCTGCAAAACTTCATTATGACTCGATACAAGCATTTGACTCAAACAAACACTAATATGTATGCTAATTTATTATTATTACGATTCATGTTCATATGTGTTCTAATAAACCGATTTAGATTTCCCTTACACTTATCTTTTGCAAAATACCTTTATATGTAGTTAAGACGAAGTTAAAAACAAAATAAAGCATTTTCACAATTTAGTTTTTAACATGAACCAATAATAATAAAAATTAAACACACATACGGAAACAAATAAAAACAAACAAACAAATAAATAAACACACAAAGCAAATAAATAAATAACGCTTGGGTTGCCTCCCAAGAAGCGCTTGTTTTTGTTCGAGTCATGAGCCTGACTCTACCCTTATTTAATGGATAAAGGAGAGGTTTTCCCTACACTTAGGATTAAGTGCGGGTGATAGTAGCGATACACACCAGCTCGGTAGGAGTATGCCACGTGAGGAAAGAGTGGTGGATGAATTATATGCTCAAAGGGGTGTGCTCCTTTCATCATAACCTTACCTAGTTCACTTTGGTCAATGAGTGAGTTAAAGTGTTCTCCTAAAAAGGGATCATTTTCTAACAACTTCGAGAGACTCCTAATTGGGACTCCATCTTGACCCAATAGACCCGGTTTAAACCCATAATGTTTCTTGTGATCAATCATGAATGGGTGATGTAGACATGTAAGGTCATTTTTCACTCCTATATTGTCTTCCTCACTACAAGGCTTAATGTCCACTACCTTAAACTTAAGACTACCCGGACTACATGGTTTGATGGGTGGATCGGGACCTTTTTTAATTCCTAAATTCACATCTAAAGATGGAAGATTAGGTAACGGTTTTGGTTGAGGCTCCGGTTCATCAAAAATAGGAAATCCCCTAGAACTAAGAGTAAGGTTGTGATCACTATAAGCATTCAAACCTATATCCTCTAGTTGTGTTTGGTTCAAAGGTTCTACCTCCATCGGGATTCCTAAAGTCTCTTCTACTTCTTCCGGGTAAGTCACGGGTGGTGTGGGTGCCTCAAATGATGGTGGGTTTTGTGGGGTACTTGGTGGGCTTATGTTACTTACCTCATCATTCCTTATGTCAAGATCACCTATATCCTCATCATGTGTTTTAGTAGGATCTAACCCTAACATTTTACCAAGTATCTCAAGTGCTTCTCTAGGCATCTCAACTTCAATGTCCGAATCATAAGGATCATCCTGAATATTATGACTGCTATATTCAAATTGCCCAAAAGATTCATCATGTGTTTCTTGAGATTCATCGTCATCGATCATAAAACCTAGGTCTTTTTGATCAATGTGATCATGCTCGGCTAGATCCTCCATCACATCAAGATAACCTATGTGTTTGTTTTGTACTATGGCATTACATGACAACCACTTAGGTATCTCAACACTAATGTATTCATCCCCAAACAAACTTGTTTCATGATCCAGGAAATTTATATTCAATTGACTTGTACTAACGTCTGTTGGGTTGTCTACCCTATAATAATATTGGGCACAATCTTCTATGGCATCCCATGCTTCTTCAGCACTTAATTCCCTAAAGTCCCCATTGGCAAAATCCTCAATGCGCATTTGGTCATATTGGCCAACACGATAGTAAAAGGTTCGGGTTAGGGATGCTAAAGCGAAACTATGATGAGGGAATTTTCGGAGTAAATTTCTAAAACGAGTCCATGCATCATATATGGGTTCATCTCGATATTGTTTGAAATTCGAGATGTCAATAGGGTAGAATGGCCTTTGTGGTTGGTGGTATGGTGGATTCGCGTACTCCATAATGGTGAACGGAAGAGTCAATGGAAATTACGAACAAACAAACAAAGAAATAAGATAGACTAAAGAAGACCTATAAAAATAAAATAAAAATCTCACTAGAAAGGAATCTAGTGAGTAGACCTATAAAATAAAAAATTCAACCTAAACAATAACTATTCCCCGGCAGCGGCGCCAAAAACTTGATGTGCGTGGTTTTGTAACCTTACAACAGGTTTTACCTCTCGAGGGATCCCAAGAGGCTTACAACCCCACCAGGCAGTGTACCTGACCGATGTAGTATAGTGTAGTGGTAAGTACGGGGGGATTGATCGTTCTCCACAGGGAATAGTGTTCGTTAGGTATGAAAGGCTACTCTAATTAGGTCTAAGGGTTGAGGAAGATTCTTTTTATGTTTTTATAATTTTATGAAAGCAAGTAAAATCTCGGGTTTGAAGGAGTGGGCGGAATTAGTTGCTAGTCAACTAACCCAAAATTTACTACGAATGCAAATAAAATAAAATAACAAAAATGAAATGTGGTGAGAAACTTATGTGTAGAGAAATGTGCTTACTTAGATTTCCTTACTCCCTAACTATCTTTTACCGGTTAATTAGTGTGTATTAGTCGCGTGGATGACGGGTGTATTCCTTAATACCATTCGTGGGGTGGCGTACTTACTTCCCCAAACTCTACAAGCTCCTACTTCACTCCTATGTCGAGCCGGCTAGGAAGCTCCTAACATGGGATCACTAGAATTCGCTTGTGCATTAAATACAACCATAAAAACCTTTAGTACGCGTTTGGTTCATGTTTCTTAAGACGTTCAAGCAAGTTACCGAATAGGAAGTTAGCCAGTTTTCTTAAGCCTAACATAGATAAACAATCATCCAATACAACTAACAACACACTAACAACCAATAATCAATAGCTAAGTTTCATTAGATCTAAGCAAACACAAGATAAATTTAGCCTAACATGTTAAACAAAAGACAAGCATAAGATAGAATCAAACAACACATAGACATATTGAATGATTAATTGATAACTTATCTTTCAATGAAACATGGAAGATCTCAAGGCAAAAAGCCCTGAAAAAGTAGCTAAAATCGTCTTAGGGTTTTATCCCAAAATTCCACACACTAAGCTCTCCCTAATGACAAAAGATTAGAAAACTATATATAGATTTTTGGATCTGACGGCGTCACCTTATGGATTGTGACGCCGTCACCTCGCCGCTTTTAGGGTTCCCGGGTGACCTTCTTGACGCCGTCCCTCTTTAGCTCTTCAAAAATCCATTCTGGCCTATCAAGGCTTGACGCCGTCGGATCATGAACGTGACGCCGTCCCCTTATGATTTAAGCCGTGACGCCCTTGATTTAGTTAAAGCGTGACGCCGTCAGAATTCACATGCTAACTCACTGGCCCGTCATGAGTAAATTTCACATCCCACTTTTCTTGCCAAGGCATGACGCCGTCAAGAGATGATTCTGACGCCGTCAAAGGTAAATTTCAGCCGATTTTGAGACTTTGTCGTATTCTTCACTTTAATGCTCCAAAAACGTCCAAAATGCCTCCTTTTCCAGATTTCTCCTCAAAAGTACCTAAAATGACAAAAGGAACGATTTAGGGCAATATTTGATCAAATAAATACGATTTCGGGCTTAAATGACCCCCTTAAAAGCGGTACACTTTTCGCCTCATCAAACCACCATGTTCCAATTGGTAGACGAAGGAAGAAGAAAAGAGTGTCAAAGGATGAGATTGCTGAAGAAGCTTTGAAAAAGTCATTCGTGAAAAATGGGAAGCTGTCAAAGAGGGGCAGTACATCAAATGTGGCGCATGTGGTGGGAAGGGCCACTTTAAGAGAGCTTGTACAGGTCCAAGAGACAACCAGAAGAAGGGTAGTGGAACAAGAAAGGAAGGAGTACTAGATAAGGTACTAGGAAGAACTACTCAGCTAGTGGGATCTTCTGCAACAGAGGTAACAGCAGGGCCAAGTCAGCCAGTTGGAACACAAGCAAGTGAGGTAGCAGCAGGGCCAAGTCAGCCAGTTGGAACACAAGCAAGTGACGTATCAGCAGGGACAACTCGGCCAGTGGGATCACAATCAACAGTGGATGGTGGAGGTCAAAGGAAGAAGTGGATCAATAAAAAATCCAAGATCGCCAAGTGAGTCAACACCATTGTGATGGTGCAATAAACTTATTTGGTTCTTTGTTTCTGTGTTTTAACAATGAGTGTATGGATTATGTAACTGAGTTTCTGTCTTCTAGACAATAATTTGTACGATATTTGTTTTTAGACTTGGTTTGATTAGGAATGGTATTTGTTTTCATTTGGGTTTACCATGGTCTTCATGCAAATTTATTGACTATTTGCTGCACAAGTCAAAGTTGCTGCATAAAGATTAAGCAAAGGGCCAATTTGGTGCATATTGATTATGCAACCCAAATTAGTTTTTGACTTTTGTAAGTCAAAGTTGATAAGCAACCAAAAACCAAGTTTGATGCATAGTGATTCAGCAACTAAAAGGAACATTATTGACTACATTGGTCTTTTTAAAATAACAACAAGCAACTATAATGATCCCACTATAATGCCAAAAACAACAACTTTTAATTAACATGATAAGGTCAATATAAACCAGGGATGACCTTATTCCCTGTAATGATACAACCCAGAAAGATAACACAACACCTCCATACCAACCTAAACCAACTTAAAGACAATGAAAAAAAAGACCCAACTTAAAAGAAGAAACTTGTTTAGCTTCTTCAACTGCTGATCCTTCTCCCTCATCAACATCAACTGCTCCTCCAAGTCTTCTTCAAGGTCACTCCTTGCCCTCAGGAGGCCAGGATGCCATGCCATGCCAAAAGCCGCCAAATGTGAGCTGACACTTTAAGAACCTGAAAATACATGCTAAAATGTGTCAACACAAGGTTGGTGAGTTCATAGAGTTTAGTGTAAAATGTAAAGCATTGGAATAAAGATTTCCCAGCAAAGGCAATGTAAACCCACTCAGTCCCAAGTCCCGCCCATACAAGACTTGAAACCTGCGTGTTTACAACCCACTGCCAAATAAGATTTGGTTTGGGTAAACAAAAGTAATATATGGACCAAGATTCAAAGTTGGTTTGACCAGTACATTCGGTTACGTGACCAATTCATTCGGTTATGTAACCAGTTCATTCTGTCATGTGACCAGTTCATTCGGTCATATTACCAGTACATTCGGTTATGTGACCCGTCCATTTGGTCATGTATGAATAATCGTTCAAAGTGCTTGTGTCCATGAGTAATATGAATTAAGTATGAAACAAGTGAATATACAACGCATTCGAGTGAATAACAAAGTCATAAGTAGAACAAATAATGGTTTGACTAAACAAGTAGCATATTCAAGTAAATCAAGTATAGCATTTAGCTGAAAACGAGCATGTATTCTCCCCCGTAGGCTTGAAATGAAATATTAACTTGAAAAATGGGGCTATGAAAACTCACCTGGTATAACTGATATGATGACAAAAGAAAAGTGTACGGAATTGAGGTTCGGAGAACTACCCGCAACCTAATATGAATGATATGATTTAGGGCATTGAATTATGTCGTGCATGCAAGTTCATACTCTACTTTATCACTTGTACATGTTGTTGTAATATTTGTTGTCAAAAGATAGTTGCGTTACTTTGATCATTTATTTGGAAAATTACCACTTTTAGAAAATGTAACTTGCAAATCTTGCGACCAAATTTTAATCGTCATGGTAATGGTTATCTCAAAAGTCTCTAGCGCGCCTATTAAGTATATGTAATGTTCTACCATTTCCGTTTACTTCATTTTAACCAAAATGTACCCAAAAAGGTCCAAAATCTATTTCCAAAAATCCTAGCAGCTTTCTAATAAAGAAATAATAGGCTGTCAAAACTACATGTTGACGTAAACATTCTTTTGGCCATAACTTCTGCGTCGTAGTATACTCTAGGCTTTTCAAGGTCTCGGTTAGTCTAGACATCATTTAACCTCAGTTTTCATTTCTTAAAATTCGGGACAGATTCACTTATTTCCTGAAAATGTAGTTTTCGTCGTCTAGATTGAAAATAGCGTATCTTTTTCATTATAAGCCCGTTTTAACTCATTCAAGCGGCTACGTTTTCGTTATTGAGTCTATTTTCTATATCTCTAGCCAAATATTACTCACAACCCACTGATTTTTCCAGTTTTTACAAACGGGACAGATTGTTTATTAAAAGTGTCAAAACTATATTTCTAATCTTCTAGCTAGCATATCCACTTGACCACAACTTCAGTTCTAGTCCTAGTTCCTCCATCAACTTCTCAACACAATAATAACAATCTAACCTTAAGCTTAATCAATATTCTAAGGTCCATGAAATACTCATCAAGAATGTTGAAAATATACAAGTTTACTAACATACATGTTTATAAGGTTTCTTACCACCTTCTTATGAAAAGTTTTACTAACTAGTTTTCTTGTAACCAAAACTTGTTAAAAACCTCAGCTTTGTTAAAGGATCTTTGTAAATGTGAAAACTTTATTAACATGTACCAAGTGATAACTAAGTATACACTTAACTAGCAAGATGACTTAAAGAAGACATGAAATTTTTGTAGGATTTACTTACAAAAGTAATTAGTGAAATGAGAGCTATAAAACACTTGATTAACCCCAAGATTTGTGTTCCAATTCCTTGCTAGAATGCCCTAAGTAAGCTTGATTTTAACCACAACAAAGCTCCTCCTCTCCTTGGCTCCAAGAGTGGGTCGAATTATATGTATTGAATGGGTAGGATTATTTTTGTTTTGGCTAATAGAAATGAAATGGAAACTAGTTTAAGTCTATTTATACTTGGAATTGTTCAAATGTTCAATAGTAAGTCAAGTGTGATCATTTTAGCTAGGAGAGGGGGGGGGTTATGGGTGGTTAAGGGGACAATTGGGAGGCTAAGCCTCCAAGGGGAAGGTTAGTCTTCCTTGTTTTAGAGGAAAGTGTGGCTAATAATTTTTTGTGTACCATTTGTCTAGTAAATGTTTGTGAAGTAAAAGGGGGGGGGGGGGCAAATAAATTTTTGTGTACCATTTGTCTAGTAAATATTTGTGAAGTAAAGGGGGGGGGGCGGCGGCAATGTGATATAATTGGAAGTAATTGTGTAGTTTTGATACAAGGAAGTATATAATGAATGTATTGGGTGTTAAAAATAGGTGTTGGTTCGGTAATTAACGAAAGTTATACGTATTTAAACGCAAGATATAAAGAATTTACCTTGGGCGTAAGGAAATATTTTTGGAAATTTTGTAATCTTTTTGGATGTATAAAAATACATTAGAAGTAATCGTTGGGAGAATTGGGTATATCGGGTGTTAAATTTTTGAATAACGAATATAGTTTGTTGAATTGACAACCGTAAGTAATTTAAGAAAAAAGAAATTGTTTTGGAGTTTAAAAATTGTGAATTGGAGTAGGAGCAAGGTACTGGAACGATGTGGATTAAATGAAATCTAAGTTCATAGTGCTCAAGAGAGTTGTTCCTAGTTTTATGTTTATTTAACCAAATAGTTGTACGTAAAAAGTGTTCTTGTAAAATTTCAAAGTCGTAAATTGGAGTTTGAAAATAAATGTTGACGTAGAAAATTACGGGTTGCTACATTTATCGAGTGCTGTTTGCAAAAAGATTCAACTAAAAGATGGACTGCTTCACAACTTCTTTCACACCCTTTTTGTAGATAACCACAAAACTCACGGTGTCGGCGCCGGAGCCTGACCGGAACTTGTAATGAGTTTTTTGTTTTTTTTTTATTGTTAATAGTCGTCATTCGTCAAATATGAAATTCTAAAAAAAAAAATGGAATTTATTGATCTTACTTTCTTTCGTATAAAATATTTCTTTTAGTATTTTGGTTGCTAATACTATTTTATGGAAAGACAATTCATATTGGTATTACATTATTAATTATAATATATACTAAAACCCAACGTTGATATGACATTAATGGTGGATCATTATGTTGTGTTTTATGTCATAAACTGCAATATGATTGGGCCACATAATATGTTTAACAAAGAAAACACCCATATTAGTATGTAGGGAGCCATTGTGGCCGCCTATGATTGGCTCATTGAAAGGCCAAACTTTAATGTTCACGTACGATGCCTGCAAATCACCTCCTTAATACCGTTTTTATTATATATCTCCTTCCCACCGTCTTTCACAGCTTCTATAATCTTCCACACACAACTGGGTATTCTACACTTCTTCCCACATAATCTTCATCCTAAAAAAAAAAAAAAAAAGATACATCTATTACGACGATGGTTGTTGGCGAAGGTAGAATATCCGGCGACCGCCAGCAGTCCCAAATCAGCCCGTGTGCTCCTCCGAACATAAGGTCCTTTTTATGCTTTTTTTTTTTTTTTTTTTTTTTTTAAATTTTTAATTAATGAAATTGGGTTTATCATCGGAGTTGACGCAAGAACTAGGGTTTCAATTTTGGCTTTTTTTTATGTGGCCAACAACGAAGACGTACGATTTCATTTCTGAAATATGTTTAAGGTGGAATTTCATGGTGTTAGCTTTAATTGTGTTTGATTATGGTCATGGTATTTTTATTTTTCTATCTTTTGATTATTGATTTGTGCTTTCATTTGGTGTTTTCTATAATGGGTATGTGTTGTTTCGATCCGACCCTTAATTATGATCATTGTTATTTGATATAAAGGTATGTTTTTGTTCATATTGGTTTTTAAAAATGTCGTTTGATTTGCTGCCAACGATGTGTTTGATGAATTTCTTGAGAAGATTTGAGGTTTACCGCTTCTTAAATTTTATTTTCATGAAGAAGTTAGGAAAGCTACAGTTTTAGATACAGTATTATCACGAATAAACTTAGCTAAATATGTTGTTCTAAGCATTGACTTTTTCTTTGAGATGTAGGTATGCCTGACTAACTTCGTTCAGCAAAATTAGTTGTTGAGAAGGGCAGTCCGACGGTCGCATGAGTCCTATGTATAGCATTTGTCTAACTATATCATACGAGCTCTAATAGAGGTGTTACACAAGGTTAATTTTGTCATTTTCCCTCTTATTATTTCAGGCTGTTTCCATTATTTACTAAACTTTTGCTTATAGAACCTGAGACTCTCGAGAATGAAATATGCGCAAGTATGCTAGATGCAATCAGCGATGTGCTCAGGTGTGCATCATATATTTTTCCAATTATATATATGTACTTACCGAAAGTCATTCTTAGTTTTTATTCTATTGTTATTTTTGGGTTCACACTAATGCACCAAAGGAAATACTAGCCATCAGAAACTGTGAAAATGATGATCTCAACGAGAACGAGTGTGTTCAGGTGTGCATCATCTATTTTTCCAATTAAGCAAGTCATCGAGTTGAACTAAGCTATTCCAACCACCCCTTAAGACTATATAACCTTCCTATGTTTTGGTATAATGAGACCTGATAATGATTATTTGTATACTTAGGGGTCACATATTGAGTTTAGTAATAGTTACAGTAATAGTGTCATATTGTCATGTTACTATATCGATTCTCATTATTAAGCGTCATGTTACAGTAATAGTGTAATATTGCCATGTACTCATTTTACTATATCGATTCTCATTATTAACCGTCATGTTACATATCATTAGTGGGTTCAGCATACACACATGACAATGGAATGATATTAGGAACAATTAATAATCCGTTAAATCATGAAAAAGTGTACTTTTCTTAAGCAATCAATTAACTTATGATTTCCTGCATTTTCATGAGAAACTCATCAAGTGACCCGATTTGAACTGTGTAAAAATCTTTGAATCAAGACCATTATTAGATAAGTTGATGAGTTCTAACTCAGTTAAGCTGTTATTTGCTAGATGTTAAAAAGGAAAAGACATGTAATTACAACCAGTAGCATTTGGGTAATATGAGTATGTCTGTTATTTTTCAAATGCATTTTATTATCATATTTGCTTTCAAAAGACGACATATTTCATAATTCATGGCAAGTACCTTCAAAAGCTAGAATTGTAATGCAATAATGCATAGATGATATATTTCAAAGTAAAGATATCATAGACTGTTAGTAGTGATATTGTTTGTATCGTCTTTCTTAGATGTTTTAATGTAGCTTATTTATTTAGTAGTGATATTATTATTATTATTTTGGCAGAGTGAGCTTCTTAAACTCACATGTATGATGGATATACCTGCTTTTAGGGTTCGCTTGCGTTATGCAGTAGTGTTGGAAGTTTGCAGATCTAAGCAGCTATGTATCTTGCTATGTATCTTGGCTTGGTAACTTTTGTTCGTATCCTTTATTTACTGGTAGAAATAACGGAGGCCATGATAATGAAATGTAAATGTCAGCAAAAATATGTTTAGAGGCTGATATGTATCTTGGCTAGGCAATCCGGCTGGTAATTGCTACTTGAAAAGGTGGCATTTGCAACTGTGATTGCAGCCATGGCGTATTAGCCCATGATGATCTGAATACAACATATCTGAGCGTCCCTTAAAATATTGGTTTCATTTTTTTGGTCGTTTATTTACTGGTAGAAATAACGGAGGCCGTGATGATGAAATGTAAATGTCAGCAAAAAGATGTTTAGAGGCTGATATGTATCTTGGCTAGGCAATCCGGCTGGTAATTGCTACTTGAAAAGGTGGCATTTGCAACTGTGATTGCAGCCATGGCTTATTAGCCCATGATGATCTGAATACAACATATCTGAGCCTCCTTTAAAAATATCGGTTTCATTTTTGTGGTGATTTAAAACATTGTCGTTTTACCGGCTAAACTCGGTTTAAAATAATGTTTACTGTTGTGGGCCAAGTTTTGCCGTGAGGGCTTATGTTGGCCTTAGGCAGCGTTATTCCTCAAGAGAATTTCGAATCGTTGCAAGGTATAATTATTAGATATCAAATTTCTTCTTATTTCGGAATATTTCTCATGACTGTTTTGGAAAATTTTTTGAGGTATTTGATATTGGGTTCTAAAAGTTATTGTCAGACCATCGTAGTCATAAATAGTTGGTCTATTGTCTTTGGTTAGGGTCAAACAGTCACTTTAGGCATACTCACGATAGTATTTCTTTGATTATCTACTTAGTTAGACACTTTTTTTATGCAATTTCAAGAATAAAGTGGGTGGTGGGAAAACACGTGGAGTGGAACCGCGAAAAAACTGTACAAGGGAATCTAAAGGTAACAGAGAAACTGATGATAATGCAGAATTGCATGCGTCGTTACGAATAATTGATTATTCTATAATAGGTTCATCCAAACATACATATTACGTGCTCTGAAAACAACCCTTAAATACACATATTGTTAATGCAATGAGCACAACCCTTAAGTACACTATTGTGGTGTGCAGGTTGTCATGTTAACGTATTACGTGCTCTGAATAATTTTTACATAAACTAACGGGGCCATTCAACCATTTTATTAATTGTCATGAATGCTGTTGTTGTGCAGGTTGTAATGTTAACTGCACGTACTTCCATCGGTTATGGTTCAGCACTTACTTTAACAGACATGTCAAATAAAATCAAGAAAGGAACCATGGGAGATGCTTCAATGTTGAAACCAACTTTAAAGGCATCAATTCCAGCTATTTTAGATCATGTCTGAGATGGAGTAGTAAAGAAGGTTTGTATCAGCCTTTCAGTTGAAAGAAATCAGATCTCACTTTATCATATTGCTTCTTATTATTATTGAAATACTGTAGGTTGAAGAAAAGGGAGGTTTGGCCAAAAAACTTTTCAGTATTGCTTTCCAAAGACGCTTGCTAGCGGTAGATGGAAGTTGGTTAGGCGTATGGGGGTAGAGAAGCTTATGTGGGATGCCATTGTTTTCAAGAAGATTCGGTCTGTACTTAGTGGAGACATCCGTTTCATGCTCTGTGGTGGTGCTCCTTTGTCTCCAGATACCCAGAAATTTATTAATATCTGCGTCGGGTAAATATCACATTGCCTTCTGTGAATCTAAGACACAATTTTATAGAGTTTCTGGGTGGTATTGTATCAAAAGCCTTGGCGTCCGTTTCGTTGGTTGGAATGAAATGGACATGGTACAGGAATGGATCATTACATTCTGTTATCATGTTTTGTTGGCCTGTAGGAATTGAATGAGATAAAACGTTAACTTACTATTTTATATGCACTGTTTATTTACAATTTGTCTTTTTAAAATCTGCGTTAATTGTATACATCTTCTTTTACATTTTTCAGGGCTCCAATTGGTCAAGGATATGGACTAACCGAAACATGTACCGGAGCTGCTTTCTCTGAGGCGGATGATAATTCCGTTGGGCGCGTTGCATCAACAATATGTGTACTTAAGGGCTGTGCTCAGCTTACATTATTACTTTGTCAATAAAGTTAGATGATATAGTTTATTTTCAAGTGACTATTCAATAATCAACCATGTATCAGATACAATTAATTTTGCCGTATGAATTACTTGCACTTGCTTAAAGTTGTGACTCTCAAACTTTTATTTGTATAAATTTGTTTCATAAGTACCATCTTTCTTCCCCCTTTTTCTTTTGCTTTGGAAGACGGGCCACCACATACGCATCACTTTAAGTTGCTACATACCTAATTGTCATACTCATATGTGTTATTTTGGCATGCATATATATCAAGAATTTAAGTTCTAGTTTGCCTAAATGTTTTAATATAAATACGTCCGCCTCGCAGCAACGCACGGGCAATCCCGCTTGTTACTTCTGAAAATCATTGGTGGTGGTTTGCAACTTTGCAACATGGAAACTGGAAAGGATATGTCAAGGAATAAAACAATTAACAATACTACAAATGATACAAACTTAGCCGCCTGTATGTTCTAGATATTGCCAAAAGATAATATAGATTTGGAATTTTGCCAAAAGATAATATGAATTTTGTCCTAAGAGCATCACTTATTCACTGATATCGCACTAAAATACTCCAAAAGGAGAAGGGGGTGTCCCCGTTGCTAACCTTAATGGTTGTTCGGTGCGCCCAAAGAACATGTGATAGTTCTTCTACCCATCTACCTTTGTGTCTGTCCAGGCGCGCTTTGATTCCTTCGCCAAGGCTTCTGTTTGCGCGCTCGACCAGACCATTGGTTTGTGGATGAGTTACTGATGCAAAGTGTTGCGTGATGTTCAGTTGTTCGCACCAATCTTTGAACGGATTATCACGGAATTGTTTTCCGTTATCCGAGATAATTTCTCCAGGCAATCCAAAACGACATACTATGTTGTCCCACATGAATCGTTTCACCTGGTTACCTGTTATAGTCGCTACTGCCTTTGCTTCGATCCACTTGGTAAAGTAATCTATTGCCACAATGAGGAATTTCAATCCTCCTGCGGCAATGGGAAAAGGTCCAGCGATGTCGATACCCCATTTGTAGAAGGGCCATGGCGATGTAATAGGTGTTAGTTCATGTTGTGGTCGGCGCGGAATAGGTCTGTGAACTTGGCAATCATTGCACTTCCGTACCAAGTCGCGTGCGTCGCGGTGCATAGTTGGCCAATAGTATCCAGACCTTAGGGCGCGCGCTACAATGGACCGTGGTCCTGAGTGCATGCTGCATGAGCCTGCGTGGATCTCTCGAAGTACATAGTCTGCCTGGAGAGGTCCAACACACCTAAACCATGGTTGTAGGAATGAGCGTCTATATAAGACGTTGTCTCTGAGCTCGAATCGCTGCGCTGTGCGTCGGATTCTTCGAGCTTCCTTCTGTTCTTGGGGAAGTATGCCCTTGCTGATGAAGTCAATGATCGGTGTCATCCACGTAGGATTTTCCTCTTCTATCACCGTGGATATTTCCATCTCTGTGATTGACTTGTTTTTCAAGGTTTCCACCAAAACTTGTTTTGATAGGTGCGCAAAACTGGTGGATGCAATTTTGCTCAGCGCATCTGCTTTCCTATTTTCACTCCTGGGAACCTGCTTGATGACAAACCTATCGAAGTTCTGGATCAGAGATTTGGTCTTTTCGAGGTATTGGATCATATGTTCCTCCTTTGCTATATATTCTCCTGACACGTGGTTAGCCACTAGCCGCGAATCAACGTTTACTTCTAGGTTGCGTGCACCCATTTCAGTTGCGATGCGTAACCCAGCTAGGAGTGCTTCGTATTCTGCCTCGTTGTTCGTGGCTGTGAATTCAAAACGCAGTGCGTAGGTGAATTCAACTCCTTCTGGGTTGGTGAGAATAAGGCCACCTCCTGATCCGTCTACGCATGAGGATCCGTCAGTAAATAGAATCCATGGTTCTTGGAGTTCCTCCTTGCTTGTCGCAGGTGGAGTGTCTGTATCCGGCTTCTCGATGATGAAGTCGGCCAATATCTGCCCTTTAATTGCAGTGCGCGGTCTGTATGATATGTTATGTTCGCCCAGTAACACACTCCATTTTTGTAGGCGTCCCGATGCGTCGGGTTTCGATATAACCTGTTTGATGGGTTGGTCTGTGATAACAGCGATTGGATGCGCCTGGAAGTACCTGCGTAGTCTTTTCGCTGCAAACACTAAGGCTAGGACCAATTTCTCCATTGCAGTGTAGTTAATCTCCGTTTTCTTCAGCGCCTTACTAACAAAATAGATGGGTGTTTGGACGGAATTCCTGTCTGTCAGTAGGACTGCGCTGACTGCTCCTTGAGTCGCAGATAGGTACATGATCAGCTCTTCCCCTGGTCGGGGTGCAACAAGCTTTGGGAGCGCTGCTATGTGTTGTTTGAGCTGTTGGAAGGCTTCTTCTGCCTCCGCAGTCCACCTGAAGTCTCCCTTTTTGGTGCACTTCTTGAGTGTCTTGAATAGGGGAAGTGACTTGTCTGCTGATTTGGATAAGAATCGGTTCAGTCCGGCTAGCTTGCCGTTTAATGACTGAACTTCTTTTAGTGTGCGCGGTGAGGGGAGGTCAATGACTGCTTGAGTCTTCTCTGGGCAAGGCTTGATCCCATCGGGTTCTATCAAATACCCGAGAAACATGCCTTCCGTAGCGCCAAACGTACACTTCTTGGGGTTCAATTTCATGTTGATTCTCCTGAGTGTTTTGAATGTTTCCTCCATGTCGCGCACCAGCTCGTCCTCTGTATGGCTTTTGATGACGAGATCATCGACGTATACTTCCAGGTTGCGTCCCACTTGCTTCTCGAACGCAGTGTCCACCAATCTTTGGTATGTTGCTCCTGCGTTCTTTAGGCCGAAGGGCATCTTTGTGTAGCAGTAGACCCCTTGACTTGTGTAGAAGGCCGTCTTTTCTTCGTCTTCCTCCGCCATTTGAATTTGGTGGTATCCCTTGTATGCGTCCAGGAAGCATTTGAAGGGATATCCACATAGAGACTCAATTTTCCAGTCTATTTCCGGTAGCGGGTAGCAGTCCTGTGGACATGCTTTATTGAGATCTGTAAAGTCTACGCACATCCTCCAACTGCCATCGCTCTTCTTTACCATCACTGGGTTAGAGAGCCAGTCATGGTAGTAGACTTCACGCATGATGCCTGCGTCTACTAGCTTATGTACTTCTTTCAGTATGGCTTTTGCGCGGTCTGGAGCTTGTCCGCGCTTTTTCTGTCGTATTGGAGGATATCCTTGTCGGATTTGTAGCTTATGTTCCGTGATGGAGCGTGGCACTCCTGTCATATGCTTAGGTTCCCATGCAAAAATATCCAAATTATTTTGCAAGAGTGCGCATATAGCTGACCTGCCTTTGTCAGACAGAGACCCACCAATAGATACCTGTTGATCCGGGTATTCAGGGTGAATGGCGACCGTTAGGTTTGGGACTTTGATTGCGCGCTGTTCTGGAACAATACTTACGTCACTTGTCACTGCGTTACATTCCTTGGGTGGTGTGGTGGTATTGTAAAGGGTGACAATACCTCCTTCCACTGGGAACTTTAGCATCCCGTGCGCTGTGGATGGCACGGCGCGGATAGATGATATTCCAGGTCTCCCGATGATACCATTGTACGGAGAGGGGGATCTGATTATCATGAAATCCATCCAGGTAACTGTAGAGTGTGGTTTGTCACCAACTTCTACAAATAGACGCAATTGCCCCGTGGGCCATATCTTCTCTCCTGTGAAGCCAGTGAGCGGTGCTGTGGCTGGGATCAACTGACTCTGTATCTCAGGTCGCAGTTTCTTGAAGCAGTGTTCATATATAATATTAGCGGATGCACCTCCATCTATATACATGCGACGGATGTCGTGACCCCCCGTATGTATTTCAATGGTAAGTGGATCCACCACTGCGTTGTTCGCAGTCAGGGAGGGGAAAGAAATTTCGTTTCCCTTAGAGAAACGCTGACTAACTTTTTGTCTTGTCGCGCGCGGCCATGGCTGTATCATGTAGATGATATCTGCCTTTTCTCTTGGCGTCTCTTTCTTGGCCACTGGTTTTTGTTTGTCTTTCCCTTCTCTGATGTTTTTTTAAGAGGTGGTCCATCTTTCCTTCCTTTACCAATTTTTCAATCAATTGGCGCAGTTGGACGCAATCGTTAGTTGTGTGGCCCTTCTGTCCATGGTATTCGCAATAACCATTCCCTATACGCTTATCCTCTGGGGTGCGGATTGGTGGTGGTTTCGGGAAGTTCGCCCCTTCTGTTGTGAATATCTCCTTTGAAGTTTTTGTTAATGGGGTATACTTGTCGTTTCCCCTTCCGCCGCCTTGATTACGGTAACTCCTATTACGATTGCCGCTCTGGTCATTGGATTGTCTCCTTGACTCTTCTTGCGACCTATGGTTCGAATAGCTTTTCCTGCTATCCGCGGCGGCTTCTTCTCCTTGGACGAAAGACCTCGTGCGCTTCATGAGCTCATCGAAGGTTAGGGGAACCTTATCATTTAGCTTTTTTATCAGATCTGGGTTATTGATTGCATTCATAAAACCCGATATTTTGAGTATCTCTGGACACGCCTTGACTTTCATGCACTCGTCCTTGAAGCGTTCCATGAAAGCGCTTGTGGATTCCCCTTGTCGCTGTTTAACCCTAGCGAGTTCGACAGGGTTTTTTGCGCACTTCTTTCTTTGGGTGAAGTTTAAGCGAAACGCTCTGCGCAACTCTTCAAACCCACCAATGCTTCTGCGTGGAAGCTTACTAAACCAGTTGCGCGCATTTCCTACTAATGTGGAGTTGAACATATGGCACCACACAGGCTGTGGCCAATTTTCGATAGTAGCTGCTGATTCGAAAATTTTTAGGTGATCATCAGGATCACCTGTCCCATCATATGTTTTGACATTAGCAGGCATGCGCCTTTTCTTATTTTCAGAAAAGTCACTGATGCGCCTAGTAAACGCATCAACCTTTTGGTGACGCCAGGGGAGAGACATGTATTCATCATCCTGGTCGCGGTATTTCCCTCTTGATTTCCAATGTCCAGTCTCGCTGTCCGAGGAATCTCTTGAGGATGAGCGGACTCTTTTGTGACGCTTACGTCGACTATCATCAGAGTCTGAGCTTGCTCCTCTGCGGCGCTTACGCCGACTATCCTCAGAGTCAGAGCTTGAGGGGCTTTCACTTGGGGAACATCGTCGCCCAAGCCTATCTTGGATCCTGCGTCTGCCAAGCCTAGCGTGGACATTGGCGCGCCGCTCCCCCTCTTCAGGCTCTTCCAGATGTTGAAGGTCGGCTGCTTCATCGTCCACAACCTTCCTTCCAATCCTGGCGAACACTGGTTGTTTACGGCTATCCCTCTCGCGTCTTTCCTTCCGGTAGCGCGGTGGGGATGCGTCAGGATTAGGGTCAAAGTTGAGTCTGGCGTGCAGACTTTGGCTTGACCTCTTCTTTGCCTCTTCTCGCATGAGCGCAGTCAAGGCTTCGTAGTTTTGAGATATGAAGTCACTTGGGGCCAATTCGGAGGTAACTCCTTCTAGCGCGATAGAGTCGGTTTCCAAAACTGGATCCTTGTTTCGTATAGGCGCGTTGGGTGGCTCAGTGAAGTTCACTTCTGGCATGGCAAGAGGTGTGCGCTCCAGTTCTATCTCGCTAGTACTTGTCGTAATAGCGGGGGTAAACCTGGTAAGCGATTCCACTGCAGGAAAGACCAGATTTGGGTGCGCTCCTAAGCTTTGAGGCGTACTGGTTGTCCCAGAGGCCTGTTTAGAAGCCGTATCAATTTGATGTTTCTTTCCTAGTGGATCGTCCTGCGTTTTCTTCCCATGCGGACTCTTATGACTTCCGTGTTTCGTCATTCTAGTTTTTTGGTAAAATCCTTAGTGTAGGGTCCTACGGATGGCGCCACTTGTTGATACAAAAGTTGGGCGTTCCTTGATAGGACTTCTATTCTCGTACCAATTCGAATCTTAATGCTTGATGAGACCTGCGCACTAAGAAAAAGAACAAACACCGTTAGGCTTATCGAGGGATTGTCTCCCCCGATTATCCTCCGGCGTGAGAGTAAGTAATCGAATGTAGGGTTTAGTAAAGGGTTAAGGTTTATTGAAGATCGTACCTCGACCGAGGGCTTGGGTGCCCTTTATATATGCATGAAACCCTAGTGGGTTTCGTGTTCCCTACTCCTCGGCGTGTCCGCCGACATCGGAGATTTGGTACATATCTTCTTTATTTAGAAGATACTCCATATATTATCCGAAAATAACTTCGGGCTTGGGCCTTGTCGACCCAAGTCACATAACTGGTAGTCCAGTTGCGGCCCATACGTGGTGGGCTTAATTGTTAGTGTTGTTCACTAATCGGGTTCGTGACCCGGGTATGGACTATACGTCATCAAATACTCCAAAAGTATATAAAAACTTTACAATGTTTGTATTAAAACATTACACTATTTTAATAGAAAGTTGGTGTTTAAATAAAAAGTCACCAAAAATTAAAAAGTCTAAAAATATCAAAATCTCGCACTAAACTTCATTCCACCATATACCCGCGGGTATCGGGTATCAGGTTTTCCAGCGGGTATCGCACTAAACTTCATTCCACCATCGCCTCCTTCACACATCATCAAGACATCAACAAACTCTGCAAAATATCAAATTCATCAAAACCACTTCAAAACAAAATACCAAGGTTGTCAGGATCGGGATCCTACCTAGGATCGTTTTCGGCTTTGCAAGATCGGGATCGTAAGATCGTAGGATCGGATCCTACCTAGGATCGTTTTCGGCTTTTCCTTTACATATGTATACAAACTATTTTTAAAAACCTTCCTCTAAAAAAAAGTCAAAAAAAGTTAAAAAAAAAAAAAAAAAAAAAAAAAAAAAAAAAAAAAAAAAAAAAAAAAAAGAGGATCGGATCGTTCATGATCCTACGATCCTACGAGCGATCCCACGATCCTGTAACGATCCTACCTGAAAAAAGGGTTACCAACAGGATCGGATCTTTCACGATCCTACGATCCTACGAGCGATCCCACGATCCTGTAACGATCCTACCTGAATTACGATCCCGTAACGATCCTGCTCGTTTTGTGTGTGTAGGATCGTAGGATCGTACGATCCTACGAGCAGGATCGCGATCCTGACAACCTTGCAAAATACAATAAACAAAAAAGTATCGGTTATATAACTACCTAACTTACTTTAACGGCAATATCATTCTTCCGATCCTTAATAGCACCTAGGGATGGCAAAAGCACACGAAATTGATGGGAAAACCGAAACCCAAACCAGTTGGGTTGGGTTCGGGGGCAGGTTGGCGGGTTTGGATACAGGTTTGGGTATTGATAAATTTTTTTAGCCGAGTACAGGTTCGATGACGGGTTCTGTTAATACCTGCCCGATTACCCATACTCATATCCGTTTACACGAATCTATACTCGCTTTATTGATATTACAATTAACTAGAGTATATATACATTATATATAATTTATTTCATAATATTTTTTTATATAAGTATCTCTATTACATAACACATTTTATTTTGTACATGAATTATTCAAAAACGTTAAATCGTTTGATACGATATTCACTTTCTTTAACTTTTAAAAAATTTGAATATATTAGAGCGTTTTCCTTTGTTTTGTTGTAGATTTTAGTGTGACTTAATCTTAATACCGACATTTTGTCCATATGATATTCAATTGGGGATAACCGATACCCACGGGAAAACCTAAAAAGCCGATGGATAATATTAATCGGGTATCCGACGGATAATGGGGCGGGTACTGGTTTGGATATTATAAACGGTTGCGGGTAAGAGTACACTAATACCCGCCTCGAACCCGACCCGTTGGTATCCCTAATAGCACCAACAAGCCTCTTCACAAACAGATTTGAATCAGACGATTCAATACGAGCAGACCAATCATTATGCGTCTTGTAACACAAAAATACATGATGTCCATATGGATTTACTGATCTTGTTAGCTTCTCTATGTACATTTATGGCTGTTGAAAACCGAACTAAACAGTGTCGTCTTCATCGGTGTTAAACTGTAACTGATTCAGTTGAGATGATGTTGTTGGACATGACAAAAATGTTAATGAAGGTGGATAGGATTGAACGAAAAGATGACGTAGTTTGTTGAGATATTTTAAAGTGCGAGGTTTTTTTGGGAGAATGTGAAGGAGATGGAGGTAGGTGTTGGGGTTTGCTTTAAGAGGATGCTAAACTTTTTTTTTTAGTTAATTTCAAAAATGGTCCCTGTGGTCTGTCGGGTTTAACGCTTTTAGTCCCTATACTTTTTTTTAAGGGATCCTCTCCCTGTGGTTGCGACTCATAACGGGTTTGGTCCCTTGACCAAATTTTTCGTTAGTTTGACCGTTAAGTTGGTCATGTGACGTGCACATGAGAGGATAATTGTGTCATTTTGTATATCCTAGACTTCTTTATAACAAGTTACGCCTGAACCACTCCCAACCACCCCCACCTCCATCCATCACCATCCTTCTTCTTCAACAACAACCACCACTGCCACCCTTCTTCTTCAACAACCACTGCCACCCCAAACCACCCCCACCTCAAACACATCTACAACACAACATTGAGGACTCGAAGACAAGGAAAAGAACCAAGATCCCGTGTGTTCATCTCAAATGTCAAACGATCTTTTAAGATCTACCACACACTCATCATAGGTCTTTACAAACAACGAAACTTAAAAGTAAATCAAAGATCTCAGGTTTGTATTTGTTACAAGAAAAGATACTTGCAATCTTAACCAAGAAAACACATCATAGATCTTAAACACTGAAAAACAAACACATACGACACCTTACCTTAGACCTCCTTATTTCAGATCTTGAAGCCTTTTAGCAAAATGTAATCAAACAAAATTTGTTTGGTGCTCGGTTCTCGAAGGGCAGTAAGAAATCAAAAGGGGTTAAGTTTATATTTTTGTTTATGCGATTGAAAGATAATGAAAATATTTGGTTTTGGTTCGTATGTTTGAAAAAAAAAGTATATGAAGATAAGGGATTGTGTTGTCCATTTTTTTATTTGAGTTGCTACAAGGGACGGATTTTATTTTGCTAGGAGAAAATTTAGGGTAGTAAAATGTGGATTAGGGTTGGTAGTACATGAAATATGATGGTCGGAATTTTATGGCGTGGTCGGAGTTGTATCGGTGTAGCCGGAAATAGTGGTGGTGAATATGGTGTGTTGTTGAAGATGATTGGCTAAAATTTTAGTAGTTCAAGGTTGTTTTCAAGTTAATTGGGGTGGTTGGAATATGTATTCAAGTTTAGATATGGGTTCATGAGTGTTGCCATAATTTAATGGGATAGTTGGAAAAAATATTGTTGAAGAAGAAAAGACGAGGAAGATGGTTGTTTGAAAAAAGAACAATTTGTTGTGATGATTTATGGTGGTGAGGTTATTTATCAGACTGCATCTAAAATGATTTGTTCTGTCAAGATAAGTAAAATGATTTTTTTACAGGTTTTATATGTGTGTTATAAACTGCTTCTAAGTGATTGAAATCTGGTGGAGATGGCCGGATATAATGGTGGTGAGGTGATGCATCTAAATAAATAAAGAAGATATTGAAGATAGTTTAATAATAATAATAATAATAATAATAACAACAATAATAATAATAACAACAACAACAACAACAACAACAACAACAACAACAACAACAACAATAATAATATGATGGTAGTTTGGTCATTTCATCCCTTTAAACAGTTAAACTAACAGAAAAATTGGTCAAGGGACCAAACCCGTTATGGGTCGCAACCACAGGGAGAGGATCCGTTAAAAAAAAATATAGGGACTAAAAGCGTTAAATCCGACAGACCACAGGAACCATTTTTTAAATTAATTATTATTATTTTTTTAATAACTAAGGGACTCATCCTCATCATTTATCTAAAAAGAAATCAATAACTGAGTTTAAAATCATTTTAATATTTTACATATTTTTTATAATTTAAATATCGCATGGACCGATAATCGTTAGACAAAATAAATTATACCATCACAACAAGCATTTAATTATCTTTCTATAGATGTGTATTTTGAATACTTTCGACAAACTTTTTTTTTCGTCTTTTTTCTTCGTTGTTGAAACTTGTATGAGAAATCACATGTGATAAAACACTAATTTGAATATTTTAATAAAATCACATGTTATTTCTTCATACAAGTTTCAACGACCAAAAAAAGGTAATAAAACAAAAAAATACGTGAAAAAAGGGGGAAAAAAAAATTGTCGAAAGTATATCAAAGTGCCTATCTATAGAAAGATAATTAAATGCTCGTCTTGATAGTATATTTTTTTCGCTTAACAATTAACGGTTTTAGAGATATTAATATTTGAAAAAAACAAGTTAAAGTGGGTTTTTTTTTAATGTTGGGTTATCATCCATTTGATCAAATGGAGATGTAGGGTGGGATTAATCCCTTGGTATCCAAATAAAGTTTGGTATGTAAATGATCTTAAATTATAGTTTAAATGGAGCAATTAACATTACCTTTTATTTTCTACTACTGTCTGATGTTTTATTTGGTGTTAATTAGAATATAAATGTTTTAGTAATTCATAAAAGCTTCATTATTTTTTGAAAAAAAAAATCGAATCTGCCATACGTGTTTATCAGTTCATTTTTTTTATCAACATCACAATGTTCATCATTTAGATCACATTGTTTCACAGTCTTCTTTTTAAAAAATCATTTTTTTGTTATCATAATGTTCATATATTTTATTTGATGTTGTTCATCAATTACATTACAATGTTCATCAATTAGATCACGTTGTTCATCAATTTTCTAAAAAAAATCATGTTGTTCATCAGTTCATTAGTTTTCTAAAAAAAATATCACATTGTTCATTAGTTCATCAATTTTCCAAAAAAGAGATCAATTTGTTCATCAGTTTATCAGTTTTTTTTTTAAATCACGTTGTTCATCAGTTTTCTAAAAAAAATAAAAATAATGATTGTTAGTGCAAATATTACGATATTTAATCTATACAGTCTCGTTTGTTTTGATTGATGACAAACATGTAACTTGATACATAACGTAAAATGTACAAGCTACTTGTAATCATATTTTGTCTCAACATACATTCAACACCTCTCGACTTCTCAAGTCCTTGTATGATACAACACAGGTTCGTACATATTTGTTATGTGGCATTATGATCAAACCCTTTAACAAACCATTTAGAATGTTTAAAATACGTTTAGAGTCATTAAGTATTTTAAAAGGTTAACCATTCTACTTAGAACCTCATTTTACATTTTGCATATACAAGTTCTTTTACTTGTACATTATGTTTCCTAAGTTATATTCATGTCAAAATAGGATAAGTACACTTTAGGTGTCAAACTAAGACAAATGTGTTTACTCATAAAAATGATGTTAAAGACATAATATCTTAAATCCTATAATAGCATAAGTAGTTTAATATTTTTAGTAACACATACACTAACATGGTATAACTTGGTGAACATATATTAGTTAGCTAGTATATACATGTTACATATTCATATACATTTACATGTTATATTCATTTACATTTTATTTCTTAATATGGAATATGTACAATGACATCATGGCATGCATCACATTGAAATCTTTAAGATATCTTGAAGATCATATGAATATCTTGGATTGATCTTCACTCAAAGATTAGATTTGGAAATATCTTGGTTAGATTTGAGAAAGATATTTGGAGATTTCTTGTCAGACACCCGCGGAACCAAAAGCTAACAAGGACGGATCCCCGCGGATCCCTTTTTTTGGTTCCTTGGTCTGCTGACCTTGTTGGCTATAAATAGCAGCCAATTGTCCACCCATTTTCACACCACTTGAATACACATTCTCTCTACTATGTTTTCATACATTTAGACCAATAGTAACATACATTAATCACCCACATTATCATGATCATAATGCTTCTAGCTTTCATTATGTTGTAAGCATACTCCCGAAATGATCCTATGAAGCAAGCTCAGAGATCTTGAGTCATCATCCACCACAAACATACATATATGAAGATCTATCACAACAAGCTTAGGGAACTTGTGATCTTCATCCATTGAAGGCTTCCTATCAATGAAAGTTCATTTAGATTAGTCATTCATATCCATTAGACATTTGTGTCATGGATCATCATTGTAAACATCGTTGTATCATCACAATCTATTCACCAAACTAGATTAGATGGTTTATGTGTTTGTACCATAAAATACAAGGTTTTTATGCTGGGCCATAAAACATAACGGGAGTGGTTGTACCCTTGTAAAAGAACTCGACATCTAGCTTAGTGTCGAAAATATTGTATAAGCGACGTCAGGTTGGTTCTACCTCGAACTAGAACCCGGTATTTAGCTTTGCACCGGAAAAAGTGTAAGCGATGTTTGTAAGGTTTTCTCAGCCGAGAAGGGAGCTTGTTGATCTAGTGAAGTAACTCTCGAGTTGGGTACTCGGGGAGTGGAGTAGGGCGGAGAGGAGCTTCGTGACCGAACCACTATAAATCATCGTGTTCGGTTTGCACTTTCTTTTACTTACTGCTTTACTTTTATACTTGCATTATATTATTGCTTGTGTTATGACTTGTTGGTTATACTTGTGTGACAACTTGTTTTAGTATATGCTAGTCATAAACTACAATTGGCATCTTTCATATTACAACAAACTAAATTGGATATTTGATACAACAAGTTTTAAGAATTTAAAACGGTAACGCATTCACCCCCCCCCCCCTCTACGTTTTCACAATTGGTATCAGAGCCTCTTGGCTCTTATTTAAAAAAAAATGGTTTTTAAAATAGAGTACGGTCCATGTATCAAATTACCATTGAAGCGGAATAGAATATGAAAAATGTTTCGCTAATTATACTTAGAAATGTTGTTGTTAAATGTTACGTTGTATACAAGCTTGAAGATGTCCTTAGAAAATAAAAGAAAAGATTTCTCAAAAGAATTAAGTGTCAAATTATGTGATTAAAGCAAATTTATGAAAAATACGGTCTTGAAAGGAGCGTTTGGGATAACTCTAAATTTAGTTGAAAAATTACCTCCGTAAATGATTAGATAAGTCACATAAGTAGAAATGATGTTAAAATAGGTGTATTATATGTTTACTACCAACTCTAGTAAGTCCTACACATTCTCGCTATGCGAAAATACATGTTTTTAAAATTCTGTGACATTTTGTCACTGCAGACCATGGATCCCTTTAAAGGGTTCCTTGCCCTTTGGAGAAGGGATCCTTGGTCTGCA
Organism: Artemisia tridentata subsp. tridentata; assembly: GCA_021014915.2. Lineage (NCBI taxonomy): Eukaryota > Viridiplantae > Streptophyta > Magnoliopsida > Asterales > Asteraceae > Artemisia > Artemisia tridentata. Next base: position 188,845,891 of record CP139509.1, on the reverse strand, counting down.
CAGTCAAAGTTTTTGCAAACTTCAAAAATTCATAACTAATTAAACATAAGTCCGTAGGAGTCGCGCCACCTATCATTTTAAATGAAATTAAGTCTACTTTCATTTAAAAATAATCTCATGGCCTAAATCTAAATTGAAGTAAGTTAAACAAATCAAATGCTACAACCTGTCCAAAATATTAAGTTTCATTTTGACATAGTAACTTAAACTTTTGGGTCGGGCAATGTAAGTTGGTATTCTTTAAACATTGATGTGATTTCTTTTGAAACTAAATAATTTGGTGATATTTATAAATGAAACAAATCAAGCTTGGCATACATCGTGATATTTAAACGCAAAGTGACGAAAAATATCTTTCTTTTTATGTTATGCTATATGACTACTTGTTTTGGTTTGCATACATGTTGTTTGCTTATTGAAAGTTGTGATTGCACTTGTTTATTTGATACATAAGTTTCTTGCCATGATATTCATTTGCTTGTTTATCAATTTCATGTTTATACACAACAGGACATTTGCTAGATTTTGTGCTCCAAGTTGGAAAATTGTCTTTGCATTGCTTATAGACTTATATATATATATATATATATATATATATATATATATATATATATATATATATATATACTAGATTTTAGGCCCGCCCCGGTGGGGCGGCTAGCTTTAAGAAATTGATTATACGTTGAAATTAATATTAATATAAGTATGAACGTGTATCAACATAAATCCAATAAAAGACACATGTTATTATTAACAAAATAATAAAGTTGTACAAATCATAACGTTGAAATTAATAATAATAATAATAAAACATATTTTTATAATCTATGAAGAACTTCTCTAAATACAACGTTGGTTGTAGAATTGGTGTAATTGCCGTCTTTGTCACAACATAACACTTTTAGGCCTCTCTTGCTTTTTACTCTTGAGACTGCGACGTAAAGTTGTCCGTGAGAAAAAACAGACCGTTCCAAATATAAACCAACTTTAGACAATGTTTGGCCCTGACTTTTGTTTATAGTCATGGCAAAACAAATGGAAATAGGGAATTGTCTCCTATTAAGTTGAAAAGGCATCTTCTTGTCGGATGGACTTATGATCATTCTCGGTATAGAGCGAATCTCACCTACTTTACCACCGGATATAATTTTTGCCTCGATGTTGTTGATTCCCATTCTCAATACTTGTAACCTGGTTCCATTACACAATCCCCCTCGTTGATCAATGTTCCGTAAACACATAACAGGAGTGCCAATCTTCAAAACTATTTTATGGTGTGGAAGTCCAGACATTTTGATTGTATTCAAAAAATCTGTAGTGTACATATCCTCGCTATGATTAAAATCCACGTCTAAATCTGACACTGTATCTGTACTAAAATATTCTTTCTCTCTGCCACCAAGTTTAGAAAGCATCCGGTCATTCACTTTGTCTACTTCCTCATGCGTTGGTGCCAGAATCGCTCGATCTTTCCAATAATCTGGATCCCAAAGATTATCCTCCCAATTCTCATAAGTTTCTTGTATCACAGCCCCGACATGATCATCAGAATCATGTATTAGCATTTCTTCTGGGAATACAATGTCAGCAGTACCATCTTTAGTTCCACCTATTGTCCCATCACCAATACTCAAAATCCATTCAGCAAAATCCTTAATCTGGTCTACATCTGAATGGTTGCATCCAACACGAAGCCTCATATTCTCGGTAAGTTTAAGAACCTTGCAACTATTCCATAGATAAGATTGATTTAATGAAGCATGTACGACATCTTGCCTGCTACCGTTTGGAATAACCGGGAGTATTTGCCTAAAATTTTTAAAGTAAACCATCATCACTCATATGAAAAGATAGATCCAAGGCCCGCCCCGATGGGGCGGCTAGCTTCAAGAAATTGATTATACAATAAATTTAATAGTAATATAAGTATAAACGTGTAGCAACATAAATAAAATAATATAAACATGCTATTATTAATAAAATAAAAAGTTTACCAAAACCTAACGTTGAAAATAATAAAATAACATATAGTTTATAATTTATGAAGAACTTCTCTGTATACAGCGTTGGTTGTAGAATTGGTGTAGTTGCCGTCTTTGTCACAACATAACACTTTTAGGCCTCTCTTGCTTTTTACTCTTAAAACTGCTACATAAAGTTGTCCATGTGAAAAAACAAACCCTTCCAAATATAACTCAACCTTAGACAATGTTTAGCCATGACTTTTGTTTATAGTCATGGCAAAACAAACGGAAAATAGGAAATTGTCTCCTATTAAGTTGAAAATGCATCTTCTTGTCGGACGGGCTTATAATCATTCTAGGTATAGAGCGAACCTCACCCACTTTACCACCTGATATAATCTTTGCCACAATGTTATTGATTCTCATTCTCAATCCTTGTAACCTGGTTCCATTACACAATCCACCTCGTTCATCAATGTTGCGCAAACGCATAACCGGAGTGCCAATCTTCAAAACTAATTTATGGTGTGGAAGTCTAGACATTTTGATTGTATTCAAAAAATCTGTAGTGTACATGTCTTCGCTATGATTAAAATCCACGTCTAAATCTGACACTGTATCTGACCTATAATATACTTTCTCTCTGCCACTAAATTTGTAAAGCATTTGGTCATTAACTTTGTCAACTTCCTCTCGGTGCAAGAATGGCTCGATCTTGAAAATAAGATGGATCCCAAAGATTATCCTCCCAATTATCATAAGTTTCTTGTATCACAGATTCCACATGATCATCAGAATCATGTATTAGGATTTCTTCTGGGAATTCAATCTCAGCAGTACCATCTTTAGTGCCACATCTTGTCCCATCACCAATACTCAAAATCCATTCAGCAAAATCCTTTATTTGTTCTGCATCTACAGGGTTGCAACCAACACGAAGCCTCAAGGCCTGCCCGTTGGGCGTCTAGTTTTTAAAATTTGTTTATAAGATAAAAGATAAATTTAAACGCGAAATATTAAAATGATTGATAGAATAATGTTGCCCGTGTGAAAAAATAGGTCGTTCCAAATAGAGTCCGACCTTAGGCAAGGTTTGGTCTTGAATTTTGTTTATTGTCATGGCAAAACAAATTCAAATAGGGAATTGTCTCCTATTAAGTTGAAAAAGCATCTTCTTGTCGGATGAGCTTATAATTATTGTAGGTATAGCGCAAATCTCGCCCAATTTACCACCTAATAGAATCTTTGCCTCAATGTTATTGATTCATATTCTCAAAACATTTGGTTCCATTACACAATCCACCTCTTTGATCAATATTGCGCAAACACATGGCATGAGCGCCGATCTTCAAAGCTAACTTATGGTGTAGAATGACCAAACATTGTGATGGAGTAAAAAAAAAAAAAAAAAAAACTTAATGTTGTGGAAGGCCAATCTTCAAAGCTAACAATAGGCGAGCGGCTTCAAGAATTTTTCTAAAATCATAGATGCAAGGCTCTCCCGTTGGGCGGCTAGTTTTTTTAATTTGTTTATAAAATAAAAGAAATAGTAAAATGGTTTGATAAAATAACGTTAAACAAATTTAATGTTGGAAATATATGAATTAAAGATACTTTATTGTGTAAGAAAACATACTTATAATCTTGGCCTTAATGTTATTGATTCCCATTCTCAATACTTGTAACCTGGTTCCGTTACACAATCCACCTCGTTGATCAATGTTGCGTAAACACATAACCGGAGTGCCATCTTCAAAAATAATTTATGGTGTGGAAGTCCACACACTTTGATTGTATTCAAAAAATTTGTAGTGTACATATCCTCCCTATGATTAAAATCCACCCCTAAATCTGAGACTGTATCCGAACTATAATATACTTTTTCTCTGCCACTAAGTTGAGAAATTATTCGGTCATCAACTTTGTCAACACCCTCATATGTTGGTGCAAGAATGGCTCGATCTTGAAAATAAGATGGATCCCAATGATTTTGCTCCCAATTATCGTAAGTTTCTTGTATCACAGCTTGTACATGATCATCAGAATCAGGTATTAGCATTTCTTCTAGGAATTCAACCTCAGCAGTACCATCTTTAGTGCACCTATTGTCCCATCACCAATACTCAAAATCCATTCAGCAAAATCCTTAATTTGTTCTGCATCTACAGGGTTGCAACCAACACAAAGCCTCAAGGCCTGCCCGTTGGGCGTCTAGTTTTTAAAATTTGTTTATAAGATAAAAGATAAATTAAAACGCGAAATATTAAAATGATTGATAGAATAATGTTGCCCGTGTGAAAAATAGGTCATTCCAAATAGAGTCCGACCTTAGGCAAGGTTTGGTCTTGACTTTTGTTTATTGTCATGGCAAAACAAACGAAAATATGGAATTGTCTCCTATTAAGTTGAAAAAGCAACTTCTTGTTGGATGAGCTTATAATTATTCTAGGTATAGCGCAAATCTCGCCCAATTTACCACCTAATATAATCTTTGCCTCAATGTTATTGATTCATATTCTCAAAACATTTGGTTCCATTACACAATCCACATCTTTGATCAATATTGCGCAAACACATAGCATGAGCGCCAATCTTCAAAGCTAACTTATGGTAGACATTGTGATGGAGTAAAAAAAAACTTAATGTTGTGCAAGGCCAATCTTCAAAGCTAACGACATGTGTGATGAGGGCTAGCTCCAAGAATTTTTCTAAAATAATAGATGCAAAGCCCTCCCGTTGGGCGGCTAGTTTTTATAATTTGTTTATAAGATAAAAGAAATAGTGAAATGGTTTGATAGAATAACGTTAAACAAATTTAATGTTGAAAATATCCGAATTAAAGATATTTTATCGTGTAGGAAAACATAATTATAATCTATGAAGAACTTCTTTATAGACAACGTTGATTGTAGATTTGTTGTAGTTGTCATGCTTGTCACAACACCTATTTTAGACAATTCTTGCTTTTGACCCTTAAAATGGCTATATAAAGTTGTTCAGTACAAACATGATGTAAACTTTAATACGCTAAAATTTATAATGCTGAAAGATAAATAAAGTAATATATAAATAACCTTGAATGTATTGTTTAAAAGATAAAAAAGATAAAATTAAAAAATGGAAAAATTAAAGTCGATGAAGGACTTCTTTGTACACGACGTTAGTTGTGTGATTGCAATGGTTGCCATCTTTGTCACGACATAAAACTTTAATGCCCTTCTTTCTCTTTACCCGTATGCCTATTTTTTCCTGGACAACAATACAACTAAACCTTCGGATGTCCACCAGCAAAAGGCCTACACAACAAAGACGACAACAAACAAAAAAAACTGAGTGTCAAAATGTTACTAAGTGGGTGTTTCGGACTGCCTATTAAAGGGCTTATCAGCTTACGATATGCAGCAATGTGTTCAAAGAAAACTTTAAACTCCTAATCTACTTATTCTAAAGAAAATAGTCACTCACGCATAAGTAGATTGTACATATGGAGTAGTTTATAAAGCGGATAAGCAGTCTAAAATAGCCAATCACAAACACCCCTTAATTACAATCAATCTGGAGCAAATAAATACAAAGGAAAATTCTAACCTGTCGGGGAGTGTAGACCATGAGGAATCCGCCTGAATAATGCCAAATATTACCAGAATCAATTTTGCTCGAATTGAGAGGCTATAATCATGCAGCTTTTCTATTGCATATTCTCTATCATAGTTCTTGTCTTTTCCACATAATTTAGATGCAAAAACAATCATTCCGCTCATAACCTTAAAAAATGTTGCATTAATTTTTTTTATAATGTTATAATTTCTTAAACAATTTTTAAAAATGCATAATTGATACAAAAGTGTGGCTTTGAAGTAGTCACCTTTCGCAAGATATTTAAGAAATCCGCAAGATACTTAAGGTAGAAAATTCTTACCAGACCACATGACCACACTTATTTTTCTCACGTCATTAATCTTCAAAGATTCATGAATGTAACTTCGTAGAGCCACATGAATCAGAAGCAAGCCTCTGCAGTATAAACATTATGAGATGATAATACGCATACACGATCAGATAAATAAACAAAACTTTAACGTTATAGTGTTTGGATATATTTACGTTGCTTAAAAGTGTAAAATAAAATCTTGGCTGCAAGCCAAATGTTGACAACGTATAAATTTAATAGGACCTTTCTGATCATAATTTAGCCTAGTAAGAAACAAAGTATTTCCAGTCAATGGGGGTGTTTGGATTGCATATTATTAGCACGTACTTATGACTTATAAGCACCTTTGAAATAAGCACTTGGCAATGTGCGTAGTTTATTCAAAATGTTATCAGGAAGCCACAATCAATCGAAACAATTCAAAAGTGCTTTTTTTTTCTTTACAGAAACAAAAGAATCCAATCTCTTTAAATATGCAGTACCAAACACCCTTCAGATAATTAGAAACGGAACATATTTACACTATAAGAAATTATCCAAACACTTAAAACTACTCGTTTGCATTTAAATAAGAATAGTCAACTACAACCGCGAACACCCTATCTAATTGCCAACTCTATATTATGTTAAAGTTATAAATGGAGGGAAGTTGTGTTTCTTATTCTATAGATTTCATTAGCTGGTGAAAATGAGTGGTATTAAAATATCAGAAACAAATAAAACGTCATCTTAGAACACAATTATCATCAACAATACAGTTAACTAACTATAATATTTTGCAGAATTAAACACATACATATGTATGTGTCTTCAAAAAATAGATATTTCTCAAAAAACATATATTAACACAAATATGCCTTCTTCATATAAATGACACAAAAAACATATATTAACCAACCAACTTCATATGATGCACATTTTTCATAACGGGTATCCTGAATAAGCAAACTTTTTCAGCTTATTGGCTTATTCCATTTTATATAAAGCAATCTTCAGGTTATGTTTGTAAGTAGCTTCAAATAAGCACGCGTTTATATAAAAGTGCATAAGATGATCGAAACATGAAAGATTTAGTTCTTACCCGAAATTCCACCCAGCACAAACATATGGACCAATGCGTAGATGAACATAGAGACCTGCTTGTTGTACCAGTTTTATAAACTTGACCAAATCATACCTCCCGTCGAAATTGTACTGGAAACATTAAAAATTCATCAATATAAATGTGAATATGTAAATAACTATGGGGCTTGTGTCGTTACCTTTTTTGTGTGGCTGTAAGATCGCCGTTTGAGGTAACCCAAGAAATTGAACTTCGTTAGTCAAGAAGTGCATGCAAAAAATAGTAGTAAGCCAGGTTTTCGGCTGCTGACGAACAGTTGGTGTGGAACTGGAAACATGAAAGTATTTCAATTCTGGAAGTTTATTGGGAAAATGAAATAGGACAGTGCTAAAAAGGTATCTGCACTGAATCACCTTTAACAGTATCCCATTTCATTCCGCAATAGTCTGTCAGAATCGAACGTTGCTGCCGATGAAGCTATTTTGCAGAATTGGAGGTACGAAAGCAGCAACATTTAACATTGCACGTTCCTTCTGCAAAAATCTGTGGTGAACAATACCACAAACTTATGGAAGATCAGTGAGAAGCAAAATAGGATAGTGTGAAGAAGCAATCAGTGGCAAATCACCTGTAACTACCGGCAATATATGTTTCATCTGCTGTTGTCTATATTCATATCCAAACAATCAACCGGAGAACGGAGATCCTAAGTTCCATATGGCAGACCAAGTTTAGGGTCGGACACAATTAATCGATTAAAAGAAGATTGTTGCAGTCACCAGGCATAGAAAACAAATTTTGATGCTTCTTTTGAACTCCTTAAAGAAACAACTCGAGTAGAAATGAAAAGGAAAGCACCTCTGGTCATAACATTTTGTAAATCGGTGGATTAGAAATTGTGCGTCTGTTACGAATTTGACCGTCACAACATTTTTAGCAGCAGATGGCAGCAAAGAAAACCGATACTGTTTGGTATGTGAGGCTCAGATATATAGATGTATAATCAACACTAAATGCACATCGTGGCTGCAACCGCAGGTGCAGCTGCCACGCCAGCAAACATGCGTTATCGTGGCTGCAACCGCAGGTGCAGCTGCCATGCCAACAAACATGCGTTCAAAGAATGCAAATGCACAAAAATATCATCATTTGCCTTAATAACATTCACACAAACAATTTTACAACCCAAAAACTCAGCAGATTTGGAAAAGCTACACTGAAAGTCGGTAGGTTTGTTCGTCAGAAAGAACATGCATATCAGAAAACGAAAGATTATGGGAACTATCTATAGGAACCGGTGAAACTACGGACTGGACTTACGCAGTGATTGGCCTCAGCAGAATCGCGCCGTTGCGAAACCCATTAAGTATTATTTCTTTAATAATCCCGGCGTAAACTTTAGTATTCTTGTATTCATTTCCGAATAATTTAACGAATTGTTTAATAATCCCACCATAAAATATACTACTATTTTATGAGTTTCGGAATAGCTCGATCAACATCAGGCTTTGGTCCATTGCACATTTCCTGTAGCTGTTTTCAAAGTAGCAGCACTATATACAGCTGCTAGAAAACGCAGGTTTAGATACAGTGTACCTGCAAAACATGTTTCATTGAGTGTGGGTCATACTCAAATCTGCACCAGTGCAGGAGAACAGGTGGTGAACATATGTATGAGACATCTTAAATGACAGATGGAAAGGAACAAACCTGTTGTTCTTTGATGTTAAGCCCAACAGATCTGGAAAACCTACACCAAAAGTTGGTAGGTTCGCCAGAAGGATCATGCATATCAGAAGTAAACCATCATCACTCATATGAAAAAATGTGAATTATAAATAATAAAAATAAAAATTTACCAACAACATCAGTTTCTGAGAACCGCCTTCTAAAGAAATTTTGGAAAGGTTCAAACCTAAAACCACGGGTATTTTGATCAAAGGGAGCAACTCTTGTGACAGGTGTATTCTTATAGAATCCAATTTTGTAGCGGTGACTCAGCAACGGAAACTTCCCTCCGTTTTCACCCACCCCAAAACTGCCCACTTTGTAACAGGATCCTTAATCCAAAATAGCTTGAAACTTATTCATATCTGTCTTCTTAATAGAAGCTTGGATACGGTTACCCTGAAATATATGATGTACATATGTATTAGTAAAACAATGTAATGAGATTTCTTAACTGAGAATATATTATTATCATGTTAGATGTAGTGTTCTATAATAAGCATACCACATAATGTCATGGAAATGAAGGAAATCCATTGGGAAAATCAAATGCATACTGAATACTTATTTGTGAAAAAAATGTTGCAATAAACTCTTGGATACAATTACATTTCATATTTAACAAAGGGAAAATAGTTCCATGCAAACAAATAGAATTTCATATAAACTAAAATAAAAAAATAAAAATAACCTGTTCATATAAACTAAAATAAAAAAGTAAAAAAAGAGGTTGATTTTAATAACCTGTTCATCTTGGAATAGAACTTCTAAACTCCAAATCTCATTCGGCCTAGTGATGGGATGAGCCTTCCATATACGTACCACCCTGACCAAAATTTTGGCATCATCGATCATAGGGTCGATGTCACTCAAAGCAGTCATCACTTGATCAGCCATGTTTTGCCTACAGATGACAAAACATTAAAAATTCTTTCTAACATAAATCATAACAAACAATATTCATAATTAAAAAATAAAGAGGCAACAAACTTAAACTTATGATAAGGCATATGAAATACCTGTTTGAAATTGTTTTAAGAGGAAGTAGTAAGAGATGAATGATAAGTTGATTAGGGTGCACACATATATAGTTGTATGAATTAGGTTAAATGCATAAATCCCTGCATTCTAGTAAGGCAATTATTCAAAAATTTAAATTTGTAGCTAAAAATCAGGATGTTAGTTAGCTAATCCCTTTTTTTTTTGTTAATGACATTTAAAAGTTTTTAAAGTTATTATTATGAGTGATTAACATTTCCTAAATTAAAAACATTTTTTCAAACTTTCCTATAATTTCGTCTAAATATTAATTATTTGGAAGATCTTTGTTTTGCATTTAGTTTAACATGACTGTCATGCAAATAATGATGCAAGTAAACATGGTGAAATAATGATGCAAGACAACATGGTGATGACTAATATTGATTTAAACACGAATTTAGGATTGAAATGTTTTCCTATTGTATAATTTGTGAACTTGGTCATGACTAAATGTATAAAAACATAACTTACAACATAATTTTATTAAACTGAATGTTTGATTTATGATTAAAATTATAGCAGGGTGAACATCAAATTTAGAGTTTGGGTATGAACATCAATTTTACAGTTTAGTTATGAACAACAACATATAATAATTAGCACCATAGATCCATGAGGATGAACATGAAAGTGAAGTTTGGGGATGAACATCACAATTAAAATCTAAAACTACATATTCTAACAGGATAAAAATGGAAGTAGTTGTTTGGAGATGAACATGAATATGAAATCTAAATCATAATTACAATACATTAACAAAACATAAGCATATTTAAAAATAAAAAATAAAGGTTTTAAAACACACCATGATTAATCTGATTGTGTTGCCCAACATCCTCATCGATATTCAATTAAGGGAGTCGAATTAATGTTTAGGTTTTAGAGATGCAAAGGTTTGATTGATTTTCCGGTGAGGGTTTGAGGTAACGGAGGCGAATTATTTTTGTGGAACAACCTGATCGATCTTCAATTAAGGGTTAATTTTGTTCCTCAATGAATTATTTTTGTGGAACTATCCACCGTTATTTGTTCTTGGTGGTTAGGGTTTGTGTCATTGTGTGAGATGAAAATTGAGAGGATTTCATTGTGTGTGTGTTTTTTGTTTTAGAAGCATAGATGGAATGAGTGTGAGTTAGGGAATTCCGCCCAAATTGCCCCAAAAGTAATCAACGGCTATTAAAAATCAGGGGTTTTCACGTGTCAATTGATTAAGATAGTAGGACAAACCTTGTATTATATAGGAGGTAGATATATATATATATATATATATATATATATATATATATATATATATATATATATATATATATATATATATATATATATATATTTGCATATGTGATATTAAAATCTTGCATAATTCACTTAGGAATGTAATCTAAGTAAAACTAGTTAAGTATCTTGAAAAATGTTGTTTTGCACAAATAGTTCAAGTATGATTATCTAAACATGTAGTATTTTTGAAAAAGGTGTTTGGTATATTTGCCTCTAACAATGATGTTTAATGTATTTGTCTTGTCATAGGATAATAACTTACCTTTGAATGATCATGTGAACTAACCGTGTCATGCAGGGAGATAACATTATGATGTTATCAATTTTCTTTTCTTAAGCCACTGTTTGGCACAACTAACATTACTAGTAATATCATTAGCCCCGGTTTGATCTTTATGCTTACATGTGTTAATACCTGTTTTATTGTTATTGTTCAATCACAACTAATTAATTACACATGTTGTAGGAGAAACTAGGGGATTTGAACAGGTGTTGGGGATTGAAAAATGCCCTCTGTTAAGAATTTTGGCTAAGCGGATCAGACGGAACCAAAAGAAGGGATCCGTCTGTCCAAAATTTTGGTTCCGCCAAAATTAGCCTGACGGATCAGACGGAACCAAATTCATGGTTCTGCCTGTGTTGTCATTTGGTTCCTCCAGCCAAGCAGCTAACTTTTAATTTTTCGTTTAATCCTGCACTCAAGATCACTCACTTTTATTACTAGAATTCTCTTCACTGATATTTACTCATATTAGGATCATGTCATCTCACTTGCACCAATAGGATAACCATCTCTAATCATATTTTCAAATTTTATGAAAATGCTCCAAGGTACCTTTCTCCATAAAGGAAGGAACCCTGAAATTGGTTCCTTGCAATCCGTGGACCACTGAGTATTTGTGATCATTACACACATTCACTGCATCCTTCCGTCCTTTATTTATTAGCTTGATTTGTAAATTGACAACTTTCTAACAAATCCAGACTCATTGTTTGCAAAGATATCATACATCACAAGTCCAACTCATGACTGTAGATATTGTCTTGTATTCACATATGTTGCCTTACTTGGTTAACATGTCATCCTTCAAGACGATAAAGATTTACATCGAGTCATAACTCACACTTAGGTTATAGATGTATTATCAAGTCTTGCTATCCTTGAATGCTATCCAATCTCAACAAAGTAGGATTGACAACTTAAGTATTTCGTCCGAAATATTCAAGTAATTTTGACTTACGATTGTATTCATTAAAAGTCATATCCGAAAGAATCAATACCCAAGTATTTTAACAACTTATGTTAAAACACTTATCCTATCACCTAAGTAAACTTGTTCTTTCACCATCATCCCATCGCATTCACCTCTGTGATATGTCTCAGGCCCTAAGCTTCAAATCACATCACCCACTAGTTGTACCAACCAATGGACCACAAGAATTAGTCTCCATCTTTGTTGTCTTCAACATCTATGAAACCTAAGTACTCCCATAGTACAACAAACCCATACAAACACCACAATCCTTACCATCATTTGAATCCGTTGAGTGCATTGCTCAAAAAGCCCTTTGTCCAAACACTTGTACCAAATCAAATGCACGTTAAATAAACTCAACCATACTTTACCACCTATAGGATTAGAACCTTCACCATCAAATGAGCATGATGCTCACATTCATTGTTTATCAATTTCCACTAGGTTTAAGTAGTGCCACTTTCACAAGTTATCAAAGTATTGGTAATACTTTGTCGTCAAACTTCTGCATAAGTTTCAATAAAGCTTAAATCAACATTTTAACAACATATGTTAAAATGCAATCTCAAAGCCAGCCTCATTCACCCCAAGTGACAATGACTCTTGAGAAGTATACATAAGAAACTCGAGTGAATTCCTCTTGTCATCATCTAAGTGAATATAATCTTGAAACCAAGTTTTTTTTAGGATAGGACTATCAAATTCAAACACTTTGGCTTCATATCTTCATTTAGGAAAACATGATGGTTTGAAAAACATTATGCCTAAGAAATCATGCGTTTAGTTTTCATCTTGTTAAAAGGATAATGTATATCCTATGCATCATTCTCTCCTTGCAACATGAACGGTTGTGTTACAAGAGATTTCATTACACCTCATTGGCTAAATGATCTTAAACAAACATCTGCAAGTTCTATGAACTAGCATATCTCCCTCATCTTGTCATACTTGTTTTCATAAGCATGATAACTTTATCCCATAAGATAATCTCACTTATTGAAAGATACTATATGTATCTATTCAAGAGTACATCATAACCAAACCTTGCTCATAATCTAGTTCAAACCTTGTGCATATCCAATGTTAAAACTACACATCTCTAGAGCATACACAAGATCTATTAAAGTTGGTAACTTTACTTAGATTCTTGTTCAAAAGAGCTTTCTTGAGAACGTTCTTAATTTAACATATTCCATTACCACACACAAATACACTTCTTGGTCTTAGATGATCAAATAACTTTCATAACACATACTTAAACTCAACATTATAGATGCCATCCACTAGATCATGCAATAACCTTAGATTCCAAAAGCAAGATTAAAATATGTTGACACATATTTGTCTAATTCTCGTGTAAAACATGACATCTTCATCATCTTAGTTTTAATAGATATAGTTGAGTCTCATTATGCCAATTATTGGTGAATTATCATCTTTTATATACTTCATTAGACAAAAATAGGAATTCCTATCTTTCTAATATGAGAATGACTACTGGAGAACCTATTGCACTAGAAACTCAATTTAAACTAACAGTTATTTTGCTTCCAGGAGAGAAGTTGGGTATGTGGAATCACCTGTAAAAATGGTCGTGTTTAGCCTGAATTGAGCACCGCTAGTAATAGTCTCATATTCATTCTCCAACTTGAAAAATCTGTATTCCTATACTTGCCTAAAGTAAGTATTAAAATTAGATATTTTATCTTGTCTTAGGAATATTAATCAAACAAGTAGTAGATGTGACTTTTCTTTAGTTTATTAAGAATCACTTGCATTACAAATACATGTGTTGATTACATGTTATTTGTTAAGTATCTTGACATTATCATGATAACTATTTGATTGATAGTCAAATGTGTAAACCTTGAAAATACATCCCTGTCGTTTACCCCATTTCACACCATACATCCCTCTCGAAAAAGTTGCAACATATACATCACTCCGTTAGTAAAAGTTAACCTATATACATCCACGAGGACTAACGGTGCAACTTTTGTGTCATTAACTTGGACATGTGGCAGTTAAGTAAGGGTATTTCTGTCCTTGTATGTTTCACACCTACTTCACCACTCTTTTAATACCAATTTCAGTTAAACCCAAATCATAAACCCAAATCATAAACCAAAATCAAAAACACAAACACAAGTCTGTTCGTATGTTATTTGGCAGACATGGGTTTATTAGGTAAAATCCTTTTAAAGAATAGATCTTGAAGGATCTTTCGAGCTTACACATAACCCATCATCGATCTTGCTTTGAAATAAAGTATTACCTTAACCAACAACAAAACCCATCTCTGACAACAACAACAATCAAGATTCGAACCATAAAAAGAAAAGGCGACAAGATCTCAGATTCGTTCAAAGAGTATACTCTTTAAAGTTTAAAGACTTTAAGTCTTTGAACATAACCCATCATAGATCTCTTTGAAACTTAGGTTCGTGCTAATATCCGAAAGCAAGTAAAGAAATATCTATAAAAATTATGTTATAATCTTCCTTTGTTTCGGTTAAAAGAAAACACGAAATACATATTAGAACCTACCCAAGACCTCTTAAGAGATCTTGAAGCCATATACTCTTTGAGTTCTTCGTGGAGTTCTGGAAACCGAAGGAACTTTTTGTGTGTTCTTGATTGTTTAGTGTTCTGCTGGTTATAGTAAGAACAAAGGACGAATTTGTTTGTGTTCGGTTGTGACAAAGAAACAAGAGAAAAAAAGGGGGGATTTAGTTAATGTGGTGGCTGCTATAATGCTATTGTGTAGGAAAGAAAGAAAGTGTGATTGCGTTATTTTAGGTTGAGAAGATCATGTCTGCCAAATAACATACGAACAGACTTGTGTTTGTGTTTTTGATTTGTGTTTGTGTTTTTTATTTTGGTTTATGATTTGGGTTTAACTGAAATTGGTATTAAAAGAGTGGTGAAGTAGGTGTGAAACATACAATGACAGAAATACCCTTACTTAACTGTCACGTGTCCAAGTTAACAACACAAAATTTGCACCGTTCATCCTCGTAGATGTATATAAGTTAATTTTTACTAACGGAGTGATGTATATGTTGCAACTTTTTCGAGAGGGATGTATGGTGCGAAATGGGGTAAACCACAGGGATGTATTTTGGAGTTTACTCTATGTTTTATGTTAACATGATCTATAAGATATTTTAATTCTTTTGTTTTATATGATATTTCGCAAGATTAACATGTTTCTTGTTAACTTATGATATGTCATTTTAATACATGATTTTTTTTATGATGTTTCTATATTTGAAAGCTCTTGTCTTTGTTGACATTCATTGAGTCTTTTCGTAGGATAGCCTAAATGATACATGTTATAATGGTTTGCATGAATCTGTTGTCTCACTTCTTTTGTGACTTTGTCACACTATTTTTTTGCCACGTGTGCGCTTATAATTTGTCAAAGTGCTTTTGGTATGATAAACATTTAGAAATCATTTTTATTCTACAAATTAATCACATAGATCATTGTGTTAATTAATGGGTAAGTATGCTTAAGTGACTAAGCCTAACACCAAAACAATTTCACAATGTAGTATCTCAAACAATGTCATGCTCTCTTGTAATATGATTATTTGTCTTGATGCTATTTGGTAAATTTTTGTCTAGTAGTCGAATATTTGTTTTTGTTTATATAAGATGTTATCTTATGATTTCTATCATAACCACATCTTTTGTCATTAACACTTTTGTCTTATAGGTTGATAACAAATTATTTGTTATCTCACTTCGTTATGCCTATTTTGCATAATTTTAATCCCTTTATTGCTATGTAGATTATTAATATGTTTATGAGACACATTCACTTGCATATAGTTTTTCAAACTAATAGAATTAAGTTTCAGAGGCTTGGAATTTGTGTTTGATCAACCTCTTTCCAAATCTCATTATTGCTTCCGCCTTCCTAAAATATATATATATATATATATATATATATATATATATATATATATATATATATATATATATATATATATATATATATATATATATATATATATATATATATATATATATATATATCTCCATCACCTTTTAGTTATAACAATACACCTCTCATCAGGAAACCACATGCCTCGTCATGCGATCATCTCGCATTGATAGAGAAGAGCCACGTGACTTCAAGGATGAAATTCTTTGTATGCTAACCAACATCCGCAAAAACACTACTAAGCTCATTGCTTTCATTAACCTGCATCGTCATTTTTCATTTGATACATTACACATTATGTTGGATGTCCACCGATTAAGGGGGAGAGAAATTTATTCACATAATTGTCTTTTTGTATTAAAGAACACTTACTCATGTCCCTTACACCCTCAAATACCAACACATAGGTTCACACCACTCAGTTAAAATCAACTCACAAA
The DNA here is from genome assembly GCA_021014915.2 of Artemisia tridentata subsp. tridentata. NCBI lineage: Eukaryota > Viridiplantae > Streptophyta > Magnoliopsida > Asterales > Asteraceae > Artemisia > Artemisia tridentata. Next base: position 188,829,241 of record CP139509.1, on the reverse strand, counting down.
ATCACAAGTGTTTCAAACCTTCTTAACTCAACATCACATGTTTGCACCAATACCTCGTCAAGTGAAAAACACATCATGTGTTTGACAAACCTCTTAAACGAGAACCATTGAATCTCCTTAGACTTAGACTAGGATTAGTGGAACCAAATCCATAGTTATAATTAAATAGATTTTAGCTCGAACCTTCGTTTGATTAAAAAACGACAAAATGTGACCAAATCAAATTATGGTCCCAAGGCACCCTTTGACAAGACGGACGGAACCAAAAATTTGGTTCCGCCCAATCAGTGGGTACCTGGTTTTTTTTTAAAACCACTTAAAACAGACAACCCTCTCACAATAAACGAGTCTATGATTTTCTTTTTAATCTCAGAACCTCACTATCTAGAACACTATCATAGGATCTCATCCTTTTCATTCTTGATACATATCAAGCACGTCACTGTCAGTGCAAACGATATATCAAAACCATCATTCTCAACACGTTGGTCCAACCAACACTCTCCCATCATATGATGTCATTCTCATCCTCATATAGGTATTTAGTATTTCTAATTTTTGCATATGGAATTTCTATTCCTAAGTGATCATTGTCTTCACTTCCTTTTAATTCCATTCAAGCATATATCATGGCATAAGACATCATCTCTGGTAGATGATAATGTCGGTCAAAACCATGATCACCTAGAATAGGTCATTTTATATCAATAAATTAACAAATTATGTTCTTGTTAACATCAAATGATATCAGTCAAATCATAACCACCAACTTTCATCACCTCTTTCACTAATCATCACCCCCATGGATTAGCGAAAAACCTACTAGTAAACCAACACCAACACTAGCACCACTCACTTTAACCCTTAATATTTCAACTTCATTTCATATCATCCTTCTAGGCTTTATTTTGTAGGATTTTATCATATTATATTCTTGTTCTTCTTATGATTGTAATTCTTATTAGAAGATTACACCTTATAACATGTTTTGCAAAATGATCATGGTTCTCTGAGTTGACTTGTGATTATATCATGGATACATTGCATCATATATATACATCTTATTTTTCTTTGTCAAAAAGATGAAATATATTGCACTAATCCTTTCATTGTAGGTTCATCATCATATATGCTTTATCGTATATAGCATACTCATCTAAGGATGAAGTTTGCATCGAATACTTTCCTTCTTTTATTATAGGTGCTTCTTGACGTCTTCGAATCAGGAGGAATATCCATCAAGCACTCATATTGCATCGTCTATACACATTGGTCGTATATGACATATCTGTCTTAAGACATAGCTTCTATTGTATTAATTTTTTGTTTTGTAGGTTCATCTTGACTCCCTAGAATAAGGGGGAGCTTCCGTCAAGCATTTATAGAATGCATCATATACACACTTTGTTGTATATCACATGTTTGTCTAAGGAAAAATGTAGTTTTGCACTAATATTTGTTTTGTAGCTTTTTAATCATACATTGACGCCTCGATCAAGGGGGAGCAACAATCAAGGGGGAGCATGCATGCATTCATAATCATTCTCATTCTTCGACACACCTTTGTGGTTCGATAAAAAGGAGGAGATAGTCCAACATAGCTTATCCACGTGTAACGTTTCCTATGTGCATTTTCTTCATCATGCATTTCTTTTATATTTTTTTATATTGCACAAACTAACCTTGATGTAGGTTAAGGGTCTAAATTTGATCCATGGATCCGTTATCTAACAAGGGAAATAATCTAGGGAACGAAACAACCATAGGGGATTGGAGTAGATAATTTAACTTCACTAGGGATGATGCAAGCTCGCCTTTTTCTGGGAGAAATGAAGTTACCTCCAAGGACACACCCTTTTTTTTCGACAAAAGAGGGAGAAAAGTGTAAACGGAGAAGGTAATGTAAAAGGAAGGGGGAGAAGAGTGTAAACGGAGAAGGTAATGCCAAAGGTAGAACGGACACAAGTAACTTTTTACATTTTACTATCTATCACGTTTACATATTTTGTCATCATCAAAAAGGGGGAGATTGTTACTGCAAATATTACGATATTTACTCTATACAGTCTCGTTTGTTTTGATTGATGACGAACATGTAACTTGATACATAACGTAAAATGTACAAGTTACTTGTAATCATATTTTGTCTCAACATACATTCAACACCTCTCGACTTCTCAAGTCCTCGTATGATACAACACAGGTTCGTACATGTTTGTTATGTGGCATTATGATCAAACCCTTTAACAAACCATTTAGAATGTTTAAAATTCGTTTAGAGTCATTAAGTATTTTAAAAGGTTAACCATTCTACTTAGAACCTCATTTTACATTTTGCATATACAAGTTCTTTTATTTGTACATTATGTTTCCTAAGTTATATTCATGTCAAAATAGGATAAGTACACTTTAGGTGTCAAACTAAGACAAATGTGTTTACTCATAAAAATGATGTTAAAGACATAATATCTTAAATCCTATAATAGCATAAGTAGTTTAACATTTTTAGTAACACATAAACTAACATGGTATAACTTGGTGAACATATATTAGTTAGCTAGTATATACATGTTATATATTCATATACATTTACATGTTATATTCATTTACATTTTATTTCTTAATATGGAATATGTACAATGACATCATGGCATGCATCACATTGATATCTTTAGGATATCTTGAAGATCATATGAATATCTTAGATTGATCTTCACTCAAAGATTAGATTTGGAAATATCTTGGTTAAATTTGGGAAAGATATTTGGAGATTTCTTGTCAGACACCCGCGAACCAAAAGCTAACAAGGACGGATCTCCGCGGATCCCTTTTTTTGGTTCCTTGGTCTGCTGACCTTGTTGGCTATAAATAGCAGCCCATTGTCCACCCATTTTCACACCACTTGAATACACATTCTCTCTACTATGTTTTCATACATTTAGACCAGTAATAACATACATTAATCACCCACATTATCATGATCATAATGCTTCTAACTTTCATTATGTTGTAAGCATACTCCCGAAATGATCCTGTGAAGCAAGCTCAGAGATCTTGAGTCATCATCCACCACAAGCATACATATATGAAGATCTATCACAACAAGCTTAGGGAACTTGTGATCTTCATCCATTGAAGGCTTCATATCAATGGAAGTTCATTTAGATTAGTCATTCATATCCAATAGACATTTGTGTCATGGATCATCATTGTATCATCACAATCTATTCACCAAACTAGATTAGATGGTTTATGTGTTTGTGCCATAAAACACAAGGTTTTTATGTTGGGCCATAAAACATAACGGGAGTGGTTGTACCCTTGTAAAATAACTCGACATCTAGCTTAGTGTCAGAAATATTATATAAGCGACGTCAGGTTGGTTTTAACTCGAACTAGAACCCGGTATTTAGATTTGTACCGGAAAAAGTGTAAGCGACATTTGTAAGGTTTTTTCCGCCGAGAAGGGAGCTTGTTGATCTAGTGAAGTAACTCTCGAGTTGGGTACTTGGGGAGTGGAGTAGGGCGGAGAGGAGCTCCGTGACCAAACCACTATAAATCATTGTGTTCGATTTGCGCTTTCTTTTACTTACTGCTTTACTTTTATACTTGCATTATATTATTGCTTGTGTTGTGACTTGTTTGTTATACTTGTGTGACAACTTGTTTTAGTATATGCTAATCATAAACTATAATTGGCATATTTCATATTACAACAAGCTAAATTGGATATTTGATACAACAAGTTTTAAGAATTTAAAACGGTAACGTATTCACCCCCCCCCCCCCCACGTTTTCACAATGTTGTTCATTAGCTCATTTTTCTAAAAAGAATCACGTTGTTCATCGGTTATCTAAAAAAATCACAATATTCATTAGTTAAGAGTGAAAATTGCAAAAAAGAAGCTCGCAAAAATAAATGTAACACTAGTCACTATGTAGTGACTTTTTAGATTTTATTCACTATATAAAGTATCAAAACCCTTTATTTGAATGAATATATCTTCGAATTGCACCAAATATAATACTTTGTAATTGTCTTCAGAAAAAGAACATATCTATACTACATTATAATAGAGGAAGACATTTCCCTCCTGTTTATTATTTTAATATTTCCTAAAATAGATTTTAAGCAAATACAAGTCATAAACCATAATATACCAGTATGTAAAGCACAAATCAAACTAAAAAAAAAAAAAAAAAAAAAAAAAATACTATTTGTTACATACAATTAATACATAATTTAAAATACCCCATCACCAATATATACAACTACCTAAGCACTATGTACAAATACAATTATTTAAAGCACAAATAAAACTAAAAAAACAGTATTAAAACATACAATTACTACATTATTAAAAACACCCCTTCACCAAAATAAACAACTACTTAACCACAATGTACAATCTAATTAAGCTTCCAAAACATAAATATGAAATCCAGCAGCACAAAACAAAAAAAACCATAAAAAGGAGAAAAGCAACGAAAAACAACCAAGAACCGGCCAAAAACAAAAACCAAATAGACAACATCTCAGATCCGAAAACCTCACACATCCTAATTCAACACAGATACAGAATTCCGAATTCAATAAACCATGAAAAATCCGGAACCAAAACCGAAACAAAAAGACAAAAAAGGAAGAACTGAAATTTTACTCAGTTTAGAACGAAACTGAAACAAAAGAACAAATCCGAATCCAAAACCAACACAACAACAACCCATTGTCACTTAGCCACTCATGTAAAAGATTCAAAAATCACAAAACCTACTGTCCTAACCCTTTCAAATCAACAACAACAAAAACCACATCAATCCTAAACGAAACACAACCAAATACCCACACCAATCACTCTTCAACTCTCATCAACCTACATCTAGACTCGAACTCATAATAAGAAAATAAACAAAGATCTAATTTTTCTCTTTTTCGTGTGGAACACGAGGGAAAACACATCATCGATCTTGTGATAATCTTCGAAAGCCATAAAGAAAGAACAAAACACATAGGTTTCGTTCTTCTTTTCTTTCGGCTATCAAAACACAAGAACAAGAAACCACATAAAATACCTACCCGAGACTTATTCAAGATCTTGAAGCCTTATTCGCAGAAAGAAAACATAAGAGATTCTTGTGGGTCTAGGTGATCCGTATATGTTTACGAGTTATGGATCCGGTTTATCAAAAGAAGAAAGAAAGGTTCTTTTGATTTGATTTGTTTATGTAAGAAGATGATATATAGGTTGTTTGAGATTGGTTTGTCTTTGGGTAGTTGTGTTTTCAGTTAGGAGAGAAGAAGGATAAGATAGTTGCGTGTTTTTTAGGTGTGGGGGCAGTGAGTTTGTGATAGAATGTGATATTAGGGTTGTATAAAAGATTTGGGTGTGTTGTGTTTGGATATTGGACCGGGTATTGTTATCATTTGGACTGGATTTGATCCGTGTGGTGTGTTGGGCTGCAATTGTCGAATAGAATGTAAACTAAAGTTATTGTTATTTATAAATTAATTGTTAAAAGAAAAGTATGCCACATAACATCACATTTTGCCAGAAAACATAGTCACAGGGTACCCGCCACCGCATCGCGCGGGTACCCTGCTAGTAGTTTAAGAATAGTGGGATGTCTACACCCTTCAACTAACCAAATATCATCCTTACACATTAAACTTTCTTTTGATTATTTGAGACAAAAAGATGACTATTATTTTGAGATATCCCAGTAGAGAATATAATTTTAAGAGGGGCAAATATAAATATGGCCCAGTCGCTAGAAGTGTTGGCCTTTTGAGGACTCAAAAAAGTCGCTTTCCAAAAATGGCCCAAGCAAAAGTCGCTTAAATGTGGGAGTGACATGTGGCTGTGTACTTTTCAAGCGACTTTTTTTCAGCGACTTTTTGTCAATTAAGCGACTTTTTATTTTGTCTTTTTCCAGCAAAAAGTTTGACTTTTGGCTGGAAAAAGACAAAAAAAAATCGCTTAATTGACAAAAAGTCGCTGAAAAAAAGTCGCTTGAAAAGTACACAGCCACATGTCACTCTCACATTTTAAGCGACTTTTTTGGGTCCTCAAAAGCCCAACACTTCTAGCGACTGGGCTATTTGTAGAATTGCCCCATTTTAAGATGAAAAAAGTAACAATTTACAATGTTTCGCCGTTAACCTTTTAATTTAATGAGCGGTGTAACCTGCGCGTTGCTGTGGGGGTGCTGTGATCTCAGTATGTGTGAAAATTTATGTTTGTATTCGGGATCGTATTGCACACAATGTATGAAAATGGTATCTACAAAACTACCATGATAAAAATAAGTTGCATTCCCGTGAGTTGGAACCAAGTCAGTGAACCAAGCATGATTATGTAACAATTTCGACCCACATACTCATGAACACATCAAATGAGTCAGTTTTTATAGCTCGAGCCCCTATACACGCTGATTCTATGTTCAATATTAGCATTTCGTTTGTAGACGTTGATCCTATGTTCAACATTAGTATTTCGTCCTTCATCAGTTTCGACACCTTTCCTTGTTTATCTTCTCATGTGGTCTTTACACCCAATAGCAGGCCTAAAAGATTGAATTTTAGCTGATGTAAAGGACATTCAAATGGTTAAAACTCAAAGGCAATAAGGTGTTTAGACGTGTGTTTTGAAATTGTTATGCAATACAGAACTATGATAATATGACGAATCATATGAAACTGATTATACAACCACCACATTCTTAGAAACATAATTCGTTTATCCCAACATTGAAAGGGTGTTATACACTATGAAAGTGCTTATATGCTCTTAAGCAAGCAATTTCGAATTAGCACATACCTGCATATTCTATAGCGTTTGCTTATTATAAAATAGATAGATAAAGCTTGTTTTTAAACACTTGAGACTGTCTAAATACCTATAAAAGCAATAATAACTACATTGAAGAAAAAAAGTAACATACCTCAAGTTCAACAAAAACATGAGGATGAAATCCAACGTCCCCAAGAACCTGGCACACCAACCTATCATATTTGGTCAGAGATGATAAAAAATATGAACCAACCTTATGATGCAGGTAGGTATTGAAGAATATGTGAATATAACAAATAAATAAAAAACTTATCAAGTCTAATGGTCTATAAAAAGGCAAAAAGAAAAGATAAAAAATAAGAGGTGTAACCCGTATTCCACACACAAAGGGTAAAAACTATGCGAAATACCCTATAGTTAACTGGATAGATATTTTACATGTCTAGGTTCAAATGTTCAAACTAAATGAACGTTGGAATCTACTTATCTCTAATTGTCAGTATATACATCTGATCTCCAAACGTTTTGGCATCATTTATTTTTTTATGTAATACTCCTACATAAATATAAGCGGCCATTCTAAACAGGCTATTATAGTCCCATCATAGTTTTATACACCAAGGAAACTAAATGAACGTGCAAACTCCACTTTGACATATACGAACTTATATCTCGGTTGAAGCTCCATTAAAAAAAAAAAAAAAAAAAAAAAAAAAAAAAAAAAAAAAAAAGGAGTAGATGTATTGTATCAGGTGGGTTGGTCAATATCACATTAAAACGGCGGTTATGCCGACCTTTGTGAATGAAATTAAGGTTAGGTTACCTGATGATGACAGCTGATAGGGTTGCAGTTCACTGTTGATAGCCTGCAATGGCTGCAAACGGGGCTGTTTCTTTTACAACGAAAGTGGAACCTTCTCCATTTGGAATGACACGTGGTTGGGGATGGTTCTATTAAACACGTTGGGCAACACGCCGCTGCACATTCCTTTCGCTGCCTTGACTACGTGAGCAGCACCCTGGCACGCCTTGTGATGCCAGTCTTTTTGCAGGCATGCGAATTGAAGAATCAGAGGTTGGCAAACTGTCATTTATGTTGGCTAATATAAATGCAACAGATCCTCATTTTGAACACCATGGTGTGATCACATAAAAATATAAATTTTGAGAAAGCAAATTCCATAAAATAATCCTAGTGATCAAGTGGTCAGTTAATCATGAGCTGTATACTAATTAAGTTAAAAATGCGCACCTTTCAAGCATTCTTATGCATAGATACACTTGGACTGTGGCGCGCCGGCTTTTCCTCCAAACCATGAATCGAGTGCGTACCTCAGCCTTTCACTCACATTTTTATGTGCAGTCACGTCCTCCGAATGCTGCTGCTGCTGGCGCTTTTCATATCGATCAGTCCACATTCGACAACAAACTTTAACCGATTCTGTCAGTATCTCCATTGTTCTTTCTCAGATTAGTAAACGACTCCGTATTAAACGACTTTTAAGGCTCAGATTAGTAAACGTGGATCGGGTCATAGAAACATCTGATGAACATACGAAACTTTGAGTGCAGTGTTGTTCATCTCACATGATGACCTGCAATCATGGCATAGTCAAGCAAAAGTTAAAGTTTGTTGCTATATAATAATAGCTTAAGAAACAAATAATACTCGCGTATATATGCGAACAAACAATTGGACATAAAATCCATTCCGATTTTAAAATTTTCAGTTGTCATAAACATGTTAAACTTTTAAGTTTTCATAACTATTGATCAATAAAATGATGACTGTGTGCCTGTCAAACCAAACTCTTAGGTAAGAGTCACATTCATCATTCCAACATCAAAGCAATACTATATAATTATTTGTAAATGTTTTAGGTGTTCAAAGTTACGACACTTTAAAAATCTTTTAAAACTGGCACATCAAAGTGAATGACCAGCAAGTCCAACAGATAATGTTGTTGATGGCACTTAGCACCTCTTTACAAAATTTAATTTAAATAGCCTTTTTCAAATGGTCAAAATTTGCAATCTACATGCATTCATCAAAAATAAAAACATCTATTACAAATCATGTAAAGATAAGCTATCAAGTATACATACCTTAGAAGCACTGAACATTCATATTATGAATATTGTATTTTACTATTTTACTTATTAAACTACCATATAAAGCAACACCGCGACATGATCAAGAGCCTCAAGACGCAAATTTAACGCATTATCCAATCTACCTTATATGCCTACTCCAAATCCAAGAATCAGATTAATTAATCTCTCACATTCTTTGATCACTAAACCATGTATGTTGTGACCCCTAAGTAAATATTGATATGTAATCCCTAAGTAAATATTGATATCCAGATAATCATTATCTTGGTTTCTAATAAATTTGTACATCATTACTAAACTCAATATGTGACCCCTAATTATGTATACTGCTTATAAAAGTACCAAAAGTTAGACGGTATTTGGAATACTTAATTTTCTGATTTAGATATAACAACTACATGTTTCTTTTGAACTATAATTAAGCAGTTTTCAGATTATATATTTATTTTAAAGTAAAATAAGAACTTTTCAGTATGCAAGTAACCTGCTTATACAAACTGAAGTAATATAAAATGGTTTCATATAACACTTTGTAACCAAATATTCATTTACGCAATCCCAAACACCCTTTTACAAACCATTCAAAACCAACTACATTTCAACGTATAAACTCCACAGATACCAGAAACCCATCCACTGAGGCAAAACATCAAACACTTAAACTATATAATGAAAACCATACCAAGCATCATATTTGAAGCCATACAACGTATCAGTAGGCACAGCAATAGCCTTCCCATCTTTTATAACCTCAATTGCTTCATCCAAAGACCCCTGTACACTGCACTGCTTTACTTACCAATCCTAATTTCAAAACGAATATGTCTTATTATGTTAGCTTAGAGGCTGACGAATCAGATAGGTAATCTAATTTAAGACCCAGTGATTGATTCTCTTCATCTTTTAACCTTTAAGAATCACAAAACAATACCAACTTTAACACTACTTAAGGTCATTCTTTTTGTTATGTAGTTTCAACATGATAATGTGATTTATAATTGATAAGTATGCTTGTAATACATATTAGGGGGTATTTCTTTAAGCTTATTTACAGACTAATGAGCTTACATGTTTTTGACTTATTTTTTAGAGTGTCGATCTTTTTGTCGAATTTCATTAAATGAAAAAAGCTCATAAATAAGCTTAAACAAACACCCCGTTAGATTTTAAATTTCACTTACACTTTAAATGACTCAAAATCAGTTGACAAAAAACCCCTAATTTTTTATCGTATTCATTATATCATGAATATTCTTACTACATCCAAGCAGGCTGTAACTCATATCAGATTACATAAATTTATTAACAAATCTATAAACACAAACCTTTAATTCGAATGAACATTTAGCCTCAAAGATCGATGACTTTTCAGTTAACTGCAAAACCACAAATAAAACACGATCGCTTATGGAGAGGATGCTATGAAGATTGAGTGTAAGATTCAAATATTTTAACTCATGAAAAAAAATTATCTTTAAACCAAAATATACATTTGATTAACCCAATTAGGATCGACCAAATTTGATTTAGGTTTTGTGACTAAATCTGATTTGCGTTTGATTGTTAAACAATCGGGGTATTTCCTCACTTGATGAGATGGAGGAACTGCTACAAAGGTAAAGGCGGCTATTATTAGAGAAATAAGACCTGGTAGAATTTTCTTGGAGGTTAGAGGAAGCAATTTATTACACAAAAAGTTAATGTACAACTCTTGAAGCACTTTTACTGTTGAAACACTGTAGAAACACTGTTTCGCACAACGTTTCGAAGCAACACCAAAAACTGCCTTTTATATATATAGTATAATTTGCTACAATGTTTCGCCATTAACCTTTTAATTTAATTTACTTTCTCGTTTAAATCCTTATCGCCCACTTGTTAATTATTGTTATGTATATAACACAAAAGCTTAACATAATTCTTTATAAAAAAAATCTTATCTTTTTATCTGATTATTACCTACAAAACTATCTAGAAAACAAGCCTAACATTCATATATGACATTTTACATATCTTTCGCATTTTTCTCTCAAGGCACTTGAATTCCCAACATTTTTGTTGGAGCCGTTAATCCCTCTCGGATACCGCTAAACAAGAGGCTCATTCGTTTAAAATATGAAATGCACGTACTTAAACTATTGCCAAGTAAACAATAACAAAACAGATTAATATGAACAAGAAAAGCTCTAATACTCTAGCGTCATGTGGCGTACTGTCACATCCCCAAATCGGGTCGCAGCAGAATAGTAACCGAGGCGCGACGTTCATGGTACAAAGTTACAGTTATATTGAACGACCTACATGAGTCGTTTTGAAAAGTACATCATTTGATTAAAATAAGTCAACATAGGTTTCAAATACATAAATTATCAAGTCTCACGGCGGAAAAGTAAAAGAGTTTTAAGAATAACAAAGTTATATGATGTAAAAGTTAATGGAAGGAAATCCTCGTGGATGAAGTCGCCAACGACGACCAAATGCAATGGACTCCATGTGGTGCAAACCAAGCAAAGCTAAACACCTGAGAAAATACACGCTAAAAAGGTCAACATAATGTTGGTGAATCCATAGGTTTAATTAAATGTGAATCAGGTATGGAACATAAGATTTCAATGTTTATGACAATTATAACAAATACAATGTCATGGAAAAAGTAAATACAATGCACTAAGCTCATGACCCCGAAGCTCAATATAATGGAATGCAATCAAGCATGGTTAATAACTGTGCCTCATGTAAGTGTTTACTAGATACTCGGAAATAATCCGAATGACATGCGTCCGTTTAACCAGTTAGAGCGACCAACCCAGACGGGGGTGTTAACCCAATAGATCTATTAACAACATCCGCGCTTACAAGTAATTAACGGTTCATGATAAGGAAGGGACTTAAATGGCAATATGGTAACTTAGACATTGTAACTAGTTTTTGTACTCGTGTGCGCATAAAAATAAGCAATGTATTCTCACTCGGAGAATTTAGAAATATTGCAATCAAGTAAAAAAAAGGGGCTATGGAACTCACCTTGAGTTCTGTAGTAACTTGTTAACGAATAAGTCAAGATATGGAAGGTAACAGCTCCGCAAGGTAAACATAGATAAATATAGGTTTGACTTAGTATAAAGTTATATGAAATGTAAGTGTGTCAATGAGTTTTCAAAACATTGTATCACCACGACACGTTGTGCTTGTGTTTTATAAGTTAAAAGAAAATATTCGTCTTTTTTCAGTTTTCGTCCTTTTGTCAGGTTTTTGTCTTTTTGTCGTCTTTTCGTACAAATTAACCATTTACTACTTATAAAAGTTTAATCTCGCTCACTTGCCGCTTTTATAGGAAAATACGCATTTTTACTCCAAAAGTATAACCATTTATAAAAATAATCTAAGTGTTATATTTATAGCGAAAATTCGGTATGACCTGTTCGTAAATCCTTACTTTATCATTTTGACCATTCTCGACTCTAATGATTCAAAACAACTTAAAGTTTATGAAAATATAGTTTTACTAATAGTGCAGTTTTTATTGTAAAAATATAGCTTTCGTCGTAATTTCAAAATGACGTAACTTTCTCATTTTAAATCTGTTTTTAGTGGTTCAAGCGACCATGTTTAGCTTATAATGTCTATTTTCTATTTTTCTAGCCTTTTGTTGAAAATCTTTGACTCATTTCGCTAGGTTTTCTATTTTGGGACAGCAAGGTCCAAAATTGTACGTTACGACGTTTTAACTAATTTTTCAACCGCAAGAACTCCAAACTAGTCCTAATTCTCCTCCACCAATTATTATCACTTTTTCAACCCAAATCAACTTCAACTAACCTAATTTTCCTCATCCACCAATTTATAATATACACATAAGTATTAATCAACAATTTAAACCGCAATCAAACGAAAGCTAACTTGGTACATGTATTTAAGCATAAAATGAAAAACACAACATGGTGATACAATTTTTGAAAGTGTTTTGTAAGTATGTCGTGTACATGTATGTATGTACACCTAGGGTTTCAAATTTTTACTTGCAAATCGTTACGATTAACTTTTACTTTTAGAAACAACATGTTTTAATCATCAAGAAAGTAGAATTTAATTAGGAAAAAGATGACTTACAAGTCTTAGTGAAAAAATGGAGATTAGTGCAAGTATGACCCAAATCTTGATTAAATACCCAAGAGTGATAACCCAAATGGCCTAATATAGCTTCTTTGTATCCAAATCTTCCAAGAATCAAGCAAGAAAATGAATTGTGTGTGTGTCTTGGTGTAGGTTGACGGAAACACGGGAGACAAGAGAGAAATTTTGGTGATATATGATTTGAATGTGTTAGTATGCTCATTTGGTCTAGTTTAAATAGAAACCTAAGTGTATGTATGACTAAAACAAATCTCATAAGTACATAGTATGTCCAACTAACTTGGGGAAAGGGTTCAAGTGAGTTTGGATCATGGTGGTGGCGTCATATATGAGACAAAAGGGGGGGGGAGGTTCACTTTTGTTGGTATTAGTGGACTTTGGATGAACCTAGTACACTTTTGGACTACATAAGACATGGTTTTGGCATTTCTAAGGGGGTGTCCGGTTTTGTGCTTATGGGTGGGACAAAAAATTTTAAACTTTTATAAGTATGAAGTAGTGGTGAGTGTATTGAGTAATTACTTGGTCGGTTGGTGCAAAAAGCGTTCGCGCGTGAGCTAAAATGCAATTTATGTGCGTTTAATGTGAGACTTGTAAAATAAAATGTCATGACACATAAAATAACTCTATTAGAGCCATAATGTGTTAATTTAATTGTCACACCCCAAAAATGGCGCAGCGGAATGACATTTACGGGGTATGACTTCATAATCAGGAACACAAGGTGTCTAAATAGAGAAGTACTAAATTTCAACATCACATCATAAGTCAAGTTACAATGATCCCAAAAGTCAGGTGAAACAAGTCGTAATACATAAGTTCACAAAATGATAAAATCTTAAGGTAATAAGCTGAATGCATAACTCTTCTGGAACTCAGTCCGGAAGGGTCTTGTCTTATGTCTGCTAGGCCAGGCCAAGTACTCAACCTTCTATGGTAATTTCATTCTTAACACCTGAAAATGGATACTCAAAAACGTCAACATAAAGTTGGTGAGCTCGTAGGTTTAGGAGTTAAACCACGAAGCTGTGAATAATACAAGGTAGGACAATAGTGAGCATGAATGCCAATTAAAAGCACAAGTCAAACAAAATAGTGTCGCGCCAACTGAACCTACCATGATGTCACACACATAAACAGTACACAGTGGGGAGCTACCCCGATAGATCTATCATAATGCTTCGGCTCTCAACAGAGTTAACAGTTGCACATTTGCATGTACACACAGAGCAAAACATTTTAGAGCACATAATCGCATCATCACACATATATGTCCAAAACATGAAAACGATGTATCACAGCATGAAAACAGTTAAAATATCCTTGGAGTACCATTTTCCCCCAAGGAAAACATAATGAAAAAGGTGCTACGAGAACTCACCTTAATCAAGCAATGCACAACACAACAACTCAAGGGTAGTATAGCACAACTAGGACGTCACAGCACAACGGACTCGGCACGACCTAATAATATAAAGACTCGTCTTAACATATATCTCATAAGATAATTAAAGACGTAAAAGTTTCCAAAGGTCAACTATTCCCATTCCCAAAATTATTCCAATTTCCATTTCCAAAATAATTTCGTTTTATCCGTTTATTAGAGTTTGGTATCATCATTCGTGTAACGGGAGGAAGACACAGACTCAAGAGTACACACGCCAAAAGGAATAAGACAATGAAATTTGACGCGGAGAGTGTTGACTAGAACTCGAGTTAAGAAGAGATGAGGGAGGGAAAACAAATAGCAAGCAAAACGAATAAGATGAATAGACTGGTAAACGTCGGTACTTCCCCATGATCCCATTTAGTTATAAAAGTATACTCGTTTTATAGTTTAAAGGTAAAATTTCGCCATGACTCGTTCGTTTATAGAACGTTCCCAAGTCGAATAACTTTATTAATTTTCAAATAAGTCTGGATAATAAGGGTTATAAATATTATTGTCCGTTAGACATTATTTTCCATTGTTTATCCGCTACGGCTCGAATACATTAAATTCATTTTGAGTCTAATGTATTATAGTCGTTTCGTGTCCCAATAGTCCAAAACGTCCAAAGTACAATAATAGTCCAAGTTTTAATATTTTCTAAGTTCCAAGTTCGGTGTTGCAAAATCCCAAAGTATACCGATTACCAATCAACAACCAAATAAATTAACCAGCAAGTTCAAATACTAAAGTCTACGGGTAGCGTGTCTCGAATAATCCAACTACTCTCGTGTGTCTCCAAAAATCATTACCCATTTAATTTACTAAATCACTTTATTATTAGATAAGTCTAATAATAACTTTTACTTTTAAAATTTACTAAGTAAAATTTTATTTTACTTTCTTTTCTCTTGGTTCCACACGAGCCGTTTTCTTAATTCGAGTCACGACTAATAGTCATTTACGGGTCAAACCAAAGTCAAAGTCCCGTAAGTCTAAATTTCGGTAAACCAAATCTTCCCGAGACCACGAGGTCCTGGCAAATCCTTGTTACGGCCACAACATCACAAATATTAAACCAATCAAATCTCGCAACCATAACACACGACCTCACAGTCCAATATTACTAAGTTAAATTCTATACTATGGCTCAAGTTAACTGTGATATCAATCCACACTCAACTATCCAAACACAAGTAACTTACCACGCCGAGGCATTATAGCCTCGGCTCCAATTCATGTCACCAAAGGATGAACCAAACGGACCAAACTATAACCTCGCCGAGACCAAAAGTGTCTCGGCTACAACCAATACCGTGAGTCACCAACCAAAAGACCAAAATAAATAAAACAAGCACACCCAATAATTTAAGAAGCTAGAAATAAGCTCGGGTCGAGCTTATCTCACCTCGTACGCAAGCTAACACAAAGACGTGACCACAAGATGATACCAAGCTAGTTTCTATTAGTTTTAAGCTAGTAAATTTGTTATTCCCACTCGTTTTTAACCCAACCCAATCGTTATAAAACAAAACAACTCATATCGGACGAGTTTGACTCCACACCGCCTCACACAAGGGTGAAAACGGTGTGTCTTACATTGTCTTCTCCGGATCTACACGTACACACAATAATACCCACAAAAAGCGGCGCGTATGGTGGCGTTGGTGGTGGATTAGGGCACGTGTACCAATGATTTGTGGTGGGGGTGATGAGGTGATGATGTTGGAGTGTTTGTTTGGTGGTGGTGGTCGGCGGTGACCAATAGGTGGCTAGGGTTTTGGGGTGTGGCGGCTGCAACAATAAGGAGAGAGGGAGAGAGAATATATGTTAGGGTTTTTTTTGTAGTAAAAGTGAAGAGAGAGAGGGGCTGGGGGTTATATCTGTGACAAATCGTAATTTCAGGTCATTTTCCAAACCTCGACAATTTACTATTTACCAATCACTATTCATGGTTATCATTCATCATTAAGTAAACTAGGTTTACAGGTATTCAAATGCGCGTAACCAGTATGGTTTAGCTGCGTATTCATGCATCATCAGTAAGAACACTTCATATAGACTAGAGTAGTCTACACATCATCAGTAACATCACCATCAATTTAAATATCATCCTTGTGGCATTTATTCGTACAAGCTATGCATAAATAGTAACCGGTTTAGCGATCATTTGCGTTTTTAACTATTCATGAGCCGTACTTAGAATTTCTATCTGTTTTCATAGTGGTTTAATATTCCATTATAATCTCCTATTATTCAAAAAATTTCTATAATTCCCATTATCTGTTTCATTTCACGATTTCATCAAATTTTGGTAACAACTCGCGTTTAACGTACAATTAATTCAACCGACACTAGACTATGTTCAGTCTACAATTTTGGTTCCTTACAATTCTATTTTAAAAGTCACTGTTCACTTTTTCCATTTTTACGTAAACCTTGCACCTTTGACATTTTACGTATTCTAAACCTTCGTTTTTAGGTTTCAATTATATTTATACCCTCCGATGAACTCACCACTCATCTAAAATAATAAACTAGGTCATGATAACAAGTTGTTATATTTTTAGAAGTTTTATATTTTTACGTTACCCGGTATTGCATTATGTGTCTCAAAAACCCTACGTTTGAGTACCGGGAGCAACCTACACTACACAATACACTCTATAACCTAACTACTAATAAAAATCTGCATCTACCCACTTACCCCTTGTTTTGTGCCGCCCCATGTATACAACTCACACCAACACTTGTCCAAAGTGAAGGACATGTGTTGAGATATCTCTTCTTTAGCACTAATACCCTCAAGACCTCATCTACCCTCTCATTTCTCATGCAATAGCTCCAATTTTCTGCTCATATTCTCCTTAAGGTCGTGGGTTCTCAAGCTCAAAACACCAAACATTTGTGCTAAATCTATTGAAGAACTAGTGTAAGATAAAGATCCATTGGTGCTAGTTTGTTCTTGGTTTTCTTGATTTTCTTGTTCATCACAATTTGTAAGGAACCAACCCTCATTATTTTCATTCATTTCACTTCTGATATTCATGTCATATTATGTGATTTATATGCTACATAGGTTGTTTATGCTTGATTATACTTGGTACACACTTTAAAACTACAAGAAAACCCTAAAAGGACTTAACTTGCAAAATAGTATTCTGATCAAGGGTAAAAACGGAATTAACTGTGCTGATCAATAGACTTTGGGCCTAAGGGAAAATATGTGGTTGTAGATCTATGTTTTGTGGTCATTTCCCCGGGTGGTGATCCCCATGACGATACCCGATGATTAAGTTACGATTTTTGTGGCAAAAACAGTCAGATCTGATTAACTGTTCCCATTTGGGACAAAACTCAAGTTTTATAGCATAACTTTTTAAATATCAAATATGTGGCCTAATCTAGAGAAATAGGGCTATCATCTCCAATTGATTTCACCTTCATAGGGTCTATAGATTTCAAGATATAGCCTTTTTGGCAAGACCTAAAACTCAGTCAGCATAACCTTTGGGACTGACTTGTAAACAAAAATTATAAAAAGTAGTTATACTTGGATATTTTTGAGTAAACTTATTTTTACAGTAAATTAGGGACATAGAGGAAGCTAGGGATATAAAGAACATAATTTTTAGAATTACGGTTTGGGAGATACGAATTTTTGAAAGTGACTAAGTGTATACAATTTCCATCAGATTTGAAACTAAATGATGCAAAAGGTATAACTTGTATATTTGGGCCTTGAACTTTTATTTTGAACCACCAATATATTTTGGACCCTTAGACATAAATTGAACCTTTTGACTAAAGATTTAACCGTTGGACTTATTTTTGACCCTTATGACTCATTTTGGACTTAAAGTCAAAACATGGTTTAAAACTTGAAATTGGGTAATATGTATATTTCATATTTGTAATCATTTTAAAGGGCAAATTCAACATTGAAAGTTATTTAAACATTATGTACCAAGCATAATTGAGGTTACAACTTACATGGCATATTGGGAGATATGTATCATTATTTTTAGAAGCTAAGGCGCGCGTATATATTTATATAGGTTGTTTGTAGAATTCTCGTGGTTGTTTCTTCATTATCTCACTTGATTGTGCACTTTGATTTCGGTGAGTTTTCATAGCCCCGACTTTTACATTGTTTATACATAATTTCTAAATTCTCGGGGGAGAATACATTGCACCATTTTTACATACGGACCAAAGTATCAAAATTCAGTTACATTGCTTAAGTTACATCATTGCCTGATTAAAGTCCCCTATTTGAATCACAAACCGTTAATTGTGAGCAAGCGAGAGTGAGTGAATAGATCTATTGAGGGTGACTCCTCCGTCCGGGTTGGTCGCACCAACTTGTCAAACGGACGCATTTCATTTTAATCATATTAGAGTGTTTGGCAAACACTCAGATGGGGCATTTCATTTCAGTCTAGCTTCGGGGTCATGTGCTTAAGAGCTAATGTATTATTTTTATGTGGCATTGTTTTGTCATACACCTTATGCTTGTGGTTTCCGTACAAACATTTCATTTACATAAACCTATGAACTCACCAACATTATTGTTGACCATTTTTAGCAATGTATTTTCAGGTAATTAAGGCATGAGCATCATGGTCTGCTTTTGGACATTTCATAGAGTCGCGATGACGACGCGTCTCACTTGGATTTATATGCACTTTAAACTATCGTTTGATTGTAACCAACATATTTCCGCAAACATGAACCATCTTTTGGGACCTAGCTTTTGTAAACTCTGAATGTTTTATGAAATCAAACGATGTATTTTAAAACGACACTTTAGGTCGTTCAATATAACTGCAACTGTGATGCTATGGCAGTCACGCCCCAGGTATTCCATTCCGCTGCAAATCAGGTATTTGGGGGTGTGACAGATTGGCATCAGAGCCAGGTTATAGCGAACTAGGTTGCATCTTGGACCCTAGACTATAACCACATCATCACAGCATCACATCAATTCATCATAAGTGCATATTCACTATTCATGCGGTTTCATACATACATTATGCGTGTTATTTACTTTCATTTTACGTCGATTGTCACAGAGATGTCTTCACCCAACCACCCTATTATCATTACAGCAGACTCGAATATCGAGGATGCTTTTTCATTCACTAATACACCTACATCACCACTCTCACCTTCCTATACCTCGACATTTCCATATCACTCACCATTGTTGGTTGATAATTTCCACTTAATTGAGGTATTAGGACCACCTGAGCAAGACTTAGGAGAGACTACCAAATATGGCACTGAGACTTTTGAGATTCATGAAACTGCCCCTACATTCCCACTAGCACCATTGTCATTCCCCTTTTCAATTCCCACATATCGGGAATTGAATGACACCCTGTGGATAATACCAAGCTCACAGACTCAACAGAAACATCAGGAGGTTCCACAAGAATGGTTTGGAATCTATGCTATCTCGGACATAATGGATGCACAACTCCAGGCCCCACATCAGGACTCATTTCAACCCTATGATACTACAACATTGGATTCACTCAGAGGGACACCAGAAAGCCTTTAGACTAGACTGTTGACATAAATAATGCCTAAAAACATTATCAATATCTATTCATATCTCTATGTTTTGATGATCACAAAATGTAAACTCATTAAAACATAAACTTATAAAATAAACAAGTACTTAGTTTTAAATATTCACTTCTACAACTAAAATCACTTAAGGTATGAATGAACTAATGCTTAATGCATTATATGATCAAAGGAACATTTTCTTAATAACATGATTTTTTATAAAATGTCAAAAACATTTTATATATTTTAGAAAAACATTTTTGGTAATAAATAAAAAGGTTTAATTCATTATAAATTTATTAATTCAAATTTTTAACCAAAATCAGTAAAAATGTTCCTGAAAAACCTTCCCCACAAAAAGACAAAACTGGGCAACGGCTGGCATGGGCGGCCCCCTTAATTTTGCTAGGCGGCCCCCTTAAAATTAAGGAGACCGCCCCCCTATTTAAGGGGGCCGGCCACGCTCCAGTAGGTTCCAGCTGTCCAGTTTTTCTGCCTATAAATACCAGCCTTCCCCTGGATTTTTACTCACCCTTTTGCACTAAAACTTTCTGTTGTAAATCTCATTTCATATCTTCAAAAAACCTTTGATCATGTAATCTTAAGCATTGGTTTCCAAGTGATCCAAGCTTCCACCATCCAAGTGCAAAAGAAGAATACTTCTATCAATCAAGACTAGAAGTATTACAACTTAGTAGCATCTTGTTACTCAAGTTGTTTGTTTTGTATACTTTGTAAATCTTTCATTCATTTGTGTAAAGTGTGTATGTAAGTTGTAAACATAAGTGATTAGGCTAGAGTAGTGTGTAAGTAGTGAAGAAGGTGGATAAGTAGTTGTGTAGTAAAGAAGTAGAGTAGAAGCCTTGTAAAGTTGTGAAGTAGAGAAGTCTTGAAGCCGTTGTGAAGCCATAGCCTAAAAGTCGTGAAGCCGTAGCATAGAGGTTGTGTAGCGGTCGTGTTGAAGCCATGAAGTCCTAGTTGTAAAGTCCTAGTGTTGAAGTCGTGAAGCTGTAGCATAGAGGTTGTGTAGCGGTCGTGTTGAAGCCATGAAGTCCTAGTCGTGAAGTTCTAGTGTTGAAGTCGTGAAGCCATAGCATAGAGGTTGTGTAGCGGTCGTGTTAAAGCCATGAAGTCCTAGTCGTGAAGTCCTAGTGTTGGAGTCGTGAAGCCGCAACATAGAGGTCGTGTAGCAGTCGTGTTGAAGTCGTGAAGAAGTCGTGAAGCAGTCGTGAAGCCGTTGTGAAGTAGTCGTGAATAAGTTGTGAAGAAGTTGTGTTGTGAAGTTGTGAGATTGGTTCTAGCTACGATTAGAACTCGACATTTAGCTTTGTGTCGTTAAACCCGTGTAAGCCAAAGTTGTGTACGGTTTTCTCCGCCATAAGGGAGCTTATTGAAGTTGTGAAGAAAACTCTTGAGCAAGGTATGCTCGAGGAGTGGAGTTGGGCAAGGAAGGTGTCCTTGTAGCCGAACCACTATAAATCCCTCGTGTCTCGGTTTGATCTTTCCATCTCTTACTTATTTCTTTATATCTTCATTACTTTCATAACATATAGGCATATATAACTGTTAGTATTAATTAGAAGTTGATTTCACATAAAGATCAATTTAAAACTCCATTCATGAAAAGAAAACTTTTATAACAAATCTAAAAGGATACACATATAATTAATAATATTGTTCAAGTATAATTTTTCATATAAACTCAAATCTAAGGTTTTAAAAGAAAACAAAGTTTTCATATTAAAATTAAAAAGACGTAAAACTATTCAACCCCCCTTCTAGTTTTCCACAATTGGTATCAAGAGCCACGTCAATCAAGATCTTTAAAATATACTGTATTTTAAAACTTGAATCGATCTATGGAATTCGAAAAATATTTAGAAGGGGAATTTATGCAAAAACCACCGCTATTTGAAAACTATATTTTTTTTTAATAGAAAAATAAATTTGAAAATTATGTGAAATCAATTGATCTAGATCTTTGACATGTCATTTCGATTGGTGATTTTCAATCAACAAAAATGGTTTTTGAAAGTCAAATAAAAACGGATTTTGAAAGTCAAACTAAAACGGATTTTGAAAGTCAAGCAAAAACGGAGTTTGAAAGTTAAATTAATTATTTGAAAACAAAGAATAACATAAATAATAAAGCTAAAATAATTATTTATAAAACCTTGCCGAAAGTTGAATATGAAAGAATATCTTTCTGTAAAACGGCAAATGATATTTGGAAAAATCTCTTAAACTTTCATCAAGAAAAATGTCAAGCCAAAGATGAGGATTTTGATCTTGTACATGAATTAGTCATCTTAGAAAATTTAATAGATAAACATTTAAATAAAATAGATACATGTGCTACTAGTTCAAATGTTGTTAATGAAGGTGTTAACGACGAATACTACATGAATCAACTCCAAAGTGAACTCAATCCAAAATCATGGAGTGACACAGACGAAGGAGAAGATCATCATCCGACTCACCTATCATTCACACGTCGATCATCATCTAAGACATTACGAAGAAAAGCTAGGACGTGAGGTAAGTTCTCTTTTTAAATTTCATAAGTAATTACTTCATGCATATAATCTTATTAATGCCTTAGGATACGCTTAGTCTGATAGGTTGCTTTGCCTTTACACTTTAGTTATATTCGTTCTGTGGCTTAATGAACTAGAAACCCTTTAGTTAGCCCCCCTAAGTATTAGTAAACCAAGCAATCTTCATATTTGGTACTCTTCGATAGGTAAATTTAGGAACTTAATTTCTTCTAAAAAGAGAATGACTACTGGAGAATCTATTGACTAGAAACTCAATTTGACCTAACGGTTGAATTGCTTCTATGTGAGAAGTTGGGTGTGTGTAACCCGTAAAAACGGTCGTGTTTAGCCTGAATTGAGCACCACTAGTAATAGTCTCATACTCATTCTCCAACTTGAATACATTATTCTTCCTAAATATACCTAACGATAGTTTACTGTTATGAACTTTGCTTTTCACTAGAGCTTTTCATTCCTAGATTTATGTCATCTTGTATATATAAAATTTCTAGATGTTTACTTGCTCCTATGTGATTTGACTGCATGCCTTCGTAATTATTTGTTTAGTTGTTGAATGCATTTTCATTATAATAGCTTTTGTTTTTCTCTAACTACTCTGACATGATGTATTTTTGTATTTAGTCATAATACATGCTTAAATGCCATAGGATATGTAGAAAGAGGTAGCATGTGACAATAGACTTAACCAATACCCTTGAGCATGAGATCTTTTATAAACCACTATTTTTAAACCTATAATTAATGGGACTTATTTTTAAATTTGCAAAAACTTCACATTTTGGAAAAATGATTTTTCAAAAGATTATGACACATTTCTATTTTACATGTTTCACCATCCTACCTTTCTTCCAAACTTGTGTCCATAATTACGTGTTTATCAAAACCAAAGATTGGAAAAATATGTTTTCTTTCCTCATAAAAACATTTTGAAATAAAACCAAAACTATTTCATTAAAATATTTTTCACATCCACATAAAAACCCACTTTCAAACATTGTTGAATAATGCCAAAAACATTTCTTTAAATCATGCATGGTGATCTCATATCTGTCATCTATATTTATGTATGTGACATTTATAAGTGAACTAAATTTGAAAATAACAATAATTTATTCACTAAGACCTCACTTGGTACAAGTCTAGAAGTCCATGCTATCACAACTCTACATTCCCATGCACATAGATATTCATTAGGATTATTTAACTAGCTTATTAATCTTCCTAAATATGATACTATGAATTACTTGGTGCTATGTAGTGTTTTCTTGTCTAACATATATATGTTACATGCTAAATGAGTTGTTTGCATGCTAGATAATAATGTCTAATGAATATGCTTAGCATACATAAGTTATTAAATCCTAAATTGCCTCAAAAGAAGTTGGACTTGCTTGAAACTAAACCAAAAAACACAACCCTTTCAATAATTTTCTGCCAAAAACCCATTTTCAGTAACCTGGAAATCAGCAGATGGGCGGCCCCCTTAATATTTAAGTGGACCGGCCATCTGATGGTCGAAGGTGCTGCTCCCTTTTTCTATTTTTTAGCACATTTTAAGGGGACCGAACCCAACTTCTCTCCTGGAAGCAATTCAACCGTTAGGTCAAATTGAATTTCTAGTGCGATAGGTTCTCCAGTAGTCATTCTCATGTTAGAAAAATTTGAATTCCTATATTTTCCTATTGAAGTGTAGCAAAGATGATATTAGCTTACTTCGCTAATACATGGCCTAATATGACTCAATTAACCATACTTTGAAAGTCGGTTAAGAAAATGACATGTCTTACACAACTCCTAACAAAGGCAAGCGAGATGTTTTAATTTCGTGTTTGAGATTTAAAGGTTGTTTGATGGAGATGGTGTATTTTATGATCTCTTGGACAACATCTTTGTTTGTTGAGTTGTTACATGTTATTTTAACATGATTTGGTTTCCTAGAACCAAGAGACACTCTAATGTGATACAATGTAGAACCTACTACATTGTGTGTGTTTCAAAAATGCTCCTTTGCATATCTTGAGTGAGAATCTAGTAAAGGTTACTTACCTCAATAGATCTTGTGAGCATTTTATTTAAAATGAGACATACTGTTTATTTCAACAAGTATGCTTTTCTAAGAGGAAACTTATCACTCTTACGAATGCTTTGTGAAACAAGTATTTTAGTGTATGACCAATTTTACTTGTTTATGCAATGACACATGTCGTATTAGATTATTATTCAACTCTAATATCCTATATTTGTTAACATGATGCAATGTATTCTCTTGTAACATAACCATTCATGTTACAAAGAAAATGAGATGCATAGGACACAAGTTATCCATTGTCAATCTTTTGATAAGAGAAATACATGTGATATTCTCAAGATTGATGACTTACATAATAGTTAATAACATATTATGTGTGACACTTTTACTAGACATGTGACTTTGAGTGTTGATTCGTTCATGAGCAAAGTTTACATATGTTGTTTGTTTGCTCGTGTTTGGTTTTTCGAAAATGACACATTTACTAATTGTATTGCAATGTAAATTACTTGTTTATTTCGTATGAAACATCCAAGTTGTCAATCCTACTTGGTTGTGTATTTTATGCATCTTTTAAACATGTTAGTTTAAAGTTTGGAACACAACCATTGGACAAGACGACTTAACATGACATCTTCAACACAAGTGTGAGTTATGATCCGATGCATATTATTTTCGTCTTGAGAGGACGTCATTATTTTCATAACAATCGAGTGTGATTAAGTATGTAGATTCAAGATGATATGTTTCATCATATCATGATGTTATCTTGAAGCTAGACAAATAATGACTCCAATTTCATGTCCACACTCGAAAACTTGTCAATTAGCTTCAATGATGATATCATTCATAATTTGAATAATGAATTGATATATACTCGAAATCTTTCTTGACCCTCACGATCACTCCTTTTAAAAAGAAAATAAAAATTTAAGGAGTGTGTTCCATTTATTCTAATACTAGTTGTATGTGTGAGGTTAATGACATATTAAGTTACTACTTTGATATTGTCATTTATTTTTATTTGAGAAAAACTATTTATATTATTAAGTATAATACTCTTAGTTTTTCGACACCTCATTAGTATAAAAATAATTATCTTAACCATTTTTATACCACATACGTAAAATACTAAACGTTTAAAACATTTTGTATGTGTGTTAAATCAATGCAAGTTTAATACATTTTCTTTTACTTAAATACTAATGTATTAAAATGACCTTTTATCTTGTTTAGACAACCCATGGTCAAACAAGACAAAATGATGTAATATTTTAAAGATCATGTTACGGATTTTAT
The DNA here is from genome assembly GCA_021014915.2 of Artemisia tridentata subsp. tridentata. NCBI lineage: Eukaryota > Viridiplantae > Streptophyta > Magnoliopsida > Asterales > Asteraceae > Artemisia > Artemisia tridentata. The sequence continues at coordinate 188,803,309 of CP139509.1, read as the reverse complement.
GAAAGTGTTAAGTATTTTGGGGTGATATACTTTTTACACTTAAACCTTTGGAAAAATAATTGTGTAAGACAATATCTTTCGACACACATGATCTACCAACTTAGTTTCTATTCCTAAGAAGGTTACTAAACCATTTTAAGAACTTGCAAAAAATGCAAGAAAAATGGTCTATGCCTATATGCAATGCAAAATCAATTACGCTACTTAGTGCAAGAAGTCTAGCCTAAGTCCTATTGACGCATAAGCCGAAAAGCTAATATTCGACACATAGCAACAAGGCATGAAAGATATTTATGCTTATAAATAAAATTAGCTCAACTAGAGATAACTATAAGCATACAAAAGTATTAACTAATAATACTAAGACACAAAGAAAAGCAAATAGTCATTTAGCATAACACACAAAGATACTTATCATCATTTTATGTATTAAGTATAACAATGTACACTTAGCTTGACTTTATTTGAAAATGAATAATTTTTCACCCCATTCAAAAATTTGATCTAGTTCATCACCTTGAAATCATGAATGCATCAACGTGTGATGTTCATTTTGGGATTTGACAAAAAATTTGTGCAATCGGCATGACCGGAAAAGACTCTCTGTTACGAATTGAAGACATTCGTAAATTTTACTTTACAATCACTTTCAAAAAAATATTTTTAAGTGAAAGTAGACTCAATTACGTTTAAAACGATAGGTGGCACGACTCCTACGAACTTACGGTTGATTTTATACGAATTTTTGAAAATTACCGAATTCTGAAAAACAGACGAAGGTACCGTTAAATTTAGCGGTACCGTACATATTTAATGGAGCCGTCCATTATATTTAACGGTGCCGTACATGTTACTTCAGTTATTGAACAGAACCAACTTTTATCAATTTAAGAAAACCTTCAAGCTAGTATGACAACATATACTTAACAACAAAACTTATAAGTATTAAGCAACTAAATACTTATCATATTTTTATCACCTTCATGGGTAATTTGATACATGGATCGTACTCAATTTTGAAAACCATTTGTTTTAAAAATTTGAGCGACGTGGCTCTGGTACCAATTGTGGAAACCGTAGAGGGGGGGGGGGTGAATACGTTTCCATTTAAAAACTTAAAACTTTTGTATCAAACACCCGATCAAGTGTGACATAATATGAAAAGTGTTAACTATGGTCGTTTAACACTTAGAGATGAATGTAGTAAACTACAACACAAGCACAATCAAGCCATGACACATACTTAATCAACATAACATAAGCAACTAGTCACACAAGCATAAACTTCATGCAAATATAAGTATAAAGCGATAAAGAATGAAATGAAAGTAAAGAGATAAGTAAGAAGGCGCAAACCAGACACGGTGATTTATAGTGGTTCGGTCATGAAGCTCCTCTTCGCCCTACTCCACTCCCCGAGTACCCAACTCGAGAGTTACTTCACTAATCAACAAACTCCCTTCAGGCGGAGAAAACCATACACGTCGCTTAACTTGTTTTCCGACACTAAGCTAGATGTCGAGTGCTACTCTTAGCAAGGACCAATCTACCACGATCTACCCGATCTACACCTTACACGTCGCTTATCCTATTTCTGACACTAAGCTAGATGTCGAGTGCTAATCTTAGCTAGCACCAATCTACCACGATCTACCCGATCTACCCTTGATCCACATGATCAATCACACAAGCCCAATGGCTTCAAGAGATCTTCACTATCTCTTAAGATCACAATGATCTTGACTCACTCTCTCACAAAAGAAAAATAATCTTGATGTATGCAATGATACAGTCAAGAGTGTAACCAATGTTACAAGACCTAACAACTACAACTCTTGTATCTTCTTGGATACCTTGAGTTCTTTTCTTGCAAATGAAGAGGAATGATAACACTTTGTATCTACTTGGATACTTTGTGTTCTTCTTTTGCTAATCAAGAGGGATGACAACACTTTGTATCTACTTGGATACTTTGTGTTCTTCTCTTGCTAATCAAGAGGGATGACAACACTTTGTATCTACTTGGATACGTTGTGTTCTTCTCATGCTAATCAAGAGGAATGAAGAGGATCACTTGAATGGAGGATTGGATCACTCTTAAACAAACTAAGACTCTCCAAATGATCAAAGAAAGTCATTTAAGTGAGGAGGGATTAGACCAGAGAAAAAGGACTGGAAAAATCAAGTTGGAAGTGTGAAATGGTCCACTATTTATAGGCAAAGAAAAATCTAGCCGTTACGTACGGACGGCTCCATTAATTGTGCCACGGCTCCGTTAAATTTAACGGAACCGTGGAGCCGTTGGTGTCGAAAACGCTCCAGACGCTCCAAATTTTGTCTTTTAGTGGTGAAGGTTTATTTGGGGAAGTTTGGAGCTGTTTGGGGGGGAAAAATAGCTGTTACTAATTCAAAATAATTTGAAATGATTTTCCCAAATAAAACATTTCTTTCTAATTCAAAAATAATTTGTAAAATGTATTTTTGAAAAATGTTTTGTCACATTTATAAAAATGTGAAGTTTAGAAAAATATAATCCTTTGATCATTTGTCAAGTAGTAGATTTGTTTGTCCATACCTTGAGTGATTTACGTCGGGATGGAAATCTACGACTTTGTTGAAGCATACTTGAGACGTCGAGAGGTGTTGATGAAGTATGCATTGATGATTTGTGTTTACAAGTAACTTGCACATTTTACGTTATGTATTACAAGTTACATGTTTTTCATTATTAAAACCGAAGAAATCGTTTAGTTTAAATATCGTAATATTTGCACTAACAGTCTTGCTTGATATTAACCAATAGGCATCACCCGACACCAGAAACAAAACGTTAGACATCTAAGCATCCATGCAGACATGCCTACCCGACTATTTCATCCTCTTAATGCTTTCAATTCAAACGAATTTTCTTTAAAATACAATTATACATCCACCTTGTAAGAAGATATTTTCTATTCTGAGGAATGGATCCTTTATGGTCAGCCTTTAATAAAACCATCGTACGGTATAAACATCAATTTTTACTAAATGGTACTATTCACATCATACCGAAAAACCGTCTATAAAACTTTGGGGTCGCATTTGAACACACTTCAACCTTTTATAACCACTGAAACTATTCAAACTCAAAAATTCATTTATTCAAAGAAAGATTTCATTTATTCAAACTTGTGGGTTCATTTATTCAAATTGTAAAAATTCGTTTATCCAAATGTGTAAATTCATTTATTCGGTGAAGGATCCCGAGCAAAACTCTCCATATCAAGTCAAGTTTTGAAAATCAACCCCACACTACGACACTTCATACATTTAGGACCTTGTGACTGACAAACAATAGCATGGAAACTTTGGACGAAGGAAATCTAGGGAAAACTATTAAACAGTAAGAACAAGACACGAGGAAATCAAAACTGTCACCATAACTTTATCCCTCCGATAATGCCCTTTTCAACGAACTTATCATCGTAGGATTAGTCGCGAGACACTTGGTACAAATTTCAAATACTCCTAATGAAGGATAGACGATACACCTCAAACTTCTGACAATTCCTTTAAGATATTTTCTTTCCAATCAGATATACACATGTTCTACCATCTTCAGACCAATGGACCATTAAGAAAGCTATCCAAGCTCTATAGGGCGTGCTTAGCGCTACATAATCAACTTTGAAATGTTTGGAGTAATCTTTTGACATTGACAGATCTCACCTTCGACAATAGCCATCACCCGAATACAAAGACTGCACTCTTTAAGGCACCCTATGGTCGAAGTACCAATTACCTATTGACAGGCTGACATCGGAAAGTCCAATTCACTGGTCTAGAACTCAATTGTGAAACAACAAAGGAAATTATACAAGTCAAGAATCAGTTTCAAGCGACAAGAGAACGATAGGAAAGTTAGATTGGTGCATGACGCAAATCACTGGGATTAGGTAATCCCTAGGCAACAAACCATTAGGATTCGAGTTGGAGAACGGGCTATGTTGAAAGCCTTGCCTTGGAAAGGCATGACAAAATTTTGGAAACACAGGAAATGGAGACCTAGGTATATTGGACCATTTAAGATTCTATCTAGAATCGGCTGACTGGCATACAGACTTGAGTTTCCTTCAGAGCTAAGCAAAGTACATAACTCATTTCACATTTCAAACCTCAAAGAAGTGCCTTCCAAAGGAATCACTCGTAACAAATTTCATTTCATCCCATTAAAAGAATTCCTATCGTGAAAGTTTGCTGGGATTCTCGAAGAGAACCCGAGTTTACTTGGGAGCGGGAAGACCAGATGCGACTCACATACCAACATCTTTTCACCAAATCCACTCCAGAGAACAACATTAACTAAATTCAGGGACTGAATTCCTTTTAGGGTGGAAGACTGTGACAAATCGTAATTTCAGGTCATTTTCCAAACCTCAACAATTTACTATTTACCAATCACTATTCATGGTTATCATTCATCATTAAGTAAACTAGGTTTATAGGTATTCAAATGCGCGTAACCAGTATGGTTTAGCTGCGTATTCATGCATCATCAGTAAGAACACTTCATATAGACTAGAGTAGTCTACACATCATCAGTAACATCACCATCAATTTAAATATCATCCTTGTGGCATTTATTCGTACAAGCTATGCATAAATAGTAACCGGTTTCGCGATCATTTGCATTTTTAACTATTCATGAGCCGTGCTTAGAATTTCTATCTGTTTTCATAGTGGTTTAATATTCCATTATAATCTCCCATTATTCAAAAAATTTCTATAATTCCCATTCTCTGTTTCATTTCATGATTTCGTCAAATTTTGGTAACAACTCGCGTTTAACGTACAATTAATTCAACCGACACTAGACTATGTTCAGTCTACACTTTTTATACAATTTTGGTTCCTTACAATTCTATTTTAAAAGTCACTGTTCACTTTTTCCATTTTTACGTAAACCTTGCACCTTTGACATTTTACACGTTCTAAACCTTCGTTTTTAGGTTTCAATTATATTTATACCCTCCGATGAACTCACCACTCATCTAAAATAATAAACTAGGTCATGATAACAAGTTGTTATATTTTTAGAAGTTTTATATTTTTACGTTACCCGGTATTGCATTATGTGTCTCAAAAACCCTACGTTTGAGTACCGGGAGCAACCTACACTACACAATACACTCTATAACCTAACTACTAATAAAAATCTGCATCTACCCACTTACCCCTTGTTTTGTGCCGCCCCATGTATACAACTTACAAAAACACTTGTCCAAAGTGAAGGACATGTGTTGAGATATCTCTTCTTTAGCACTAATACCCTCAAGACCTCATCTACCCTCTCATTTCTCATGCAATAGCTCCAATTTTCTGCTCATATTCTCCTTAAGGTCGTGGGTTCTCAAGCTAAAAACACCAAACATTTGTGCTAAATCTATTGAAGAACTAGTGTAAGATAAAGATCCATTGGTGCTAGTTTGTTCTTGGTTTTCTTGATTTTCTTGTTCATCACAATTTGTAAGGAACCAACCCTCATTATTTTCGTTCATTTCACTTCTGATATTCATGTCATATTATGTGATTTATATGCTACATAGGTTGTTTATGCTTGATTATACTTGGTACACACTTTAAAACTACAAGAAAACCCTAAAAGGACTTAACTTGCAAAATAGTATTCTGATCAAGGGTAAAAACGGAATTAACTGTGCTGATCAATAGACTTTGGGCCTAAGGGAAAATATGTGGTTGTAGATCTATGTTTTGTGGTCATTTCCCCGGGTGGTGATCCCCGTGACGATACCCGATGATTAAGTTATGATTTTTGTGGCAAAAACAGTCAGATCTGATTAACTGTTCCCATTTAGGGCATAACTCAAGTTTTATAGCATAACTTTTTAAATAGCAAATATGTGGCCTGATCTAGAGAAATAGGGCTATCATCTCCAACTGATTTCACCTTCATAGGGTTTATAGATTTCAAGATATAGCCTTTTTGGCAAGACCTAAAACTCAGTCAGCATAACCTTTGGGACTGACTTGTAAACAAAAATTATAAAAAGTAGTTATACTTGGATATTTTTGAGTAAAATTATTTTTACAGTAAAGTAGGGACATAGAGGAAGCTAGGGATATAAAGAACATAATTTTTAGACTTACGGTTTGGGAGATACGAATTTTTGAATGTGACTAAGTGTATACAATTTCCATCAGATTTGATACTAAATGATGCAAAAGGTTTATAACTTGTATATTTGGACCTTGAACTTTTATTTTGAACCACCAATATATTTTGGACCCTTAGACATAAATTGAACCTTTTGACTAAAGATTTAACCGTTGGACTTATTTTTGACCCTTATGACTCATTTTGGACTTAAAGTCAAAACATGGTTTAAAACTTGAAATTAAGTAATATGTATATTTCATATTTGTAATCATTTTAAAGGGCAAATTCAACATTGAAAGTTATTTAAACATTATGTATCAAGCATAATTGTGGTTACAACTTACATGGCATATTGAGAGATATGTATCATTATTTTTAGAAGCTAAGGCGCACGTATATATTTATATAGGTTGTTTGTAGAATTCTCGCGGTTGTTTCTTCATTATCTCACTTGATTGTGCACTTTGATTTCGGTGAGTTTTCATAGCCCCGACTTTTACATTGTTTATACATAATTTGTAAATTCTCGGGGGAGAATACATTGCACCATTTTTACATACGGACCAAAGTATCAAAATTCAGTTACATTGCTTAAGTTACATCATTGCCTGATTAAAGTCCCCTATTTGAATCATGAACCGTTAATTGTGAGCAAGCGAGAGTGAGTGAATAGATCTATTGAGGGTGACTCCTCCGTCCGGGTTGGTCGCACCAACTTGTCAAACGGACGCATTTCATTTTAATCATATTAGAGTGTTTGGCAAACACTCAGATGGGGCATTTCATTTCAGTCTAGCTTCTGGGTCATGTGCTTAAGAGCTAATGTATTATTTTTATGTGGCATTGTTTTGTCATACACCTTATGCTTGTGGTTTCCGTACAAACATTTCATTTACATAAACCTATGAACTCACTAACATTATTGTTGACCATTTTTAGCAATGTATTTTCAGGTAATTAAGGCATGAGCATCATGGTCTGCTTTTGGACATTTCATAGAGTCGCGATGACGACGCGTCTCACTTGGATTTATATGCACTTTAAACTATCGTTTGATTGTAACCAACATATTTCCGCAAACATGAACCATCTTTTGGGACCTAGCTTTTGTAAACTCTGAATGTTTTATGAAATCAAACGATGTATTTTAAAACGACACTTTAGGTCGTTCAATATAACTGCAACTGTGAAGCTACGGCAGTCACGCCCCTGGTATTCCATTTCGCTGCAAATCAGGTATTTGGGGGTGTGACAATATCCCCACAGGGACCAATTATGTAATTTACCTATCCCTAAGGCGCGGCCAAATATAAACTCCAGGGACTATTTATGTAATTTTGCCAATCTTTTGATAAAAACGCTCTCGGGCTCGTTTTGCATACCAAAAATGCTTGTATGACTTTCTAAATTGCGCCAATATTTTTAAAATTGTTTTTCTGATAAAAATGACTATAAATACGTCCATGTTCGTGTTATCTCGTTAAAATCAATATTTTACGTGTTATTAGGTTTATTTGTGCTGACTCACGTTGTGTTGTCTAGCTCACAAACACACATAAAAGTGAACATATAAACTAAATAAACAAATCATATCCAGCTTAAGGTTGAGTAAGGACCTGGAAAATTCGCGGTTGTTATATTAATGTAGCCCATGCTCGGTCTGGTGCCGGTAAGCGTTAAAAGTCGTTTTTCACGTTACGCGGGTTCATCTCTCGGTTTTTTTTGGGTAAAAGGCCCTTCACCCGGTAAAATATATTACTCCAAAAAAATGTTTAAGTACAATGGAATGTGGCTGAAATACCACATTAACCTCAAGCAACCGCTTGAACAACCACTAAATCATTCATGACATACCATAAATGATCCAACTCGCTACACACAACTAGAAAACCAAAACAAAACAAGCATAAACTAAGTCATAACAACCTTTATGCTAAACAAAGGAAAAGCAACCTATCCAAGTCTAATCTCATGGATGGCAGCAGCCTTTAATTGGGCCGCAGATAGACCACAATCATCAAAGTAATCATCATCATAATCATTGTAGTTACATGTACCATCTTTCGATTGCTTCAAAAGACTCCTCTTGTTCCCTCCACTACCGAAATAGTTAGTCTCGCTAGGATATTCAAGAACTTTATCATCGTCGCTATCAGAAACAACCATGTAGAAAACTAGAAGGGGGGGTTGAATAGTTTTACCGATTAAAACTTCTTTTTAAAACTTATAGATCGACTTATGTCAATCAAGTTTTGCCGTGTTGGATATTGATAGTAGTAAAGCATATAAAAATAAACTACGAGAGAGAGATAGAGAGACACAACCATAACACAAGTATTTATAGAGGTTCGGCTACAAGGTCACCTTCCTTGCCCTACTCCACTCCCCGAGTCACCTGTTACATCCCGTGCCCACCTTGACCAAAATTAAAAACTTTTATGCGCAAAAAGCGTGAACCAAAACTGACCTTCTGTCACTCTTTTGACCATTGGAAAAAATCTATAAACTTTCAGATCTTGAGACTATTTTAAAATGAACCTAAACTCAATTACCTTCAAAACGCTAGGTGGCACGACCCGTGACGACTTACGGTTTAAAAGTTAAGATTTTTCGAAGATAGCCAAAATCCGATACAGGAATAGTTACGCCGTAACTTTGACACAGGCTACCTGAAGCCAAAATCTACACATTTTGACACCAATACACTCAAACCAATTGACACCATGTCAACACTATTACCATTAGCAACATCGTTCACTTTACATACACACTATAACTAACATACTAACACGCATTCCATAACAATTTGACCCGTTACAATCCAAAATGGGTATAAACACACTATGCCAAACACCCCTTTAACTTTTACCATAAACACTTACAACGCACTTTAGCGTAACAAGTGACCACCAATTCATTATACAAAACTTGACACACGTTTTGACACTTGTTTACTCATTACAAAACATTAATTGACTCACAGGGGTACAAAATCAACATAGAGCTCGGTATTCTACCTAAGTTCCTAAACGCATACTACCTTTATACTTGCATATCCAAATCCTTAATCCACATCTAAGCCATAGCTTATCTCATGAACAACCTACAAAACATTGTCAACTAAACCATAAGCTTTCACTTAGTAAGTAACTAGATTAACACATGATTAACACGTTAATCAACATCTATGCAACACGAATACTTCAACCATTAAACACATATGGTCATAATCACATTAAGCACATAAACATCACAACATACCTTAGCCATTCCATACTCATAATCTATCACTTGAGTTGTCTAACTAGGCAAATCACCTATCAAGGCCACACTCACTAATTAAAAGCTATCAACTATAACATGCATACTCATAATCACATAATATGCAAACAATCATATTAAACACATATCAATCAAGTTTCTTACCTTAGCTTCCAAAGCTAAGCTACCATCCTAATACCACCATCATCATCATCATCCTTTATCATCATCATCATCATCCTTCACCATCATCACCCTTCTTAATCATTACCAAGACCTAATAATACATATAACTCAACACCATCAACAAGGGTTTATATAACCCATCATAACTTACCCAATCATCCTTTCCATATCATCATATGATCATACTTTGATCATATGATGATTTCCCACTTAACCCATAAACCTTAACCTTATAATCATTATAAAGGATTACTTACTTGTAGTGATCTTTGCTAGGAAGAACTCTAAGGATAATATCTCCATCATCTTCTTCCTTAATCATCAAGACTAACTCTTTCCCTCCTTTCTTTCTCTCTAAAAACCGGACATCCCAACACCCTTGAACAATGTGGAAAAGTCTAGACATTCCTAGATATAACTAGTTAGTTTACATCTTTGGACAAAAGGCATAACTAGTCCCTCAAGTCCCTTTCATTCTATTTTGGCCACACTTAACCTTATAACACATTCAACACTTTACAACATTAGCCCCTTAAGTCTCTTTCTTTCTACTTTGGCCACATATAAACTTATGACACATTTATCACATTACAATTTTAGTCCTTTAAGTCCCTCATCATTACATTATGACCCAACATATCTTATATGTCTATGTTATACGTTCTTTGGCCATTACTTTGACCCCCGGGTTTGACTAGCCAATCACGTTAAACCTTAGTCAATTTCATCTAGGGTGGGGCCTATTTGTATCCGGGAAACGGGTGTTACAATACCATCCCCATTATTTAAATTTCGTCCCCGAAATCTCTCGTCTATTTCTAACTAAAATTTAGTCTCATCTCACTGCGACTCATCTTAGCACTTTCAATTCTTGTTCCATTAGTTGCAACGATCTAAGTGATCTTGCAACTCTATATTTCCTAATACCCACTTTACACCCTTCACTCATTCTATTCCTTAATTTACTTCACTAGCCATCCATTTCCACTTAATCATTATGTCATCCGAGACATAATCTTACCGCAAATTTATACCATTTAACCAATTTAATTACTTTTACGTGACTTACCAACTCGTTCCATTCCAAATTTCCCGTCAAGGACTATGTGTCGCTTGAACATTACACACCATCTTTACCATTATTACCACATTTACCCTAATCATTATACTATCCCATTGACTGTTTTTCTAATACACTTCTTTTGTCATTACTTCCTTACGTTAATTTCCATTCACGTTATGACCACCACGATCAATTTTCCACATTACTTTCATGACCCTAAGCCATTATAACATCTTTTATATTTCCTCATTCATTTCAACTCACACCTTAGACACCTAAGTCGTAGGTTTCACATGACATCTCTCACCTAAAGTCAATATCTAATTCTTTCTCTATCCACGTATCTTAGTTCCTTACGACTTCTAACCATTCCTAGACTTCCGTTTCTACCCCTTCACCCTACTCATGCCATGTCGGGAACACATAAGCCCACTCATTCATACTTCCTCATTTACATGGAGAGGCTTCCCAAATGATGTACATCACGAAATACAAACTCATGGTTTGGCGATTCATAACTTCTTTATTCAAATGAAAAGGCATCCCTATCCATTTAAATAAAAAAAACCATAAACTATCCTACTTATACACTTCTGACATAACACTCGTACCTATTCGTTACACATTTAGCTTTTAAATCTTTTCATTCTTTTTATTCCTTACATTACCTTTTAACTTTTTAGACTTGGATCCGTACCTTTATAACATTCCCTTGAAGGGACCTTAACCGTACCCTTGCGGTACCATTAACACATGTCATTTAACAAACTCGGCCATCCCGGAGGATACTGTGAAAACGTAGTGTGGAGGGGGGGGGGGAGGGTGAATACGCTGCCGTTTTAAATTCTTAAAACTTGTTGTATCTAATATCTGATTAAGCTTGTTGTAATATGAAAGATGCCAATTAAAGTTTATGACAGCATATACTAAAATAAGTTGTCACACAAGTATAACCATCAAGTCACAACACAAGCATAATATAAGCAAGTAAAAAAGTAAAGAAGTAGAGTAAAAGAAAGTGCAAACCGAACACGATGATTTATAGTGGTTCGGTCACGGAGCTCCTCTCCGCCCTACTCCACTCCCCGAGTACCCAACTCGAGAGTTACTTCACTAGATCAACAAGCTCCCTTCTCGGCGGAGAAAACCTTACAAACGTCGCTTACACTTTTTCCGGTACAAAGCTATATACCGGGTTCTAGTTCGAGGTAGAACCAACCTAACGTCGCTTATACAATATTTCCGACACTAAGCTAGATGTCGAGTTCTTTTAGATGGGTACAACCACTCCCGTTATGTTTTATGGCCCAACATAAAAACCTTGTGTTTTATGGCACAAAAACATAAACCATCTAATCTAGTTTGGTGAATAGATTGTGATGATGCAATGATGTTTACAATGATGATCCATGACACAAATGTCTATTGGATATGAATAACTAATCTAAATGAACTTCCATTTTATAGGAATCCTTCAATGGATGAAGATCACAAGTTCCCTAAGCTTGTTGTGATAGATCTTCATATATGCACGCATGTGGAATCTAAATGAACTTCTTGAATAAGAAGTCTTCAAACAATGAGGATGACAAGTGCCCTTGAATCTTCATATGTTGATATGCTTTGGTGGATGATGATGGCAATATCTCCAAGCCTTTTTGGTGGATTAGGAGGTATGATATGCTTGTGGTGGATGATGACTCAAGATCTCTGAGCTTGCTTCACAGGATCATTTCGGGAGTATTCTTACAACATAATAAAAGTTAGTAACATTATGATCATGATGATAAGGGTGATTAATGTATGTTACTACATGGTTATCTACTGATCTAAATGTATGCAAAAGGATAGAGAGAATGTATGTTCAAGTGATGATTCAATGAGTAAACAATGGGCTGCTATTTATAGCCAACAGACTCAGCAGCTCACGGATCACACGGAACCAAAAAAAGGGTTCCGCCCTTTATAACTTTTGGTTCCGTGTTCTCCTGACACAAAATCTAAAAATCTTTCCCAAATCTTTCCAAAATCAAATCTAAATATTTTCAAGATCTTTCCATAATCTAACATGAAATCTAACCAATATCTTTCCAAGATCTTTTCATAATCTTACATGAAATCTAACCAAGATATATTCTTATATTTTGCTAGACTAGGATGATCCAAGGCATGATGTAATAAACGATTTTCTTTTTGACTTAAGTATATAGGAAAGTTAACTTGTAAAATGAATTGTAACTAGTTTAGACAAATGTCTAAATGTAACTAGTTTTGGAAAATAATCTATTTTAAGTGCTTGTCAAAATAAAATATATTTTGTCAAGTGTAAGTAAACTTTAGTACTTAATGCAAAATGTAAAATGGGGTTCGAAATAGAATGGTTAATCTATTAAAATACTTAATGACTCTAAACGTATTTTAAACATTCTAAATGATTTGTTAAGGGGTTTGATCATAATGCCACATAACAAACATGTACGAACCTGTGTTATAGTATACGAGGACTTGAGGTGTTGAATGTATGTTGTGACAAAATATGATTACGAGTAACTTGTACATTTTACGTTATGTATCAAGTTACATGTTTATCATCAATTAAAACAAACAAGACTGTATAAATTAAATATCGTAATATTTGCACTAACAATCCCCCCCCCCCTTTTTTATGATGACAAAATATGTAAACGTGATATATAGTAAAATGTAAAAAGTTACTTGTGTCCGTTCTACCTTTGACATTACCTTCTCCGTTTACACTATTCTCCCCCTTTTATCGAAACAGAAAGGGTGTGTCCTTGGAGTTAACTTCATTTCTCCCCGAAAAGGCGAGCTTTCATCATCCCTAGTGAAGTTAAATTGTCTACTCCAATCCCCTATAGTTGTTATTGCCCTTATTTGGTAGCGGATCCATGGATCAAATTTAGACTCTTAACCTACATCAAGGTTAGTCTTGTGCAAAATAAAAAAAAATAAATAATATATATGAGAAATGCATGATGAAGAAAATGCACATAGCAAACGATACACGTGGGTAAGCTATGTTAGACTATCTTCTCCTTCTTTATGTAGAAACACAAAGGTGTGTCAAAGAATGAGAATGATTATGAATGCGTGCATGCTCCCCCTTGACGGTTGCTCCCCCTTGATCGAGGCGTCAAGGTATGATTAAAAAGCTATAAAACAAATATTAGTGCAAAACTATATTCATCCTTGGACGAGTATGTGATATACAACAAAGTGTGTATAAGATGCATTCTATAAATGCTTGACGGACGCTCCCCCTTAATCTAGGGCGTCAAGATGAACCTACAAAACAAAAATTAGTACAATAGAAGCTATGTCTTTAGACAGATACGTCATATACAACCAAGTGTATAAACGATGCAGTATGAGTGCTTGATAAATATTCCTCGTGGTTCGAGGACGTCAAGAAGCACCTACAATAAAAGAAGGAAAATGATCGATGCAAACTTTATCCTTAGATGAGTATGCTATATACGATCGAGCGTATATGATGATGAACCTACAATGAAAGGATTAGTGCAATATATTTCATCTCAAAGAAAAATAAGATGTATATATATGATGCAATATATCAATGATATAATCACAAGCAACTCAAGACAGAGAACTATGATTATTTAGTAAAACATGTTATAAGGTGTAATCTTCTAATAAGAATTACAGTCACAAGAATATAATATGATAAAATCCTACAAAATAATGCCTAGAAGGAAAATATTAAGAGTGAGTGGTGCTAGTGTTGGTTTACTAGTAGGATTTTCGCTAATCCATGGTGGTGATGATTAGTGAAAGAGGTGATGGAAGGTGGTGGTTATAATGCATGCAATTATTAATGAATTTGGAAACTCGTATGTATAGCAAATGCTATAAGAGTATTGAAGACGGTTAAGGTTATGATTTGACCGACATGATCTTTTATGACATTATCATCTACCAGAGATGATGTCTCATGTCATGATATATGCTTGAATGGAATTAAAAGGAAGTGAAGACAATGATCACTTAGGAATAGAAATTCCATATGCAAAAATTAAAAATACCTATATGAGGATGAGAATGACATCATATGATGAGAGACAGTTGGATAGACCAACGTGTTGAGAAAGTGTTAGGAATGACGGTTTTGATTAATATATCATTTGCACTGACAATGACATGCCTGATATGTATCAAGGAAGAAAAGGATGAGATCCTATGATGGTGTTCTAGACAATGAAGTTGTGAGATTCATGTTAAAAATAAAATCCTGGACTCGTTGGTTGTGAGAGGGTTGTTTGTTTTAAGTAGTTTAAGGATAGACTCAGGTACCCACGGATTGGGCGGAACCAAATTTTTGGTTACGTCCGTCTTATCAAAGGGTACCTTGGGACCAGAATTTGATTTGGTCATGTTTTGTCATTTTTTATCAAACGGAGGTTCGAGCTAGGATTTATTTACTTATAACTACGGATTTGGTTCCATTAGTCTAAGTCTAAGGAGATTCAATGGTTCTTGTTTAAGAAGTTTGTTAAACACATGATGTGTTTCTCACTTGACGAGGTATTGGTGCAAACATGTGATGTTAGGTTAAGAGGGTTTGAAACACTTGTGATTTTGTTAACTGAATAGTGTGAGCCTATGTGTTGGTTTTTGAGGCTGTAAGAAATATGAGTAAGTGTTCTTTAATGCAAATTGACAAAAGACAATTATGTGAATGAATTTCTTTCTGCCTTAATCGGTGGACATCCAACATAATGTGTAATGCATCGAATGGAGAATGACGATAAAGTATTTTAGGAGGTTGCAGGTTAATGAAAGCGACGAGCTTAGTAATGTTGTTGGTTAGCATACAAAGAATTTCATCCTTGAAGTCACGTAGCTCTTCTCTATCAATGCGAGATGATCGCATGACGAGGCATGTGGTTTCCTCATGGGAGGTGTATTGTTATAACTAAAAGCTGATGGAGATGTTTTTAGGAAAGCGGAAGCAATAATGAGAATTGGAAAGAGGTCGATTGAAAGATACACAAACACAAATTCCAAGCCTCTAAAACTTAATTCTATTTGCTTTAAAAACTATATGCAAGTGAATGGGTCCCATAAACATATTACTAATCTACGTAGCAATAAAGGGATTACAATTATGCAAAATAGGCATATAAAAGTTGGAACGAAGTGAGATAACAAATAATTTGATATCAACTTATAAGACAAAAGTGTTAATGACAAACGATGAGAATATGATAGAAATCAACTAAACACCATATTAGACTACTATACAAAAAGTTACCACATAGCATCAAGACAAATAATCATATTATGCAAGAACATGATATTATATGAAATACTTCATTGTGAAATTGTTATGTTGTTAGGTTTAGACACTGAAACATACTAACCATTAATTTACACAATGATCTATGTGATTAATTTGTAGAATAAAAAGACTTCTAAATGTTTATCATACCAAAAGCACTTTGACAAATTATAAGTGCACTCATGTCAAACAAATAGTGTGACAAAGTCACAAAAGAAACAAGACGTAAGTTTCATGCAAACCATTATAACATTTTGGATCATGTATCATTTAGGCTATCCTACGAAGAGACTCAATGAATGTCAACAAAAGACAATAGCTTAGAAACATCATATATCAAAATGACATATCATGAGTTAACAAATAGCACGTTAATCTTGCGAAATATCATATAACAAAAGGATGAAAATATCAAACAAATCAAGTTAACATTTAGTAGCACGAAACATATAAGCATGCAGACAAAACCTTTCCAAGGTTTACACATTTGACTATTAATCAAATAGTTATTATGATAACGTCAAGATACTTAATCATATCAAACAAATAACATGTAATCAACACATGTATGTGTAATGCAAGTGATTTTAATAAACTAAAGAAAGTAAAGTCATATCTACTACTTGTTTGATTTATATTCCTAAGACAAGACAAAATATCTTATTTTAATACTTAGTTTAGGCAATTATAGGAATAAAGATTTTTCAAGTTGAAGAATGAATATGAGACTATTACTAGCGGTGCTCAATTAAAGCTAAACACGACCATTTTTATGGGTGATTCCACATACCCAACTTCTCTCCTGGAAGCAATTTAACTATTAGGTTAGATTGAGTTTCTAGTGCAATAGGTTCTCCAGTAGTGATTCTCATGTTAGAAAAATTTGTATTCCTACAATGGCCTATCGAAGAGTAACAATGATGATACTTGGCTTCGTTTTATCAACTTTATGTATAATGACTAAGGTGATGAAGATGTTACAAAAATTTAAAGGAGTCCATATGGAGAACAATATAGAGAACAAATATGGAGAACAAATATGGAGAAAAAGTATGGAGAACAAATATGGAGAACAAAAATGAAGAACAAGTATGGAGAACAAATATGGAGAACAAGTATGGAGAATAAGTTTGGAGAACAAATATGGAGAATAAATATGGAGAAAAATATGAAGGACAAATATGGAGTACAAATATGGTGAACAAGTATGGAGAACAAGTTTGGAGATACGTTAGTTCATAGAACTTGTAGATGATTGTTCAAGATCATTTAGCCAATAAGGTGTAATGAAATCTCTTGTAACACAACCGTTCATGTTGCAAGGAGAGAATGATGCATAGGATATACATTATCCTTTTAACAAGATGAAAACTAAACGCATGATTTCTAAGGCATAATTTTTTTCGAAACATCATGTTTTCCTAAATGAAGATATGAACCCAAAGTGTTTGAATCGGATAGTCCTATCCTAAATATACTTGGTCTCAAGATTATATTCACTAGATGATGACAAGAGGAATTCACTCGAGTTTCTTATGTATACTCCTCAAGAGTCATTGTCGCTCGAGGTGCATGAGATTGGCTTTGAGATTGCATTTTAACATATGTTGTTAAAATGTTGATTTAATTTTTAATGAAACTTATGCAGAGGTTTGATGACAAATAATTACTAATACTTTGATAACTTGTGAAAGTAGTGCTACTTATACCCAGTGGAAATTGATAAAAATGAACGCGAGCTTCATGCTCATTTGATGGTGGAGGTTCTAGTCGTAATGAATCATCTAAGTCCCTATAGATGGTAAAGTATGGTTGAGTTTGTTCAACGTGCATGTGATTCGGTACGAGTGTTGGACAAAGGGATTTTTGAGCAATGCACTCAACGGATTCAAATGAAGATAAGGATTGTGGATTGGTTGATTTAGATGGTAGGTCTTCTAGTGTGTCTAAAAAGGGATGTGGTGATGTAGAGGTTTGTTGTACTATAGGAGTACTTAGGTTTCATGGATGTTGAAGACAACAAGGATGGATACTAATTCTTGTGGTCCACGGATTGCAAGGAACCAATTTTAGGGATCCTTGCTTTATGGAGAAAGGTAACTTGGAGCATTTTCATGAAATTTGAAAGTATGATTAGAGATGGCTATCCTATTGGTGCAAGTGAGATTAAATGATCCTAATATGAGTGAATATCAGTGAAAAGTATCCTAGTAACAAAAGTGAGTGATCTAGAGTGCGAGATTAAACAAAAATTAAAAAATCTAGCTGTATGGCTAGCGGAACCAAATAACAACACAGGCGGAACCATGAATTTGGTTCCGCCTAATCCGTCAGGCTAATTTTGGCGGAACCAAAATTTTGGACAGACGGAACCCTACTTTTGGTTCCGTCTGATCCGCCATGCAAAAATCCTTAACAGAGGGCATTTTTCATTCCCTGAAACCCTTTCAAATCCCGTAGTTTCTCCTACAACATGTGTAATTAATTCAATGTGATTAGAAAATAACAATAAACAGGTATAAACCCATGGATGGGTATAGATCATGCAAGGGCTAAAAATTTCACTAAAACGTGCAAAATGAAGATTGATAACATAACTATGTTATCATCCTGCAAGATAAACAGTTAGTTAACATGATAGATTAGTAGCAAACTTATCATCCCATAAAGCACATAATAGTTCATAAATCATTGTTAGTTATTGTACCAAACAACTTTTTCAAATATACTATATGTTTAGATAATCCTTGAAGGTAGTGACACATTTTAACATTTGAACTATTAGGTGAGAGTTTGTGCAAAACAACATTTTTCAAGATACTTAACTAGTTTTACTTAGTTCTCATTCCTAAGTAAATTATGCAATATTTTAATATAACATATGCAAATAAAATTATCTAAGTCTATAAGCAATGCAAAAATGATTTTCCAACTTGGTGCACAAAATCTAGCAAATGTCCTATTGTGTATAAACATGAAATTGACAAACAAGCAAATGAATATCATGGCAAGATTGACACTTATGTATCACAAATAAACTAGTGCAATCACAACTTTCAATAAGCAAACAACATGTATGCAAATAACCAAAACAAGTAATCATATACCATAGCATAAAAAAAAGATACTTTTCGTCACTTTGTGTTTAAATATAACGATGTAAACCAAGCTTGATTTGTTTTCTTTATATATATAAATATCACCAAATTCTTTAGTTTTAAAATAAATCATATCAATGTTCAAAGGATACCAACTTACATTGCCCGACTCAAAAGTTTAAGTTACTATGTCAAAATGAAACTTAATATTTTGGACAGGTTGTAGCATTTGATTTTTTTTACTTACTTCAATTTAAATTTAGGCCATGAGATTATTTTTAAATGAAAGTAGACTTAATTCCCTTTAAAATGATAGGTGGCGCGACTCCTACGGACTTACAGTTAATTAGTTATGAATTTTTGAAGTTTGCAAAAACTTTGGACTGTGCAGACCAAGGATCCCTTCTCCAAAGGGCAAGGAACCCTTTAGAGGGATCCGTGGTCCTCTGTGACAAAATGTCACAGAATGTTAAAAACATGTATTTTCGCATAGCGAGAATGTGTAGGACTTACTAGCTTTGGTAGTAAACATATAATACACCTATTTTAACATCATTTCTACTTATGCGACTTATCTAATCATTTACGGAGATGATTTTTCAACTAAATTTATAGTTATCCCAAACGCTCCTTTCAAGACCTTATTTTTAATAAATTTTGCTTTAAGCACATAATTTGATACTTAATTCTTTTGAGAAATCTTTTCTTTTATTTTCCAAGGACATCTTCAAGCTTGTATACAAAGTAATATTTAACAACAAAATTTATAAGTATAATTAGCAAAACATTTTTCATATTATATTCCTCTTCAATGGTAATTTGATACATGGATCGTACTCCATTTTAAAAACCATTTGTTTTGAAAATAAGAGCCACGAATCTCTGATACCAATTGTGAAAACGTAGAGGGGGTGAATACGTTACCGTTTTAAATTCTTAAAACTTGTTGTATCAAATATCCGATTAAGCTTGTTGTAATATGAAAGATACCAATTAAAGTTTATGACTAGCATATACTAAAATAAGTTGTCACACAAGTATAACCATCAAGTCACAACACAAGCAATAATATAATGCAAGTATAAAAGTAAAGCAGTAAGTAAAAGAAAGTGCAAACCGAACACGATGATTTATAGTGGTTCGGTCACGGAGCTCCTCTCCGCCCTACTCCACTCCCCGAGTACCCAACTCGAGAGTTACTTCACTAGATCAACAAGCTCCCTTCTCGGCGGAGAAAACCTTACAAACGTCGCTTACACTTTTTCCGGTACAAAGCTAAATACCGGGTTCTAGTTCGAGGTAGAACCAACCTAACGTCGCTTATACAATATTTCCGACACTAAGCTAGATGTCGAGTTCTTTTACAAGGGTACAACCACTCCAGTTATCTACTGATCTAAATGTATGCAAAAGGGTAGAGAGAATGTATATTCAAGTGATGATATGCTTGTGGTGGATGATGACTCAAGATCTCTGAGCTTGCTTCACAGGATCATTTCGGGAGTATGCTTACAACATAATGAAAGTTAGTAACATTATGATCATGATGATAAGGGTGATTAATGTATGTTACTACATGGTTATCTACTGATCTAAATGTATGCAAAAGGGTAGAGAGAATGTATGTTCAAGTGATGATTCAATGAGTAAACAATGGGCTGCTATTTATAGCCAACAGACTCAGCAGCTCACGGATCACACAGAACCAAAAAAAGGGTTCCGCCCTTTATAACTTTTGGTTCCGTGGTCTCCTGACACAAAATCTAAAAATCTTTCCCAAATCTTTCCAAAATCAAATCTAAATCTTTTCAAGATCTTTCCATAATCTTACATGAAATCTAACCAATATCTTTCCAAGATTTTTCCATAATCTTACATGAAATCTAACCAAGATATATTTTTAGATTTTGCTAGACTAGGATGATCCAAGGCATGATGTAATAAACCATTTTCTTTTTTACTTAAGTATATAGGAAAGTTAACTTGTAAAATGAATTGTAACTAGTTTAGACAAATGTCTAAATGTAACTAGTTCAGGAAAATGTCTATTTTAAGTGTTTGTCAAAATAAAATATATTTTGTCAAGTGTAAGTAAACTTTAGTACTTAATGCAAAATGTAAAATGGGTTTCGAAATAAAATGGTTAATCTATTAAAATACTTAATGACTCTAAACGTATTTTAAACATTCTAAATGATTTGTTAAGGAGTTTGATCATAATGCCATATAACAAGCATGTACGAACCTGTGTTGTAGCAGACGAGGACTTGAGGTGTTGAATGTATGTTGAGACAAAATATGATTACGAGTAACTTGTACATTTTACGTTATGTATCAAGTTACATGTTTGTCATCAATCAAAACAAACAAGACTGTATAGATTAAATATCGTAATATTTGCACTAACAGATACCATTACATGTGCATCATTAACATGGTCATCTCAAAGGATACCATCATTAACATGGTCATCTCGAAAGATGTCATTATTAACATCATTAGATTGGTCATCCCGAAGGATACCACCATTAACATCATTAGCTCGGTCATCCCGAAGGATACCACCATTAACATCATTAGCTTGGCCATCCATAAGGATGCCACCATTTACTATCATTAACTCGTTGGTTATATGATAGCCATCTTTATCCTTTCACATTTTAATATTGGATCCAAGCCATTAATATTTTAACGCACACATTATTCCTTTCATGCTATTTAGCTAAGCAAGCGTCATATGATATATGAAACCTGCTTATCATACTAACACATTTACTATGTGTTTACACTTCTCATTACAACTTACATTCTTAGCATGCATTAATCATTTCACATTCTTACTTTACTCTTTAGTCTACCCGACTTTTTCTACATTTACGCCTTCGTAGATTAATTTACATT
The DNA here is from genome assembly GCA_021014915.2 of Artemisia tridentata subsp. tridentata. NCBI lineage: Eukaryota > Viridiplantae > Streptophyta > Magnoliopsida > Asterales > Asteraceae > Artemisia > Artemisia tridentata. The sequence continues at coordinate 188,781,323 of CP139509.1, read as the reverse complement.
CATTCATTTGCATCATTCATCCTTCTTTTACGTTTTAAGTCATTTACACATTCTCATCATGTTTTAGTTTTCAAAACACATCATAACATTCTTAGACACTTAACTTATCATATTTTCATTCTCCTATCTTAACTCATCTCTTTAATTCTCTATGCATTCAAACAACTATCATTATTTCTCGTCTTTTACATAACATCGTACTTTAATCCCATTTTATAACTTTTATATTATTAGACACTTAGCAATCGATGTGTCAAGTCAACCTTACTTTCATTACCACATACCACAACATCGTTATCCTTTTACACATTTATGTACGTACTTAATCCTCATATACCTTAGCTTACTATTAACCCGTCTCTATACCCCGTCAACATTAATCATTAGCCACTAAATATAGTGAGACCATATGTTAGTCATAATACCTTACGAACCATACTTTATTACATGTTATCATTCCTTATCCTCATTCTTTAACCTTCATGTTAGTAAACACTTAATCATTAGTATGTCAATTTCATTCTATCTTCACACGTTACACCTTAACACACTTACTACATTCCATACTTTAAATGTCAATACATTAAGTTCACTTGATAGCCCATATCTAATGCCACTTATCATTTCTACTCATATTCCTTTAGCGCCACTCTAGCGCACATTCATTTAGTCACAATACAATCACCGGCATCAATCGAGGTGCACGGCTAACTAAATCATTTAAACAATTCAATTCCTCCACGGACTTACATCACATACACATTAACACATAAAACACATCCATCACTTATCATCATTAAGCTCATCTAACATAAAACATAATTCATCCCATACTTTACGATTACTTCCCGCATTACTAACACTTACGTTCAACGCATCTACTACTGGTTTAAGACTAGGAAACCTAAAGTGGAAACCTAATTCACTTTAACCGAAGCTCTGATACCAATTTGTTATGCCCCGTGCACGCTTTGACCAAAATTTAAAACTTTTATGCGCAAAAAGCGTGAACCAAAACTGACCTTCTGTTACTCTTTTGACCATTGGCAAAAATCTATAAACTTTTAGACATTGAGACTATTTTTAAATGAAACTAAACTCAATTACTTTCGAAACGCCGGGTGGCACTACCCGTGATAACTTACGGTTTAAAAGTTATGATTTTTCGAAGATAGCCAAAATCTGATACAGGAATAGTTACGTCGTAACTAATAAATCAGTTACGCCGTAACTTTGACACAGGCTACTTGAAGCCAAAATCTGCACATTTTGACACCGATACACTCAAACCAACTGACACCATTTCAGCACTATAACCATTAGCAACATCATTCACTTTACATATAAACTATAACTAACATACTAACACGCATTCCATAACAATTTGACCCGTTACAATCCAAAATGAGTATAAACACACGTTATGCAACACACCCCTTTAACTTTAACCATAAACACTTATAACGCCCTTTAGCGTACCAAGCGACCACCAATTCATTATACAAAACTTGACACACGTTTTGACACTTGTTTACTCATTACAAAACATTAATTGACTCACGGGGGTAAAAAATCAACATAGAGCTCGGTATTCTACCTAAGCTCCTAAATGTAAACTACCTTTATACTTGCATATCCAAATCCTTAATCCATATCCAAGCCATAGCTTCATCTCATGAACAACCTACAAAACATTGTCAACTAAACCATAAGCTTTCGCTTAGTAAGTAACTAGATTAACACATGATTAACACGTTAATCCACATATATGCAACACGAATACTTCAACCATTAAGCACATATGGTCATAATTACATTAAGCACATAAACATCACAACATACCTTAGCCATTCCATACTCATAATCTATCACTTGAGTTGGCTAACTAGGCAAATCACCTATCAAGGCCACACTCACTAATTAAAAGTTATCAACTATAACATTCATACTCATAATCACATAATATGCAAACAATCATATTAAACAAATATCAATCAAGTTTCTTACCTTAGCTTCCAAAGCTAAGCTACCATCCTAATACCACCATCATCATCATCATCCTTCACCTTCATCACCCTTCTTAATCATTACCAAGACCTAATAATACATATAACTCAACACCATCAACAAGGGTTTATATAACCCATCATAACTTACCCAATCATCCTTTCCATATCATCATATGATCATACTTTGATCATATGATGATTTCCCACTTAACCCATAAACCTTAACCTTATAATCATTATAAAGGATTACTTACTTGTAGTGATATTTGCTAGGAAGAACCCTAAGCATTATATCTCCATCATCTTCTTCTTTAATCATCAAGACTAACTTTTTCCCTCCTTCTTTCTCTCTAAAAACCGGACATCCCAACACCCTTGAACAATGTGAAAAAGTCTAGACATTCCTAGATATAACTAGTTAGTTTACATCTTTGGACAAAAGGCATAACTAGTCCCTCAAGTCCCTTTCATTCTATTTTGGCCACACTTAACCTTATAACACATTCAACACTTTACAACATTATTCCCTTAAGTCTCTTTCTTTCTACTTTGGCCACATATAAACTTATGACACATTTATCACATTTCAACTTTAGTCCTTTAAGTCCCTCATCATTACATTATGACCCAACATATCTTATATGTCTATGTTACACGTTCTTTGACCATTACTTTGATCGCTGGGTTTGACTAGCCAATCAGGTTAAACCTTAGTCAATTTCATCTAGGGTGGGGCCTATTAATATCCGGGAAACGGGTGTTACATCACCTACTCGAGAGTTCGTAAACACTTCACAACACAAACTCCTTTCACTTGGCGGAGAAGCCTTCACAATGTCGCTTACACTTTATCCGGTACAAAGCTACATACTAGGCTTTTCCACGAGGTAAAGCCAAACCTTCGTCACCTACACTTTATCCGGTACAAGGCTAGATACCGGGTCCTTAGCACGGCGGACCAAACCAACACAACTAGCACAACATGACTAAAGGATCCAACGTCCTTTTACAACTAACGACTCAACATATCTACAACACCCTTTTGAGAAGAAGAATGAACAATATGCACTTCTGTGATCTTGGAGGAGAAGAATTCTAGCAACTCATATCATGAGCTTGCAAGTCTTCGAGAGGTCGTGATCTCGCCTTTTAGAAGGAACCTAGAGAATCACAAAGAAAGACTACATAGAAAGATCCTTGGATCTGTGGTTAGAGAGTTGAGAACATAGAGAGAAGGTATGTTTAAAAAGGGTGAGGAGCAAGAGAGAAATGACTCACTATTTATAGGCGAACTGTCCACTGTTCACCCGGATCCGACGGATCTCTTCCCAAATGGATCCGGCCAGTGTAAGCAAAGGGATCCGGCTATCTGGTCTCAACAGTTCGCATTTTGGGTTACATTTCCGGGTTTTGGGTTATGGGTTATGATCCATGGATAGATGATGTCATGCCTGATATCAAAGACATCTTTGGGTCATGGGTCATGGACTTTGGGTTATGGGTTATGGACTTTGGGTCATGGTGTAACACCCCCAAAATCTGGTATAGCGGAAGCATTCGGGTCATAGGGTGCTACTAAATTGATAATCACAACACAAGGTAACAAAGAACGGATTACATACTCCGTTTTAATTTATTAACATCATGAAAATATTGTTTACAACATTGTTTTGAATTCATAAAGTGAAGCCCACAATTTCAGTCATCCCAGACAAAAAAACAAGTCATAATTAAAATCACAGCATTCAAAAAGTAATCTATGACCTTTGCCCTGCCACCGCCTTGTCATAATATTCAGCTCAAACACCTGAGAAAAACATACTTAAAAAGTCAACAAAAAGCTGGTGAGTTCATAGGTTTATCAATAAGCAGTAAATCAGTAGTTGGACCATGAGTTTAGCATATGAACATTAAAACCCATGCAATGGCATATAAAATACAGTCTATTACGCTAGCACTAAGTTCATGCAACCGAAGCTATAACTTGTGTGCATGCTATAGAAGCATGTTAAATATCAGTGGCCCGGCAAGTGTGTATCCCAGACAGTTGTAGTTTCGACATGGTATACGTTCATTTGCCTATCCGGTCAACCCGAATGAGGACGTTACTCCCAATAGATCTATTTATAACACTCGCGCTTCCCATCAGGAATTGACGGTTCATGAGTTGGGCATAAAAGGGACATAATAGGGTTTAGGCTAAACCACGTAATAGCATAGACAATAGTTTGGTCCATAAAATAGTTTTGCATGTTTTTCACCCCGATAGTAAAACAAGTTTAAATAGTGTGGGGCTATAAACTCACCTTGATAAATAGCAGTCAGATCACAAAATAGTTCAGACAGAGTTCAGCACCGACACGCGACCTAGATTAGTAAGGTTTATTTTAGTTCACAGTTCAAATTCAATAATTCCAAATGTTTTAAAGAGTTCATGTTGGTGTTGCTGGTGTGGCAACATTTAAGTTGGAACAATGTTTTTAACATTTGTAGATATTGGCTCATTGGAGTGTACAAGCGTACAAAAGATTAAGAGTGGTGAACCTTCGAATAGACAGAGATCGGAAAGCTACGCAAGAAGGATAATTACTATCGTATGTCAACATGAACGACATATGAGAACGTTGGCGTTAAGTGAGTGTATGTGTGTATATATCCATTCATATATACATATGGCCTTTGTGAAAAATGTTTAAGTTTGAAAATGTTTCATCATCGCATGATGTGTTATAACTTGTGTTTTCAAGAAATCATTGTCTTAAAAAATTTGAAGTTTGTGTCTGAAAAATAATCGTTTCACATTTAATTGACTTATATAAATTTTGACACGACCAATTCGAGTTGTATGCTACGAAAAAGTTTAGTTAGTTTACGTTTCCAACTTTCATATTGGTTTTTGTGTGTGTGTGTATATATATATATATATATATATATATATATATATATATATATATATATATATATATCGTTTATCATAAAAGCTATGTGTTCAAAACCGATGGTACCTCAAATGTTCTTGTTTTAAAAACTCATGTCGGGTCTCAAATTATCCGTACGACATACACATAATATCAAGTCGTTATATGTTTAGAACATGTGGTGAAATAATTTCTCGTTGAGTTATTTTAATATGTAGTTGAATTATATTGTTATGACTATTCGATCGGCAAATATATTGAATTAACAACAAGATTTATGTGTGACGGGGGGGGGGGGGGGGGGGGGGGGGGGGGGGTGCGGCCCACGCCAAATACAAGAACCAGGCTTTATATTTTACACATTACTTGGGCCTTATTACAAAACTAGTGGCCTGTTAAGGGAAACAAAAGCATATGGCTAAGCTATAATAGGTGGGCTTCGGCCCATGTATGAAAGTGGGTAAGCAAAGGGTCCATTACATATTTCCCTTTTTTTTCTTTTCTTTCACTGGAAACCCAAAGTTAGTATACAAAAATGGTTTTTGAACTTGCATTGTGAGGTTTATTCTGCTCATAAACCCGAGCAATTTGGCGAGTGACAACGGTTCGAGAACAAGGACTTCGACCAAGGTTTATGTTACAAGGATTGTATGATTTTTGGTCGCGTTGTGACTAATGAATCAAGCACCCAAGAGAGTGTTGCCAACGACCCATAATGTCGACTCAAAAAAGGGCAAAGTGGGTGTTAACCACATTTTTTAGATGAGTTTGTGACTGTAACACAAGGCCTTCGACCTTGACATAACATTACACGACCTGGTAATCCTTTTTAACACGTGTTTCGAGGTGATTTGAGACCAACGGTTCATGATAACAAAAAGAAGTATAGCCTTTGAATAAATCCCGAATGTTACACGGCTTGACTAGACCTTGAGTACCTAGGTGATTCTTGAGTCGAGTACAACTCGACCCAACACAAGCACAAACCTACTCATGGAAGTCTAGCACAAGTGAACTAAATCGGCAAAGGACTAAGACTTACGAATCCTCATTTACTCGATCACAAATTCATTTTGAAGGTCGATATTTCTTTTTAGACATAACCACAAACACTTTGCGTGCATATTTTTAAGACCACAATTCGGCTAATCTAACTCTTAACCCAAAAACCACCACATTCGAGCACAATAAAATCGTCCCAGTAACACATTTGCAGATAACTCAAACCAACCAAAGTCTAACCTTGACATAGCCTAACTAACGACACAACCTAGAGTTCATGAGCCAACATCAAGTTTCTAAATAATGTTCTTATGATTCTTACTAGTTTCCAAAGTTCTTTTTAAACCACACCAAAATCAACAATGAATCGACATGTTTACTGATAACCAAAAATTCATAAAAATCACAAGAAATACATATCATTCGAGAGCTTCTAAAAGGAAACATAATCACAAGATTGAGTTTTAACCTTACAAGAGATTGATGAAAGATCGATTTTAGGAGTAACCATGGAAAGTCCACTCTATTCCAAGCAAGCCACACCCTTCTTTTTCCCTTTGATTACCTCGACTGAGATTAAGATTGAAGTGAGATTGATGTTTTTGGTGTGACAAGCCCATCCTGGAACCAGTGCTCTTAAGGGATAGCTAAAGGAAATCCCTTGACTCCCTTTTGATCATCAAGAGATGAGGTTTCACTTGTTTTGGCTAATATCTCTGTCTTGGCCTCGATTTCTTGGAGGTTTGGCTACTATGGATCGACTTTTGAATCCGACAAAAGCCTTGGAAGAACTCAAAAGTGCCAAAGTATCACCTATGGATGGTGATAGATGAAGATGTGTAGGTTGTTTTTATATTGATTCCTACATCCGAAAAAGGTCAATGGAAATAGCTCTGTGAATTTGGGTGTGGATCGAAAGAGAAGAAGAAGAAGAGGGGTCAGGAAAAGAGTTTAGACCTCACATGGGTCATGGTTGACTGAAATGAGAGCTTTTATTTATTTGTTTTAAGCTTTGTAATGTATTGTGTGTACCCCGTGTCTCGTTTGGCTGAGGTAAAATTATGGTACCTTGGTTTCACGTGAACGTGAAAAATATAATTCTGGAGTCGTTTTTACAATACTGATATAAAATAAATTTGTTGACTCCTAAAAATGAATTTTAAGGTTCAACCTTTACTAATGTGGTGTCGGTACGCGTGTGGTGTCGGTTTTTCACAAAAACAAGATAACCTCTCGTTTTAGTTACATTAGTGTCTGAAATTGTCAGAAAGTGATAAATTCACTTTTACTGATAATTTAAAATAGTTTTGGTGAGTTATTGTACGCTACTGCGTGCGGGTTTGCTTCCCGTAATAAATATGTAAACACATAATTGTTCAATTTGGCAGTTGTGTAATAATAAATAGACATTTATTATTAAAATATTAGTGTGAAAATTACCATTTGTCACACATGGGTCATGGGTTTTATCCATTTTGGATGTCATGCAATGGGTCATGGGTCAAGCTCCATGGGTTATGGTTTATGGGCTTGGTTTTTGGGTCATGGATAGTCCAAGTCTTTTATAGTTAATTTACAAGTAGCATGTATTTTATAAAATATAAGTAACTAGTTCACTTAAGTGTTTTTATAAAATGGTTTTGGTTTTATGTGAACTTGTTAACTAAATATGTTTAAGGTTTATTTGTTTAATAAAATGAGTTAGTAAGCTTTTGGCTCAAAGCGTTACATATTTTATCTATCTCGTTAAAATGATTTTACGTTTGTTATCGAACAAAACATTAGAAGATCGTAAAATATAAATAAACGCTTTTAAGGTTTATTTGTATTAATCTCCCCCTTTTTGTTGATGACAAAACATAAAATTATTTTAAGTAAAAGAATAAAATTCGTAAGTTTGAATTTAAGCTTTTACACTTTTCTCCCCCTTTTTGTCGAAACAAAAAGAGTGTCGGAAAGAAACTAACCCGAGTGCACGTTTTAATAAAGATGAATATGGAGCAAAGAGGGTAAGAAGTGCTTAGTTGCTCTCCCTTGACGTTTGCTCCCCCTTGATGAGGGCGTCAAGTAATTAGGAAGACTAAGCGTGATCATTGCAAATTATTTGCAATGTTTTTGCTTAGAAGAAAGCTCCCCCTCATTGAGGGCGTCGAGTGCTCCATGGGTACTTTTGAAAGTCTACAAAACAATGGTTAGAAAAAAAAGTATATGTTGTCCCTTTGTCAAAGATTTTGTGCATAAAAAATTTGTTCGTCCTCTGTATGCCCGGATCCCCCGGATCCTTCTCAGAAGGGATCCGCCTAGTATAAAATGAGGGATTCGGCTTACCTGTAACATATTAGCAGCAGTAAAGAGTAGAAAATGGTATGAAAACAAGTAATAATCACACCAATCATGTTCACATAAGCACATAGTCATGAAGATTCGTTTAATAAACATAAGAGAAATGATACAACAATGGTCAAATCTCTAAAAACTAAGAAAATGATCTTAACATGAAAAAGTCCTAGTAACTAAAGTTAGGCCTAAGACTTAAGAATAGGGAGACCACTTGTGCTTGCACTTCAAGGTTTTTCAGGAAGGTTAGGTTTGGTGACGTCTTCAAGACGTTCAAGGAGATGGTAGAACATGAAACGTACTTCATCATGTAGTTCATGAACTAAGGTTTGGATATATTGACAATGATGACCAGTATCATTGTGACTTGGTTGTTGTGATGTTGGTTCTAAGAAAGAAGGTTGTGGAAGTATGTTTCAGGTGAATGGCTCTAGTTCAGGAGGTTGTGGATGTATCACTGATGTTGGTAGAGAAGTATGTGTGGGTGGAAGTGTGTCATTATTTGGTTGAGGTGGTTGAGATGGTTTATATCTTCTCATAACCCAAAATGGGCCATTTGAGGGTGGAGGAGAGGAAGGCAAGTTTGCTAGAGGTGGTGGTATGTTTATGTCAACATCTAGGTGATGGGATGGTGGTTGAGTTGACATTCTCTCAATTGATGAGAATGTGGGTAATGGTGGTGGATTAGAAGGTCTAGGAGGTAAGTCCTCCAATGAGTTAAAGTAAAGGTGAGGTGATGAATGAGGTGTGGTGAAAGAAAGGATTCTAGGTTCAAGAGGTAAAGGTTTTGTCGTTTGAGTGGAGATAGGAGTGTTTGGTAATATAGGTTCAATGGGAGGTGTTGGTTCAAAAGATGGAAGTTTTGGCTTAGTGGAAGCAAATTGTGGTGGAGTTGGTTCATTAGAGAGAGGATTTTGGATGTAGTTTGAGAGAGGTGTTCTACTAGAAGGTGATTTGATTGGTGAGGCTTCGGTTGAGAATATTTCATATACAATTCGTGTGGTTTTTCTTGGTGGACTCCTAGTTGATGATCTTGCACTTGATGCCTTAGTTATGTTTTTAGGTAAGTTTAAAAGGTGAGTTTACAGTAGAAGATGATTTGTTTGGGTGTGGTTTGGAATCACAAACACAAGTGGTTTAAATAGTGAAGGATCAAGTATGGTAATTAAAGCCTAAACCACTAAAATCATTTGAATTGCAATGATATGAATGCACCAAGGTCAACTACAGTGATACAATCTTCTAGGAGATATATTAAAGGAAATGTGGAGAGTTTGAGTGGATAAAGTTGATTTCTTGGAAGGTTTTAGGTGATCAAACCTGTGTCTGTTTGCCCGGATCTAGCGGATCCTTTTCAAAAGGGATCCGGCTTGCTTTAGCTGAGGGATCTGGCTAAAAGATCAGGTGTGAGAGAAAAATAATTATGATTAAGCTATAGCAGCCCTATGTTTCTTGGTGTAATGAGTGTGAGAGGGTGTCTTAATGAGAAAATCTTGAGTGGTTTAAGACTAATGATGAGGGGTTGCCATTAATAGTCTTTAGTGAGAAGAAAGAGATCTAAAGTAGGCCAATAAGTGAATATGAGTTAAGATGATCATACCACTAAGTGTTAATTGTTTGGGGGTTTCAGGGAAAGGTTGTATAAAAAATTTAAAAATTCTTTAAAAATCATAGGAATTAAAAGATTGTTTTTAGAGCATTTTGAGGTAGAGTTAGTTGAAATAAATTTGTTAAAAATTTACTTAAATTGTAGGTAAGTATATAATGATCAGAGGGAGGTGATGCAAAAAGTGGTACTGAGAAAAGGTGGTTATTTTGAAGATGATAAATCATAAATATCTCGGAGGAAACTTAAGTTAATCCTAAGAGATCAAAAGAGCTACTAACCTTAAGATCAGCTCAAATGTGACTAATAGGAGATGGATAACTAGTGTACTAAGGTTAGAATGATTGAGAGTGATAAGAGGTGATATAAAATTTCATCTGTTTTGCCAGATCTGCCAGTTCCCTTTTAAAAGGGATCCGGCCAGTTAAAATGAAAGGATCCGGCTTCTGAGTCTATCTCTTTCACAGTGGACTCGTAGAATTTTGCTCACTTGTAAATAAAAAATCTAATACTTCAGACAATACTTATACATAGATATACATTGGGTATAACAAGTAGGGCACATAAATCAAATAAGGCACAAAACTAATTATATGATAAAAGTGGTATACAAGAGCATAATAGAAACATTCAGAAGAGTAAGTACAATAGTTTAAAGAGATAAATGACTACAATAGTTTTAAAAACATTCAAAAGATGATTAAACCACAACTTTCAATCTATTCAAATTCAAATTTAAAGCTGCCTATATATACAACACCACCGGAGTTGTTTATCACACACACAACTCATACACACAACTCACACACAATTCACACACAGATTCTCAACAATATCTCGCAAAGACTTCTCCTAACAATTCCCAACTCACCGTGACTTCTCCCAACAATTCCCAACTCACTGTGACTTCTCCCAACAATTCCCAAATGAACACGACTTTTCCAGCAATTTCCAAATGAACCGGTGAACACTCCACCGGAAGATATCTTTCCGGTGTTCACACCGGAAATGAACCGGTAAACAATCCACCGGTTGTGGAACACCAACCATATCCACTGGTTGTGGAACAACAACCAAATCCGTTTGGACTCACTGAGGATGAACTCCGACTTCTTGAGCAGGATGAGGAAGTCAGGAGAGAAACAGAACAACGAGAACTACAAAACGAAGTTGCTCGTATGGAGCAGGAAGCCAGGGATGCAGAGCATCTTAGGAAGAACTGGTTTGACATTATAGAAGGAAAGTATTATGATGGCGAGTTTAGGTCCTCTTCGAGTGAGGAGGGTTATGTTTCAGATGATTCATTTTCTTAATTTGTAGTTTTAGTTTCATTACCGTATCGTAGTTTCAATTAATCGTACTATGTATTTCGTGTTTTCACTTTAATGTTTAATGTAATTTGTGTTTTAACTTTAATAATTAATGTAATTCGTGTTTTAAATGTTATGTTAGTTATTAAATGAAGTATTAATTTTAGTTTAGGGGTTGATTTTGAAAATAGTTGAGTTAAAGGTGAGTTAAGGTTAAGTTATGATAAGGGGTGTTTTTTTTTAGTTAAAGGTGAAAAGGTTAAAGCTGATGTGGCGCTGACGTGGCAGTGTGTTAAAGTTTAACACAGGGTTACCATACCCTATGCTCTTAGGGCATCCACAATAGGTCTAGGTGGCAAAGTACAATGACGCATTTTATGAGTTTAATGCATTGTAGAAGTGAAAATTTATTGGTTCATTGAAAAGGAGTGCTTCTTTGAACAAACACCCATATATGGTATTATGTGGGTCACCACACATATATTGGTCTACTAGCCCTTATTTTAAAAATATTTAATTGTATCATTAAACATGTTACAAAGTTCAATTGATTGTGAGGATTTTGTATGCAAGAGTTCAATGATGATGTGGCAATATATTGAACCTTCAAATGCTCAATAGATTGGATATGCTCTTATATAACCATTCTCATACACATATCCAATTCATATATCCATAACTTTTTTTTTTGGGTTGTTATAGCAACACCCCTATAGTACCAATAGTACAAAAAATACACCGGTGATGCACACCGTACAACACCGCATAAAGGGGTGTGTGTATAGGAGGTTAGGGGTGTTTGTACAGAATAACCTTTTTTTTCTAAGCACATCATGGCACTTGTTCGAGAACGCATTCAATCAAAACTCGGTCTCCGGTTACCTGAGATAACCGATCGCCACCCTCGGTTCCCTCTACCCCTCCCACCAACAATAAACCAACGAGTTGCGAAATCTTCAATATCCACAACCGAAGCCGAATATGAAACTGTCAAAGTTCTTGGTCATGGCAACGGAGGCACTGTTTACAAAGTTTTCCACAAAAAAACATCAAATGTTTTTGCACTTAAAGTTGTACACGCGGACAGTGATCCAATGATGCGCCGACAAATCTTTAGAGAAATGGAAATTTTACGACGAACGGATTCGCCATATGTCGTAAAATGTCATGAAATATTCGAAAAACCCGATGGCGATATCGCGATACTAATTTGACTGGATCTACACACACTCCTTGTGTTAGATAGATACTTTGAATAATGTTAGTCTAGCACGCGGAATTTACTAGCAAACACTCAGAAGATTTATTTGATGTGTTTTGTATGAACGAATGAAACAATGTATATATGAACAAGAGACAAATAATTAACTTCAACGATTCAATATTATTGATTCAATAATACGAGTGATCTCCTATCACTAGGGTTTACAACCTTGAATCTTTTCTAAGAACTTACGTCTACTATTCAATAACCTAGGCAATCCTTTTATAGACTAAGGATTCCTGTACAAGATAACTATCATCTATATAAGTAAGATATACACAAAATCCTTTCTATACTTATCTTCTATACGATTACAAAAATTATAAGCCGTACTAACTGACTTTGTAATGTTAGTATAATCTTCAATGTCTTCCAGCAGTACTAACTTATATGCAACAGTTTCAACTGTTTACCTTAATTCCCAACAATCCTCCCCTAAACTTATGATTTCTGTGCAAATCACTAAGTTTCTTCGAATTAAGCTTCATCTCCTATGATGAGGGGGATTCTTCCAAACATCATCAAGTAATTCTCTTTGTCTGGGCTTTCCTTTGTTCAGCAATATCACAAATTTTTCTGATTAACATATCAGCCATGTCTGAATCTGCTTCAACCTCCAATTTTAAATGCACTAGAGTAACTAATACGGCTGTTCTCAGAGGATAGTCTTTCTTAACCAGCATATATATTTCTATCCCATCCTTAGTAGAAATTCTGTGCACACCACATGTGTCAAAAAGCTTCCATGAGACATCCTTGATCACTGATTGAAATCTCCATATAGCATCTTCACCATCTGGTTCATAAATCCTCTTTAGTTGAACCCATAGTTCTTTGTCTTTATCTTCTAAAGGATCTACTACTTTGAACTTGTCTTGCACCAGCTTCCACAATTGATTTAGATCTACCCTATCAAAACCTTTAAGTAAATCTTCAAACAGTTTGTACTTCTCAGTTCTTCCACCAATCCTCATGATTTCCCAACCTTTCATTCTTCCTTCTGTGAATACCTTCCAGTCAATGATTGGATATTTTGCTTGTAAAGGTTTGAAGTTTGTGGATTCAGGGACTATCACTATCATGTTCTTGATCTGTTCATCAGTCAATCCTTCTTCTCCTAACTTCAATTTCTTTGAAACATCAGCCTCTAGAACTTCTGGTTCTCTTTTCTTCCCTTTTGTGGTATCCCTTTCAACTGGTTTGTTCAGTCTAGCATAAGCATCATAGTATGCTTCTGAATTTCTTCATCTGATCTATCTTTAAAATAACTTGACTTCCAGCAAGCTTGATTCTTCAAGTAACTTTTCATAAAGCTGATTTGCTCCTTCTTGGTAGGCATTTTTGTCTTGTAACCAAACTTTTGTCTTTCTCTGATCTTCTCCATTAGATCATTCCAAGCTACTTCACTGTTCTTAGATAGAATGAAATCTTTAAGCTTTTCTGTCTTCTCTTCTTCACTTAAGTTCTCATCTTTCAAAATAAGTGTTGCTTGAGCTCTCATAATTAAATCAGAATCCAACAAATATTGTAACTGTTCATTTAATTGTTCTTGATCAACCTCAGTATTTGAAGCTTCCTTTTCCAACCTTGTTCTATCCATAAACTCAGCTATATTCCTTACATCATCTGCAGCCATCTTTCTTGCTAATTCTGCATCAAGTTTTATCTGAGCTTGTTCTTCTACTTGATCTTTCTCTTGAAGTTTCCTTGCAACTTCTTCATCAAACTCTAACTGTGCTTGAGTTTTTGGTTTTACTTTCTTGAGTCTTTCTTGTTCTTGTTCAGCTTCTTGAGGTGTCATTGGTTTCTTTCCCTTTGCTGATCTTTTTCTTTCATATTCTTCATCAGCAGTTTGTACGGTTTCTTGTTCTGTCTCAACCGTATGAACTGTTTCTTGTTCTATCTCAACCGTATGAACTATTTCTTGTTCTATCTGAGCAGTTTCTTGAGCTTCTTGATCTTCAACATCCATATCAGCAACATTACCAGTATCCATATCAATCTTTTCACTAGTTCCTTCATCTTGCCTCCCCTGAGTTTTAGAACTATCCCCCTTGCCTTTATCTGATATCCTCCCCTGTTTGGGAGAATCACCATCATCACCATCTGAATCATTTGAATAATCACCATCAGAAGAATCTTCATCCAGTATAGCTCTTGCTATTTTCCTCTTTAGATGATCTTCCAGCTTCTTCACTCTTCGAGTCAACCTTGAGTAGACTTTGGCAAAATTTTCTTTATGACTTTTAAGATCCTCCTCCAAAGCTTCTACCTTGGCAGTTAACTTGGTACACAAATCCATCAATTCATTTTGTCTAGAACTGCCCTCATCACTTCTAACTGTGTGACCTGTTAGGAGCGGTGAATCATGGGGCAAGGATCCAGTTTCAACTCTAGTTTGACTAGGTTTAGACCTTCTCCTATAAGTTGTGATGGTTGGGGGTGTTTGGGTATTTTCAGGATTTTGATTGAGTGTGTGATGGGGATCAGATGGGTTTTCTGAACCTTCACTCAATTCAATTTGAAGCATTTCTTGAAAGAGAGGTACTACTACCCCTGAAAACAATCTACTTGCCATAGCCATGTTTTGAAAAACTTTTGATTGTAGGCTAGGTGTAGGAAAAATTTCTGTTGGTTTCTTAAGCAAATTCTTTTTCTTATTCAAAAGAGTTTGAACAAATCTTGGATACATAAGAAACTTGGTTTTGCTGTTAACATTTGATGCCATACTCTCAAAAATAAATTTTGAAAAATTAAAGACCTTGTTAGTTGACAGACAAATAAGAGCAATAGCAATATTGCTACTGAATTGCTCCCATGCTGTCTTTTTGGGACTTAAGCAATGTAAGAGAGTATGTATCAGAAATCTCCATTGTGGGGAGAAACATCCTTTTTGAAAAGTAAGTTTTTGGTTGGATGTGTCATACCCCATTCTTGAAAGTTGTTCAAAAATTTCAGTGTTAAGCATAGTGTTGATACCATCTGAATCTTGCAACTTAAGATGTCTCCTAAGTGCAGACTCGGTAACAACAAAAAGTATGTCATCCACTTTAGAATGAATTTCTAAGTCTCCATCTTCACTAGTCAAGACAGTTGCATTCTGCCAGAACTGTGTGATGTGAGAGACATAAAGAGTAGGAGAGACAGTTAAAGCATACCTTATGTTAGAGTGGTTCAGAAAATCCACAATCTCATAAAATCTCGGTCCATCTCCTTCCTCTGTTTTCTCAAGAAAAGCGACTTGATTGTGTGTCTTGACAAAATCCAAATTAGCCATGATGTTCTTAGTAAAGTTTGAGTTTAACTGTGGTGAATAATGAAGATTTAGGTTAGAAAGTAGAAGATGAAAGTTAGATGAGATATTATTGAGAAAATTAGGATTTTTAATGTAACCGACTTAAAGAATATGGTAACTTTTATTTTAGAATATAATAGAATAAAAGTTAAAATATCTTGAAGAGGATCCCTCGAAAATTGTAATTCAATCAGTAAAAATCGCAACAAACCGCCAACGGCTAGTTTTTAACCAAAAATTAATTACTGACACGTCAGTTATAATGGCTAGTTCAGCAGTAGAAACTTTGCACTAGCAGTACAAAGTTTACACTAGCAGTACAAACCATTTTCAAAATTTTCAAAGAACAGTATAAACTTACATGGTTTTGAAAAACAATTTCTATGCACATATAGTTTTTAGCAAACTATCAGCTATCAACGGATTTGATATGTCTTTACCAATAGCCGTTCGCTTTGGACTAGCCAACTCTTCACAGTTATATATGGTGAGTTGATAACCATACAATTTTTGGTAAATTGTCAACCATAAACGGATTTGATTAGTCTTTACCAGAAACCGTTTGCTCTGGACTAGTTGGTTCTTATGTGGGTTAGACATGGTGAACCAATAACCATTTGTTGTGTGCACAGATAACACACTGAACTCCAAATCACCATTCAGTCCAAAACACAAAGCATTTGTAATTCCTTGGTGCTTATCATCCAATCCTGCAATTGTTAGTCCACAGACAAGGAAACAAAGTGCAAAGCACTTGTCTCACAACATAACAAGCATATGACTAACAATGCACATAAAAAGAAAAATTAATTTCCTTGTGGCACCCAAGCCATAACAGACTTAGGCTTGCCTCTAGCATCAACATAATTAAATCTTTTTAGAACTGTTGGAGTACCATTAGATTGAAGTGGTCTCCAAACCCATGATGCAGATGCATTAATACCATTTCCCATATTTCCCTTAGCAGTGTTTTTAAAACTTCCAGTGTTAACTGCTTGCCTAGCAGTATGAGCTGCTGGGTTTGCAATTGCAACTTTAGGTTTCCAAACTTGTTTATTAATCACTGCCTTGTTTTGAAATGGTTTTCTAACAGTTGTTGGTGCTGATTTGAAAAGAGTTTTTGCACCTTGAACTGTTTTTCTAGGGTAAAAAGGTCTATTTGGTCTAACAGTATGAACTGCTGGTATAGCAGTATTAACTGGTATTAACTGTTCTTAGTCCAGACCTTAACAGAACTGATCTAGGTATCATTCTAGCATTTGTAGGGTGAGTGGGAGGTCTTACTGAGTTCACCCTAGGGGTTGAGTACCTAGTTACCCTGTTGTTGCAATAAAAAGCAAGATGGTCAAAGCTACCACATGTGAAACAAGCTTTCCTATAACAAACAAAATCATCACCTAGTTGGTGAGATTTGTGGCCATTCCAATTCCTTTGGTTACCTCTTGGCTTGTTTGTAGTTCTATACATTTCTGCATACTTAACTGTTGGTCTAAAAGGTTTTGCATTAGCTCTAGGCCTAATAGTCTCAGTCTTGACCACTTTGGGAACTTTTGGTTCCTCCACTTTAACACTAACAGGCTTAACCATAGCCTGATCATCCTCATCATCAGAAGTCCATTCCTCTATGGTTGGAGCATCTGAGTCCTTAGCTGAGGACACCTTATCCTCAGAAAGTGAGGCATCACTTGCACTTTCATACACAGGTTTATCAACTACATTCTCTTTAGGTTGAGGACCATATTTAAGCTCAGTTAGTTGAAATTCAGGTAGTCCTGTGTGTTCTAGGTCAATGTCTGGGGGTGTTGGAATTCCCCTATAAGGAGGTGGAACTGACTTATAACCTAGGCCTGACTTAGCTTTATTGAGAATTTGACACTCAATTATCTTTTGAACTCCTTTTGATGTGTATTCTAGTGTATCGACACTCATTTGAATGTTTTCCTTGGCTTTCTTAACCTGTTCCAGTTCATGTTTCAACATACTAATTTCATTTTCCCAAAACATCAAATCTCTCTTAAGTACAGCTACAGTATCACTAAAAGTAGACTCATTTACCTTATAGTGAACTATCTGTTCTTCTAATACAGCCAAACCTCTCTTATGATTTGCTAAATTAAAAGCAGTCTGGTTTAGCTCTATTCTCTGATTTTCATACTGTTTTCTAAGTGTTTCTAATTCTTTTAATGCATCACATGATTTAGAACATTTAAAAATGTGTACCTCAGAGTCTGAGAAAGCCATAAGTGTCATCTCTATTGGTGCTTCTGCTTCCTCCTCTGCAATGTAGCTCCAATGAAACCCTAAGCCATCGATGGCAACCATAGCCTTTGAGCTTGAGTCTGTAACTTCCACAACCCTTGATTTGCTTCCAAATCCTCTGCTCTTGCCATCTTGTTTTCTTGGCATTTTGCACTCTCTTGAATAATGACCTTTCTTGTGGCAATTGAAACACTCAATCTTTGACTTGTCATACCCAGCAACATCATTGCTGTTTATGATTATCTTCTTGCCAGTCTTATTCAAGAATCTTCTAGCTCTCAAGCTGAGAAGAGAGAGCTGCCACTTGATATCCATCTCTTCAATGTCATCTTCATCAATCTCTTGAAGATCTCCATGAGTTAACATAGTACCATTGTGTTGTGTAGTAAGGAAAGCACAATAAGTGTCTTCATTCAAAAGTCCATTAGTACTGCTAACAGTACCACTGTTAGAGTTAGCAGTACCAACTGCTCCAGCAACTTGAACTTCTTCTTCTGAATTAGAGGTACTGGGAGTTGACACAAAGGCCAAATTTCCAGAACTTGAGCTTGAACTTGATCTAGCAGACTTCTTCACTTCATGTTCTACTATCTTGAAGTTGCTATAGAGATCCATTAGACTCATAGAATCAATGTCTGGCTTATTCTTCCAGACAACCACATGCATAGCCCATTCTGATGGTAGACTCCTTAGGAATTTTGAGTTGAGATCTTCCTGAGGCATCTCAATTCCTAGAACAGCAAGTTGACTCACTAGCTTCTGAAGCCTATTAAACATATGATCTAGTGACTCATTGCTTGTTGCTGTGAAGTTCTCAAACTGTTGCTTGAGAAAGGTCTTCTGAGTTTTCTTGGTGGCTTCATTCCCACCATACCTTGCAACAATAGCTTCAAAAAGAGTTTTGGCACACTTGTATTTACTAAAGTTCAGTAATTGATCATTGGGGATTGTCATCAGTAGCATGCTCCTTGCTTTAACATCATTCTTGTGCTGAGCCTTCTCTTCAGTAGTCAATGGCTTGGTCTGCACCTTTGTTTCAGAGACACCCTCAACAACAGTTGTTGTAGTTGTGGGCTTAAAAGAATTTCCATCTTCTATTATCTCCCATAACGTATAATCCTGCACTTGAAAGAATTGTTCAACTCTTAGTCTCCACATATCGAACTCATTGGGTTTAAGCATTGGTAGCTTAGCAGCAATATTGGTTTGACTTGTTGTTGTCTCCATGTCCATCTTCTTCTTAAACAAATTCGTCTGGATCTTCTAAATCAAAGTATCAGTAACCTGTCTCTGATACCACTTGACCGGATCTACACACACTCCTTGTGTTAGATAGATACTTTGAATAATGTTAGTCTAGCACGCGGAATTTACTAGCAAACACTCAGAAGATTTATTTGATGTGTTTTGTATGAACGAATGAAACAATGTATGTATGAACAAGAGACAAATAATTAACTTCAACGATTCAATATTATTGATTCAATAATACGAGTGATCTCCTATCACTAGGGTTTACAACCTTGAATCTTTTCTAAGAACTTACGTATACTATTCAATAAGCTAGGCAATCCTTTTATAGACTAAGGATTCCTGTACAAGATAACTATCATCTATATAAGTAAGATATACACAAAATCCTTTCTATACTTATCTTCTATACGATTAAAAAAATTATAAGCCGTACTAACTTTCTAATACCAACCGTACTAACTGACTTTGTACTGTTAGTATAATCTTTAATGTCTTCCAGCAGTACTAACTTATATGCAACAGTTTCAACTGTTTACCTTAATTCCTAACATAATGGAATATATGGACTTTGGAACCCTAGAGTCGTTACTAAAAACCAATGGTACTTTGTCAGAAGATACGCTTGCTGACGTGGCGCGTCAGGTACCTAAAGGACTTAACAGCCTACACGCTCACAAAATCATACATAGAGACATAAAACCCGCGAATCTTTTAGTGAACAAAAACATGAAAGTGAAGATAGAGGATTTTGGTGTGAGTAAAATTATGTGTCGAATACTTGACGTGTGCAATTCGTATGTTGGCACGTGTGCGTACATGAGTCCTGAAAGGTTTGATCCTAATAGTCATGGGTCGAATTATAATGGTTATTCAGGTGATATATGGAGTTTAGGGTTGACCATGTTGGAGTTATATATTGGTCATTTTCCGTTCTTGCCAGCGGGTCAGAAACCCAACTGGGCAACTCTTATGTGTGCGATATGTTTTGGTGAACCACCGAGTTTGCCACAAGGGGTTTCCGATGACTTTCGGAGTTTTATCGAGTGTTGCTTGCAAAAAAAATCAAATAAAAGATGGACTGCTTCACAACTTCTTTCACATCCATTTTGTAGATAACCACAAAACTCATGGTATCAGCGCTGGAGCCTAACCGGAACTTGTAATGAGTTTTTTTTGTTTTTTTATTGTTAATACGTTGTCGAGTATGAAATTCAAAAAAAAAAAAAAAAAAATTAGAATTTCTTGATCTCTTACTTTCTTTGGTATAAAATCTTTCTTTTAGTATTCTGGCTACTAATACTTTCTTATGGAAATACAATTCAAATTGGTATTAAATTAGTAATGACTTCTGAAAATCATTAGTGGTGGTTTGCAAGTTGCAACATGGAAAGGATATGTCAAGGAATAAAAACTTAACAAATACTACAAATGATACAAAATGAGCCGCCGGTATGTTCTAGATATTGCAAAGATCATATAGATTAGGAATTTTGGCTTAAAGCATCAGTGATGTATGCATTAAAAAAAAATAATAAATAAAAAAAAAATCTTCCATCCTAAAATAGTTGTTCTTATTTAATTTTTTAAAGTTTTAATTTTTCAACTTTGATTTTTAATATTTTTGTATGTGTTATATAATACTTGATAAAAATTATAGCAATAAAAACATTTAAAAACCAATCTTGCATCAATTATTATATAACACAAACAAAAATATTTAAGATTAATGTTTAAAAAAAAAAGTTTTATAAAAAAAAATTACACTACTTAAAGTAATAAAGGGTAATCTTCAAATTGCACCAAATATAATGATTCAAAAATTTCACTCTTAACTTTCTAATTTAATCTACTTTCTTATTCAAATCCTTATTATCCATTAATTAATGGGTAAAAGCCATATAATAACAACTTACTTTTCAAAATGTACCGACTTGAACATTTTACTTTTTTATTGCCAATTTTACTAACAAACTTTCAAATTTTATTTTGACTAGAAACACTTTATATACCGTTAGTCATCATGTCGCAACGTTAGTCCATTTAGTCAATAAACGTTTGCAAAGTTAGTCCTTTCATACTAACGGTTGTTTTTAATTAACTAAAAATTTGGTTTTTCTTACGTTTTTATACTTATTCGTCTGTTTTTATACGTTTTGGTCCGTTTTTACGCGAATTTGTCCGAAATATTACGTTTTCGTCCTTTTTACACGTTTTCGTTCGTTTTGGCACTTTTTTAACGTTTTGTCCGTTTTTACACGATTTTTTTACGATTTCGTTCGTTTCGTCCGTTTTTACACGTTCTCATTTGTTTTTATACGTTTTGATCCGTTTTTACACGTTTTCGTCTGTTTTTACACGATTTCGTCCATTTTTTTACGTTTTCGTTCGTTTTTACACATTTTCGTCCGTTTTTACATGTTCTCGTTTGTTTTTATACATTTTGATCCGTTTTTACACGTTTTCGTCTGTTTTTACACGTTTTTTTTCTGGTTTTACATGTTTTGATTCGCTTTTACATGTTTTCGTCCGAATTAACAAGTTTTCGTCCGTGTTTCATGATTTCGTTCTTTTTTTACGTTTTTGTTCCAATTTATTCATTTTGATCCGTTTCCACACGGTTTCGTCTGTTTTTCACGTTTTCGTTCTTTTTGCACGTTTTCGCCCGGTTTTACACGTGTAAGAATGGACGAAAATGTATAAAGACATATCAAAACGTGTAAAACCGGGCGAAAACGTGTAAAAACGGACGAAAACATGTAAAATCTGATCAAAACGTATAAAAACAAACGAAAGCATGTAAAAACAGATGAAAACGTGTAAAAATGAACAAAAACGTAAAAAAATTGACGAAATCCTGTAAAAACATATGAAAACGTGTAAAAACGAACAAAACGTAAAAACGGACGAAAAACGTGTAAAAACGGACGAATAAGTATAAAAACGTAAGAAAAACCAAATTTTTAGTTAATTAAAAACAGCCGTTAGTATAAAAAGACTAACTTTAAAAACGTTAGTTGACTAAATGGACTAACGTTGCCACATGATGACTAACGGTATATAAAGTGTTTCAAGTCATAAAATTTGAAAGTTCGTTAGTATAATTGGCAATAAAAAAGTAAAAGGTTCAAATCGGTACATTTTGGAAAGTATGTTGTTATTATATCGATTTTACCCTTAATTAATCAATATTATTGTTATGTATATAACACAAAAACTTTAAAAAATCTTTATAAAAAAAATTCTATCTTTTTATCTCATTATTACCTACAAAATTATCTATGAAACCAACCTAATACTTCGTATCTATATTTGACATTTTGCATATATAGATCTCATATTTGCCATAAATCCAATAAACCAATTTTAGCTATTCATTTTTCATCAAAATTAATAAAAAACTATTTTTCACTTTTTTTTTAAA
The DNA here is from genome assembly GCA_021014915.2 of Artemisia tridentata subsp. tridentata. NCBI lineage: Eukaryota > Viridiplantae > Streptophyta > Magnoliopsida > Asterales > Asteraceae > Artemisia > Artemisia tridentata. The sequence goes on along the minus strand of CP139509.1, from coordinate 188,758,648 downwards.
ACAAACATATTTTGCAAACGGTAAATCTTCAAGCTATGAAAAATATACCATCGCGACGAGAATTAAATTATCTTTCTATAGATATTCATTTCTATATACTTTCAACGACATTTTTTTTTTAAAAAAAATTCCGACGAGAAAAATCACATGTGATTCATTTTAAAATTCATATGTGATTTTTCCGAATCACATGTGATTTTTTAGGCAGAAATTTTGAAAAAAAAAATTAGTCGAAAGTATATAGAAGTGCATATCTATAGAAAAATAATTTAATTCTCGTCGCGGTGGTATGATTTTTTTCGTATAACGATTAACGGTTTGCGAGAAAGGGCGAAAGTTTTTTTCTATTTTTCTTTTTCTTTTTTTTTTTTTTTCTCAAAAAATGAATGAACATGATTGGTTCATTGTATCTATGTCAAATATAGGATATATATTCATCTCAAGTCACTCAAGTTCCCAACATCTTTACTGCATCGTTAATCCCTCATGGATACCTAATATTGGTATCCCACCACTAAAATGGTATAAAAAAGTACAAAACATTTCTGTTTGTTATTCTGTTTACAGTTTAACATAGTTTTTTATTAGTTTATGTTCTGTATTTTTTGCTAATTTAATTCTTTGGACGTGTTAAACTTTATATTTTCTATTCCGTATTTTCAGTTTTGTAGTTTTATAATAAAAAGAAAATTATAAAAATAAAAAAAATAAAAACAAGGAGGGGTACAAATTGTATTTTATGGGGGTCTTTATAAGTTATCCCTACCGCTAAGCCAAATGCTCGTTTGTTTAAAGCAAGGTTTTCAAGATCGGGATCCTACCCAGGATCGTTTTCTTCTTTGCAAGATCGTGATCGGAAGATCGGATCGGGATCTTAAGATCCTACTCTAATATTATTTCTTAATAGTTTTTGTAATATTATACAAATCTACAAATTATTATACATTATAAACACAAAATACTATGAATGTTTCATAGAAATATTGTCATAAACTATGATTATGAAATGTTAAAAAAGATTAACATGTTATTTTTTGAATTCTACAAAAAAGCAACCCATAAATGTGTGGTTTTTTAGTTTGTAATCCGAGAAAAGTAAGATCGGATCGAATTAGATCTTAAAATCGTATGGTCAAGATCGGGATCCTATAAGATCTTAAGCTTGTAAAGATCCTATGTAGGATCCGGATCGTTTTTGCTTTGCAGTATCGTAAAATCATAAGATCCTAAGATTAGGATCGAGATCTTGACAACAATGGTTTAAAGTATAATATGCACGTACTTGGACTATTGCCAAGTTAACAATACCAGTACAAATGAATTTGAATACAAACTTTTTAATACTCTAGCATCATGTGTCGTTGCTTCCCACCCGACAACAAAGTAAGTACTAAAGATCATATTTAAGTCACATATTGCAAAAGGTTTTTATAACATTCACATCGACCTCTTACTTTGTACACATGTTATTCAAATGGAGGGACGGTATGTATCAAAATTCCATCAAGATCACCAATTGCGCACTGTTTAAATAAAAATAAAGAGTAAATTACATAAATGGTTCATGTGTTAAAAGTTGCATATATCGTCCCTATCGCTTTGTTATGTAGCCTTGGATCCTACGCAGGCCCACCGGGTATGACATACAGAAGATGGTATGGAGTCGGATGCTAGCTGTTAACCATGGGGATGATTTGAGGCTATCTTTTAATTAATTTTATTTTGAGTATTTACGTGTGATTTTTATTATGTTTCTATTTTTAAGATACTATGTATCCACCTCTATTTATAGGGGATTTTCTCTTGAATGAAGATATGAATGAAAACCTTATTCCTTTTCTTCTCGCTTGTTTCTCCTTATCTCCTCTCTATTTTCTTGTTGACCTTATTCATTGGTTGGAACCACATCAAGAACCTCATCAAGTGGCATCAGAGAGGTGTTGATCTTTATGCAAACCAGGCAACGAACCATGGAACAACTGCAACAAGAATTGGCAAAATTGACGGAGACAATAATGGCAATGAACACCAAAATCCAGGCACTAGAGAACCGCGACCCTACAGGTCGGATGAACACCGGTGGAGAACCAAAACCATACTTGAAACTGATCTTTCCCCGGTTCAGTGGCGAAGACCCTCAAGGCTGGATTTACCAGGCGGAGCAATACTTTGCGTTCCAGAAAGTGGCCGAAGGAGATCGGATTGCATTAGCTTCGTTTCACCTCGACGGAGTCGCACTACAATGGCACGAGTGGTACGCTAAGGCACAGGGACCCGTCACATGGGCAGAATTTACAAAAGCACTTCTTGTTCGATTCGGGCCGACCGACTATGAAGACCCTTCGGAGGCCCTTCATCGGCTCAAACAATCCACCACGGTGGCCATTTACCAAGAGGCCTTTGAGAGGTTATCTAACCGGGTCGAGGGTTTACCGGAATCTTTTCTGGTGGGCTGTTTTATAGGCGGGCTTAAGGACGAAATCAGATTGGAGGTCAAGCTCAAGAAACCGAGGCGGCTCGTGGAGGCAATGGGAATAGCGAGGCTTGTGGAGGAAAAGAATAATCTAGCCAGGAAACCGTTTACACCTAACCGTAACGTTTCCAATCCCGGTATCTTAGGACCGGCTCCCACCACAAGGTTAGCATTACCGGCCCCGAAACCCATACGACGTTTATCAAATAACGAGGCGCGTGAACGACGCGAGAAGGGCCTTTGTTACTATTGCGACGATAAGTATACCCCGGGGCATAAGTGTAGCAAGCCTCAATTTTTCATGATTGGTGATGCAGAGGAGACTGAAAACGAGAACCCTACTAATGACGCGTTAGAGACGCAGGCAGACGAAGTTCAGGGCGAGATTTCCTTTCATGCCATCTCCGGAACAATACTCCCTCAAACCCTAAGGTTACCCGGAAAGATTCAAAACACAGACGTGGTGGTATTGGTGGACGGTGGTAGTACTCACAATTTCGTGGACCAAGAGTTAGTGAATCGTTTGGGCTTACAGGTTGACCCAACTGTCACCTTTTCAGTTGTAGTGGCTAACCGAGAGAAACTCGCATGCACGGGGCGAGTGCGAAACCTATCTCTCGTTGTACAGGGGTGTGTTATCTCCACCGATTTCTTCGTACTTCCGGTGGCGGCTTGCCCGATCGTGTTGGGTGTCCAGTGGCTAAAAACCTTAGGACCTATAGAATTTGATTTTAACAACTTGACAATTGGGTTTCATATCGCAGGCTCACATCATAAATTGCAGGGATTGAAGGCATCAGAATTATCTGCCCTTAAGTTGCATGAATTTATGGGCATATGTGATGCTGCTTTGCTCCTACAAATTGTTCCGGTTATGCCGCAAGTTCAACCCGAGTTTTCCCCCTCTCCAGCTATTCAGAAGGTGCTGAGAGATTTTTGTAAGGTTTTCCAAGAACCATCCGGGTTGCCACCCCCACGGTTCCATGACCATAGTATCCCTCTTTTACCGGGATCAAAACCGATGAGTTCCCGGCCTTATCGTCAACCTTACTTCCAAAAGAACGAGATCGAGAAGCAAGTACGGGAACTATTGTCACAGGGCTTAATAAGACCAAGCCATAGCCCTTTCTCTTCCCCGGTATTACTAGTCAAAAAATCGGACGGTTCGTGGCGGTTTTGTGTTGATTACCGAGCCTTGAACGACATCACCATTAAAGACAAATATCCAATTCCGATGATTGATGAGCTACTCGATGAGCTATACGGCGCGCAGATTTTCTCTAAGCTCGATCTCCGTTCCGGTTACCATCAAATACGGGTTCGAGAAGATGACATTCATAAAACCGCTTTTCGAACGCACGAGGGCCATTACGAGTTTCTCGTCATGCCTTTTGGGCTTACAAACGCGCCGGCTACGTTTCAATGCTTGATGAATGATATTTTCAGGCCCTTTATACGTAAATTCATTTTAGTCTTTTTTGATGATATATTAATTTATTCACCCTCTATGGAGTCCCATTTGCAACATCTGCATATCGCTTTAAAATTACTTGAAGACCAAAGGTTGTTCGCAAAGGCTTCGAAGTGTTGCTTTGGAGTTCCAGAAGTTAATTATTTGGGCCACGTGATCTCGGCTAACGGCGTGGCGGTGGAAAATAGTAAAGTACAATCAGTATTATCATGGCCGACTCCTAAATCGGCTAAAGGCGTTCGTGGATTCCTTGGCTTGGCGGGATATTATCGTAAATTCATAAAAGACTTTGGTAGTATTGCAGCCCCCTTACATAGGTTGGTTGGAAAAGCTCCTTTCAGTTGGGATTCAGCCGCGGAGACCTCTTTTCAGGCTCTTAAGCAAGCACTCACTACCACACCAACCTTGGGCTTACCAAACTGGTCTCTTCCATTTACCATTGAGTGCGATGCTAGCGGGGTGCGAATCGGAGCGGTCCTCACGCAAAATGGTCATCCATTAGCTTATTATAGTGCTCCGTTGAAGGGAACTATGCTAGCGTGGTCAACTTATGAGAAGGAAATGTTGGCTTTAGTTAAATCGGTCCGAAAATGGCGACATTATTTGTTAGGTCGTCCGTTCGTGGTCAAAACAGACCACATGAGCCTCAAATACTTGTTAGAACAAAGACTAACCACACCGGCCCAGGCAAGATGGTTACCCAAACTATTGGGTTATGATTACCGTATCGAGTACAAAAAAGGCACAACAAACAGGGGGGCGGATGCACTTTCACGGCAACCGGAGTTTGTTTTTTTGTCCCTTTCGCATCCGTGTTCAACCATTTGGGAAGACATTTGGCGGGAAGTTATCACCGACCCATTTTATCAAAATCTGTCGCCCACTCCGATCGAGGAAACCCGAAAGGTTTTTATCCGCAAGGATGGCGTTTGGTTTCGCAATGGGGCCATTTTTCTTAGTCCCAAGTCACCATTGTTAGCCACTGTGCTACATCTCAGTCACGGTTCACCCGGGGGGGGGGGGGCACTTTGGCTTCCATAAAACATTGGCTAGATTAAAGCAAAATTTTTGGTGGAGTGGAATGAAAGAACAAGTTAAACAGTTTATTCGGGAATGCCAAGTTTGCCAACGTTCCAAATCTAATAGTATGAAGCCAGCGGGGTTACTTCAACCCTTGCCAATTCCGGAACGTGTTTGGGAAGATATTAGCATGGATTTCATTGAAGGTTTACCGGTGTCCAATGGGTTTTCGGTGGTGATGGTGGTGGTCGACAAATTATCCAAGTACGCCCACTTTATCCCCTTAAAACATCCATTCACGACAGCAGGGGTTGCTCGTGAATTTATCACAAATGTCGTCCGACTTCATGGCATTCCATCCACAATTGTTAGCGATAGAGACAAGGTGTTCATCAGTAACTTTTGGCAAAATTTGTTCAAATTGCATGGCACGAATCTTTGCATGAGCTCTAGTTACCACCCTCAAACGGACGGCCAGACGGAAGTCGTGAATCGGATCCTGGAACAGTACCTACGCTGCTTTGTAAGTGACAAACCGAAGAAATGGGTTGATTGGTTACCGTGGGCCGAGTATAGTTATAATACTTATGTACATACTTCCACTAAATTCTCCCCTTTTGAGGTAGTGTATGGTCGATTGCCTCCTAAATTGGTGCCTTACATTCCGGGAACTGCCGGCGTGCAAGAAGTTGATGAGTATCTTCAAGACCGTGATTCATTGCTTAAACTTTTACGTACGAATTTATTGAGCGCTCAAGATCGCATGAAGGCAAATGCCAATCGCCATCGTCGCGATTTAGAGTTCAAGGAAGGTGAGTTTGTTCTAGTGAAGTTGCAGCCATATCGCCAAGTTAGTGTTGCTCACCGTCTGTCTGTTAAGCTCAGCCCAAGGTACTATGGGCCATATGAAGTTTTGGCTCGGGTTGGGTCCGTCGCTTACAAGATCAAACTACCACCAGGTTCCCTTGTTCACGATGTATTTCACGTAAGCTCTCTTCGGCGGTTTATCGGGCCACTACCTGCTGCAGTTTCGGAGCTTAAGGAGGTACCGGAGCCCTTGGAGATTCCTTCGGTCCCGCAGCCGGAGAAAATTTTGGAAGAACGGGTCATTACGAAGGGTAAGTATCGGCCGAAGACGGAGGTACTAGTTAAGTGGGTTGGGCAACCCTTGGAAAAGGCTACGTGGGAAAATAAGTGGCGCTTCTTTAAGACTTATCCAGCTTTTCGCGTTGAGGACAACGCGGGTTTAAGTGGGGTGGATTGTTATGTAGCCTTGGATCCTACGCAGGCCCATCGGGTATGACATACAGAAGATGGTATGGAGTCGGATGCTAGCTGTCAATGCTAGCTGTTAACCATGGGGATGATTTGAGGCTATCTTTTAATTAATTGGATGATTTGAGGCTATCTTTTAATTAATTTTATTTTGAGTATTTACGTGTGATTTTTATTATGTTTCTATTTTTAAGATACTATGTATCCACCTCTATTTATAGGGGATTTTCTCTTGAATGAAGATATGAATGAAAACCTTATTCCTTTTCTTCTTGATTGTTTCTCCTTATCTCCTCTCTATTTTCTTGTTGACCTTATTCATTGGTTGGAACCACATCAAGAACCTCATCACGCTTCCAAAGAATAACACTCGTGGTCCTTTTTTTAACGAGTGTTAAGTGCATTCCGTTATAATTTACACGTTAGCCCCTGTTAGTTAACGATTGTTGCATCGTTTATCCTTTATAAAAACAACCGCTTATAATTTAAAGTTTTTCGACTTTAGATATGTTTTTATATGTTTTTATCCGTTTTCGTCCATTTTTCTACGTTTTCATCCCTTTTTATACGTTTTCTTATGTTTTATCAGTTTTCGTCCGTTTTATACGTTTTTATCCGTTTTCATCCATTTTTATATGTTTTCTTACTCCCTCCGTCCCAAAATAAATGTCACCTTTGACTTTTTCGAGTCTTTTTTATACAACTTTGACCTTAAATATTTTTATTTGTGTTATATAATACTTGATGAAAATTCTACCAATGAAAATACATTTGAAACCCAATCCATTCATATACTTCGCATCAAATATTATGTAACACAAATAAAAATATTTAAGGTCAAAGTTGAATAAAAAAGACTCGAAAAAGTCAAAGGTGACATTTATTTTGGAACGGAGGTAGTACGTTTTTATATGTTTTTGTCTTTTTTTTTTATTTTTTATTTTTTTATGTTTTGATTAGGTTTTTTTTCCCGTTTTTAAACATTTTTTTTTGTTTTTATCTGTTTTCATCTGTTTTTGTCCGTTTTTATACGTTTTCGTTCGCTTTTATACGTTTTTTTAACGTTTCATTGGTCTTTATCGGTTTTCATATGTTTTCAACCATTTTCATCCGTTTCTATACGTTTTTTTTACGTTTTCATAGGTTTTTATCCATTTTCATATGTTTTTTTCCGATTTTATACGTTTTCATATGTTTTTATTCGTTTTCTTACGTTTTTTATCTGTTTCATCCGTTTTTATAGATTTTTGTCCGTTTTTCTTACGTTTTTATACGTTTTGGTCCATTTTTATACGCTTTTTTACGTTTTCATAGGTTTTTATCCGTTTTCATATGTTTTAATCTGTTTTAATCCATGTTTATACGTTTTCATCCGTTTTATACGTTTTCATCCGTTTTTATACGTTTTTATCCGTAAGAAAATGTATAAAAACGGATGAAAATGGATAAATACGTATGCTATCTTCTAGCCAACCGTTCATTTTAAAATGCACCATAATCGAACAAATGAATCACGAGCCATGTGTAACAAGTATGTATATTGTAAGTTATTTCCTTGTAAAAGCTCTTGAGTAAGTTGAGAAATTGTCGATGTATTGTCCCTTTTTCCGTTTCAAAACATACATGTATACAAAAAATTATATTAAAGAAACACTAAATAGTCTAACATTATATTAAAAACACCAAATAATTAAACATTTCAAAATACCAAATAAAACAAACATCACATAGTTCAACATTACAAAATACCAACAAAACAAATGCCGCGTTTACAAAGTACCAAATAAAGTAAACACCAGACAATCACCAAAACTATTCAAATCAAACCCATTTGCTTCGAAACCATTTGAATATAGCCTTTTAACACATTAGGATCCAGTGGAAAGGTCATCCACAATTCTATATATTTGGTCACTAGCATGTTCGCTGGTCACAATTGCAATTACGTATTAAATAAAAGTTAACTACATAGTTTGTCCTTGTGGTTACACACATTCGCACCTTACATTCTTTTTTCAAACTTCTTGCAAGATCCGTCCCTATGGTTGCAAAATCTTGCAGTGTTCGTCCTTTTCCACAACGACCGTTAATCTTTTTAGCCCCTCACATGCATTAACATGAGGGCACATTAGTCTTTTTTTTCGCTTCTCACGAAACAAAAGGAGTAACGACTATTAGATTTTAGGGACAAAAGATGCAATTTGTATAAACCAAAAGGACTAAACTTGTAATTACCCAGAAAAATAAATTAAAGTGACAATGAAAAGATGTTAACCTTGAGGAGAAAGGGGGGTGGTGAATAGAAACTGAACCAAAATTATAAAAAGCCGAATTAACCAAAAAAAATCAATCCAAAGAAAAAAAATGAGATTTTGGTTATAGAAAAATGATCAAAGATTTTTTACCATGGTAAAATCCTTTACCCCAAAAAAAAAAAGATCAAAGCCGACTTTGTCGGTCCGGTGTTGGTTCTTTTCTTTCATAGTCATGAGTTTTTCTTCTTGATTATTGCCTGAGATTGGGTTTGACATGAAAGAAATTTCCGGAAGTACGTAGAAAAATTATTGTTATTTCACTGAAAAAGCAAAAAGGAAATAATCACGCAAAATCGATCACCCACACTAAAAGAATATTTTTTTATTTAAATTAAACTTATTAAAATTCGTAATTTTGTGTTATAAATATACGTGTTATACTTTTCAAATTAATCATTTCAAACACGTATTATTTTCTAGATTATAATTTCATACTAACAAAAAAACGTTTTTTATATATGTTTTAACACATTATAGCCTTGTAGTATATTTCATATAATAAATATACTTAAAATAAAAAAATTTAAAAACAAAATTTAGAAAATTAAAAAAAACCGATCCACCATATTAAAAAAAATTAGTATTTTTATTTAAATTATACGTACTAAAATTCGTAATATTGTGTTATAAATATTTATACATTTTAAATTAATCATATCAAACACGTATTATAGTCTAGGTTATAATTTCATACTTACAAACAACGTTATATATATATATATATATATATATATATATATATATATATATATATATATATATATATATATATATATATATATATATATATATATATATATATATAGTGTAACTTTCAAACGAGAACCGTTTTAACTGCAAGAACTGCGAAAACCACTTTTTAGCCATTAGATGAGTTGATCAATGGATAAGAATGTTCCATGGCATTTTTGTAAATAAATTAAAAGTGATTTCCTGGAACATTTATGAAAAGGGCATAAATGGTATTTAACTTTTATACAATCTCAATAACTGCTTCTTAAAATCCTTCCAATTAACTCGGATCTCATCATAATAGTGTGAGAAAAATCAGTATCTTCTCTTCCATCTCTCACACACACAAAAAAACCCTAGCCGCCTATCACAACCATCACCTCACGCTGTTACGCCGTAGCAACCGCCATCACAACCATCACCTCACGCTGTCAGATCGTGATGTTCGTACATGTAAACATGGCTGGTGATTTTGTTAAACGATCATGATTATGTGTCTCCGATGGTCAGAAAATTAGCCGCCCTCACAGGTTAGTTTTTTTATTTGGGTTCAATTGGTAAATGCTTGATTTTATTTGGGTTCGATTCAGGGGCGGATCTAGCTTGAAGAGAGGGTATGCACTTGCATACCCTATGTAAAATTATAGCAGTGTAAAAAAATTTGATTTTTTGGAACGTTGGTACAAAAATACACTGTATAATTATGAGTGCACACCCTCTGAAATAATGGAAAATTATCAATGCATACCCATGAATTTCAAAGAAAAGAAAAAAAAAAGTTAAGAAGAATAAATGAAAAGCTTGACTGATTATTGAGTATGGCGGCTATATGTTGAAGAAGAAGATGAGCGTCAATGGTCAATGATTTTTATGTTTTTACTTGGCCCAAGTGCAATGTAAGTTGAATTCTGAGTCTATCCATTTCACTCCTTAAGCCCAATCCACGCCAAACTACAATCTACACATATTCATTTTAATATTTTATTTGCTCTTAAATTACAGTTACACTACTAAAATTAGAGTTATTCTAGCCCAAAAAGTTCAATATTCAATATTTATGGGTCATAAATTTGTTGTGATCACTTGGCCTCACTGTAGTTTTCGTACACAAGTTTTACTTATGATTTAGAAATAGTAACTTTTATTTAGAGCTTAAGTTTTACTTATGGTGTAAAACATGTATGTTCGATTAGTAAAACATGTGTGTAACTGGGGTGAACATGTATGTTCGATTAGTAAAACATGTGTGTAACTGGGGTGAACATGTATGTTCGATTAGTAAAACATGTATGTTCGATTAGTGTAACTGGGGTGAATTATGGTGTAAAACATGTGTGTAACTGGGGTGAACATGTATGTTCGATTAGTAAAACATGTATGTTCGATTGGTAAATGCTTGTTTTTATTTGGGTTCGTACATGTAAATGCTTGTTTTTATTTGGATTATAGAACATATATGTTTTATGTTTGGATTATATGTTTACGTATAAAACATATATGTTTTGTGTTTGCCAAACAAATATGTTTCCTAAAACATACATATGCTCATGTACATGTATAATTTTTAATAATATTATGGTTGCTAATTTTTGTACTTTTCTTTGTATCAGGTGTAATTACAAGAATGGTCACGGCTACAAGTGTGCATGTATGTCCGAATTTTGAAAAAATGTTGACGGCTATTAGTGCTCACGTGTATAGATCGATTAGATTCATGTATTTATGATTTTAGAAATTTGTATTTTAATTGTATTTCAATCGATATCGAAGTTTGTATATAACATTTATGTTCTTGGTTTGTTATAAATTTCATTATATAAAAAAAGCTATATGCACCTTGAAAGGGAAAAAAAAACATATATGCACTTTGGACTAACTGAAAACATGTATGCACCTTGACTATTTGGGGAAAAAAAAACATGCTTGCACCATGAGATTTTAAAATAACTAATGATTATGTATAAAAAACATCTATGCACCATGACTATTTGAAAACATGTTACCATAAAAAAAAAAAAAAAAAAAAAAAAAAAAAAAAAAACCTCCGAATTTTAAGATTTAAAAAAAACGAAAATTATATAAAAATACAAAAATAATATGAAAATGTCTTTTACTAATATGCCCTTTTGAATTAAATAAAAATAACAAAATCATATGGAGCATTAAATGATGTACATTGTGTATTATTAGTTGTAAAAAGGTGGTTTTCGCAGTTCTTGCAGTTAAAATGATTCTCGTAAGAAAGGGACCCTATATATATATATATATATATATATATATATATATATATATATATATATATATATATATATATATATATATATATATATAGTGTAACTTTATTTTCAGAACCCTGTTAAGTGCGGGAACTGCGAGAACTCTCTTTGGACCAATCTAAGCCATTGGATGAGTTTGATCATAGGCTAGGATTAAAAGTGCCAAATTTATAATTAAACAAAAGATGAAGGTTTATTTTGCAACTAAACAAAATGCTGAAAGGGTATTATAGGTATTAAACATCAATAAAATTTTAAACTGTATTATATCTCTCTCACTTTCAGATCTAATCATTTTCAGTTTTTTATCTCCTTCTTCCTCACCCCAAACCCAAACCCTAGCCGCACCCTTTTTATCTCCTTCTCCAATCTCAGGCCGTCATCCTTTCACCTTCAAAACTGTGGACTAAAGCAGATCTAAATTTTTGGAGCAAGTATTGTCGACTGAAGCAGATCTAATTTTTTTAAGGTAATCGTTATTTTAAATAAAGGTTATGGATCTTTATTTTGTGTGACGAATTGAAGAGCAGATGATAACATCGTACTCAAATAATGTTATTTTTTCGTTAATCAAATCACATGGGTTGAAGGTAGTTTTAATACTATATTTATTTGTGTGATCGTTATCTTTCGTGAATTGATGGAGAGTATTGGTCAACGCATGGCTTCTGTTACTATTATTAATTGATGTTGACGTTTTGTAAAAGTGACATCTAATTGTCGCTTATGATTTAATAAAAAAAACCATCTGTTCGAATCACATGTTTTAACTTTAACTAAATGATTGTTGACGCATGGATTCTGTTACTATTATTAATTGTGTTTAAAACATTTGGAGATGTGTTTTTGTTTCTTTTTATATATGTATAAGTGATGTTTTGAGTTTGTTCAATCTGAGTTTAAAATAAGAGATGTGTTTAAACAGGTAAAAACATTTGGAGGTTCTTTGGTGAGAGCGGTACAACCCTGGCCAAACAATAGGTAAAAGATGAATGGAAAGATACATATATGTTTACAATTAATTTGGAGATGTGTTTACCTTTATGAGTGTTTACCTTTAATATCAATTACCTCGTACTGTTATTACCTCGTACTGTTATTATTATCATCACATGATGAAACAATTTTTTTGGAGATGTGTTTACCTTTATGAGTGTTTACCTTTATGAGTGAACCATGTTGCTGTGAACATATTTGTTTTTTCATGTCTAGATTATACATGTCTAGATTAAACTTGGACTTTGTGTTTGAACATACTTGTTTTTTATGAACATACTTGTTTTTCAGTGAACATACTTGTTTTTTACTTTGAACATGGCTGTTTTTCATGTGTATATAATACATGTCTAGATTAAACGTACTTGTTTGAACATACTTGTTTTTCAGTACATGTTTTTCATGTGTAGATAATACATGTCTAGTATGTTTTTTGGGTGAACATACTTGTTTTTCAGAACATACTTGTTTTTCAGTACACATTTTGGTTTCATAGAACATACATGTTATTCATTGAACATACTTACATTGAACATGGCTGTTTTTCATGTTATTAACATACATGTTATTCGGTACACATTTTGGTTTTCATAGAACATACATGTTATACAAGATTGTGCATATGCGTTATAATAGTTGTTAGGATTATTTTTTATTTCTTATTTGTTTATGGTTTAATTGTTTTTGTGCATGCTTGTTTCAGATTGATGAAGATGACGATATCATTGAAGACCGAGAAGTGGATGAACAAAAATATACATGAAGATAATTTGTGATTTTTGAAGATATACGATTATTGCATACGTGTTTTATGTTCTTGTAATTAAGTGGAATGTAACATTTAAGTATATGAATCTTATTTTTTTCTTTTATAATGATTTATTTTCTTTGATTTGTGTTTTAAACTTCTTAAAAAATAATGAGTAGAAAAAAATATTGATAGGTTGATAAAAAAAATGTGAACAATTACATTATAGAAACACATTTAAATTTACATTATTTAAAAAATATGCATGCACCTAATTTTTTTCAAAAAAAAAAGAAACTAAAACACATATGTTCTTGTAATATTCTGGATGCACATTACAAACAAAAAAAAAAAAAAAAAAATCGAAATTTTTAGGAATGTTTTGAAATGGGATTTAATAAAAAATTTGAAATTAATATAAAAATTGTATTTTACTAAAATACCCTTATGATTAAATAATAATCTTTAATATTTAAAAAAATCTTATTGGTTTAGAAGAGTTCTCGCAGTTCTCGCACGGGTTCTGAAAATAAAGCCCATATATATATATATATATATATATATTATATATTATATATATATATATATATATATATATATATATATATATATATATATATATATATATATCTATACATTATATATAACAGGAGGCGTATGACGTCATTAATGCCACCTCAATGCCACCTCAATGCCAAATAATCATATTTAAGTCCATGTCATCACATTGTCGCCATGTCATCGGTTTTTAATTTTTTTTAAATAAATTTCGTATGGTTTTTATTCCATGTCATCAATATTTAATACATAAATTCGTATTAAAATTAATACATAAATTCGGAATAAATATTTTTAAAAATGAAACTGCATGGGTTCGAACTTGACCTGCTTGGAAGATTAACAAACAACTTAACCACCAAGCCACCACATTATTTGGAATATGCTTCCCAACTTTTAATCTATAAACTGTGCAACTGGAATCTGACTAAAAAAAACCCTAAGCCCATCAAAAACAATACACGATAAACACAACACCCCGTCATTCTTCTTCCCTCCTCTCAGAAAAAACCCTAACGTGATCCATTCGTTTTCCAACTCCATTATCGTTTCATCAAACCCTAGCAATGGTCATTCATCGACAAAGAAAAAAGAAACCTACGCCAAGGAGGAGATAGACTATTTGTTACAAAGTAAGCTAAAATATTTTAATTCACATGCATGATATGATAACCAGTGTTAACGTATACGTACATGAATGTTATTACATGCCCATCATACTTAACTAATTTTGATTTTTTATTTAAATAGGTTTTATAGTGTTAATAATGTTTGAATGAAGGAAGGTGCGAGTGGATTTCGCTAAAGCAATATAGTGGTTAACTGATTAAAGTATTGGAGTAAGCATATCAGTTTATGTGTTTTTAGCTACTGTATTTTGTGCTATATAATGCTAATTTTGTATCCCTAAACATAAACCATTGCGAAAATTCTAAATAAAATTAAAATAAAAGAATGACGTCATTAATGCCACCTCAATGCCACCTCAATGCCAAATAATCATATTTAAGTCCATGTCATCACATTGTCGCCATGTCATCGGTTTTTAATTTTTTTTAAATAAATTTCGTATGGTTTTTATTCCATGTCATCAATATTTAATACATAAATTCGGATTAAAATTAATACATAAATTCGGAATAAATATTTTTAAAAATGAAACTGCATGGGTTCGAACTTGACCTGCTTGGAAGATTAACAAACAACTTAACCACCAAGCCACCACATTATTTGGAATATGCTTCCCAACTTCTAATCTATAAACTGTGCAACTGGAATCTGACTAAAAAAAACCCTAAGCCCATCAAAAACAATACACGATAAACACAACACCCCGTCATTCTTCTTCCCTCCTCTCAGAAAAAACCCTAACGTGATCCATTCGTTTTCCAACTCCATTATCGTTTCATCAAACCCTAGCAATGGTCATTCATCGACAAAGAAAAAAGAAACCTACGCCAAGGAGGAGATAGACTATTTGTTACAAAGTAAGCTAAAATATTTTAATTCACATGCATGATATGATAACCAGTGTTAACGTATACGTACATGAATGTTATTACATGCCCATCATACTTAACTAATTTTGATTTTTTATTTAAATAGGTTTTATAGTGTTAATAATGTTTGAATGAAGGAAGGTGCGAGTGGATTTCGCTAAAGCAATATAGTGGTTAACTGATTAAAGTATTGGAGTAAGCATATCAGTTTATGTGTTTTTAGCTACTGTATTTTGTGCTATATAATGCTAATTTTGTATCCCTAAACATAAACCATTGCGAAAATTCTAAATAAAATTAAAATAAAAGAAATTACCTTTTTGCAGAATCAGAATGAACAATAGAGATTCTGTGTGCATGCATGATCTGTGCTTTGGTTAGTAGAACTGGTAATATGATATGTAGTATTTGGGAGGGTTCGTGATTGTTTAGAGATGGAGGAGTGATGAATGAATAAAAGGAGTTAACATTAGCTCTTATTAACCTGTAACCTAATTATTTAGACGCAATAAGACATAAAGGATACTTTTCCCTGAAAGTAATTAGGGTTTTAGGAATTTGAGAGGCACAGAATGGTGCATGAATGAAAAGGACATTAGGGTTTTCTGCTGGAAAAAGGGTGATTAATTGCTTCCGGTTTGTTAGTGCAAAATTGTAGGGAATTCAACAGACATCTGAGTTCTCTGATATTGTTAAAATTGGGCGTACTCACACTCAAGATGCAACACCCCTTACTCTTGGTCAAGAGTTCAGTGGCTATACCACACAAGTATGCTTCTTTTGGCTCACACCTTCGTTTATTGGCTAAGAATTTGAATTTGGAATATAAGACCTAATGTTTTGTTTATCTGTTGCAGGTGAAATATGGAATTCTGCATAGAGTATGTTTTATGATAATGAGTTACATAAAATGTTATTAATCTGCTGTAGATGGTGCAGCTCAAGGGGAAGTAACAAGAGTGGCAACTTGAAAATGTTAGTTTTGCAAATCAGTAAGCAACATCCTCTAATGCTCATTATACGAAAATGGATTACGGGTAATCTTTTATTTGATTATGCAATCATGTCAGGCTATTGTGTTTTCAGCTTGCGCAAGGTGGCACTGCTGTAGGGACAGGATTGAACACAAAGAAAGGGTAATTTTTATTCTTTTTTATACATCCTGATCATTTAATAGCCTTCCTTCTCTTTTATATAATGACATACTCGTATGATTGTTGTATTGGTTTGATGCAAAGATTGCTGCAGCAGTCGCTGATGAAACAAGGTTACCATTTGTAACAGCTGAAAACAAGTTTGAGGCGCTGGTTAGTTTCATTTTTCTTACACATAAATAATTATTTTAATCGCATAATATTATTTAATCACATTATATTATGCAGTTAGATATGGGACCAAGGTACCAAATTTACATTTGGCTCATGTTCTAAAACAAACTAATATTGGTTTCTCATTCATATTTCATCTTAAGCAATGTTTCAGCAATTCTTCCTGTGGTTTATCTTTACAATCAATACGAGCTATACATGAGTTCTACCCGTGTTATATTCACCCACTTCATAAACATTAAAACAGTCAAAATTTAACAAATGACTTATAGGTACACCGAGAAATACGGCTTCGATGAAAGTGAATATAAGATAGAGCTATTTTCACCTGAAAAGGTCAAGATCACATCTAAGTCCTTTTTCAGATACTGTCAAATGCATGGTGGGGGGATCAGAGATATTGAGCCTGTAAGCTTCATGACCCGTCCTTTTTTACATTCAGCTTAATAATTTAAATATGCACATGATTCCTAAACTTATACGACATTTATATAATAATATATTAATATGAAAACAGGACACTCTTTGTGTTTTCTACGCGAAAATACATCGTATACACAAAGAGAACGACTGGTGCTATGATGCTTACAAAGGTCAATCTCTTGCTTCATCAGCTTAGTTATCTGATTTCATGAGTGATTTGAAAGTTATTTACTCTTATCAATCATTTGTTGTCACTGGCTTTATAAATATAAAACTTTCTTATTTGTTAATCCAAACAAAACACATTCAGATGACTCTTATTTTGCACGTTAATGTATCTTATTTAAGTAGCACATTTGAATGGAAACATTCTTCCATTCTACTTCACTCTAGGTTTTCTCAGTTGATCCTCATTTTAATTAAGTAGGCTGGGTGACAGGACATATATGTTTGTTGAATGCACAGCCTGTCATTCTGTTCCTTTTTTAGCTCTTCATTATGTTTGCCAATTGCCTCTACAATCTTCTTGAGCCTACTTTGCATCTGTGTATGTTGTGACTCAAGTTCTGGTGTCACGGGCAAGTAAAGCGGGTGTGCTAAGTTTCTTTGAAATGTTAAGAATTGAGGTCGGTTCAGATGTTGGTATAACAGTAATTACTCCAGGAATGGTTAAGACAAGCTTAGTCAGTCAGTCACGAATGGGTAAAATAGGTACTTCCTTAATTATAATATGTTGTTCATTTTCTTTGACTTATGTACAGGTTAATAGACAAAAATTACTCGAAATGCTAGCTCCAAACATCACCTCATATCTTCTTCTTTTTTATATCCAGTTATTTGTTATGGGTCATTTACTTGATTTACATTTGAGTTTTCAATATGTATCTGGCCAGTTAAGTGCTGAGTGGGTACCAAAGATATTAGCTAAAACATGTGCCAAGGCGATTATCGATAGCACCAAACGAGATGACACATATTTAACAGCACCTTCATGGATGAAGACGGCAGTTGCAACACTGAAACGATTTTCTAATCACAAGGAAATCATGTATCAATGAAAGCAGAAAACAAGAGTATTTGCTGAAGTTATTATTATTATTATTATTATTATTATTTTTTTTTTAAATTGTAAATTAAGCTTTTAAGTTTATTCAAAGCAAAATAAATCTTCCTTCCTATCTTGCCTAAATAAATTATTGGGTCATTTTCTTTATTACCCAAAGATCATATATCCATTATAATCTACTATTTAATTTTCTCTTTGAGGATCATGAGGGGCTGTTCGGACTTGGCCTCCTAACAAAAAGAGTTATAACCAAGCTAAAGAATGGAATCACGAAGTGCTCATAAATCCTAGGATGATTGCAGATGTGTAATTGGTTTGGTAAGTTTTAATACCAACTACTCTATTTTGCTTAAAGCTCATTTCATACCATTCTAATATAACATTTTCTTTTTTTATCCATTTGATTCAAGAGAATTGCCACCTGTTATCCAAAGGTGATACTACGTACCATTTTCTCATTGGATGGCTGTCTTAATAAAAATGATTCATAATAAAATGATCTATATTAATGAAATTCAGTTGCTACAAATAGTTGGGGACCAAGAACTTAACCTTATGTTTTTTGGAAATCAGTGATACTTATGGCTTATTACATGTTATTGACAATGTTTATAATAATTATTGCAATTGTGGATGGTTAAAATGTGAAAAATCAATCATTCGACAGCTCCCGAAATAGACCATATCCTTTCACTACTTAGGTGAGTCAACCTAAATTCATAATAGTAACTATTAGAATTGGTATTGCTAAAAGCAATAAAACTTCTAAGAGGAAAAATTAAATTATAGTATGCTTTAAGTAGTGAAACGTTCCTAATAGGTTTTTTTTTTCAATTTGAATTTGGTTTAGATACAAGCTTTAAATGGCCAAGCCAACTAACTATTCGATTAATGTTTGCTAAAATATGACATTGAAATTTTTTTAAAGATGTTTAAGTCAATACACCATATGAGTATGGTGGTGAAAATTATCCATGCTCTAAAAGAAAATGCAATGATGGGTTATGCCATGTTTTATTAAACTCTTAAAGGAATATGAATAGTATAAAATTTTATATGCATGCATCATCCTCATCACGCTATATTATCTGTTGTACAGGTTATGCAAATAGCTGACAGAGGAGCTGACATTGTTCGAATTACTTTGCAAGGAAAAAGCGAGGCCGATGCATGTTTTTTAAGATTTTTTCATCAATGAATTCAGGGATGTGTATTTGATGATGTGAACTTCACAGATGTGGTTGGCCTTGGAAAAATACAACGGTGGTGCCACAAGGTATATTACAGTTTTCCTGAAATTGTATACACATGAGGTAGGTACTTGGTTCATTGAACAAATTATATATAGTTTCGTATGTCGATATGATATAAATGTGTTTTATTAGGAAACAATGTTGGATGGTCAAAAGATGAAGGTTAAGGTAAGTCATTTGAATCGTTATGGTATGTACTCTGTTTGCTTTATAATTAAATGCTCTTTATTTTCTTTTTGGTGCAGCTGTGCCACATGTGCTTCATCGTGATCAGGAACGAAGTTGTTCTTAAGTTCTTCGGACGACCAACGTTATAGAAAGTGGTGACGTCCAGCAAGAATGGGATCTTGACGAATATGGATATTTAGCAGCTATATATTATTGTTGGGGCAGTTTATACGGAACCCCCCCCCCCCCCCTATACGGAGGGTTTCCAATCATTGCACGCATCGGGCGGTAGTACTGTGTGCATCGCGGTGTTGTACTGTGTGCTTCGCGGTTTGTACGGTTGACCTATAGGGAGGGTCTTTAAAAAAAAAACCATTATTGTTCTATATGTTTATTACCTATGGTAGTATACCATTAGGAATTACAGAAATATGATGTCTATTGTTATTAGTATTGAAATATTTATGAAATTATCATGATCTATCTTATTTAGTGGTTATTTAAGCATATGGTTAAATAATGATTGTCTAATATTCTATTCAACTTTAGCATTAGTACTGTATGAGTGACAATATTACTTGACCAAATGGCTAAAAGCCTACAACTTAATTTTAAATCATGATAATGTCTTGACTTGAGACTAAAGGTATCATCAACATTCAACACTATGAGATCAACTGTGTTAGACATGCTCTTTTAAGAAATTGGTGTATAGGTACGAATCTAGAACGGACCAAGACCCCTAAATCTGAAAATGTATAAACCAAGAACCCCAGTGATGAAATAATGCAGGGTCATTGTGATATTCACTACCAATGTCATTTTTTATGTTCATACTAGATACCGGGCTTTCCATAATCACTTTCTATATGCATATGTACAGATGATACTTATGTCTAAAGACTATGTGTCTGTTATTCTGAATACAGAGTCGAAAGGGAGATGGTTTTCAGGATGACACTACTTTTTGGACCTCTGAGCTCTAGGAAACGATATTCATACAAAAGTGGTTTACAAAGAAGTTGTATATAGGCTAAAATGTGACAATTCATCCAGTAATATTGTTATTGAATGATGAAGTAGCATTTATGTATTTGAAATTTGAATTGGATTTGAATAAGTGATGTTACAACCCTTTCTTAAGCATACGACAACTTTGTCACAAACTTTGGTCCATTTTTTAAGCGTATGACCTTTTCTTTTAACATGTCCACTTTCCAACCATTTTTTACCACCCTTATTTCGCTATAGAAAAAATGCCAACGATATTTATAAGTCATGCCCGCCCATCGGGCGGGCTTTGAAAGCTAGTTATATATATATATATATATATATATATATATATATATATATATATATATATATATATATATAACACTCTAGCATTATGATAAAGGAGAAACATGATTACATCATGTTTTTACTAGCAATTTCGGGATCATTGATCCAATCAATCAAATTGGATTTAAAATGCTTATGTCTATGAACAATCCAAGTATTAGAGAGGACTTTAATCTCCTCACCTAGCATTTCTTCCCTAGGTGTCTTTGGATCAAAACACAAACGGTTTCGATATCTCCAAATGATCCAACACGCTGTTTGAACAACCGAATCAAAACAAATGTATTGAATGGTACCGAGTTACCCCATGTAATAATATTATCGAGATCCTTTGGGTAATCTTCCAAGCTCCACCAACTTTTAACCTAGACCAAAGGTCGGTAGCTATTCGACAGTCTACAAAGAGGTGTTGTGAGTCCTCCATTGCTTGATCACAACTTGGGCAACGAACCGAATCAATATCTATGCCACGGTGATCAAGGTTGCATCGAGTTGGTAAAAGATCATTGCACAAACGTCGGGTGTGAATATTCACTTTAATAGGAATTAACTTGCTCCACGGAATTTTGTCATCCACAACCGGTAATGTGAATTTCTCAATAAGCCTCTTCATTGAGTTGACATTATAAGTCTTATAAGAGTCTAAGTTGCATTCCCAAGTGTCTTTAGATTCATTTGTTTTGAAATCTTTAATAAGTTCCAACAAAGGATTTAGTTGGTCTCTTTCAGGCCCATTTCGTGGTACATGCCTCCAAGCCCAACAACGTGAAAAAGGCCCATTGGAAGAATTACATCTCTCGTTTATGGAGCAGAGTGGGTTATCTAGTGAATAGATTCTAGGAAATTTAGTTTTGAAGTCAATCTCATCAAACCAAGAGTCAATCCAAAATTTAAACGTAGACCCATCACCTACCTTCTTTGAGAAAATCGAGTGAAGGTATATGCCTAGACCCGAGAGCTCCTTATGCAATCCCAATATCGACTTCATGGAGTAGGTGGCAATCTATTATAAGTAGTATCATCAATATTTAGACCACCTTTATCTCCGGTGAATGGACACAATAATATTCTTCCAAAGCGTGTTGTCTTCAAATTTAACCTAATTCACAACTTTCCTAGTATGTCTATTGTTCTTGGCGATTTCAATGAAGTATGGTATGAAAATGAAAGATTGGGTTCTAAGTTTTGTATATCAAGTGCTCGTAGATTCAATGGGTTCATTAATAACTCTGGTCTCATCGAACTACCAATGGGTGGAAAAAAATTCACTAGAATGAATAGACGTAGTACTAAACTAAGTAAACTCGAACGGATCTTCTTTACTCATCAATTCATCTCCACAACGCTAATCTTTTAGCCCTTCCTCTCAATTTGTCCGATCATTATCCCATCGTGCTTAAAACGCATTTTTGGATTATGGACCGGTCCCGTTCAAGCTCTTTAATTCTAGGCTCCTACTCAAAGATTTCCTTACCGTTGTCCGACTTTTGGTTAAAAAATTACTTCCGTCAACCACAAAATAACATGATACATCCCTACATCACCTTAAAATGCAAAACTTCAAAAATTAAAGAACCATATACGTGAGTGGCGTCATAAAGGGGGTCACAAAATGACCTTTTGATTCAAGACTTAAAAACCAAAATTAAGCTTCTGGATTTGAAAGCTAAGAATAGTGGGGGTCTTGGGCTTTTAGACATCGAAAACTGTCTCTCCTTCTTGAAGAATCTTGAGGACTTGGAACACATGAAACGTTTAGACCTATTGCAAAAGGCCAAAATAAAGTGGGCTATCGAGGGTGATGAAAATACTAAGTTCTTTCATGGGTTGGTCAATAACAAGTTCTCCAAATCAAGAATAAAAGGTATCAATATTGACGGGTGTTGGGTTACAGATCCATTGCTTGTAACGTCACATATCTTTCACTCCTATAAAAAAAAGTTCCAAATAACCTCTTCATGTCGTACCCGTTTCACATCTCACTCCTTGATGCTCCATTTTCTTGTGAGGAAATAAAAAATGTGATTTGGGGTTGTGGTGGTAGCAAAGCCCCGGGGCCCAATGGCTTTACTTTTAAGGTCATTAAACAATATTTGGGATACTATAAGTACGGATTTTGTTCATATGATCAAACGCTTCGAAATGGATGGTTTATTACTAAAGGGATGTAACTCCTATTTTATTGCTCTTGTTCCTAAAATACAAGACCCATTTGAATTAAAAGACTATCAACCAGTTAGTCTCATTGGGTGTCAATATAAAGTCATTGCGAAATGGCTAGCCAATAGACTCATCAAAGTTATTCATTCGGAGGTTAGTGACGTTCAAATTATTGTTGGTAAATGAAATTATTTATTGGGCTTCCAAGAAGAAATCGCGTTTTTTCATCTTAAAAGTAGACTTCGAAAAAGCTTTTGACTCACTTGCTTGGAGCTTCTTGATTCACACTATGGAACAAATGGGTTTTTCTCAAAAATGGAGAAATTGAGTCCAAGGTTGTCTTGATTCGTCTTTTGGCTTGGTTTTAGTCAACGGTTCACCGACTAAAGAATTCAAGATTCAAAAGGGACTTCGTCAAGGTGATCCATTATCTCCATTTCTTTTTATCATTGCAGTTGAAGCATTACACATTTCTCTTCAAGAAGCAAAGTCGAAAAATCTTTTAAAGGGAATTGAAGTGGGAGCTAATAAAGTAGAGATATCACATCTTCAATTTGCGGATGATGCACTTATAATGGTTCATGGTCACTTGAAAATGAAAAAAACCTATGTCGCATTCTTTGTTGCTTTTACATGTCGTCGGGTTTGAAAGTCAATTTTTCAAAGATCAAACTTTTTAGGTTTGGAGTAAATAATGTAGAAGTCCAAAATATTGCATCCATCCTAAATCTACAACATCATTCCTTCCATCCACTTATCTTGGTCTTCCGTTGGGTTCTAACTTCTAACATGAAAAATATCAACTATTGGAGTCCCATAATTGAAAATTTTCGCAAAAAACTCACATCTTGGAAAGCTAGAACACTTTCCTATGGTGGAAGACTTACGCTTCTCAAGTCGGTCCTTGGTGCTTTAGGTACTTATTTTTTCTCTTTATTTAAAGCTTCGAAAAGTGTGTTAAATTATCTTGAGAAATTGAGAAGAAACTTCTTTTGGGGAGGCTCGTTAGACGTAAACAAAATGGCTTGGATTGCTTGGAAGAAAGTATGCACATCGTCAAATTATGGTGGTCTTAGAGTTGGTTCATTACAAGCTTCTAAGTTCTAACTTTGTATATATGTCTTCACACATCATAAACTTGTACTATATTTTTTATATTAATAAATATACTAAAGCAAAAATATGAATAACAAAGTTTAGAAAATTAAACAAAACTGATCCACCTATACGACAGAAAAAATAGACTTTTTTATTTAAATTAAAATTATTAAAATTTGTACTTTTGCTATAAATATACGTGTTTATACTTTTCAAATTAATTATTTCAAACACGTATTATTGTCTAGGTTATAATATCATACTAACAAACAACGTTTTGTATATATGTTTCAACACATCATAACCTTGAATATTGTTTATATAATAGATATACTGAAAATATTATTTTAGAAAAGAAAAAAATCTAAGAAAACTAAACAAAATTTTTTGAATTAAACCAAAAACTCTAAAAAAACCAAAAAATTTTAAAGAAACCAAAAATTTTAAAATAATTATAAAATAAAAATCTTTAAAAAATCCAAGCCGAAAAAACTAATATGAGTCAACAATATTTTTCAAATTATTTATGGTCTTAAGACAAATTCCATCCTTCTAGTTGAAATAAATTGCATCCTTCGTCCCTAATCAGTCGTTACTCTTTTTGTTATGTGAAAAGCGGAAATACTAACATGCCTTCACGTTTTATGCACATGAGGAGACTTAATCACAAAAAGTAACGGTTGTTGGTCATAAGGACAAACGTTGCAATTTTTGCAACTACAAGGACGGATCCTGCAAGAAGTTTGAAAAAGAACGAAATGCGCAAATGTGTGTGAACCACGGAGACGAAATATGTAATTGACTTATAAAATAATTAACAAAGTCATTGATCGGTGGAGGTAACGGTTTGAAACGGCACAAGTAAATATCCAAGGGTTTAATATCTACAAGTATCATAACTACTTGTAAAGCATGTATAAAATCTTTTAATCTCTTAAATTTCTTAATTTTTACATAATTAGATTGGTCTTTTAATTCTAACGTCTTCTTATAATATCACTTATAAAAGAAAGAGTCAAGAATATCTTTAGTACTATTTTACATTGCTCTAATAATAAAAACGGAAAGTTAACATACGGTGACTTTTTAATTCTAAAATACGTTTTCGAAACAAGTTAACACAGGGTGGTCTAATAAATATTGAACCCGTAAGTTTTGCATCAAGTGTCAAACCAAAATCACGATTTCGCAAGTATAATTATTTGTCGGTATAAACCGTCGCTTTGCGCGGGTATTCGTTTAGTTGAAAATAAAATGATTTAACGTAAGTACCATTGTTGAAAAATATAGGTAAGTATATAACGAGGGTGTATATGTGATTTTCCTTCTTATTCTTCAACAAAGATCATAAGTTTTCTAGAGATTAAATAGACAAATCATGATCATTCATTTTCATCAAATTAAAAAGAAATTACTTGTATTATTTAAAAATTAAATATCTCACAAAACGTTAATCGTAACGTGAAACAAATCATATCATCATGACGACAATTAAATTATCTTTCAATAGAATGACACTTGTATATAAACTTTCGACGAACTTTCTTTTCAAGTTTTTTTGTGAGTGTTAAAATTTCCGCCCTGGAAAAGCACATGTAATTCACATGTAATTAATGAAATCATTCACCATCTTCTTGTTCGCTATTTCCATCTCGATCTCCTTGTTCACCATTTCATCCATTTGAAACCGAAGTCGTAAAGCTAAAAAATCCACCATTTGATTCAAAACAATATTCCAATAGGTTGTCATTATCATTTTCAGTTCAAACGCTATTGATTCCTTATGTAGGGCGTAACACCAAACAGATGCTTAAGGTTAATCACCCCATACCCAGCAATATTAATTTCCTCAATACGACTAGACACTGCCTTTGAAAACTGCTCATGGTTATTGGCTATTAGTCTTTCATAAGAAGTCACAAAATCCTGGGTGAGGCGTGTAATGTGCGCTTCTCCATGTCCATATGTTCAACAACTCTTTTCATGAACTTCTTCTTCATTTTTACCAACACATTTTCCATGACTCTCCTCATTGAAAAAAGCAGTTGTGGATAATCCCCACAAATATCAATCAAGACTTGAGCCCAAACGCTTTCAATATAAGCCAACACTTCGTTTACGAAGCTAATAGGAAGATGAGCTATACTTTTGATTTTTCTATTTATTAAGTACTTAAACACAGATTCATGAAAGTAACCAGGTAACTGGATCCCGTTAGTTGCCTCTAAAACCCTAATCTCTTCAGTAAGGAAATTTTCAGAAAACTTGACACTTGAGCGTATATAGTTCTTTTGTGAGATTGTCTATCATTTCGTTTAACCGAGCATTGCCACAGATTTGATTTCTGTACAGCTCCTTCTCATCGAATTCGCCATTAATCAAGATTTTATGAAGAGCTTCTTTTATAGACTCAACAATGTGAGTGAAAGCAGTCATTTCATTAGCAACACTAGGATTACTCTCTGGTAATTTGTTGTGCTCCGAAATCAAAACATTCAGCTTTTCATTCATCTTATTGCCGATGTAGGGAAAACGTTTAGATATGATAACCGATTGAATTTGAACAAGCTTATCGGCCAAAACAGGAAAACCAACTTTAGATTTGTCTAGTTTGGACAACAAAGGGTGAGTTTCGAAAAGCTTGACTTCCTGAATTCGTGCTTCATCAAATGTTTCATCGTTAATCCGGTTTCTAAGACAAATGTAGTCGAGGTGATCAATGACCATGACATTTGCCGAAACTTCTTTTATGATGCTGCCCTCTGGGTTTAAATCACATTTGGTAACAACGGCTGGCGTTCTCTCCCCATAGCGTCCACACGTTGAGACATGCAAATTGATTCACATGTACGTATGATATCTCCCGCAGATAAAACATTTAAAATGATAGTTTCTTCGGGCTTGGTGTACTTCGCAATAATATCTGAAGCATTCAAAAACAAATAATATAGATTATTATGTATGTATGAAATATTGACAATTATAGCATAGTCAATTGCATTGCTTCACCGTCATGAATCACTTGTTCCTGATCATAGACATGAATTAGAAACAGTTGCCTTTCAGTCAACACCGACCATAAACAACATACAAGCACTATAAAGAATTAGCTAAGGGGATAATTGCACACTCTTATGGCATATTCACAAACACGACTGCTTAATAAGGTTATAAAGTGTGAAAAAATAATTAAACGCGTCACAAATTTATGAACATATTAGTACTACATGCTGATGAATATTATGCTTCTTATACATGTTCAACCCATGTTTTTATTAATAATTTCGATTGGTATAAGTTTTGGGTTTTAAAACTAAATTTTAAGTCACCCTTAAGTTTTACCGAATGGCATCTTTACACACACAATTTCTTCAGTTGGTAAAAAGCACATTGACACCATTAGCAACTAAATGTCTACTTCTACTGGCCTGTTTTTATGTGTCGTTGAGTTTAATTAGTATATATACGCAGGTGTGAAGAAAATAAAATATATACTGGTAGTTACCTGATATCTGCTCATGAATATTTTCTGGTTGATCATGGATAGGCTTCCGTGTGATTCCTGGCAAATCAATCATGGTAAGATCCGGAACACCTTGCTTCTTGACTACCAAAGTTAAGGGAACATTAAAAATACATTTAGACGATTTTCCAGCGATTTCTACTGTAGCCTCATCAATGGATTTTGGTATCTGAATAAAGGAAACTATGTTCGATTAATATAAAGGAAATTTTGGCCGGTTGTAGTCACCCTACTAGCTCCGCCCCTGTTTTTGATCACTTTTATAAGGTTAATTTGTCTAACCAACATTAGTTTATGTCATTAAACAAGGAAAGTTTGCGTTCATTAAATACAAAATCACATCAAATTAAGCTAATTTATAACTTTAATTATTATGTATTAAATGCATTTTTTAGTTTAAAATAAATTTTTGTGTTGAATTAATACACTTAACCAACGCCCTCAAGGTACTTGTTAGACAATCCTGAGTTTGTTTGTGAAAATAGAGACGTTAGAGACTACTCGTGTAATTTAATTCTTAAGAGAAGGACTCATCCTAAAAAAATTGGTGCAAGTTTTGGGACCAAATATGAATTTTACTCTTATTTTAGTAATCCAATCTTAACAACAATAAGGGGAGAATGCAAACAAGTCCTACATTTTAAACAGAATCTTATATAAAGAATTTGCTGAATTTTTTTAATTGGTAATTGCGAGTTTCTTGCCTTGTATTTCTCTAAACCAATAGATGTCATTCATTAACAAGAAAGTTGTAATCATGAATGTTAATTCTTTTTATATTTTGTAGAAAGGCATGCATGCATAGATCGACATGGCATCACCAAAGACACCTCAAGGAACAATCCCAAAGGAAAATCTATTGGGTCTTTTAAAAGTTAAAATCAAGAGAGGCCTCAGTCTTGCTGTTCGTGATATTACAGACAGTGATCCTTACCTTGTCATCAAGATGGGTGATCAGGTTGGCTTACCTTTTGTAACACCCACAAGGCCACAATCTTGTGGATGTTACGCCATCATTGCACTTTTTTGACTTATCGTACTTAAGTTTTCCCATAAATCGATTATATGACATTCATTTATTTGAGCAAGAAATACATGATGGTGGCGGATACAGACTAATATTATTGTATGTAATAAACCAAATCGTAATACCTGAAGAGATATTTCGATGCACAAAACGTTTGGGGTGATACGGTTGTCGTAAGAGATAACAACATTCACTAAGCATAATTCTATCCATACCCAACTCCATCCTTTCCTTGTGTATTCTTATTCCAAATACTACATTAGTAATTAAGGCTACAAATACTTATTTTCGTGAACATTTGCGCTTCTGCTAATGCAATTGTATACATATGTTTATACATAATTCTGCCTCGTAATTCTTTGAACCAACCTAGTATATATTGTGAACTTTACAATCATTTTGACCCTTTAATTAAGAGCTCACAGCCTAACATCACTATGTAACCTTCATATCCTTCTTACATCCCCTCGACTCTTTGAACGCTACATGGCAATTCATATCTACTTCACCGTCTGCATGTACACTACTAATTGTCAGCCTTTTAGTGTATGTTTATTAATCTATGCCATACAAGTGCTCTCTAGTATGTAATCATGATATGCCAATAGGCCAACTCCTTCGTAGTGATATATAGAGAGTCATCGAACCCAGCAAGACCAGTCTTAATTATCAATGCCACTAGATTACGTCATACCTTGAAAGAAAAATGATGTGCAAGACTCATTATGAACTTAAATTTTTCCTTAACCATATACAATGCCCCTAATTTTTATAACTTTAAGCAGAAACAAAAGACTCGAGTTGTGAACAAGGATGTCAATCCTGTGTGGGATGAAGAGCTCACTCTTTCTGTTCAAGATGCCAATCTCCCAATAAAACTAGTAAGTTCATTTCTCTCGTGTGGACTAAACATACCATTTTTAACAAAGCTAGTGACTTTAGTTTACTCTCTCTAATCTATTTATAGTTTGTAACCAGCTATTAAGTCATTTTCCTCTTGAGTACATACCCATTTTTGTTATTATGTGATTTTTCTTTTCGGTTTCGGATGGTGACTGACGATGGTGTGAGTTAGATTTGGAGTTTAGCTGAAATTTAAAACTAAGTTAGGTTAGAGATACTAAATATTTTGTAGTATATGCATATGGCTAGGTATGTATGTAATGAATGCATGTTGTTTGATAAATAAATTTATTAAGTTTCATTGACATATAAAATTTTGTATAGTTATGGAACTTGATATCTACATGGATGCAATTAGTGATGAGCTTTTAAATTTTATCCCGCAAGTGTTCTGTAATTAATCGGGTTAGTTACAAAGTTTTGACAATATGTAATAGATTAAAACCTATACAATCTTTTCTTTTTTCTTATTTAGTTGTCACTGATCAGTTATAATTTTTCAATAACTAAGCAAAAATGTTATATATGCTTAAAGTGTTTTGCTAACCATAGCTTTATGGGTCAATGCATTATATATAGCGGTAAGATTCCTTAATAATTTTTTAAGTTTACAGAACAAAAAGAGTAACCAATGATATTTATTTTAATAAAAAATTTAAATTTTACGTTTGTTACTCAAGATTTAAATTTCACTTTTGTTACTCAAGAATTTTTTGACGTAAAAAATGCTCTTAATGGCAGACAGTGTACGACCATGATATGTTATCGAAGGATGATCCAATGGGGGATGCAGAATTTGACATAAAATCGTTTGTGGAAGCAATGAAGATGCCTCGTCTAGAGCGGCATCCAAATCGGACGGTTTTAAAGAGAATACCACCTGGCAGGACAAATTATCTCGCTGAAGAAAGCAGCATAATATGGAAAGATAAAGAGGTTGTCCAACATCTTTCTCTACGGTTGCGAAATGTTGAGACCGGTGAAGTTGAAATCGAGCTACGTTGGATCCATGTACAAGGTTGTAAAGGATTATGAAGTGAGTTACATACACAAAGATACACTACAATATATATGTCAAACTTTTCTAAAGTAGCTACTATGAGTTTACAAGAATGTGTATTACAAAATATGAAGAAATTCACAGTTTTGTGAAATATCATGAGCTTTTATTAAATGAAAAGAAAAAGGATTGAGATGCCTAATGTATATGTCTAATTATATGTTTAAAGAGAAGATTTAGACATGGGTCAAGTTAAAAGGTAACCATGAAAAAAAGAAGAGTAAATTGCAAAAACCGTCCTTATGATTTGACGAAATCGCAGGTATAGTCCAATCATTTCGAAAGTGTAAGCATAGTCCTCATGAGAAACTTTGTTGTGCAATTATCGTTCCTGGAATGAGAAATTCAAAACTTTAAAAGTGCAGCACGGAATTGCAACCAAAGTTCTCCACACAGACTACACCTGCACTTTCGGAAAAATTGGACTATATCTGCGATTTCATTAAATCACAAGGACTGTTTATGCAATTTACTCAAAAATGAGTAAAGCATGACTCAAATATCAACCGGATATGGCATACAACTTTTTTTGAACATGATAAACCATACAGTCTAACCACATCTTTACGTAGGACGAACAATTTGACCCGAATTCAGTATCGAACTAGAACCATACCAATACCGTTTCCCATTACAAATACGTTACCAGGACTACGAAATTAAGAAGGGGGGAATTTTGGTACTTTAAAAACGGTACGGGGTGTAAACGGAAATCCTGATTTTGGTACCGGAAATACAAAAGGGGCTATCTTTTGACTAAATTTTCAGATCCCAACATTCGGCTTTCACATGCATACTACATCGGAAAAAGACGAACACAAATCCAAACACAAAGTTGCAGAAAAAAAAATGTTCTTAAACCTTTTGTGGCAACCATTGACCCTTTACAAACCCTCTCAAAAGTTAAACCGTAATCTATTATCAATCACTAAAATCTAAAATCATCAATTTCACAACCGTAAACTATCCCAATCATCATCAATCATATATCAGTAATATTAATGGTTTATTGTCAATGATTTATTTTTATTGTTAATGATGTATATCTTTTTAAATACAAACGTGAATATGTACTCGACATTATTCACCCACGATATTTTTTTAATGTGTTATGCACTTATGCTTATTGTTAATTAGTCTTGTTGTACAAGACGAAACATAAGTATTAAGATATATCTTCTTATTTGGTTTGCTTATTTTGGTTTTTAAAAAACGAGAAAAACCGAATATGTACCGTTTTTCCGGTAACAAGTACCGGAATTCCGTTCGGTACGGTACCGGTACACACTTTTATGTTCAGGAAAAATAAGGTACCACCAATTTGGTATCGGTTTAATACGGAATTGGTGCGAGCTCATCCCTATCTTTCTGCATGCGAATCACAACTCTTAAATGAAATACTGTATGAGGTTATATTAAACGCAAAGGGGTCAGTCAACCTGAAATTGAAATAGTAAGATCAAACTGAAATCGCTCAAATGTCAAAATATATCATATCTGCTGTTATTTTTATTGATACCAGATATATGATAAAATCTAACGATAATTGTTTAATGAATGCATATAAATAAAGAAACGTGTTCAAACATAACATACATTTTGAGAGACTTCTATCCGTCGCATTTTGATGCACATTACATTCCTTTACTAACACCCTGTTTCCACTAGATAATCTTCCCAAAACCATCCAAGTTATTTAGGTTCAACAAATGAATAAAACAATTTTTTGCGCAAACCTGTTGATTAAGAAGAAATTTTTAAAAGAACAGCCGTCTCAAATTTAATATACAGGATTACTGTTCTCCGAATACCAGGTTGATCAAATGGACTCTATGGAAGCTAGTGTTCTTTACAATAAAACAAATGTACATATGTTTCTTATATTACATAAAAATAATCAAATATAGTCGTATACCTATTTCTGGTCCCTTTATTTTCATTTAATTCTTGCCAAAAGACCAAACAAGGTTCTGTGGAATTTTCCTAACAAGTAGTTATACCTTTGCATCTTCATATGACAGTTTTGAAATCATTGCTTAATTGACCGGAGCTCCCACTTGCCTTCACCATCTATTAATCGTAATTCCATAGAGTGGAATGGGATTAAAGCAGGACGCTGAGGCAAGAAAACGAGAACAGTTATTTATAAAAACAAAAACAAAACTACTACGATCAAGTAACCTAACTCATAGATTGAAAGTTCCTAAAAATGCTCTCCTTAACTTGAAACTGTTAAAACCCGTCTGGCATGCCATGTAAAGGTATGCACTAAAAATACACTTCCAACGGAAATGGACCCATTTTGTTTTAAGCTTAACATATAGAATTCGTCCAAGCTACCCGCTAAAGATGCAGCATGACCAAATCGATCCATCCATAAGTTAATGGTTCGAATTTGTCATGTCTATTAATGGATTTGCTAGTTGCAAGTAAACAGCAGTAGATACCTGTGATGATGTAATAACTGTGATGCCCAGCTCCTGTGCAAGCCTATAGAGGTGCTCTTCAACATCAACACTTGTAGCACTGAAATGATCACAAAAAATGATGGAAAAATAGTTAACAAGATTGTAATATATTCTTACAGGTGATGGGAATTAAAGAACGACAATTTGTGTTGCTTACTTGGTGCATTCATCAAGGACACCAAACCGAGGTTTGTGAAAGAATAAACGAGCCTTGCAAACAACAAATTAAAAGGTGAGCATATGGACTAGCAATACATATGAACATGACATGATAAAGGATCTGAAAAGGAAGCTCACCATCCCTAATCTTTGTTGTTCTCCAAGAGAAAGGATGTCTTCCCAGTTCTGACTGGCATCCCAACTCCCTTCTCTATCATATAGATATGATAACTTAACATTCTCTAGAATCTGTTTTAGATGTACATCCAGAATCTTACTGTCACCATCTAATTGCCCTGAAAAATTAGCTGACTTAGGTTATGCATTATCTACTAAAAAGATACGATAACAATGTTTCCATGTTTATTTTACTCGGGAGATCTTGTTCTTCCCACTGACCATTAAAGGTGGAAATTTTTACTTGAGTCATTTCTTATTTCAAACCAGGTTTAAGGTTTCCCAATGATTAATTTTGTTGTATACGCCCTAGATCATCTATTCAATGAGTTAAAAAAAAATACTATTGTATCAATACTGTTTTAGTAGTGATTATTAAGGATTTATTATATGACAAAAGTATACAGCAAACAAAAACTGTTTGCACTGGACCTGTGCCGTATTGATCACTATTTAATGAAGATTCATTTGACCTGAACTTCCTATTGACCAACTGTCCAATTTTTCCTACCCACACATCATGTCACCTCTTACTGAACAAAAGAGAAAGGAATCTAAGGGTACAGCACAATTTACCTTCTCTATACAAAGTTAATGCCCTCTTTTCTGCTTGGTCATGCGAAAGAGGATAAATAATCTGATCTCGTAATGTTCCTAAACAAGTATATGGCTTTTGAGGAATGTATAATATACCACAACCAGATTCACCCCCGTTATTAACATTGTGGGAAGGTTTAACAAGTCGTCCGTCAGCTATAGGCCAAAGACCTCTGAGAACCCTGAAGACCGAACTTTTACCACTCCCATTTGGACCTTCATTATTGAGTTTTACATGTTAGAAAGATGTAGAATAACAAATATCTTTTGAAAAAAATACAGTACTCTTACTGACCAGTTAAAAGAAGACTTTTCCCTGCTACTATATCACATGTCAACTTCCTTGCTAATAATTTTTGTGTCGGCGTAATAATATCAACCTCCGAAAAAGAGATAGCATTATCAGAATCCTTATGCAACTCAGCTGACGGTGATGAAGTACCAGCATTTTCATCTATAGAATAATTAACATGATCAGTTCAAGTTCATAACCTACCACTATCCTCGAGTATACGAGGGACATGACAATGAATAATAACAAATAGAGATAGAAATATTAACCCGTTTTCTTATAAATTGAACAAAAACCGTTAGTGAAACAACCCATCCACACGTTTTTACTCTGGTTAAAAGATGACATGTTTTAACCAAGCCCGATTTGACTAGTTACCCAACACACCCATCTTGCCACCACAGATAATCATGACATTATTGATGAAATAATTATATGATAACAAACAAGCTAAAAAAGATTATAACTAGATCACTAAAAAACACTAACCAGATTGAGCAGCTTCAAGAAGCTCTTCTAGTTCGAAAATGCGGTTAACACCTCCAGAAAGTTCAATAAACTTCCTATGCAGCTCCAAAATGTCACCAAAGGCCAAGAAGCTTTGAGATACAACGGATGCCAAAAATCGCAACGCATGTGCCAGGTCACCTGCAATAGTTGAGGACAAGAAAGTTTATCAGAATCCAGCTCATATACCAAATGAGTAAAATAAAAAAATATATAAAGGGCACGGATTAAACATGTCCATATGAGCCCCAACTTTTTAATCCATAAAACCTCCTAAATGCTTTATTCAAACTCTGATATTATCTAGCGAAATTATAGTTTTTGTATTAATATTCCAGCACATCACACACTTTAATAAGTCTAAAAGGATATACGAAAAGTTGTGGCAACCAGACCCAACCCAAAACATTTTGACCCGTTAAATAAAAAATTACTCAGTTTCCCCAGATAGATTTTGATTTGTTAGCAACCCACCCATCTTGCAACCTAAACAAAAACATCGTATTACCTTGAGTAGATGTCAATGAACGGTCAGCTTTGTGTTCCATCGCATATAACAAGCTCAGTCCCCAGGTAACATTGTGAGGTAGTTGTTTCGTGACAAAGTCGTCAAATACGCCAAATACCCATTTCTTTCTTAGAAGGATTTTGGCATGAGCAAGAAGCTCATTAAATCTTGACTCGATCATCTGCAATTAATAAAACACATATTCAAGCATCATAGATTGGTCTATTTGATCCTTTCCAAAAAAAGATTGGTCTATTTGACATGATAAATGTTCTCCTGCAGATGCACGTAACTGAACATTATGGATATGTTTATCACTATTATCTTTCAGTATAAATGTTCACCCTTATAATAGTAATTATATTGATTAAACTTCTAATATTTCTCTGTAAGCCAAATCTCAACAGCAGAAGAATAACAAGCTTTTTAAGCTCTTGTAGGTGACATCTCGCAGTTCTAGGCCTTCTGGCAATCAAAATGATCTTTTATTCCCGCATTGGGTCATTTATATCGGACATCAATTATGAAAAGAAAAGGAAGTTACCGCTTTTTCTCGAGCGCCACCTCCAAAGAAAGCAACAGATTCAGCATGGGTACGGAGCCTCTCGTGCATGAACCTAAACAAAGTAGATATTGTTGAGTCAGATATTTCTTAAAAGCTCCAATGCCTTGCTCAAAGTGAAGAAATTGAAATAATAACCTAAAACTCCCTTCGAGTTCTTGTTCCCGATTTCCTAGATCACCAAAATCTGGAGTAACACTCCTAAGAAAGCCTAGACCTAGTAACATATATGCATATAGGATAGCAACACCACGGCGACCTGTTAACGTCTTCATTCTCCACGTGAACCTAATAAGAAGATTACACATTATATAAAGTATCAGCAAAAGCTGAAAATGGCCATATAAAACCATCAGATCTACTTGAGAACGAGCTGTTCATATTTGAGAACGAATTGTTCATATAAAACCATCAGAGCTTGATGCTAACAGATTAACTAAAAACACTGAGATGAACCGCCACATAGACTCACCATAAAATATCGACAGTCGGCTTTACCATTCCTGTTACCAGCCCTGACAAATCTGTGCTTAACTTTTCCAGATCTTGAGTTAGTCTCTGATCTGCATCAATGCTAACTCCTGACATGTGAAACACCTGGAACCAGAAGTATTTGATTATTTATAAACTTACACACCAGCTACAAAAAGCATTTGAAAGACAAAAAGGACAAGAATCGACCAGAAAATCAGATATTAGGAAAACAACAATTCATATCTTGATTATATTAGAGAACCTAGACAAGTTTGTCAAGTGTCATTCTGTACTCTGAAATGAAACTAAGAACATTTTTGCGGAGATCCTCAAAACATGTGGCATGCTACATGGTCAGTTCTGGAAAGCCTTAGAATCAAGATCAAGCATGGAACATGTTTTGATTTGGACCTGTATTTGAGTACTAACATACATAGCGACCTTGTGCAAAAACTTGATGTCCCCGAAACGCAATAACCACATCAGATAACTATGTTGAAATGATAACACTTCCATAAAGCAGAATAAAAGAGCAGTTAGTATACATCACCTTGTAATATGCATTGTTCCTCAAGTAATTCTTTAACAAGTGTGCAGTCAAACGAATCCTCCATCCGAGTGCAAGCCTGGCAGTCAAGTGCCTTCACATAACAAACACAATAAATACAATCAGATATTGTTCACAAAATAACATTAGGTACATCAAATCTTGTTGGTGTCTGAGAGTATGATCATAGATACCTCAAAGATGGTGCGACAAATGAAGATGCAGCACTTTGAAGGACACTAACACCAATCAAACGTAAAAAGGCTGCTTTATCTTGCTCCAAGACATACTTCACGGTCGTTCCTGTAAAGTCAGACATTGACAATCAGAATTGGTGTAATCACAGATGTAACAGCATTAATTAAAAAACATGCATAGTCAAAGGCAGTGATACCATTTAAAGAAGCTATGCGATCTGATATCCAAGTCCTAGAGAGAACCAGAACAGCAACAGCAAGAAGTTCTGCTCCTTGCTTATCAAGTACTGTGGGCACCTAAATTCAGATTACAGAAGTCACGCAAATCATCAAAGGAATTCACATGCCTCCAGCACATTTATTTGTGTAGTATATGCATTTACAAGAAAGGCCAACTATATATGGTACAAGCAGTTCAGGAATATTACTACAGTTTGTTGAGTTTTCGTCCTACCCTAAAGTAGATGACACTTACCAGTACTTTAAACATGGCAGCTACTCTTAATGGCAGTACCCGCGGAACAATTTGTAGTTGCGGTACAATGGGCAACGACGTACTGTCCTCGGATGGAGATGCAGCTATTAACTCTGAAAAATACGACTGAGACTTGGAACTTGAAAAGGCAGAGTCCTGCAGATAGAGTATGCCCACAAGGTGTGAGGCATGTAACACTAGATTGTAGAGATGGCAGGATTGGTGGGTTGGATAACGGGTCAAAACATGTTTGCACTGAAACAGGTCAGTTTAGTAGTATAGAACGAAATAGGTCGGTATCAGTATAGAACGAAAAGGGTCAGGTAGGGTTGTATTGCCCTGCAAACACCTTTTTGTTCATTTTCTACTTTTTAAAATAAATAGTTGAGTAATTAAAATTATACAATATTCTAAAGATTTGAATGAAATGTATTAAGAGGATCTACTAGACAAATAAACTTAGGAGACTTTCAACTCCTTCGATCTATTTTGACTGGTTTCTCTTTTAGCTACTATTAGTTCGACCCATTTGCCGCGATGTTCAAAACCCCTATTAACCCATTTCTAAGTAAATGAAATGAAATTGCCACCTCTAATAGATCCAATTAGATAGAACTATAGAAGGAAAAATAAAAACGACAATATCACACATTTCTTGTATTTTCAAATGCACGTTGAACTGCCATTGCATCACTCTGGCGTTCCGATTCAGATGCCTTCAACTTAGGAAACTCGGTATCAGTACCACTACGATCTAGAGAGTCCTCCCTGTAGATTATTTTAAACTGTGAAAAGCAAGCAATAATATATACAATCGACACAACTGCAAAAACACTAAATTATATAAAGCTGAGTTAGAATCCAACCTTTTCCTATTAACTCTCCAACCCCCTTCCCCATCCAATGAGAGTACTACATCATGAAATGCAACAAGAGCCGGTCGGTGAGATATAGTGATGCATGATGTTCCCATAGCTCGGACTTTAGCACAGAAGCGTTCTTCCATATCCGTTGTCACGGCACTCGTGCATTCATCAAGAATTGCAAATCTAGGTTTGTGATAGAAAAGCCTAGCCATTCCTAATCTTTGTTGCTCCCCAAGCGACAACTCCTCGCCCCAATTTACCTCTTCTTCAGGTGGGTAGCGATTTAATAAATACTCTAGGTCAACCTGTTGAAAGGTAAAAAAGATTCCACCGACGTTGTCAAGTTACGTAAGAAATCAGAGGTGGTAATTTCAACCAATAAACTTGTAAATGGGTCAAAATGAATTGACGGACACACGTCAAATGGGTTTAAAGCCATGCAAGGTGTAGTTTTAATGCATTAAAACAGTTTTATGCCAAAAAGTTATATTAATAAATATAGTTTGGTAATCTTTTAAAATACAAATCATGTTCTATAAAAATATTGACTAATGGATAGTATTTTTGGTCAACCCAACCCGACTCAAAACTGTTTCGACCTAAGGCAATAGCTTCTTACATTTTTCAAAAGGTCAACCATTTCGTTGTGACTGAGAGGTTCAACTTCTTGATCAGTTGTAAGAGGATATATCAACTGGTCACGTAGTGTTCCAACAGCTGTATACGGTCGTTGGGGAACATAAAAGATCTCTTTATTGAGATCCGAACCAACCCCAGGTTTCACTATATGTCCAGACACCAAAGGCCACAAACCTCCCAAAACTCGGAACAGTGAGCTTTTGCCACTACCATTTGGTCCTGTAGGTAAGGCCATACATACAATATAAGATTATAAACAATGAGACTTGTTTAAATATACTGTTATTAACAAATATATGCTCAATGATCAGACACTGAATTTCCCATAGACCAAAAGCAGGAAAGAAACAATAATCAATCAAGAGTTGGGGAGTCAATGCTTCAGATAAAACTAATGTGAACCGCTATAATTTCTGCTTCACTCATAAAGATAATGATCCAACGACAATACTTGAGAGCAGTCATGTTTAACAATGGAATTAAAAATTTAACAGACAAAAACAGCAATGCTATACATTTGGAGTTTTCATATGAATAGAAGGTTCGATACCTGTGATTAAAAGATTAGACCCTGATTCGACCTTTAAAGTCAAGTCTTTAACCAAGACATTACCACTTGGAGTAACTACCTGAATAAAAAATTAGTTTCAGAAGCAGATAAAAGATTGTTGGCAAGTAAGGGTAACAAATTTTCAGCTACCTTGACTTTATCAAATTCAATGTAGTCTGCCTGAGTTATATAATTCCTACTTCCTCTTCTTTGTAGAGATGGTACATCTTTTGGACTTAACTCTCTTGATACAGCCATAAGTTCATGTATACGATCCGCATAGCCACTGCAATTAGAAATAACTAATTATGTAAGAATTTGTCATATCTAGAAATTTGTCCAATCCCTTCTATAATAACAAATCACTGATTATATATACAAATGCATGCCTGGTCAATGCAGAGCACAAAATAGATTATCTAAAGAAAGTAAAACACATAAGATGGCATAGAACATATCTCAATCAGAATAGCATCAGAGATTCATCATCAGATCTTTTTATATTAAATTAATGTTGCTACAAGTAAAACAGACCACATAACACATAAAACTGTTACGGGTATAAACAAAACTAAATTGCTTTTATCAGTTCCTGCCAGAACGAGATAGCCATAGCTTACAATATAGGCCAATCTACACCAACCATTTCACATGAAGTAACCAGATTTCATGTATGTGAAATTTATAAAAAAATAAAATAAAAAATAAAATAAAAAATAAATTAAAAAATGTGACCTGATTGATGGTTCTCTCTTAATAAATCATAAGTCACTGATTTTCTTCAATAGTTATAGAAGATGGTAAGTTTGATGGTAACATCGGGGTTTTTATACATATTCTCTACCATGTTTACTAGCTGAAAGTACCTAATTATAGCTTAATTAATTACCAATGGGCAACTCTGCTGAGCAGCAAGTGCAATATATGTTTCTCTTTCTCACTGAATAGGCATCGGTTTGTTGATTATGATAATAATTCTTCTGTTATAACAAGAGATGCATTTGTACTCATAGGGATGAGCAAAAAACAGCTCATTGGTCAAGACCAACAAAACCACCAAACCGGTGTCAGCTATATTCAGTCCAGTTAAATTTTTTGACCGTTTTAGAAAAGGCAAACAGATACTGAAACTGAAATCTAAGAGCTTTTTTATACCTTAGACGATTAAGCCGTCTAGAACTTATGGAAAGAGTTCCCAAAGACTGAAATAGTGATATTATCACACTCGTATGGTATCTCAGATTGCTCAACATCTCTGCGCGTCCTAAAGTTGAGGTGTCCGGTCTCAAAGTGCCAGAAAAGAAAGGCTCTATGATCAGGACAACAGCAACAGTCGCTCCAAGATACTTCAATAAAAAATCTTGAACCATGCCAAACCACCAATGGTCATGTTGGACAACTTTCAAATGCTGAACAAGTGTCTTAAACTTCTGCTGGATATGAGATTCTTCTCTAGTTTCACCGCCATAGAATGCTATGCTTTCCGCATGTGTCCTCAACCTTGAGTGAAGTTGTCTATACTCACCTTCAAGATCCTGTTCTGTAGACATCAATTTACCAAATGCAGGAGAGAAGTTTCTGATAGTGGCTCCTGCTCCTAGCACGTAAGCCTGAAGGTTAAATTAGATGTTGAGAATAAGTTACTGTTCAAGATATGTTTAATTTAAACTATAAGAGCCTAGATAGTAATTATACTACAGTAGGGGTAGCAACTTAAATCCCTTGACTTATAAAAGGATTGGTTCGGACTATGTTAATAGGTAACGTGTCCAACAGGTAAAAAAACAAATTTAATATAGATACAGGAACGGGTCAAAAAGGTTTGAGGTCACCCATACTGTATTTTACAAGCTTAAAGTCTCCTAACCTTTTATAGTTATGAAGATAGATTCTTATTGTGATACGAAGTTTCTGATTTAAAAAAAAAAAAAAAAAAATGAACTTTCAGTCAACCCAACCTGTTTCAGCAGACACTATAAACCCCATTCTAGACCCATCCAACTGTAATGATTGAGAAGGCTTTAGGTGAAAAGTATGATACCAACATTTAAAACCTTCTAAATCATTATGTTCAAATGATTAAAAAATGTAACTTTTGCAACCATACTTGATCCACTAACTTACCCACCCACCCATATTTCTCACTCTATAATAAACCGCTTCAGCCATTACCCAACCCGCCCGTGTTACAAATGCACAAGGCGCCTATATATAGACCTCGTGATATACTACACAGTGAAACATCCTCGATACCTACTTGACTCTCTATATACGTGACAAACAAAAATCGAGAATTACCAATATCCAAACTATATACTTGGGACTTGCATAAGAACACAGGCGCCACGAATATAGCAGACCATCAGTAACCGCAGTAAGATCTTCTTGTACAAGATCACTCAATTCTGAGCAGAACTTTGGTACATCACTTGCGATTCTTTGCTCAGGATTAGTTATTCGGCCATCAACATGAGACATTTTGTAGTATATCATATTCTGGAATCCAAGCAAACAATTGCCAATTAGGAAACACCACATCATATAATGTTAATAGTAGTAATAATACCAAAAATAATGCAGATGATAACAATCAACCTGAAAATATTGTGCATGAATAAGCTTTGTCAATATTTTTCTGAACCTCAAGCTTAAGGTCCCGGTTATATACTTCGATGTAGAATACAAAGCTGATTGAGCAAAACACAAGGTAATGTTTTCAATAATCAACTGGACGAAGATAGGCACGCGTCGAAGAAAAGCAGCACGAAACAGGAATCCTTGAACTTTTGCCAATCTATTGCTGACAGCGGTTCGTAAGACCTGAATAAAATACATTACAAACAAGTTGGAAAGACATATATGGCTATGGTCCTCAAACATAAATCAAATACTTAAAATGACAGGAACCTTTTTATGTCACCAAAATTGGAAATGTAACTGTAATAGAGCCACATAAAAAGTTCTCACATATTTCTCCCTTGACGACATGATATATAAAATACCTTCCACAATTATACTAC
The DNA here is from genome assembly GCA_021014915.2 of Artemisia tridentata subsp. tridentata. Taxonomy (NCBI): domain Eukaryota; kingdom Viridiplantae; phylum Streptophyta; class Magnoliopsida; order Asterales; family Asteraceae; genus Artemisia; species Artemisia tridentata. The sequence continues at coordinate 188,715,897 of CP139509.1, read as the reverse complement.
TTCATCGATAGAAACTAAGTTACGGATCACTAGCTTTCCATGCCTAAGAGCTTTACACTGCGGTTAATAGACTAAATTTTGTGTGTATGAAGGCTTGCTTGCATTGCATATATATGTAGCATTATGCATAGCTCTACATGCATGGTAAATCTCTCCCCACAAAAAGTCACGGGTTAACTGAGCCATGTTACAGTCATCGGGGTCCACTTGCAATCAAAACCTTCTAAATGCCAAAACAAATAATATTTTAAACATTCACTTATCTTGTTCTATAACAAAAGCCACAGAGATACTGACCCAAGCATTAAAGCGTATTATCTGGATCCAAAGAGCCAAGAAAGATATGACAGTCTTGGTATTGTTAAAGCAACTGACATACATAATATTCGTATTGTTGAACTGACACTTTTTTTATTAACAAATAAACTACTTCTAGGAAAAAATACATGATGAGTACTTTCGGATCTTCTACAAGTGACATTCTTTTGAATACTTTTGGAACCATTACTAATGCATTAGTGAAAGAAAAAAATTAGAGGAATATAAATATCAACATTGAGATATCACGTAGAGGTGGCAAGCAAAGAAGCTTGGCTAACTTTTATGAAATTAGAATATAGTGATGGTTCAAAATAATTCAAAATCTTAAATAAGACAATTAAAAAGCTTGTATGCATTAAAACAGAACTAGGGCGATTTCAACCCTGCTAACTCATTTGATGTTACCCATTAAAAATACAATATACCCCAATCAGCCCCTTTGCGGCTAAATGGGTCACAAATGTCACATGTTCTGATAAGGAACAATAAAGAGAATACCAAACAAGGAAAACTGGAAGTTGGATTGGAAAAAAAGGATTACCACTGTGGCCACAAGAGCTAAAAGGTCCCTTGCACCCATTCTGCCCATATGGGATAAAAGAATTGCAGCCAGAACCTGGAGTGACTTTAGTCCTTTCTTTTGCCTACTTTTTTTTGTTGCGGTATTAATTCCTACATCCGAGTCAACTTGTTCACTGTCATCTCCCAATCCATTGTATTGACCTGTTCCGTTGGGCCTTCTTACCCTGCTCTGTGACTGCATGTATGCAGCAGTCCCACCAGCAACTATAATGCCAGTGGCCAGCAATAGTGCTTTCCTACAACAATGTAAAAATAATAGCCAGTGATTTACAGAAATCGTGAGGGTATAGTCTGACAATATATGCCAGTTAATTACCATTAATTAGGGGTCCATCCCAGAGTATGTTGTTCATTCTAGCCACAACACAATCAGAATTACGCTTTTTTGTACTAACAAGTAATTTCAATAACCAAACTCCATTAATGAATATTTAAATTGTGGCCAATAAATGAATAAAATACCAAATACAGAAGTTTTTACCATAGTAATAAAAATTATACATACATGTACATCTATAAAGAAATGGCTATATCTATAAATTAGATGTTCAAAAATCTCTCAGTTATAAGTCTTAAAAATACTAATCACTGACAAATGCCCAAGACATTTTTCTTACTTTCGAACTATACCTCAGACTAGGACCAAATGGCAATCGATATCAAAGGATACAATTTTTACGGCATCTTTAGAAATGGTTAAGTGTATAACTTAGACGTTCAATAGTCTATCGATTAAACTCGTGGGGCTAAGGAATACTAATAGTCCACTAGAGCAAAACACATAATGCCTTACTCCATAATAATACCTCAAACTAAATTTCAAGTGGCAATGAATACACACACACACACACACAAGGAAAAAAACATCTATTGATCTTCTAATACAGGGTAGAGTCGCGTACTTTACCTTTTGATTAGTTCATGGATGATGTCGTAAGAGATGACTATTTTTACATATCGTAATAGAACTAGAGGTATATCAACTATCAAAAGTGTAAAAGTGTATCATGTATCTTCCATAAGAAACTTAAAGTGCTAAACTAGCAATAAAACACTTCATAACAGAATGGTCTACCAATGAAGTTAAAACAATTTAGATTATTAAAGGAGCCTAATAAACATGAGGTTGTCAATTGGGTAGACCACCACCAAAATCACCTAGACAAATAGAATTTGATTGTCCAAGCCATTGCCACCTTTATTTTTATAACACCTAACATCACTCAAATCACACTTACTGAATCTCACATTTAACAATGTTCTAAAAATTCAAGTGTAATCTATCTCATGCCTCCATAGTAACAATTGCTTCCAATAATAAAATAAGGTGAACCTCAACATTCCTCTGATCAAAGAGCAACTGTCAAACAGATTTCTACATAAGAATGCCCTCCCTACCACATGTTAATTAAAAAATTCCACATTCCAAAACATGTTGGTATGATATATTATATTTTAAGTAAGGTGGCTATACTTGTGATGAGTCGCATCACAAATAACCAAAGTCAAACTAAATAGTTGCAACTTGCAAGGGAATCTAATGTGCTAACATAATCAACTATAAGTTAACTCTCTGCTAGTATGTACCCACGCAAAATGGCAGGCGGCAATTAGTCTTACGAGGTTTTTCGATTTCTGGCGATGGGGGTGGGAGGAGGTGTACGAGATGGTAGAAAGGGTAGATGGAAGAAAACATGTGCTTAGATAGGTTTGAATGAATTTTACGACCAAGTGAGGTTAGCGATAGAAACGTGTTCCATTTAAAGTATACTGATATGGCTTATTGACATCATAATTCATTTAATTGGAATGACGCACGCTCACCATTCATGACTTGCAAAAGTAAAATGAGTATACAGCAAGTATATTTGGAATAAAAAGCTTGGGTGCACTACTGTATAAATAGATGAGCAGCTTCCGAGACTTAAGGAAGAGGCACTTCTAAAAGGGGAAAAATGAGTATACAGCAAGTAAATACTAATCGAATACGCCGATTACTCACATACGCACAAATTTAGCAGAATTCAGGCATACAAATTCCAAAATTAGACACGCGTAAATGATAACTAACTAGCAACCAACCAGACGATAATAACGAGAAGCAAAATAAATGAATACCTGCGACCAGCGGAGGAAAAGAGAGAGCGGCCGCGCTCCGTCAACTGTAATAACTGAAGAGAAGTCATATTTATTTACTTTACTAATTGATTAATTGATGATCACCTGAAAATAAAATCCAAAATTATTAGGTTAGGTTATATCGAAATGAAGTTTAAATTACTAGTAGTAAAATAGATGATCGAATCATACTAATTAATAAGTGACGGAAGAAGCATCAAGTGTTGTGAGGGTTTTTTTGGTTTTGTTTTGGTGGTTGGATCGGTGATGGTGTATTTGGCAGCTACGTAACAAAAGCTGCTGACGACTGCAAGTGCAAATTGACCCTGCACCCTTTTCAAGGATCTCTTCTTTCTTTCATTTTATCCCCCTTTTTGGTAAGTAACTAGCCTTATCACGTATATTCAAATTACTCCACTCCTTTTATTTTTACATTATATTTTTATATATATCCTTCTACACATAATAATATAATATGAGTAGAATCATATAATAGGAGGAAATATCATTTTTCTAATTTTAAACTTTTCATAGCAACTAAACTACATTTATTAAATTTAAAACATTTTCATTTAATACATATCAATTAAACTGATAATATAAGTAACTAGACCTGAAATTTAAAAGCATCCATTATACGTGCATTTAAAAAGATTCAACATAGTATTTACTTAATTTATTAAAAAAAATTAAAAATAAGTTTTTTACGAGCCAATCACACATTCCTATTTGTCCTTAATGATAATCAATATTCTATTAACTTATTATCAGACTATAACAAAATTGTAATGATTAAAAAAAATAATAAATAAATAAAATAAATAAATAAAAATAGAAGCTAGTCGTAGTATGTTTTGACATCCTCCTAAGCGTAAGTCATCATCATTGCGACTCTATGAGGGTGATGATGCGCGGCATAATTACAACATCGTCACTTGAAAGTATTGAAAAAAAAAAAGTCATTAAATGTTGATTTGATTGACTTTTTCTCGTGACGTTTCCGATGCATTTGAGCGAGTCAATATGAACGTTATACTTCATACATATGTGTGAACATTGCAATATATATGGTTTTCACGATGTTCCTAAATTTGTTATAATATCGATTTCATCTTCATCGTGAATCAACACAAACATGCGATACATTATGACATGATTCTGTCGTCCTTAGAGTGATGATGTTGGAATCAAGTTGTACATCATAACCATCGCCGATGAAGGAGTCATAAATGGACAGATGAGTACGTCAAAGACATTAATTCCGATGGCTGCTAGTAAAACTCTTATTTTAATAGCTTTTTTGAATATATTTTTTTCCTAAACGAAGAAAACAAAATTAGACATTATGTTAATTATTTCTAAGAGTACATACTCTGTTAATTACCTCTATTTTAAATACGATAGTCATCTAGAAAAAAGTCTATGGTGGACTTATATAATTAAGACTCCCTCAATTTATAAATTTTTTCATATTATAAACTACTCAACGAGTGCCCGTACATAGAGACGGGATTTTATAGCGGCAAATAATAATAGTTGCGATATTGGGATTAAGAGTTTCGGGTAACTAAATGAAGTTTTTTCTACGATATATCTTTACCTCATCTTAGCTAAAAGCTTCTTAACAACGACATCAAACTTAAAAAGGTCACTCAATTTCTATAAAATTTCATATTAATAAGAAAAATGATTTGTTTTTAAAATTTAAACTTTCGAAAACAGATTGTTGATCGTCCTTAAAAACATGGTCAAATCACATATTAGTACCTCGATGTAACACCCCAACCCGACAAGGGTCAAAATGTCACATTATGGTGTCTATCAGAATATACAAACGCAAGCGGAAGACTTATAAACATAATGATTACAAAGGTATTCTAAGATAACAATAAAATACTAACTCTAAACATGATGAGTTCCAAACTAAAATATAAATCCAAACTAATCTAACTGAAAATGAATTCAAATCTAATCTAGAATCAAATGTGAGTCTATCGTCAGGGTAGTCCACTAAGAGCTCCTATGCACTCTTCACTCAAACCCAGCTTCCAACCTAAAACATACCGCAGAAAAAGAAATGCGGCTGAGCTTAAAAAGCCTAGTGAGCATATATAACCAAATGAGTAATCAAACGTATATATAAGTGTATAAACATAAACCATAAACTCCTGTTGAACAAATATCAGATGTCAAACGAATAAGGGGTCAATGATCAACTGAACAAAATGTCATATATCATAAGAAACAAATCATAGTGAAACATAAGGAGGTCATAATGAAGTCAACGGAATCAAACAGAAAATAATAATCATATATCAGAACAGAACAGAACTAAACAGAAATGCCCACAAGCTCAGAAAGCATGCCACATGCTTAGTCACATAATCACATCATATCATATCCATATATCCGTCAAATCATAAGTTATACAAGGAGTAGCTAGCTCCAATGTACCAGAAGTGAAATGGGGTGCATGGCACGCACAAACCAATCACTAAATCACATCTTAATCATATCAAACATATACCTAGGATGCATCCATACGCTCCCTGCAAAACAGAATACATATGCCAGTACTAGACTGAACATATATATACAAAATGGCCATGTGCACAAATAATCATATAACAGAACAAAAGGGAACGCCGTGGATCAATCACACCTCCACAGAATGTGTCATGCCATTGGTGCCTCAATGACATGGCCATGGTACCTCCATGGCTAGTTCAGAAATAGCTCGGGCAACATAACAGAACAAACAAAGTTAAGCAAAGCAAAGCTATCCATAATCATAACAGAGCTACTATAGCATAATCAATCAGAGCATATCAACATAACAGAATCTCATATCAATGAGATAATATACAGATCATCATAACAGAATGGATAGCAAACAAAATCATATCATATGATAATATCAAACGGATCATATCAACGAATCATATCAAAGCAAATGAATCAAGTCGATGATCGAGAGGTCATGAGATCAGAACCCTTACTGAGAAAGTGTAACACCCCAACCTGAAAAGGGTATAAGTGTAACATTATGGTGTCAATCAGAACATAATAACGCAAGCGGAAGACTTCTTATTAAATACTAAGTCAAGAATTACAAGGGCTTACGAAATATAATCCATACAATAATCTAAATACAATACATATCCAAAGCATAATGTATACAATCATACTCCAATAATGGAATCTAATCAAGGGTAGGTCCTCTATCTTCTACTCTCAACACTCATGCCCAGCATCCCGCTTATAACCTGCCGCAGAGAAAAGAAAATGCGGCTGAGCTAACACTCAGTAAACAGATATAAACAAATGAAAGGTAATAAGCATGTACGAAATGAATAAGCGAATGAATCCAAGAGAACCTGCTAAACAAGATGTCAAATAGAATATGGAACATATGAAAGAGATCAAAGCATAAAATAAACATAATGTGGATATCAATATCAAAGGAAATGCCCAACAAAACATATAACAAATTGTACATGGAGTAGCTAGCTCGATGTACCAAAAGTGAAATGGGGTGTATTACACACACTCAAGTTCATTCACAAATATATATCATAACTGAACTAAGTGCCTAGGATGCATCCATACGCTCCCTTCAAAACAGAGATACATATTCCAGTTCTAGACTAAACATACATATAATAAACACGGGCCAGGTGCGCCATATATACAGCTATATAAACAAATGGGAACGCTGTGGACAAAAACCCACCTCCACAGATAGTGTCAATACCATTGGTGCATCAATGGCAAGGCCATGGACTCCCCATGACTGGCTACAAATATGGGCTACATAATAGGCATAGTACATGCAATTTAATGATCAGGGATAATTATAAATTATCCAACTCAGATAATAGCTATATGAATAGAATATAGCATGAAACGAGTAATCAAACGAATAACTAAACAAATAAGGATCAAAGCATAACAAATATCAGGAAACAATGAGTCATGAGAAATCTTTAAGGATAGAGTACAACCAGATTATGTAATTATGAAAATCATTTAAATGTTGTTTTCATGAAAGTATTCTTTTAAGAGCCGTTTCCATAAGAGTCATTAAACCATCATATAAAAAGTGGTGTTACCTCGTATTCATAGAAATCATTTTAAAAATAGTATTTCTCAAAACCATCATTAAGATATATATTCAAAAAGGTTTTTCATACAAGTCATAGTATCTAATGGATTACAAAATATTAAAGGATTCAAATGCGAATATTGAAGTCACGAATGAATCAAACCATATCATAATGAAACGAGTCATGAAAAAAACCCTTACTGAAAAAGGGCAGAATATCTGTACCTTATGAAATGCAAGCAAAAAGGCAAAACAACACAAGAAAGAGGATCACTCCGACTTCACCGGATCTACATGAATTATAATCATATATTACTTATACGCTCATTTAATATCATAACAGATTTTTAATGCTTGTTATCAATCACATCTTCATATTTAGGGTTTACTTAAGTTAAGTGATTAATACATAGGTTTAAGGTTTCATAATTAAGGCATAACTTAATTAGGTTATAAATGTAATATCAAAATAGGTTTAGTCGAATATGGAATTCGGTTAGACTGAGTTAACAATCAAGACATAGGTTTTATATGTGTTTCAAATCAATAATTAATCTAGTTAAGGTTTAAGTGTGTCAAAATAGATTTTAGGTTTAGAATGCAAATCTGACTCAGTTTCTTATGAATTTATAGACCTATCAACTGAGCTCCTGAGGCTCTACAATTTTTATTTGTGACTCCTACATATGTCTAGTACTTCCCCTAATTTTTGCAGATTTTATTACTAAGTGAAAGTATCCTTTCAAAAATCATTTTCACAAACCTGCCCAGAAAGATAACTGCACAGACACCCAGAAAGTTTGCCCTTAACGAACCCATTTTGTCACTTCAGAAAAATCCACCAAAATTCTAGTAAACCATATACATCTTAAGCATTATCCCTGTCAAATGAGACCTCTTAATTCCTTATGGTTTTAAAACTAAAAATCAAAAACACCAACTGATTTTCAGATATCCAAAATACAGTTTTGACACTTGAACTCCCAAAAATCAAAAGACTACTCTCGCGACCTCCAAAATTTATGAAATTTGATATCCAGATAGCACACATACTGAATTTAGTTTTAGCCTAAAAAATCTTGCAAAAACACGTTTGTATCATTAACTTATGACCCTTGCAACACGACCCAAAACCCTGGACAACATGCAGTTGAGACAGAAACAACCCTAACCTAAACCCTTTTTAACCCTAATCGACTCCCATTAATTCCCTTGGGTTTTCCAGATTTGGTTATCCATAAATTTATGTTCAATTAATGATCTATTACTGATTTTAATCACCTTGTTTAGGGCTGGAAGAAGACACCAAAATCAGTCCACAACCGACACCAAAACAATTACATAGGCGCATATATTTTTATGATTTCATGTGAGATTATCAACGAGACAACAAGGAGTAAACAAGCCTGATTCAACCACTTAGTTAGCATAGTTTTTAGTCTTATATAGCCATGTGATATGTTTCGAATGCAAGAGAACAAAAGGAAAAACAGAAAAACCTGTTGTCGACTAAAAGACAAATCGAATGGACTCTAAAACTAGGGCTCGAATAAAAAGGAACTTCACCAACGACTTCACTATCTTTCTTGGCACCAAAACCTTGCTTCTTCTCCTCTTTCTTCTTGCAGCAACGTTGGGAAATAAGTGTGTGTGTGTGTTTCTGGTGTTTTGTTTTTGCGTCAAAGAGAGGATAGGAGGAAGAGATATACGGTTTATCTAAAAGAGGTAAAGCGTGTGTATGAATTAGGAAACAAGTAAATATGATTGATTTTGTTTAAATGTGTGATTGACGTGATTATAGGCAAGGAATGGGGTAATTGGAGAAATGCCTTAATATGAATTCTTTATAAATTTCGAATCATGAACAATATTTTCAAAGACTAGGAATCGGTCCAATACAACATATTAACGTGTGATATATTCTTAAGAAGTATAAGGTGCCGACTTTCATACAAACTTAGGCACAAACTTAGGTTGGGATATTATATTTTGTAACTTTAATTCATAACATATATTTTAACATAGTTCATTCGTTTATCAAAACTTAGGTTAAGTTCAAAATACAATAAAAAAATAATAATCCGGATTTTAGGGTTTTACAGAAAGGGTATAATATTTGTACCTCAAACCGCAAATGAAATCATATCAGAAAATACATGGATCGAGTGTTACTCCTTCTTCAGCGGATCTACACGAATTAATGATCATCTTATTATTTAAGAACCATTTCATAAGTTATTTCTGATTCAGTACTTATTGTTGTTCAGATTGCCATATTAGGGTTTCCTGCTGTTTATAGCAAATTTTCAAATTTAGTAACTTTCTATATTTAGTAACTTTCCCGAATTAGTAACTTTCCATATTTAGCAAGTTTTCATAATTAGTAAGTTAGGGTTACATTCATAATTAACCAAACTTAGGGTTTATAGGTACTTCCAAATCAAACACCACTTAATTAGGTTATATTAGTAAATCTATATCACATTCTTATGATTTTTAAGGCCTACAAATTAAGCTCCAAAAATGATGAAATAATTACCAGTGATTCCCATATCAGTTAAGTACCTTCACAGATTTTTATAGATTTTATTACCAAGCACAAGTACTGTTTTAAAAATCATCTTTCCAGACCTGTTTAGAAAATTAACTGCAGATACACCCAGAAAGTTTGCCTTTAATTAACCCATTGAAACACTTTAGAAAAATCCACAAAATTTCCAGGAAGTCCCACATAACTTAAATATCACCCATGTAAAAGGAGAGATCTCAGTTCCTTGTGGTTTGAAAATGAAAAATCAAAAACATCGACTGATTTTTAAGTTCCCAAAACTCAGGTTGACACATGATCCCATAAAATTCATAAACATGACCAATACAGCTCCAATTCACTCCAAACCAATTGGAAAACTTAATTAAGACATTAATCAAGGTTTACAAGTAAAGATCCAGTATTATACCCTTATGAAACTCAAACTATAGTGCACACATCTTCAGCTTGCAAAACAGTCTCATTTACAAATCCGTGTTAGGTCACCATATCACACCTTTTAATTATATAAACGCACACGAGCCTTTATAATTCACAATACATGTTTTATCATTACCTTAACATATGTACTCATTCCTAATAACAACACACAAACAGCCCACGAACTCGAATGATTAACGAGCCAAAGCATAACGAAGCTCCACATAAAATCATATGTCTCTCGTTAACATAACCTAGGATTTCTAATATGATGCGCCTAATTAATTACCATTATTATCAGGTTTTTATGGCTTGTAAATGATTACATTAGGTTGACAAAGATGTGAACTACGACACAAGACCACTCACAACACACGACACAAACAATCACGCCCTTTTGACAGCCTAACTAACGAGACCCCCATATGAAATTGTTGGGCTATGAAAGTCAAGTACTGCTACTCAAGTCAAAGTACTGTTAATTAGTCAAAGTACTGCTGCTCGTTAAAGGACTGCTATGCAAATAGTTTAAGGACTAATGTGTAAATTCTAGAATGTTCGTATTAGATTAGAGTTATAATTAGAATTACTTGTTATTCAAGTTTGTAAACCGACTAGGGTTTTCCTTGTGCTTATAAAAGGATCCCCAGGTTGGCATTAGATATACGTGTTTTTTAGAGAGACAAGTTCATGCGATTAGTGATATACGATTATTAGAAGTATTAGAGTTTAGAGTTTGTTAGTGAATCTGTGTAAGAAAGCAGGTTCAAGGTTTTAATAATATTCAAAGTCATTTATTAATTCTTCTTAGCTTTGTTGAAGTAGATTCCGCATACTTAGCAAAGTATATCAGTGTTTCATTATTAATAGTTTTGAATTCATTCAAAGTTGTTAAACCGTAGACAAGCTACAAGTTAGTTTGGTCAGAGTATATCGATCCAACCAGCAGTAGTATACGCGACACTTATCCATCCAGCAGTAGGAATCAGCAGTACCTTTGTTTGTACTAGCATACTAACTTCAGTTAGTACTGTTAGTTATAACTTGAGAAGTCTTCAGATATACACTAGCAGTAGTACTGTTAGAGTATTCTTCTCAGCAGTACTAATCTTCAGAACATTTAATTCCCAACAATCCTCCCCTAAACTTGTGATTTATCCCAAATCAACATGTTTCTTCTGAATTAAATTCTGATTGTGAGGATCTTTCAAACACTTCATAGTCAGACTCTTGATCTGAGCTTTCCTTTGTTCTTCAAGATTAAATATCTTTCTGTCTAACTCATCTGCTTTCTGTGAATCTCTTTCAGTAATAACATCATCTTTCTTTGTCTTGAACACAATCAATCCCTTGAATAAAAGATGGTGCAATTTCCTTGGATGGAGGAATTATAAGAGGCAATGGTGCTGTGTATCTTGGATGCTTGTTCCAAGAAGTCAAATCTTCTTCCAGCATGCCTTTGCAAGTGATGAACAAACGTAGTGAACTGAAATTGAAACTGAAAGAACCTAGATAGAACTTTCTCCATTTGAATGCTTCATCCTTTCTGAATATATATAATACTCCAGAATCTTCATTTGAACTTTCTTCATTTGAAGAGCTTATTCCCAGTATCCATCAACTGAATGCTTGTTTTTTATTATTGGCATAATAAGACATTTTAGCTTCTCAAAAAGCTGACATCATCATCTTGTATGCTCTTGTATTTTCTTTAACTTGATCAATTTTGGGCAATTTTCCCTTGATTCTGAGCATATACAACCAATTTGAGTTTCTCCCCTTTAGCTTGGAAGATCTCTCACCATGTACCAAAATATTTCTCCCTGAGATTTATCATTTCCTCCCCTGTTTGGAAGATCTCTCACCATCATCTGATCTACCAATTAGAACATGTTTTCAGACAATGTTGTACATGTAGCCATCAATTCCTTAAGAGTTTATTTGCTGCCCTCATCACTTCCAGGTGTGTTTAACTCCTGTGAGAGGTGATTCATGGGGCATTGACTCATTTTCCATCATTTGATGGTTTTTCTGAGCCACTTTGAAAATTCTTTTGAAGAAACTTTTGACTTAGCAGTATGAATATGATTTTATTATTGAAAAATCATACTGCTCTCCAACCATTTGAAGGGATTAAGTGTGTAACAGACACTTAATCAAGAATTCGGTTTAACTAACCTCTGGTTGTGTGAGAACCAATGTTTTCAGTTATAAATAACTGCCTATGTAAAGATAAACCTATTCAAAGGGCTTTCTTAACAGGTTTTCCAGCTCGTGACAATTGTGTCTTCTAACACAAGTGTTAGATACACATTTATTCGCTTTTCTTTCTATCAGATGTCCTTAGACTTGCTCATTATACTAATTAAAGTATAAAATGATAGAAAGTGAGTTGTGTCAGTTACTATCTGACCAACTGAGTCATCAAGTCAATGTGAAACATCATAATCAGGTTTCAAGAAAGATGTTTTAAAGAATCAATTAACTTAGGTTGTAAACCTTTATTAGTTAATTCCCAAACTCTGTCCATCATGAACCTATTATGTCACAACTAGTATAATCATTCTGCTGCTCAATACATTTCACTTAAAACTTCCTTTGTGCTCAAATGTTCATACCTGAAAATGTTAGTCCAAAACCAAGAAACAAAATGCAAAGCATTTGTCTTATAGCATATAAACCTATATGACTAACAGTATGAACTGAACAATCAAAATTTTGTACTAGCAGTACAAACTTTTTCAATAACAGTACCAATTTTCAAAGCTAGCAGTACTAACAAAAATTTATATACAATAACATAGAGTTTAAAATCGGTGAGGATTAGGCATTCCAATACTTGCTACCAAGTACTGAAACCTTCCAACATCAAAAGCTTTTGTGAGAAGATCTGCAAAGTTTGTGATCAGAATCAATTTTAAGAACTTGAATCAACTTTTTCTCATTGCAGTCTCTAATAAAATGATGTCTAATTTCAATGTGTTTTGTTTTAGAATGTTGTACTGGGTTTTTAATTATGCAAATTTGTAACTAATTATCAATATGTTGACAGTGTTCATGAAATTGTACCCCAAAATTTCAAGTAATTGATTTTGAAGCCAAAGTACTTGACCACAGCAACAACTTGCAGCAGCTACATATTCAGCTTCAGTTGTTGAAGTACCACAATTGTTTGCTTCTTACACTGCCATGAGATAAGCTACACCAAGGAATTGACATCCTCCAGTTGTTGATTTTCTGTCCAAGCTTGCACCTGCATAATCACTATCTGAAAATGCTACCAAGTCAAAAGGTGATTCTTTAGAATACCATGGGACCCAACCAGGTTTGCCCCTTAAGATATCTAAAAATCCTCTGACAGCTTTTAAAGTGAGAAACCTTGGGAGTTACTTAAATCTTGACATGCACAAAAGAGAATATGATATTAGGTCTTGATGATGTGAGATACATCAAAGAGCATATCATAGATCTGTATGTGTGTACATCTACATTTTCTCCATCTAAAATCTTTAAGAAGTGGCTTCTCAAGTCCATTAGTGTACTTTCCATTTTTGAATCAGAAAATTTGAATTTCCTTAGAATCTTTTGCAACATACTTATCTTGACTAATAAATATGCCTTCACATGATTGCCTAACTTGCAGACTCAAAAGAATGTAAGTTCCCCATGGAACTCATCTGAAACTTATCATGCATAAGCTTCTAAAAACTCAAAAACACATCTCCTTCTTTGTAGATAAAAAAAAGATGATATCATCCACATACACCTGAACTAGCAAAAGATCATTCTTGTGCTTCTTAAAGAATAATGTCTGATCAATCTTCCCTCTTTGAAATCCATTTTCTATTAAGTAGGAAGCCAAGTTTCATACCAAGCCCTGGAGCCTGATAAAGGCCATAAAAGCCTTAACTACCTTGTACACCTTTTTGGGATGGTCTGGGTCAGTAAAACCCTGGAGGTTTGAGACATATACCTCCTCTTCAATAGTACCATATAGAAATGCACTCTTGACATCCATTTGGTGAGTGAAGCCCATAATTAAAGCATAAGCCAAAAATAACCTAATGGCTTCCCAATCCTTGCTACTGGAGCAAAAAACCTTCATAGTCTATCCTTCTTCTTGTGTGTACCCTTGGGCTACTAATCTAGCCTTATTTCTAATCACTATGCCCCTTTCATCCCTTTTATTTTTGAAAACCCATCTAGTGCCAACACTAGTACCAAAAATGGGATTTAGTCACACATGCTGTTTTTGAACACCACACAGTCGCCATTTTATGTGACTAAATGTACCAGAATAAAAAAAACAGCCACACTTGATCCGACTTGTGTGACCATTTCGGAATTACATCCAGGCTATACCCACACATTTGAATATTTTCGGGGACTATACGTATCGGGGTAAAATTTTTTTTGATTTTTTAGTCACTTATAATTTGGGACGGTGTGACGGATACAAATAAGGTTGAAACATTAGTCACACTATAATATACATATGTGACAAATATATGTCACGCAATTGAAAAGTGTGACCAAAATCCATATATGGTCACACGAAGTAATTGTGTATGTGGCTAAATCATATGCTCAAGTTTGTCACACATTATTTAAGCGTGACTGCTAGTTTTTGTTGAAAATTTAGCCACATATAATTTTTGGGAAATGTGTGACAACTGAAAAGTAATTTGAAGCATAGTCACGATATCATTTAAAAGTGACATATATGTCACACACTTGAGATGTGTGCCCAAAATGTCATATATGGTCACACTAAACCATAGGCAACATGATTAAGTTTTAAACAAAAATGATCAAATAGCCCACGTAAGTTAATATGTGTGTCTAAGTTAAGTGTGTGTTTGCCTGCCAATTCCTAATGTGTATGGTCACATTTAATTGTAGCACAATCATGTGACTATAGGCAAACAATAGTAACACCATACCACAAATGTCATCTAATTATGTTTATCCCACATTAAAAGGGGTTTATTATATGTGACCAATACATTAAAAAAATAGTCCACTGTGAAATTTCATGTGACTAATATGTATAGCAAAATGTGAACTCATTATCATTAACCTTATATTAGTCACATTGAGTGTTTGTGTGACTAAATTCAAGATTTTACATATGGTCACATGAAGAAATTTATTTAGGTGTCAAAATCATAGAGTCATTTTTGAGTTCGGGACTGTTAGTCATGACTCTTCTTTTTAATTTGCCCCATTACAATGCGGGGATTTTATAGTCTATCTAGTTTAATGCAGTAGTATGTAAGTAGTTACTTGCCCTAGCGGGAAAACCAGATTACTTGACTTTCTAAAGTCAATTTTCAACTTTAAAAATGAAGTAACAGTTACTAAAGTGCCCAAAGTGCATATACATGATAAATGGAAACTGCAAATCAATAAAGCTTGACTGCAAGTGGACATATACATGATAAATGTCAGACTATACATTCTAGCAGTAATAACTATACATTCTAGCAGTAATAACATACATACTACGGGTAATAACTATACATGTTTAAGTCAAACTATACATTGTGGCAGTAATAACTATACATTCTATTTCTTGTCCTTGGGTCCTAGATACTCTTCCATCTTCCTGAGCAGTTCATATCCCATGTCACATAATTAAGCTGAACTTGAGTGTTTTTTTCACACGCAAAATTGATGTAGAATGTCTTTGTGAAACTTTAAAGGGTAATCCTTTTCTACAAGCATGTAGATCACCAACTCATTCACAGTTAAAGCATTGTACTCCACATCGGTTGAAAAAATTTTCCCCATTCTTTACAGTATTGTGCGTTAGTCTTCCCCAACATTCATCTTCATGATTTGGTTCAAAACATTACCTTTAAATAATTCCAGACTTCTCTATCATAATTAGCTTGTTCTGGTGTCTTATTCCCAAAATTCTTTGTTTGAGTAATTTCCATAGAGCTATCATATCTTGTCTATCAAAATCATGAACCATGTGAAGAAAGCTTACATACCTTCTAGAAGAACCATCTTTGCCTCTTAATATCGTTATAAACTGTTTCCCCAAAAGATCCAGACTTATAATCAACAAGGGGATGTTTGACATTTAAAAGGTTGTGCATCCATGGCTTCTCCTACAGGGGGCAACTGCAAGTTCAGTGTGAGCTTGCATTTGTTCTTCAGCAACAGCTTGCTCAGTTTGTTCTTGTTTTCTTTTTTTTACTGCTTTCTATTTCCAACGTTTTCATGCTCTCTTTGAACTGTCTTTTCAAGAAGAGATCATTGTTTCTCTTGGCAATTGCATATAATTCTTAAATTTCTTTTATCATCCAAGAATTTAAAATCCTTTAGTTTCCCATCTGTCCACATTCTTCAAATCCCTTTGCACATGAGTAGATGTTTATGATATGATGTACATATTGGGTATTGTTGATATTAATATAAATCCTTTGCAAAAAAAAAAAAAAAAAAAAAAAAAAAAAAAAAAAAAAAAACTACTGACAGAGATCTCTTCTTTGTTTTTGAGTGGGGGGGCTTGTTCTTCTTAGCTGCATATCTTTGTTCTGCATACAACTTCTTTTTTCATCAAAAAATTCTTTCAGCATCCTGGCTTTTTCATCTACTGAGTACTTATCTTGCTCTTGTTTATGTAGTTTCTTAGAAAGCTCAGAATCAGCTGCAACCTGAGCCCTTTGCTCATCCCATGAAGCTATTAACTCTGCATCTTTTTCTTCTTGTATTCTCCTTTGTTCCAAAATTGTCTGATGTTCTGCATCATACTTTTGTGAGAATTTCATAGCAATTTCAGCATCAACTTTTAATTGCTCTTCTTTTGATAATGGTTTCTCCACAGGCTCTTCAGTAAGAATCCCTTTACCTTTGCCTTGTACCTGTGGAGTTGATTGTTTAGCTTTTGGAGAGGATGATGGCTCTTGTATCACAACACCTTTGGTTACTGGTTTTGCTGTCTTCAGCTCAGCAAGTACACTAACAGCATTTGCAAAAACCTCTGTGTAGCAGTACTAGCTTTTGTAGTACCAACTGTAATTGGCTCAGTAGCACTATCAGCATTTGTAACCTTGCCCAGACGATGATCAATCACCCCTTGATTCCCTTGGTTATCCTCCCCTGAAACTTTGCCTTCATTCCCTCCCTGTTTGGGAGCATCCTTAGAAGCTTCAGAAGATTTAACCTTTTGTTTGGGAATTCTTGATCCTTTGACTCCTTCTAAATACCTAACCCTTCTCTTCAAAGCCTTTATCTCCCCCCCTTGAGTTTTGGGATGACTCCATCTTGGGAAGAAGCTTTTGGGCTCGCAGATCACAATTTGTGCAGACAGCTTGGCACAGGTATCCTTCAATTCATTCAAAAGTTGCATACTATCCTCACCACTTCGGCTTGTGTTACCTAGCCCGAGAGGTGGATCACTGGAAAAGTTAAGTTCAGTCTCACCCCTAGGATGAACATCCGAACCCCCCTTTGTTTCCATGTGCTGGGACCTTCACCTGAATCAGTTTCCAGAGGAACTTTCTTCATTAGAATTGTCTTGGTTCGGGTCTTAATGATGTTACCATTTGTCCTGTGCTGCGGCTAAGCTAAAACCAAAAGTAGTGGCCAGCCTTGCCAACATGTCACTCTCCCCCCAGTGACACCCTCATCTGCAACATTTGGTATAGAACCATAGCCTGAGTAGCTCAGTGTTCTTGGTGTTAGCCCTACGTTTATAGGTCTTTTGTTTTTTGTTCTGTGGGTGTGTGTTTGGGTACCAGCTGGGATTGCTGAACCTTCACCCATTTGGTTTGGGCTAGTGCCAACATGTTGGAAACAAAGGTGTCATTTCTCCCTGAAAAATCTTTTCCAACCTACTCATATTAGCAAAAACCTTTTTGGTAAGGCAGGGAGTGGGATAAACATTTTTGTGATTTTCTTTTTTTAAATTGGTTGTCCAAAAAGAGTTGCAAAAACCTTGGATATAGAAAATATTTAGCCAAAGAACCATCCAAGTTCTTAACCATATTATCAAAAATTAATTTTGAGAAATTAAATCTTTGAGTATTTTCAGCCAAACAAATTATAGCAGAAGCTAAATTACTGCTAAATTCATTCCATGCAGTGGTCTTTGGACTTAGACACACTAAGACAGTATGAATTAAGAATTTCCACTGAGGAGAAAAATTACCTTTTTGGAACTTTAAAGCATCTGTATATCTCTCATAGCCATCAGTGCAAGTTTTTCAAAGATTGTAGTATTTGGAAGATTCTCAACTCCGTTAGCATCATCTAGGAGAAGATCTCTTCGAATGACGCCTTGTAATGATAATCATTCCATCTACGGGCATGGATTTGTGCTTCCCATTAATAGTTTTGACCTTAGCAGACACAAAACTGGATAATTTGGAAGTATATTTAGTAGGTTTTACTGTTAATGCAAACTTAATATAGCTTGCATTAAGGAAATCAATGATCTCAGTAAAATCTACAGACTTATTGGATTTTTCTAAAAAGGCAACATTATTATGAGGTTCGGTAAAAGTTAGGTTCGACATTATGATTTGATTTGGGGGTTTTGCAATTTGACAATTAAAATTCGATTAGGGAGTGGAAGAGAGAGAGTAATGTGTGCGTGAATGTGATTGTGTGAAACCCAATTGGGGTTTATACACTTTAAGAAAAAGTGATACAAATCCCCTGCACTCCCAACCCACTGCTAAAGGATCCCCAGCATTTACAACGTTTCGATAGCAGAAACAATTGTTTACCTAGCAGTACAATAATAATAGCTGTATTCAAATATCATAAACTTGTACATAATAACGCATTCAAAATATTAAACCAAGTCAAAATAAGTTTACATTTACATAGGCAAAATATACATAGCAAAATATATAAAAGAAAAGATACATTAAGACACATATTTACTAGCTTCAATACTTCTGTAAACATCAACTATTTTCCTCTTTCTTCTTCTATTTTTTTGTTCCTCTCCTCAATTTTCTTCTGAGCTCCTCAATGACCTCTAAATCTTTCTTGTTCTTTCTTCATACATTTTTTTATAGCTTGTTGTGAATTTCAAAACAATGTTTTTTTCAACACCATACGGGCCTTTATTAAAATTTCTCCCAAATTTTTTGGGGATATGCCCATTTTTTTATAATTTTCAGGCTTTGGGTGGAGGAGAATCATCCCTTGGGCGTTTGTTTTTGGGTTGGAAGAAGGAGTTGAAGAGGAGTCGGCCATTGAAATTTGAAATTTTTTTTCTAATGAAAATATCAAAGGAGTTGTATATGGTACGGTTGATTAAATATGAACGGTTTTCCATGTCGAGTTGTACAAATAGGCTAGAGAGGTATACGAACGGTTCCCAATACTTTAGGCGGGAAGAGGGACCATCGAGAGGCGCCAAAAGTAAACAGATGGATAATATTGATCGGTTTTGGGTTTTTGTGTTTGGTTTGGATTTGACTAGGTAGTTGATTAGAAGTGTGTTTGGTGTTGGATTGACTAATTGACTTTTTCATTAGGGTAATTGAAATTTTCTATATTATTTTAATGTGTTTAATGTAATTTTGTGTGCTAACTTTAATGATAATTGACTTTTTCATTAGGGTAATTGATATTTTCTGTACATGTTTAATGTAAATACATGCTTTAAATTCTATCGCAGTCTGAATGGTTTGAGAAGTATGGGTTTATATTTGGGCCCATTAACAATAACTCAGCCTTAAAAAATTTAAAAATTAAAATTCAAATTCAAACGTAAGATAAAGTACAACATATTAACGCTGCGTAAAGCAGGTTAGCCCCAACAATTAAAATTCAAAGTTAGTTAATAAAACGTGTGCATTTGTACCCTATAATACCAATGCTTCTGAAGCACAGTCACACAGAAACACATTCCAAACTTCTCAAATCCCTCAAGATCCAAGCATCTCAAATTCAAGATGTCTTCCCAGAAAAGATTTCGGGCAAAAAATTTCCAAGCCACCCGCCAAAAGGATTTTGGCCAAACCAATTTCCAAGCCCACCTCGCCAAAAGGATTTTGGCCAACAGTTTCCAAGCCCCCCTAGCGAAAATGAAAAATTCCATACTCCACCCGGCATATCTTTCCGTTTTCCAACCCGGAAATTTTCCCCGGTGAATAATCAACCTGAAATGAACCAGTTCATAACCAAGACCCAAATCCGTTTGGGTTTAACTGAGGAACAACTTAGGCAAGAGGAAGCAGATATGAAAGTCCTCCTGGAAATGGAAGCATTGAAAGAGAAGGGGAAGCTGATCGTTTGGAGCGGCAAGCCAGGGAGGATGAAAAACGTAGGAAAAGGTGGGAGTCGGTTTTTTCACACCTTCCGAATCCTTGAAGATGGTTACCCAGATTCAGATGATAGTTTTTATTAATCGTCCGTTGTTTATGTAATCGTATGTTGTTTATGTTAATCAATCATTGTTTATGTTAACGTAGTTTTTATTTGACATTTAATGTATTTCTATTTCATGTTAAATGTATTTCTATTTCCATGTTTAATGTATTGTATTTGGATATTTTTATTTTCAATTTATAAATTAAAATTGAATTTGAATTGAATTGATAAATTTTAAATATATCCCGCCTTTTTTTTGTTTAATTTGAATTGAAATTTAAAATTTAAATATCCCGCTCGTTTTTAAATATGTTGTACTGTTACTTTTACGTTTGAATTTGAAAAAATACTCGTACGGTTACTTTTACTTTCAATCTGATTTTAAAATAGCCTCCAACGGCTAGTTTAAAAAAGGCTTTCCATATCAAAACACTTTCACAACACTTCGTTTTCTCACACAACTTCTTATAAAATCTCTCGCAAAATATCACTAATTTTAACACAACATACTGTGGCTAACAAATTAACTAGCAGAGGTGCAAAAGGCTATCCTCACCCCATTACACAATGAACAAGAAAAAGAACTCAAATTGATTAAAAAATTTGCTAGGTGAGATAACTGTATTATGCTACAGAGCATAATCGTGCTGATCCAAGGTCGAAAGGGTTTCGTGAGTTGCCTCAAGAACCCTCCAGTATCAGGTTGGTCTAGAAATTAAACTCTTTTAAGAAATGATGAAAACAGGGCGAAAGGTTGCGTGAGTTATTGTTGGGTGTGTTGCTCATGTACAAACAATAATCTCGGCTCATTCGTTAAACATTCGTATACAACCATATCATCTCGGCTCATTCATTCGTTAAAATCTCTGTATAACCATATCATTCGGCTCATTTGTTAAACATCTGTATACAACCATATCATCTCGGGTCATTCGTTAAACATCTCGTTGTAAAACCCTAATATTTATCTCGGCTCATTCGTTAAACATCTCGTGTATAATCATATCATCTCGGCTCATTCGTTAAACATCTCGTATACAACCATATTATCTCGGCTCCCTTCGTTAAACATCTTTGTATATATACAACCATATCATCTCGGCTCATTCGTTAACATCTCGTATACAACCATATCATCTCGGTCATTCGTTAAACATCTTGTTTTATAAAATAAAGCTCAGTTAATTAAGGGTGAGTGTGTTAAAGCTGACGTGGCATTGTGTAAAGTTTAAAGCTGAGTTATTGTTGGGAGTGGTTTTGAGTATTTTTCTTTTGTTTTTTCGGTGGATTTTAGCGTGACTTATTTAAAACGCCCAATTTTGTCCATATAATATTCAATACGTCGGATAACTAATACCCGGGGGGAAACCCGAAAAAGATGGATAATATTAATGGGTATCCGGTGGGATATGGGGCGGGTCGGGTATATTATAAACGGGTTCGGTTATGGGTATACTAAACCCGCCCCGAACCCGAACCGTTGCCATCCCTATTTACCGGCTATACGGATTTTTACCGCCACCTCATCACCATTAGTTTTTTTTTTTAAAAATCTTGCCCGTCAGTATAGTTAAACCCAAAACCCCAAATTCAATATTCAACCAGCAATTAATCCCTTTACCCGGTCATTTGTAAACACACACAAAAATCAATAAACCCTAATCAACACACACATTCTTATGGCAAACACAAGCACGCAAACAATGAAACCAAATAACAAAAAGGTAATTAGTAATTTTTGTTTTGTAAATGTAATTGGTAAGGGTACAATATGTAGTAATTACGTTTGTACTGTTGATGTGATGGTTGCACAGTATGATACATTATTTGCGATTATTAAGATAGTAAATAAAAAACAAAAATCAAGTTTATGGTTTAATTAACAGGTTCAAGGGAAAAATTTTCAAATAATTCAATTGTTAATTTCAAATTACAACTTGGAGGCAATTTTGGATCGAAATTTTTGAATCACAACGATTCATTTTTCTTGGTGTATAGCCTCTTTTCTCCCTAAAAAAAAGACTGCAAATAAAAAACAAAAATCAAATCTTCTCTCACCATTACTCTCCAAGCTAAGCCATAATCATTTTCTTTTACCCTTTGTTGCTCAAGAGTCATGGAAACTGAACCCATTGTTGATAACCATACTTTGCTTCCTCTTGATCATATTGTACATGATGAAAACGCCTTAGAATATGAATCGAAAAGTCTTTGATGAAGAAGATATAGATTTGGGCCCTTTTAAAACCAACCAAAACACTGAGATAGTAGCTAAGAGGGGCTCAACCAGGCTAGTAAAGTTTCGCGCGAAGCATGACAAACCTGGTGCAACAAAAATCAAGGTAACCTTCGATGCACTCGGTAGGGTAACAGGGGAAAACAGAGCAGTGTTTGTGAGTTTTTTAGGAGATGTGGCTCGTGAGCAGATAGGGGGTGAAGATTTACACTGGAAGAAGGTGAATAAAGAAGCAAGAGATAAACTATGATGAAATCTGGTAATATATACTATTTTGTAAACCCAATACTACATTTAAGGGTTTTTGTATGCAGTTACATTATGTGCAACTAATTAACAACATTGGTTTAATCTTTTCAGAAATTTTTTGTTGTTTTAGTCCAATACAGAAAATTGATAATGATTGTCTTGGTAAAATGCTAAGGAATTACAGAAGGAAGCTCAAAGTCAACTACATTTGCCCCAAACCCAAATAAAACCTTCCAAAAAGAATGAAGTCCCCGGACTTGTATAATACAAAAATGGGAAAACAGAAGACTGGGTCGAGTATGTTAAATACACGACCCCCGAAGCATACAAGGTTTTAAATTAGTCATCTTTAATTAAGTGATCATGTCATTTTTGTTATTTTCAGTTTGCGCATTACCGCATCTAAAGCCTTATGATTTTGTGTTTTAGGAGAAATCTGAGAAAGGTAAAATGGCGGTTCCAAAATATTTATCAGCATAAAATGGGGACGAGGTGGAAAATGCTTATGTCAAGAGAAATGGTAAGATTACCAATGTTTGTTTTAAACCCAATTAAGAGCGATCGTATGAGAAATGAATCCGTTTACATTCCCAATTTGCACATTTGCATAATACCCTCATATTTTCGATTATCTTGGTTTAACTGTACATGTGGGAAGCATCCACATATTTTTGTTTATCTTGGTTAACTTTACATGGGTATGCATTTGATGTTTATTAGAACGAAAATAAAGAGATTGAGGGATGAAAACCCCCCGTGATGTAATGTTGGGTGAAAGGAAGGGTAAACAAAGGACGGGGAATACCCCAAAAGATGATATTAAATCAAAGGGAGATGAACTTGTAAGTTTGATGCTAATTCTATTTATTATGCTTATATAGCAGCAACATTTAACTGGTACTAGCAGTAGTAGCTTGTGTACTAGCATTTGTAACAGCATCAAGAAGACTTTTTAATCCCAACATTTCCTATAATTTTTGGCAGAAAGAAAACTGATGACAAGATCAAAGGGAAAGGGAAAATCGGGGTTTTGATGATGGCACTGATGCCATGACATTTGTATTTGGTAAGGAAAAGGGCGGTTATGCCAGGGGAGTGGGAGGTGCAGTAACAAACAAAGAGTATTTTGGCCTTCCTCGAAGAAAACAAGAAGCCAAAAGAAAAAAAATTTCCTTACTTTTAAAACTCAACTGGATAAAAGAGAGACGCGAGCGTGAAGAAAAAGATAAATTGATCAAAAAATTGGGCCGCCGAGATGACCGAAAAAAAATGTGCAGGTCAATAAATTATCCGGTGAGGTGGAAAACACAAATGTAATGCTTTCTCAAATTCTGCAACAGTTGAATGATAAAGGGATGAATATAACTTGCCAACTAACCATCGCCAATAGCCCCAGTTGTAAGCCATTTTTTATGTTGTTACAATTTCATTTTCTAATGCTAACACCCCCTGATGCTAATGATACTAGGCATTGAACATAAACTGATGAGTGACTGTTTTTTCTTAATTTATATTGCAGGTGACTCCAATGGCCATTGACAATATTGCAGGTGACTCCAATGGCACTCAACAAGTGGTGTTGTAAGTCCCAAAGGAGCGGGAATTGAGGAGAAATCAATGGGCCCTTTAAACTTCTAAAAAGGTAACGGAAACAATGGTAAGTATAGTAATAAAAGATCGCCCTTTGATTTTTGAATTTTTTCATACATGATCGACTAAAGTACCGTGTTTTATATATACTATAGGAACCTGCTGCTAAAAAATGTCAGGCCTAAGCAATAACTTAAGTCACGACGAAACGGGGCTCCAGATTCCCAAACGCTACAAAATGTGTCGTCTCCAACACAACCACTGCCAACAGATGTATTTAAAATGTTTCTTGTTCTCTTTTGTTTAAATAATGTAACGTGTTTTATATATACATATAGGAACTTGCTAAAACTGTCGGACCCAATAAGCCAAAGCAAAAGAAGCGACGAAACGGGTCTCCAGATTCCCAATCGCAACAAGATGTGTCTCTAACACAAGCACTGCCAACAGTATGTATTTTAACATGTTTCTTGTTATTCTTTGTTTAAATAATTTCTGTATATACATGCAATTTTTTTTTTGTAGGACACTTAAGTGCAAATTCTGGCACACAAAGAAATCAATATCGTTGCTTTTGGTACCATATACCAGTCTCATGGAAAGCAAATGCGCATAACCTACACCCCCAAATGATTGCTACAGAGTGTCAAATTGATTCAACGTTAGTTGATGCAGCATGCATACCGGACGTAGCAAATAATGGGTTCAAAACAGTTAAGGAAGTCGAAGGTAGTTTCGTTGCATGGCCAAAGGATCAAGTTATTTTTGAAGAGGTGGTACGTACATGTGTTTTTTCAACCTACATATATAATTATTCATATGTAATTCAATGTTTTGATAGAAGCGTCTTTTGTTTACTAAGGTTACACCAACAAACCATGTGACTAAATGTGTACCACAGGCCCAACGAAAAAAAACAATATATATCTGCTAACGACTTAAGGCAAACTGCTAAGGGGGTGAAGGTTCAAAAAGTCTTTAGATATTTGATTAATTAAGTACGACATTACAATTGTAATTTTTTCCATTATATACATTAGAGTTTAATTCAATTTGAAATTTCTTGTGTTTTTTAATATTGTTTTATATATAATAATATACACATTCCAGCAGCACTAGCATAGTACTAGCAGCAGTAACTTGCTTCAGCAGGACTACCTTGGATACCTTAGTACTGCTAGCAGTAGCAACCTGCTCACAAATTATTGGTCACTCTTTGTTTAATTCGATGTGTGACTAAATAGTACCAAAGGCCACACAAATAAAAATTCATGTTGACCATTGGAAGAACAATGGTCACGGGAAAATACCATTTCTTCACTTTTAAAAAACATATGGTCAAAACTTATTAACAACTTGGCCACTTTATGCTTAATTGTATGTGACTAAATACCCAAAACAAACATGCTTTGTGTGACAAATATTAAAAAGGCACACAAACTAAGAATTCATGTGACCATTGGAGATCAATAGTCACAAAAAAATACACATTTTTCCATAAACAACATTGGTCACACTTATTAACACTTTTGGCCACTTTATGCTTAATTGTATGTGACTAAATACCCAAAACAAACAGCTTTGTGTGATAAATATACAAAGGCCACACAAACTAAGAATCATGTGACATTGGATATCAATAGTCACCCCAAAATACCATTTCTTCACTTAAAACAGCATATGGTCACACTTATTAACACTTTTGGCCACTTTAAAGTTAAATTTGTATGTGATAAATACCCAAAACAAACATGTTTGTGTGACTAAATATTACAAAAGGCCCCACCCAAAATAAGAATTCTGTGCCATTGGATGATCATAGTCAAAACAAAACAACATTTCTTCACTTAAAACAGCATATGGTCACATTATTAACACTTTTGGCCACTTTATGCTTAATTGTATGGACTAAATACCAAAACAAACATGCTTTGTTTTGACTAAATATTACAAAAGGCCAACAAACTAAGAATTCGATGGACCATTGGATGATCAATAGTACAAAAATACAATTTCTTCACTTAAAACAGCATATGGTCACACTTATTAACACTTTTGGCCACTTATGCTTAAATTTTATGTGACTAAATACCCAAAGCAAACATGCTTTTGTGTGACTAAATATTACAAAAGGCCAACAAACTAAGAATTCATGTGACCATTTGGGTGATCAAAAGTAAACATTTCTTCACTTTAAACAGATATGGTCACACTTATTAACACTTTTGGCCACTGTTTTTTAAAATTGTATGTGACTAATCGAAAAAAACAACACACGATGTGTGACTAAATCATCACAAACGTCCCCATTTATTATATTTTCGTGTGGCCCTAGGATGGGAAATAGGTCACACATACTATAATCCAACAAAATTGTGCCTAATTATCACACATATTCGGGTTATGGTCACTCTTTTTCGATGAAAACGGCCCAAAATAAAAAAATGTGACCATATGATACCTACGGTGGCGCGACTTTTGTCACACACACCCAAAAAAACGTGTGTGGACTATATGCATATAGTCACGCATTTCCAGGTGACGATAGGCAGAATCGTACCAGTGGGAATTACCCTTACACCCTTGGGTAAATCAACTAGCACCCATACCTTTGAATCTTGAATGAAGAAGCTCTTCTTGCATAGCTTCTACCCAGCTTGAAACTCAAAGCTTTGAGAACATTTTTGGGTTCTGCTTGAGAGAGAAACATACAACAAACAAGAGTTTGCAAACTCATGTTTCTTTGAAGCAAAATGCATCAAGAACCCTTGTTGGTTGAAGAATCAGTTGTTGCCTGTCTTCACCCCTGATTGTACATCTCCCAAACACATTGTCCAGGAGTGGACTTTGTGAATCCTTGTGTGTGGTGTAGTAGGAACATGATAGTTAGTGGGAAAATTAATGAAATCCACTCATCTTCTGAGAAACTGTTTCAGTTGTGTCTGATGGCCAGCAGTAGAAACATTTGGCCTAGCAGTAGAAACATTTAGCCTAGCAGTAGCTTGCTCTGTCTCAGCAGTAGAAACATCATTTGTACTGCTAACTTCACTTTTTTGTTTCTCAGTTCCATCTTCCTTATTTTCATCTTCCATCCCTTCTTTAGCTGTATCAGTAGAAGGTTCATCATTTGTTGAAGTTGAAGCCACATTGTCCATATTGGCATCCATACATAATCTGATCTTTCTCTTTGTCTAACCTGCCTCATTTGTTGTTTAATCTTCTTTTTGAACCTGAAAATTCATTAGTTTCTGCAACAACAGGCACATAATTCATTTAATAGGTTAGTGTCTCAAGATCAAATAGCCAATTAGGACCTTGACCTGTACATTTTGGGGGTTTTTTCTCTAAAAATTCCCCATGCAGGTTTCCTCTTCCCTTTAGTTCTTGAGTTGTATACTCTATGTTAGTGCAAATATTACATATTTAAACTAAACGGTTTTTCTTCGGTTTTTAATGATGACAAACATGTAACTTTTAATAATAACGTAAAATGTGCAAGTTACTTGTAAACAAAATCATCAAAGTACTTCATAAAACCTCCCGATGTCTCAAGTTTTGCTTCAAAGAAGTCGTAGATTTCCATCCCCACATAAATCACTCAAGGGATGGACAAACAAATCTACCACTTGACAAATGATCAAAGGATTATATTTTTCTAAACTTCACATTTTTAATGTGACAAAACATTTTTTTAAAAAAAATATTTTACAAACTATTTTTGATTAAAAAGAAAAGTTTTATTTTTGAAAAATAAATTTGAAAACTCCCAACAGTCATTTTTTCCCCAAAAACAGCTCCAACTTCCCCAAATAAAAATTCCCACTAAAGACAAAAAAGGGGGCGTCCACGGCACCGTTAAGTATGGACGGCTCCACTAAATTTAGTGGAGCCCTCGGGTATTTAGTGGAGCGTAGGTCTGTAACGGTCAGATTTTCCTTGCCTATAAATAGTGGACCATTCACACTTCCAACTTGATTTTCCAGTCCTTTTTCTCTGGTCTTATCCCTCTTTTCCCTTTGATAACTTTCTTTGATCATTTGGAGAGTCTTAGGTTGTTTAAGAGTGATCCAATCATCCCCTCAAGTGATCCTCTTTCATCCCTTTGATTAGCAAGAGAAGAACACAAAGTATCTAGATACAAATTGGTTTGTCATCCTCTTGATTGCAAGAGAAGAACACAAAGTATTTCCTAGATACAAAGTGTTGTCATCCCTCTTGATTAGCAAGGAAAGAACATAAAGTATCCAAGTAGACAAAGTGTTGTCATCCCTCTTTATTAGCAAGAGAAGAATTCAAGGTATCCAAGAAGATAAAGAGTTGGAGTTGTTAGGTCTTGTAACATTTGTTACACTCTTGATTGTATCATAGCATACAAACAAGATTGTTTTTCTTTTGTGAGGAGAGAGATCAAGATCATTGTGATCTTAAGAGATGTGAAGTTTCTTGAAGCCATTGGGGTTGTGTGATTGACATGGGTCAAATGTAGTGGGGATGTGGTTTTTGTGTGCTAGATTTAATGAAAAGCTTAGGTCGG